>OY288271.1:17999202-20399202 GCA_958450335.1 Hibiscus tridactylites
TTATGTGGTTGAAATTGAAATGAGGTGAAGATAAATAGGGGTTGTGTTGAAGGTTGAAGGTTGAAGAAAGAAGGTTGAAGAAAGAAGAGAAAGATTTTGAAGAATATTTGTGAGTATTTATATTTTATTTGAGAAAATTATGTTAAATTTATATTTGTAATGTATGTATTTTTTTGTAGTTATATTTTTTTATTTTTTCAGATTAGTTTTTTTAATTTTTTAGATGTTAGAATTTTGAAGTTGATGTTTGAAATATTGAAATTTTTGTGTTAAATAGGTTGTTGAAGAGGAGAAGAAGATATTTTGTGAAGAGTTTGAGAAGTAGAGATTTGAAGAAATGTAGTAAGTATAATGCAATTTTAATTTGGTGGTTAAATTTTATAAATTTATGAATAGATTAATTTGTTGTTTTTTATAATTTTGGAGTTGATATTTGAAAATTTTAATTTTTGAATATTTCTATTGTTTTTAATTTTATGTTAGAATTTATAACATTAATTTTATGTTAGAATTTATAAAAACAGTGTTTAATACTTTACGAAATGGTCACTAAATAGTGAAAAACGTAGTAAATGAATTTGAAACGTTCTAAAATTTTGTATGCTATTAGAAATATTGTTTTTAATGTTTCTGTTAAAATTTGGTAATTTTTGTAAATCGTTTGGTACATGAATTCGAATAAAAACAGTTTTTAATACTTTACGAAATGGTCACTAAATAGTTAAAAATGTAGTAAATGAATTTAAACGTTCTAAAATTTTGTATTCTATTAGAAATATTGTTTTTAAGGTTTCTGTTAAAATTTGGTAATTTTTGGAAATCGTTTGGTACATGAATTCGAATAAGAACTGTTTTTAATACTTTACGAAATGGTCACTAAATAGTGAAAACGTAGTAAATGAATTTGAAACGTTCTAAAATTTTGTATGCTATTAGAAATATTGTTTTTAAGGTTTCTGTTAAAATTTGGTAATTTTTGGAAATCGTTTGGTACATGAATTCGAATAAAAACTGTATTTAATACTTTACGAAATGGTCACTAAATAGTGAAAAACGTAGTAAATGAATTTTAAACGTTCTAAAATTTTGTATTCTATTAGAAATATTATTTTTAAGGTTTCTTTTAAAATTTGGTAATTTTTGGAAATCGTTTGGTACATGAATTAGAATAAAAACTATTTTTAATACTTTATGAAATGGTCACTAAATAGTGAAAAACGTGGTCAATGATTTGAAACGTTCTAAAATTTTGTATTCTATTAGAAATATTATTTTTAAGGTTTCTGTTAAAATTTGGTAATTTTTTGAAATCGTTTGGTACATGAATTCGAATAAAAACTGTTTTTATACTTTACGAAATGGTCACTAAACAGTTATTAATTTATAATATCTAGTATTATTTTTAATTCGGTAAAATTCAACGAAATTCAAATTCTAAGCATTTATTTAGTTATTTAGTAGTAGTAGTGTAATAAATGTATTAGAATGAAAATTTTAATTGCGTAGAATTTTACAAAATTGAGTGTTGGGTTATAATATATTCATACTTATCATGTAGGATGGCTGAGCAAGCTCCTCTGTTGAGATTTCAGGATGAACACATTAATAGTTTGCCGGTTCCTGAGATGGTACAATTTTGTTAATAATTGATTTATTAGAAATTCAATTCAATTATGTTAATAATGTTTTGTTTGGTTTATCCCTTTATTTATTGATGTGTTAATTACAGGATTTTGAGGATACATTTAAACATCACCTGACCATGGCAAAAAATAATCCGCACGATCGAATCACTGAATGGTTGCAACAATCTAGATTTTATTATGCGACATTCCTTCGAGGGTACAAGTTGGTGCCCGGGTTGATTGCTGCTCTGATTGAGCGTTGGAGGCCGGAAACCCATACGTTCCATATGCCGTGTGGGGAATGCACGATCACACTTGAAGACGTGGTCATGCTTATTGGGGTGTCGATAAACGGGGCACCATTGATCGGGGCACCATTGACCGGGGAACCTTCGATCGACCAGACTGAAGTTAGACCTGAAGCACTTTGCGGTTACTTTCTCGGGAAGGTGCCGGACAAATCAAATTTTGAAACTGAGTTGGTTGCAAAAAGAATTCAATCTCAATGAATATAGTTCGATTGATGCGGGTTATAATGCCAGTCGAGCTTATATTCTGCAGCTCATTGGCGGTATATTGATGCCGGATAAATCTGGCAATCTTGTACATACACGGTATCTACGCTTTTTGAGGTACCCGTGGGAAGCTGCTCAATATAGTTGGGGATCGACCATACTAGCGTTCTTGTATCGTGAGTTGTGCAAGGGTGCTAAAATAGATAATGGTCGTAAGGTTCGAGGTATTGGTGGATGTTTGTTGTTGCTGCAAGCATGGGCTTGACAGCGACTTCCGTTTTGGACACCGATTACTCGAACACCGGTACAGTTCTCTCTTGTCGCCAGGTAATTATTTTGATTGTAAGTTTAATTTTTTTGTTAATATTAAATTATTTTTTATTAATTGAATAATTAATTGTGAATTGTATGCAGATGGTGCGATAAAAAAGCGCACACGGGATTAGCGAACAACAACTTGAAGGTGTTTAGAGCGGAAATTGATTTGTATTGTTAGGAGCGGGTATTTGGTTAACTATATTTTTAACAATTTAGTAAGATAGATATAAATTAATAGTTTTTTTTACATTATAGTTAGGTCTGATAATAATAATAATCATTATTTTTGCAGTTTATTTGGATGGCGTACTACGATGATCGCATATTTGTACCAGATGAACTGTTGAAGGATTCTGACATGTGGTGTACGGTTACACCGTTGATCCACTTTGCGATTGTTGAGTTCCACTTTGTCGACAGGGTGCTTAGGCAATTTGGCTTCCACCAGCCTATTCCGTTTCCACCAACTCAACATGATTATTTGCACAATTATGATGGACGCGGCATGGCAGATGTTCAGTGGGAAGTCATACACGCTGAGTACGTTACGATGTGGAACAACAGAAACTCAACGATACCATTTCGCGCCGAAATCGAAGAGGACGATTTTAATTTTCAGAGGTCAGAGTACCTGATTTATTTTTTTAATAATGGAAAGCCTTACCTAACTTCGGTTGAAGAACGGGAACAATGTAAAACATTTTAAAAAATATGGCGGTAAAGCTGAGTCTTCCAAGACAGCAGCATGGGCCGCATCTCAAAATCCCGTTTGGTCTCAAAATTCCGAAGGTTGGCCAACAACTTGGGAACATCCAGCGCGCTCGCCAGTTCTTTGGGAAAAAGAACCGACCCAAACACATCATGTAGGAGAAGTGGGACATAGCTCCTCCGATACTCACGAGTTTGCTGATGTTGATTTATACACACCCGAGTTTATTCCTCAACAGTTACCTCGTTACTCAAACTTTGAACAGAGCATGGATTTTCAGGAAATACAAGATTTCCTGAATTCACCAGAGTTTTTACCTCGTTACTCCACGGGTTGCGTGGACACGTACAAAACACCGCCTCCTATGACCTCGGTGAATGAGGAGGATGCTGGAAAGGTAGATGCTGGAGAGGTGAATGGTGAAGAGGTTCTTGAGGAAGAATTGAGGCCACAACGTAAGAAGACCAAAAAACACACATATTTTTCGACCATATCCGCTCATTGTCAAAAATTACATAACCGGATGCAGAAGAAAAAATGATGTTATCTTTATTTGTGTAATAACTTAGAGTACTGATTGAATTTGAATATTGAATTTTCACTATGTGTTTTATTTTTTTATTTATTATTATTCGTTCGTTGTTTGGTTAAAATATGATATAAATGATATATTTTCGGTAAAATAGTGAAAACGTAGTAAATGAATTTGAAACGTTCTAAAATTTTGTATGCTATTAGAAATATTGTTTTTAAGGTTTCTGTTAAAATTTGATAATTTTTGGAAATCGTTTGGTACATGAATTCGAATAAAAACAGTGTTTAATACTTTACGAAATGGTCACTAAATAGTGAAAAACGTAGTAAATGAATTTGAAACGTTCTAAAATTTTGTATGCTATTAGAAATATTTTTTTTAAGGTTTCTGTTAAAATTTGATAATTTTTGGAAATCGTTTGGTACATAAATTCGAATAAAAACAGTGTTTAATACTTTACGAAATGGTCACTAAATAGTGAAAAATCGTTTGGTACACGAATCTTCCAGTTGCACCCTTCTCCGTACTTCACACACTTCGCAAGGAAAGTTTTTGTGTTGGATTCAGCAACCACATAATCTGCATGTTGTCTGATATTATACTCTTTAATTGCCAATATAGCTTCGTCCTTCGCCTTAAATTCCAACCCCTCAGCCAAGTCGTCATTCTGACTAGAACTTATTTGGGGCATATCTGGAAATTGTGGCGCCCTCATCGCATCAAAATCCACCGAGTGCATATGAGCAGGAGCTTCGTATAATGTAATGTCGTCCCCGGTCGGAACAAATTCTCCAACATCGAAGTCAGGGGCTTGACCATCGTTATTCGGGAACAAATCAGGATCCCCAATATCTTCATCTTCGCTGGAATCTTCTAATGATTCTCCCCACCGGCCACGTCCAAGTGCAATATTAGCATCAACATCAACAGTCGGTCTGTACGATAGATCATATGTTGATGACCCACCTTCATGAAATCCATTAGATGTCCCAGTTGCCAACATTGCAACAAAACTGCCTCCGGACATATCAATTTCGTTACCGACACCCATTTGACTAGATTCCCCGGTTGCATTTCTAGAGGGGCCGGGAATATCAAGCATCGTTGCAAACATCTCGACATTTCGAATTCCCATTGACTCATGCTCTGCGATCATAACTTCCACATCTTCATTATCTTCGAGATCAATCGCGGAATATATGACTGGATTCGAACATGTCATCCACCGGTACTGCAAACTATGAATCGGAGCTCCAATTTTTTTTTCGATATCTCCTCTTTCAATACTCGAAGTGTGATTTCTTTGTTAATTCTCATCTTCGTAGGCCTCTCCTAATGAAATACGACACCAACATCAGATTTTACCTTTTGTCCGTTGTAATGGACAGTCACAAAACAACTGTTGTTGCTCATTTTCTCTGCATATTTGAAAAAATATTTTACAATTAATTTTCAAATAACATAAAAAATATACAGATAAAAAATATTTCTAAACAACTTACATTTTTTCCTTCCAACTTTCTTCTTCTTCTTCTTCTTCTTCTTCTTCTTCTTCTTCTTCTCTCTTTTTACTCAAATATAACTTAAACGATTTTCTATCAAACTACATTCTTCAACACTAAATGAACCTATTTAAAATAAAATCCAACTTGAATATTTCCCTATAATACCCCTACACGAAATTTAATATTCACTAACAGATTTACAATAAAAAAAACTACACTACCCCTACACAATTTAAAATTATTTAACAATAATTTTTTTTTACTAATCTACACCTACACCTACACCACTATTATTTCACATCACTGAAACCTACACCTGCACCTATATCACATCACTGAAACCCTACACCTGCACCTACATCACATCACTGAAACCCTACACCTGCACCTACATCACTATTATTTCACATCACTGAAACCTACATCTGCACCTAAACCTGCACCTATATCACATCACTGAAACCCTACACCTGCACCTACACCACTATTATATTACATCTGCACCTACACCACTATTATATCACATCACTGAAACCCTACATCTGCACCTACACCACTATTATTTCACATCACTGAAACCCTACACATTCACCTATATCAATTAAAAATATTTTAAATCATATTAAAAAATATTAAATAAAATAATTATTCGAATATTTTTTTTCAGTCTGAAAAGATTGATCACTAGATTAAAAATTAAGTTATATTTTAGTACATAATTAGTGTAAAATATTTTTTCAAATATAAATAAAAATTATGATCTCATATTTATAATATTTAATATTCAAATAATAATTACTTATTATTTTATATTCGATCCAAAATTAAAATAAAAAAATAAATATCACCTCTTATTTATCCAATCAAACCCCCAAATTCAGTCAACCCATGCACCTACACCTACACCTCTCATTCACCCAATTAAAAAAAATCAGATTCAAACTTAAAAGCCTGCACACCCAATTAAAAAAAATCAGATTTAATGTAGTAAATGAATCTATAAAAATAAATATATAAGAGGTGATATTTAATTGGGTGCACTGTTTGAAGCTGCCAACCCGCCTGCCACCCAATTAAAAAAAATGAACCAATAAAAAAGCCTGCACACCTCTCATTCAACCGAAGAATGGCTTCAAAAAAAAAAACAAAAACTAAAGCTGCCTACCCGTGACCTGCCACCCGCCTGCCACTCGCCTGCCACCCCACCATTTATTCGGTGCACTGTTTGAAGTCGGGGGGTGGGCAATCCGACTTTGAACAGTGCCTGACCCTCCCATCTTTCGCCACGTGGCATCGTGGCCTGTTCAATATGGGTTGAAAAGCAATCCGACTTTGAACAGTTCACCAGCTTGAAAAATACTGTTCAAAGTCGGGGGGTGGGCTGTAGGTGTTCCACTTTTGAACAGTAAAGATCCCTAGTTGGGTAAATAATCTGATGGGATCCCTATTTCTGAAAAAAATTGAAATATAATATTCTAGTAAATATTCCGTGGTAATATTGTTTGTGACATATAGATAGATAATAAAAAATTATATATGAGTAAAAAGTCTAATATTAGACATAAGGATTGTTATCCTATACAATGGCGGTGGAAACTAAAAGTTTTTACAAACACCTTAAATTTAGGGTTAATGTTTAGTTTAGGGTGTAGGGTTTAAGGGTTTAAGTGTAGGGATTTAGAACTTAAAGATAGTGATTAGAATTTAGAGTTTAGGATTAGAATTTAGGATTTAGAGGTTATGATTTAGTTTTTAGGGTAATATGTTGAGGTTTTAGGTTTTAACTATAAACTTTAAATTATAACCATAAACTATAAATTTCAACCATAATCCCTAAATTCAAAACCATATACCTAAACCCCTAAATTAAGTTTCAAAACTCTTAAACTAAGGCGCTTGTAAAAACTTTTAATTTTCACTGTCAATATATCAAATAATTACATAATAAACAAAATATAACGACAATAACCAATTACGAATCGAAATTTGTCGATGCATGACATTAAATAGGCATCAAACTTTTGGACAAAAATCCTCTGTCCCTTTTCGGTGCCCCTACTTATGCACTAACACTAAAAAACACAACAAAATTAAATTTCAAGCCCTAACTTTAAATTCTAAATTCTAAATCATACACCCTAAAAAATACATCCTACTTTAAATTCCCTAAACCATAACCATAACCCCTAATATAAAACCCTAAATCCTAAACGCTAAACTTAATTTTAAGGGTGGGGACATAAATAGGGGCACCGAAAAGGGTAGATGATTTTCATCCCAAACTTTTAGGGTAGTTTCGTTTCGGTGACCGAACTCTAAAAACTTTCCCGCCACTTCTATTACGTTTTCCAGGGCAGCCTCAAGTTCATTCTTCTCCGTCTGCAAGAGCATATAAACGGAAGCACATTCCGGATGTTAATATAAAAGAGCAATGTATTCTTCACTTTCATCTTCCAGTCTATTCAACTCCATTTGCAAGCTACTTATTTCTAAGACAAGGTTAGATGAAAAAAAGGCCAAGTTTTCATTCTAAGACAAGGATTCGTCTCGAGATTCTCTATGACATCTACCTAAAGGGAGATTCAAGGTCGTCGAAGCTGTGAAACATGATACTATAATATCGATTTTACAACTGCTTCTTGCAAGGTAGTTATAGCACAAATAGCATCATAAACAGTAGCACACATTATGCTAGGTTTATTACATGTGCCTTCTGAATTGCAGAACCTATCCCATTAATTCCAGAATTTCTCAATAAACAATAAACCTCAGACAACAACTCTGAGACTAGAAACTACCTGGTTTGCATTAATTCCATTACTCGATACTTCGGAATTTTCACTTCTAGCTGCACACAGAGCTGCTTTTGTTTCATTGAGCTATTCTCTTGGTTCAGTCTGGTGATTTCTTCCTGGAAATGAAATGGAAGGTGTAAAGATATGAGAAACTGAATTTTATTTATCAAAAGATGATCTCTTTTACAAGGAAAGATTACAAATATATAGGAGATTCAAGGGGTAAAAATGCAAAGTAACTAATATCCTAACTAACCTAATCTGCATGGTAACTATGAATAACATAAAAGCCAGCTAAGCTAAAGCTTTGATCATCTGTAACATCCCCTCAAGATGAAGACTGGTGGATATTTAACAGTCTCATCTTAGCCAAATAATTTATTGAAGGCTGGACCATGCAACGCTTTGGTGAAAATATCGGCAAGTTTATTACTAGACTGAATGTGAAAATGCTTAAGAAATTCTTCTCGAACTTTGTCTCAAACAAAATGACAGTCCACTTCAATGTGCTTGGTGCGTTCATGAAAAACTTGATTGGAGGCTAACTGTATGAAAGATTGATTGCCGCAGTATAGAGAAACAGATGAAATGGGAATCTGAAAAGAGGATAATAACGCAGTCAGCCATACTAATTCGCAGGTTGCAGAAGCCATGGCCCTATATTCAGCTTCACATTAGGATCTGCTGACAGTGGCTTGTTTCTTGGACTTCTAAGAAATAATACTATCACCCGGATACATGCAAAAACTAGTGATCGATCGTCTAGTGTCTGGACATGCCCCATAATTAAAATCTACAAAACCAGTGAGTTGTAGACTACATGTAGATGGAAAGAATAAACCCAACTCAGGGGAGCCTTTGATATATGCAAGAAGAAGATACACAACTTGAAGATGTGGCACTATGGATTTAGAAACAAACTGACTTAGGATGTGCACAACATACATGATGTTAGGTCTCATATGTGTAAGATAAAGCAACCTTCCCACCATTCTTCTGTATAAGTTAGGATCGGGCAACAAATCTCCTTCTTGTGAACTCAGTTTCTGTGGTGAAACCATGGGAATCGAAGCATGCTTCTTGGCCAAGGTTCCAGTGTCTTCAAGGAGTTGAAGAGCATAATGCCTCTGAGACAAGGAATGGCTATCTCGAAGCCAAGAAAATATTTGAGGTTGCCAAGATCTTTTAACTTGAAATGTTGTTGAAGAAACAGTTTCACCTCTTATAACTTGTCAAGGTTTGCCCAAGCCAAAATTATATATCAACATAAACTAATAAAGCCACAAAATCTGTAGAAGTACCCTCTAGTAAACAAGGAGTGATCAGAAGGTGAGTGTGAATCCACGTTTAAGAAGAACTTGAAAAAATGCGTTGAACCATTGCCTGGAGGCCTGCTTCAAACCATATATAGACCTATTTAGCTTGCAAACCAGATTAGGCCTTGTATCTTTTGGGACATAGCCAAGAGGCACCTTCGTATACACTTCTTCATCAAGAAGCCTGTTCAAAAAAGCATTGTTAACATCCATTTGTAACAAGTGTCAATTCTGTTTCGAAGGAGACTGCTGCGAGTTTGTTGTATCATTCCACTGCAGACATGGACGGATGTTGAGGATCGTTTCCAGCAAAATAATGGCCCAAGAATCTTTCAATTGAGGAAGAAACTATCTGAGCTCGTGCAAGGGAATATGTCTGTAAGTAATTACTAAATCAAAAAACAAACAACCACTCTCGAGACAAAAAGAGGTTTGATTCAATCCTCTTCAAATATTACAAACCCAGGTATTTGAGTTATAGAGGAACTGGTGTAATAAGTAGATACGATGGGGTTGAGAAGCTAGAGCAACCAAACGGTAGGTGTCACTTAAATATCGCTTGCATGGCCGAGTGCCATACCAGTTTGAAAACATTGCATGTTTTATTTCTCTTAGCAACAAAACACAATTTCAGGCTTACGAAAAGGGAGTACTCATCACTTTTGAAGATAATGAACATATTAATAACAAATCGATCAGAGCTATACCCATTATTTTTCTTACCATGGTGTCCGCCACATCTTTGCTTTCCAGTTGACTGCCTTCATTATCGCCATATAATTTACTTCCTACATTAAAACAAAAAACTACGACCTAAGCATGATCATGCATTATCTCCGCGGAAGGTACGTGTTGGGATTTGTTGGCAGGCTCCGGTTTAGGGGTACTCAAATTTAATGTTGACGGTTCAGCACGCGGTAAGCCAGGTCCTGCGGGTATTGGGGGTGTTATGCGAGATGAGGAGAGTCGCATTTTGGGGTGTTTTTCGGGCCATTGGGACGGATGGATTCCAATGAGGCTGAAGTGCGAGCTATAGAGCTGGCGGTAAGGTTGATCGCAAAACAAAATTGGCGCGAGCGTTGTGTGGTTATCGAGTCGGACTCTCAGGTTGCGTTGAGTTGGGTTACGAGATCGGCGAAACGACCCTGGCGTTTGTGGAAGATATTTACTGCGATTGATCAGGCTTGTCAAGTCATTTCTGAGATTCATTTTCGCTATGTGCCTTGTGAGGCTAATGGTTTCGCTGATGTATTAGCCAAGGAAGGTGTCCATAGATGTTCGTTGTTTCTGGCTTGTATGTAGGTGTCGTTTTGGGTGTTCGCGGGCCATTTCGTACTCTTTTCCTCCACTAGGGAGGTTTTTAACGAGGTGTATGGTTCCGTCGTGCTGTATGTATTTTGTTCTTTCTGAATAAAATTTATACAGTTGCCGATAAAAAAACACACACCAAGCAACAAGTAAAGCAATTACCTAATAATTCCAGAAAGAGCTGATGGGAGATTGACAATGTCTTACCTGAAGATCTGAAACTAAAAGGAAAACTGTATATTATTAGAGGCAGGAGGCCAAATTAACGTTTTTCTTTTAATTTCTAAACATGTGACAAATGCAAGCAGAAGAAGCGAAATTTAAAACCTTTTCAAGTCTTCATATTCAACAAATCCTTTACTGATAAACAGGTATGCTAGAGCATTATCAAATTTTCAATATCATGCAAAGGGTCATGTTCATCCCTAGGAAGAGGAGCAAAAGGTGGAAATAGATTCGGTTTTGTCCAATAAGCATGTATGAATGATGCCTAGAAATACCTTATAAAAAAATGAAGTTATTTTTAAGAATATTATTAAGGCAGACCATGTCTTTTAGTTTATATAAAATGTTGTCCGTTGCAAACAAGGAAACCAAATTTATAGTTATAGCAGTTCTTCATAGAAATTAGACAGTAAAAACAAATGAAGATTGGTAATCGGTTTGGGGTATTTTATTATTTTTAATTAATATATAGGTTACTTAAAAGTTAAAAATTTAAACGTGTATAAGTATAATTACAAAAAAAAAAAATTAAAACGTGTATACAATCTATAAGAGATAGGGTGACGTGATATTGTGTGTTGATTAATTTCGAGTTCGAGTTGAGTTAATTTCAAAATTTACAAAAATATAATTATAAAAATTATAAATAAATATGATATGAGTCAATTTTGGATAAGAATCTAAATTTATGAAATAGATTGGACAAAAATAACATATGACCCCTAAAAATACTTGTAGGGGCTTAATTAAACACTAAACTCATAAACCCTAAATTTCATCCTTATACTCTAAACTAGACATATAAAACTATAATCCCTAAAAAGTATCATCACATAACACATACGGCGTAATTATGCATGAATATAGATTATAGACCATAGAGACATATACTATAAATTATAGACTATAATAATAATAATAATAATAATAATAATAATAATGATAATAATATCATCATGCATGATACATTATATATAGGCTTTAGATTATTCATTATATAATGCTTGAAATTAATCACATACACTAAGCTAAACCCTAAATGTTAAACCATACACATTAATCTCATAAACCAATAACCCTAAACTACACAACAAACCCTAACTCATCAATACTAAGTCATAAATACTAAACAATAAACTTTAAGCCATAGAAATTAATCTCATGAACCAATAACCTTAAACTAAACTATAAACCCTAAATCATTAACACTAAGCCCTAAAAACCTAAACTATTAACCTTAAGCCATAGAAATTAATCTAAAATCAATAACCCTAAACCATTAACACTAAGGCCTAAATCATAAATTATAAAGTGAAATTAAAGACAATTTTTACAATCTTACCATAAAATATAGCTAAAACCGGAATTAGAGACCAACTTGACAATTTGAAAGTAGATAAATTTGAGAGCTTGGTGACCAATTTTATAATTTCAAAAATATAGCATAAAACTGAAATTGTTGACTAAATTCACAATTTGGAAGTGGAGAAATTTGAGAGTCCAATGACCAATTTCATAATTATACCATATAAATAAATCAGGGTCAAATTTAGCTAAAAATTAAATCTTAGAAATTAAAATGAACAAAAATATCATTATATTAAATTAATAGACTAAATTACAAAGATTAGTTAATTTCGACTAAAAGTAAATTTTTAGAGACTAAATATCACTACGGGGAGGGGATTTCTATATCTGAAGTCTAAATCGTGGGGATATTTGTGACTAAATTAAATTAAACTAAAACTTAAAGTTGAATATTAATACTAAAATATAACATTTTAAATGCAACATGACCTAAAAAGTAATTAATCTCTAACTTAAAAATTGGTGGCTTATTTCTCTCTAAATTTTTGTCTTTTCCCTCTCTATTTTTACCAATTGTCTTTCTCTTTTTCTTAATTTAATTGAATTTCAATTTAAATTAATTTAATTAAAATTTTACATTTAGTTTTAGAATTATTTTAATTATGTCCGTGGTTTATGCTTCTAGATTTTAGTTAGCTCAATTAGATCCTAAGTTTAATAAATTAATTCATTTCTGACATTATTATTATTATTATTATTATTATTATTATTATTATTACATATAATAAACTTTGATTTAATATAATTATACACAAAATTTTGATATGGATACATGAAGCTTTGATTTAAATATTTAATCAAATTCAAATGCATAGATTAACAAGTTGAATCAGAATTAATCTCATACACCAATAACTCTAAACTAAACCATAAATACTAAACCTCAAACCCTAAACCCAACTCAAACCGAATTGACCCGAAAATTCAAATGTTGACCCGACCCGAAATCGACCTGAACCGAAAGCGGCTCGAACGACCCAATTTTGACCCGAACTGAAAGCGACCGATCCGATATTGACCCAACCCGAAAATAACCGATCCGATTTTAATCCGATCCAATACCTGAACCGGATCTGACTCATCACAAACCCGAATTAGACCCGAACTTACCCGACCCGAATCTAAACCAATTTTAAATAGACACGTAACGATCTGAAACGAAATGACTCAAACCAAACCCGAACTGAATGACCCGATTGCTAACTTAAGTTTGAGTTAGAAATAAGTACAATTATTGGTCCCCCATCCCACAATACACGGCACAAAAATGAAGGCCTGAGTTTGAAAAGTCAATGGAGTCAATTAAACAGCTAGTGCCGTGACAAAAACTTTTAAAATTCATTTGTGATTAGGATGTAAAAAGTTGACTTGACCTGCAAAATTAATTGAAATCGACTTGAGTTAGAACTGTTTGTGACTCGAGGTGGTGATGATCCGAAATTGATTTGAGTCTGAACTAGTGTTGATCTGAACCCGGGTTGGACCTGGAAATTTTAGATCTGCACTCGACCTGATAACAATATGAACCCGAACTCAATCTGATAATGTGATAACCGAACTTGACCTGCATCCGACCTGATATGAACCCGAACATGAGATTAACCTGGTAAATAACTGATATTACTCGACTTGTTATCAACCTAATCTGTTATGAACTTGATCTGTAATTGACTCAACCTGTAAATGATCTGACTTGTTATTGAACTGATATGATATTTATCTGACTTGTAATAACTAATAAGTTACAATTGATGAAGTTGTGAGATTATGAATTTATTATATTACATTGTGACAAAAGACATTTTTCACTATTTAAGGTACATGATTAACTATTATCATTAAATTAATATGAGTACTTTTTATATTTATAAATTATGTAGTACATAAAAATATTTAAAAATTTTATTAAATATCTAAATGTTGCCAACATGATTCCTTATGATCTATGGTTTAATATTAACAGTTCATAGTTTAGTGTTTAGTTTAGGGTTATTGGTTTATGCGATTAATTTAGATTTCTTAAGGTTTATGGTTTAGTATCAATGATTTATGGTTTAGTACAATGATTTACGGTTTAGCTTATGATTATTAGTTTATGAGATTAATTCGATTCCTTAAGGCTTATGATTTTGGGTTTAGTATTAACGGTTTATGGTTTAGTATCAATGATTATGGTTTAGCTTATGATTATTGGTTTATGAGATTAATTCGATTCTTTAAGGTTTATGGTTTTGGGTTTAATATTAATTGTTTATGGTTTAGTTTAGGGTTATTGATTTATGAGATTAATTCCGATTCAACTTGCTAATTTATACATTTGAATTTGATTAAATATTTAAATCAAAGCTTGATGTGTACAGTTGAACTAAATTAAAGTTTCAACTTTCACGTGTCCAATTACATGTTTACATCCAAATCAAAATTTTGTGTATAATTATATTAAATCAAAGTTTATATGGTATAATAATAATAATAATAATAATAATAATAATAATAATAATAATAATAATAATAATAATAATAATAATAATATAATGTTTTCTGAATTGAATTAACTTATAAAATTTAGGATCTAATTGAGCTAAATTAAAACCTAAAAGCATAAATCACAGACATAATTAAAAAAAAATTTAAAACTGAATGTGAAATTTCAATTAAATTAATTTAAATTGGGACTCAACTGAATTAAATTAAAACCTAAAAGTAAAAATTTGGGAGTTAAATGAAAATAATTTAAAGTAGGAAGGGCTAAATAATAATTGCCCTTAATGTAAAATATTAGGCGGGTTCTTTTCCTCCCATCCCACCGTTCAATTTAATTAAAAAAAGGAAAAGTTATAGTTGATAAAAAGTGGGGAAGGAAAAAAATTTGGAGGGAATTAAGCCGCTTAATTTTTAGGTTAGGGGTTAATTACCCTTAGGTCTTATTGCAGTTTAAACGTTGCATTTTAGTCCTAATATTCACTTTTAAGTTTTAGTTTAATTCAATTTAGTCGCAATTATATAAATTTTAAATTGTAACACATTTCGACATCCTAAGGAATTTTGGTTCATATTAATCCCTAAAATTTTATTTTTATCCGAAATTTACCCACAATTACCATACTGAAGTCTATTTGTACACGATATGACCTGACTTGAACTTCAATCAAAACCGATATTCCCTTACCTGAATTTTATCAGTCAACGACGTGACCCGGCCTGAAGTCTATCTGAACCTAAATTAACCCGTTAATTAACTGATTTGGACCCGAATCGTTTTGGCCTGAACTAAAACTTACTCGATCTGAAATTAACCTGCCCCGAGCTTGAACTCAATCTGATTTGAAATCAACATGCTAATGACCCGAATTTGAGTCGACCCGAACCCAACTTGATCTGAGTCAAACCATTAAATTGACCTAACAAAACCCGTATCTGATTTGACCTGACATGAAACTTGAACGATTATCTGATTTCACATCCCTAGTTGTCACTGTCAACACAAATTTGAATTATTACAAAAATAAATAAACAAACATAAACTCAATATTAATATTTTAAATTAACATTAACTGAACTTGAACACCTTTAAAATAAACAAAGCTCAATTAAGTTACACGCTAGCTAGGGGAGATGGACCGTCGAGATACTGTAAACTCGTGGAGAAGAAGACAAACCACAAGGACACTGCAGGGAAGACAAACGACTAGAAGGAGCTATAGCAAGGCTACTCCCCACAAATCAGACTTCACTGTATTTGTAGATTATGTGAGCAAAAGAATTCATCGATCATCTCTAAAAGAAGCATTTTCAACATATTGAAGAGTTCTTGATGTTTATATCGCATACAACAATCCAGGCAGAATCAACAGAAGGTACACTTTCGCCTTTGTATGATTTTCAGGCCGAGAGAAAGCAAGGAGAGCAGTTGAGCAAGCTAATAACAGGAGAATGGATGGCTTTTATGTGAAAGTTTTCGAGGGCGGCAACCAGAGAAAGAAGACCCCAAGTGCTGACCGAAATAAGGGATACATGGCAAAACCAACCCCATCAAGAAGGTTGACTACTCAAAGCTCACTGATGGTAGATCCTAAATGGAGGCATTAATGACTAAGTCGTCGACAAGGAAAGTGGCTCCCAATACTGCAAATGTCAAGAAAAGGATTGGAGAATCGATAGAGGACACCAATGAAAAGCGTCCAATCACTCAACCATTCCATTTCACCATCCCAGAAAAGGATTCAACGTGGTTAAAAAGTTGTTTAGTCGGTCAAGTTAAAGGTATGTACGACGCAAACTTTGTTGAACAAGCCCTAAAGTCGGAAGGATTCAAAGTCAAAGTGGGTCAATGGTCAGGTTTCTATGTAATCATACAATTTGTCGAACAAGAACATGTTGATATGTTTTGGGACCTCAAATAATATTTGCTAAACTCTTGGTTTGAGGATATTGACACAGTAGAGTAGTTCCCGTCAAAGAACAAACTCAAGGAATGGATTTCATTGATGAATTTTCCCTTAGAGGCATATCATGATAATGTTTTTCTAGCTATTGGTAGAAGATGGGGTACTGTCATTAAAATTAACGAGGACACCTCGCTAAAGAACATATTCGACGTTGCTCGTGTCCTTATTGGAGTTAAACACATATCGGACGTCACCTTCAATGTCTCCATCAGTGGAGTTAGTTACAATATTAAAGTATCAGTTGATGAGTTCAAAGACGAGGGGAGATGGATTGACGAAGTAGAACTGAAGGGTCAGTATGGAGACGATCAAGTAGACACGTGTAAAGAAGTGAACAGCTGTCGCATTGAATATTATGGCAAAAAATGACATATTGGCGGCTGAGTATTTTCCCAAGACCTTGGAGAATGATCTAAAAGTTCCAACCGACACCGACTTACAAGCACGTGACAACCCGACACCTAAACACGTGGATAATTATCAGCAAGGCCCACCTCAGGTTCAACCTCAACTAAGTGATAACCAAATTGACATCCCCATACGGTGCGTTTCGGAAACATCCAATGAGGCATCAATTTCTAGCGTCTCTTGCGAGCCGATTTTGGATAAAGACACTGGGTTGTTCACAATCAAGCCCAAAAGTATTAAAAGCACTAGTGGATTGCGTCCCAACCCGTTTAGAGCCATAATTGATAAAAAGCAAGTCAAACTAGTAAGGAGAATCGAGTCGGGTAGCTTAGATTTGGGGAAGACAGTGGCAGAAGCTCAAGCATCCTCAGAAAATCTCAACCCTAATCACGAGAAAGCTCACATTCCTAATCTAAAAAAAGATGTTGCTATCGAGGTGGAAGCAAAATTAGCCCTAGAAGTTTGCAATTTAGCCGGGTAGCTCTGCTTGATCCAAAAAATTCCGAACTTGACTGAGCACTGGTGGCGGACTGATATCGATTGTTTGATCATGTTTTTATGCCATACCAATATCTGTTTCTTTCTTGGAATATAAAGGAGTTAGAAAAATTTGTAAAAAAGCCTTACTGAGAAGTTTGATTTCCAAAAGCAAGGCCAGAGTTATCTTCATCCAGGAGACAAAATTACAGGGCTTTGATGACAAAGCAAAAAGGTCTATTTGCGGAAGGTCTTCGAATCTCATCTCGGTGTTCTCTCCCTCAGTTGGGGCTGCGGGTAGACTACTAACCTTATGGGATCCAAACTTCTTCACTATGGAAGTCTCCTGCATCAAAAATGGGTTTATCTCGATCTTGGGCACGATATCCCCTTCTAATTTGAAATGCTTATTGATAAATGTATATGCCCCTAATGGTTGTAACAGGAGACAAGAAGTTTTCACAGTTAATATCTGCAATGGTAACCAAGCTAAATTTACCGATAAATATGGGAGGAGACTTTAGCATTTCTATAAGCGGAAAACAGAAAATAGGGGTGACATTTTAGAAAAATGCAATGGTTGCCTTCTCCAATTTCATTGAAGATCTGAACCTTATTAATCTTCCTAATCACGGTGGTAAAATTCACTTGGTCAAGCTTACGCAATATCTCATCATTCAGTAGATTGGATCGATTCTTGATATCTTTAGAGGTGGCGGTCTTATGGCCAACTATTATACAACAAGTGCTACCGAAGGGCCTCTATGATCATAACCCAATTTGCTTAATGATTTGTGCCGATGATTGAAGACCAAAGCCTTTCAAATGGTATGATCATTGGTTAGATAATAAGGAGTTCATGAAACATTTACAACAGTCGTGTGGGTTGTTCAATGGCAAGGGCATTATGAATTTACTTCATCATTGCAAAGAGGCTACTAAAAAGTGGGTTAAAGAAAACAAAACCAATGGCTCAGACACAATCCAATCCTTGGAATGTAAATGCCAACGACTTGAGGAAGAAATCTGTAAAGAAGATGATGTCCAACAGAAATCCCTGGAGCTAAAACAACTTCGATCTAAGCTTTGGTCTCTCACAAGAATCGAAGAAAGGGAGTGGTTACAGAAGTCACACCTAAAATGGTTTGTCGTAGGGGGATAAAAACACCAAATTTTTCCACCTAATTGTGTCTTCTAGGAAAAGAATCAATTTTAATGCCAACTTGAAAGTTTCTGACACCTTGATAAACAGTCCAGTAGAAGTGAAAAAAGCAGTAGAAAACCATTTCAAAAGGGTAGACAACTCCAACCAAACTATAGCAGTTTCGAGTCTAGACTGCGACCTCAAATCTATATCCTCCCAATCTGCTACTAAGATGGAAACACCCTTCACCATAGAGGAAATTTGGCTAGAACTAGCCTCGATGGATAGAAGTGGAGCGCTGGGGCCGGATGGCTTCAATATTGCATTCCTAAAATAGTTTTGGAATCAATTGAAAGCAAAAATTTTAAGATTTTTCGAGTAGTTCTTTAATGGGGATATAAATGACCTCTCTTTCAATCACTCATTTATTGTACTCATCCCGAAAGTCAAGAATCCAATGCAGATAGAGGATTTTAGTCTGATAAGTCTCGTGGGCAGTGTATATAAATTATTGGCCAAAGTTCTCGTGTTCGACTTAAGTTTGTGGTTGGAGAAGTAATTAGTGAAACAAAGTTTGCTTTCTGTCTGAGGAAGTAAATCCTAGACTGTGTTTTCATCTCTAACGAGATTATCGATTTTACTAAGAAAAAAGGCCTCAATTGTCTAGTATTCAAAGCAGATTTTCAGAAGGCTTACGATATAGTGGACTAGAATTTTTTGCTATTCTCATTAAAGAATATGGGCTTTGGCGAGTTATGGTGCTCCTGGATCAAGCTTTGTGTCTCAACTGCCCGAGTCTCGATCATTGTAAATGGCTCACCGAAAAAGTCCTTCCCCATTTTCTGCGGACTGCGACAAGGATGCCCCCTATCTCCTACGTTATTCAACCTGATTGCCAAGGTGTTGAGCGCCCTATTTGATAGTGTGCGGATCAGTAACAATTTGGAAAGTCTTTCTCATTTGCAATTCACCGACGACCTTATAATGTTTTGTGGAGCTAGTGAAACTGAATTGAAGAACATTGTAAGAATCTTAAGGGGCTTTGAGCTAGTGTTGGGGTTGAAACTTAACCTCAAGAAACCCAAACTGCTCGGTGTTAACTTGGAAGAAAATGTCATCGCCGATTGGGCATCTAAAATTTCCTGCAGTAGTGAAAGATTTTCCAGCACCTATTTGGGCCTCCCATTAGGACAAACAAAAAATAACTGTGATATGTGGGAGCCGATTGTGAAGAGAGTTAAATCCAAGATACAAGGGTGGAAGTCCAAATCGCTTTCTTTTGGAGGATGTATGACACTGCTAAAATCTATATTGTCTAATCTACCAATTTACTACTTATATTTTTTTCAAATGCATGTTAAAATTTGTAAGACTCTCACGAGTTTGATTGCTAAATTTCTGTGGGTCTCATCTAACCGTCGAGTAATCCACTAGATAATTTGGGAAACCTTGTGTCTACTGAAAGGATGTGGGGATTGGGTTTGATAGACCTGAAAGACAAAAATGAGGCATTGATGCTCAAGTGGATTTGGCGTAACGGTTCGGAACCCGAAAGTCTTTGGCGTCGACTCATCAACGCTAGGTACGAGAATTGATCCATTGCAATCCTGCCGAAAAGCACTGGTGGTCCTAAGAAATCATTGATATGGGGTAAAATCTCATCCCTTATCGAATTTGCAGACAACAAATTTAACTAGAATAATCATTACATTGTGGGTAATGGCGAAAATATTCAATTCTGGCATGACGTGTGGATCGATGACAAGGCTTTGAAGCTTCAATTTCCCAGAACTTATGCCCTTTCTTACCAGAAGAGAGAAGCATTGGCGGATTTTGGTTCGATAATCGACGGAGTGTGGAGATGGAATATTCCCCCGAGAAGACATTTGTTCTATTGGGAATTAGGGATGTGGGATTCCTTCAACATTACAATTAAAGACTTCAAATTTGATCCATCTCTACCTGATAACGTAAGATGGAAAGAAAATTCCAGTGGTTTCTTCACTGTAAAATCGTGCATATCACTAGACACGGTACATGTGGATTTAAAAAATACTTGCTGGAACTTCATTTAGACTAACTTAGTCCCTCTCAAGGTGTCGACATTCACTTGGAAAATAGCTCATGAGCGTCTTCCAACAAGATTAAACCTTCATATTCTAGAATCACTCAAATCCAATAAGTGCATTGCCCTTTGTGTGATGAAGGCCCTAAAAGAGCAGACCATTTATTTTGTAAGTGTCATATTACATGGATTGTTTGGCAGAGATGGCTATCCTTGTGGAACATACACTGTCAGTGAGGGATTTGATAAAAGTCTGGATAAGTATAGTTCCTCCCAGCTTACACGACAATGTGTGGAAGCTCAGCTTATTTGCTTTCATGTGGTCTTATTGGTTATTTAGAAATGATATAGTTTTCAAAAAGATTAAACTGGACAAGAACCAACTATTTGATTTGTGTACGCTTCGTCTGGCTTGGTGGTGTAAAGGAAATTGGCTGGGGATAAGCAACTCAGTGTGTGAACTAACTAATTGCCCTCGAAACTTCAGTAACGTCACGCACAAGATTTTGCAGCAAACAAAAACAACTTGGATTGCTCCCGAAAGGGGAGAACTGAAATATAAAAATGATGGATCGGTAAATGGAAGCTTTGGCGAAGCAAGCATCGGTGGTTTTTTGCGTAATGACAAGTCGCAATGTCTAGCTATCTTCTCAAAATCAGTTGGAACCATGGATCCTACTTCGACGGAAATCTTGGCAATAAAACAAGCCACAAATTACTTACCGAAATGGATCACAAGCTTTCAGTTGATTGGATTGTAATACCCTAAGATTTTAAGGCTAAAAAAGAAAAGAAAAGAAAAAGGGAGAAGGAAAAAAATGAAAAATGAATGAAAATGTTGAAAATTTCGGCCAAGGGATTTAAACCCGTGACCCTTGGCTGTGCATCCCCTAACTTAACCGTTTGGACTAAAGGTAAGTTCTGGTAATGTTTACCTCAACCTTTCTTTAAACTATTCGTTTTGGTTATACCAAAATATAAAAGATTTGAACCACCCACCGACCTAAGGAAATGCCCAAAAGAATAATCTAGAACCCCTTTTTGTCTCTCTCTCTTCCACGACCTCTCACCTAACCCTACCATCGCCTTTATTTTCTATCGTCGTCTGATCTGCCCTACCGCCCACTGGTCACTGTCACTGCCATCACCAATCTGAGCGCCTCAACGTCCCGGCCAAACCCCGAGCTCCACTCGCGACCCAACGCCACCGTTCACCATAAAAGCTACCCTAAAACGTCGACGAGAGCCAACCCTCTCCACCTCTGTTCGACGTTTCAGGTCGTCTTGAGTGCCTATTTGTCGTACCACCACCATCATTGAGTTCCTCGCGCTGAGCCAAACAAAACCCAGCCATTAGAGAGTTCGACTGCTAACGTTTAAATCGTCACGCTGAGCTACGACAAGTCGATCGCGTTTCATCCGTGTTAGGGTAAGTTGGTGAGTTTCAGACTTGATTTTCAGTTTAGTAAGTTGATGATTGAGCTTTTTTTTGAAATTTTAGCGTCGTCAGGTGTGTTTTTCGACCGCTCAGGTCACGCGTGGCTTCCACGCACCGTCACCGGCAAAATCCGGCCACCTAAGACAGCAGTCTAAGAATTGAACCGGCTGGACCAGCCTTGGACCGATCCGGTCATTAAGTAAAGCCAATCGGACTGACCCAAATCGAGCCTGTTTTAATTAAAAAATGGGCTATTGTGATAAGGCCCAACGACCTTTTGCTCAACCTGTCTGCCCAAGTACGACCCACCCACCTAAGGAAATGCCCAAAAAAATAATCTAGAACCCCTTTTTGACCTCGTTCTGAAATCAGTTCAAATTGTCAAAAGTTCAATATGTCCCCATCCGTAAATACCAAGTATCTTCAAGAAATAAACTGTTCCATCTAGTGTGTTCAATGTGTGTTACACGACTGTTTTTGCATACTATTTTACATGTTTTATCATATGATCATGTGCACATGACTGATATGCAGTTTTCGCATGAACATGACATGTTTTAGAATTTAAGCATGATTGTATTGTATGTTTGATATAGACCTTGGTACTCGATATGAAAAACATGATATGTGGATAATGTATTACTGAAAATACTACCAATGATTAATTAACTACTGATGAACTGATTCACTGGGGTACTTGGGATATGATATGATGTTACTGACGGCTCATCCCTGATCTAGCTGGTAAGTCCGCTCGTTTTCGGTTCCTATGCTTCGACTAGGTCTGCCCGTTTCGGTTCCTATGTTTCGACTAGGTCTGCCCGTATTCGGTTCCTATGCTTCAGCTAGACCGCTCGTATTCTAAGGTATTCCCTTAAGATGGTACCCACGCCCAATGAGCTCTAGTTAATGCATGTACATGATACTGCACCGGGGAATCTATATACTGGAGTATGGTTGGAGGGTAAATAAAGAATTAAAATGAACTTTACTGCTACTTGAAGCAAATGTATTTGAAATAAAAAGGTTTACTGCATTGTTACATTTCATGCATTAACGTTGCACTGTTGGAACACACTAGACACTAAACTCTTTGACTCCACCTCCATAATTTATCAGTTTATATAATTCCCTTATGATACTTGATGATTGAATAAAGAAAAAATATCGTTACTCTCAAGTATAACGCTACCTTGAAAAGCGGAACAAAAAATTGAGTCTGTTACTTCATGAAACATCATGAAAATGTTATTCCCGCTATATATCTGCATGAGCATATAGCATCTTTTGGTAGTTCTGTATTACTGAGCTTTTTCAAGCTCACGTTGGTTTTACCATCACAGGTTAAAAGAATATATCATGGTATAATGTTTGACATAAGTGTTCGGAGTTCTCTCGGCGTCGCTTTGGAGTACGGTATTGTACAGTTACTAGGCATGTATGTCATGTATTATTTTATGATAGTGTCTGTAAAACACTTTCTGAAATTTCTGTTATATGTTTAAATGATTTCCTGAAGTGGTATTTTAAACAAAAGTTGATTTTACAGTTTAATAAGTGTTTTATGGAAAATATTTTTACGTGTACCTTTTCTGTGGGTCGCTCTTATGACCCTAATGTGACTTCCTAAGATCCGTGGTAACGCAGGATCTAGGGGTTACAAGATGTCCAACCCTCAAACAACCCCTTCGGAATTTAGAGACTTAATTAACTCGTGTTTGGCAATGTGCAAAGGCCTCAATTGGAAATTATCCCACATTCCTAGGAAGTGCAATACTTGCGTAGACAACCTAGCAAAAAGAGGAATCAGCAGACCTGGAAACTATAGTGAGATAATGCACCATTAATAACAGCTTGTCTATCTGTTATATGTCAGTTTTGTAAAGCAACAATGTGGTTTGTGGCCGAGTCTTAATTCTATAAGATTTGATCTGTAAAACATTGATATGTTATTATTTGTACTCTTTTTCCTCTAATTTATGTTTAGGGAGATTTTTTAATGAGACACATATCAATGTTCAATTTATTTAATTTGGCAATAAAGCCCTCTTTTCAAAAAAAATTGCACGCTAGCTACGAGGTAATATAAATTGTTTTGTTATATTAATCAATCAAAACAAAATGTACTACAGTCCAAGTCAAGAGTCTTTGCATATTGAGGAAAAAAACACTCTTACCAAGTCATTGCCTTGAAATGCAGGTCAATTTTAAGTGAAAGCAAATATATATTGTATTTTAAATGGTAATATATTAATTCTTTTAATATTTGAAAAAAATTATTAATATGTATAGCACAAATACCTAAATTAATTTTGTTTATTAGCTCTGTAAAAAGTATACCTAAAATATAACTTCTTTTCACAAATAAGATTTCATTAATAAAGGGATTTATGTGCTAAGACTAAAAATTTAAATTTTTAGTGTCATAATATAATTAAATTCTCTAGATATGCCAACCAAATCTATAATAAATCTTATATTCAAGAAAAATGGTTTTTTTAAGAAAAAACTGATTTCGAATAAGTGGGACTTAACTAATTTGCAAATTGATTTAGATTGTGACACGATGCATGGAAACCTTGCAAAAATATTGTATTTCAAAAAGAAATTTATTTTTCTGAACCAATCAAATCTTAAATAAACGTTTTCTATACTATCCATACTCATTTTTCTTTTTGTTGCGCCGTGCTAGAACCGCACAACTATCATTTCCACAATCAAGTCACCATCTCCAATTTTATCAAAATTAAGAAAAACCTTGAAGCACAACCAAATAAAATAAAAATCTTTATCTGTATCGTGAAGATTGCTTGTAATGTTTGTATTTACCTCATATAGGAGGAACGAAATCATAGACAATTCAAAGCCAGACTCATTTCATAGAGAAAATTTTAGAGGTTGTGAAATCTATCGTTCGAGCTAATGTTAGTCGAAGAAGTTTTGATATGCTGGATCTAACTAATATGCATCCTTGTTCATATTGGGGTATTTTTTTTTGAATAGTAACTATAGCTCTTTGTTGGTTTTTGTTGGACTGTAGCAATATTTTCTTCATTTGGATAATAAAATTACACATTTATCCAAAAAATGTTACACTATAGTACACTAACTTTGATTTTATGTAATTATATATATAACATTAATTTTGATTCAATTCTCCATACCACCAACAATGTTATAGTAATTATGTTAAGAACTTAATTCTTTTATTTAATTTCACTAGATATTTTTATTAAATAGCGAGATAATTACATTTTCAAGGCTAATATTAGGATTAAATTTTATACAAAATAAATAAGATGAATAATATTAATCGAATAATATCTTTGACAACTCGATCAAATAATAGATCTTTCAATAGTTTTTTTTTTGAGGAAAAAGGCGACAATCATGAGCCTCATTAAAAAACCTCCCTAAACCTAATGGAGGAAAAAGAGTGCTCATGATAGTCGATACAACGGAAACGAAAAACAAAAGAAACACCAACTACATAAAGCCCCAAGGAGTAACTACAGAAACATCACCCCCAATCATCAAGAAGAATATCACCAACCTCAATTGGCGGCGCTAAAAATCTATAGTAATCCAACGGCAAATCCCTCGCCATCCTTGCAAGCTTATCCGCGACCTTGTTTGCTTCCCGCCGAACCCATGAAAACCTCACCACCCAAGCCCTACCAATCATCTCCGTAAGGTGACTACTTAGCGAAGAGGGAATTCGCCAAACCTCTCCCGCTGTCAACCCCTCGTACACCTCCTTATTATCTGTTTCAACTATAACACGAGATAAACCCAAAGACCATGCCATTGCAAGCCCCTCATAAACCGCCCAAAGTTCAGCATCAAAAATTGAGCAAATACCAATCTTCTTTGCGAAACCAAAACGTCATCCCACGACATCGTCCCTCCCAACGTCGCCACAAGTCGCAAACCCCGAAGACACGTGACGCGAACCGTCCACGTTCACCTTAACCCACCCCGCTTCCGGTGTCAACCACCTATGTCCTCCCACCCCGCTCGCTGCTGCACTTCGCTGCTGCACCGTGAGGGTTCTTGCGGCAACCATCTCCATGCACAGCTGCTGCCCTTGCTGCAGCAAGCTGGCGCAGCTTGCCGTTTCGGCCTGAAACACCCACAAGTTGCGAAGACGCCAGGCCAACCATACCACCGCACCAAACAAAAGCTCCCAGTTGTCGGCGCTCTTCGGAAACCATGCGGTTTGGTTAGATTCAGCATCACCCAGTTTCTTAAATCCATGGCAAAAAACTGCTGCACCCTACTCTCTTTCACCACATTAAGCCACAGTGTTTTAGTCTCGATACACTCTCGGAGAACATGCAGAATATCTTCATTAGCCGCCCCACAAATGGGACAAGATGGGTCCTCCACAATATGCTTACGCACCCTTTCGGCATTCGTTAAAACTCTACCATGGCACACTAACCATAAGAAAGACCGAATCCTCGGCAAACCGTCAAACTTAGAAATCACCTTCCAAATACGTTCCCCATCCAAACCGACCGACCCCGTTCGCAGCGCATATGCTGATGCTACCGAGAATTTCCTCGACTCCTCAAGCGACCATCTCGGACGGTCCGTACCCCCACTGCTCAAAGGTGGTTGTATCGCGCGTAGACCCCATAGAATCTCCGGCGGTAGCTCATCGCTAAGCACATCCCATCTCCACTGCCCTTCCGCACTCACCATCTCTCGGATAGGCGTAGAGCGTAAAGCACCCCCCGCGTCGTTCAGCCGGTGAGCTCGTAGAGGCCCGAAGCTAGCAACCCACGCATCATCCCAAAAGTCAGTGTTGCAACCATCGCCAATATTCCAAACTAAATGATTTCGAACATCTTCCCACACCAAACAAAATCCCCTTCCATAACCATGATCCAGCACTTTACAATAGAACCTGCAACACTAACCCCTGCAGCTTGTACTTTGAACGCATAGCGCGAACCCACAACTTGTGAGGTTCCGAAACAAACGCGAAACCAAGTTTTAAAAGAAAAGCTTCATTCTGTCCAGCAAGCTTCCTCAAGCCCAAACCACCCCGCGAAACAGGCAAACAAACCGTATCCCAACCCACTGCATGCATATGCCGCGAAGCAGAGGTATGACCCCAAATAAAATTACGAATAATCCTCTCAACCGTGTCACAAACACTCTTCGGCAGTCTAGTTGATTGCATAATGTACATTGGGATAGAAGCAAGAACCGATTTAGCAAGAACCACCCGCCCTGCAAAAGAAAGACAACGTATTTTCCACCCAGCAAGTCGATCCGATACCTTCTGGATCAAATAATTGTAAGTCTCCTTAGTAACACGCCCATGAATAAGTGGTACCCCCAAGTATTTACCCAGATTTGTCACCCGTCGAAAACCAAAAGAACAACTGATATCCTCCTGCAAAGCCATGTATACATTGCTAGAGAAAAAGATGTCTGTCTTCGAAATACTAGCTTTATGCCTCGAGCAATCACAGAAATCTTTGAGCACCCGACTAATCACATCAAACTGATCTAAAGAAGCTTCAGCAAATAAAACGAGATCATCCGCAAAAAATAGATGAGAAACCTGAGGCCCAGTCTACGAAAACTAAAAGCCTTCCAATTCCCATTATCAACCTCCCGTTGAATCGCATGTGCTAATCTTTCCATGCATAGAACAAATAAATACGGCGATAGGGGGTCTCCTTGGCGAATACCGCGAGATGGTCTAAATACAGCAGATTTACCACCATTCCACAGCACTTGAGTAGTAACCGAAGAAACACAACTCATAATAAGTGATTTCAGATTCGGAGGGATACCAAGCTCAGACAACGTATCATCGATAAAAGACCATTCAAGTCTGTCATATGCTTTTTCCAAATCAACCTTTATCGCAAACCAGTCCTTGCGACCTTTCTTGCGACGCATAGAGTGAATAACTTCCTGAGCAATTATGATGTTGTCGGTAATAGATCTACCAGGCACAAAGCTCGTTTGATTATCGGATATCCAATTCGATAAGTACGGTTTCAAACGATTCACCACAACTTTACTCAACAACTTATAAATCACATTACACAAACTAATCGGGCGAAACTGCGTAATAAATTCAGGATCCGTAACTTTAGGAATAAGCACCAAGAGAGTTTTATTTACCTCCTCCGTGACAATCCCCGCAGTAAACATATCCTGAACAGCCTTACAGACCACAGATCCAACCGTACCCCATTTTTTTTGAAAAAACCAAGCATGAAACCCATCATCCCCAGGGGCTTTATTAGCCGGCATCTGAGAAAGAGCCTGGTAGATCTTCTCCGTCGAGACCGATCCCCCCACTAAATCCCTTTCGGCAAGGGATAACGGCTTAAACATCCCTCGGCAACTGTACATGTGACCATACTCCCCTTCCGAAGTAAAAAGCTTACCATAAAAATCCGTAGCCATCCTCTCTAGTGTCTCCTGATCCGAAACCCATACCCCTTGCTCATTTCGAAGGCCCGAAATAAAATTCCGTTTCCGCCGACCATTCGCAATAGCATGATAGTAAGTAGTATTCCTATCCCCGCTCCGAATCCACTCACAACGCGCTTTTTGATGCCACATACTCTCCTCCATACGAATAATCTCATCAAGTTCGTCTTTTAGCCTTTTTTCAAGCTCACACAAAGAAGCCGAATGCCTTACCCCCAGAGCTTTATCAATGCCACGAAGGCGAGCAAGAAGCTTTCGTTTACGCTGCCGCAAATTCCCAAATTTGTCCACATTCCACTGCGACAACACTCCTTGAAGCCGCACAACATTCTCCCTATAAGACAGCATCGTATCCCATCCATTCGCCACCATATCAGCAAACTCCGGATCATTTTGCCAAGCAAACACGAACCTGAAAGACTGATCCCCCCCACGTGGCACATATGCAGACGTGCTAAGAAGGATGGGCCGATGATCAGAACCCAAACGATCAAGATGCCGTACCAAAGAATCCGGGAACACACTCACCTATTTGGAATTCATAACATAGCGATCAAGTCTCTCAAAAAGATCCCCTCTCGCCCAAGTGAACCGAGGCCCCTTAAACTCAACCTCACGTAAACCACCATCAAACACAAAATCAGCAAAATCCCTACTAACCAGCGAGCGATTACTCACGCCCCCTCTACGGTCATCCGAATGTAAGATGGCGTTAAAGTCACCCCCAAGCAACCACGGATGCTCATCCCCATGATTTAAAGCAGCCAACTGATCCCAAACATACCTTCTGTATTGAATATGAGGACTAGCATATATAACCGTCCAATAAATCGGACAAGGTAGGATACTCCCATGCACAATCACATGAACAAATTGATTAGACATAGATAGAACCTGTACTTGCAGCCCCGGATTCCAAAGTAGCCAAATACCATCGCTGAAACCCTGCGCCTCAACCCGAAAAGAGCACTAATACCCCAGATTACGAATAATACGATCCGCGCGATCCCCACTGACCCTAGTTTCCAACAAAGCAACTACTGTCGGTTTATCCACAGCAACAATCCTGCGTAGATGATCTCGAAACGAGGAGCCCGCAGCCCCCTGAATATTCCATGTAACAAAACTAATCATCAGAAAGAAACAAGGGAAACAACCAGACCTTAATCAACAACCATAATGGAAGCTAACTCCGTTCCACTCCCTCCTTTTCAACCTCATTCGGCCCCGTCATACCCTTCTCTGGATCATCCCCTTTGTCCGGACCCTCCATGCGTTGATCAGAACTTGCCGCAGGCGATGATGTTTGGGAACCAGTCGGCTTTAAGGCATCAAGTTTAGCCGTAGCCGACTTTACCCATTCCGATAGTAACGATCCAGTGGGCCCCTGATCAGTTCTCTTTTTACCACGCAATTGCGGTTTAACCAGACCTTTACTGCTTTTCTGCACCCCTTGAAATCTCACTTTACTATCACCCTTTTTTGTTGCATGAACTTTCCGGCCATCATTTGTAATCGAAACCGCCACATGACTGGTTCCTACCTCTGAAGGCGAATGCTGAACAACCACCGGAACATTTCCTGGAATAACCGGCGATACACTCATTGGCGAAACATCAACTACCAACTTTCCCGAGGGCGCCCTCACCGGCGTCGCCATTTCCTTAGTCTCGCGATTCGACTGCCCCTTACCTGAGCTCTCAGCCTGTAACACTCCCTTGCCTTTCCAATTCTCCGACACACTCCGACCTACACTCACATCTCCCCCAGCCGGTGCCTTATCCGATTGCTCTTGGTTCTCCTCCGACTCAATCTCTTGTAGAATATGGAACATAGACTGAGATACCCCCTGGCCTCCCTCCTTCGCCGAAGCACTAGAACCACCAACTTTCCGCGGTCGCCGTTTCCTATTATCCACTACCATCCATGGGCCATATATATCAGAAGCCTCTCTCTGTTTAGTCGGCGCGGTGGAATCCTCAACATGATTAATCGTCGTATCCGCAGGTTTAGATGGGCAAAAATCCAAAGCATGTCCATACATACCACATTAGAAACATATCTGATTTAACCCTTCATACTCAAGTTTCTGCACAAAGTTATCGATGCCTATGCAAGGTAACAGAGGCTTGGTTAAATCCACCACAACAGCAAGTCGCGCAAACTTACCTCTTTCCCCAGCAATTGTATTGTAGTCCACCTTAATAACCTTACCAATTATGTCTGCAATTCGTCAAAAAAGGCTCCTTGTGTAATATCGTATCGGCAGTCCTGGCAATCGAACCCATACCACCACATGCGATGGGTGAGCCGCATCAGTCGAGAACTCCCTACTCCAAGGTTGCACCGTTAAGTAGCTTCCGAACAAGGTCCACGGTCCCGCCGTTAGCACGCGCACATAATCTTCTTCCTTCTCGAACTTAACCAAAAAATAATCGTTTTCCATGTCCACCAATTGGAATCTACCAACTAACTTCCACAACCCTTGCAAACGGTTCCAGAGAACCCTATAGTTGATAGACCTGCCGAGAAGCCGAACTATCAGTGCCCGCCCCATGCTCTGATCAATCTGCTGGTGAACCCTTTCAGAGAATTTAATCACAGGATAAGGGCCACCTTCCTTGATCATAACATCCTCATCCCGAACCATCACCTCACTAACCGAAAACACCGATCGCGAACCATCTCCGGCTGTAGCCGCACCCGCTAGAATATTCGCATAGGACTTCCCCGGCTCAGCCACACCAGCCTGCTGCATCAGCCCTCCCTGCCCCAGGCTGCTCTTGTGCGCCATGCACAAAATCCCTATCGAAAATAGGGTTATCAACCATGGTAACCGGCCTATTTTCCGCCCCCACGCGCACCGCCCCAGCGTTACTGCCGGCAACCGCCGTGCCAGACCGCGGGCTCTCCATCCCCGTCACTGGTGGCGTCGACTCTACCCCAGCCATCGCCGCGTCATCAGAAACCTCCAAAGCCGCCGTCTGCAGAGCACTCACTGCCGCAGGAACCGTTCCCCTATTCTCCGCGAGACCTAGACCACCATCTCCGGGCGGTCGACCGCTAGAGTCGCCTGCCGTCCCAGCCCCCGCCGCCGCCCCGACGACCATATTAGGGTTGCGGTACTCGATAGACTCCTGAACTTTCGGAGGGAAATCGAAAACCATCACGTGCGTTTTTTTCTTTTCGTTCAATAGTTTTTTTATTAAACAGCAAATGTAATGCGTGTTTTAGGTGTAAAGTAATGTTTACTTGATAAATTGAGAACAAAATTATATACTAATATATTAATTTTCAGATACATATCACATTTGATAAATGTTTTATGAATACAATAATTTTCAGCTTTTTTGTTAGAAAAAATGTGTTTAGGTTGTTCAAAAAGTTAATTACCATCAATGAAGGTGGTGGAGTTGGAATGTTCCCTTGGAGAAATTTTGAATTAATTGCATTATACATCCTTAAATTATGGCTATTGTTTTCAATTAATCACTAAACTTTTGAATGTTCTAATTTCACCCTCAAATTATGGCTCTCATTCTAAATTAGTCCTCAAATTTTTGAATGTTTCAGTTCAATCCACAAACTATGACTTTCCTTCTAAATTGGTCATTAAACTTTTGAACGTTCCAATTCTATCATCAAGTATCGTTTATGTCACATCACATTATTACATTATACACATCATCATTTACATGTCTTTTTCGAATAACAGTTTTACTAGCATGTGATATGAGTAGCATATACTGATAATTTGAAAATAAAATTATCAAGTTCAAAAGTTTAGGGGCTAATTTAGAATTAGAGCCATAGTTTAGGGTGAAATTGAAATGTTCAAATGTTTAGGGATTAATTTAGAATAAAAATCGTAATTTGAAGAAAAAAATTAAAATATTTAAAAATTTGAAGACTAATTTAATTTTAAAGATGTGTAGCGCAATTATTTTCTGGAATATATATAGAATTAGGAGTTTGAAGATTCCTCCTCCCACTTTTCGAGATCGAACTTCAGTTTGATTTCGATTATGATTGAAGTTTTCAATAGTCTCGTTCTTGTTTAAAAATTTAAAATAAAACGAAAAAGTGAATAAATTATATTTGTGATGTAGCCAATAAAAAGGGGTAAATTATGGATGATATGTATATATAACCAATAAAAAATGACACGTCTAACTCCTGTGTTATCAGTTCAACGGACAATGATTATATTAATATTAAATTTGTAAGATTTTTATGAATAAAATAAATTTGGATGGAGAAAAATCTATATCTGGACCTCATTTCATTAAAATCTCATGCAAGATATTTTAATAATTTGCTAATATGATAAAGTCTTGGTCATTAGCAAAGTCAATTAAATATATCATTTTTCATTCATTTCTCCATATGCGGTCAAATAATTGTCTTCCACATTGCTTTTGGTTGCATTTCAAAGACTGGCTACCCTTTCCGACAAGTAATTTGAAACTTTGTCATACTCGTGAGCGAAAGCTACATGGGCTGGCAGGGACTTGGCCCTGCGGCCCACCTCTACAGTACATTCTTTTTAATATTACCCGTAAAACTTTAAATTATAATCTACTTTATTTATTTTAATACAAAGGTGAAGTGTATAGGAAAATTTAAATTTGTTTTACTTAAGTTAAAAGATGAATCTTATTTGTAACATCTTTTAGCCTTTTGTTTTTTATTTCCGCCTCCTTAATTTTTAATTTTAGGCTTCGCCCCACACTCAATGATACCGTAAATTGATCGGAAAGAATGGCCACTCTATCAACTCATTGACAGTGTCATTTGTCCCATATTTCACGATTGAATGACATCCGTTTTCTACTTCGTGTCTTGACGTACCATTTAAGTTTTATCTTGTTCTGCAGATTAATCGAACCATAGACTGCAAAATTCTACCGCAAAAGTAACTAGTGCTGTGACAGAAACTCTTAGAATTTGGCTCGGTCATTGTCGAGTCAAATTTAAGTTATTGCCAAATTGAAATTTTAATATCTTAATATCTTAATTTTTTAGGGTCAAGAGACAAAATCGTGCCCTGGAAAAATATACAATACATTACCGGTTGTTAGGGTTCTGACATGTTATATTTTCACTCAAATTCTAATTGGTAATTAAATTGAATTTTATTATAATTTTAGTAGTTGAAGATTACTTTGTAAATAGAATTTACTTTAATGAGTAAATATCTATTTTAAGCAGGAGATCTTATTGAATAATTTTTTTTTTGTGACCAAGTATTTGGGTCTATTAAATATAGATTATACTTAACATATTGAATTACGAAAGAATGAGAGATAGCGAGAATTATTCTGAAGAGATGTAACCACATATAAGTTCTTTACAACTATTATTACTACGTTGTAGAGACGTATATTGTAGAAATAGTGAGAAGAATGTTTTGGTTCAACCGAGTTCTAGAATTAAATGGGTTATCATGTATTTGTACTCTTCGTTTTCTCTATGTTGATAGTGGATTGTTCGTTTCTCTCATCCGTGGAGGTAGGCTATGCTGAAGCACGTTAATTATTTTATTTTGTGCATGTCTTGGTCTATATTGTTATTTTGTCGCATACCAAATTCCTAACAAATGGTATCAAAGCTATGGTACGAGCTGCACTTTTTGAAAGAATTTTCCTGCGAATTTTGTGGTGCGATATTGGAGACGTGCAATTGGAGTATTGCTGCAACGAGTTTTTAGTTCCAGTGAATAATTTTAAATCGATTCAACGGTGCTTCAACATATATTACGTAAGAATTGAAGTTGTTGAAGACTTGACGGCAGTGCTTCAACGAATATATAGCTTACCTAAGAATTGAAGCTATTGAAGATTTGAAGACCAATGCTCAAATGAAATTTGTGTCAAGGGGGTGATTTTTATATTTTGACTCAAACTCTAATTGGTAATTAAGTTGAGTTTTATTGTAATTCTAGTGGTTTAAGATTACTTGGTAAATAGGATTTACTTTAATGAGTAAAAATCTATTTTAGTTTAGAGATCTTATTGAATAAAGTTTCTTTGTGACCAAGTATTTAGGTCTATAAATATATACTATGTTTAACCTTTTGAATTACGGGAGATAGAGATAATTATTTCGGATAGACCTGATCACTTTTAGGTTCTCTACAACTATTATGACTATGTTATAGAGATAGGTATTGTAAGGATGGTGGGAAAAGTGTTTTGGTTCCTCCGGGTTCTGGATATGTACACCGGATTTTGAGATCACATGAGTTATCATATATTTGTACTCTTCGTGTTCTCTACGTTGATAGTGGATTGTTTGTTTCTCTCGTCTGTGGAGGTAAGCTATGCTGAACCACATTAAATATTGTCTCATGTGCATTTTTAGTCTATATTGTTATTGTTTTTATTATTTTACCGCATACTAAATTCCTAACAACGGACAATTAAAAGATCCATTAACAAATTGTTTATTAATAGAAAGTAAACTTTTCTAATATAATTTTCAAATGAAAATATGATGTTTTACACAAACAAAGCGTCTAGTTGGAGATAAACAAATTTTTATGATACTTGCTAGATTTTTTATAAAATAAAAACAACGTAGTTAAGGAAATGATCAATCTTTTTTCTTTACGTCATTTGGGTTATATGTTTTAATTTTCTTTTCGTCAATAATTTTTTAGTGGACTTGGTCCCAAAGTTTTTTTTACTCTATAAATTACAGTGTTTAAACAACTCATAAACTCTTCCCTTAAACTTATAAATCTTTTAAATATCGCAATAATAATAATAGTGCAAACTGAATAAACATTTAATCAACGAAATTTTATTTTTAAATCTATTAAATACCATATCTTAAAATTGATTTTTTTTCTCAATCAAATAAATATTAGGGTGAAGTACATAAATGTTCACTAAACTATCTCAAAAAATATAAAATGGTCACCAAACTTTCAAAAGTTACATAATGGGCATTAAACTTTAGTTTTTGTTAAAAAAATGGTCACTGAGCCGTTAACTGTTGTTTACTGAGTGACATGACAGTTACAAAAATTTATATAACAACACATTTAATCATCAGTATTTATACATTCAATCAACTTAGACATCTATAATGAGTGTTAAATCAATATTAAATTGACTGAATGTGTAAATATTGAGGATTAAATATGTTATTATTCAAATTTCCGTAACTCTCACGTCAATAACTTAACGACAGTTAATGGCTCAGTGACATTTTGTAACAAAAACTAAAGTTTAATGCTCATTATATAATTTTTGAAAGTTTGGTGACCATTTTATATTTTTAAAATAGATTAGTGATCATTTGTGTACTTACCTTAAATTTTATTTATTTAATTAGTAGGGAACGATGTTAGCTCAAATCAATATTCCTGTAAAGATCTAGCAACAATTGTCAAGGAAATTACATGGAAACGATACTAATAAACGTAACAAACCCCGGATTCCAATTCTTGATAAGAAATACTTGAGCCACAGAAAGCGTAATTTATTCATGATATAGAAAGCTTGTAAGTATCCATAGATGAAAACAATTTAGATATTTATTTCACCACGAAAATTCATTGATAAAAACAATTTAGATATTTATTTTCTAAAATATTATCTTTCGTGTTCATCGGGTTTTTTTTTTCTCGGCAAAACGATAATATTATTAAAATAGTTAAAAACCACTTAAATACATGGTCAAAAAACCAAACACCTACAACAAAACTTGAAGACAAAAAAGTACTAACACGAACGTTAACAAAAGCAGCCCACGAACAGCAAGTTCGGCATAAAAGACGAGGCTAAAGCACCTATACCGCAAGAAGAGGCTATTGAGGAACTATAATCCTCTCTTCTAGAATTTAGAATTTAGAATTAATAAGTTAGATTATAATTGATTGTTAAAACAAATTTATATTTATACTCGAATTTTATCTCAATTCAACTCAAAGGTTTCTTTAACTCGTTAACAAATATTAAACTTCCGTCCCATTTAAGGTGTCCATTATTGATTTTTCACACAGTTTTAGGAAGAAAAAATTTGTGTAAGAGATGTGATGTAAAATAATTGAAAAAGACAATTTTACCCTTGAAAAGTTAAATTTTATTTTGTTGGAAAACTAAAAAAAGGATAGAAAGAGAAATACACATTGTAAAAGTAGTTGATTTTTTCAATGAGACATTTTAAGTGGGACAATTTTAAAACACAAAAGAGACATTTTAAGTGGGACGAAGGGAATATTATTTTATACATCATCAATGAATTTTTTTTTATAAACATGTTTAATTCCACCTTAAAATTAAAATTCAAATCCCTAACCCGAAAATCTTTAATCATAAACAATGTTACTTAAACTCTTAAATTTAAATTATAATTATAAACTCTAAAACTTATACACCTAAACACTAAACTATAAACTCTTGAAAAAAAAATTTACCGCGAATACGCAATTTTTCCCATAATATTAATATCAAAACATTTATTTTGATAAGAGTATCTCGTTTATTATAAATACCTAACATCGGGTGCTCACTTCTTCACAACTTCGCAATTTCTTACGAAAGTCTTCCTCGTAAAACAATGACGATTTCAAACATTGTCTTGTTTTTTGTTGTGGGGATTATGGCATCTCAGGCAATGTCTCGCTCAGTTCATGAATCCGCCATTGCCGAACACGAGCAATGGATGGTTAAGCATGGCCGAACATACAAGGACAGAGCTGAGAAAGATAAACGTTTTAAGATATTCAAGGAGCACTTTGAATATGTTCACAACTTTAACGCTGCAGGAAACAGAACTTATAAGCTGAGTATCAACAAGTACTCGGACTTGACACGTGACGAATTCGTCGCGGCTCGTACCGGAGACATCAGTCCGAGCAATACAGTGACTCCGGCGGAAACATCGTTTAGGTATGCCGAGTTTACACAAATTCCAGCAAGCTTGGATTGGAGAACCAAAGGCGCTGTCACCGCTGTTAAGAACCAGGAACAATGCGGTAATAACTTTATTTACTTCGTCAACTAAGTTTTGAATTTTTGGTAGGTTTATATTAAAGTTGTTTTTATATAACTTTAATTGATTTAATGTTACAATACTTTCAAGCATAATATTTGTGTTAGAAAATAAAAAAATCAGTTATACCAAAAGAAATATTTACGTTTTAAAAATATTTAAATTTCGAATATAACTTTAACATGACATAATGTGATCTACAAAATATAAAAATAAAATCCGACATGATTAAGATCATGGTCGGACATTTTCAAACACAACTAAACACACCCATACACGTAACTAATAATTTTCTTCAACTTCTTTTAAATTTACTTCATTGTTGTGTCTTTAAAGTTGGTTTCACTAATGAATTGAACCCTTAAACCTATTGAACGTCGGCATTTTGGTTAGGGTGTTGTTGGGCATTTGCAGCAGTAGCGGCGACGGAGGGCGCGGCCCAAATCAAAACCGGAAACTTGGTCTCATTGTCGGAGCAACAAGTATTGGACTGCAGCGGCAACAACGATGGTTGCAACGGTGGTAACAAGGTAGCAGCCTTCCAATACATTATACAAAACAATGGATTAACGAAAGAAGAGAATTATCCGTATCAACAAATGCAAGGAACTTGTGACATGCAAAAGCAGGCATCCCAAGTTGCTGATATCAGCAACTACGAAGTGGTACCGGCCAACAGTGAACAAGATTTAGTCAAGGCGGTCTCGAACCAACCGGTTACGGTTAGCATAGAAGCCAGTGGGCTCGATTTTAGGCATTACAAGAGTGGGATTTTTAGAGGCAGCAGCGGTACGGATACTCACCATGCCGTCACTGTCGTCGGGTTCGGGACTAGCGCCGAGGGTACCGATTATTGGTTGGTGAAGAACTCATGGGGTGCAGAGGATTGGGGTGAAGATGGGTACATAAGGATGCAAAGGAACGTGGATGACTCCAGTGGTCTTTGTGGACTAGCCATTAGACCTGCCTATCCAATTGCATAACTATTTATAACGTATGAAAATTAAAAGTTGGTTTAAGTCAAGGTCTTTGCAATTTACCTATAAAAATGTATCAATCGCTCTTTAATTATGTACCAATTAAATAGTGTGTTAACGTCAGTATTTGGAGTATTTAGGAAATCTCTCCTTTCTTACTCATTTTATCGTCGGATTTAATAGAACCTATTAAGAGGTCTCAATAATAAAAGACTAAGTTTTTTTTTATGTTTTAGGTTCGAACAACATAATCCTTCTCTTTTCGGTTTCGGATTTGCTTCTAGATGTCGAAAAGTCGGGCCTTATTAAGCCTCAGTTTAGGCCTATATGATAGTTGGCCTATTTCAACACCTTGGTCTTCAAAGTCCAAAATAGGCCTCAGTTCCAATCCTTTTCCCATACTTTGTTCTATTATTTATAGTATGGGCCTCTTATAGCATGGTGTCGTGGTTTAGGCCCATTTGTTCTTTTATAAGTAGAGGTGGTATTCGGGCTTATTTGGGTAGATCCAGATAGGATCTTTTCGGGTTTGAGTAATTTTGAATTCAAATTACTTTAAGTTCGAGTTATTTCGGGTTCAAGTCGTTTTAGATTCAGACCTATTAAGTTCGAGCCTTTTCAAGTACGATTATTTTCGGCTTCAATTCAATCTTCTGGTGAGTTCCATGTTTATTTTGCATTCGATATAACTATATCTATGTAGTACAAATATTTATAATTATATATATTTTTTCAACCAACAAATATATAAAAAATACAATAAATTGGATATGAACAATAAAAAATCATCTTTTCATTTGATAACACAAAAATATATTGACGAAATAATAAATAAGTTGAATTAGGTACTAAATATTTTTAAATTCTAAATATTCACGACACTTTATACTTTTGTTATATAAACCTGTACATTTTTAAAAAAAAATACTATATATATAGCGTTTTTTATATATCGGTCAAGATTTGTAATTTTTATTAGTGTTTTACTACTTTTACTTCTTAGACTATATTGTTTTATCTTTTTTATTAAAAACCTCTTTATTGTAGTTTTTAGTTTTTATAATTTCTATAATTCGTTTTTATCAATAGTTGTAGTGTTAGAGACTAGTAATTAGTTGTTAATTATCTGTTATTAGTTTGTTAAATATATCAGTCGAGCCAACTGTTGCAGCCCGTTAGTTTTTCACCCCTTACAATTATATATCATAGTGGAAGCTTTGAGAAGCATTGGGGAAGAAAGATTGGAACTTTGGTATTGATCCGTGCAGTGAAGAGAGGAGATGGGTAGACCCATCATCAAATAACGATCATGCCAATAATGTCACATGTGATTGCTCCTTCAACAATAACAGTATCTGCCATGTCACCCACATGTAAGCATGTACATATATTCCATTATTGAGTTGTTCGTCCAAATTTGTTAGATTAGTTCAAGGATTATGGTTTATTAAGCATATGTTTGTTAACTTCACTTTTAGATGTATTGATTCATATATTATTAATTGTCACTCGGGATGAAGTTAGCATTAAATATTGAGAGGAATAAGACAAATGTATTATTTATGTCATATTAGGGTCACAAGAGCGACCCACAGTAAAAATACACATAAAATATTTTATTTTCTTTAAAGCCATTAAAATTGTAAAATAAGCTTCTATAAAAAATATCATTTCAAAAAAGTCATGTAAACATAGAACAATAATTCGGAAAGCATATCACAGACACTAGTATAAAACAATATACGTCATACATGCCCACTAACTATACCGATACCGTACTCCGAAAGCAACGCCGAGAGAATTCCAAACACTGATGTCGGTCACTTTACCATGATAGATTTCATCTAACATGCGATGGTAAAAACAACACGAGCTTGGAAAAGCTCAGTAATACAGAACTACCAAAAGATGTTATAAGCATATGCAAGTATATGACAAGTACAACACTGTCATGATGTTCCGATAACATCAAGTTCCAATTATGACTCGATATTTCTATAAACGTTATATCTAAAGGTAAAGAAGTTATTTGTTATTCAAACACTAAGTATCAGGTGTGAAGCACGTAGGCCGACCAATTAGAATAGAGATTATGGAAGTTGAACTAGAGAGTTTAATGTGTGTTCCAGGGACTTGGTAGCTGACGTCACCAATCAGACATTCAGAAAATGCTATATTATGATCATTCAGGATATCAAATATAAATATTGAGGATATTTCGATCATTTTGGTCTACAAGGACATTTTAGTCATTTTAGTGTTAGGGGTAATCTTGTAATTTATCTCAATAAAGACAAAAATGATGATTTGCAATATTTAAGATCTTCAACGGTTTATCAAGCCTCCAAAAATTCATTTGAACTAACATATCCCAATCTTGCAGTACTTACCAAACATTTAGATGTATGCACTTCACGTGTATCATTTCCAAATATCGACTATATCGTATATCTGAACAGTCGCATTTATATTTCACCACATGGCTTACCATTGAGTAGTCGAACTTATATTCCATGTGAATCTTCCAACCTTATATTAATATCATGAGTGATTTGCGTACATGAGTCATGCTTCATAACACTTAGAGGCATTTCAATCATTTAAGCTTTATTGGTATTTCCATAATTTTTATCAAAGGTAAATTAGCTTATTCCAGTCAATGGGGTATTTCGGTTATTTTAGAGCTCGAGATATATCCATCATTTTTGCTAGTTGAACCATTTATAGTATTTCACGGAAGATCAATAAAAACCAAAAATCTTCAAAGGTTTTCTTTATTTTTCAAGTCTCCGATTGCATGCAGGTGAAAATAAAAAAGAAAAGAGAGAGGAAAAATTTTAGGGCTTTACCGTTTGTCGCTCCGGCGTCCGAGTCATGTCGTTTTGCCTTCCCGTTGTCGATAAGCCACCGAACCTTTGGCCAGGTCGTGTGTGGTGAGACGCCGGAGGAGGTGAAGGGAGAAGTTTTCTCTCATTCCCGTGATCTCTTCGAAAGAACAAAGGGGGTTCTCCTTTTGCTTTTATTTTTTAAAAATGAAATTTTACCAAAAGGGGATCTGAAGCAAAAAATGGGGCTTTATAACTTTTTGGTGAATAAAAAATGGTTTATTCCCTCTTTGGTCCCTCTATGTCACTCTATTTACGCGAGAAAGGGTTTCCGCTCTTTAAAATTCTGCCTGTTGTCCCCCAAAGTTTTTAAACACTTTTAATTTCGTCCTTAATTTTGTTTTAACCCGTTTTCCAATGGTCCAATTACCCTTTTGGTCCCTCGAATCTATTGCGTTCTTTTAATTGGGTCCTTATTTCTCAAATTAATTAGTTTTTCTGGTTTTATTACCATTTTGGTCTCTGTTTTATTTATTTGCTTTATATTTGTTTATTTTTTGTCATGTTGATGTATGATGTGTGGTATATGATGTATTTGTTGAGTTGTGATGAGCTCGATTCGTTCAACCGATGTTGCTTACCAAGTGGTGGAGAGGTGGAATTTTGGGTGGAATAGGTGTGAAAGCTTAAATGTAAATGACACAATGATTTTAGAGTGGTTCAACCTTCTAACCAAGGTCTACATCCACTACCTTAGCTTCCCACTAAGGATTTCCAATCAATCCACTATTGATTCGTCCCCTTTTCTAGGCTTAGGAGGAAACCCTTATACACCGATCAAGCTTTCTACCCAAAGCCTTGATCAAACCCTCTTTTGTAAAAAGATAATAAAATCAAACACAAATCCCTCTAATAGGTGTTTGTTTGCACAAATAAAGCACTCACCCAAAACCTAAAACATTTGAGCAAATTTGACAATTTTGGCTCACTAGTGTTTGTCTATACTAGAATTGACAATTTAGGCACTAAGACAATATTTGATCATTTGTTGATTGACAATATGAGCATTAACAATATCTTGATGCTTGGAGGTCCCTTTTATACTCCTTGATGAGTTTGTAGCCGTTATTATCCGTTGGGGTTGAATTGGAGCCGTTGGAGACTTAATTTCCCACCATAAATGCAGTTCTGCAGCTCACCGTTTCGAAACACTCGTGACCGTTTCGAAACACCCTTTAAGTAGAAAGAGCTGTTGCAGTCTGATGCAGCACCCGTATCGAAAGGCCTTTGGTCGTTTCGAAACACCGTATCGAAATACCTACCTACGTATCGAAACGATCTGCATTTAAATGTTAGTTGGGAAATAGCCGTTGGGGGGTTATGACCGTTGAGGTCGATGCCATGTAGGCGTATCGAAACGACATACCTCGTTTCGAAACGCTGGGCAAAAATCACATCCAGGGAAGGCCCGTTTCGATACCCGTATCGAAATCCTTTTCCTACTGGATTCCCCCGTATCGAAAGACCCTAAGGTGTTTCGAAACGCCTGGAAGGTTTTGTAAAGTTTGGCTTTGAAAAACATGTTAAAACCTTTTAAAACATCCCTAAACATAGTTTCAAGTTATTTGGACTTTGGAAATAGTTTTGAATTCTTTTTAAATTAGTCCAAAACATTTTTCAATTATTATATCAAAACATTAGTTCTACAATCTCCCCCTTTTTGATATAATAAAACTCTCTTGAAAAATTATTTGGGATTCTCCCCCTTTAACTTTAAAAATGTGAATAAGAGATTGAATATATGAAATCAAATAAAGTTCCCCCTTATTCATTTGAAAATTCAATTTTTCAAACCATTTATCCCTCTTTTGGTTATATCAAAAATAATTTAAAACATTAACTTCAAAATAACTATAGAGGAAAAAAATTGACAAAAATAAGAACTTGGTTTTAAAATGGCTCCCCCTTACTCAAAGCATCATTAAAATGGATCCCCTTCATTAATTGGACTTGTTGAACAATCTCCATCGCACCTAGCAAAAGACAATCAAGTGATTGTTTGTATCCAAATTGCTTTGGATCCATAGATGTTAGTAGCACAAAACTTAGTCCCCTTTGGAATCCATTTTTCAATGTCATCCCTTTTAGTTGAAATGGTTAGTTCTTTTGGGACCCAAACACTTCTAAAACATTTAACGTTCACAAATCTAGGGGCACTAGAATGCCTTACATAGAAATTTGATTTTCCAAAATTGTTTTTCTTTTCTACCTCTTTGGAAATCAAATCTTTTTCTTCTTGAACTTTTTGAAGCAAATTTTGTAAAGCAAAACATTTTAATTCAAACTCTTCGAGTTTTGCTTCAAGTTAAAGTTTGGTTTTAGAAATCAAATCATTTTGAATTTTAACTTTGAAATCAATTTATTGTTTTTCAAAATGTGATTTTTAAACTCTAAAACCAAATCATCGTAGGCATCTTGTAATTCATCAAAAGAGTAAGAACATGAAGTAGATGAATTAGAAGTTACCCTTGAATCTTCTTCGATGGCCATAAGGCAAAGATTGACTTGTTCATCGTTGGTGGAGTCCTCATCATTCCAAGTAGCCACATATGTCTTCTTCTTATGGCTTGAAGTGCTTACCCTCTCCTTTTTCTTGGATTCTCGTTCAAGCTCTCTCAAGGCTTTCTTCATGAATGGGGCACACTTCTTGAAGAGATGAACTATCTCTTATTCTTCATCCTCCTCTTCACTTGAATAAACATGATGACAAGTGGAGGACTTGAGAGCCATGACATTGGTGTTGATGCCAAGCCCCTTGAGCTTCTTCTCTCCCATAGCTTTAATTTCTTCCCTCTTCTTCTCATCCTCTTTGTTCTTCTTCATAATTTGATGAGTAAGGAGTGACCCCGTGAGTTCATCAAGCTTCAAGGTCTTCAAATTCTTTGTTTCGATGATGGCGATCCTCTTTGAATCCCAAGACTCGGGAAGTGAGTAGATGAGCTTTCAGACAAGCCTCTCCTCCGGGATGGCTTCTACATAGCCTTTGAGACCATTGGTGATAGTGGAGAACCTATCAAACATCTTCTCGATGTTCTCTTTCGGATCCATTTTGAAGTTCTCATACTCTAAAGTGAGGATCCGAATCTTGGTCTCCTTGACTTCATCGGTTCCCTCATATGTGACTTCAAGCTTGTCCCATACCTCATTGGCACTCTCACAAGAAGACATCTTCTCATAGATAGATGGGCTAAATGTACAAAAGAGAATGTGCAAGGCTTTGCAATTTAGCTCCATTTTCTTGCGATCGTCGGCACTCCACTCCGCTTTGCTTCATTGAGGCACGAACGGACCGTCTTCAACTATATCCCATGGCTTGTAGTCTCTTGACTTTATAAAAAATTTCATCTTGGTCTTCCAATGGGCATAGTAGGTTCCGTTGAAGAAAGGCGGTTTGTCGATGGATTGCGCCATTTGAGCCGGTTGGTGAAATGATGATCGAGCTTTCCGGATCTTCTCAATAGGGTGTGAATCCTCTTCGATTGAGCCAAGCTCTGATACCAATGGTTGAGTTGTGAGGAGCTCGATTCGTTCAACTGATGTTGCTCACCAAGTGGTGGAGAGGTGGAATTGTGGGTGGAATAGGCGTGAAAGCTTAAATGTAAATGACACAATGATTTTAGAGTGGTTCAACCTTCTAACCAATGTCGACATCCACTACCTTAGCTTCCCACTAAGGATTTCCAATCAATCCACTATTGATTCGTCCCTTTTTCTAGGTTTAGGAGGAAACTCTTATACACCGATCAAGCTTTCTACCCAAAGCCTTGATCAAACCCTCTTTTACAAAGAGATAATAAAAGTAAACACAAATCCCTCTAATAGGTGTTTGTTTGCACAATTAAAGCACTCACTCAAAACCTAAAACACTTGAGCAAATTTGACAATTTTGGCTCACTAGTGTTTGTCTATACAAGAATTGACAATTTAGGCACTAAGACAATATTTGATCATTTTTGGATTGACAATATGAGCATTAACCATATTTTGATTCTTGGAGGTCCCTTTTATACTCATTGATGAGTTTGTAGCCGTTACTAGCCGTTGGGGTTGAATTGGAGCCGTTGGAGACTTAATTTCCCACCATAAATGCAGTTCTGCAGCTCACCGTTTCGAAACACTCGTGACCGTTTCGAAACACCCTTTAAGTAGAAAGAGTCGTTGCAGTCTGATGCAGCACCCGTATCGAAATGCCTTTGGCCATTTTGAAACACCGTATCGAAACGCCTACCTCCGTATCAAAACGGTATGCATTTAAATGTTAGTTGGGAAATAGCCGTTGGGGGTTATGACCGTTGAGGTCGATGCCACGTAGGCGTATCGAAATGGCATAGCCCGTTTCGAAACACTGGGCAAAAATCACATCCAGGGAAGGCCCGTTTCGATACCCGTATCGAAACACTTTTGCTACTGGAATCCCCCATATCGAAACGCCCTAAGGTGTTTCGAAACGTCTGGAAGGTTTTGTGAAATTTGGCTTTGAAAAACATGTTAAAACCTTTTAAAACATCTCTAAACATAGTTTCAAGTTATTTGGACTTTGGAAATAGTTTTGAATTCTTTTTAAATTAGTCCAAAACATTTTTCAATTATTATATCAAAACATTAGTTCTATAGTATTGCATGATCGTACGTTTATAAGTGTTTTTGATATGTATGTAGCTTTTAAATATAATATCGTTTTATATTGTACGTAACATGTAGATCTAATATGTGCATATCTTAGCCTTTTACATCATTCGAACATCTTTTTTAACGTGCACTTTTTTCAATTGCCATTTTAATCTCATTTTCACGCATTTAGTCTTTTTCTTCTAAAATAAAAAAAATTGTTTTCAAAATGCGATGTCCTTTTATTCGGAAACGGGCGAGGCCAGTACCAGTCGTAGTGGTGGTGGTTCGGACGTCCGTTCTCGAATATTAGGATTTTCGAAATTTACTCGTGTACAACCAAGTTTCGATTAAAATTGTCACTTTAATTCGTAAAATTTGATTTTAATTAAGCGGTAAAGTTTTGGTACCAATGTTGGCATGTCGAGGGTGCTAACTCTTCCTCGCGTGTAACCGACTCCTGAATCATTATGAATCTCTGGTTTCTATTTCCGGTATCTAGCCTACCATTTCAAAGTGGCCGGTGGCGACTCCGTCTGTTTTCTAAAATCTTTTTCAAACTTCCTTATTTTTTTTATCTATTTTTAAATGAACTCTTATCTTTTTTTAAAAAAGCAATTTTTTCATACCCCAATTTTTAAAAGTATGTTTTTTTTCTAAATTCCCTAATTTGCTAAATCTATTTTCTCAAAAACCCTTATTTCAAAAAATTTCAAAAGTTCCTTTTCATTTTGCCACACTTCGAAAAGAAATTTCAAAGAGGGGTCGTTACAGATGGCGACTCCACTAAGGATAATTATTTTTTTCAAAAACAAAAAAGAGAGTCAGGCCAAGAGAACTTTACCGCTCAATTAATATCAAAGGTTGCAAACTAAAGTGACAAATTTAACCGTATTTGTTTATAAAGGCAAGTTTATTTCGGACGCATTTTTTTGGCATATACACCGTTTCATCTAAGTGAGGGGAAAACGCTAGTGCTTTCGCGAGGATATCGTTCCTCTGTATGGGCCTAGTAAGTACCTTCGGGGCTCGAGTACCCTATATCTTCGTGGGAATACCGTTTCTCCGTACGAATATAGCTAAAGGGTCCCCTCGAATTGAACTCGGTTAAAATGAGCCTATAATGGTGACAACTAGGGCCTTGCTACCCTTAGGAGGGGACAGCGAGGACAATTCGAGTATCTCCTAGAACCAAAACTGCATGTAGCGAACTAGAAAGCCTACCCTTTAGAGCCATGCGTATAACCTAGGTGTACTAGATGAGATAAATATGGCTGCTTGTTTTTTGCTTGTCTTTTGTCTTATTAATCATGAATATTCGACACAAACTCATTTCTTTTTGCTTTTTTTTTCATTTATTTTGCATACATACCATGACATAATGGTGTCGAGTCAAGGTGGTTTTGCCCAATTCAGGGGCTTTCATTATGGACGGGAGGTTGCTAAAAAAAGATGTCAATTCACAAATCCAACATGAGTGTGGGATGAATTAGATGACCTAAGGAGACAATTTACCGAGCGGATGCGTAGTTGAGCAATACAAAGCCTTTCTCTGTCATAAGGAGGTTGAACAAGATCGGATCCACTCTAAACATCCGAAGTCACAAAACTACCCAGTCGAGCTCAAGGAGGTGACCGAGACGAGTATGAAGCTAAGGGATCGATTGAGTTTTGGAGAGACAATTTGGTTTTTTCATCCAAGACTTGACATCGACACACCCCGACGAATTCTAGACTGTTGAAGGAAAAAGCAAATCCAGCCTCGACAGTTTTGGTAAAAACCTTCTTTTCCTCGGACGCAATTCGGAGACACAAAGGGGCATATGTGGGAAATTGCTATGACTACCTTGCAACAAGGAACCTCTTTTATGTCTGAATGAAAGTTGGCCTAAGAGGAATCACCTATACGACCAAAACCTTTATTCGCATACACATTTGCATACATTTTTATCGCATTATCCGTTCATACATCATTGCATAGCATAATCATTCACAATATTAAATCTCTAGTCATGCACTTATTACATTACCCATCGCTAATTGGGCATCAAAACTCTTTTTTCAAATCCATAATGCATTCATAACATCATTGCTAACCGGGAGACACTCTTGCCTAAGTGAAAAGTGAATGAATGACCAAGCGGCTAGCTTAGACAACTTCAAGGACACTTGGTTCGGAATCATAAGGACACAATATTGTTTGAAAAAAAATCTAATTCTCAAGATTGGTGAAAACTGATTATACCCAGGAGAATGGTACAGCTAGCCCGGGGCAAACGGCTACCGGTAAAGGCAAGTAAAATCCGTTAATACATGTGCATTTAGGAAAAATGCAAATCTCAATTCATGGATAATTCGAATGTCCATCGGAAAATCCATTTTCATGAATGGTCAAAGGGAAATGAATCCTTTGGAAAAATCCAACATCACAGTTGGTGTAAACTAATTGTACCCAGGGGAATGGTACGACTAGCCCGGAGCAAACGACTACCGGTAAAGGCAATTCAAATCCGTTAATCCTTGTGCATTTGGGAAAAGGGCAAAAGAAACAAGCTAAGCTATCGTTTTTTGGCTATTTTTTTTTATAAAAATTCCATTTTGAAAACATTTGTTGCATTCTTTGAACATTTAATTCATGAACTCACTATTGTTTTCCAAATATACATGTATACATTATTTTGTAGAAATACATTTTTAATTCAATTCAAGAAGAATTTTTTTCCCAAAAAAGAATGTTGAGAACATTACAAATGGAAACACTATCCGCTCTATTCAAGCCAAGGGAGGAGTGACAATGAGTGATAAGAAATAATGGGCCACTTTCGTTGAATGAATTCTCCTCTCAAGCATTGTTGTCTAAGATCCTTGAATGAAGCGATAACCCGAAAACATCTACCACCTGAAGACTATTCTGATATCCAAGTATGGGAGGAAATTTGGACCCAAGCCAAGGATCACTTCCATAGTAAGGGGCAAGAGGATGAAAGTGTGTGGACAAGCGAGCAACTTTCAGTCTTAACCATGCTATGAAGATAAAAAAGTGCAATAAAGGAGACAATTGGTCTAAATACAAAGGATGGCAAAATGAAAGTTCATGCTCAATGAAGCCGACCTAGACCAAGATCAAAGTCACCAACACGTGAGCCCGGACCAACAAAAGGGCTAAAAAAACTCTTCATACAAATGCAATGTAAACGACGAAAAAAAAAGTTTATGCTCAAAGAGCCCATGTAAACCAAGCTGAAAGTTATCAAAGTTGAAACCAAAAGTGAAGGCGCTAAATCAAAAAGCGCGAGTTATGAGAATTATTCATCCAATTGGACCTCTACTTAGATCAATCGGGAGTACGCACCAACACAATGCAAAGGTGCAAGTCGATCCGAAACCATCCAAGCATATCCACATCAGACAGTACACGATGACCCTCAATTCGGGACATATGTCCCCTTTCTGTCACAACCACGGGTCGTAGCCTACATTTCAAGATCTACAAGACCACTCCGACCATACACGGATGGATGAATTTGTCTTCAGAATACATCATGTCTATCGGATTTAACCTTTCTTTAAGAGTATCCAAACTTCTAATGCTTGATCGAGATCAAAAACGTGGGAAGGATGGGGCACGGTGAGTTAGTGAGTCAATGAGAGCCACCATCAGATTGGGTAGAAACTAGGTATGGGTTTTCACATGTATGCCCTTTACAACATTCATGGCTTTTTCGAACAAATAATGCCATTTAATTCAATACTTTTTCACTTGTCTTGATTTTTCAAAATGTATATGAGTACATAATACAATTATTTTTCCAATAAGCATTTCACACTCTATAACAACACAAAAGATTTCTCTACAATTCTTCACAAACAGTTTCAAAAATACAAGGACCAACAGCGAGCTTGCCAGCCGATTCTACAAAAAAAAAACAAAAAAACAATTTTGACTAAATAAAGCATACAAGAATTGACATCCCCCCTAAAGAGGTGACATTTCGGAAGATGATAGTCGAACCCACGAAAGGTTGGGGCATCATTAAAACCCTTTGATCAAGACCACAAGACCGAGCTGGTATAACTATGAAATCAGGGGGCATCCCTTTAAATGTCAACATCAGGACCAATTGCATTACTTATCACTCCAGCATCAGTGCATTCATCATGCATTCACATCAAACATCAACACCATGCATCAAGTTACATACTAAGCACGCATACATCATTCATACATAAAAGCAAACATGTCAAAAGCAATGTCAGAATGGCGAATCCTCAACCAAAGGAGAGCCATGCCGACAAAAAGTCAGATCAACAAAGAAGTTGAACCCCACCAAGAGGAACAACTACAACACCAACTCCAATTCTATCCAGGTTTCATTCTACCGTTGATGATAGCGGATCTTCTGCTTTAAATCTTGTTGTACTGATGATGGTGCAGTAGATCTCCTCCCTTCGGATTTCGTTCTACCGTTGATGGTAGCGGATCTTCTTCGGATCTTGTTGTACCGTTGATGGTGTAACGGATCTCCTCCAATTTGGATCTTGTCCTACCATTGATGGTAGCGGATCTCCTCCAGCTTCGATTTTGTTATGTCGTTGATGGTGTAGCGGATCTTCTCTAATTTGGATCTCGTCCTACCGTTGATGGTAGTGGATCTCCTCCAGCTTCGATCTTGTTATGTCGTTGACGGTGTAGCGGATCTCCTCCAATTTGGATCTCGTTCTGCCGTTGATGGTAGCGGATCTCCTCCAACTTCGATCTTGTTATGCCTTTGATAGTGTACCAGGTCTCCTCCAATTTGGATCTGGTCCTGCCGTTGATGGTAGCGGATCTCTTAATTTTGTCTCGATTCTTTAATTTATCTTTTTATGTCATTGGGCTTTCAATAGTTTTGTTAGCCTATTTGGTTTATACAGTTATCTTTAAAAGATGACATTAGACATGTTTGAGATTCAAATCTATTTGGTTTATACAGCAATGGAATGGATAACAAATGCAGGGGCGGCGGGTGCTGAAGTATTTCAATACTAAAAAAGCAGCATGAGGGGCAGGCAGAGCAATAGTAAGGCCTTTTGTTGTAAATGTAACCGATGACGCTATGGAAATCCATTTTCGATGGGCCGGAAAAGGGACAACTAATATCCCCATGAGAGGCGTTTACGGTCCTCTTAGTTGTGCAATATCTATTGTCGATCCTGGTTGGTTGTTCGGTGTTAAGATTCGTCTTATGTCGTCTCTTATAAGTTGTTTTAAGAATCTTTGCTACCGACATATACAATGTTTTTAAACCAGCTTATAGACCTCCAAAAATCAAAGGCGGTATCGCGACAGTGACTGTGGTTAGTATTGTCGGCGGAGCTGTGCTTGTAGCTTTGCCGCTGATTGTGGGCATCCTTTGGTGGAAGGACTGTTTAAGACGGGAGAGAACATTGGAACAAGGTATTTTCAGCTCCATTTTCCTTTAATATTCATCAGAATAGTTCAACCATTTCGTATGTTATGCGACTGAAAATGCAATTGTGAACACAATTTAAGCTCGGTCATTCCAAAGATCTAAAAGGTATAGAGTTGCAGACAAGTTCCTTTAGCCTAAGGCAAATTAAAGTTGCAACAAACTATTTTGATGATTCTGTAACCTTCCAGACATGCTTATGCGTTACCACGGATCTTAGGGAGTCACACCAGGGTCACAAGAGCGACCCATAATAAAAGTTCACGTAAAAATATTTTCCTTAAAACACTTATTAAACTGTAAAATCAACTTATGTTCAAATACCTCTTCAAGAAATCATTTAAACATATAACAGAAATTTTAAGAAGTGTTTTACAGACACTATCATAAAACAAAACATGTCATATATGCCCACTAACTGTATAATATCGTGCTCCAAAACTACGCCGAGAGAACTTCGAACACTGATGTACAGTATACCATGATATATTCTTTTAACCTACGATGGTAAAAACAACATGAGCTTGGAAAAGCTCAGTAATACAAAACTACCAAAAGATGCTACAAGCTCATGTAGATATATGGCTGGAATAACATTTTCATGATGATCCATGAAATATCAGTCTTCATTTTTCTGTTCCGCTATTTTAGTGTAGTGTTATACTTGAGAGTAACGATATTTTTTCTTTATTAAATCATCAAGTATCAGAAGGAAATTATATAAGCTGATAAATTATGGAGGTGGAGTCAAAGAGTTTAGTGTCTAGTGTGTTCCAACAATGCAACATTATTGCATGAAATGTAACAATGCAGTAAACCTTTTTATTTCAAATACATTTGCTTCAAGTAGTAGTAAAGTTCATTTTAATTCTTTATTTTTCCTTCAACCATACTCCAGTATATAGTTTCCTCAATGCGATATCATGTACAAGCATTAACCCGAGCCCATTGAGCGTAGGTGCCATCCTAAGGGAATACCTTAGAATACGGGCGGCCCTAGTCGAAGCATAGGAACTGAATATGGGCAAACCTAGTCGAAACATAGGAACCGAAACGGACGGACCTAGCCGAAGCATAGAAATAAAAAACGGGCGGACTTACCAGCTGGATCAGGGCTGAGCCATCAGTAACTTCATATCATATCCCAAGTACCCTAGTGAATCAGTTCATCGGTAGTTCATTAATCATTAGTAGTATTTTCAGTAATACATTATCCACATAGCATGTTTTTCATATCAGGTACTAAGGTCTATATCAAACATACAATACAGTAATGCTTAAATTCTAAAACATGTCATATTCATGCAAAACTGCATATCAGTCATGTACACATGATCAGTATGACAAAACATGTAAAATAGTATGCAAAAACAGTCATGTAACACACATGGAACACACTAGATGAAACAATTTTTTTCTTAAAGATACTTGGTATTTACGGAAGGGGACACATTAAACTTTTGACAATTTGAACAAATTTCAAAAATGAGATCCCTATTAAAAGAGGTTTGTACTAACGGTTCAAACTAGATATTCAAGATTTGATACATCAAGATCTTTGAGAGTTCAGATATTTTATGAGTGATTCAGTCATTTAATCCTATAAGGGTATTATGGTCATTTTATCATACATGGGCATTTTTGTAATTTACACCAACAAGGCATAAATAGAGGCTCGAAAATTCTATTTGCTCATCAGGTTTCTAGCCAAGCATTCAGGAATTTCTAAATCAAGATCTTTCACGATGTCATATACATTTAGGGTTATTCTGGTCATTTTGGCCAACAATGGCATTTTGGTCATATGTACCTCACACGTATGCATTTCTAAATATTAATTGCAATGTATAGTTAAACAAGTCACTTCCATCAGACAACAATAAACTTACCTCGAGCAGTCAAACACGCGTTCGAGCGGTATTCTTTTAATGTTGAAGAATTATCAAGAGTGGCTTATATACATGAGTCATGCTTCAAACTCACATGGCGTTGTAGTCATTTGCAATCTATCAGAAATTTCAGGATTTTTCAAGTTTCCACTTATCTCAAGTCACGTGGGTATTTACTTATTTAAGAGTTTGATAGTAGTTCGAACATTTTGATTCTTACGGTCCTTACAACAATTCATTCATTACTGTCATTTAGATCAGATAAGGAATGTGAAGAACTTTCACTAATTTATCTTCAAGTGTTTATCCAAAATTCGGGAAAAATTCCAAGTGTTTTGTTATCACACATATTTGCATCTTGCTATCAAAGTCTTTCCCAATAGATCAAGGCTTTTAGAGGAAGTAATTATTTTATCAGATCAAGTGTACATTCCAGATCATCTCCTTTATTAGGGGTATTTTAGGCATTCTAACGTCTCAATGGTATTATCGTTATTTCTTAACGAAATATTTCAGATATCAAATCCTTTAATACTGTTAATCGAATTGGAAGATTAATTGTCTTATTATTCCCTTACTGAACTCAAGATCCCTTCGGTCTATCAAACTTCTTTTTCGAATTGTTCGATTTTATCCAGATTACTATTCTTTTATTTCATAATCGAATTAATTTCAGCAGAATTAAAAGTACTCTTAATCATAATCATGTATACCTTAACCGAATATCAACATGTTTCATAAAGCAAGCAAGAGGTAGTAATGTATTACCTTGACTCCGAGCCACATCAATTGATTTGTAAACTCCATTTAATCAACTCGCAAACCCGAATTCGACATCCTTCAAAAAATTCCAGATACAACGTGAATACTTTCAAATAAACATACTCTAACATTAGACCTTAACTGAATAAATAATTACTCCTTAACTCAATGAGTTGACTCAGTTTCGGGTCGGGTTCAAGTTGGGCCAGTTCATTCACCCAAAAATTCTAGTTGTCGGACGGTTGGAGGCTCGAAGTGCACCTTTTTGCCAAAAAAACATGAGCCGGTCACACAAGGAAGTAAACCAAACCCAAAATATCACATTACAAGCCACAATCTTACCGGAAAAGCCTCAAATTTCAGATTTGGCCAGAAAATCGCGTAGCTCCGTTGAGGCTCCGATCGACCTCAGACTAACGGTCGGTTGACTAGGTTTTTCTCGTCGCAATGTGGGGAACCCATATTAGGTGGCTGTCTAGCAAACAGACGGCGAATGAGGTCAGTGAACGCAAGAAACAGAAACGCCGAGCACAAGGGTTTTCATCAAACCTTCAGCCGGGTTCACACAGCCAACTGCAGCATTACGCTGCGAGTGGCGGCTAGGGCTGGAGTCACGGTGTGTCGTCGATCACAACAATGCTGGCAGTGAGAACTACAGCAGCACAGTGGCCGAGATCAGTCACTGGTTCGACGATGTTGATAAGAGGTGGTAAAGAGGTTTCTGGAATAATTTGATCTAAGACATTAAATCGAGTAGTTGAGGAGACAAACTTTTACTACCATTGGTTCAAACCTATCAGTTCAAACTTAATATTAAAATAGAGAGGACTAATTTAGCTCAAATGGTTATGCCTCACCCATCAAGCTGAGGCACATGGGTTGAAAACGCCTTAGTTACATATCTCCCATTTTTTAAAAAATCTATAGGGGTGTTACAGATTCTAATAAGATCGGAGAAGGCGGTTTCGGTCCCGTTTACAAGGTACAATGTGCAGGGAAATCGCGAGTTTGTGACTGAGATTGGCATGATATCAGCTCTACAAATACCTGATAATCACGTTTTTTTGTTCACTTTAAACCCACGGCACTCTACCAGATGGCACAGCAATCGCTGTTAAGCAGCTATCGGATTGCTCGAAGCAAGGAAATCGCGAGTTTGTGACCGAGATTGGCATGGTATCAGCTCTACCGCACCCTCATCTTGTCCGAGTTTGTGACCTGATAAAATTCATAATACACTTCTAAGAAATATATATATAATTTAGAGAGAAAATTGAAGATGGATCAGATTTCTGGCTTGGAATCTCTAACAAATTAGAGATTAAACATTCGCACAGATTGTTCAGCTTCGATCATCTGGGGAAATAATCATCACTTCCATCTCTTTCTAAACCGATAAATCTTTTAATTAAAAACATTGTAGGGGCATCTGAATGCAGAAAAATTACAATAAAATCAAAATGCCAGAATCTCAACCCCAAAACAATTCATATCGGCAACGTACAGCGCTGAAGTCGCTATTCAAATCGAAGCGCAACAGTGACTCTAATTTATTGCCTTTCTACTCAGCTTTTCTATTGAAGTTCTAATGCAAAATTCACAGGAAAATATCAAAGGGATAAAAAGAGACGGGGAGTTGAAATAAATCAGCGGCGGACGGCGGACGGCGGAGATAATTGGCTGATGAACTATGATAACGAGCAAGTGGATTATAAATAGGGAAAACGAAGGGGAGAAACCCTAATTTGGCGTTTCAAAGAGAGTTGAAATTACCTAAGTGCCCATTTTGGATACGCAAAACTACGAGAGTATCCTTACTAAAGTCCGAGTAATAAGATTTATGGTTTTAAGATTAAAAGCTAGGGTTTTATTATAACTTTGATTTTCCTCATTTACAATCACATTTGTAATTAAAATACATTTTTCTAAATATAATCAGTATCAATAAGGTACAGTACAACAAAATTACAATTACATTTATACAATGATGAATTGAATATGAACAGATAATTAAAATATATTTTAGACTTAAATCAGAATAAAATTTGGACTAAAATTGTATATACATGTAAATTTACACGTGAAAAAACAAATTGAATGAATGTCAAAGCAATGAAAAAGTTTTGTCCGAGTCTCGAAGAAGATGATACCGATATTAGCCAAACGAAAAGCATATTAGCTGATGGAGCATAGACTGGTTATACATCTGCTGATCTCTATCCAGTTAGTTTGACATCTGAGTACTGGCAGAGTAGACATTCAACAAATTGGAAACAGCTACATCCAAAAGGTATCATCTAATAGTTTCAAAGTTCGAATTTCGTATTTATAGCTGCTTCTCTTACAAATATGTGTGTAATCTAAGTCAAACTCATTCTGTTTTTAATCATGTCCACTCCTTAAACATGAGAAAATGTAGCAGAAGATATCTGATAAAACTGTTCTCAGTTAGGATTATGTTACATATGCAATATAGATAGTCCGAATATATCGGATACAAGTGTCGAGACATAAATAAACACGTAAATTTATTAAAATCTATCATAAACAAATCAAATCTGAAATACACTATTCTTCAAGAATTCAGAATTTAACTCCTTCGATTCATGTAACTACTTTTAAAAGATTATATCCGAAAAATCTGAAGTTTGAATCTCAACCTACACAATCGTTTCTTTTATCCCAGAGCTATGTATATAAACATCATCACTTCTTAATGCATATTTTATCAGTATCCACAGCTGATAGTCACTGCAATAACCAAAATAGCACCGCAATCGCTATTAACATAAAAATTGTATGTTCCCTTGACTCCCAGTTTAGAGAGGTTGGTTAAGAGGCCAAAATGGGACATTGGGTTGATTCCATTGTCCTCATTTCTTCATATTATTTCATGGTTTTGGTTCCTTTTTGGTGCTGCAATCAGCTGGCAAATGCGAGTTCTTCCAAGGGGTGTGATTTGTTCAGAGGCAGATGGGTTTATGATCCATCTTACCCTCTCTACCGTGCCTCGGCTTGCCCTTTCATCCAAAGAGAGTTCAATTGTCAGAAAAACGGACGGCGGGATCTGCTTTACTCTCGATACCGTTGGCAGCCATCTGGGTGCTCCATCACAAGGTACACTTCCACACTAGCACACACCATGAACAAGCAAATTAGCCCGTGGCCGGTGGCTCCAACTTTGTTTTCTTTATGTTGTAGATTCGATGCATTGAGGTTCATGAAAAAGTTGAGAGGGAAGAGCGTAATGTTCGTGGGGGATTCTTTAAGTCTAAACCAATGGCAGTCCTTGACATGCATGCTTCACTCTGCACTTCCTAGTGCCAAATTCAACATCTCTAGAGTTGCAGATGTGTCCACATTGGAATTCCAGGTGGGTAAAGTGGATCATATATTTATGCAAATGTTTGTTGATGATGATATTCTGACTTTGGTTGCAGGGTTATGGAGTGAAGGTGATGCTTGATCGAAGTTTGTTTCTGGTAGATGTAGTTAAGGAAAAGAATGGGAGGGTACTCAAACTTGACTCCATTCAAGGAGCCCGGCAATGGAGAGGAATCGACTTGCTTATCTTCAACACTTGGCATTGGTGGAACCGTCGTGGACCCACTCAACCGTATGTTTTCATAATATACTTTCATACTAGATTTGATGATTTTAGATGGTACACAACTACACTATATCAAAAAATATATATATTATAACGCATGTATTAAAAACAAAAGTAAAGTACACAAATGGTTATTAAGCTATCCTTAAAATATAAAATGGTAATCAAATTTTTAAAAGTTACATGATAGGCATTAAATTTTAGTTTTTATTGCAAATGGTCACTGAGCCGTTAACTGTGAGACTTGGCAGTTACGAAAAATTGTATAGTAACATATTTAATGTTAAATGTTTACACATCCAATCAACTTAGACATCAGTAATGAGGGTTAAATTAAAAATAGATTGATTGAATATGTTAATATTGAGGATTAAATGTTATATTATTCAAAAAATTTATAATTGTCACGTCACTCACTTAACGATAGTTAACAACTTAGTAACTATTTTGTATTAAAAACTAAATTTTAATGCCCATTATGTAATTTTAAAAGTTTGATGACCATTTTATCTTTTAGGAGATAGTTTAGTGACCATTTGTGTATTTTACCCTAAAAATGATATACAAAGATGGAAACCAAGGACGAATTTAAAGAGTAATAAAATGGGGTTATGGTCAAATTGTTAAGAACAATTAAAATTTTTAAAATTAAGATTCATAGTCTAAGTTGTCTAATTTCGAAATTTACAAAGTTGTAAGAAGTTTTTAAACCAAAAAAAGAGGTCAAGCTTATTTCACCTAATTACAAAATTAATAGGAAATTAAAAGTATTTATACTGAAAAATAGGGTCAAGGTTTAATTTGCCTAGTCTCAAAACTACTAAAATCCAAAGAAACAATGGAACTCAAAAACTTGGAAACCAAGGCTTAGTTTGCCTAGTTTTGATAATTAAATCACCAAAAAATTTGATTGAGTGGGCTAGGGCCCACCCACCCAACATGTAGTCATGTCCTTGATACAAAAATCTATATGAATACATCAGTTTATACAATATTATTAAATTAGATTTGTTTAAGGGTTGGGTTATTTGTCTAAATTTAAGATATTATTTGATATTTGAAAGAATTTGGACAAAAATATTAAGCTAAAAATAGACTTGTACACAAAAAATAGACTTATTTTTATATATGGGCCAGACTCGATCTTGGGTTCCACCATTTAATGCCCGGTCCAACCTTGCTCATTTGCTGATTTTGTAATATATAATATTATTTGATTTAATCCACATAAAAAGTACTATAATATAAATATTAAAAATATATTAAATTATTTGTTTTTATAAAATTTAATAAAAGAAAAAAATAATTATTCAATATTAAATTAAAAATAATATAATGTTTTAAAAATAAACTATACCTGTATATGTAGGCCTACATTTAATAAGTATTGGTCATTACAGATATGAACAGGAGTAAACAAAATTTTGGGCTCATATTTTCGGTCGAGTCAGGCTTGGATGAGCATGAAATGTATTGGGTTAATTTCACCATATATCCCTAAATTATAGGTCAACTTCTACGTTGGTCTCTAAACTTCTATACATTCTAATTGAATTCTTAAATGGAAAATACTTTGATGCACAAGCTTGTGTAAACTTAAGTTTACACAAGCCCTTTAATTTTAGGGTTTAGGGTTTAGGGTTTTAGGTTAGGGTTTAGGGGTTTAGTATGTAGGGTATATAATTTAAGGTTTATGGGTAGAATTTAGAATTTAGAGTTTAGGATTTAAGGCTTAGGTTTTAGGTTGCTAGGGTTTGTAATTTAAATTTTAAATTTTATAAAAGGAATGTGTAAAAAAAATTTACACAGCTTGTGCATCAAAATAAAACCCTTCTTAAATTATGTCCTTCTCGAACTACCGTCAACTTTGGTTTGATATATTTACATTTTAATATCAATTTTGATTTGCCATATTTATTTTAAATATGTATGAATTACTAAATACTTTCAAACTCAAACACAAACTTAAACTAGAATTTAACGTCAAAGCATACAATTAGACTACTGAAGAACCTTATTAGAAGGTTACATTGAATTCAGAAAATAACTAGAATTTGAAGTTTATGGATTAATTTAAAATTTGGTATAGTTTAAGGACATTTGATGAAGTTATAAATTTAAATAAATTCACGCACACGTATAGACTAATATGTTCAAATTCGGGTTATATAGGTGAAACATGCTACCTTTATCACTTGGACCACCCCTTAGGTTCAAATGGTCAGTTTTTTTTAATTATCTTAGGTTGGGTCGTTCTTTTATCCCTCTTATTGAGTATAAGACAATATTTATGTCAAGTTATAAATCTAAATAAATTCACGCACACGTGTAGACTAATCTGTTCAAATTCGAGTTATATAGGTGAAACATGCTACCTTTATCACTTGGACCACCCCTTAGGTTTAAATGGTCAGTTTTTTTTTAATTATCTTAGGTCAAATAGAAATTTTTATTGACAATCTATGAAAAAGGAACATATAGATGAAATTTTATGAATTCATTTTTTTATTAAAAAAAACTTTCCAGATGGGATTTTGTCGAAGTAGGAGGCGTAATTAAGAAAGACATGGATCGTATGCTTGCTTTCGAAACCGCACTCAGAACATGGGCTGCATGGGTGAACGCCAACGTCAATCCTTCAAAATCTCGGGTCTTCTTCCAGGGAATTTCTCCATCACATTACAAGTAACCCTAACAAAACACAATCTTCATAGTCTTCAACTTCGAAACTCTCGAATTCGAATCGAGTTTCATTTTTTATCCATATTTCAGTGCATCTTCATGGAACGAACCAAAGGAAAAGAGCTGTTTAGGGCAGACGCGGCCATTGCAAGGGTCAAGCTATCCCGGAGGTGTCCCACAGGCTTTAGGTGTGCTGAAGAAGGTGTTGAACACGGTGAAAAAGAGTGTTACTTTGCTCGATATTACGATGTTGTCGTTGCTACGCAAAGACGGGCATCCGTCGGTGTATGGGACCGGAGGGCCGGGTGGGATGGATTGCAGCCATTGGTGTTTAGCCGGAGTTCCAGATACTTGGAACGAAATTCTTTATAGTCTTGTTTTTGGAGTACATGGATAATTTGTTCATATTAGCTAATAATTTTCGGTGAGAAAAGGGGAAAAGACAATAATGTTATATAGAATGATCGATTGTTGATTTGATTGTAACGAGGTTTGGATGGTAGTTAAAATTGACGTCATTATTTTTTTTTGTTAGTATTCATTTTTTGATATTTGATAACTACTTATTGGTGTTTTTTTTATTTTGGTCGGTCAACTACTATTTTAACACTAGGCTAATTTTTAGGTTTTCACTCTTAAATTTTTTTTCTATTTTTTTTAAGTGTATCTCCCAAAGGCGGTGGTCATATAATCGTTTGTCTAGTTTTTTCTCTTTTATTTGTTTATTTTCTTTTGTTCTTAGTCTCACATAAGAATTATTTATGTTTTGAATTTTTTCTTTTCTCACTTATTCATCTGTTTTTGTGGCACGATTTTTGTCTATCTTTATAATAGTTTGATATTCGTGTAGCAGTAATCACATAGCACCCTCTAATTAACAAAGGTCGACAATCTAATACGATTACATTCTTTTTGTGGTAATTTGTCGATGCAATCAAAACTATTAGCCTAACAATTTATAAAATTAGTTTTCTTAATCTCTGCTTATACATTAATATAACATCTATTTCGAAGAGACATAAAATTTTTCATAATAATTGTTAAAATTTTTGTAAATGATAAACATCATATTCAATGAAATGTTCAATTTTTTCTCTTTCACGCTATTTGAATTATATATTGTAACTTTTCCTTATTTTTATCCCTTGCAAAGGGGTCTAATCTCTAACAATCTAAGCTAGGCTATCATTTAAAAAAATTAACTACAACTTATATTTTATCACCACTTTAAAATTATATAAAAATACAACTAAACTAGACCTAACCTTACATTAAATTATATACTTATTTATAAGCCTTCATCTTTAATTTACATCCAAATAAACTCTTAAAATAAATTTATATATTTAGAAAAGGTATTATCCTTTATTTATAAATCAATTATATTATTGGAAATATAGGAATAAAAGTTAAAGGTTACTTTTAAAAAGTGCAATAACTCCAAGACTTTATGAGTATAAAAAGTGGAATAACTACAATACCTTTAGCTCATGCCTTTGATCCTTTTCCTTTTCAGTTGATGCCTTCATCTTTTCTGTCGTCTATATTGCAATATTCGATTGCTTTGGAAATAGATTATTCCATCCTGATTAGGCTGGACTTTTAAATCAATTAATATGGAAAAAGGTCGTATATAATTACCACCTGACCAATATATCATAATTAAAATAACTAATAACTGATAGCGAATTACATTAGCTGATAGCTGATTACATTAACTGATTTAACTAGCGAATTGTATTAGCTGATTGTATAAAAGTGTTTAGTAAAATTAACGGATAGTTGATAACTATTTGATTATTTTAAAAAGCAAAATGACATATAGGGACATGATTATATACGATACTTATTTGAATAGTTTATTAGTTATCAATATTTTGTATCTATTAATATTAATTAGATTGTGAAAAATAATTTTTAATATAACAGTACTAAGCATATTTGAATGATCTATATATTAATTTATTATTTATATAATTATTTTTAATACAATTTAATTATTTATTAAAATTAAATACAATATAAATATAAATGTGTGAGAATAAAAAGAAAAAAAAAGTATTAGTTTATAAATGTCACAATGTAAATACACGAGGTTGAAGAACTAAAATAGAAATAGTTAAATTTAGGTTATTTGGAGATTTTTTTATAATTGTTAAAGGTAAAAGGGTCTTTATAACTCTTATGTCAAAACCTCTAATTTCAAAAGGCTCCTATTAGCAGCTTTTTTTTAAAATTAGAGGTTTCACCCAAATTCGCTATTTCAATCCACTCTTTATCAAACATCCAAATTAGCGAATTTGACTGGTTAAACCTCTAATTTTAACCCAAACCTCTAATTTTGGCTCAAACTTCTCTTTACCAAACATGGCATTATTATATTCCGGTAACTAAAGATACAAACTCTTTATTATATATTATTAAGCTTTTAATACATTATTTTTATATTTATTAAATTCATTATATTCATATCGTATCTAAAATTATCGTATCTAAGACTTTCAAATAAATTTAAAAATAAATAAAAATTTTTTGCCCCTTTTCGGCGCCTTTTTATGTTTCAACACTAAAAAATATTAAAATATTAAATTTTAAGTCCTAACCCTATATTCTAAATTTTAAACCCTACACTCTATACCCTAAAAATACACTCTACTCTAAATTTCTTAAATCCTAATTGCAAACCTTAACTTTATACCATAAACCTAATATTTAGTATGCGAGCATAAAATAGGGGATAAAAAAGCGGGGGATTTATATTCTTTAAAAATCATTGAGAAGCGAAGTTAATTAAATTCCAAAGTTCTTCACTAAATTCCCTGCCGACAATTTATATCAAGATTCTTTACTTTAGAATCGTATGGAAAGAAAGAAAAAAAAAAAGCAAGACTTTGATATATTCTTGTCAACAACACAAGGACATGCAAAAGGAAGCTTTCCTTAGAAGGATAGTATCTAACTATACACAAATGATTGCAATTTTAATTGGCCTTCACGTTTTCCAAAACACCTATCTTTGTTTGGTGCAATGGAGGCCATAGTATAGGTAGTGTGAACTTTTCATATGTTTGATTCTAAATTTATAAAATTAGTTTTATTTCTACATTCTAGTGTGATTTTATAATAGTATTTATTTTAATGTGATTAGTTAAATTTACTAAATTAATTCTCTCAAAATCTTAAAATAAACTTTTTAGTATTTCAGGTTCAAGTTTTATACGGTTAAAGATAATACGGGGTGTCTTCAATTTAAATTTCTTCTGGTTTAAGTTTTATCATGTGTGGGTCTTATTTAAATTTATTCTGATTTAAGTCTAAATATATTCCGACTGTCAATTCAATAATGATGTGTAACTTTATGAATGTTAAAGTAGTATGTTGAATTTATTTAAAAAATAAAAGTCTAGATACATTCTTTATGAATGTTAAAGTAGAATGTTGAATTTATTTAAAAAATAAACAAACAATATAAAATTATGGTTTAAGTCTAGATATATTCTTTATGAATGTTAACTTGATTTCCTAAAATTCATCCTTAAATATACGAAAAAGAGGTCATAAATGTTAAAATTCTAATCTTAGACATATCATATGTCATTATGTCACTATTCAAGGTGGCCATTCAAAGAAAATAAAGGTATCTTTGGTCTAAAGTGATCCCAAGTTGACCTATAATGAAAGAAAAAGTAAATACTTTCCTTACAAATTATGATTCATAAATATATATAATGTACAAACCCTTTTAAACTGTTATGGAATTGCCATAACTTTGCTCCTAACAAACCAACTTCTTGCATATAATTTCTCTTCATGTCTCCTACAATGGGAAGCGGGTTCCCTAGGTTTTGTTGGATCATCTTGTCTTGGATTCTGATCTTGTGCATTCACCAGGTCCAGCTAAGTGAACCACAAGCGGCCGGCGGCTGTGATTATTTCCAAGGGAGTTGGGTTTTCGACCAAACCTACCCTCTTTACAACACCTCGGATTGTCCGTTCATCGAGAAAGAATTCGATTGCCAAGCCAACGGTCGACCCGATCAACTCTATCTCAAATACAGATGGAAGCCAACTGATTGTCTTCTGCCGAGGTAAACTGAGTTCATCTTCTTCATGAATGCAGTTTGTTAGGTTACCCTATTCTTGGTTAGTTGAATTTTAGGTCTAGTTCTGTTGATTTATTGTTTTCGCAAAGCAAATATTTTTATTAACGAAAAGACCTACTGAGACTAATGACTACTCATTCCATACATTCAACAATCTAAACTAATACGGCCCGCCCTCACCTATGCAAAGGTAGTTCAACTCTTTCATTATTACTCAATTTTGGGTGCAGATTCGATGCCGAGGAATTCTTGAGAAAGTTGAAAGGGAAAAAGATGATGTTCATAGGCGACTCACTGAGCTTGAATCAATGGCAGTCTCTCACGTGCATGCTGCATTCTTCCTTGCCACAATCAAACTACACTATTCATAGAGAAGGTCAACTTTCTACATTTTATTTTCCGGTGAGTTGCTAAAACTAGTTGTTACGGTTATTTCCGGATTCGAATCTTAAACCTTAAACTTATGGAATGTGGCTTTTTATTTTATTATATGGATTGAGACATAAAGCACACAAAAAATGCAGGAGTATGAAGTTTCATTTATGCTGTCACGCAATGCGTTTCTTGTTGATGTTGTGGAAGAAAAGATAGGCACCGTTTTGAAGCTTGATTCCATTGGAAATGGCGAATCATGGAAAGGATACGACTTTCTAATCTTCAACACTTGGCATTGGTGGCTCCACAAAGGAAGAAAACAACCGTAAGAAACCCATTTTTACAATTGCATTCCAAATAGGACTATTCATTTAGTCTCTAATTTTCATTTGAATCAAAATTGGGTTGAGTTCAGATAGATATGTTTCGGACATTTTTGAGGCACTGGGTGTTTTCATTATTTTGTTTAAAAAATGCCTTAAATACATCTAAAACAATAATAAACATCCACTAACTTACCAGATTGTTACTTGAGAAATTAATTGAAACCGAGAAAGTAAAAGGTGAAGTCCTTGATCATGTTGCTCCTCTCCGAGACGACCCTAAGTTCAGATGAAATATGATTTCTATGATTTTGATCGGTTTAACTCTAATTCGAACTGAGTTGAGTTTGTAAAACCCACATTTTTAATACTTGAATGGATCTATAAACTTGAAAATCATTTGGATATTAGGTGGAATTTCGTTGAATCAAGAGGGAAGGTGATGAAAGATATGGATCGTATGGTTGCATACAGGGAGGGGCTAACCACATGGGCAAAATGGGTGGATTCCAATGTTAACACTACAACTACCCAAGTATTTTTCCAAGGCATTTCTCCAACTCATTTCAAGTAAGCTTACCTCTCCCCACCCCTTATTCAATTTATATCAGATAATCATTCGATCTAAATGCTACATAAAAAAAATATAAGCTAAACATTTTAAACGTGAAAAAATCTTAATTTGGGTGTGCGGTTCGAAATGATCTATTTTGAACTTCATCTCATACAATTTGATATTTGTGATACACAATTGATAGTGGCAAGGAATGGAATGGAACCAAATCGTTAACTTGCAGAGGTCAGATCAAACCGGCTACCAACTCAACATACAAAGGTGGTCCGCTGCCGGCGGTGACGGTCGTGAATGAAGTGTTGAAGAACATGTCGACGCCGGTTGTTTTGCTCGACATAACGAGATTATCGCAGCTGAGGAAAGATGGCCACCCATCAATGTATACTGGTATTATGGGAAATGATTGTAGCCATTGGTGCCTACCTGGTGTTCCTGATACATGGAATGAAATTTTGTATGCAATTCTTACAAATAGAACTTAGCTCATGACTGTAGAATTATATTCTTTTTCTTTCTATTAATGTATCAATTTAGAGAATAAATAAGAGTTAAAATCATAAATAAATATCTTAAAATAGATTTAAACGGTTTTTAAGTGTTATTTTTGTTTTAATTCTCGATTTTTCATTGGTTCACGATAATTTACTCTAATATTAATCATTTTCACTAGCTAAATCGATCGGATTATCGGTTTTCAATTCAACCGGTCTGTCCGGTTCAGATGGGTCAAAAATCCCCAATCCTTCTCAACCCTAACCCTGTAAATCCCAAACCCCCCAGAATGCAACTCCTTCACAGAACCAACGCCGTGCCAGTCCACGGCGTACTATCAAGAGCCATGGACATCATCCAATCGTCGTCTCCCACGTGGCAATCCGCATTCCTCCGTAACCTCGTGATCTTCGTCGTTGGTGCCTCACTTTTAGTGGTGGGGCTCTCTCTCCGGAATTTGGACTGCTTTCCGTAACCCTGGGTTCCTCGTCGTTGCTTCTTACTTGGTTATAGTGAGTTACTAAAAACATGGTATGAGATTTTGTGTGAATTATGGGATTTGAGTTGAATTTTGGAAATTGGGTTTCTGATTTTGTATCCATCTGGTATTAAAAGTTTTATGCTTTGGAGAATTGGCTTTTATTGTTTGGTAGTATGACAAGGATAATAAAGTTAATTTATTTTGAAAAGAGTTACATTTTAATTTGTTAGCTATTCAAGTTTGGGAAGTTGATTGTAACTAGGTGGAATAAGGTCTAAAGAGTAATCAAAATTTCCTTGGTAGTTTCAAGAATTTTAGAAGAAATAAGATCAATTTTGAAATGATATATTGTTTTACTTCATTTTCCCCCTCTACATTCTGATTGTGGCTTGTTTAATTTGCAAAATGAAAATCTTGAATTAGTTCCTGCCTCCCACTGCTGATTCTCCCTCCCCATTTCAAGTTGAAAATTGAAATGCAATATGAATTTTTTGTGATAATAATCTGAGTGAAGTCAAGAACTTAGGATGAAGGGGCACAAGTTAGTGGGAAAAAAAGATACTTGATTGCCTTTGATCATAAAGTAGAACAATGCAAGAAAGATAAAACCTAGTATAAAACCTCTCAAGATGATTGTTTTTTTGATGTCTTGGGAACCTTAGAGTTCTTTCTCGTACCTCTCAAACATGTTTGGTATAATTGTGCTCAAGTGTTCAAATTATTATGCGTAGTTGTTGGTATAATCATGTTTAATCGGTTGTCCACCCTTGCTCCAAAGGAAAAAAAAAGATTGTCCTAGTTATAAATTCTTCTCGAAATCAATTTCTAAGGCCATTTTATTAGATTTTGACTTTGTAAATAAAACATTTTCGTATTTATTAGGGAACAGCTGTGACAATAGTGAAAATGGCTCAGAAGGAGGCCCAACGGGTTGCTGAGAAGAGGAAAGGAAGAAGGGGACCTGGGAGAGTAATTGGGTCCATGCTGCTGGTTGTGTATGTGCTTTTCTCGCTATATACGGAGTCTATGGGGAGGCATTTACACAACTTTGGTGACTTGGTTTCGTTGCCAGTTTCTGTACTAAATTGAACCATACCGTCTCAAGTGAGATTGGGAAAGCATATGGAAAAACAACGTAAGTAGCATATCTCTGTTTATCTAGGTGTAGGCTCTTCAAGTTAATATTTTTAATATCTATCATGGTTCACTCTAGCTATAATTGAGTGCCATTATTTTCATTTATGTTGGTTATAAAAGTGTGTGATGTGCCAAAATGAACAGGTATCTGGTGACAAACTTTCAAATTGTTCCTAGGGGAACAGAAGGAGCCGTCAGTCTTGAAGGAACAATTGCTGGACTTCTAGCATCTGTCCTACTCGCCTCTATTGGTTGTCTACTGGGTGAGGTAGTAGTACTTGTTATGTACTACTTAATGAATTATTTATTCTGTTATTCAAGGATGTCATTTCTGTTAAATTACAATTTACAAGCATAGTTCAGTGATCATTACCAGCAGTTTTCACCTCAGAAGAACCTGGGATTTTGTCTCTTTCCTGTAACAATAGACTAGTTGGTAGTGACACGTTGAGAACAATACTGGCGGGATAGTGTCACGCTGGAATAGTTTTATGGATATAATTGGTTGCATGTGTATTTTAGATGGTCAAAGATGATTTTCCAAGGTACCTCTTAGTAAAATAGCAGATCTTGATGTATTTATAAATGGAATATGACATTTTAGTTTAGGTTTGTACTTGGTACCTTTTGAGAATTATTTTGTCGGGAGCTTAAATTTCTATTAATATAGTTCTTGTATTACAATTTGGTAAATCGGGTAGTGTTTTCTAGGGGTTCTTTGGGTGTGAGTGGATGAGATTGTCACTCTAGCATAGGTGCATCCATAGGAAGGGTTTCCCAAATGCTTGTACGGCTCCTTGATATTATGCTTGTTGAGCATTTCAAATTGAGAAATGATATCGCTTCTTGTCAACGCTTAAATGAAAGATTGGTATTTGCATTTATAGAAATGTTCTAAGCCGCTGCTTCTTTCTTTCTTTCTTTTTATTCCGCTTGCTAGTAGATTAAGTGTACCTGAGGTGCTGATATGCGTCATAGCTTCTCAAATTGCTAATCTGGGTGAGAGTATAATTGGTGATGCATTCCAAGGGAAAGAAGGTTTTCGTTGGGTAAGGAATCGTTTGAATAATAAGATGGTTTCTGTCATCCTGTTTTCTATCCCTTTTTTTTATTTATTGCTGCTGCATGTATACTATGTTAGGATCAGGCCGCACTGCAGAAAGCTGTAGTGAGCAAGAATTATATACCCACTCTTACTGGATTATCAACTAGTAAATTTAGAGAGATCAACCTGTTATAGAGCTGTCCTCTAAAGATTAGTTCGAGTGTTAATTTTTGTTGGACGAGAATGTGGTGTTATCCATGTTATGTTACTCCGGCCCTTTTTCTGGCTTGGAACACCTATGGCCAATACATAGAGATATTACTCTCCAAATACATGGAAAAACCTTTTTAAAAAAAATAAACATATCCGTGTTAGATACATTACCCGTATCGGGCTCTCTTGAGTTTGAGTAAAGTAGCTGCACGGGACATATATAAACCTGTCACTTAAGTTATATTATCTAAGTATCTTTTCATTGTAAGGCTGAAACTTTTGGCTTTTCTCTTGCAGCTGAACAATGATGCAGTTAATGTCATCAATATATCCATAGGCTGCATTTTGGCAGTCTTAATGCAACAAATACTCCGAAACTGACAAACGTAAGTTCACCTGATCATCTCCTAGTGTGATGCCAGCCGGTTTATCGCAGATTTCATCGATACTGCTATCAGAATGTAGCAAAGTGAAATGAAACGAGAGAGAGAGAGAGAGAGCAATGACTTGGCTAACCATGGAAGACTCTCAAATGATGCTGAACATCATTACCACAGCCAATTGTTCCATGACTATGTTTCAGAAAAGGCTAATCATCTCTTAGAGGGTGTTTGGTTCGCGGAAAAAACTATTACCGGAATAACATTTCGTTGTTTGGTTTGAGAGCATTCTCCTTAGGCGGTAATATTTTTTTCTCAGTGTCCCTTTTCCCCCTAAATGGTGGTAATTTGTCAAGTCCCGCACCTTTGGGCTATATTGCTCATAAATTAATGAATTTTGTTCATATAGATTCTTTATTTGAATTTTTAATTAGATGGTTTATTACTTGTGGTGTAAATTAATTTAATATTTTAAATAGTGTTACACATGTTTAAATATTTTTAAATATTTAAAGTATTTTTATTAATATTATATTTATGATGTTTATATGTTATATGTTGGATTGTATGTTCCTTGAGAATTAGTAAGTTAGAAGTTGATGTTTTTAATTTTATTCTTTGATTTATAAAATATTGGTGACATTTAGCACACTCTGGATGTGTCACATCTAAAATCATAAATAATCATTTAAAATCTTAAAAAATATTTAAAATTATAAAATAATATATTTAAAATTTTAAAAAATATATTAAAAATCTGAAAAAATATTTAAAATTATAAAAAATTAAAATTTAAAAAAAATATTATTTAAAAAATTCAAGAAAAATCTAAAAAATATTTAAATGTGTAAAAAATTTAAAATTATGTATAAAATCATAAAAAATATTTTTTCTTAAAATAAGAAATATAAAATAATTGTGATAATTATTAAAAAATATATAAATATTTAGGGTAATCTTCACCAGTGGTCCCTTTCGTTTAGGGTGTGTTTTATTTTGGTCACCAGAATTCAAAAAAGATTATTCTAGTCACTAACGTTTAAAATGGTTTCTATTTTGGTCCCTTAGCCGTTAGTCTCCGTTACTTTAAAAAATTAGTTTCTAATTTAACCCCCAAACTTTCAAAATTTTATTTTTCACCATCTTCCCCAAAAATTATAAAACTAAAATCCCATAAAATTAAATCAATGGCTATAACCCACCACTACAACCCATTCCCCCAAGATTAAAAGCGATGAAACTAACACAAAAAATATTATTATTATTGAATCAAAAACCATGAAACTAAGTCCTTAACCAGCTTATTAGGAGTAAATGACCCATGCAGCGAGCTTCATCCTCTTTCAGGTAAGAATAAGATTTTAAATTGCAAAAGCCCGAGCTCAAGTGATTATTTTATTAACGGACAATTTCGTTTATTTTAATTTTAATTTAAATATATATTTATTAACATAATATAATTTTGTACTATTTTAACAATAAAACTTCATTTCCTGAGTTGCCAGGCCAGGATTAGCACTCCAAGGTTTGTGACCAAATGAAGTTTAGGCCATGGGAACCTCTAGCTTGGAGTACTCGTAAAACAAATTATTTTTGTACTAATATATTTCAATTTTGAATATTGGAACCAACCAAATAACATTAGTTGTTCAATAAACTAATAACTTATGCTGGCCTGGTTCTGAGCTTGTGCTAAAATCCTTGCTCAGCACAGACCAAAGAAGGCCAGGGTTTCTGACCTGGGCAATCATACAACCCCGTGGATAACTGTATTCAAAGGTAGCCTAAACCCAGGAGGAGCTCCGCCGCTGCCGGCCAACAAATCCTCTATGTCTTCTAATTCCTCGGATCAATTCTTCCGACCTCAGGAGGAGAGCGTCAACCCCAAAGATTATGAGCATCGTTGTCAAAGCTCTTGCAATGGAAGTTGACGCTTTTAATCTTGGGGGAATGAGTTGTAGTGGTAGGTTATAGCCATTGATTTAATTTTATAGGGTTTTAGTTTTATAATTTTTGGGAAAGATGGTGAAAAATAAAATTTTGAAAGTTTGGGGGTTAAATTAGAAACCGATTTTTTAAAATAACGGTGACTAACGGCTAAGGGACCAAAATAGAAACGATTTTAAACGTTAGTGACCAGAATAATCTTTTTTGAATTATGGTGACCAAAATAAAACACACCCTAAACGAAAGGGACCACTGGTGAAGATTACCCAAATATTTATAATGAATAAAATTTAAAAATTGTATATATATTTTTAAAATATATATTTTTAATTATAAAATCCAAATTTTCAACTGTGGCAGGCGACGGTGCTGGTAAGAAAATATATTGAGGGAGAACATGGTTTTCCTTCGATGGAGAGTGGCCAGTGGTTGATTCGGTGCTAAATTTTGATTTGGGGATTTATGAGATTTTTTTTGAAAGAAATGAAAATTTTGAGTTTTTTAGAAAAGAATATTATTTTATGCTTTTTTAATAAAGTAAAATAAGAAAACAATTAAACTAAAATAATATTTTTTACATTTTTAAATTTTTTTAAAAAAAATTATGAATTTTTATAATTATATATATATATATATATTAGATTTTTTTTAGATTTTTTTAAAAAATCAGTTTTGATGATGTGGCACGCCCTGCCACGTGTGCTTTTATATGTTGACCATTAGAGAACAGTAACGGTCAATACAGTCAAACTAACGGAGGGGGCTAAATTGGGTGTAATTTGAATTATGAGAGCTAAATTGGGTACAAAATTTTTATAAGGACTTAATTTGTTTTTCAATTTTTTGTTGAGGGCCAATTTGACCTTTAAACTTAAAATGTTTATCACATTATAAAACATTTTAGTAGGTTAAATTTATTATCTAAAATTTATTTTATTATTTACTATAATTTATTTGGCAATATGTCATAAGTAGTAAAAATTAAGAAATTAAACATATTAAACGTTTAGCATTTAAAAAATCACAAAATTATTTTAACATAAAGTAACAGGATATGTGAATCTAAAATGGATTTTTAAATTTTTTTAGTATAATAATTATATTAATAATATGATAAATACATAGTTTGTGTAAATTATAGAAATATAACAAAAATAGTACTATAACTTTTTAGGATTTTATTTTGATGCACAAGCTGTGTAAATTTTTTTTACACATTCCTTTTATAAAATTTAAAATCTAAATCACAAACCCTAGCAACCTAAAACCTAAGCCCTAAATCCTAAACTCTAAATTCTAAATTCTACCCATAAACCTTAAATTATATACCCTACATACTAAATCCCTAAACCCTAACCTAAAACCCTAAACCCTAAACCCTAAAATCAAAGGGCTTGTGTAAACTAAAGTTTACACAAGCTTGTGCATCAAAGTATTTTCCAACTTTTTATGTAGATATTTTAATTTAATATTGAAAGTTTTAACATATTAAAAAGAACATATATCACATGAACAATTTGATAAATTTTACTTTTAGATAGGGGTGGAAATTGGGCGGGGAATATCCAAAAACCGTGGGGATCCGAGCCGACGAGGATGGGGAATAACCGAAATCTTCACTCACGGGGACGGGATGGAAGAAATTTTATCACCGAAGCTCAAATGAAGATGGGGACGAGAATTGTCATATCCGAACTGTGGGGATAACCGAACCGTAACCGTATAGATAACTGTGAAGATTTCTGAAAAATATCCGCAAGGATCTCGATATTTTACAATATATATATATATATATATATATATATATAATTAACTCTCATTTATTTGTATATCTGTATATTTTTTTATCTTATGATCAATGTTTCAATCCATCAAGATATTTGTGTATTTTGTTTAAACTTTATTAAGTTTGGATGACATCTCTAGTAATTTACCTATTTTTGTTAATTAAGAGTATATAATCTATTTATCTCTCAATTTACCTTATTCGCCTTCGATCACATTTTTTAAAGTGTATTGAATCTATGACTTGTAAATTAAAATTGACAATATATTTTAGATAGTAAAATAGTAAATTTTGTTTCATTTTGTTGGGGACGGGGATTCTTCGAAAACCGTGGGGACCCGATGGGTATGGGGACAAGGACAAAAAAGTTCCCGAAGCATGTAATGGGGATTCCCCAAAACCGCCTCCGTAAATGTTGAGGACGAAGTGGGTAATGCAAAATCGTCCCCGCACTGCCCTATTCCCTCCCCTAGTTCTAGATAATTTTAAATTCCTTCAACCAAACACAATAATCAAACAAAAAAATATTACATTTTGGGAATCATATTTTCAAAAATAATATAAAATTTCATGAACTAAACCCACTCTTAGGATATTCAAACATGTATTCCTTTAAGCTATCACTAAACCGAAACTGATAGAAGCCCTTGACTCAATCGAATTTTTAGGCTCGATGCTCAATCGGAAATATGGGCAACAAAATTTACTCAAGCTTGTCTGTCTTTATCGATGGTTAATCTATGTATGATTTTGATTCATCCATATTATTTTTTAATTTAAAAAATATTTATCAATTTTAACAATTATATATATATATTAAATTTATATTTTATTTCTTTAATATTTAAAGAATTCAAGAATAAGTCTGAAAAGAGAACAACTTTTTTGTATGTACAAAAAAATATAACTGATAACATACTTATTGCTCAAGAAGTAAACATTTTACAAGACTACATGAAGTTTCTACCTAAATTCCTATTCAGTTATCATACAGGTGTATCCTTTTCCTTTATGCAAATACTTTAGAGGATTATTATTTGATATAACTAGGTGAAAAAAATAATAATTTTATAATTAGTATTCAGATGATGTTAAATGTCTTATTATATTTTTTTAAAAAATATTAAAATACTCTTAAAAATATATTTAAAATCAACAGAACACGGCTTGTTTTCAATGATTTTTTTTTTTAAATCAAGAACTTAAAAAGATAATAGTCCTTTTATAATATGGTAATGAAATTAAAATATGGGTAAACTACATAAATGACTACCATACTATTGGAAAAGTTGTAATTTGACTACTTTACTTTTTTTCGAAGCAATTAAACTATCATACTATTAAATTGAGTGCAATTTGACCATCAGCCGTTAGAGGTTAACGGCAAGGTGACATGGCAGTTAAAATAATAGGGGTATAATTATATATTTGGTCCTTACTATTTACACATTCTTTTAATTTAATCCTAATTTAAATTTAATAAAATAAATTAATTATTTAATTAAGTGGCGACACGTGTCACTACCTGATTAAAGAAAGAAAATGGTGAAAAGATCAATTGCACTCAAGGGGAGTCAAACCCATGACTCCCAACAACAAGAAGCATCATCTTACCACCACACCAAGTGCTATTTTGGGTTCCATTCCGTGCAATATATTATATGTACTTATTTGTTCTAATTAAAGAAAGAAAATGGAGAAAACAACAATTGCACTCAAAGGGAGTTGAACCCATGACTCCAGCAACAAGAAACACTACCTTACCACCATGCCAAATGCTATTTTGTGATCTATTTACTGCAATATATTATATGTACTTATTTGATGTTAATGACAGGAAAAAAATATGAATTAAAGAGACTCGAACAAGACACACTCGAGATATATAAAAACATCTAAACAACTATTCCTGATATCTTCATCAAAATAAATACGAAATTCTCATGTTCTAATATCTCATAAATAAAAATACAAACAGAAAAACAAAATTGAAGATAATCAATCCCTAAACCCTAAACCCTAATCAAAATAAATACGAAATTCTCATATTCTAACATATCTCATTTTTCGGAGGGTAGTTGGTAGGGACAATGGGCTTGGTCTTCTAAGGAGCTATATGTACAATGAGTTAAGGTTAGTTTGCCTTTGAATTCCTGCTATTTGTTCCTCTGAACTTTCTTTTGGTATATAGCTAAGCTTGTAGAGTTTCGGTTTTAAGTTTTGTGCTTGTTGCTTCTAGATGAAGTTTATTCAATTTCTTGTCTGAAAATTTTGTTGGTGTGAAAATTTTGTTGTTTATTCAATCTCTTGAATCTGGTCAATGAACTGAAATTGTTTCGCTCTCAGCGTGTTATTTAATATCTTTCTGGAATTCGATGAATCATTCGGAGTGAATTCATGGCTCTTATTTTATCCGATTAAGCACGAGAATCTGTTCTTATCGAATGCTTTGGTATATGGATGATTCAAATTGTAGATGATTAATAATTAAAAGAAAAGAATTGGATTTCATTTAGTATTCAAATACAACTCTTGCTTGTGCCCTAGCCCCTAAAACTCACCTCTGTTGTGAACTTCTGATATTGAATGCAGAATCGAAACCGTTTCACGGGATAAGCATTTAAAATCTAGGAGATTTAGAGTTTAGATTACCTCACTGCACTTTCATGGCCGTACAAATTTTCTTTGTTTTGGCCGACTAGAGATATGCACTAGGCACTAACTTTGTCTTTCTCTTCTTCCCTAGTTTTAGATTATGCGGTTAAGACTGTGAGTGTGGTGCCATCCAAATCTCAAGAATTATGGCTGGCTGGCTGCTTGTGAATTGTGATTAGATTTTTCTGTGTAAGAATCTTGTTGTAACCTGTTCATTGGGAACTTCTTAATTCGGATAGTTTAGGGATTGATTACCTGCTTCGAGGGCCCAAATAACAATGGGTGTGCTTAGAGTTATGAGATATATATATTAGAATACGAGAATTTCGTATTTATTTTGATGAAGATATCAGGAATAGTTGTTTAGATGTTTTTATATTTCTCGAGTGTGTCTTGTTCGAGTCTCTTTAATTCAGATTTTTTTCCTGTCATTAACATCAAATAAGTACATATAATATATTGCAGGAAATAAATCACAAAATAGCACTTGGTCGGGGGTAAGGCAGTGCTTCTTGTTGCTGGGAGTCATGCGTTCGACTCTTCTTGTGTGCAATTGTTGTTTTCTCCATTTTCTTTCTTTAATTAGAACAAATAAGTACATATAATATATTACAGGGAATGGATCCCAAAATAGCACTTGGCGTGGTGGTAAAACAATGCTTCTTGTTGCTGGGAGTCATGGGTTCGACTCCCCTTGAGTGCAGTTGATGTCTTCTTCATTTTCTTTCTTTAATTAGGTGGTGAGATTGGAGGATGGAAATAAAATTATTTAATCAAATATAAATAATTAAATCCTTCAAATAAGGTAGTGACACGTGTCACTACTTAATTAAATAATTAATTTATTTTATTAAATTCAAATTAGGATTAAATTGAAAGAATGTGTAAATAGTAAGGAACAAATATGTAATTATACCCTTTTTTTAACTGCCACGTCACCCTGCCGTTAACTTCTAACGGCTGGTGGTCAAATTGCACCAAATTTAATAGTATGATGGTTTAATTGCTTCGAAAAAAAGTAAGATGGTCAAATCTTGACTTTTCCAATAGTATGTTGGTCATTTATGTAGTTTACCCTTAAAATATATACAAAAATCTAAGGGTAAACTATCTGTTTGACCACCAATCTATTGGGAAAGTTTTAAAATGACCACCATAGAAAAAAAACGCGTCATTTGACTACCCAAACTATTAAAATGGGATCAATTTGACCACCAGCCGTTAATGGGCTAACGGAAGGTGACGTGGCAGTTAAAAAATTAAAGGTATAATCACACATTTGGTCCTTATTATTTACACACTCTTTCAATTTAGTCATAATTTTAAACTAATAAAATAAATTATCTGTTTAAAGGAGAAAAAATTATTTTGAGCATTGCTTGCCAAGGGAATTGAACCCAGGCAACAAGGAAAAATTGGCAGCAACATAACCACTGCGCCAAACCCAATTCATTGTTTAAATTTACTCCATCAAATATATATTCCCAATACAAAAATCCAAGCGTTGGACACCAGGGCCATGCTTTTGGAAACAATACGATGCCTACCTAATTGTTTACACGACCTTGAACACTTGAAGCTGCTTTACAATTTCGTCTTGCGAGATCAGAAACTTCCAGGTCCGGCCTGGAAGCGTCACAACGTTCGCTACAGGGAGATCCCAGGGAAGCTTTGCTCATTAACGACTAGAATCCAATGATTGAAGCAAAGGGTTGCTTCTGGTGAGACTGCAAATGTTGATTATTATGCTTTGATTGGTTTGAGGCGTGGGTGCTCAAGGTCTGAACTTGAGAGAGCTCATTTGCTATTGTGTTTAAGGCACAAGCCGGATAAAGCTACAAACTTTATCGATCGATGCGAGTTAGTATGCGACCTCGATCTCGACTCCATTAAAGACAGAGCCAAGATGTCGGCTTTGCTTCTTTACAGATTGCTTCAAAAAGGGTATTCCAACGTGATGTCTACAATTATGGATGAAGAAGCAGCTGACAAGAATTGGAAGAAAGCTGCTGGTGCTTTACAACAAGCAAAGCATTCAACAATTCAAGTGCCACAAAACCAAAATTCGAACTCCAAATTCGAACCGGAACCTGAACTCACTTCTTCAACAAATTCCTCAGATGTATCGACCAACAATACTTCCAACACAAATGTGTTTCAAGGTGTATTTTGCAGGGATCTTGATGCAGTTGGGAATTTTCTATCGCAAGTAGGGTTTAATCGTCCACTTCTAATGAAGTATGAGGCATTAAGTTGCTGATTGTTTCATATCAAAGATTAAAAACTGAATGCTCACAGCTATACCGTGTAAAAACAATAAGCAATATATATCTGATGGAGTAATTTTAAACAATGGATTAGGTTTGGTGCAGTGGTTATGCTACTGTCAATTTTCCCTTGCTGCCTGGGTTCGATTCCCTTGAAAAGCAATTTGCTCAAAATCATTTTTTCTCTTTTAAACAGGTGGTGTCACCACCTGATTGGAGGAGGGAAATAAATTTATTAAATTAAATATAAATAATTAAAGTCCTCCAATAAGGTGTTGACACGTGTCACTATCTAAATAAATAATTAATTTATTTTATTAGTTTAAAATTAGGACTAAATTGAAAGAATGTGTAAATAATAAGGACCAAATGTGTGATTATACCTTTAATTTTTTAACTGCCACGTCACCTTCCGTTAGCCCATTAACGGCCGGTGGTCAAATTGATCCCATTTTAATAGTTTGGGTAGTCAAATGACGCGTTTTTTTCTATGGTGGTCATTTTAAAACTTTCCCAATAGATTGATGGTCAAACAGATAGTTTACCCAAAATCTAAATACCCTAATTTTTTCCCTCACTATCCCTTCCTTGCGAGTCACGCCAGCATCACTATAAAAAAACTCAAACCAATCTTTGTATACCCAAATCTTTTAAAGTTTGCAGTAAATTCTGGAGAATCCCTTTTCTCCTTTGTTTGGTGATGGCGGGAGAACATATATCCGCAATCCTTAAGCAACTCAACTCAGTAATGGCCAAGAAAAAATCAGGGCAACAATTGAGCAAGGTGATGGGAATTGAGGACGGGGCACATAAGCTTCAACAAGCTCTCTTGGATATTCAATCTACGCTTCCTGCTATGGAGGAAGACCAGTTATCGAACTACGGTTTTGATTCTGCTGCACTGGATAGAGTACTAAATCCCATCGAATATCTCCTAGGCTTCTTCACCGGTACTCGACGGAAGAAGATCCTAAGAGAAGCGTTGAAAGGAAAAAATTTAGTAGAATCATTAATCAGTGAGTTGAATTTGATTCGTAGAAAGCTACTGTATTTGTTTCTGAAATCGTTTGAACAGTCTAGTCGATCTTCTTTCGTGGAAGCGTCGGAATTATATGGTCGAGATGATCTTAAGAAGGAGATAGTAAAGGTACTCTTGGGTGAAACTAGTATAAACAGGATTGAAACGATCTCCGTCCTAGCTATGGAGGGAATGGGGAAGACATCTCTCGCTCGCTGCATCTGTAACGATCGCAAAGTTTCGGCACACTTCCATAACATAATTTGGGTGAATGTTTCTGGCGTTTTCGATCTAGAAAAAATTGCAATAACAATCCTTCAGGCTCTCGAAGGCTTGGAACATGCAACAATTCCCACATCATGTCTTCTAGACAGAATTCATTGGAACATTCTTGACAAGAAGTCCCTTCTTGTTTTAGACGATGTCGAGAGATGTCAGTATTTTGATTGGGAAACACTTGAAGCTGTTTTTCAACAGGCCGGGTTAGATAATAGGATTATAGTGACTACTCGTGAAAGCAGGATCGCGGAGCAATCGTTTCGTGTGTTTCGTCTCGGAGAGTTGTCAGATAACTCGTGTTGGATGATACTTCACGAAGTCGCCTTCACCGGACGGGATGATGATATTAATGAATATGTCGAAGATATAGAAAGGGAAATTGCAAGGAGATGTGAAGGATTGCCGTTTGCTGCTAGGGTTTTGGGAGCTTTCTTGCAGCATAAGACAAGTAGAGAAGACTGGAGCAGTGTTCTGGAAATCCTTGTCCAAAAGAGAGAGGATGCTACAAAGCAAGAGTTACTCCATGTTCTGAAAACCATAGTCCAAACAAGTGGGAATGCTACAAACCAAGAGGTACTACTTTTTTATATATATAATTGTCGGTGTTCAAATTACTGGTTTATTAATTCGGATCCACGTTGTAAAGATTAATATGAAGGCTATTTTCCTAGTTCAATTTACTTTATTCATAAAGTCACGATTCAAATTTTTAATCTTATTTAAAGAAAATATAGTGTCTCGTATCCCTAAACTAACTTACCCATCACATACAATGTCTTTCTTTCATGATCTAAACATCATCCTTATTTGTTTGTCCTAATCTCTTACAGGACATATCAACTAGGAGGCCTTGGTGTTGGTGTTTTAAGGGCGGCGAGGAAAATGCCTGGTTTTAAATTTTCGTCACAGATTAATTGAGCTGGAGTGCAATCGAATCCAAAGTTTACTACAAATATCTGTTAAATTTAAATTTAATTTACATAAACTTTTCCTTAGCCTAATGGTGTTGATGTAATAGAAAGATATTAATATTTTTATTTTATTGGAAGGAGAAATATCACCACATGCCTCATATGGTGATATATAAAAAGAGAAAAACATAGACAATTAGCGCTTAAGCACAAACAAAACACGAAACAACCAAACCAGTCAACTCAAGGATTGATCTAAAATCAAGATATGAATATATGATCAACCAAAGCGGGAGGGGACGAGAAAGTGAACTCCCTTAAAGGAGGGCCACGGGTCAAAGCTAGCAAGTTTGTCTGCAACCATATTCGCCTGTCGAGACACATGAGAAACAGAAACATCCCAATCTCTAGCGAGCAGCTCCTTAATACGAAGGACTAAAGAGTTGTCGTGCACAATCGACTTTTGATCAAGAACTAATTGAACAACAGTGCCGTTATCAGATTCCAACATTCTGATAACCTAGACTCTAAGCATGAGCCAACGCATCATGCAACGCCCAAAGCTCTGCCATAAGAATACTACAAATCCCAACGCTACGGCTAAACTCGAACAACCAATCACCCCTCCTCTCATCCCACTAAACTCGTTCTATAGTTTAAAAATTTATTCAAATTCAACTAATTTCTACAAATCTCCAAACTAAAATATTATTACTTTTTTTTTTAAAAAAATATAAGCCTTTGTTAAAAATCTCGTCAATTCAAGATCGAAAGATCTGAACTCGAAATCGATAGGGGAAAATAGTGCCCTAACATTATTATTCACGATCAGGAACGTTTACATATTTTGATGTTACTTATTAGTGATAAAAATTCAATTGGAGATATTTTTTAAAGCTAATTAAAAATATATCATTAATTGTTTGAAAGTGATATGATAGACTTTTTGACACAAGACATTTTTCCCCACTAAAATATTTTAGTACATGTTTTAAATAATTAATTTTAAGGATGAACAAAAAAATTCAGCATAAAAATATAAACAAATAAATAGTTAGTACTAATAAATTAAATAAAATAATTTATAATTTATGAGCTCTTAATCTCCTATTAAAATAATTTTATACTTATTTCAAAATATAAAATGCTATCATTTTAATGATTAAAATCTTGTAGGGTTGAACAAAATTTCAAATAAAAATTCTGCTAAATTTTAGGTTATACAATAAAATTTTAGATTAAACATTCTTATCTCAATTATTGATTTTCAGTTGTTTTATTTAAATTTTTATTAAAAAAGATGAAAAGAGTAACATCATCACAAACTACATCGAAAATAACATTATTTTGATAGGTATAATAGAATCATAGTTATAATAATCAGCATATTTTTATTAGATGGGCAAATTCCAACTTTTTAAAAGTTGGAGCCCAAATTCATAATTAAAGATTTTCCCTTAGCGTTGCGTTCAAGGGGCGGCTTCGCTGCCAAGTTCATCCTTGAGCTCAAAATATCCCATGTCTGTAAGAACTTGTTTGCACTGAGGGAGAGCTTCCTTCCTCTTGAACCCGAGGTTGTTGGCGTGACGAACGTCGCCGCTGACGCCGTCTTTGGTGGTGAGGACAACCCTGGATTTCCTCCACGACTCGGTCGGTTCACTGCAATCCTGTCTGGGACTCTTCTTCAGGACGACGTCGCAGTCGGAATCCTCGTAATCACCGGTCACATCGATTCTGAACTCTCCCGTTGCGCTCGTCGTTACTTCCGGGCTCTGAAAAGTGGAAGTGTCGTCGGTTCGGTTGTTGCATTCCAATTTCACGGTTGCACCTGCCAATTATAACATACCAAAGACTCACCACTAATGCCAAACCAGCTTTTTTACATGCGTTTGAAAATATATATATATATATATATATATATATATATAAGAGAATGTAGTGATTTGAAATGCATGTACCGCTTATTGGTTCGCTGAGCTTGGTCTCAAATTCGACACGGCAAGTGTCGCAATAAACTTTGCCGACGACGGTGAACTTGCCTTGTTTGCCAGCGCCATGGGAGAAGGTGAAGGAGGACGAAATACAAACGATGAAGAAAAGGAGGGTGATTTCAGAAGATTTTGCCATTTTCCCTTCTTCTGCTTGTTATTGTTTGGTTTTGCTTGAGATATGAATATTTGTGAAAGAAAGGTGGATTTATAGGGGAGGGATTCACTATTTTGGGATATGGTTGTTATTTAAATTTTCTATTTTTTAAAAAGAGACTCATTCATACAGAATTACGTGATTTTACGAATCTGTGGTATCTTTTTGTTATTGATTTCTTAATTTACCGTTAACAATAAAATAATATTTTTATTATACAAATCATTTTTTCAAAGGACTTCGAAATCAAACATGTAATTCTTATGTCACGTGTACAAATTTTATATTAAGTAAAAATATATGATAATTTGAACTTTTATATTAAGTTTGATGATTTTGGGCCAATTAAAGGTGATATTTGATCGAGTCGAATCAAAATATTTTGAGTTAGCGTGTTGGTAGGTCTTATTTTATTATTTTATTATTTAAATTTTTTGAGTCGAATTTATAAAATTCAAATCGGATCGAGTTTCAATTAAGGGTGATATTTGAATATGGTTATAGAAAAACATTATCAATCTGAACCCATTAATAAAAATCCATGTGATTAAAAGCAAATAGATATTATCTGAAATTTTAGTATAGTATAGGGACTAATGATATAATAAGACCAATCATTACTGTTTGATTTTCTGTTTTCCAACACCCTCTTCTTTGGTGTATTCATCAAGTTACAATTAATTTGTTTTAGTTTTTTTTCTAATTTCTTAGGATTATTTTATATTTAAACATTCCAGGTATATGTTTCACATCTCTTTTCTTTTCTGTGTATCAGTCGTATGACACGAACACAAATACAATATTTATTTAATATTTACTTACTAAACACATAATATTCGGAGTGCCGGCCGGATATTTTAAACCACTGACCATTTTATTTCCGGCTGGCACTCCGAATTTTGGAACAAAGTCACAGTTTCACAGATATGATTAAGTTGATCATGTTACATTGTGAATCATTAAGAAATACAGGTTAATAAAAACAAATACCTAACTACTGCAATTAACAATGGCTTTTCTAGTACACTATCTGTGTTTGTTTTTTACCTCACGAAACCCAAATGGCTACTGCAGAATTAGATGGATCGACATGCACTCGGAGGACGGAGACTAGCATAGTTGTTTAGACTAAAAGCATGTCTGGCAGGATGGATCTGACTCTAAACTTGTCGCCGCCCTTTCGGATTGGAGCCAATATGAGACGAGTGGAAAGGGCTTTTCACACTAGACCAAGATATGTCGGGAACGAATACCATCCTATCCGATTGATTGTGAGAGTCTTTAGGCCAATGCAACCCAGAGGCTGTAGGAGGTGAAGGCATTTGTGGCACTGCCCAATAGGAATCCGGCACCTGACCCATGCACTCGTCATCAAAGACGTCTTCCTCAGCACATCGTAAGATCGGTGAGCTGTCAGAGTCTCCACGCTTGCCACTATCAGCCTGTCAGAATACAGCAAAGGTAATCCAGAAACTTTTAGCTGCATTAGGCAGACCTTTTAAACGATATAAAGCTCTACTAGAGTAATAGAAGACGCAAGAGCTCAGCGAATAGCTCGACTAAACTAGCTGGGCCAACAAAATGTACCTTTTTCCCCTTCAACTTTAAATTATCTTCTTAATGATCTTCCGAAAAACATGTAACTCTAAAACGGTAGTAAGTTCAATGATTTCTGGCACAATATATGCTAGATTTTCAGTGTTTATAAGGGACCGAGGAAGGATGAGGAACAAGAAAGTAGTGTGTATATGTTGCGAATGGCAAGCATCCTAACCACTTCTCAAGCCAATCTCCCCTCTCACATCAATACATCATGCTTCATGCTGCAACTTAATCGCGTAGCGAATACAAAGTATGAAAATTCATAGTAAATCATTGAACAAGTTGCATGGTCCTTCCATATCTAAAGATCCAAATTGCTAAGAACCATAAAAAGCACACACCAAACAATAGGGGTCAAGTCGGAACTAATTAACTTTGCTATTGAAGAACAGAATAAAACTTAGATATTCATTGGTGCCCCTCTACCAACTAAATTTACTTTGACAAGGTCCGACATAGCAGCTAAAGTAAGTTAAAGTAAGCTGCACTCGTGCATTCATGTTTTCACTTGCTCGTGTCGGAAGCGGGGTGCATGCGTGAGAGAGAGAGTAAGGTCAACCTAATGTGGATTGTTTGATTACCACCCTAGTAAAAGTAACTTTGTACAATGCAAGTAAACACAAGTGACCTGTAGAAAGACAACGCGAAGAACATGGATGGCCTCCACTCCACATGAGAACAACATTAAATATAGTACCGAAACCGAGACCACAAGCATACCTCAGAAAACTCATTATCCATGTAACCAAAGCTTTGATTAAAGTCAGTTAGCCCAAGTAAATCGTCCATTTGCCACGGTTGAATGATTCCGGCCGTAGAACCCCCACCATACGACACTTTTGTTGGCACGCTGTTGTCGGCTCCAGCAGTCGATGGAAGAACCTCATCGTATTCGCTCATAAATGCCATAGGAGCCCCGCTTTTAGATGTGGAATTGGATTTAATTTCTGAGGTCTTTCCATTACAAGGTGATTTGACAATGGGAGAAGATCCAACAGGGTCAGCTGTTGTTTCAAGACCAACTTTTACGCCAGTAAGAACAAATCTCTGGTGACCAGACACATATGGATTTGCAGTATGTATAGCAATATCACATTTTCGGCAAAGTAAAGCTCGATCTTGCAAACAGAAGAAAAACCCAGATGTTTCCTGTCAAAAAATGATTGATTTTATCAATATTAATTGATCGTTCTAGGTAAAATTAGTCCCCATAACAGAAATTCAAATAAACCTAACGAAACCAACTTCAAAGTTTGGTTAAAGTTACGATCTTGAAAACATAAACTATAAAAGGATCCTGATTCTCTTTAGCAATTAAGCTAAATCAACTAAAGGAATCCAAATTAAACCCAAATACCACTTTACCTTTCACCTAAAAATCAGACCTTTAAAACAATTATAAGAAGAAAAAAAAGGATTTTTTGGGGGAAATTGAAGTACCTGGCAAATGTCACATTTAGGCATATGAGACGAAGAAGAAGAAGAGAGGGGAACACGCTGATGCTTGCTGGCCAACTTGTTGGCGGCATGGACTTTCTCATCGCACTCCAAACACAGCGCCGCCTCGTCGGAGCAGCACAGCACCTTCGCCTCCGCCACCTCGCAGACGTTACACTGAATCCTCATCTCTCTCTGTTTTTCTCTTCCTCAACAAATCCCAAAATTTTCTAGGTTTAAGAAATGGAGAGGGGTCTATTTCTGGTTTAAGGTAGCATGAAAGTGAAGCCAGCTGATTCTCAGTTTTTTTTTAATTAATTAAACATTGGATTTTGTTGGGATTTATTATTTATAGTGTGAATTGGGGGAAGATGATATTTACTAGAAGCTGTGATTTGAGAATTGCCCACGTTGTAGATTCCTGATTCTATCTTTCACTCGGCATATCATGCCGCCTCTCTCTGCCTCTGTCGGTTCCCCCACCGGTAAATAATAGGATAAATTATAGTAATGACCACTGAATTATGGGTTGGTGTCGATTTGACCATTATATTTTTAATGTGTTAAATATACCACATAACTATTTAATTGGGGGCTGTTAAAATAATTGGTATAATTACAAATTTGGTCCCATCATCTATACAATTTATCAATTTAATTCTAATTTTAATCTAATAAAAATTTATTTATTTTAATAAGGTGGTGACACGTGTCACCCTGGTTGGAGTAGGAAAAATAATTTTTTTTTCATATACTTGTGATATGCAATACTAATAATAATATATGTGTTATACGATTGGAGAAAAAAACAATATACTTGCCCTTGATAGGATTTGAACCTGAAAATCTTTAAAAAGTTGTAGCATAGGTTTGCCGTTAGGCCAAATAATCATTTTTATATGAATTACAAACTATAATATATATCTTATTCGATTGTAATTTGGTTTGGAATATTATATATATAATAAAATTAAAATAATCAAAATTTTAAATTTTAAAAGAAAAAATATAGAATATTAAAAAATAATTTTTAATTATTTTTACATCAGTACACAACGTAAATACTGTAAAAGAAAAACAATTTTGTTCTGTGTTCCCAGATCTACTCTACAAGTGTTTCGGAATCCATTGATGGTGATCTACCATGTCTAACTGGAAATATTTGCGGTAACATTCGAATTGATTTTTCATGGGCTGATGTTAAAATAATTAAAAATTATTTTTTAATAATTAAAAAATATCTGGGATAATTAAAAATTATTTTTCTTTTTACAATATTTACGTTGTGTACTGATGTTAAAATAATTTTTAATATTTTATATTTATTTTTCTTTTAAAATTTAAAATTTTGATTATTTTAATATTATTATTATATATAATATTCCAAACTAAATTACAATCGAATAAGATATATATTATAATTAGTATTTCATATTGAAAATACTTATTTGGCCTAGTGGTAAACTCATGCCACAACTCTTAAGGATTCTCAGGTTCTAATCCTATCAAGGGTGAGTATATTGTTTGTTTTTTCTTTCTCCAATCGTATAACACATATATTATTGTTAGTATTGTATATCACAAATATATGCTTGGCTTAGTGGCAAGCTCGCGTGCTATACTCCCCTAAGGTCCTAGTTTCAATTCTTACTAAGGGCAATTTCTTGAGTTTCATTTTTCCTACTCCAATCAAGGTGACACGTGTCACCGCCTAATTAAAATAAATAAATTTTTATTAGATTAAAATTAGGATCAAATTGATAGATTGTATAGATAAAATGGACCAAATTTATAATTATATCAATTATTTTAATAGCCCCGTCAACTTTTCCGTTTTTTACACGGCATGTGGCTACATTGAAACCAATTAAATAGGTATGTAGTATATTTAACACAATTGAAAATATAGTGGTCAAATCGATACCAATCTCATAGTTCGGTGGCCATTAGTATAGTTTAGCCTAAATAATATTTACTCTGCATTTTGATCTTAATTAAATTTTAAGTAACTAATATTAACTTGGGTAAATTAAGTTACTTATTGGATAAATATTCTATACACAGGCGGTGAAAACTAAAAGTTTCCACAAGTGTCTTAGTTTTAGGGTATATGGAGTTAGTTTCGGGTATAGAGTTTATGGGTTTAGTTCTAGGGGTTAGAATTTAGGGATAGTTGTTTCAATTTAAGGTTTATGGTTATAATTTAGGGTTTATAGGTTTAAACCTAAATTCTCACTATATTACCCTAAAAACTAAACCCTAACCTATAAACCCTAAATTATAACCCTCAACGTTAAATTGAAACAACTACCTTTAAATTCTAAACCCCTACACCTAAACCTATGCCCTAAAACTAAGACACTTGTGGAAAATGAAAGTTTCCACCGTCAATTTATAAGATATTAATCCTTACTTTAATCCCTTAAACTATTTTGACCAAAATAAAAATCAGCCCTTAAATTATATTTTAGCTTGCTTTTAGTTCTTAAATTATTTTTTGGTCAAAATAAAATTTTAAATTATTATTTTTGATCATTTTAAGTCTCTAAAATATTTTTTGTCAAAATAAATGTTTGAACAATATCATTTTTTTAGTCCTTAAACTATTTATTATCAAAACATCTTTGTGATATATCAATATTTTATTGGCTGAATTTTTTTGACTTAAATAACTATCGAACTTATAGTGACCAGAAATAATAATTTAAGGGCTTATTTTGACCAAAATAGTTTAAGAACTAAAAGCAATCAAAAATATAGTGTAAGGGTTATTTTTCACTTAAGCCAATTTTAAGTAACTAATATTAACTTGGGTATATTACATAAAGTATCATTAATCTTTACTCTTAAAATTATTTTTGTTAATGAAGTTTCAAAACATTTAATTTATTCACTAAAAATTAGACATTAAAAATTTTTTGTCACTAAAATTTAGACATGGAACATTTTTGTCACTCTTACACCCACCAAGCGATCGTAGATGGTAATCGTTCAGTCCTAAATTTCACCAATTATTTCGTCTCAACCCCAGTTTAAATTCAAACTCCATATTAAAAAGTGCTCCAAAATTTACAAAAATTAAACTTTTAAAAAATAAACAAATAATGATAATTAACTCGAATCTAAACGCTTAAAATCTCAAGATATTGACCTTCACCGACACAACTAATGCTTCATGGCAGATGAGTCTATCACGTGCGACGAACACCGCTGAACACCACTAATGCTGAACAATGTTGAACATCATTAAATTAATTAATAAAGATTTAAAATTTTAAGGACCCATCAAATAATTAATAATTACTTTAAAAAATTCAATTAAATTATTTTATATATATATATTAAAATTTTATTTTTTAATAAGAGTAAACTATATAATTAGTACCTCACCTATTTTCATATTTCTATTGAACCCTCATTATTTAAATATTATTTCAATTTGACCCTATTCTCTATAAAAAATAATTTAACCCTCAACCTAAAACCATAAACTATTAAACCTTAAACCCTTAAGCTCTTAAACCTATACCATAAACCATATACCTTTAAAAATAATTTTATTTAATAAAATAATTGATATGAATTATAGTCATCAACAAAGTTTTTCACTCCAACCCTATTTTTTATTAGTTTCTTTCAGGGAATTGTTTAGTAAAGAAAGGAAAGGGCAAATACACATGTAGCAATTCAATGTGATTATAAAATTATGTTGGGCTGCAGGGTTAGAGTTCTTTTTCTTAACCTTAATGGGTGCTGAATTTGTTGTAAATTAACTTTTAAAAGAAAACCATCCCAGATTTAGAATTTTTTTGGGTTCATGCATTGATTGGTAATTTATTGTTTCAGGTTGCTTCGGAGGGATCCAATGGGTGCATTTGGATATGCAAGTCTGAAGCCATCTTTGACAACGAGTGTTGATTCTGCTGATTGTCGCCCTCATGAAGTGGGTGTAGTTGCATCTTTGAGGAGCGAAAAGGTTCTTGAGAGTCAGATTGTCTTAAAAAGTGACTATTGTCCTGGTTGTCAAAATGTAAGCTTACCAGAGAAGGTAAAGGGTGCTTCTAACTTTAGAGAGGTTCCCGAGTTTCATGTTTATGGAATTGCAAATCCAACTATTGATGAAATTCGATCTGTCCTACAAAGGATTGGTAGCTCCAAAGGTGGTCGTCCAGCTTTTTAGCACAATATGCAGGAAGACCTGTCATTTACATTAATGGGAAGCCATTTGTTCTTCGTGAGGTTAAAAGACCCTATAAAAATATGTTGGAGTACACGGTAGCTTTATTTTTACTTGTTATATGTTAAACTTTTGTCGATGATCTGTGTGGTGGAGCTTCGGGCACAGAAATATCTCTTGTTAACATGTTTCAGCTTATTAGAGTATTACTTTTGCTACAATATCATAGTTATTAATTTTTTGCTCATTTAAAACGATTGTAGTTAATTTCTGTGGTAACTAATTTACATATTAATACTTAATGTAACACCCCCAGAAAAAAGAAGATGAATGATAAGATAAAATGAAAGAAAAATGAAATAAAAATGAGTGTTATTCGTGAGGTTTAAACCCTTGACTTGAGGCTTGGTGAGCCTAAGGTTTAAACGTTTGTGCTAAGACTCATCCTTGGTTATGTTTCCCTTCGTTTGTTAATAAAATTAATTCTTGTAGTTATACCAAAAAAATAATTAATAAATCCTCCACCTATCGGGAAAAATGCCTTAGATCTGGAATTTTGGAATACCAAGAGCACTCTTACCTAACCCTGCCGTCACCATGTTCGATCTCGGCCACCGCCGCTGCTATCGTGTCCGCCAGTTCTCCTCGATCACAACTGTAGTGACCACTCGCAGTTTTCAGCCGCCATCCACCGTGGGAACCCGTTTGCATGCTTCGTCGAAGAAGCCCAAAGCAACATCTATTTTATGCGTTTTCCAGTCACCTCTATCGTCCCTTGGTCGCGCAACCACCCGATCTGGGATCCTCGCACCACGGCGAGCAAATCCCAATCGACCGACCATCGATCTACCGCCGTTAAGTCCCTTGCCGGAGCTGCGACGTTTATGTGTGTTATCCCTTTGTTTTGGGTAAGGCTTGTGGCTATTTTTGGTGATTAATGGTCTGAGATTCGTCAAAAATAATTTATCCGTTTGAGTTATGGTCTAAATCGACCTCTAGAGGCGACGTTCATGTCGTCGGCGAGCCACCGACGAACCACCTCTGCTTGTGGGTTAGACAAACCCTAGGAGGCGTGTATGGGTGTTAGAGAGGTTGGGCCATTTGGGTTTGTTTGAGTTGGGTAGTGTGTGTGTGTGTGTTGAATGGTATTTGTGGGTTGGGTCATGTGTGTATGAGATGATTTGGGTGATCCTTTAAACCCAGCTGACCCAAACCGAACTGGCTAGTCCAAATTGAATCAGATCATGGACCGTTGACCTGACCCAACCCTAGTTGAGCAGTTGACCAAAGTCAAACCTATTGACCATTGACTTTTAAGGTTGACTTTGACCAAAAAGTCATATTTTATGTTTTCTGACGTCATGAGTCCATTTTGAAGCATGTTTTGCAAAATCCTGGCCCGAAAGCCTCCGAATCCTACTTTGAACCCAAGAGTGCATGAGTTAAATATTCAGTATAAGAGCAATGTACATGAGGACTGATTAAGGGTATTGTTTTATTAAAGGTATCCATGTATATTCGTAACTGAATTGCTAGGGGACATCGAATTCGGGTTCGAGTGCAATTAGATGGGGCATCATGAATCGACCGGTGCAGCTCGGAGTTAAGGTAATACATTACTACCTCTTGTATTCTTTATGAACATGTTGGTATTTGTTAATGCATGCATAAAAATGATGATGAGTACTGTTAATTCTGCTCAAGTCAAACTGGATATGAAAATGAGTATGATAATCTAGATAAGATTGCAATGCTCGAATGAGAAGATTAATAAATCAAAAGGATCTGGAGTTCAATAAGTAATTAATAAGGCAGATAATCTCCAAATCCGATTATTAGTGTCAAATGTTTAAATGTGAAAAATATTTGGATATGAAATTACGAAAATACCCTTAAGGTATAAGAATGACTAAAATACCCTTGGAATTGGAAGCGATATAGAAATCTACACTAGATATGGTAAAGCAACTTGATTCATCTGAAAACCTCGAACTACTTGGAAAGTTATGGTAACAAGATTTAAACCTTCGAGATTGAAAGGTGTTAGGTTTCCTTGATTTTGGAATGAATCTTCGAATATAGATTTACGGGAAACGACTAAAAGTATTAGAAATATTGTTATGGTTAAATTAATCGGAAGGATCGTATTGACCAAAAGGCTGAAGTATCCTCAGACACCGAGGTTAGCAAATTTACTGGAACGATGGATAAACTTTCGAGTTCTGAAATTGAATGAAGTGGTTGGAGGTACTGAAATTTCGTGAATGGCTGAAACACCCACGAGTACTTGAATGATTGAAATACTATATATGGTTCAATTGACAGGAATGATGAATATCCGGAGCTTAAAAATGCCTAAAATACCGCCTTGATTGGAATAAGTAATTGCCTCTGATAAAATTCTGGAAATGTCAATAAAGCTAAAAATGACTAAAATGCCCCTGATGGTTGAAGCATGACTCACATATGTCAATCACTCCTGATATTAATATAAGGTTGGGAGTTTTTCCGCACAGAATATAGGTTCGACTAGTCCGTGGCAAGTCATGTGGTGAAATATGAAAGCAACCGTGCAAATATACGATACAACCAAATACATTAGAAGGGTTGGTTAGTACTACAAGGTTAGGATATGTTAGTTCGAATGGTTTGGAGGCTCGAAAAACTTCTGGAAATCTTAAATATTGTAAATCGTCATTTTATCATTATTGGGATAAATTACAAAATCACCCCTGATAGTTAAATGACCAAAATGCCTTTGTTGACCAAAGTAATCAAAATAGCCTTGAATGCATCAGATATCGTGAAAGATCTTGATTTAGAAATTCCTGAATGCTTGGTTGGAAACCTGGTAGACAAATGGAATTCTCGAGTCTCCGGTTATGCCTTGTTAGTATAAATTACCAAAATGCCCTTGTATGACAAAATGACCATAATGCCCTTGTAGGCTTAAATGACTGAATCACTCATGATATATCTAAACTCTCTAAGATCTTGATGTATCAATTCCCGAATATCTGGTTTGAATCGTTAGTACGAACCCTCTTTAATAGGGATCTCGTTTTTGAAATTTGTCCAAATTGTCAAAAGTTCAATGTATCTTCTTCTATAAATACTGAGTATCTTCAAGAAATAAACTGTTCCATCTAGTGTGTTTCATGTGTGCTACATTCAATTGAATGTATTGTATGATTATTGCATGTTAGGAAACAATCAAATGACTTAATTATGAACGATGATATGCTTGATGAAATGATGAACTGGACATCTGATAACATCGTCTGCTTACTCGTTGTAAGTCCGCTTGATCTGTATACTTAGTATATGATTGTGCTATGTGATTATTTGATCTGTGATAATATTTTATGTCTACCTGATGTAAGTAATAGTATGATATGTTAGCTTGACTTATGATGGTACACTCTGTTTGCAAGATGAATGATGATATCGTCTGCTCAATGGTATGCCCATATATGTGTCTAAAGAGCATGAACTTCTGTTTCTGATGCCTCGAATGGAGTATGTCTGCCATATGTATTCTATTGCTCATGTTTGAAATCTAAATACCGATTGTTATTTGGGGTATACTGTTGGATTATGTTATGAAGTCTCTGTTGGTAAAACTCTGATCCAACTGATAAATCCTTATGGACTCAAGGTCTCACCTTGGGTAGGTTCTGATGCTTTAGCACGGGTAAATCCTTATGGACCTAAGGCAACCTCTTAGGTGGCACCTATGCCTATCGGGCCTAGGGTAAGTACTTATGGATGCAGTTCTGGGGACTGCATATTGGTGTAAGGTTGGAGGGTAGTTACTAGTAAACCCTTGTATGTACTTAAACTTTTGCATTGAATTGTTATGTGTTCTTATAATATGACTAGTATGTATTTTATGTCTGTATGGTCTGCACTGTTGGAAAACACTAGACATTAAACTCTTTGTTTTCACCTTCGTAATCTATCAGCTTGTATAATTCACGTTTGTTACTGGATGATTGAATAAACAACAAGTACCGTTGTTCTCAAGTGTAACGTTACCCTGAAATAGCGGAAATGAAATGAAGACTGTTACTACTTGGAACATCAAGAAAATGTTATGCCTACCATATATCTGTATGAACTTATAGCATCTTTTGGTAGTTTTGTATTACTGTGCTTTTCGAAGCTCACGTTGTTTTTACCATTGTCGGTTAAAAGAAAATATCATGGTATAATGTTTGACATTAGCGTTCGGAGTTCTCTCGGCGTTACCTCTAGTGTAACCCCCTCGTCCCGGTCCGGACGCTTGACCGATCCGAGTGGGCTACACGGGGATAACCGAGACGAAACTCGTTAAGGCTCCACTTCGGTTACCGACCCAAGGAAAAACTTTTTAATTTATTATTATCTTATCTAGATGTGATGTTAATCCTATGTGAGGAAAGCAACAACGGAAGATACAATGAAGCAAACAAACAAACAACCCACTTAAAACAGTTCATTTTATTCTTATACAGCAGGCCATATCGGAACGCCCATATGGTGTTTTGATACGACTTGACCGGGTCAACTGGCCAAAGTCAACCTAAGGAGACCCTTTCGAAACAGAGGTGACCCGTATCGAAACGACCTCAACAGTCAACTTCTCGTGGTCAACGAGATGAAGGCCGTTCTGAAACGCCAAAGCCCGTTCTGATCCGTTAATTTATCGTCAAAATCTCAGATTTCCAATAGAAAAATCGTATCGAAACGCCTGACCCGAAACAAAGGGACCGTAATGAAACGGGGCCAACCGTTTCTAAATGCCCTCTGTCTGCAGATTGGTTTTAGCTGGTTTTTGGTATAAGGCCATCCCAAAAACACCACTAAGACTCCACACAACACACTAACATAAACCCTAAGGCAAAACCAGACATCTACCAACATGCTCAACACACCACAAGCATATAAGAACCCTTCATTAAAGAATCAACAACATCCAACACATGCTTCATACATAAAACTTAAGGTTCATGCTTCACAAAAACATACACTTAAGCATTTAAGATAAGCAAGCTTAAACATGGTTTACAAGCAAGACAAGGCAACCAAAAGCCAACCAACAACATGATAAGGAAGAGTCTAACATGCTCTTGAACAAAACCAACATCAACGTACTTCAAAAGCTCAAAGAAACTAATACATGTCCCATTGCTTGACTATTACATCCTTTAACTAAAATATCCATACTTGATAGCTAAGATAGCACCACAAAGCACACCTGGAGGCCCATTCTTGCGCTAGCAACCCACGAACTACGGATCTGCATTGTCGAACAAAAGAGAGCGTAAGCATAAAGCTTAGTGAGGATAAGCTCATAAAACAAACCTCGACAATGCAGGGTCCAAGAACGAGCACAACCAAGGTAGAATGCATGATCTTACCTTCGATCCACGAGAGCCAAAATACACATGATGCATGAACATATATTCAATATTATGCCATGCTCAACAAGTCACAACCACATCATATGTAAACACATATAATAATCCAATTGGCATCACATCTCAAATCATATTGATACACATATCAACTCATTACGGTGGGATTACACTCATCATCATTCTCACGGAGGGGATTCCACTCATCCTCACGCCCCGTCGATGGGATTACACTCATCATCGACTAACATATATGTATAAAAATATTTTCCGGGCGAACTCGTACTCCATCTTGATGACTACCATCACAAAGACCACGCGCGCATTTGACTCACGTGTGCACACTAACATCCTAATGATCGATCATTTGTACCCAAGCATACTAGTGCCAATATTAAACACAATCCACAATATCATTTCATAACCATTTTCGTGCTTAGCACGTACTCGCCATGATTAACATCATGCACAATCCACATACATATAACAATGCATCAATCCAAGCCTCAATATACATGCATAACATCGTATACATAGTCAACACAATCACAATTAAACATGAGGCATAAACACATTCAAAGATCAACCATAGTCTCTAACTATAGCTTGGGATTAGACTACCAATCTAATCCCAACTCTAGGTGGGTCTACCAAGCCCAACCTAGTCCACATGCTTGAACCAACACTTTAAAACCATTTAAAAGCCTTTAACCACTCACCTTCACCTCCGAGCTTAACAACCAAGCAACCAAGACCTTCAAGCTTTCGGATTCACTCCCGATGCTTTACCAACACAATTTCTTGCCTCTAATCAACTCAACTCAACTCAACACAAACAAACAACCTCAAATCAGTTCACACAACAAATGTAGCAACCCGAAATACTCATCAAGCATAAAACACATAATTCTCAAGCCAAGAACAACCCCAAAATCTCCAAACCCGAGCAGCACTCAAACTTAACCCAAAACTCTTGTTTCAAACACTTTTAACACCTCTAAAAGCTTCTAAAACGATCCTCAACCAACATACAACCAATAGCCCTCAATTTCCAACATTGAACACACCCAAAACTCATCTTAAAACCCTTCAAAACCCCCATTAAAACCCAAATTCGGAAATCTTTATAGAACACTCTAAAATTCATATATGTTGGACCTTTTTGGTTGAAAACAACTTATCTAACATTAATAAATCAATAGCTTAAGTTAAAGACCACAAAGTTCTCATTTTTAATCTCAAGACTCAAAACCTCAAAATCCACAAACTATGAGCTTTTTGAAAAATAAAGATACTAGCTTGAAGAGGGAAATGAAGACAAGTCAAAAAACGAAGTTACCTTTCAAAAAGCACCAAAGATGAGGATGCTAGGTGATGAAATAGTAACTTGGTGAAGAGAGAGCTCTCTTGTCGTGAAAAAAAAATAAATGGGGAAGTGAAGAAGAAGATGACAAAGCTTTTTTTAACATAAATAGGGATTTTAATTTGAAAGTTGATTTATTTACATTTTTGCCATTAATGAGATGGCAATCTTATTAACAACTAAAATCCATGGAATTTGATTTCCAAAACAATTTGAGTCCAACATATAAGGCTTGCTTTGAAAATATGAAGCCCAAATAATATTTTATTATTTTAATTATAAAACCGAGACTTAAAATATTATTTTAATATTATTTTCACCCGACCCCTAAACCCTGGTGTTACAACTCTCCCCACTTAAGGAATTTCGTCCCCGAAATTACCTGACGGAAACTGCTCAAGCGTACCAGCTTTCCTCTCCCACGTGGCCTCTTCCACGCCTCTATGTCTCTACAACACCTTGACCAACTCTATAGTCTTGCCACGCAACACATTGCTATCAGAAAAAAGTATCTCAACTGGTTCTTCATTGTAAGACAAATTCGGATTCAACTCTATCTCCTCAATAGGCATAACATGAGAAGGATCTGATCTATATCTCATAAGCATCGACACATGAAACACATCATGGATCTTCTCTAACTCAGAAGGCAATCTCAAACAGTAAGCTACTGGCCCAATTCGCTCAACAATCTCATACGAACCAATAAACCTCAGAATCAACTTGCCTTTCCGACCAAATCTCATTACCTTCTTTCACGGAGACACTTTCAGAAACACTTTCTCACCCACAGAGAACGCAATCTCTTTTCTCTTCAAATATGCATAAGACTTCTGACGATCGGAAGCTGATTTCAAACGGTCACAGATCAACTTCACTTTGTCAGTGGTTCCCTTGAGCAAATCCAGCATAGGTAACAATCTCTGACCCGTTTCAGCCCAACAGATCATAGTCCTACATCGTCTACCATACAAAGCCTCATAGGGAGCCATCTGTATACTAGCCTGGTAACTATTGTTGTAAGCAAACTCAACTAAGGGCAAATGCTTCTCCCAAGAACCCTGGAAGTCAATTACACAACAACGAAGCATATCCTCTAGAATCTAAATCACTCGCTCTGACTGTCCATCGGACTGCGGATGATAAGAAGTACTGAAATGCAAACGGCTACCTAGAGCACTATGTAAACAACCCCAGAACCTCGAAGTGAATCTCGGATCTTTATCTGAAACAATAGACTTCAGAACTCCATGAAGTCTCACAATCTCGCGAATGTACAAATTCGCCAACTTGTCTAAAGAATCTGTAGTGGTCACTGCTAAGAAGTCAGCTCAATTAGCAAATCTATCAACAATCACCCAGACAGAATTCTTCTTCGAAGTAGACAACGGTAACCCCGACACAAAGTCCATAGTGATTCTCTCCCATTTCCATTTCAGAATCTTCAAAGGCTGTAACAAACTTGAAGGAACCTAATGTTCTGCCTTCACTCTTTGACAAACCATACAACGACTCACATACTCAGCTACATCCTTCTTCAAACCAACCCAGAAATAATCATTCTTCAAGTCACGATACATCTTGGTACTATCCGAATGCATAGAAAAAGGACTCAAATGTGCTTTACTCAAAATCAGACGTCTCAACTCAACATCTTCTGGTACAACAACTCTACCTATGAAACACAATACATTCTCACTACTGAAACTATATTCGGTCGATCTACCCTCGGCTATGTCCTGATCATGAGGAACTAAAGTCACATCTTGCAACTGCTTCTCCCTAATCAACTGAATAAAAGAAGGCTTCGCTTGCAACTCTGAGATCAAACCACCATCACCGGATACACTCAATCTAGCAAACATAACTCTCAACTCAACTGCAACTTTTCTGCTCAAAGCATCGACTACTACATTTGCCTTACCCAAATGGTACTCAATGGTCAAATCATAATCTTTCAACAATTCAAGCCATCTTCTCTGTCTCAAGTTCAACTCTCTCTATGTCATCAAATACTTCAATCTCTTATGATCGGTGTAAACTATACACTTCTCGACATACAAGTAATAACGTCAAATCTTCAACGCAAACACAACTGCGGCTAACTCTATATCATGAGTAGGATAGTTCTTCTCATGCACCTTTAATTGTCTCGAAGCATAGGCAACAACCATTCTTTCTTGCATCAAAACACAACCTAAACCTATGTAGGAAGCATCACTATAGATCACAAATTCTTTACCTGAAACTGGTTGCACTAACACCAGAGCATTTGTCAAAGCTTCTTTCAATTTCTCAAAGGCCTTCTGCCTTGCATCTGACCACTCAAACTTAACTCTCTTTTGCAACAATTTAATCAAAATAGTAGCTACTCTAGAGAAACCATCAACAAATCTCCTATAGTAATCGGCTAATCATAGGAAACTCCTAATCTCAGTCACTGACTTAGGTTGTTTCCACTCAACAATAGCCTCAATCTTCGACGGATCAACCTGGATACCTTCAGCTGAAACAACATGGCCAAGAAATACAACCTCTCGAATCCATAACTCACACTTACTAAGCTTCGCATACAACTGATTGCTCAACAATCTCTGTAAAACAAATCTCAAGTGCTCATCATGATCTTCTTCTGATTTCGAGTACACAAGAATATAATCTATGAAACCAACTACAAAACGGTCTAGATAGTCTCTAAAAATTCTATTCATCATATCCATGAATGCTGCAGGTGCATTCGTGAGCCCAAACGACATCACAAGGAACTCATAGTGACCATATCTAGTCCTAAAAGTTGTCTTCGGAACATCACACTCTTTTACTTTCAATTGATAGTACCCTGACCTCAAATCTATCTCCGAGAACACTAAAGAACCTCTCAACTGATCAAACAAATCATCTATACGATGCAACGAATACTTGTTCTTCACGGTCAACTGATTCAACTGTTTGTAGTCAATACACATTCGCATACTGCCATCTTTCTTCTTTACAAACAACACACGAGCACCCCAAGAAGAACTACTAGGCCTAATGAAACCACGATCTAATAATTCTTGCAGCTGGCTCTTCAATTCTTTCAACTCTTTCGGAGCCATACGATACGGAGCAATAGAAACTGGAGCAGACCATGAAACAGTCTCAATCACAAACTCAACATCTCTGTCAGGAGGTAAACCTGGTAATTCTTCAGGAAACACATCCGGAAAATCACAAGCTGTTCTAATATCTCTCGGTCTAGCCTCACTCATATTCGGATTCATAACATAAGTTAAGTAAGCCCCACAACCGGAATCCATCAACCTATGAGCCTCTAAAGCTGACACAACATTAGACAAGAACTTAATGTTCTCGCCTACTACTACTACTACTACCTCGTAGTCATCAGAAAGTTTCAAAGTAATTCTCTTCGTCTCAAAGTCTACACTAGCTCTGTGCTCAACTAACCAGTCCATACCCGGAATAATATCAAAGCCATAAAATGGAAGCTCCATCATATCAACAGGAAACACATGACCCTGAATCTTCAGCGGACACCTCCTATACATCCGTCTAACCACAATTGTCTCACCAAAGGAACTAGTCACATGCATACCTACATCTAAGATCTCAAAATGTATATCTAACTTCTGTGCATGCTCACTCAAAATGTAGGAATGCGTAGAACTCGAATCAACCAAAGAAAGCAAAGACATAGATTGTGACTCAAAATTACCTGCTATCACATCAGAGTCGTTCCTGGCCTCTCTCTGAGCATAGACTCTCGCTGGTCCACCTGCCTTTGGCTGCACTGCCACAACATGAGCAAGATTCCTCTGAGCATCTACCCTAAGTGCATCAGCCCTAGGCTGGAAGTAGCCACGACCGCGCCCACAGCCTCTCTGATAATCATTGGCCCTCGTAGGAGCCTGAGCAAGATTCGGTGCTTGTGTCGCATGATGCAGACACTCCCTCCTAAAGTGGTCCCTCGAACCACAGTTCCAACAAGCATGGAAGTTGTCCCAACACTCTCTAGAATATTGTCTCCCACAACGTGTACACTCGGGCAAACGCCCTCCAGCTCTATGGGCCTGGTGGCCTCTACCATGGTGGCCACCACCACGCCTATGGTCAAACTGCTGTCCACCGCCCCGATGCCTCTTGGAATCACCACAGTAAAAAATATTATATCTCTTACCAGAACTAGATCCTCCAGAACACTTGGTCAGCCCCAAGCTATGCTCAATGTCCTCGGCTCTAGCAACCAAGACATCAAAATCTGAATAATCTGAAGCTAAGGTATACCTCTTAACTTCCTCATGAAGCCCATATCTGAAACGGTTACAACGGTCCCTCTCAATAGGAACTAACTCTGGAGCGTACTGACTCAAACTGATAAAACGAATCTCGTAGTCAGTCATAGAAACCTCTCTCTAAACAAGAGCCATAAACTCTCGCTTCTTCTCATCTAGATATCTCGGCCCCAAGTACCTCTTCCGGAAAGCAGACTCAAAGAAATCCCAACCAATCCCAGCCTCAGGAACCCCAGTAGTAAGGGTGACCCACTAGGTGTAGGCATCACCCTGTAGCAAGGAAATCACACAGCCCAATTTGCGAGCTCCCAAACAACCCATATGAGCTAAGATGCGGACTGTCTTCTCCATCCACAACTCGGATCTCTCAAGTGTAGACCCTCTGAACTTTTCTGGTCCTAGGCTACGGAGCATCTCCAACAGTAAACTAGCATCATCACCTCTAGGCTGAGCTGCAGCCTGAGCCCCGGCAACTGCGGCCTAAAATACTCCCGCTATAGCTTGCACTAGCGGAACCATATCTAATCCGGCAGAACCTTGGCTACCCTAGCAAACCTGAGGTCCCTCTCCCTCAGCTCCAGCCTCGCCTCCTACTCTAGGCTGAGTAGGTAGTGGTGGTGGAGGAGCTCCAACTCCAGCAGAAGGCTCTCCCACATGGGCCTCAACTCCAACCACCGGCTCATTAACAGGAGCCGCAACACGTGGTTCCTGACGAACCACTCTCGGTCTACCCCTCGGCCTTGACATACGTGCTCACAAACAACAACAACAACAACAACAACAACAAGAAAGCACAAAAGATAGGGTTAGCAAAGCAAGGGTTCCAAGTGGCTCAAGTATGTTCCCTCACTTTAAAAATCCTTTTCTGATGTAATAGTAGCAATGAGACTCTACACAACATGCCTTAAATAAAACAACAAGCATACTTGATAAACAAGCAAACATGCTTACATGGCAAGCAAACACTGTGCATTTCAACAAAAAAACTCAACTTACCTCACTTACCTGCCCAAGGTCTCGGAAACCTTAGGCTCTGATACCAACAAGTGTAACCCCCTCGTCCCGCTCCAGACGCTTGAACGATCCGAGTGGGTTACACGGGGATAACCGAGGCGAAACCCGTTAAGGCTCCACTTTGGTTACCGACCCAAGGAAAAAATTTTCAATTTATTATTATCTTATCTAGATGTGATGTTAATCCTATGTGAGGAAAGCAACAGTGGAAGATACAATGAAGCAAATAGACAAACAACCCACTTAAAATAGTTCATTTTATTCTTATATAACAGACCATATCGAAACGCCCATAGGGTGTTTCGATACGCCTTAACCGGGTCAACTGGCCAAAGTCAACCTGAGGAGACCATTTCGAAACAAGGGTGACTCGTATCGAAACGACCTCAACGGTCAACTTCTCGTGGTCAACGATATGAAGGTTGTTCGGAAACGCCAAAGCCCGTTCCGATACGTTAATTTGTCGTCAAAATCTCAGATTTCCAATAGCAAAATTGTATCGAAACGACCCCCTAGCGTTCCGAAACGCCTGACCCGAAACAAAGAGACCGTATCGAAACTGGGCCAACCGTTTCGAAACGCCCTATGTCTGCATATTGGTTTTAGCTGGTTTTTGGTACAAGGTCGTCCCAAAACACCACTAAGACTCCACACAACACACTAACATAAACCCTAAGGCAAAACCAGACATCTACCAACATGCTCAACATACCACAAGCATATAAGAACCATCCATTAAAGAATCAACAACATCCAACACATGCTTTATACATAAAACTTAAGGTTCATGCTTCACAAAAACATACACTTAAGCATTTAAGATAGGCAAGCTTAAACATGGTTTACAAGCAAGACAATGCAACCAAAAGCCAACCAACAATATGATAAGGAAGAGTCTAACATGCTCTTGAACAAAACCAACATCAACGTACTTCAAAAGCTCAAAGCAACTAATACATGTCCCATTGCTTGACTATTACATCCTTTAACTAAAATATCAATACGTGATAGCTAAGATAGCACCACAAAGCACACTTGAAGGCCCATTCTTGCGCTAGCAACCCACGAACTATGGATCTGCATTGTTGAACAAAAGAGAGCGTAAGCATAAAGCTTAGTGAGGGTAAGCTCATAAAACAAACCTCGACAATGCAGGGTCCAAGCACGAGCACAACCAAGGTAGAATGCATGATCTTACCTTCGATCCACGAGAGCCAGAATACACATGATGCATGAACATATATTCAATATTATGCCATGCTCAACGAGTCACAACCACATCATATGTAAACACATATAATAATCCAATTGGCATCACATCTCAAATCATATTGATACACATATCAACTCATTACGGTGGGATTACACTCATCATCGTTCTCGCGGAGGGGATTCCACTCATTCTCACGCCCCGTCGATGGGATTACACTCATCATCGACTAACATATATGTATAAGAAGATTTTCCGGGCAAACCCGTACTCCATCTTGATGACTACCATCACCAAGACATCGCGCGTATTTGACTCACGTGTGCACACTAACATCCTAATGATCGATCATTTGTACCCAAACATACTAGTGCCAATATTAAACACAATCCACAATATCATTTCATAACCATTTTCGTGCTTAGCACGTACTCACCATGATTAACATCATGCACAATCCACATACATATAACAATGCATCAATCCAAGCCTCAATATACATGCATAACATCGTATACATAGTCAACACAATCACAATTAAACATGAGGCATAAACACATTCAAAGATCAACCATAGTCTCTAACTATAGCTTGGGATTAGACTACCAATCTAATCCCAACTCTAGGTGGGTCTACCAAGCCCAACTTAATCCACATGCTTGAACCAACACTTTAAAACCATTTAAAAGCCTTTAACTACTCACCTTCACCTCCGAGCTTAACAACCAAGCAACCAAGACCTTCAAGCTTTCGGATTCACTCCCGATGCTTTACCAACACAATTTCTTGCCTCTAATCAACTCAACTCAACACAAACAAACAACCTCAAATCAGTTCACACAACAAATGTAACAACCCGGAATACTCTTCAAGCATAAAACACATGATTTTCAAGCCAAGAACAACCCCAAAATCTCCAAACCCGAGCAACCCTCAAACTCAACCCAAAACTCTTGTTTCAAACACTTTTAACACCTCTAAAAGCTTCTAAAACGATCCTCAACCAACATACAACCAATAGCCCTCAATTTCCAACATTGAACACACCCAAAACTCATCTTAAAACCCTTCAAAAACCCCATTAAAACCCAAATCCGGAAATCTTTATAAAACACTCTAAAATTCATATATGTTGGACCTTTTTGGTTGAAAACAACTTATCTAACATTAATAAATCAATAGCTTAGGTTAAAGACCACAAAGTTCTCATTTTTAATCTCAAGACTCAAAACCTCAAAATCCACAAACTATGAGCTTTTTGAAAAATAAAGATACTAGCTTGAAGAGGGAAATGAGGACAAGTCAAAAAACGAAGTTATCTTTCAAAAATCACCAAAGATGAGGATACTAGGTGATGGAATAGTAACTTGGTGTAGAGAGAGCTCTCTTGTCGTGAAAAAAAAAAGAAATGGGGAAGTGAAGAAGAAGATGACAAGGCTTGTTTTAACATGAAGGGGGGTTTTAATTTGAAAGTTGATTTATTTACAGTTTTGCCATTAATGAGATGACAATCTCATTAACAATTAAAATCCATGGAATTTGATTTCCAAAACAATTTGAGTCCGACATATAAGGCTTAATGAAAATATGAAGCCTAAATAATATTTTATTATTTTAATTATAAAACTGAGACTCAAAATATTATTTTAGTATTATTTTCACCCGACCCCCAAACTCGGGTGTTACATCTAGAGTACGGTACTATATAGTTAGTGGGCATGTGTGTCATGTATTGTTTTATGATAGTGTTTGTAAAACACTTTCTGAAATTTTTGTTATGTGTTTAAATGACTTTTCTGAAATAATATTTTAAACAGAAGTTGATTTTGCAGTTTAATAAGCGTTTGAGGACAAAAAATATTTTTATGTGTATTTTTACTGTGGGTCGCTCTTCTGACCCTAATGTGACTTTCTAGGATCCGTTGTATCGCATTGGCGGGTCTAGGGGTTACACTTAAACTAACATGGCTCCATTACTTGTTTCTTTTATTTGTGCAAATTTTTAACCCTCTCCCCCATCTACTTGGGAATCGAAAGAACAATTCCCTGAAAAGAAACTATATATATACCCCAAATTCACACAAATATATAGATTTTATTAAATAAAATTATTTTTAAGGGTATTTAGTTTAGGGTACAAGTTTAAGAGTTTAAGGTTTAATAGTCTAGAGTTTTAGGTTGAGGGTTAATGACTAATTTTTTTATAAAGAATATGGTCAAATTAAAATAATATTTAAATAATGAATGTTCAATAGAAATATGGAAATATGTGAAGTACTAAATATATAGTTTACTCTTATTAAAAAAATAAAATTTTAATATATAAAAATAATTTAAATGAATTTTTTAAAAATAATTATTAATTGTATGACATGTCCATGAAATTTTAAATCTTTATTAATTAATTTAATAATGTTCAGCGGTATTAAACATTAGTATTGTTTAGCGGTGTTCATCGCACGTTATAGAATTTTCTTTTCACGGCACAAAATTATCTATTAATGAATATTGGTTAAAAAATAATTAGTACTTTTACTGTTATACACTTATCACGTCCATATTGTCCGATCCTATTTATGTCATTTCCCACGCAGCTAAAGCGTATTGATCGAACTTATTTAAGGGTTAACTACTGGAATGGTCACCTATGTTTTCTCCCAGTACAGAGTTGGTCACCGATTTTGAAAAACGACCAGTAAGATCACTTACGTTTTCGGGGCGTAAACTTTTGGTCACTCAATCGTTTGTTGCCGTTAAACATTGACGACTTGCTGACATGACAGCGAAAAAATAAAGGTAAATTACTGCAATGGCTACTAAAGTTTATCTCATGTACATTTCTGCTCCCCAATTTTAAAAAATAAACATTATGGTCACTACTGGAACTATTTTTTATAATTTCACCCTTGAATTTTTAAAAATTCATTTTTCAACCCTAAAACTTTACAATCAATTAGTACAATAATATTATAAAGGCTCAAATGAAAAATAAGTGCCCAAAGTATACCCTTTTTAAATTTTAGGTGCCCAAATTGCTCTTATTTAATAACTAAACTTTCAAATTGCTCATATTTTTCACTCTAATTTTATTTTATTATTATTATTATAATATGACATGTGATTTTTATTATTGTTAAATTAAAAATAATTTAAAAATGAAATAAAATCATTATTATTATTATTAAATTTAAAATATTTTAAAAATATCTCTTCTTAGAATAATTTAGGTGTCTAAAATATTTTTTTTTTGTAAAAATAGGTGCCCAAAGTTTCCATAGTTACAATTTTAGGCGACTAATTGTTAAATGGGTGTATAAAAAGTTCAACCAATTGGTGCTTGACACGTGGCATTAATTTTATTTTTCTTTTTAAATTTTCTTAATGGAAAATACTCAGATTTTTCGAATTTTTATAAAATCTCAAAATTTTACAAGCTTCACAAAATAGTCCCTAAATCCCTAAAAATTACAAAACTTCCGCTGTCGATTATCGCCACTTCAGCCGCCAATCGTCGTCGCTGACCACACCCACATGGTCGCCGGACCAAGGTGACCATTTCCCCTAACACAACATCGCTGGAAACGCCCAACGACGTGCAGCCGAACGTCAAACACGAATGTCAATCGAAGGCGACGTTCATGTTTGACGTTCGGCTGCACATCGTTGGGCGTTTCCGGCGACGCTGTGTTAGGGGAAATGGTCACCTTGGTCTGGTGACCATGTAAGTGTGGTCAGCAACGACGATTAGCGACAAAAGCGACGCCAATTGGCGGCGGAATTTTAGGATTTTTTAAGGATTTAGGGACTATTTTGTGAAGCTTGTAAAACTTTGAGATTTTATAAATATTTGAAAATTTTGAGTATTTTCCATTAAATTTTTAAAAATAAAAAATAAAATTAATGTCATGTGTCAAACACCGATTGATTGACAATTTTTTATACCCATTTAACAACCTGGCACCTAAAATTGTAACTATAGAAACTTTGGGCACCTATTTTTACAAAAAAATACTTTAGACACCTAAATTAAGTGATATTTTTTAAAATATTTTAAATTTAATAATAATAAAAATAATTTTATTTTATTTTTAAATTACTTTTAATTTAACGATAATAAAAATGATATGTGATGTTATAATAATAATAAAATAATCCAAAGTGAAAAAATAGGAGTAATTTGAAAGTTTAGTTATTAAATAGGAGCAATTTGGGCACCTAAAATTTAAAAAGGGTATACTTTGGGCACCTATTTTTCATTTAAGTCTTTATAATATTATTGTACTAATTGATTGTAAAGTTTTAGGGCTGAAAAATGAAAATTTAAAAATTTAAGGGTGAAATTATAAAGAAACCTTTTTCAGTAGTGACCATAATGTTTATTTTTTAAAATTAGGGAGCAGAAATGTAGATGGAATAAACTTTAATGGCCATTACAATAGTTTACCCTTATTTTTTCACTGTCATGTTAGCAAGCCGTCAATGTTTAACGGCAAAAAACGGCTGAGTGAGCAAAAGTTTATTCTCCGAAAACGTAAGGGATCTTACCAGTCGTTTTTCAAAATCAGTGACCAACTCTGTATTAGGAGGAAACATATGGACTATTCCAATAGTTAACCCCTTATTTAAATACTCATAAACTCAAGTCTTTAAAATGAAAATTTGGCGCCAAAGTGACATCTTCAATCTTCATCCCGATTGCCATCGCTTCCACGAACAGAGATTTTTCAAGGAAAAGAGAGATTTATTTTTCTCTGATAAATCTTCAGAAAATTTCCAAGGTAAATTGAGATTTTCTTTTGATATCAACTTTTACTTACAGCGTTTTCTATTTCGTCTATTTCTCCCATTTTCATCTTCTTTTTAACATTTTTTTTTCTTAAGATTTAATCATTCTTATGTGAAATTCTAGGGTTTTGAGTGAAGTTTGATCAATCAGGTAGATAATTTGCAGTTTTCGACGGAATTCCCGGTCAACTAGCGGATAATTACGGTAATTTTATTACTCTGTTTGGCTATTAAGAAAGTTGAGGAAGACGAGGGAAAAAAGGAATACTCTGGAAACCTTCAACTATAGGCTCTTCTTTTTCATGTTTGGAACCTTATGAAACTACAATGTCCATCTGATTTGATCGATCCTCACGGTAATGTCAGAAATGTGATTAAAATGTCAATTGTCCCGTTTATTGAGAATCCGTGATTTTTAGATGTTTTTTTTTAAAATATATTCCCAGAAACCTGATGATATATTATCAAAACTTGATTATTAATAGTTAATGATTAAATTTTTCCTCAAGTTTTGCAGAGGCTTTTATTTTTCTAAATATCCAATATGATGTGCTTATCCAAATGTAAAATTTCAACTTGATTGGTTTGTTTGTAATCGATCATCTGTTCTGCTACTTGCTTTGTAATTTCAAAATGCTAAAAAATATATTTTGAGTACTTAAGCAATCCCAAGATGTTGAAATTTGAACATCAAAAATCATGATTTCCCCTTTGTATAAGAAGAGTTATTTATTCTGAATTTCTTTTTTCCATCCGCCCATTTTATTAATTTAAATGAAGTGAACAAGAACCTAAAATAACAGGCAAATGGAGGACTCGGGTCATATTGATTAACGCCATGTTGAGGCCAAAGCTTTGGTTTCCTTATAATTCATGAAACACCAAACTATAGCAGTCAATGACTTGACAGTTTATGTAGGCCTAAAGAATCTTTCCCGATGACTGGTTCTGATGTGCAGATACAATTTACAATTGAAATGAGATGCAATGCATGCTGGCGTGAACTAGAAGGGCGAGCCATTTCCACCACATGTGGTCACCTCTTTTGTATCCGAATGCATTTTGATATCTTTTCCTTTCCATTGTTTAAGATAAACAGTTTGGGTTGCAAAGATTCCTTGACATTGTAAATAGGTAGTGAAGATGCAAGCAAGATCCTTAGCAATGATGCAGCATGTCCCATTTGTGGTCAAGTTCTCAGTAAGAGGTAAGAATTTCATCTGGTGGAAGTTGATCACTGTAATGCTCTCCAGAATTATGTTTACCATAAGCCAGTGTAAATATAAAGTTGCAAAATTACAACTTTTTTAAAGATTTTATTACATGTGAATATAGACGACCTATTTCCAAAGGAAAAATCTTAGTTATTGCTTAATACCTGTTATTGTTAATTTTATCAAGCATCAGGTTAGGATTGTTCAGCATAGCTTTTACTTTCCTTGTATGTAGGTATCTTATTAGTTTCAACTGTACTCAACTAATCTAGGAACTTTTATTTTCAGTCTTATGAAACCTGTGGATATCAACCCAAATGACGAATGGGCAAATGTAAGTCGATGCTTCACTTGGATTGTTATACACAGCTTGTTTACACTGATTATCTCCATGGTTAAATCTATAGTTCTACGCCATGCTCTAATTTTTCTTTGCCTTCCATTTTGGCGCTGCTTTATAATTTGTCTAATTGTTCTGTTCGCTAATATGATGCGTTTTATTGCAGATGGCAATGGCTGGTGTGTCTCCACAGATATGTATCCTTCATAATATAGACCTTTATTTTTCCAATTACATGAACTTTTGTTCTGAAACCTCATTGTATCAGATAGTAGAGAGCTACCAAAATAAGAGGAATTTATTAATTGATTGTAATTTTCTATTTAGTTTAAAGAGTTTGCAACTAATAGAGAGAATAGATTCCGATCAACAAGAGAGAAACCTTTAGCATGTGCATTTCCTTATGAAATTAGTAATGAAAAGCGCATACAGAAGTGTGATGTTTTACATTGGGCAAAAGGAATTAGAAATGCAGTACAAGATGAACAAAATTGTTGCTCAGTGCCGGCAGAAATGTGAGGCAATGCAAGAAAAGTTCTCAGAGAAACTGGAGCAGGTGCATACTGCATATCTGAAAATGGCCAAAAGGTGTCAGATGATGGAACAGGAAATTGGGAGTTTGACAAAGGATAAGCAAGAGCTCCAAGAAAAGTTCTCTGAGAAATCAAGGCAAATCTATATTATTCTCTTTGATGTTTTTAGCTCCTTTTGCAATAGTTTATTTCATGCTTCTTAAACCCTGCTAATCTACATATATGCAAAATTCCAGACAGAAGAGAAAGCTTGATGAAATGTATGATCAATTGAGGAGTGAATACGAATCAGTAAAACGGACAGCCATCCAACCTGCAAGCAATTTCTATGCTAGAAATCAGCCGGATTTATTCTCAATTCCAGCAGCTAACATGGTGGATAGCAGAGAGCCTATTCGAAAAGGTAATCACTAATCACTTTCTTTTGTTATTTTCTTGTAATAGCAATAAAAAGATAGTGAAGGCACCTACCTTATATCAAATACTAAATCAGCAACATTGTACTAGCTGAATAAAAGTTTACTAAACCCTTTTTAACAGTTAATATTCTGCATTTGATCTCGATGTCGTGATTGCTATGTTACTCAGACTTGGATGTCTATAGGATGGATACGAGTATGTGTCCGACAAAGATATGTCTGAATATTCGAGAACATGTAAAGGAACAACATAAGCGATTTGTGTCTTAATGTTTTGTAAGTAATTTTTTATTGAATATTTCCCTAGCCAGTTAACTTATTTGTTGCAGAACGGTCGGTTTTTCTCCCGGAACGCCAGGGACGCGAGACAGCATATGGCCAGGAAAACAAACTAGTTCAAACTTTGGTCCTTTTGACATATCAAGTGACTCACCATCAAAACCAGCAGCCGTTCCGGTTGATAGTGGAAATAGAAGGGTTACTGGCCATCCTGGTTTCGAACCAGCTACTGCTGCTGCTGCTAATCCTTCAATGACTTTAAGGAACCTGATAATCTCTCCTATAAAGCGGCCTCAGCTCTCTCGTAACCGCACTCAACTCTTTAGGTAAGCAACCGCCATACAGGTATATTCTGTTTAAACTTGTTGTTCATCAGCTGAATTTCAATGAAATCTTTGGTACTTTTTCCAGATTGTAGACTCTGAAATCATAGGCTTTATCAACGGCCAAGAACAAAGGAATGGTCTAAAACAACGGCTGATTGCATGTAAGACTCACAAATCACAGGTATTGCACTGTTCCTCTTTGCCTTTTTAGAGTAGTTGTGTAATTGAAGCGTAGCTGTCAAGTTAAAAAAAGAAATAGAGATTTGATGGAGATTTAGTGTTGAAACTTGAAAGAAACTTCTTAATTTTGCTGTTATTAGCAAATAGTATATGCACAGATCTTGTCAATTTACATGCTTTAATTCTTTGCAAAAAGTAAATGCATAAATGTTTTCAGGAAGCAAACGCATGGAAAAATGAAAATAAATAAATAAATAAATTAATAGTTCATGTATTTATACCACGTTCATTTCCTCATATCAATTAATATAATTTTATCTTATACTACTAATTTATATCTGTATAATCTTTAAAAAGATTTATACATATTTTGCATTTTAGGGGTTGGTCGCCTCTAACTTCGCCCGAGGGGGTAAAACTCTAGGACCTGAAAATTAGATTTAAATGCACGAGTTAACCAAATAAATTTTGACCTGACCTCTTTTATAAAATTAGTCAATAATATATTTTTTAGGGTAGATTACTTTTTTGGTACCTCATTTTGGGGTGCAAACGAGTTGAGTCAAGTTTAAGTAGTGTTGAGCTCGACTTGACTCGTTAAAAATTCGAACAAAATTTAAGTTGAAGTCAAGTATTAACCGAATCAGACTTGAATAGCTCACGATTTGACTCGTTTTATTTACAGTCTTAATAATAATAACAATAATAATAATAATAATAATAATAATATTATTATTATCCAACATACATTATAGTTCATTTTAATTTTAAAAAAGTTAAAAAAATAGAGTATTATATTTTCGAGTAGATCGTGAATTTTTTGAGTCGAATAAAGTAGCTTATCTCGGCTCATTAAGAACTTAAGCTGAGTTCGAACTTGAGTCGAGTTTTTTATTTTTGACAAACGTCGGTTGTGTCTTATTATCATTGGAATCAAAATTACAAGTAAATAAAAGTAGCATAAAAGGCACAAAGTTTGATTGTAATTTAGAGATTCAACATGAGTTTCCACTTTCCTCCGAAGTTTCGGGAAAATAACGAAAACCTAAACCCTAATGTGGTTGTCGGGACGGCGTTAGGGGCTGGGACGGTTGGAGATTCTAGCGGTCGACCGCCTGGAGATGGTGGTCAACGCTTCGCGGGGATCAGGGGGACGACCCCATTGGCAGCGAACAGTATGCAGGTGGTGGCGCCGACGTTTACTGGGGGTGTGGCGATGAATGGTTTGGAGTTGGCGCCGTCTGCGAAGGGAGTGGAGAATCAACTGACTGGCAAGGGGATCGATGGCAGCGGTGATGGGGTTGCTCGTGTGGGGGCAGAACGACACTCGGTTAACATGGTTGTTAACCCTATTTTTGAGGGTGGTACTTTGCATGGTGCGCAATCACAGTCTGGGGATGGAGTGTCGACGCAGTAGCCTGGAACGACTGCACCGGCAAAATCTTATGCGAATATCCTTGCTGGTGCGGCTGACAACGAAGATGGTACGCGATCGGGGTTTCTGGACAGTGAAGTGGTGGTTAGGGATGAGGATATTATGATCAAAGAAGGTGGCCCGTATCCGGTGATCAGATTCTCTAAAAGGGTTCATGAGTTGATTGATCAAAGCATGGGGAAAGCGCTGATAGTTCGGTTACTCGGCAGGACTATTAGTTATAGGGTACTCTGGAACCGTCTGCAAGGCCTGTGGAAGTTAGTTGGCAGGTTTCAATTGGTTGACATGGAAAATGATTATTTTCTGGTCAAGTTTGAGAAGGAGGAGGATTATGTGCGCGTGTTAACGGCTGGACCGTGGACTTTATTCGGGAGTTATCTAACGGTACAACCTTGGAGTAGGGAGTTCTCGACTGATAAGGCGCATCCATCGCATGTGGTTGTGTGGGTTCGATTGCCAGGCCTGCCGATACGGTATTATACAAGGAGTCTATTCCGACGAATCGCTGATATGATTGGTAAGGTAATCAAGGTGGATTACAATACAAATGCTGGGGAAAGAGGTAAGTTTGCGAGACTTGCTATTGTGGTTGATTTTACAAAGCCTCTTTTACCATGTATCGACATTGATAACTTCGTGCAGAAATTAGAATATGAAGGGTTGAATCAAATTTGTTTTCACTGTGGTATATATGGTCATGCTATGGATTTTTGTCCATCTAAAACTGCAGAGACGACGGATACTCCTGTAGAGGGCTCCACCATGCCAAACAAACAGAGCGAGGCTTCCGAAATGTATGGTCCATGGATGGTGGTTGATAATAGGAAACGGCGGCCACGGAAAGTTGGTAGTTCTAGTGGTTCTGTGAAAGAGGGAGGTAAGGGGGTATCTCAGTCTATGTTTCATATATTACAAGAGATTGAGTCGGAGGAGAATCAGACACAACCAGATGCGCCAAAGGACGGGGGCGATGTGAGTGCAGGCCTGAGTGTTAAGGAGGATGGAAAAGGCAAGGGAGTGATGCAGGCAGAGAGTCCTCGTAAAGCTAATTCGAACCGTGAGGTTAGGGATGTGGTGTCGCCGGTGAGTGGGCCTTCGGGGAAGCTGATGGCCGAGGTTTCACCAATGAGTGTATCTCCGGTTATTCCAGGTAACGTTCCGGTGGTAGTGCAACATACGATCTCAGAGGTAGGTTCAAGTCATATGGCGGTTTCGATTACCAATGATGGACGGAAAATTCATGCGAAAAAAAGGGATAGTAGAGTGCGGTTTCAGGGGGTACAAAAAAGCAGTAAAGGATTGGTTAAACCACAATTGTGTGGGAAGAAGAAGACTGATCAGGTTCCGGCTGGACCGTTATTATCGGAGTGGGTAAAGTCGGCTTCGGCCCGTCTTGATGCTTTAAAGTTGTTTGGTACACAGTCAACGTCGATGGCGGTAACCCCTGACCAATGTGGCGAGTTCCATGACCAGGGGGATGATCCAAAGGGGGGTACTACGGTGATGGGAAAGATTGAAAAGGAGTGGGCGGAACGGACTTGGTTTCCGTTATGGTTGTAGATTAGGGTCTGGTTGTCATTCTAGTTTTTGTTCTGATGATTAGTTTTGTTACTTGGAATATTCAAGGAGCCGCAGGTTCCTCTTTTAAAGATCATTTACGCAGGATTGTTGCAGTGGATAAACCGACGGTTGTTGCTTTGTTGGAAACCATGGTCAGTGGTGATCGCGCGGATTGCATCATTCGCAATCTGGGGTATCAGTGCTCTTTTCGGATTGAGGCGCAAGGTTTTAGTAGTGGTATTTGGCTTTTTTGGAATCCGGGGTTGCAGTTACAGGTTTTATCTATGTCTAATCAATTTGTTCATGTGGTTTTGCAAGGGAATATTCTCCCATGTCCGATTTATTGGATGGTTATATTTGCTAGCCCTCATATTCAGTACAGAAGGCATATTTGGGATCAGTTGTCTGCTTTAAATCCTGGGGATGATCATCCGTGGTTGCTTGGGGGTGATTTTAACGCCATTCTTCATTCAGATGATCGTAGAGGGGGTGTGTGTGCAGTCGTTCTCCGGTTAGTAGAGATTTTGAAGAATTTGTGTTTGATGGTGGCTTACTTGAGGTTGAGTTTAAGGGGCCTCGGTTCACTTGGGCTAGAGGGAATCTGTTTGAGAGGCTTGATCGATACGTTATGAATTCCAAATAGGTGAGTGTTTTTCTAGATTCTCTGGTGAGGCATCTTGATCGTTTGGGATCCGATCATCGGCCCATCTTGCTTAGCACGTCTGCCTATGTGCCACGTGGGGGGGGGGGAGCAGTCTTTTCGTTTTGTGTTTGCTTGGAAGAATGATCCGGAGTTTGCGGATATGGTGGCTAAGGAATGGGATACGACGTTGTCCTATATGGAGAATGTTGTTCGGTTACAAGGGGTGTTGTCGTAGTGGAATGTGGAAAAGTTTGGGAGTTTGCGGCAACGTAAATGAAGGCTTATTGCCCGCCTTCGGGTATTGATAAAGCTCTTGGGATAAGACATTCAGCGTCTTTGTGCGAGCTTGAAAGAACTCTCAAAGTTGAACTTGAAGAGATTATTCGCATGGAGGAAAGTATGTGGCACCAAAAGGCGCAGTGTGAGTGGATTCGAAGTGGGGATAGGAACACAACTTACTATCATGCTATTGCTAATGGGCGTCAGAAACGGAATTATATTTCGGGCCTTCGAAATGATCAAGGGGAATGGGTTTCGGATCAGGGGACTTTGGAGAGGATGGCAACGAATTTTTATGGAAAGCTCTTTACCTCGGAAAGGGCGTATGGTCATATGTATAATTGTCGAGGGGTATTTCAGCCGCTTTCCCCTGCTGAAAGGGCGCTGGTGGGGGGTCCGGTTTCGACGGAGGAGGTTTACCAAGCTCTTTGTCAGATGCAACCCAATAAAGCCCCTAGGGTTGATGGGTTTCATGCTTGGTTTTTTTAGAAAAATTGGGGCACAGTAGGTTCCGTTGTTTGCAAGACTGTTCAGGATATGTTTATTGTTGGGACAGTCACGGAGGAGGTAAATAAAACTCTTTTTGTGCTTATTTCGAAAATTGAGGATCCTGAATTGATTACTCAGTTTCGTCCGATAAGTCTTTGTACTGTTATTTATAACTTGTTGAGTAAAGTTGTGGTGAATCGACTAAAACCGTATCTATCCATGTGGATATCTGAAAATCAAACGAGTTTCGTGTCTGGTAGATCCATCACGGACAATATCATTATTGCTCAGGAAGTTATACATTCCATGCGTCTTAAGAAAGGTCGTAAAGGTTGGTTTGCGATAAAAGTTGACTTGGAAAAAGCGTATGACAGACTTGAATGGTCTTTCATTGATGATACACTGTCTGAAATTGGTATCCCTCAGAATCTGAAATCTTTTATTATGAGCTGTGTTTCTTCGGTTACTACTCATGTGTTGTGGAATGGTGGTAAATCAGCTGAGTTTAGACTGTCTCGCGGAATTCGCCAGGGTAACCCCCTATCGCCGTATTTATTTGTTTTGTGCATGGAGAGATTAGCACATGCGATTCAACGTGAGGTGGATCATTGGAATTGGAAGGCTTTCAGGTTTCATGGACATGGGCCTCTGATTTCACATCTCTTTTTTGCGGATGATCTTGTGTTATTTGCTGAAGCATCTCTTGAATAGTTTGATGTGATTAGTTGGGTTCTTAAGGATTTCTGTGATTGCTCAGGACATAAAGCTAGTATCTCGAAGACGGACATTTTCTTCTCAAGTAATGTGTATATGGCCTTGTAGGAGGATATTAGCTTTTCTTTCGGCTTTCGGCGGGTAACAAACTTGGGTAAGTATCTGGGGGTACCGCTTATACATGGTCGTGTTACTAAGGATACATATAATTATTTGATTCAGAAGGTCTCGGATCGGCTAGCCGAGTGGAAAATAAGATGCCTTTCTTTTGCCGGGAGGGTGATTCTTGCTAAATATGTGCTCGCTTCCATTTCGATGTACACAATGCAATCAACTAGGTTGCCGAAGAGTGTTTGTGACACGATTGAGAGGATTATCCGTAATTTCATTTGGGGCCATAGTTCTACTTCGCGGAGTATGCATGCAGTGAGTTGGGATACGGTTTGTTTGCCTATTTCGCGAGGTGGTTTGGGGCTTAGAAAGCTGGACGGGCAGAATGAAGCTTTTCTTTTAAAGCTTGGCTTCGCGATTGTTTCGGAACCTCACAAATTGTGGGTTCGTGTTATACGCACCAAGTACAAGATGCAAGGGCTGGTGCCGCGGGTTCCACCGAGAACTGCTGGTTCGCGGTTGTGGAAGGGAATTTGCTTAGTTTGGGAGGATGTTCGGAATCATTTGGTTTGGCATATTGGCGACGGACGAAGCACGGATTTTTTGGATGATGCGTGGGTCGCTAGCTTTGGTCCTCTACGAGCTCATCGGCTGGATGACGCGGGGGGTGCATTGCACTCAACACCTATTCGTGAGATGGTGGGTGCAGATGGCCAGTGGCGGTGGGACGAGTTTCGCGATGTGCTGCCTCCGGAGGTGCTGTGGGGCATACGTGCGATACGACCACCCTTGGATGATAGGGTTGCGGATCGCCCGGGATGGTCGCTTGAGGAGTCGAGAAGGTTTTCGGTTAAGTCTGAATATTCTCTGAGAATGGGGCTTGATGGATTGGGTGGGGATTGAATTTGGACTATGATTTCAAAGTTTGATGGTTTGCCGAGGATGCGATCGTTCTTGTGGCTGGTATGTCATGGTAGGATTTTAACTAATGCCGAGAGGGTGCGTAGGCATATTGCGGATAACCCAACGTGTCCCATTTGTGGGGCGGCAAGTGAGGATATAATGCATGTGCTTCGGGAGTGTATCGAGGTTAAAACGGTGTGGCTCAACGTGATTAAAGAGAGTAGGGTGAAGCAGTTTTTTAGCATGGATATAAGGAGTTGGGTGCTGTTGAATTTAACTAGGCCGTCATGGTTTCCTAAGTGTGCCGCTAATTGTGAGTTGTTGTTTGGTGCGGTGGTGTGGTTGGCATGGCGTCGACGTAACCGATGGGTCTTCGAGCCGGAAACGTTAAGCTGCGCGAGTTTACTGCAGCAAGGGCAGCACTTGTGCGTGGAAATGGCTGCTGCGAGGAGTCTCACGGAACAACACTGTGGTGCAGCGGTTAGGGGCGTGAGGGGTTATCGGTGGTCGAAACCGGCAGTAGGATGGGTCAAGATAAATGTGGATGGGTCGCGACATGTGTCTTCGGGGTTTGCGACATGTGGTGGCGTTGGGCGAGATGGTGTTGCGGGATGGCGCTTTGGCTTCGCTAAGAAGATCGACATTTGTTCAATTTTCGATGCCGAACTTTGGGCGGTTTATGAGGGGCTTGCAACGGCTTGGTCGTTGGGTTTCTCCCATGTTATAGTAGAGACGGATAATAAAGAGGTGTACAAGGGGTTGAAGGCGGGTGAGGTTTGGCGGATTTCCTCTTCGCTAAGCAATTACCTTGTGGAGATGATTGGTAGGGCATGGGAGGTGAGGTTTTCATGGGTACGGCGGGAAGCGAACAAGGTTGCGGACAAGCTTGCACGGGTGGCGAGGGACTTGCCGATGGAGTACTATAGGTTCCTGGAGCCGCCGATAAAGGTTGTTGATCCTCTTCTTGATGATTGGGGGTGATGTTTTGTTTGTGCTCTTAGGGGCTTTGTTTGTTTGGTTTATTGATTAGTATTTTATGTCTTCCGTGTATCGATTACCATGAGCACTCTTTTTCCTCCATTAAGTTTAGGGAAGTTTTTTAACGAGGCTCATGGTTGTCGCCCTTTTACTAAAAAAATAGCATAAAAGGCAGAGGAAATAAAGGAAACTAAAAAGACAAATAATTGACAAGCAACTAAAGAAAGCAATAGCTTCACTTTGGAGAAGAGCAATCTCCAAGAAAACCAAGCGAAGAGGACAACATACTAAACTTATGTAGATAAGTATTTTTGTAAATATCTCAGATTAAATCACTGTGAATTACTCCTAAATTCGATCTAGAAGTTGTTTATACTAAAATTGTTTCATAGTCCTTTAAGAAATTATAAAATTTTAAATTAGTTCAATGGAAAAATTATGCTTTGGTCCCAAAAATTACGACTTCATTCTAGTCCCTTCAAAATCATGGATTCGCCGCTATGATAAAACGATAAACCATTTTCTTATCGGTTATGAGTCAACTTAGCACTAATTAAGTTGGGGAAATACTGAAATATCCCTCTTGAAATGATATATAATAAATATTCTTATGATGTCATTTTTGTATTTCTATATTTTTATATAATTTGTAAATAAAACTATTGAAAAGCATGCATCCAATGACCAAACATGTGTTCAATAGACTTTAACACAAGTTATTATACTGTTACACTCATAATCATTCATTGAATATTTATTTTAATTCTAACAGGGATGGACTGAGGGGGCTGGTAGGGGTGGTCGCTGATCGTGAGCACGAACCAACTTGTCTTAGTGGTTAAGGGAACGGTTGTTGTTCCTAGAGGACACGGGTTCGAGCACCAACAGCTGCAGCAGGGTGATTGAGCGTTCATTGTCAAATGGTGGAGAGTATTTTTAGAGCAGATACTACTTGTAATCACCTTAACTTTCTTAAAAAAAAAACAAACAAACAATAATATGAATCCAAATGACATAAATTTACACCAATATAAAAATTAATTGTCTTAATTTAAAATGAAAAGATGGTGATGAACTTTCTCCCATACAACTTATATCTCTAGTTTCACACTATTTTTGAAAAATGCTTTTAAAAGTGTTGTCAGAAAATGATTTTAAAAAATTAGTTGTAAGATTTTAGTGTTTGACATTTGTTAAGAAATTGAGAATTTAGGAAATTAAAATTTTAAAATATATTTTTAAATTGAATCTACTAATTTTATTAAACGAGTATATATCCGAAATTACAATGAAAGTTCATAACTTAGTAAACAAAACGCCTAATCTAGACATATTCATAGTAAACAAAACTAGTGTCCCGAGATCATAAGAAGACCATACAAGGAAAAAGTAAAACCTAACTCAAAAACTTGAAAAAAAATATGGATTCAAACATCACCGTAGATCGACGACGAAAGGTAAAACTATCAACAAAAAACATAAAAATGCATATTACAATGAGTTACGTTGACAACAAAATCATTACCACAACTCAATTGCGAAAAAAAGAACGGTGAATGTAACTGCATAATCAAATTCAGTTCGAAGGTCTGAGACATGGAGATTATTAGCATAATGAAAAGAGCTCCATCTTGAGCAATCGTGACATCGTTAGATCCAACTCTAATAAAAAATTATAACAAAAAAAGAAGAAAAAAGCCTGTCAAAAGGAAGAAAAAAAAACGTACCAAAAAGTAGAATAAATCGTGTCACAAGAGCAAAATAATTTATTAAAAACTAAAAATAAAACAAACGAAACGATATATCTCAAAAGTCGACAACCAATATTAAATTGATGTCGCCACCGACATTTAAGAAAAAACAGAGCGAAGTAGTTACTGTGCGGCTAGGGTTATTTGAGAGAAAAAGAATGGGTATAATTTTTTAAAAATATTAGGAAAAACAAATCCAATTATTAATATATTAAAAAAATATTAAAAATTACTAAAAAATAAAATAGTATTAAAATTTTCAAAAAAATTAAGTGAAAATATAAAATTAAAAATATTAGAAAATATGAAATTATATAATTATTAAAATCAAATTTTAATAGTATCAAACTTTAAATCACAAACATTATCAATCTAAAGTGATTTTGAAACTAATCAAGTAAAGGGTTTAATTTTTAGGGTTTGAAATTTAGAAATTATAGTTAAAGTGCATAGTTTAATGTTTTAGTATTGGAGCAATAATAAGAGCATGAAAAAAAGGATAAATAATTTTTGTTCGGTTGAGAGAATGACATTAACCTTATTTTAAGATTATTTTTCCTTACATTCTTTCAAGACAAAGAAAATCAAAATCGTCGAAACATTTTTACGAAGAATTTCATATTTTTAATATGCTATAAATATTTTCAAATGTTAATTATTAAATAATTTCTAATTTACTAGCCTATGATATTTAAATTTTTTAGTTTTTTTTATTAATAAGAGGGGTAACAACACATGCCTCGTTAAAAACCCCCCTAATCCTAGATGGGGGAAAAGAGTACACATGTTGTTACGTACAAATCATCATAAGAAAACACAACGAGCAAAACAGACTAAACCAACAAATTCCTATCGTCTAAAATCAAATCCACCACTTCCGGGGGGACAGAGCCATGTTCTTCCACCAAACGGCCAATCAAAAGCCAGCGAGGTCATTTTATCAGCAACTGTATTAGCACCCCGAGGTACATAACGAATAGACAAATCCCAATCGCGCTTTCTAATCTCTGTTATCTGACTAGTTAAACTATGCCCACACATAATGTCCTTCTTACCGTTCAACATATCCGCCACCGTAGAATTGTCCGTCTCAAAATCCACAGAGCGGTAACCAAGATCCCATGCATGCTTAAGTGCCTCATAAGCCGCCCAAAGCTCGCACACGAGGATCGAACAACGTCCAACACATCTCCCAAAACCGAATAACCAACTCCCCGTCTCATCCCGAATAGCACCACCAATTGCCGCCATCTGTAACGGCCCCCTAACCGAGCCATCCGCATTAACTTTAACCCTCCCCCTAGCCGGTCATAGCCACTGTGACGAACCATCGCCACGTCTGGGACCTCCACCTCCCCGACCAATCGAAGCCGCAGCAGCTGTGGCGTATTCCGTCCTCAATCGAACGGCAGCAGCCACCAGATCACGCGAAACAGCAGCGGTGTCGCCCAGCACTCTAGTACATCGTTCCTTCCAAACCAGCCAAATGACAGTAGCAAACAGAATGGACCAATCGACGTCCGTCAACCACCCCTGCAACATTATTCAAGAACCAAGTCTCAAACGGCAACGCCCGAAACTCCTGCAACCGAGACGGGGCGACGATCTTCGACCACTGGTCCCACGCCCGTGGACACGAGCGTAGAACATGATCAAGGTCCTCCGCGACACCTGCACACACACTGCAATCCACAGACGCTGCCAAGTGCCGTCTCCCCCGCTCCACGTTCGTCAATATTTTCCCATGCGCCACCAACCACAGAAAGGTCTTAATGCGTTGGGGAATTTTGAGCTTCCAAATGCTCAACCATCTTATCAGAATGGCCGGCACTTCCCCACTACCCAGCGCCCTATACGCCGATGCTATAGAAAAATTTCGCGACGGCTCCCATTTCCAAGCCACCCTATCCGAACCCAAAGCAGCGTGCGGAGGAGGGACTGCATGAATCTGCTGGATCACTGTATCCGGCAAAACACTCGATAGCTTCTCCCAATCCCACTCTCCTTTCGCGTCAATCCAAGCCGCTACCGGTGAACTCTAGGACGTATGATCAATAGTGCACTGCTCAGCCAAAGCGCCTGCACCGTCTAACCACTGATCATTCCAGAACTTGGTGCTCCACCCATCGCGGATATCCCAAGAAATTCCATTATGAACATTATCCCATATTTGGCTCAATCCTCTCCACAGACGAGAACAACCAACCCGATAAATACACTGGGAAATAGGAGCATCCCACTTATATTTATGGCGAAGCACTTGCACCCAGAGCTTATTATGATCAGTAACTAACGGGTACCCAACCTTCATAAGAAGCGCTTGATTTTGACGCTCAAGATGACGCAATCCAAGCCCGCCCTCTCGAACCTCTGATGAAATAGTATCCCATCGCACCAGTGGAATCCCGTTAGAGCCACTAGAAGAGCCCCAGATAAAGCGACGAATAATGCGTTCCATAGCCGTACAGATACCTTTCGGAAGCCATGCCGTTTGCATAACATATGTGGGAATAGCCTGAAGAACCGCCTTTGCCAATGTGATACGCCCAGCTAAGGATAGCGTGCGCGCCGCCCAACCAGTTAATCTACTCTCAATTTTATCAATGAGGAACCTATACGTAGCAGATGTGACGCGCTTATGCAATAAAGGAACCCCGAGATACATACCCAAGTCCTCAACGAGCTGAAAACCCCCAATTCCTGCCAAAGCAATACCCCTTTCCTTACTTAAATTCCGAGAAAAGTATACAGTGGTCTTAGATGTACTCATTCGGTGCCCCGAACATGCACAAAACATGGATAGAACCTCATTCACCAACCGCATCTGATCAATGTTTGCTTCCGCAAACAGAACCAAGTCATCCGCAAGGAAAAGGTGAGATATGCCAGGCCCACTCTTAGACAGGGCAATACTCTTCCACCTCCCCTCATCAACCATCCTACTAATCGCATAAGACAACCGTTTCATACAAAGAACGAACAGGTAGAGGGAAAAGGGGTCCCCTTGCCGGATACCACGCGATGGCCGAAAACTAGGAGTAAGGTCTCCATTCATAATAATCCGAGTCTGCACAGAGCTAACACAGAGCATAATCCAATTGACAAACCTCGCTGGCAGTCCAATTTCGATCAGATTGGACTCAATGAACCTCCATTCTAAGCGATCATACGCTTTCTCCAGATCCACCTTAACCGCCATCCAAGCTTTTGCCCCAGTCTTCTTCGCCATTGAATGAATAATTTCCTGAGCCAAAATGATATTATCAGTAATTTGACGACCAGGGACAAAGCTCACCTGGTTTTGACTCACCAAATCAGATAACAACGGTTTAAGTCTATTAACCAGAATCTTTGTTACAACTTTATAAAGGACAGAACAAAGACTAATAGGGCGCTATTGACTTATCTTAGTCGGATTCTGAACTTTCGGGATAAGCACCAAAAGCGTTTGGTTTGCATCGTCAAGGAGATGTCCATGCTAAAAAAAGTCAGTAACAAACCGAAACACCGAATCATCCACCGTACTCCAATTCTTTTGGAAGAAAGTAGCGTGAAAACCATCCGCACCCGGAGCCTTGAGAGGGTTCAAACTAAAAACAACCTCAGTAACCTCTTCAAAAGTCACCTTCCGTATCAAACCCTGCATGTCATCCCTATGTACCCGCGGAAATCCATTCGGAACCAGCCCGGGCGGTTCCCGGCACGGCTCCGACGTGAAAAGGGAGGAGAAGTACTTGACGGCATGATTCTGCAATACCATCGGATCATCACACCAAGCACCATTATCCAACCGAAGCATTCTAATCGAATTTTTCCGGCGACGGCTCAAAGTCTTCGCATGGAAATATTTCTTGTTCCGATCCCCCTGTTCGATCCATTGACTGCGAGATTTCTGAAACCAAAGACTCTCTTCCTGCTTAAGCACCTCAGAAAAATCCTCTTTTAAACTCCTCTCTAACTCCAAAAGAAACGGCGTTTGATGTCGTTCAATAGCTATCTCCACCCCACGGATACGAGCTAACAGCTGCTTTTTCTTTTGCTTGATATGCCAAAAAACCTCTCTGTTCCATCGCCTGCTACTAATCTGGAATTCGGCTAAGTTCTCAAACACCTCCCTCTCCGTATTCCAACTCTCACTCAACAACGATGCAAATTCCGGATGCTCATTCCATGATGCGATGAAACGAAACGGTCGAGACCCTTGGTTCCCTTGCAAGCGATCAGTAGAAAACAAGATTGGTCTATGATTCGAGCCCATGCGTTGAAGATGGAACACTTCCGAAAGAGGAAAAGCACAATACCAAGCACCAAAACAAATCCATATATCCAGTCGTTGATTGAGATCCCCCCGTTTCCAAGTAAAACGAGGTCCATTTAAACCCATATCGTGTTACTCAGACCTGAACATAAAATCACCAAAATGACGGCAGACACCCGTCCTTCGTTGAGACCCTCCTTGTCTATCATCTGCAGAATAGATGGCGTTAAAATCCCCACCTAGCACCCATGGAACCTCACCGTCCATCTCTAGCGCACGAAGTTGGTCCCAAAGTAACCGCCTTCCCCTCTGATTAGGGCTAGCATAAACGAAAGTAAGGAAAAAACTAACATTGGAATCCAAATCCCTACACCATCCATGGACAAACTGATTCGATACAGCCAGCACATCAAAGTGAATTTTATTTCTCCACAGTACCCAAATACCACCAGATAAACCATTAGCTTCAACCCTGTAAGAAAAATCATATTCAGCGCGACGAATAAAAGCATCTGCCGCAACACCACTGATACGTGGTTCAACAATAGCAAACATATCCGGATAATACAATCTATCCACCACTCTAAAATAACGGTTAAAATCAAGGCCAAGAGCGCCTTGAGCATTCCAAACAATAAACTTAACCATAAAAAGATATAGGAAAAGAGAAGGTCATTGAGGCGTACCCGACAACGGCCTCTCAAACGTTTCATTCCTAATCCACTGGACTGAATCTTTACTCCCACCTCTACTCACCCGACTATCCTTCGTAGGATGTTGAGCACCTTTTTTTTGCCACTGTTAAGGACTTGGACAATTCCTGTGCCTAATCCTTGACCGCTACTTGAGATAAAACAGCGCTATCATACTTCTTCGCTTTGATACCTTTTAACGCCATTCCCTTAGGGGATAATTTATTTCGACTAACACTTTTACTTCCACTCCCACGGTTGCCCCCAATATTATTTCGGCCATTCAAATCTTTCAACGTTTTCCGTCCACCATCCTCTACCACTCTTACCGTCGTATGGTTGGCGGAAAGAAGCGATGAATCCTCAACAATAATCACATCGGCCGAAGCTACCAACTCGTCCTCTATTACATCAGCATCAACATCACCCATATCGACGTGTGCACTCCCCCCAGCAGTCTCCGCGTGCGGTAGTACTGTATCAACCTCATCGACGACATCCAAATTCACCTCTTTAGATGTCCGCTTCCCCATCCCATCATCTGACGCATTTATAACCGAAGTTCCGTTCGCAGCACCAACCTTTTCCCTACGATCCTTGCTACTCGATCCAATGTGATCCAATTCCCTAGCCCCCATCGCAGTCATCGGGTTCTTGTCCCCATCATCCACGACAAGCGGACTGAACCGCGACCCCTGCTGCTTCCTAGGCGCTGTTCGCATAGGTGCTTTGTCCTTCGCCACAGGTTGCCGACGCCGGCGGCTAGGAGCCAACATCCACGGACCAAAGCGGTCAGTGTTTTCCGGAGCAACCTCCTCTACAACCTTAGCCTTCTCCTTATTTGCCGTTGAAGTCAGACAAGCTTCCCTCAAGTGGCCATACTTGCTACAATCAAAACAAATATGCGTTAACCCTTCATACTCAATTAATTGATGTCGTTCATCGATGATAATAGCCGGAATCAACGGCTTCTCTAAATCCACAACCACGACAAGGCGAGCAAACTTCCCCCGAGAGCCTTCCGTTGTATTAAAGTCTACACGAATCACCTCCCCAAGGACCCCGACAATGGCCTCAAACATACTACGTGAATAGTATCTATAGGGTAATCCCGGAAGCCGCAACCATACCAACAACTTCCTAGGGTAATCAATTGCCGTATAAAACTCCTGAGACCACGGTTGGACCGTGAGATAACTACCATAAATCATCCATGGTCCTCCGAATAAAACACGTTCATAATCCGCACCCATCGCAAACCTCACTAAGAAATATTCATTATCAAGATCAACGATGTTAATTTCACCTACCGGTTTCCACATCGCATGCACTCTATTGTGAAGCGCCCGATACCCAATTGGTCTTCCCAAAAGTCTCACAACCAAGGATTTCGCTAGTATCTCATCAATGATACGATGAAATCGCTCGGAAAATTTGATCTCCGGAATCTCACCCACGTTTCCGATGCTCACATCCTCGGCTTCAAGGTCAACGTCCAAATCGCATATAAAATTATCCTTTTGTCCCTCCCATCGCTGCCCAACAACCGTATCACGGAAAGATAATTTCCCCTTCGCGTTCCCGATCGATCCACCTACTTCTGATGTTCCCACCGCCAAGTCACTATTGATTCCATCCACGCCACCATTCGCAGGGGGCGATGGCTCCACGTCCATTCGATGATCCTCCACGTTGGGATCACTAGCAGGGATAATGTCACCGGCCCCAACTCCTCCGGCCGCCGTATCCAGGACCCGATCTTGCTGATCAGGGGGCCGTCCAGCCGGCGTCAAGCCACAGCCCTGCCCACTTTTCTCGGAGGGTAGCGTCATTAGGTTACTTTAATAAAATGTTGAATAATATTTTTTTAGTTTAAATTGTTAGAGCCCAAATTTTTTAGTTTTTACTTATTTTTAACATTTTATTTTATTTTTAGTCCTATATTAATAAAATATATTTTTAAATGTTTTGTTGATTTTTATGTTATTTTAATATTTTTAATATTTTTTAAACTCATATTTTTGTCTAAAAAATCAATTTTGCCCTCAAATTTGCTCGGAAAATCATTTTTGGGCCTCTGTCACATCATCTTCACACATGGACTGTCACGTGACCACCATAACGGTCATTGTTGGCTTCTGTCAGTCAAGGGACAGACGTTAACGCAATTCAACTACTTCCAGGGTCAAATTGATGCAAAAATGCCATAAGGATAAAATTGATAAATTGAAACTACTACATGGGCAAAAATATGCTTAAACCTAAATTTTTGTACTAAAAATATAATACTTTTAATTAATTTTCAATTTATCACACAAAGTCAACTTAATAATTATTCTAACATGTGATTGTCATTTTGTTGGGTTTATATATTTAAAAATCGAAAAATCTCAGACGACACACCGCGCTACACTTCACTAATTCTACACTTAGTTACACACTAAAAAATGGGTAAACTATATCATAACTGTTGAATTATTGTTTCAATTCTATTTTAACCATCAATCTTTTAATTTTTTCAATCAAACCACTCAACTATTTAAATGATATCAACCAAACTACTAAACCATTGATAATTAGCGAACATGGTGACGCGACATAAAGTTTTTATATATAATTTTTAACTTTCTTTATCATTCAAAAGCAAATTTTGATGGGATAACTCATGACCAAAATGTACAAATTTGATACGCATCTTTGATACGCATAACTTGTTGCCTCATTAAAAACCTTACCAGGAAAACCCATTGAGACAAAACCTCGGTTAAGGGAAAAAGAGTGCAACGCGTATTTACTCCCCCTCATGAAAACATCACAGAAGATCTTTGAATCTTCATAATTTAATCTTGAATATCATTTTTCTAAAGATCGCGAGGGATGAAACTTTGGAGTAATATGTTCCATGATGTATCAACTTTCAAACTGAGATATACATCTTGCTTTATCTTCACACAAGATAGCTTTTATCATATCTTGTAAAAGTAAATCCACATATCTTTTGGATATGTTGGGTCAATAATCTTAGCCAAACACATTTTTTTGGCTTGCCTCGTGCATAACAATTATTTCTACGACATTTGAGGAGACATCAACGAATGTTTGAAGATCTAAATGTAATGATCTTTGTATATTCATAGATATTTCTTGATCAACTAATATATAGTGCTTCAAGACCAAGAAAATATATAATTATCTTTATTCACATCCAACAATCTTACAACTATTGGGATACTTAATAGATATGCTCTATTCATATTGAATCTTCTTTAAGATTCTTTCAGCTTATGTCTATTCATAGACAAAAGAAATGTATAAAAATGCTCGATCTTCAGGTCGAGATAAACTTGATGTCAAGATTCAAGTACTTGTATTGAAAGTACTTCATGAGTTTCCAATTTGAAGCTCTTTATGAGTTCTAAAATTATCATAATGGATCTTGATCCAAACTCCTTTATAAAATATATAAGAAAATCTGATCATTCTTATAGTATTTTCTCAATTAGTATTCACTAAGGCGATTATATCAATTGCGCCAAAATATTCATGAGACTTGTCTAAATAAATTTCCTCAGAAATTTCCAAATGCTTATAGCATTTTAGATCCTTCAAGGGTAAATATGGATCCACAAATAATTAGACACATGTAAAATTTTTATAACTGCCAAAGTAATTGCATCCATCATGAAGTAATTAAAACTTTTCATAAATCATAGTTCAAGTCGTATTTACGACTACTTATTTGTGCCTCACTTGCATTACACCTTTAGGTGTTTGGACTGCTGGTCCAAATACTTCTATTTTAGAAGTTCAAAGCGTCTTTCAACATCGGCCAATTCAATATCTATACTTCTAGATAGATTTTATACAAGATCCTCGATTTCTTTCTTTACTTCTATAGAAGTATTTTATGTAAAATTGTTTGTAAAATAGTTGTCGACAACTTTCCAATTTTCTGGTTCCATTCTCGTAATGACATAACTCATCGAGATCTCTTCAAGATTTCAATCTTTATTTCAGGTACCTGAAACTCTTATAGAGTTTTATTATTTGTTATGTCTTGGGTCTCTTCAGGAGCACCCGCCTCCAATATATGACCATCTCATATTACTTTCTATTTACGAGAATTTTGATCATTGGAACCGTTTCAACTATCATGCTTCAGGCATGAGTTACATTCTCTCGCTCTAACATGTAATTTAAACTTAGAGCGTTTCAGCTGGTATATGAGACTTAATTACTCTCATTGGGTCAATAAATATGTCTGGCAGTTGACATGTAATAACATGAATTATCTTATGAACTTCTAGTTCATATACGAGGATCTAGATAATGATATTTCATTTTCCTCTATCCAGCTGATTATTATCTCCCCCTGATGTTGAGAAAAATCATGTCATAAATGATTCTCCAATTAATGTTTAAGAATTTAAACATAAAAGGAGACTCGTACTCAATATATATTCTCAACCCTTTTTATTTACCCATTTTGTGCGTTGTGGTGGAGCAATTCATACCGCACATTCAAAAATCATAAAATGGGAAATGTATGGTTTCTGACCAAAAACCAATCATAACGGGGAGTTTATTATAACTCGTTGGCTTGATGCGTATAAGTGTTGCTATATGGAAACACCATATAAATAATAACTTTTTGTTCTCATAATTTAGCTATTAAATTGGAGGCATCCAATTGAAATTTTGCTAAACTATATTTTCATAATCAATAGGCTTTGTAACAACTGATATAGCCTAAAATATAAACCCACTAGCTTTTCAAGACGAATGGTCTAACTGCATAATCTGAATCTTTTTAGAATCAATCTCACAAACTTCTGGTTGTAAGTCGATAAAACAATGTAGATGCATCTACTAAAATCATATAAAACTTTCCACATTTGTGGATATATGGGCCCATATTTCGTTCAGATATGCAAGACATACAGTCTTAACTTCAGTACAAGAACTTTAAGTTCTAATTCTTTTGGTAAGTGGGATCATCTATATCCTTTGAGAACAAACAACACAAGAACTTCATGTTCTTTTAGTAAGTGGAATTTAATCAATTCCTTTAAGCAACACAAAAACTTCACGTTCTTTAATAAGTGGAATTTAATCCATTCCTTTGAGAATAAGCACCACAAGAACTATAGGTTCTTTTAATACATGTGCATGTAAATCTCAATAATTTCTGCACTATTATTGATCAGGATGGTCTAACCGATCATGCCAACTATATATATGTGTATATATATCTCTGAATTTGTAAACTTCTTGTTTACCATAACATATAATTCAATCTTACTCGTACATGTCTAGTACAACCATCAAAATTGTTCCTTTAAATAGGAATATATTTAGCTCTTTCGGAGCTTTCAATTGAAATTATCTTTTGGTAGCAATATATAGCTCTCCTAGAGCTTTCAACTGACTTTTTGGCTACTAGAACTTATATCCATATTGACTTATTTCAAATGTCAATTGATAACATATGTTATCTATAATTTCCAAGGGGATATTTTACGAACTCATATTGCTCTCTTTATGACTTTGACGAGTATAACGCACTGTGAATATGAAATAAAGTTCCATTTGACAATAACATATTTGCTCAACCATAGCCTTTTGTCATATTAGTACTTCCGGATATAGTACTCACATTATTCCATTGCATTTTAATCGAGAAATGCATAATTGTGCACCTTTCAAAATGTGCTTTGTTTCATTTACTTCAGGTAATGAAAATATGTACTTTGTATCATTCACTTCGAGGAATGAAAAATATAAAATATAGCACATCATATCAAGTCGATTATCTATCAGAGATAAACTTTCAGGTGCTCTTCCGAAGTATTGATATTTTAGTACTTTGAGAAATACTACTCATATTTCCCCTTGCATTTAAATGGGAAAAATATTTCTTATGCTTAAGTACATTATGAGTACTTGCATTATCTGCTAGGCATAAATAGCCACAATTCTAGGCATAAATAGCCACAATTCATTGTATATTTTATTTCGGAAGTAATCATATTCTTCAAATAATAAATTAACATAAAGCGTAAATAAATAATATGTGAAATAAATAAACATATATCAAACTAACATAAATAAATAATAAATAAAACGAATTAACATAAAATAAATAAATAAATAAAAACCAATTATTCCTGTTAGAGGTTATAAGGGAAATAAAATAAATGGTAAATTATTCCCTTCAAGGGTTATGAGAAAATTAACAATATCCAATTGAGTTGGACCAATAACGCCATAATTATTTTCGCCATAAACAAATTTTGTTTATATTTTATTTCATTTATCATTCATGATTATGGATAAAGTCCATAATACTTTGGCGTTTGACAAGTACGAAACCAATGGTTTATAACATCACGTTGGTAAAAGGATTTCATTTCCTTAGAATGATCTTTATCACTCTTGTCATCCTTATAACTTCGCTACCAGCGGGTAGAAGTATTCTTAAAACGACTATATTTTTCATGTGTATATTCATAGCCTCGACCACGATCACAACTTTTAATGTGATTTTTTATTCCTTCCATAATATAATCTCACATTCACTTCAGGGAATGGAGTAGAGCCAGTAGGCCTTTAAAACCTTTTTCGCATATCCTTATCACAGAGAACAAAGATTTAATCCTCGTACGCGGCATTGTTAAATCTGTCCACAAGGTCCTTTAAAAACCTTCTTTGAGACCAGTAGCCTCGCAGAACGGGATGTCCAGCCAATTATACTTGGATTATATCGAAATTATGTCTCTAATTGAATAATGATTTACCATATTTGCATTCACTCCAGGGAATCAAACAGATCCAATAATTGCATGGAATAAACATCATGCTTGCATTCACTTCAGGGAATGCCCTATCATTTATAATTGCATGGAATAAACATCATGCTTGCATTCACTTCAGGGAATGCCCCATCATTGATAATCGCATGTAATAAACATCATGCTTTGCATTCACTTCAAGGAATGCCTCCCATAAAACTTTTTGGATCAAGAAGAATTTTCGTAATTTGAAATTGGGAGAAGTCTATGGTCGAGTTTTTCGACAAAGAAGAAAAATTGCTTTCGAGCAAATATAAACTTTATAACAATCTTTTTATAGATTGAAATTCACCATGATTTATCGCACATTAAAATCATAATTTAAAGAATAAAAATAAAATAAGAATTTACCGATATTAGTTTTCCTCTCGAGGAAAATGGAGACGTAGCAAATAACCAAAACATCTTCTCATAATGTCGTGTCTCTTTCCAAGTCATTAAATACATGTAAAACTCAATACATGGTTAAAATATCAATATCATCAAATAAAATATTATAAACACATATTGATCTTAATACAAAGTTCAACCATTGTGTCAAAAATAAACATATATGAAACCATAATAATAAGATCTATATGTATGGGCTGAATTGAATACAATAGAAATCAGAGGATCTATGTCATAATTCTCTCTTTAAAAAAAAACTAAACCAACAAAGGTGTTTCATTAATGTACAGATCTTTGTTACTAAAAAAAACCTTAAACCTAGAGTACGTATTTTAATGAATTTATATGAAAGACTACCATAGTTCTACGTACATAACTTTGTTATTCATGATTACAAAGTATAGTCAGTAAATCGAACAGGCTTTACATGCACCATCATCAAACTTCATGAATTTACAAATATACAAACACAAATAATAATAATTAAGTATGAAAAGCATAATCAGTTGAGTACCAAAAATAAAAACCCACAAATACTTTCACTCAACAAACCTTAATCGATTCCATCGTTCCCTGCTTTAAAAGCCGAGGAGGCAGGTAAGGAAAACAGCGCGACATTATCGATTTTTTCCGCTAATTAACCCTTTTAGGAACAAGAGAAAACACACGTAATTTACACCAAACACAACCTCTTCGTCTCTGTCGATTCGTCTTTTGGTTTGTGAGAAGCCACAAATTTATCTCTTTCTAATGTTCGAATAAAATCAAACATACTTTCAAAATTTTCAAAAATTAAAACAAAGTTAAAATATAAAGAGAAAGACAATCGGTAACTAAAAAAATAAGGAGAAAAAAAAACTTATCTTTGGTTTATTCTATAATCGAATTCTTCTTGGTAACTTCTTTTGAATTATAACGATGAAGACCTCAGTTGATTAGAGTCTCGTGCTGATAACGTGTTGTGAATAAAATAAAGAAGAACAAGAATAAGAACAAAAGGAACAAAGAGATGAGAGAAAGATGGAGATTTTTATTATTCTCAAAATATAGAATTGTGTACAATGCCTTCAATGAATCATTTATTTATAGGCACAAGAAGTACATAATACATTAAACTCTAATTCATAGAGATAATATTCCTAATAATAAATAAATCAAACTCCTTTGATAAAGTTCTAATCATGATAGACATCCACATAGATAAATATTCATAACATTCCTATCCAAACTAAAATACCATATATTTTTTTATTTTTCATAATATTTTATTTTTCAGTGACTAGATTAATATTATTTAAATAATTAAGTGGTCTGATTGATAAAATTAAAAGATCAGTGATCAAAATAAAATCAAAACAATAATTTAGTGGTCATAGATATAATTTATTCATTTCTTTTGTGTGTAACGTTAATGGCCTGTGTCATCGGTTTCTATACTCATGAAAGTTATAACAATTTACTTTTTTAAAAAAATGTTCGGGCGTTGAGAATGGAGTGGGATCCGGTTTAAAACATGCATGTTTTGACTCATTTTGGAATATTTACGAAAATATCAATAAATTAAAATTGTTTTTTTATTAATTTATCATCAATTTTTAAAATTTTGACAATAGTTATTTTAAACGATAACAATTGAATTTTATAAAATGTATATTAAAAAATTACTTAATTAAAGGTTTTTAAAATGAAATCTTAATATTTTTATCCATAATAATTTTATTTGAATATACTGGTATAGTTACATGTAATATATGTTCATATTTTTTTCTTAACTCTTTAATAATATACACTTAGGTGCTCGAATCCTTATCAATAATACACTTTAAATAATAAGAATTGTCTGTTAAATTCTTTTTTGAATAATTTTGAGGCGATTACAAGTTAATATTTGTTCATACATATTCTTAATTATTTGACAATTCGTACACGTTTTACAAACAAAACGATTTGAACCCGAATCTCATGAGATCATCCGCTTTTCCACCACAACCACATTAATTGTATGTTAAATTAAATATTAATAAAGTATAATTTCCCCCAACTTATAAATTGCTACCAAGCGTTTTTTCATTTGTACATGCTCTATTGCACAGTCTTTCTACTTCTCTGAATATGTTTTCATACAAAGTTAAAGATACTATAAATCAAGCTTTGTTTCCATCCACTATGTCAAGCAATCTTACAAGGTAATGTAATTATATATATGTTTTTTCTTACAAAGCTATGATGTTGATTGAAAATGGTTTGCCTTCCTTTTCCCCCAGTTTCGACAATGTCATTGAAAATGGATGGAAGGTTATAGAGGAGTTAACCACAAATGCTTATGAAATACAACAGCAGATATTGGATGAGATTATAACTCAGAATCTGCAGACTGAGTATCTTGATAGGTTCCTCCATGGAAATTCTGCAAAAAGGGTTTTCAAATTAAGACAAAGTTCCCGTCCATTCTGGAGAGCCTTCTGATATCATTTTAGCTGAACCCATTCTTGAACTCACTCTAAGGTATATGTTAGGTTAATTCGAGATTGATTCGAATAACTCGGGATGCTAATATCACTTCATCGCTAGAACAGTCGGACGAGTAGTAAATATCATATACTCATGCATACAGGAACGAATCCATGTGAGCATTGGAAGGGACTCTGCCCCACATTTTATTAAAATTTATGTTTTGTCCCCTTACCCCCAAGTTTGACTCCATTCCTACATGCATATGTATTTATGTCTAAGGACGGACCTAGGACTTTAAGTTAGGAGGGCGAAAATAGATTTTTAAGGGAAAATACATAGAAAAATTTTAGAATTTTTCTAAATCATATATGATTTTTAAAATTGGGTAAACTATACAAATGACCACCCAACTATGGGGTTGGTGTCGATCTGACCACTATATTTTCAATTGCGTTAAATAAACCACGTAACTATTTAAGTGGTTCCAATGTTGCCACCTGCCGTTAAAAAATAGACAGCACAACTGATGTGGCTGTTAACTGAGTAACGGAATCAATTATGTGTATTTTAAAATTATAAAATTTCCACGTTGGAAAAAAACTCAAAACGACACAAACAAAGTCATTACAATTTCTCGACAAAGTCATTAATCTGACTTTTACTTTCAAACCCAAAAAAAATTGACGATTAGAGAAAATCAGCAAAACTTTTCAAGGACGATTCATCTCTGAGAAAATCTGTGGGAGAAGTTGAAAATGAATGAAGTTCTTCGCGAAAAAGATTAACCCAGTCCGATATACGGTAAGTAATCTTCTTCTTATTGTTATGTGATTTGTTTGATTTGGGATTAGGGTTAATAATCTGGGTTTAAAATTTAAATTTAGCGTTAATACTAAAATTATGGGTTAATAGTTTAGGGATTAGCGTTAATACTAAAGTTATGTTTCGAATTAGGGTTAATAGTTGAAATATGGGTTTAGGGTTAATATTTCAGTTTAGGGGTTTATAAACGATTCAAGAGTAAATACTTTAGTGTTAATACATAGGTTAATAAATGGGTTAAAATGTGTTTAATTTGCATATTTGATTGTTTAGGGTTAATATAAATCGTGGTTGAAGTCAACATTAAAGAAAAAAGAAAAAAACTGATTTGAAAATTATTTGTGGTCCTGTTATGGTTTGATGGTTTGCACGTGCTTTCACTAGTAGTAAATTAGATTGTATAATAATGGTAGGGTCATTTTTTGGTTGTTGTAGGGGATCTCTCAGACATAATTGTCTGTTGTTTTGCTTCTCTATTTGTCTTTTAGTAAACATAATACATATATAATGGTGGGGGTCTTTTTTTGGTTTAGACCATTTATCTGTTGTTTAGTAGACATAAAACAAATTGTATAATAATGCTGGGGGTTTTGTTAATTGGTTTGTCTCTTTGATTTGGTTTAGGGCTTGTATAATACATACATGATGGTTATGGTTATTGCTTGATATAATATTAGTTTAGGGCTTGTATAATACAGACATGATGCTTATCTATTATGTTAATTGGTTTGTCTCTTTGATTTGGTTTAGGGCTTGTATAAGACAGACAAGATGGTTATTACTTGATATAATATTGTTGTAGGGTTTAGGGCTAGTATTTTGTTGCTTGATATAATACAGACATGATGGTTATTGCTTTCACTAGTAGTAAACTGTAATTGTTGTAGGGTTTAGGGCTAGTATTTTGTTGCTTGATATAATGATGGGTAAACTGTCTAATGAAATGCATGCTTTCACTAGTAGTAAACTGTCTGTATTTTGGTGTATACATAGTATGATTATTTGAACAAAAACTGAACATGTTTTAAATTGTTTTAATTAACAGGGGTCAATTCAGACATGTTCATCATTGTAGTACATTATGGTGGCTTTATTGTTAGGAGGCCTAGGGTTAAATATAGTGGGAAATTAGTAAATTATTTTGACTACTGCAATGTTGATAAAATGTCAATGTTTGAAGTTACTGGTATGATTGAAGCATTAAAGATTACTTGTGCAGTTAAGGACTTTTGGAAATTAGCAAATAATCCACTAAAAGTAAAACAATTGAAAATTGATGCTGATGTGATGAAAATGATTAGTAATTTACCTAAAGATCATTATGTTCACACGTACTTAGAAGAAGTTGTAAAACATGTTCAACCTGAACCTGAAATGAATTTTGCTGATGCTGATAATGATGTTTTTGAGCCTGAGGTTAGGATAGAAACTGAATTTGAGTCTGACTCAGAAGATGAAGAATTTGTTGCTGCTCAATCTGAGTCAACCACTGATGTGTCTGAGTTTTTTTGACAGTGAAAATAAATATATTAGTTCAGAGGATGAAGTGTATAATGTGAATGTAGGGTTAGACACTGATGAAGTAGGGGTTAAAAGTGACAGTGAACATTCTGACTCACTACACAGTGTAGATGAGTTAGATTCAGATGGTCCACCAAAAAAACCTAGGTTTCCTGAGTTTAATAGTATGTCAGACATGTCTAACCCTACACTGAAGGTTGGTTTGATATTTACAAGTAAGGCTGTATTGAAAGAAACAATTAAGATGTATAGTATTAAAAATAGGTACAATGTGAAGTTGAAAAGAAATGATAATAAAAAGATCCAAGTAACATGTAAGGGAGGGTGTCCATGGGTTTTATGGGCAACTCCAATTAATAGTGAAGACCCTTCTTTAGGTACTTGGCAGATTAAGTCTGTGCATGGTGAACATAATTGTCTTAGGGATTTTCTAAATCCTAATATAACTGTTAAGTGGATAGCCGAAAAGTACTTCAACAATTTTTATGTTGATCCTACTTTTTTAATTATCTCTTTGAAACAAGCTGTTCACCAAGACTGGGGGATTACAATACACAAGGATGTGGTCCAAGTCACACTTTTCTATCACATGCAAGTCAGACATGCTTCTGAATAACAACTGTGAATGTTTCAATAAGGTATTTTTTCTTACTGTAAACTAGTTATTTACAAATATACAAATAATTTTGTACTAACTTTGTACTGTTTTGTATGATCAGTTAATTGTTGAAGCTAGAGACAAACTAATTATCACATTGGTGGAGGTAATCAGAACAAAAATGATGTAAAGGTTAGCTAAAAGAAAAGATCTAGCTGAAAAATAGACTGGAGTTCTGTGCCCTAAAATTCAAAAGAAGCTTGACCATGCAACATCACTAGCACATAGGTATAATTAGTTACTTAAAATAATATTTATTTTTTGTTTAAGTTGAGCTAACTATTCATTTTTATTGCAGTTGTTGTCCTATTTATGCTGGTGGACACATGTACCAAGTTTCATGTGGTCCTTCAACTCAATATTCTGTTAACATTCTAGCTTGGACATGCTCTTGCAGAAAATGGGAACTAACCGGTATAAGTAGAAAATGTGGTATTTGTTGAGTTTATTACATTCTGTTAAGCATGTGTTTTATTTGGACTATTTATACAATGGTGGTCAAATTGAACAGCTGCCCTTTTTTATTTGGATTGTTTTATTAGTAAAGTTAAGAATGTGTTTATTTGGACTGTTTTTTTAGTATAGTTTATCCTTTTTTTATTTGGACTGTTTTTTTAATATAGTTAAGCATGTGTTTTATTTAGACTGATTTATTAGTATAGTTTACCCTTTTTATAACTGTTTATAACTGTTTATACAATAGTAGAATACCCTCTGTTAATTTAATATTTGTTCCATGCAGGCATTCCTTGTGTGCATGCAATTTCTGTCATTTTATCACTTCCAAATAGGCCAGAAAAGTATGTTCATCCTTGTTATTTCGTGGAGACTCAAAGGGCTATTTATTCTCACTTGATAAGTTCAGTGAGAGGTGAGAAACAATGGAGTAATGAAGAAATATTGGAGCCTATCCTACCACCTACATTTAGAAGATCTTCAGGAAGACCACACAAGAAAAAGAAGAAGAGAGGCTGATGAACCACCATCTCAGCCTGGTAAGCTGTCAAAGAGGGGTGTCAAAATTTACTGTAAAAAATGTAAAGGAAGTGGACATAATATTAGAACTTGTAAGGGGAAGGTTGGTGGCAATATCAGAAGACAAGCAACCTCATCTTCTACAAGAGCTCCCAGAATTTCAAAACTGCCAGTAAAATTTACATTTTTAAATCAAATGCATAATTTCATTTTTTTGGGTTTACTTGGTTGAATAATTTATCATTTTTTTGCAGATTAAAAGACCTTGAACAACCCCAACAACAAGCCATACTAAAACTACCCCAACAACAACCAGCCATGCTGGTACCTCAACTCCAAGATCAACTCCACAAGTCCATACTGTTAGATGGATGTCCACCCCCACTACACATATGAGCCAGGAAAGTAGTGCAAGTCAACCATCTCCAAGGGTTGATCATTGAATCTGTTCACAACAGATTCTTTTTGTTCTTTTTTGTGTATTGCAAACATTTGACCAAACTAGGTTATATTATTGTGAAAATAAATATCACATGTATTTTGTTTGACTTGTTTTACTAGGTCAATTTTTGGAGTGATGTATGAATTACATGCTCAAACACATGTATTGGTCAAAAATTATGTGATGTATGGATTACATTCCAAACATAATGGTTTATGCAATTATGTATTCTTCTTTATATTGTAGCAATTATTTACATTATTTTTGTTTGACATACTTCATTTTAAACTTTAGATATACATATATGAATGGTCAATATATTTACTTCACTTGCTTTATGTAATTATCAGTTATTAAGTTATAATGAAATACATTTGTTTTATGTAATTTTTTGTACACAATCAATAAGTTCTAATGAATGGTCAATAATGCATTCATCAAACTGATTTTTTCATTGTACAAGTAGGATCATTTTACATAACCTAAACACAAAATACAGTTCCCTAAATTCATACATATTACCAAGATAATTTTCAGAAGAAAAAAAAAAACTAAATCCAGTTACTATAATCTGGATTTACATAAGATCAAGACCTAAAATTCCCTGAATTTCCACAACACCAATACCCAAAATTAAGAGAATTCTCAGAATTCCAATTAAGAGAATAATGTTCCAAAAAATCTAAAAAAAAATACAACAACAAGACCCAAAATGCCCAGAATTCTTTCTTTCTTCCTTTGATTCTCCATAGCAACAATCCTTCTACGAAGACCAACAATGGCAGCTTTCAACCTAGCATTCACTGGTGGATCATACCAACAAAAAAAACTTACAGCCCTTAACGCCTTTTTCATAATTTCCACAACCCCAAAAGCTCCTACCTGAATTTTCATCAGTCCAGCCTGTTGTTAGCGTAGAACGAGCTCCACAATAGCATACTCGGTTCATCTCTGCCTCCATAACCCGCTAGAACCTTGAACAATTTTTTTTCTTGGTGAAATCGTAAGAATGGGTGAAAATTAAGACATTAGGGATTAGGATTTCTTTAAATAGACAAAATCCAACGTCTATTTTATTATAAATGTTGAGGTGTCATATAAATATTGATTTTATATATCCAACGTGGAAAAAAAATAAGCAAAATATTCCACATCAGCTGTGCCGTCTATTTTTTAACGGCAGGTGGCAACATTGGAACCACTTAAATAGTTACGTGGTTTATTTAACGCAATTTAAAATATAGTGGTCATATCGACACCAACCCCATAATTGGATGGTCATTTGTATAGTTTACCCTTCAAAATTTTAGGAGGGCGGTTACCCCTACCAGCACCCCTAGGTCCATCCATATTTATGTCCGAATAAAACATAAATTCATTAGAGTGCTTGAGCACTGATATGTCTAAATTCTGCATTTTGGGCTGCCTTTGATCCAGCTCTGGCACATCGGGTGGAAAGAGTAAGCTCATGCCAATGACATCTAAAGCATTGGATAAAAGGACTCTCGTTAAAAATACTCTCCCTTGATCTGTTATATACAAGTAAGTTTATTTATAAGCTTCAATTTCGTTCTTCTCGATCGTTTCGAACAACGGCTATTTCGATACGTGATAATATTCTAGATATGAGAAAAAATTGTATGAAACAGTTACGTAGCTAGACAACAATTGTTCTTAACTGATAATAAGAACAGCTCACCTCAGTGATTGGATCACTGATCTCAACTGCCGAAACGCCGTGTTGTTAGTACTAAAAAACGAAGCGAACCCGCGACTGGCGGAGTCGATAGAAGCTGCATGTGGTGGTGAATCCTGGGAGGGGATAATCAAACAACTCTTGCCGGGAACAAAGTATGTGGACGTTATCATAACAGGTTCAATGGCTCAATATGTTCCAGCATTCGAGCTCTACTGCGGTGGGATCCCTTTGGTTTCGACATATTATGCGGCGTCCGAAGGTTTCTTTGGGATCAATCTCGAACCCTTCTCCGACAATATCTCGTACACTCTGTTGCCTAATATGGCGTTCTATGAGTTCTTACCTATAAAGGAACGACATTCCAGTTCCACTGATGTTTATGGTCATGATTTTATGGAAAAACAAAGCAAAGAACAGGAAATTGATGAACCTGTTGAGCTGTTGGACGTGAAAGTTGGACAATGTTACGAAATTGTTGTCACCACTTTTACAGGTATAAGCTCAAACCAATACAATCTTATTCCTACTTTTAGTTGTTATTAAAAAAATATTTAATGCTGGAACAAAACTATGATCAGATATTGAAAGAACTAATTGCTTAAGTTCAAAACAATAGCGACTTAATCCAAAAAATTGAATGGGCACTTAATCCATTTGGTTCGATGCATATATCTGACAGATCCGAGATTCAAATCCCAACATCAGCAACATTTTTTATGATCTTCATGTTGGTGTTTGTTTACTTTTCCTCGGCTTAAATGAAAAATAAGCCTTTAGTTTTTTTTTTGATAAAAATACTCTGTACATTTTTAGTGTCCAACACTAAGAAACACTACAAAATTAAATTCTAAGTCCTGACCCTAAATTTTAAATCCTAAACTCTATATTTTATACCCTAAAAAACACACCCTACCCTAAATTCTTTAAACCCTAACCATAAACCCTAAAAATCATAAACCTTAAACACTAAACATAATTTTAAGTATGAGAGCATAAATAAGGGCACCGAAAAGGACACAGAATTTCTATTTTTTTTTTTGCTTTTAGTCTCCAACCTATTCTTAGTCAAAACAAGTACCTAACCTATTATTTCTAGCCACTTTAAGTAGCTAAACTATCTTTGTCAAGAAAAGTACATGAATTATGTATTTGTTTGTTTTCAGTTCCTAAACTCTCTTTTTTTGGTCAAAATAAGTATTTAAATCTTTGTCATATGTCAACGTCTCTTTGCCCGAAATAATGTTTCCAAAACTTAAAAAACAGACGAATTTGAAGCTATAAAAATAGATTAGGCACTTGTTTTGACAAAAAATAATTTAAGATTAAAAAAGCAAAAATTGGACATAGTTTACACTTTTCCTCCTATAGCTAGACATGGATGCTTTTGAACAAATACTTCAATTTGATCCATATATATATAATGTTTTTTTTTGGGTTTTTATTCCTCATGCATCATCAAACCCTAATTTGCAGGGCTATATATATAGATACAAAGTTGGAGATATTCTAAAGGTATCTAGTTTTCACAATAATGCACCACAATTCCACTTTGTGGGAAGAAAAGGTGTAGCTTTAAGCATCAGTTGGGAGAAAACAGCAGAAGAAGACCTTTTAAAAGCAGTGGCGAAGGCAAAGCTATTCATTGAGCCATTTGGGTTTATGTTGACAGATTTTACAAGCTCTGCTCATATTGCTTCAACGCCGGGCCATTACGTGTTGTTCTGGGAGCTAATTAAAACGAGAACGACCGACGAATTACCGGAGCTCGATGCCGAAATGATGGAGGAGTGCTGTTGTGTTGTTGAAGAATCGTTGAATTGTTTGTATAAGGTGATGAGGAATTGCAATGACATTGGTCCATTGGAGATAAGGGTGGTTGAAAATGGAAGCTTTGACGGTTTAATGGAGTTTTTCATATCGAATGGATGTTCCATCGGCCAATATAAAACACCGCGTTGCATTAGATCTCAGGATGCTCTGGAGATGATGGATTCTAGGGTTATTGGAAGGTATTTTAGCACAAAAAAAAAAAAACAATTTGACTATTAGTTAAATCATAAATGTAACTATGTGGTTTGATGTAATCGCAATATAGTTTGTCTTTTGTTTTCTTTTGTTTTTATTCATTTTCTTTATTTGGCGGTGACAACATTAGGCGTGGAAATTTGATCGAGTCGAGTAAAAATATGTGTGTGTGTGCGTGTGCGTGTGCGTGTGCGTGTGCGTGTGCGTGTGTGTGTGCAAACTTTATTTAAAATTTTTCGACTCGAGTCGAGTTTATGAAACAACCGAGTTGATTCAATACAAGTCTATTTTCTCTTTGAGTCCAATAATTTATTTTTTTCGTTTGTTTTTTTTTACTTTTTTGCACATTTTATTGCGTTTTCTATATTTTTGTGGCATGTTTCTCTGCCTTTATGACACATTATATGTCTATATTTGTGGTAGTTTGGTGTTTGGACAAAAATTTTACGATAGTTTCTGACTTGAGGTTGTCGATGATCACGAATGGCTTGATCCCTTTTGTGATTGTTTATTAATGTAATTAGAAGTTAGAACTGTGTAGCAGAGCAACCTGTAAAATTACTTGTTTCACTCACAACTCATACATCACCTGTTATACGTCTTGTTGGATAAAGACAATAAAATTTTATAGTACATAGAATATTTACCGATATTATATCAAATATTCACCCTTCTTGTATTTAAAAATATTAAAGTATATATAACACACCCAAATAAACGTTTAATAACACAATCTCAACGAAATGACTATTGTACTCCTTTCTGTAACATATAAAGATTAATGGATGAGTATGTCATGTTCGACAAGTACCGATGAGCACTATTAACGACGAACACTATTAATGACGAGCATCGATGTACACTATTAATTTAATTTATAGAGATTAAAAATTTAAAGGACTCACCGTATAATTATAAATTATTTAAAAATTAAAAAGTACATGTTTTGCATTGGTGATTAAATCCACGAATTAATTCACGCTATTCAAATGATGTTTATCGGTGATGAACGACGGCTATGTAGGAGCCAATGAGGGTAATAAGCAGTGGCGGCGGTGACGGTTTAAATTTTAAATAAACAAAAATTAGAGTTTTATAATTTAGGAGTAGATAGATATTTTAATTTATGTTTAAAAGAAAATTAAAAATAAAATAATATATTTTAATTACTTTATTTTTTATTTTTTAATAATTTATTATTATATGGTGAGTCCTTTAGACTTTTATCCTTATAAATTGAATTAATGTTGTTCATCGATTCTCGTCGTTAGAGGTGCTTATCGTTGTTCGATGAACGTGAAATTTTTTTCCAAGATTAATTTGCTTTTTTTTCTTCATGTATTGCCATGGCGGCAGTAAAAAAGTATTGGGTTAGTTTGCTCATTTTATATGTAAAGAGATTAAAATATAATCTGGTATATTAAAGAGGGACTTCTGCGGTACTTTACCCAAAGTCTAGGGGTCTTTTATTATTTTCCCCCAAAACAAACTAGCGTCTCTTAGAGATTGACCCACCCAAATTCTCATTCGGATCGTGACCCAAATTCTCCTCCATAATCCAAAGTCCAAACTCCGATCCGCTCTCTCCGTCTCTCCTTTTGGTTTTTTTGTCTGTTATCAACAGAATCCAAACCCTAAAACCTTCTCGGATCATCCGATTGGACCAGCCTGTGGAGCCAAGCTTTGGTTATCTGGGTAAACATTTCCTTTTTCATTCCTCTATGCGTTTTATTTGCTTGAATTTTGATCGAACCCATTTGTTATTTGGTAAAATAAACCTTTTTTATTGATGGGTTTTCCTTTTAATTTTAAAAGCTTCATCCATTGGGAATTGTTTATCTGAATTGAATGTGAATTTGGTGCTTTTTAGCGTTAAGTTTTTCTGGGATTTTGTTATATTTTCGGGTTTGAGCTATTGAAAACGAAGAACCATATGTTACTACAGATTAGAACAATTTTTCAGCCTTACAGTGTCTTCTCGTTGAAGGAGTATCAATGGAGATATTATGTGAAATCACTTTCTTTTGATAGCAGATTTAGGGTAAAAGTCTAGACATAAAAGGAATCATCATGTGTGATTTCTCTCTTAACATAATTGTTATTTCTCTTGAATTTAAATTCTGTATGAATTTGCCAATATGTCATTATTTTCTTCAATAAATCATGTCTCAGAAACTCTCTTATTGTATCTAAACTCATGATTTCCCTGTGTATCTGTTGTTTGCAATCCAAACAATGAGATATTGAATTTACTTCGTAGAACTTTCTCCTTTGGTTTTGTTTAGTTTTCATTCTCTCCCGCGGTTTCAGATTTTTTTGCACTCCGACTTATCCTAGTTGCAAGGCTACAGCAATTTGCATATTGCAGCACTAGGGGAATAAAATTGCATTTTGTACTATGCTGCTTGTGCTTTTTCACCAACTTAGTATGGTTACTTAGCCTTGATTTCTATTTAACACTTACTGATTATGATTGCATTTTAGGATTAAATTGATTATATTTAAAGATTCTTTTGGTGCATTGTTGGTGTTTCACGTCCGGAACTTGTGTTGTGAATTAGTCGGTAGTTTATTCACAAGGAACTATTTTGACATATGACTTTAATTTTAATATCCAGACTTTGGTTTGTCTGAAGCCTATGCGATGGAAGTGGCTAATGAATCCACTACTAAGAAACCAAAGAGATTGACTTCTGTTGTATGGAACCACTTTGAAAGGGTCAAGAAAGCTGATATATGTTATGCAGTATGTGTTCATTGTAACAAGAAATTAAGTGGGTCGAGTAATAGTGGAACCACCCATCTAAGGAATCACTTAATGCGGTGCTTGAAAAGATCAAACTACGATGTTTCCCAACTACTTGCAGTGAAGAGAAGGAAAAAGGAAAATACCCTTACCATTGCGAATATCGCTTACGATGAAGGGCAAAGAAAGGACGAATATATGAAGCCCACTATTGTCAAGTATGAACAGGACCAGAGAAAGGATGAAGCTTTCAACCTTGGAAGCAGTTGGTTCGACCCTGAGAGAAGTCGGTTAGATCTTGCCCGCATGATTATATTGCATGGCTACCCGTTAGCCATGGTTGAACATGTTGGATTCAAGGTATTTGTCAAGAATCTGCAGCCATTGTTCGATGTTGTGCCAAATAGCAGCATTGAGCTGTCTTGTGTGGAAATTTATTTGAAGGAGAAGCAGAGGATTTATGATATGGTAAGTAAATTGCAAGGCAGAATTAATCTCGCCGTTGAGATGTGGTCTTCACCTGAGAATTCTAAATATGTATGCTTGACAGCACATTATGTTGATGATGAGTGGAAACTACAAAAGAAGACTCTTAATTTCTTGACACTTGATTCTTCTCATACTGAAGACATGCTTTCCGAAGTAATTATGAAGTGTCTACTGGATTGGGACATAGACTACAAGTTGTTTGCCATGGCATTTGATGATTGTTTGACTAATGATGACATTGTCCCAAGAATAAAAGATCGGATTTCTGAAAACAGGCCTCGTTTAAGCAATGGTCAACTGTTAGATGTGCGCTCAGCCGCACATATTCTAAATTCTATTGCTCAAGATGCCATTGAAGCACTCCAAGTAGTCATCCAAAAGATTCGGGGAAGTTTTAGATATGTTAAAAGTTCACAACCAATACTAGTGAAGTTCAATGAGATTGCCCAGCAACACGGAATCAACAACCACAAGAGCTTAGTTCTCGACTGTCCTATAAGATGGAATTCAACATACATGATGCTTGAGACTGCTGTAGAGTACAGGAATGTGTTCCATCACTTTCCGGATCTTGATCCTGACCTTGCTTTAAGTGGTGAAGAGTGGGAACGGACAAGTTCAATTACCAGCTATTTGAAACTATTCGTTGAAATCATTAATGTCGTCTCTGGCAACAAATGTCCTACTGCAAATATATATTTCCCTGAAATTTGTCATGTCCACATTCAATTGATTGAATGGTGCAAGAGCTCGGATGGTTTTCTTTGTTCATTGGCAACAAAGATGAAAGCCAAGTTCGATAAATATTGGAGCAAGTGCAGCTTAGCTTTGGCTGTAGCAGCTATCTTAGATCCCCGATTCAAGATGAAGTTGGTTGAGTATTACTATTCCCAAGTTTATGGCAGTACTGCTTTGGAAAGAATCAAAGAAGCATCTGATGGTATCAAGGAACTCTTTAATGCATACTCTATCTACCCAACTTTGATTGACCAGGGTTCAGCTTCACCTGGGAGTAGCTTACCTAGCAGTAGTAATGATACTAGAGATAGACTAAAGGGTTTCGACAAATTCCTCCACGAGACATCTCAGAGCCAAAGTTCAATATCAGACTTGGAAAAATATTTAGATGAGCCCGTCTTTCCCCGTAACTGCGATTTCAGTATCTTGAATTGGTGGAGGGTTCACACGCCAAGATATCCAATCTTGTCGATGATGGCACGTGATGTCCTAGGAACTCCTATGTCAACTGTTGCACAGGAGTTCGTGTTCAATGCTGGAGGCCGGATGCTTGATAGCAGTCGGAGTTCACTGACTCCTGAAACTCAACAGGCTTTGATATGCACACGAGATTGGTTACGGACACAATCTGATGGTGCGTGCATTATTCAAATTTATCTCTTTTAACAATCATTTCTAATTCGTCATCTCTTAACAATAAACTACTGTTATCAACAAAATAGATGCAATGCCATCGTCGGGCCATTACGCTCTACCCCTTTACGTTGAAGCAAATTGATCCAGCCTTGCCTGCTCGGTAAGCTTCTGTTATAAATTCTTACCCTATTTGCTGATTCTGCAAGTGACCTTATTTTTTATGTGTTTCTCATGCAAGGCACATGGAACTTTTCTTAAGCTAATAAGATTGCATCTGATTTCTTTGAAGCACTTGAGCTTTGGGTGTTGATCAGATTCTATTTGATAATGATGTTTCAATGTGGCTTTGGAAACGTAAATTGAATGTAAATTTTAGGATAATAACAACAAAATGCTTATAGCCATGCCTCAATTCAAAGCAACTCTTTGTTATGGTTGATGTAGTTATTTAAATTTAAGTTAACATTTAAAGATATATGTTGTTCGGCCTCGGACTTAGATTTGGATTCGGTTAATAAAATGAACTTTCATGTTCTTCTGGGTCCTGTAAAGGCAATTATTTTATTATTATTATTATTATTGTTATTACACCCTAAGATAAAATCCTGCGTTCGACGTTAGATTCATTGTGTCTGATGCAGAACTTCAACTGTTGAGTGCAAGCAAATCTTTTGAACGAATCAAGTTTTGTTTTTTAGAGATGCGACGGGTTTATGACAAAAATTACAATAACTGTGTGTTTCTCATCGGCCACACATCATTCTCTGTTTCAGCAGTAGGGGAACGAGTCAATTAACAAGTACCATATTATGTTGTCTTTGGCTTTTTAGCAGCTCAATTACGGAAACTAATAATGCCTTGTTTAGGAAGGGAGTCAGTCATGTCATTAGTCTCTCCAAAGACATAAACAAATGAGACCTTATGAATGAAATAACTATATCTAACTATCTATGATTTTGAGTTCGAATTATTTCGAATTTAGATTATTTTGCATTTTGATTGAAATTAGCAACCACATTTAACTGTCACCAATGGTGTATATGTTGCATGTTGAAATAAACTAACATTTAACTGTCACCACTCCGCAGTACAGTCTTTGTCGAACGCTCGCCGCCTTCATAGCTATTTCCTCATGCTTTGCCGATAGATTTCAACTTTAAAAGGTGGTTTTGAATTGGGTGAATACCTTTTGCGACGTCCATGGCGAGGGTGGCAGGTTTTTGTAGTTTTTGATGCCATGCCTCGAAAGATAGGAAGCGTGAAGTGTCTAGGCAAGCAAATTCATTAGCGGACAGCCTTGCGAAATCTGGAAGGGGGCGACAATCCCTGTTCAAGGCATGGTGGTAGAGTAAATATTTTGTGTTGTTTAATTTTCCTGGAGTTTATGCCTAGGGTAGTCTCTAATTACAATGAGGTGTTATTGTTTCTAAGGATTGTTTTTTATGCACTGTCTCGAAAGAGAGGGCTCTTTTTGGTGAAGAGTCATGACTTGAAATGGCACGGTTTGGTGAAGAAGCATGACTTGAGATGGCAGCTTTTGGTGAAGAAGCATGACTTGAAATGACACTTTTTGGTGAGGACACACAACTTTTGGTGCGCATGCACGCGCACACTCGTAAATTATAAGTTGTGCATCATGAACATCTTAATCATATAATATGCGACTCATAATATATGGGAACATATTATAATAACTTAAGATATGATGCGAAACACTAAATGCATTCATGACATTCATATGAAGGATATAAATGAAATAATTATTCAATAATATAAGATTTGAATGCATGTTCATAATAGAATAGAATGCGTATATAAGACAAAGTTAGAAAGAACTCCCTTAAGATCAATCATGGAAATCTTTAATGGTGCGAGTAAAGCATGGAGGAATGTAGTCCTGGTTAGGGTTACATCAAAAATATTTTGAACGAATCAAGTTTTATTTTTTTAGAGATGCGACGAGTTTATGAAAAATTCACAATAATTGTGTGTTTCTCATTGGCCACACATCATACTCTGTTTTAGGAGTAGGGGAACAAGTTTTATTACGGGAACGAATAATGCCTTGTCTAGGAAGGGAGTCAGTCATGTCATTAGTCTCTCTGAAGACATCAACAAATGAGACCTTATGAATGAAATAACTATATCTAACAATCTTTGAATTTGAGTTCGAACTATTTCGAATTTAGTAAGTATAATGAATGATTGAAATTAGCAACTACATTTAACTGTCACCAATGGTGCATATGTTGCATCTTGAAATAAACCAAGGTTTTGAAATATATGAGTTATGTTTTGAAGCAATTTGGCTTTGTCTTTGAGATGTTGTGTTATTTTGTTATAGCCTAGTTGGGGTGTACTCTTTTCCTCCACCTAGGTTTAGGGAGGTTTTTAATGAGGCTCCCAACGACAGCATAAACTTTAGTAATAATAAAAAGCTTTGCTTAGAGAAAAAAAAAGAGAGTTATATTTTGGTGCACAACATGCGTAGAAAAAAATACATAACGCTTCGTATTTAAATAAAAATCTAAAATCTAAACCTTTAGCCTTAAAACCCTAAATCCTATTTTCTAAATCATACAGCCTAAGCCTCTAAATCTCTGAACCATAAAGTAAACTCATAAACCCTAAAATTAAACAATTTGTGTATCAAAGTATTTTTTGAATATGATTTACATTTTGGTACAAAATATGTTTAATAAAAATTTACACAACCCTTCTCATTTAAACGGTGAGATCTAAAATGTATATCTTTAACCTTAAAACACTAAATCCTATACAGTAAAGCTTAAATCTTATTTAGGATACAAAGATTATTATCATATACAATGAGGGCGGAATAAAACTATTCCAGAAATGGGGTTAGTTTAGGGTTAGATATCTAGTTTAGGGACTTGAATTTAGTGATATAGTTCATGGTTTATGACCTCCGGGTTATGGGTTAGGATTTAGGGTTTTTAAGGGCTAGAGATTTAGATTTTAGGTTTTAGAGTTAAATAGATAGTAATATATTATTACAACGACAATATACCAAATAATAACTCAAAGATACACAACACGATTTGATGTGAAAAGAGAAATATGATGCGACTGGAAAAACATTAAAATTTTGTCATTTATGAGATAAAGGGTATGGAGTTTCATGTATTCTCAGTTATCTATTGCTTGCATACATATCACAACAAATGATTGCAACCACGGAAATCTTGTTTGGATGAACTCTGCAGGTTTCGTTGCTTGTCTCAGTGCATTCGATTAATAGTGAAATTTGTGAAAATATAGAGCGCTTCGGATGGCTTAGAAAATGTAACATGATGATTACCATCTCTCACCGTGAAGAATGTCAATAAGTCCCCAAATGAATACTTCCGCCCTCCAACCTGCTCAATATTTGAAATTAAACAACTTAAATTATGATAAATACACTCATATATACGTATACAAATATAGTTAAATGCATAAAGAAAAGAACCTTGTTTTTATAACTCCAAGCTTCATGTTTTGTCAATTCGATGTTCATCTCCTCGGTCAATTTGTATAAATGATGTAAGGTTCCAGTTGCTGGTACCATACCGTCTACATCTCCACTGCAACATTGGAGCAGTTTACTTGAGTATTACTATTTTTCTTGAACGCACAGCTAAAGGATATGAATAAATCATAAATGGCAACCTCAATATTGTGATGGGAACGGATTGTTGAAGAAGACTTTTAAGCACAGGAAGCATGTCACGGTTCTTATCATTCTGGTTGTATTGAAATTTATCCTCCCTACATCAATTGAAATTAATGTGATGTGAGGTTTCCTTCGGAGGTAGTGATATTGTATGAAAGAAATGGACAAAAGCATATGTTACGAGGCAAACTTACGTTATATTTTGACAACCCTTCCATCGCTTTGGCAAGTTGGTTCGATTCGCGTGGAAAGCTTTCAGAACTCCCGGGAGATTGAAATAGAAGTCCGGCCTTATGTAAGTGCACATGTCTACTCCTTTACTGACCTTGGTGAGCTGAACAAAAATCGAAGATGTTCAACATATATAGATCTCATCGATATGTATAAGCGAACAACATTGAAAATAAATGTAAACCTTTTTCCCCAAGCGCAAATCCGTGAAATTTACGACACAAGGATCGCGAATGGCATCAAAGAGTTTGGAATTTTCATAATAACTATCAAAAGCATCATTGTGAAACATGAAAGGGCTATAATTCAAAAACACGTGGCAAGTGTAAGTCCAGTTGGCTTGGAATTTGGAGAAGTAATTGTCTTCGTCAATGGTATTGCACTCCTTCTTGGCTTCGGCGTAGGTCCCCGAGTCAACCAGCCCTAGAGTGTGGAAGAAATCGTATCTTGCTAGAATGTCGAGCTTTCTACGGAGCATTGGGTTCCCCAGCTGTTGAAAACAGTATTCATCGGCAAATATATACTTGAAAGTGGTAATTCAGATAAAATAGAATTATATACTTACAGCAATTCCTTTGACGTTGAATTTCAATTCCTTGGATTGCTTGTTGTCATCCAGTAAAGCATTAGCCAAATTGGGTACGTAATGTCCTGTGAATAAGAACCCACCAACCTAATGAACATGTGATATTGTCATGTACTGCATCTGTAAGTGGTGTTAGGTCAAGTTTATTGAACCTGCATAACTTGATCCAGCCAAGTACAGATCTCTGGACTTGAAACTTGGATATGTTTCATACCATTTTTGCATGAAGGTGACCAATAGTTTTGCTGTAAGAAACAAACAAATGAAAATTCTCGTAAATTTTAAAACCAAGAATGTATATTGTCATCTTACTGGTACTATCATCTCCGTTATTATAATCGCTGCTTGTATTTGAATATGACCATCCGGCTCCAATAGGAGAGTCGATGAACAACAGATTTGACACTGCAACATTTAAACACGATTACAACTACATACATCATAGGTCATACCATATCACTTTAAACACTGCAACGATTAAACACATTTAATCAAACTAGACCACGCAACCTTTGTTCCAAGAAAATAAATTTCTCTTGAGACCACGAGCATTTTTTGTTGTAATAAAAGGACCAACACTTGAAAACGCATCTCCAACTGAAGAGCACCCGCTTCCTGAATAAGATTACGTTATTATATCTGTATTGTAAGTTACATGTATGAAGGTGTGATTTAGAAGAAGAAGAAGAAGAACTAACCTCCGGTTAACCAAATAGTGAGCGGTTGATTCGTGGGATCATTTTCAGCTTCCACAAAATAATAAAAAAGACTCCGGCCGGCAACACCGTCGTCCAAGCCAATATACCCGGCGAATTGCCGGAAACTAACATCCGGTTGTCCCGGCAATTTAGTTATCAAATCATTCATGGGGAAGCCATCAACACCAACTCCGAGTGCAAGAAAGAGATAACAAAGGAGGAATATTCCATGAATCTCCATATGATCCTTACCTTGAGGAAATAAGGATCACAACCCTTTTATTTTTTTTCTCTACTTTCTAATACATGAAACTTGATGCACAGACTGAGCTATATATATAACACATACCATTCATCTGTTTAACTAAATATAGTGTTTTATTAGCTAAAACATACCAATTTTGGCGCATGGGTTTGAAGTTGTCTTTGTCTTTTTTTAGGTAACAATTTGTTGTGTGGATGTAATTGCTAAAGGTAGTTTACTTGAGATAAAACTTTGTATAACAACATACGGAAATCCTCTTCACTGGGGAGATGACTCAGCTGATATCATATTTTGAATGGTCAAACTCATTAAATTTAGGGCAAAAATAAATAAGATAATGGTCCCTTTAAAATTAGCATTAATTTTTTCATGCTAAACTTTAAGCGATAGTTGCAATTGCCTCAACTTTTTAAAATTCAAAATCATAAATTTTTAATTTTAAACCCTTTAAAATTTTATAATTTATATTTTATTCATATATTACACACGTAAAAATTTGAATAAATTAGAAATATTTAACTATTTATTGGGTGTAAAAAATTCAACTATAAGATGTAATAACTAATTATCATTATTATTGTTATTATTGTTAGTATGATCATTATTATTTTTATTTTTCTTATTATTAAATGAAACAAAATAAAAAAATTATTTTAATTCAAATACATGTTAATCAAATAATAAAGAGTCCATTTAAATTTACAATCTTAAAACCCCAAAAATACATTATATACTTATGGCCCGATATGCCCGAAATAATTAAACCTAAATACATATAAGAAACCCTTATCTTCTTTACCATTTGCCTTCTAAACGATGTCCAAATGCAATGAAACTTCACACACAACAATTCCATGGTGTAAACTACTAGCATGCCACATTTCATGATCATACGAATACGTTTACTATGTTTTGACCTTTATGAGACAAGTATGCACTTTTTAAGCCATTTTTTTAAAGTGATGGGTCTCGTTAAAAGTACCCCAAACTAAGATTTATTAATAATATAATAATTACGAGGACCCCTATTCCAATAATAGCAGGATTACATCCAAGAAAATCCCTTAAAACTGTACCAACTCAATGCATCTCACAAACACATCAAACACATCAAAATAGCCATAAACAACTAGTTCGACTACTTTGCTACCTTCCTAGGAGCTTACAAGGTCAAAATACATTATTATAGGGCTTGTAGTGACTTGTCTTGCCTTGACAATCCGATCCTTCTACGCACGATCTTTCAACCTGAAATGCATGAGATGAGGCACGCCAGGCATACATTTCCTAGTGAGGTAGTCATAAACAATATGAACATCAATGTAGCAGGTATCAATATTCATGCTCTCATGCTCATCTATATCAATGTTATGTATCAATAAACAATATTTAGCATATTTGTTCATCATTAATCCTTAGATTGAATCAAGATAGTGGATATGCGAATTCCTACGCCTCACCATGTCAATGAATGGTCTAGTCCCTCCGCCTCACCAATATGACCAATAACAATACACATCCCTCCGCCTCGCCAAATCAATATAGACCGTAGCCTTAGGACCGTCGTCCACCTGTACACTGAGCTCATGAATTCTATGGCATGTCAATTGTATCCAATGTCCATTCAAATCCAAGGTTTCAATGTTCATACTCATATTCAATATTCAATGTTCAATGAGAATGTCAATGACCAATGATCTCGATATTATCAATATTTCGTAGTCAATTAACAAGGTTTCTAGTGCTGTTTCGAAATGGGTGAACGATGGTCAACCCCTGTTTACTTTACCCTTTAGATCGTACCGATACGGGCATGCCCTGTATCGAAACGGGTTGACTTCCTTTGACTTTGACCCGTTTCGATACGCTATAAACATGTATCGAAATGAGGAATTCCAGTGACAAAATGTTTCGAAACGGCCATGAATCGTTTCGATAAGCCTTATTCCTCAGACACAATTATGCTTACCCGTATTGAAACATCATCACCCGTTTCGATACAGTCTGGCCTGTAATGACAGATTTTTTCTGGTATTTATTCAATTTGACTTACCGAACGATGTCTAAATGCAGCGTAACTTCACACACAACATTTCCATGATAAAAATTACTAGTGTGTCAAATTTCAGGATCATACAAATATGTTTACTATGTTTTGACCTTTATGAGCCAAGTATGCACTTTTTAAGCCATTTTTTTTAAAAGTGATAGGTCTCGTCAAAAATTCCCATTCTATTGAAGGGGGAAAAGAGTACCCCAAATTAAGATTTATTAATAATATAAGAATTACAAGGATCCCTATTCATTTAATACTAAGATTACATCCAAGAAACTCCCTTAAAACTGCACCAACTCAATGCATCTCACAAACACATCAAAATACGCATAAACGACTAGTTCGACTACTTTGTCACCTTCCTAGGAGTTCAAAAGGTCAAAGTACATTACTTTAGGGCTTGTAGTGACATGTCATGCCTTGACAATTTGATCCTTCTACGCACGATCTTTCAGCCATAAATGCATGAGATGAGACACGTTAGGCATACATTGCCTAGTGAGTTAGTCATAAACAATATGAACATCAATGTAACATGTATCAATATGCATGCTCGCATGCTTATATATATATATCAATGCTATGCATCAATAAAACAATATTTTGCATATTTATTCATCATTAATCCTTGGATTGAATCAATATAGTGGATACGCGAATTTCTACGTCTCACCAAGTCAATGAATGGTCTAGTCCCCCGCCTTGCCAATATGACCAATATCAACACACATCCCATCTGCCTCGCCAAATCAATATTGGCCGTAGCCTTAGGACCATAGTCCACCCGTACACTGAGCTCATGAATTCTATGGCATGCCAATTGTATCCAATGTCCATTTAAATCCAAGGTTTCAATGTTCATACTTGTATTCAATATTCAATGTTCAATGAGAATTTTAATGACCAATGATCTCGATATTATCAAGATTTCATAGTCCAATAACAATATCAATATTCAATGATTTCTTTACAATGTTTCAATGACAATAACTATAACAATGACAACACACAATGACGATACCAATATCTATGTCCAATGTTCAATAACAAAACTTACCAACACTTACCAAAATGTTCGATTAACAATCCAATGCAATTTCTTCAATGACAATATTAGCGATATGATTGAAAACTACAATAAAAGATTCGGAAAGGCTTTCCGCCTAGTCCCGAGATTCTGACTACACTCACCTTAACACTCTGAAGTTTTCAAGGCTCTCGAATAACAATCCCCTTGTTCACAGCTTTGGATGGAGACGATATATGTTCTTTATCAACTTCTTGAGCTAGGAAATCAATAGGGAGATTGTTAGGATCGATATTACGACATCAAAATCAATATAACAATATCAAAATAGATATTGCATTTCAATATAGATGACAATGATAAGGTATCCATGGATAATCAAAATCCTAGCTTAAGATTAAGCTTGATATATCCATGGAATCCAATAACCGATTGAGAAATATAGCTTACCCGATTGATAGCAACGATTCAATATCAATAAAACGAAGAAAAAGTGAAGCTCAAGACTTTCTCCGAATGTAGGTGTGTGCTTGAAGGAAGAAGATGATGAAGATAGAGGTGTTTGCTTCAAGTTCTCAGGTAAGCTCTCTAATTTCTTTTTTCCTTTTGTTTTGTATTACATACATGTATTCCTTTGAATTGGCTTTCCTTTAGGTGAAGCACTCTCACCAGATTGTCCCACGTAGGGAGATTAGTGATTGAGGGGGCTAATCGTAAGATTAGTCCCTCGATTCTCGAAGCCTCATAGTTTTAACTCCTAAATTCCCAATTTCCACAATTTAGCCACCTTAATACTTTGATACTATCCAATAGGGTCCAATAACAATAATTTAACTCAATTAGAGTCTCATATCAATGATTAAATAATCAATGCTATATTTTGACTTTATTGATACAAAATTTCTGATCACTAGAGCCCAATTCCGGCTAGACCGGATTTTAGGGTGTTACAACTCTCCCTCCTTAAGAAAAATTCGTCCTCGAATTTTTACCCGAACCAAAGAGATGTGGATACTGTTGTTTCATAGTCTCTTCAGGTTCCCAAGTGGCTTCCTCAACGGTGTGGCTCCTCTAGAGCACTTTAACTAGTGGTACAGATTTGTTGTGAAGCCTCTTGACTTCTCTTGAAAGAATTTGAACCGCTTCCTCCTTGTAGGATATATTTGGTCGAAGTTCTATAGATTCAGGTTCCACAATGTGCGAAGGATCAAAATGATATTTCCCAAGCATCGATACATGAAAAATATCGTGGATTTTACTCAATTCAGAGGGCAACAATAGTCGATATGCCACGAGGCCAACTCTTTCAATGACTTCAAAGGGTCCAGTGAATCGGGGACTCTATTTTCCCTTCTTGCCAAATCTTAAAACCTTCTTCCACAGTTATACTTTGAGGAAGGCTTTTTCACCAACTTCGTACTCGATGTCTCTTCTCTTGAGATCGACATAAGCCTTTTGTCGATCAAAGGCAACCTTTAAACGATCATGGATATTGGCGACATGCTCTTCAGTCTCTCGAAGCAAGTCAGTGCCTAACATCTTGCCCTCGCCAAGCTCCGACCAACACAATGTAGTTCTACATCTCGTACCAGACGATACTTCATACGGGGCCATTTGGATTGATGCTTGGTAACTATTATTGTAGGCAAATTCGACAAGGGTAGAGATTTCTCCCAAGTTCCACCAAAGTCAATAATGCATGCTCGAAGCATGTCTTCCAAGATCTGTATAGGGAGGTTCAATAACAATACAATTTTCTAAGGTTTCAATGGACAAGTTTTTTGATAGGTTACTTGGATTACCCTTTCTGATTGGCCATCAGATTGAGGGTGAAAGGCTATGCTAAGATTAATTTTGGTTCCCATAGCTCATTGTATGGTTCTCCAAAACTGAGATGCAAATCGGGGATCTCGATCGGAGATAATAGACTTAGGTACTCTGTAGAATCGGATTACTTTCTTTATATACAAGTCAACTAGTTTAGGGAGACCGTAGTCCATTCTGACCGGTATAAAATGAGCTGACTTCGTGAAACGAACTACAATGACCCATATGCCATCATGATTCATAGGAGTTAACGGTAAACAACTAAAAAAATCCATAGTGATCTTTTCCCACTTCCATTTTGGTGGATATATAGGCTACAATAATCTAGTAGGAGCATAATGTTCCGCCTTAACACGTTGGCACGTGAGACATTTGGAAATGAAATTAACTATAGCTTGCTTCATGCCTGGCCACCAATAGAGTTCACGCAGGTCCTTGTACATCTTCACAGACCGAGGTGAACAGAAAAAGAACTCGAATGAGCTTCATAAAGAATATCGGTGCGAAGAGATTCATCATTAGGCACACAGACTTGGTCATGGAAACACAAGAGTCCTTCAGAGTTAATTCTGAAGTTAAGGTTATCCGATAGCTTAGAGACAATAGATTGAAGCTCTCTTGCTCTTGCAAATCCTTGATTTGCGAAACGATGATGGAATGAACTTGGAGTTCAGCTACAAGACAATGATGCTTCCGAAGTCAAAAGTGAGCGTTAATTGCTGAAGGGGCTACAATATAGCAATATTGCGATGAGTTAATGTACTACATAATACATATATTTCCAAATTTATTGTCAATGCTTACCAGGCAAAGGTTTGCGGCTGAGTGCATCAGCTACAACGTTAGCTTTACCCGGATGGTAATCAATGGCAAGATCGTAATCTTTAAGGAGTTCCCTCAACCTCCGTTACCGAAGATTCAACTCATTTTGAGTCAATAGGTACTTAAGACTTTTATGGTCGGTGAAGAGATAACATCTTTTTTCGTAGAGGTAATGTCTCTAGATTTTCAATGCAAAGACAACTGCAGCCAATTCAAGGTCATAGGTGGGATAATTCATTTCGTGTGGCTTAAGTTGTCTTGAAGCATAAGCGATAACCTTGCCTTCTTGCATCATACACATCCTAACCCTAGATGCGATGCATCACTGTAAACTGTATAGCCCTTTCCGGACTCGGGTTGGGTTAGGACTGGTGCATGAGTCAATACTTGTTTCAACTGATCGAAACTTCGTTATTGAACCTCAGTCCAAACAAAAGGAGCTTATTTCCTCAACAATTTAGTCAAAGGGGCGGCTATCATAGAAAATCATTTCACAAACCTACGATAATAGCCAGCAAGTCAAAGGAAGCTTCTGACTTCACTGATGTTATTCGATGAGTGCCAATCGACAATAGCTTGAATTTTCTTCGGGTCTACTTGAATACCCGAAGCTGACACAATATGTCCTAGAAAGGCAACTTCGGTGAGCTAAAACTCACACTTTGAGAACTTCATGTACAAAAGTTTCTCTCTTAAGGTCTGAAGCACAATACGAAGATGATCTCGGTGTTTCGCTTCATTCTTGGAGTAGATCAATATGTCGTCTATAAACACCACTACGAATTTGTCAAGATAAGGTCAAAAGACCCGATTCATTAAATCCATAAAGGCTGTCGGTGCATTGGTTAACCCAATGAGTATCACCAAGAATTTGTACTGTCCATATCTTGTACGGAAGGCAGTCTTTGGTACATCACACTCCTTAACTCTCATTTGATAATAGCCCGACCTTAAATCGATCTTGGAAAACACAGAGGCATCTTTTAATTGGTCAAACATGTCGACTATTCTAGGCAATGGATATTTATTCTTGATGGTTACTTTATTCAATTGTAACCCCCTCGTCCCGGTCTAGATGACTGACCGGTCCGAGTAGGCTACACGAGGAAAACCGAAGTGAAACCCGCTAAGGCTCCCTTTCGGTTAACAACCCTATAAAAATTCTTTTCTCATTATCTTGTCTAAGTGGTTTTATTAAATCCTACATGAAGGGTCAACAACGGAAGCAACAAACAAGGTGATCAACTCAACATCATTACAAAACAGTCCATTTTTAGCTTATTAAGCAGGCCGTTTCGAAACACCCAAGAAGTGTATCGAAACGCCTTGACTTGGTCAACGGGCCTAAGTCAACACGAGAGGACCGTATCGAAACGGTGGTCAACCGTTCTGAAACACCCCAACGGTCAACTTCTCATGGTCAACGACATATTGACCGTTTCGAAACACCAAGACCCGTTTCGGTACCTCAATTTATCGGCAAATTCTAAGATTTCTAGTGGCAAGATTGTACCGAAACGACCCTATGCGTATCAAAACGTCTGGCCTGAAACAAGAGGCTGTATCGAAACGGGACCAACCGTTTCGATACACGGGCTGCGAAAAGACAGATTCTAGATGGTTTTTGGTACAAGGTAGCCCCAAAACACAACTAAAACCTCCAAGATTCAACATACATCACTTCTAAATGAAAGACACCCTATATAAAAATGATTAGCACTCAACAAACATGCATGAGCCATACATTAAGAAAATCAATAAGCTCAACAAGGATCCATACATAGCATTCAAGATTCAAACTTTATACAAACATACATATAACATTCATAAAAGGGATATAAGTTTTCAACCACACGAGAAACATGCATCAAGTAAACATGGTTTACAATCCATAGCATAGAGGCATACACGTGGCCAACATAAGCTCAACAAATTAACATGCTCAACAAACACATAATCAACTAAGGAGTTTGACACCAACTCCTACAAGTCTACACCTCCATCGTCTAGGCATTATTACAATACATAAATCATACTTGAGCTAAATTGAGAACTCCAAAAGCTCCTTCCTTGCTCGCTTGCCTCCCGAACATTAACGATCTGCATGTTGGAAACAAAGGAGAGCGTAAGCTAACTAGCTTAGTGAGAGAAGCTCTACAATTCAACAAGCATGCAATTTTCAAAACATTTTCACATTTCAAAATGAAATCAATGAATGCACGAATGATCATCACAACAAGACCACACATGACTTGCACAAGCACAACCAACATATACACGATGGGACCACACATCACTGTTCGACTAGTAGTTTTCCGATGGGACCACTCATCACCTTACTCTACTACTAGTCACTACCAGTGGGACCACTCATCATTGTAGTTTAGACAACCATCACGTGAGGCTCAACTTCTACATGAATACACAACAACAACAATGTAAACAACTCGAGATGCACAAGACTACATCATACAACCATTCGTCAACACATAACAAGATGTAGGAGGATTAACTTACAATTGGGTTTAGGTGAACCCTCAAAGTCCCACCCAAACCCCCAAGAGCTACAATTTGTAAACAAATCAAAGTTCGACATTCTACTCATCGTTGCTACCCAAAAGAGAGCCGAAATCCAAGCTCAAGTCACCGAATTCTCCGGATTCGCTCCCGAGGCTTCACCAGCAATATTCATTGCTTCTAATCATCCCAATACAATCAAAACAATCATAATTCAGTCCACGATTCGATGTAGCAAACCCGGAACACTTATCAAGCATAAAATACAAGATTTTCAAGCTAAAAACAACCCCAAAACCTCAATCCCGAGCAACCATCATACACAGTCCAAAACTCTTGATTTCAACCTTTTTAACACATTTAAATACCCACAAAACAACCCCTAACTATCACACAACATCAGCCCTCGAAATCCTACACATAGCAACGCCAAAACCAATCTTAAAACCATTCAAAAACCCCACTTAAACCCAAATCCGAGAATTACCATAAAACTCTTTAAAATTCACATATGTTGGACCTTATGGGTTATAAACAACTTATCTATCATTAAATAATCAAAATCTTTTGTTAAAGACAATAAAGTTCTCATTTTTAATCTAAACTTTCAAAACACCAAAAATCCAAAAACTAGGAGCTTTAAGAAAAATAAAGATACTAGCTTGTAGAGGGAAAGGAGGACAAGTAAAAAACGAAATTACCTTTCGAAAATCACAAACAAAGAGTAAAGGATGTGATGGAATAGTGAAATGGAGGGGGGGGGGGAGCTTCAATGTCGTGAAATGAAAATATGAGAGTGAGGAAGAAGATGACAAAGGCTTATTTTAATAAAAAGGGTTTTAATTTGAAAGTCCATTTAATTACCATAATGCTATTAATGAGGATAGCTATCTCAATTTCCAAATTCCATGGAATTGAGCTTTAAAATCAAAACATGTCCAATATAAATTATTTGTTTGAAAAACCGAGGCCCAAAATAATATTTTATTATTTTAATTGTAAAACTAAAACCTGAAATATTATTTTAATATTATTTTTCACCAGACCCCCAAACCTGTGTGTTACATCAATTTTCGATAGTCAAAACACAATCGCATAGAACCATCTTTCTTCTTAAAAAAGAGAACTAGAGCTTTCCAGGGCAAAAAACTCAGTTGAATGAAACCTTTGTTCAATAAGTCTTGAATCTGAGCCTTTAGTTCTTTTAATTCTACAGTTGTCATACGATATGGTGCAATGGAAACTGGAACAGTCCCAAGTTGCACTTCGATGCCAAACTCCACTTCATGGGTTGAGGGCAATCCCAGAAGTTCATCAGGAAAGACAACAAGAAATTCACATACAATGTCAATGTCTTGTAGTTGTGCTTCACCTTTGGTTTCAAATGCCAAGGCATACAATGACGGATTCTTCGCATTCATGTCGACCATGTTTTTTATAACACTCAGCCTGAGCGGTAGTGATGCAGGCCTGGTACCCTGTATAGGAGGGTCTTGTGGTTGCGGTGGGTTCTGAGGATTTCCTCCTCTAATCTCATCACCATGTGTCGAGGAGCCAGTACCAAGCTCGTCTATGTGAGCCTCATTAGTCTCAGACATATCTATATGAAAGATCGAATTAGTCGACAAGTCACAAAATACACAATATAAAACTCCTAGGTGGCAAAGTAACACAAAAGCAAAGCAACAAGCTTCAGTTTAATCCTAGAATCGACTAAACTCTAGCTCTGATACCACAAATGTAACACCCCCTTCCCAGTCTTGTCAAGAATCGGGTCGGAAGGTGATACCGATAATCAATACAATAAACGATACGACAAAATCTCAATTTAATCTTAACATTTACCCCAACAATGTGTAATAAAACAATACCCCGATGTAACTCAATCCAACTAATCCACACAAATCGATAATTAGTCAATTAAGAATAAATATTAACTATTATAAGTTTAGAGACAAAACTGTAAATTCAATAAATTAGGGGTCCATCAATGCAATAGGTTGTACTAGAATGAAATTCACCCACATATTAACATACCTATAAAATTTCATACCATTTGGAGTCCATTAGCTCATTCATTTGATCTTTAAAAGTTCAGTGACTAAACTATAAACATGTATCGAAACGAGGAATTCCAGTGACAAAATGTTTCAAAACGACCATGAATCGTTTCGATACGCCCTATTCCTCAGACTCAATTATACTTACCCGTTTCGATACGGTCTGGCTTGTAATGACATATTTTTTCTGGTATTTATTCAATTTGACCTACCGAACGATGTCTAAATGCAACGAAACTTCACACACAACATTTCCATGGTATACACTACTAGCATGCCAAATTTCATGATCATACAAATACGTTTATTATGTTTTGACCTTTATGAGCCAAGTATGCACTTTCTAAGCCATTTTTTTTAAAAAGTGATGGGTCTCGTTAAAAACCCCATCCTATTGAAGGGGAAAATAGTACCCCAAACTAAGATTTATTAATAATATATGAATTACAAGGAACCCTATTCCGATAATAGCAGGATTACATCCAAGAAACTCCCTTAAAACTGCACCAACTCAATACATCTCACAAACACATCAAAATAGGCATAAATGACTAGTTCGACTACTTTGTCACCTTCCTAGGAGTTCAAAAGGTCAAAGTAAATTACTTTAGGGCTTGTAGTGACATGTCATGCCTTGACAATCTGATCCTTCTACGCACGATCTTTCAACCTAAAATGCATGAGATGAGACACGTTAGGCATACATTGCCTAGTGAGTTAGTCATAAACAATATGAACATCAATGTAACATGTATCAATATTCTTGCTCTCATGCTTATATATATCAATGCTATACATTAATAAAACAATATTTTGCATATTTATTCATCATTAATCCTTGGATTGAATCAAGATAGTGGATACGCGAATTTCTACGCCTCACCAAGTCAATGAATGGTCTAGTCCCCCGCCTTGCCAATATGACCAATATCAACACACATCCCTCCGCCTCGCCAAATCAATATTGGTGTAGCCTTAGGACCATAGTCCACCCGTACACTGAGCTCATGAATTCTATGGCATGCCAATTGTATCCAAGGTCCATTTAAATCCAAGGTTTCAATGTTCATACTCGTATTCAATATTCAATGTTCAATGAGAATGTCAATGACCAATGATCTCGATATTATTAATATTTCATAGTCCAATAACAATATTAATATCCGATGATTTCTTTACAATGTTTTGATGACAATAACTATAACAATGACAATGCACAACGACGATACCAATATCTATGTCTAATGTTCAATAACAAAACTTATCGACACTTACCAAAATGTTCGATTAACAATTCAATGCAATTTCTTCAATGAAAATATTAGCGATATGGTCGAAAACAACAATAAAAGATTTGGTAAGGCTTTCTGCCTAGTCCTGAGACTCCGACTACACTCACCTTGACACTTTGAAGCTTTCAAGGCTCTTAGATAACAATCCCCTTGTTCCTAGCTTTGGATGGAGACGATGGATGCTCTTTATCAACTTCTTGAGCTAGAAAATCAATAGGGAGATTGTTAGGATCAATATTACGACATCAAAATCCATATAACAATATCAAAATCGATATGCGATTTCAATATAGATGACAACGATGAGGTATCCATGGATAGTCAAAACCTAGCTTAAGATTAAGCTTGATATATCCAAGGAATCCAAAAACCGATGAGGAATATAGCTTACCCGATCGATAGCAACGACTCGATATCGATAAAACAAAGAAAAAATGAAGCTCAAGAGTTTCTCCGATAGAGGTGTGTGCTTGAAGGAAGAAGATGATGACGATAGAGGTGTTTGCTTCAAGTTCTCGGGTAAGCTCTCTAATCCATGTTGTGCATCATCATTCAATAACTTTTTCATTGCTTTAGTAAGGAATGCTACCTGTGATTTCATCGTGCTGTCGGCCTCATAATGCTTGACACCTAGTACTCGTTTACCCCCTCTTCTTGCTGTCGGAAACTGCTCCTCATTTTTTGCCAGATTTTTCAATACTTGCATTGCCTCGTCTGGGTCTTTATCCAATAATAGTCCGTTTGCTGCTGAATCAATTCAAATACGAGTTTGTAAGTTTGCAGCATTATAAAACTTTCTTACCTGATTCCAGACGGGGAATTCATGCATTGGGCAGTTCCGTAGAAGAGTGGTAAATCTGTCTCAGGCCTCGTGCATCGGCTCATCATCTTCCTGTTGAAAAGTAGCAATTTCATTACGTAATCGCTCAGATAAATGCGAAGGATTAAAACGAGATACAAATTCACGAGACAAATCTGCCCAAGTTCTAATTGAACCCGACGTAAGTTTATTCCACCAAGTCTTTGCTCTGTCCCTAAATGAATGGGGAAATAACCGAAGCCTCAGTATCTCTGGATTAACTCCTGGCAGTCTAAACGAACCACAGATTTCCTGGAACATTTTGAGGTGCTCCCTAGCATCCTCTATAACAGCACCATTGAATTGACCGACATTGTTGATCATGCTAAACATGACATGTTTTAGCTCGAAGTTGTCAACGTCTATGTCCGGCAGCGTGGTTTCCAGTTCTACATGGTCATTCAACATGTAGTCACGACAGGACCGTCGACCGGCAGCGGCAGCAACATTGACGACAAGTTGTCTACCCACTCCATCTCCAACAGGAGGGTCATCTTCTCGGTGTGCCATCGTCTCTAACTGTTCCTCAAGGTACTCGTTCCTAGCTAGTAAGTGACGAAGTTGTTCCTTGAGATTGAATGAACGTTTGATTTCCGGATCTAATGAATATTCAGGATCTTTACCTCGATTCGATCTGCACATAAACAAGAAACCTTGTGAAAAACAAGAGTTGAATGCACCAAAGAAAAACAGAAAAATAAAAATAAAAATAAAAACAAAATAAAAACGAAAACGAAAAGTGCAATAAAAGAAAAGGTAGAGTTATGTTGCCAATCCCCGGCAACGGTGCCAAAAACTTGTTGCGTGTAAAAGAGTCTATCGCAATGGTAGTGCAAGTGTACACGACGCAAGTAGTAAAGTGATACAAAGTATCAGATATCGTCTCTCTAGGGATTGGGCTAATAGCTTCACCTTAATTCACTGCACGAAAGTAAAGAAAATATTTGAGAAGTTGTCACGAAAATAATAAAGTAAACGTAAATAAAAGAGTAGAGATATCAAGATAGAGAGAATGGGCTGGTATTGAATTGCTTAGTAGTGCAGGTATTGCAGAGTTTAGGAAATCCAGTTCTGTCGTCGCTTCCCGTCGCGGCAGCACCTATCGCGGCATCAGTCCGTTGATTGTCGCGGCATCAAACACTCAACTCAGTACTTCAAGTTTGGCAAGAATCCCAGATGTGCCTTGGCCTATCCCTAGGTCCAAGTCTGTCGATGATCACGTCTTTGATGATACCTCCCGGCGTGAATCGAAGGATGAACACCGATGTGGATGAATTCTTCTTTAGCCACTTAACCTCGTCCTATCCCTAGGTCCGAGATAGTTCAACTATAAACTAGAGAACTTGCTCTTATTTCTTTCTTATACTTAACTCTCTCAATGCTAAGTAAATAGATAACATCACAATGCTCTCCCGATGCTCTTGCAAGATATTAATAACCAAAATAAGAGAACTTGAAGTTTATTTTATTGAACTGAAAATTCCTAAAACAAAACAACCCTTGCAACTACTTTACAAATCAACCCGTGGCCCTAGGGGGAATTTAGAACATGTTTTGGGAAGGAAAACGACTAGAGTTTTGGGAAGAAGCTAGGGTAATCGGTTATGCCCTCCTAGGTTAAAATATATGCCCTTATATAAGCTTTGGGCTCAAGTTATCTAAATTAGCAAGAATACAACTTTAATTGAAAGTATAATTCTAATAAAGACTAAATCTTCAAGGAATATACTTTCCAGCCGTCATCATCCTTGCTTGGGGTTTTCTCTCCTTGAACTTTGGGCTTAACATTCCTTTTGATCTGGGGCTTGGAAAAATATGAGGTTTTCACACGACAGACAGGTTGAATTTTCTTTATCTGTTGGGGTGTACTCTTTTGATCATACAAATTTGTTATAGCCTAGTTGGGGTGTACTCTTTTCCTCCACCTAGGTTTAGGGAGGTTTTTAATGAGGCTCCCGCCGACAGCATAAACTTTAGTAATAATAAAAAGCTTTGCTTAGAGAAAAAAAAAGAGAGTTATATTTTGGTGCACAACATGCATAGAAAAAATACATAACGCTTCGTATTTAAATAAAAATCTAAAATCTAAACCTTTAGCCTTAAAACCCTAAATCCTATATTCTAAATCATACAGCCTAAGCCTCTAAATCTCTAAACCATAAAGTAAACTCATAAACCCTAAAATTAAACAATTTGTGTATCAAAGTATTTTTTGAATATGATTTACATTTTGGTACAAAATATGTTTAATAAAAATTTACACAACCCTTCTCATTTAAACGGTGAGATCTAAAATGTATATCTTTAACCTTAAAACACTAAATCCTATACAGTAAAGCTTAAATCTTATTTAGGATACAAAGATTATTATCATATACAATGAGGGCGGAATAAAACTATTCCAGAAATGGGGTTAGTTTAGGGTTAGAGATCTAGTTTAGGGACTTGAATTTAGTGATATAGTTCATGGTTTATGACCTCCGGGTTATGGGTTAGGATTTAGGGTTTTTAAGGGCTAGAGATTTAGATTTTAGGTTTTAGAGTTAAATAGATAGTAATATATTATTACAACGACAATATACCAAATAATAACTCAAAGATACACAACACGATTTGATGTGAAAAGAGAAATATGATGCGACTGGAAAAACATTAAAATTTTGTCATTTATGAGATAAAGGGTATGGAGTTTCATGTATTCTCAGTTATCTATTGCTTGCATACATATCACAACAAATGATTGCAACCACGGAAATCTTGTTTGGATGAACTCTGCAGGTTTCGTTGCTTGTCTCAGTGCATTCGATTAATAGTGAAATTTGTGAAAATATAGAGCGCTTCGGATGGCTTAGAAAATGTAACATGATGATTACCATCTCTCACCGTGAAGAATGTCAATAAGTCCCCAAATGAATACTTCCGCCCTCCAACCTGCTCAATATTTGAAATTAAACAACTTAAATTATGATAAATACACTCATATATACGTATACAAATATAGTTAAATGCATAAAGAAAAGAACCTTGTTTTTATAACTCCAAGCTTCATGTTTTGTCAATTCGATGTTCATCTCCTCGGTCAATTTGTATAAATGATGTAAGGTTCCAGTTGCTGGTACCATACCGTCTACATCTCCACTGCAACATTGGAGCAGTTTACTTGAGTATTACTATTTTTCTTGAACGCACAGCTAAAGGATATGAATAAATCATAAATGGCAACCTCAATATTGTGATGGGAACGGATTGTTGAAGAAGACTTTTAAGCACAGGAAGCATGTCACGGTTCTTATCATTCTGGTTGTATTGAAATTTATCCTCCCTACATCAATTGAAATTAATGTGATGTGAGGTTTCCTTCGGAGGTAGTGATATTGTATGAAAGAAATGGACAAAAGCATATGTTACGAGGCAAACTTACGTTATATTTTGACAACCCTTCCATCGCTTTGGCAAGTTGGTTCGATTCGCGTGGAAAGCTTTCAGAACTCCCGGGAGATTGAAATAGAAGTCCGGCCTTATGTAAGTGCACATGTCTACTCCTTTACTGACCTTGGTGAGCTGAACAAAAATCGAAGATGTTCAACATATATAGATCTCATCGATATGTATAAGCGAACAACATTGAAAATAAATGTAAACCTTTTTCCCCAAGCGCAAATCCGTGAAATTTACGACACAAGGATCGCGAATGGCATCAAAGAGTTTGGAATTTTCATAATAACTATCAAAAGCATCATTGTGAAACATGAAAGGGCTATAATTCAAAAACACGTGGCAAGTGTAAGTCCAGTTGGCTTGGAATTTGGAGAAGTAATTGTCTTCGTCAATGGTATTGCACTCCTTCTTGGCTTCGGCGTAGGTCCCCGAGTCAACCAGCCCTAGAGTGTGGAAGAAATCGTATCTTGCTAGAATGTCGAGCTTTCTACGGAGCATTGGGTTCCCCAGCTGTTGAAAACAGTATTCATCGGCAAATATATACTTGAAAGTGGTAATTCAGATAAAATAGAATTATATACTTACAGCAATTCCTTTGACGTTGAATTTCAATTCCTTGGATTGCTTGTTGTCATCCAGTAAAGCATTAGCCAAATTGGGTACGTAATGTCCTGTGAATAAGAACCCACCAACCTAATGAACATGTGATATTGTCATGTACTGCATCTGTAAGTGGTGTTAGGTCAAGTTTATTGAACCTGCATAACTTGATCCAGCCAAGTACAGATCTCTGGACTTGAAACTTGGATATGTTTCATACCATTTTTGCATGAAGGTGACCAATAGTTTTGCTGTAAGAAACAAACAAATGAAAATTCTCGTAAATTTTAAAACCAAGAATGTATATTGTCATCTTACTGGTACTATCATCTCCGTTATTATAATCGCTGCTTGTATTTGAATATGACCATCCGGCTCCAATAGGAGAGTCGATGAACAACAGATTTGACACTGCAACATTTAAACACGATTACAACTACATACATCATAGGTCATACCATATCACTTTAAACACTGCAACGATTAAACACATTTAATCAAACTAGACCACGCAACCTTTGTTCCAAGAAAATAAATTTCTCTTGAGACCACGAGCATTTTTTGTTGTAATAAAAGGACCAACACTTGAAAACGCATCTCCAACTGAAGAGCACCCGCTTCCTGAATAAGATTACGTTATTATATCTGTATTGTAAGTTACATGTATGAAGGTGTGATTTAGAAGAAGAAGAAGAAGAACTAACCTCCGGTTAACCAAATAGTGAGCGGTTGATTCGTGGGATCATTTTCAGCTTCCACAAAATAATAAAAAAGACTCCGGCCGGCAACACCGTCGTCCAAGCCAATATACCCGGCGAATTGCCGGAAACTAACATCCGGTTGTCCCGGAAATTTAGTTATCAAATCATTCATGGGGAAGCCATCAACACCAACTCCGAGTGCAAGAAAGAGATAACAAAGGAGGAATATTCCATGAATCTCCATATGATCCTTACCTTGAGGAAATAAGGATCACAACCCTTTTATTTTTTTTCTCTACTTTCTAATACATGAAACTTGATGCACAGACTGAGCTATATATATAACACATACCATTCATCTGTTTAACTAAATATAGTGTTTTATTAGCTAAAACATACCAATTTTGGCGCATGGGTTTGAAGTTGTCTTTGTCTTTTTTTAGGTAACAATTTGTTGTGTGGATGTAATTGCTAAAGGTAGTTTACTTGAGATAAAACTTTGTATAACAACATATGGAAATCCTCTTCACTAACTGAGTAGATGACTCAGCTGATATCATATTTTGAGTGGTCAAACTCATTAAATTTAGGGCAAAAATAAATAAGATAATGGTCCCTTTAAAATTAGTATTAATTTTTTCATGCTAAATTTTAAGCGATAGTTGCAATTGCCTCAACTTTTTAAAATTCAAAATCATAAATTTTTAATTTTAAACCCTTTAAAATTTTATAATTTATATTTTATTCATATATTACACACGTAAAAATTTGAATAAATTAGAAATATTTAACTATTTATTGGGTGTAAAAAATTCAACTATAAGTTGTAATAACTAATTATCATTATTATTGTTAGTATGATCATTATTATTTTTATTTTTCTTATTACTAAATGAAACAAAATAAAAAATTATTTTAATTCAAATACATGTTAATCAAATAATAAAGAGTCCATTTAAATTTATAATCTTAAAACCCCAAAAATACATTATATACTTATGGCCCGATATGCCCGAAATAATTAAACCTAAATACATATAAGAAACCCTTATCTTCTTTACCATTTACCTTCTAAACGATGTCCAAATGCAATGAAACTTCACACACAACAATTCCATGGTGTAAACTACTAGCATGCCACATTTCATGATCATACGAATACGTTTATTATGTTTTGACCTTCATGAGACAAGTATGCACTTTTTAAGCCATTTTTTTAAAGTGATGGGTCTCGTTAAAAACCCCCTTCCTATTGAAGGGGGAAAAGAGTACCCCAAACTAAGATTTATTAATAATATAATAATTACGAGGACCCCTATTCCAATAATAGCAGGATTACATCCAAGAAAATCCCTTAAAACTGTACCAACTCAATGCATCTCACAAACACATCAAAATAGGCATAAACAACTAGTTCGACTACTTTGCTACCTTCCTAGGAGTTTACAAGGTCAAAATACATTATTATAGGGCTTGTAGTGACTTTTCTTGCCTTGACAATCCGATCCTTCTACGCACGATCTTTCAACCTGAAATGCATGAGATGAGGCACGTCAGGCATACATTTCCTAGTGAGGTAGTCATAAACAATATGAACATCAATGTAGCAGGTATCAATATTCATGCTCTCATGCTCATCTATATCAATGTTATGTATCAATAAACAATATTTAGCATATTTATTCATCATTAATCCTTAGATTGAATCAAGATAGTGGATATGCGAATTCCTACGCCTCACCATGTCAATGAATGGTCTAGTCCCTCCGCCTCGCCAATATGACCAATAACAATACACATCCCTCCGCCTCGCCAAATCAACATAGACCGTAGCCTTAGGACCGTCGTCCACCTGTACACTGAGCTCATGAATTCTATGGCATGACAATTGTATCCAATGTCTATTCAAATCCAAGGTTTCAATGTTCATACTCATATTCAATATTCAATGTTCAATGAGAATGTCAATGACCAATGATCTCGATATTATCAATATTTCATAGTCCAATAACAAGGTTTCTAGTGCTATTTCGAAATGGGTGAACGATGGTCAACCCTGTTGACTTTACCCTTTAGATCGTACCGATACGGGCATGCCCTGTATCGAAACGGGTTGACTTCCTTTGACTTTGACCTGTTTCGATACGCTATAAACATGTATCGAAACGAGGAATTCCAGTGACAAAATGTTTCGAAACGGCCATGAATCGTTTCGATAAGCCTTATTCCTCAGACTCAATTATGCTTACCCGTATTGAAACATCATCACCCGTTTCGATACAGTCTGGCCTGTAATGACAGATTTTTTCTGGTATTTATTCAATTTGACCTACCGAACGATGTCTAAATGCAGCGTAACTTCACACACAACATTTCCATGATAAAAATTACTAGTGTGTCAAATTTCAGGATCATACAAATATGTTTACTATGTTTTGACCTTTATGAGCCAAGTATGCACTTTTTAAGCCATTTTTTTTAAAAGTGATAGGTCTCGTTAAAAATCCTCATTCTATTGAAGGGGGAAAAGAGTACCCCAAACTAAGATTTATTAATAATATAAGAATTACAAGGATCCCTATTCAATTAATACTAGGATTACATCCAAGAAACTCCCTTAAAACTGCACCAACTCAATACATCTCACAAACACATCAAAATAGGCATAAACGACTAGTTCGACTACTTTGTCACTTTCCTAGGAGTTCAAAAGGTCAAAGTACATTACTTTAGAGCTTGTAGTGACATGTCATGCCTTGACAATTTGATCCTTCTACGCACGATCTTTCAGCCATAAATGCATGAGATGAGACACGTTAGGCATACATTGCCTAGTGAGTTAGTCATAAACAATATGAACATCAATGTAACATGTATCAATATGCATGCTCGCATGCTTATATATATATATATATATATCAATGCTATGCATCAATAAAACAATATTTTGCATATTTATTCATCATTAATCCTTGGATTGAATCAATATAGTGGATACGCGAATTTCTACGTCTCACCAAGTCAATGAATGGTCTAGTCCCCCGCCTTGCCAATATGACCAATATCAACACACATCCCATCTGCCTCGCCAAATCAATATTGGCCGTAGCCTTAGGACCATAGTCCACCCGTACACTGAGCTCATGAATTCTATGGCATGCCAATTGTATCCAATGTCCATTTAAATCCAAGGTTTCAATGTTCATACTTGTATTCAATATTCAATGTTCAATGAGAATTTTAATGACCAATGATCTCGATATTATCAAGATTTCATAGTCCAATAACAATATCAATATTCAATGATTTCTTTACAATGTTTCAATGACAATAACTATAACAATGACAACACACAATGACGATACCAATATCTATGTCCAATGTTCAATAACAAAACTTACCAACACTTACCAAAATGTTCGATTAACAATCCAATGCAATTTCTTCAATGACAATATTAGCGATATGATTGAAAACTACAATAAAAGATTCGGAAAGGCTTTCCGCCTAGTCCCGAGACTCCAACTACACTCACCTTAACACTCTGAAGTTTTCAAGGCTCTCGAATAACAATCCCCTTGTTCACAGCTTTGGATGGAGACGATATATGTTCTTTATCAACTTCTTGAGCTAGGAAATCAATAGGGAGATTGTTAGGATCGATATTACGACATCAAAATCAATATAACAATATCAAAATAGATATTGCATTTCAATATAGATGACAACGATGAGGTATCCAAGGATAGTCAAAATCCTAGCTTAAGATTAAGCTTGATATATCCATGGAATCCAATAACCGATTGAGAAATATAGCTTACCCGATTGATAGCAACGATTCAATATCAATAAAACGAAGAAAAAGTGAAGCTCAAGACTTTCTCCAATGTAGGTGTGTGCTTGAAGGAAGAAGATGATGAAGATAGAGGTGTTTGCTTCAAGTTCTCAGGTAAGCTCTCTAATTTCTTTTTTCCTTTTGTTTTGTATTACATATATGTATTCCTTTGAATTGGCTTTCCTTTAGGTGAAGCACTCTCACCAGATTGTCCCACGTTGGGACATTAGTGATTGAGGGGGGGCTAATCGTAAGATTAGTCCCTCGATTCTCGAAGCCTCATAGTTTTAACTCCTAAATTCCCAATTTCCACAATTTAGTCGCCTTAATACTTTGATACTATCCAATAGGGTCCAATAACAATAATTTAACTCAATTAGAGTCTCATATCAATGATTAAATAATCAATGCTATATTTGGACTTTATTGATACAAAATTTCCGATCACTAGAGCCCAATTCCGACTAGACCGGATTTTAGGGTGTTACAACTCTCCCTCCTTAAGAAAAATTCGTCCTCGAATTTTTACCCGAACCAAAGAGATGTGGATACTATTGTTTCATAGTCTCTTCAGGTTCCCAAGTGGCTTCCTCAACGGTGTGACTCCTCCAGAGCACTTTAACTAGTGGTACAGATTTGTTGTGAAGCCTCTTGATTTCTCTTGAAAGAATTTGAACTGGTTCCTCCTTGTAGGATATATTTGGTCGAAGTTCTACAGATTCAGGTTCCATAATGTGCGAAGGATCAGAATGATATTTCCCAAGCATCGATAAATGAAAAATATCGTGGATTTTACTCAATTCAGAGGACAACAATAGTCGATATTCCACGGGGCCAACTCTTTCAATGACTTCAAAAGGTCCAATGAATCGGGGACTCAATTTTCCCTTCTTGCCAAATCTTAAAACCTTCTTCCACAGTGATACTTTGAGGAAGGCTTTTTCACCAACTTTGCACTCGATGTCTCTTCTCTTTAGATCAACATAAGCCTTTTGTCAATCAAAGGCAACCTTTAAACGATCATGGATAATGGCGACCTGCTCTTCAGTCTCTCGAAGCAAGTCAGTGCCTAACATCTTGCCCTCGCCAAGCTCCGACCAACACAATGGAGTTCTACATCTCCTACCAGACAATACTTCATACGGGGCCATTTGGATTGATACTTGGTAACTATTATTGTAGGCAAATTCGACAAGGGGTAGAGATTTTTCCCAAGTTCCACCAAAGTCAATAATGCATGCTCGAAGCATGTCTTCCAAGATCTGTATAGGGAGGTTCAATAACAATACAATTTTATAAGGTTTCAATAGACAAGTTTTTCGATAGGTTACTTGGATTACCCTTTCTGATTGGCCATCAGATTGAGGATGAAAGGCTATGCTAAGATTAATTTTGGTTCCCATAGCTCATTGTATGGTTCTCCAAAACTGAGATGCAAATCGGGGATCTCGATCGAAGATAATAGACTTAGGTACTCTGTGGAGTCGGATTACTTCCTTGATATACAAGTCAACTAGTTTAGGGAGACTGTAGTCCATTCTGACTTGTATAAAATGAGCTGACTTCGTGAAACGAACTACTATGACCCATATGGCATCATGATTCATAGGAGTTAACGGTAAACCACTAACAAAATCCATAGTGATCTTTTCCCACTTTCATTTTGGTGGATCAATAGGCTACAATAATCCAGTAGGAGCATAATGTTCTGCCTTAACACGTTGGCACTTGAGACATTTGGAAATGAAATCAACTATGGCTTGCTTCATGTCTGGCCACCAATAGAGTTTACACAGGTCATTGGACATCTTCACAGACTGAGGTGAACAGAAAAAGAACTCGAATGAGCTTCATAAAGAATATCGGTGCGAAGAGATTCAACATTAGGCACACAGACTTGGTCATGGAAACATAAGAGTCCTTCAGAGTTAATTCTGAAGCCAGGGTTCTCCGATAGCTTAGAGATAATGGATTGAAGCTCTCTTGCTCTTGCAAATCCTTGATTCGCGAAACGATGATGGAACGAACTTGGAGTTCAGCTACAAGACAACGATGCTTCCGAAGTCAGAAGTGAGCGTTAATTGCTGAAGGGGCTACAATATAGCAATATTGCGATGAGTTAATGTACTACATAATACATATATTTCCAAATTTATTGTCAATGCTTACCAGACAAAGGTTTGCGGCTGAGTGCATCAACTACAATGTTAGCTTTACCCGGATGGTAATCAATGACAAGATCGTAATCTTTAAGGAGTTCCATCGACCTCCGTTGCCGAATATTCAACTCATTTTGAGTCAAAAGGGTGCAGTAATAAAAGGAAAATGAAATTAGAGAGCTTACATGAGAACTTGAAGCAAACACCTCTATCTTCATCATCTTCTTCCTTCAAGCACACACCTACATTGGAGAAAGTCTTGAGCTTCACTTTTTCTTCGTTTTATTGATATTGAATCGTTGCTATCAATCGGGTAAGCTATATTTCTCAATCGGTTATTGAATTCCATGGATATATCAAGCTTAATCTTAAGCTAGGATTTTGACTATCCATGGATACCTCATCGTTGTCATCTATATTGAAATGCAATATCTATTTTGATATTGTTATATTGATTTTGATGTTGTAATATCGATCCTAACAATCTCCCTATTGATTTCCTAGCTCAAGAAGTTGATAAAGAACATATATCGTCTCCATCCAAAGCTGTGAACAAGGGGATTGTTATTCGAGAGCCTTGAAAACTTCAGAGTCTTAAGGTGAGTGTAGTCGGAGTCTCGGGACTAGGTGGAAAGCCTTCCCGAATCTTCTATTGTAGTTTTCAATCATATCGCTAATATTGTCATTGAAGAAATTGCATTTGATTGTTAATTGAACATTTTGGTAAGTGTTGGTAAGTTTTGTTATTGAACATTGGACATAGATATTGGTATCGTCATTGTGTGGTGTCATTGTTATAGTTATTGTCATTGAAACATTGTAAAGAAATCATCGAATATTGATATTGTTATTGGACTATGAAATCTTGATAATATCGAGATCATTGGTCATTGACATTCTCATTGCACATTGAATATTGAATACAAGTATGAACATTGAAACCTTGGATTTAAATGGACATTGGATACAATTGGCATGCCATAGAATTCATGAGCTCAGAGTACGGGTGGACTATGGTCCTAAGGTTATGGCCAATATTGATTTGGCGAGGCAGATGGGATGTGTGTTGATAATGGTCATATTGGCAAGGCGGGGGACTAGACCATTCATTGACTTGGTGAGACGTAGAAATTCGTGTATCCACTATCTTGATTCAATCCAAGGATTAATGATGAATAAATATGCAAAATATTGTTTTATTGATGCATAGCATTGATATATATAAGCATGAGAGCATGCATATTGATACATGTTACATTGATGTTCATATTGTTTATGACTAACTCACTAGGCAATGTATGCCTAACGTGTCTCATCTCATGCATTTCAGGCTGAATGATCATGCGTAGAAGGATCAAATTGTCAAGGCATGGCATGTCACTACAAGCCCTAAAGTAATGTACTTTGACCTTTTGAACTCCTAGGAAGGTGACAAAGTAGTCGAACTAGTCGTTTATGCCTATTTTGATGTGTTTGTGAGATGCATTGAGTTGGTGCAGTTTTAAGGGAGTTTCTTGGATGTAATCCTAGTATTAATTGAATAGGGATCCTTGTAATTCTTATATTATTAATAAATCTTAGTTTGGGGGTACTATTTTTCCCCTTCAATAGGATGGGGATTTTTAACGAGACCTATCACTTTTTTTTTTTATAAAAAATGGCTTAAAAAGTGCATACTTGGCTCATAAAGGTCAAAACATAGTAAACATATTTGTATGATCATGAAATTTGACACACTAGTAATTTATATCATGGAAATGTTGTGTGTGAAGTTTCGTTGCATTTAGACATCGTTCGGTAGGTCAAATTGAATAAATACTAGAAAAAATTTGTCATTACAGGCCAGACTGTATCGAAACGGGTGATGATGTTTCAATACGGGTAAGCATAATTGAGTCTGAGGAATAAGGCTTATCGAAACGATTCATGGCCGTTTCGAAACATTTTGTCACTGGAATTCCTCGTTTCGATACATGTTTATAGCGTATCGAAATGGGTCAAAGTCAAAGGAAGTGAACCCGTTTCGATACAGGGCATGCCCGTATCGGTATGATCTAAAGGGTAAAGTAAACAGGGGTTGACCATCGTTCACCCATTTCGGAACAGCACTAGAAACCTTGTTAATTGACTACGAAATATTGATAATATCGAGATCATTGGTCATTGACATTCTCATTGAACATTGAATATTGAATATGAGTATGAACATTGAAACCTTGGATTTGAATGGACATTGGATACAATTGACATGCCATAGAATTCATGAGCTCAGTGTACAGGTGGACGACGGTCCTAAGGCTACGGTCTATATTGATTTGGTGAGGCGGAGGGATGTGTATTGTTATTGGTCATATTGGTGAGGCGGAGGGACTAGACCATTCATTGACATGGTGAGGCGTAGGAATTCGCATATCCACTATCTTGATTCAATCTAAGGATTAATGATGAACAAATATGCTAAATATTGTTTATTGATACATAACATTGATATAGATGAGCATGAGAGCATGAATATTGATACCTGCTACATTGATGTTCATATTGTTTATGACTACCTCACTAGGAAATGTATGCCTGACGTGCCTCATCTCATGCATTTCAGGTTGAAAGATCGTGCGTAGAAGGATCGGATTGTCAAGGCAAGACAAGTCACTACAAGCCCTATAATAATGTATTTTGACCTTGTAAACTCCTAGGAAGGTAGCAAAGTAGTCGAACTAGTTGTTTATGCCTATTTTGATGTGTTTGATGTGTTTGTGAGATGCATTGAGTTGGTACAGTTTTAAGGGATTTTCTTGGATGTAATCCTGCTATTATTGGAATAGGGGTCCTCGTAATTATTATATTATTAATAAATCTTAGTTTGGGGTACTTTTAACGAGACCCATCACTTTAAAAAAATGGCTTAAAAAGTGCATACTTGTCTCATAAAGGTCAAAACATAGTAAACGTATTCGTATGATCATGAAATGTGGCATGCTAGTAGTTTACACCATGGAATTGTTGTGTGTGAAGTTTCATTGCATTTGGACATCGTTTAGAAGGCAAATGGTAAAGAAGATAAGGGTTTCTTATATGTATTTAGGTTTAATTATTTCGGGCATATCGGGCCATAAGTATATAATGTATTTTTGGGGTTTTAAGATTGTAAATTTAAATGGACTCTTTATTATTTGATTAACATGTATTTGAATTAAAATAATTTTTTTATTTTGTTTCATTTAATAATAAGAAAAATAAAAATAATAATGATCATACTAACAATAATAACAATAATAATGATAATTAGTTATTACATCTTATAGTTGAATTTTTTACACCCAATAAATAGTTAAATATTTCTAATTTATTCAAATTTTTACGTGTGTAATATATGAATAAAATATAAATTATAAAATTTTAAAGGGTTTAAAATTAAAAATTTATGATTTTGAATTTTAAAAAGTTGAGGCAATTGCAACTATCGCTTAAAGTTTAGCATGAAAAAATTAATGCTAATTTTAAAGGGACCATTATCTTATTTATTTTTGCCCTAAATTTAATGAGTTTGACCATTCAAAATATGATATCAGCTGAGTCATCTCCCCAGTGAAGAGGATTTCCGTATGTTGTTATACAAAGTTTTATCTCAAGTAAACTACCTTTAGCAATTACATCCACACAACAAATTGTTACCTAAAAAAAGACAAAGACAACTTCAAACCCATGCGCCAAAATTGGTATGTTTTAGCTAATAAAACACTATATTTAGTTAAACAGATGAATGGTATGTGTTATATATATAGCTCAGTCTGTGCATCAAGTTTCATGTATTAGAAAGTAGAGAAAAAAAATAAAAGGGTTGTGATCCTTATTTCCTCAAGGTAAGGATCATATGGAGATTCATGGAATATTCCTCCTTTGTTATCTCTTTCTTGCACTCGGAGTTGGTGTTGATGGCTTCCCCATGAATGATTTGATAACTAAATTGCCGGGACAACCGGATGTTAGTTTCCGGCAATTCGCCGGGTATATTGGCTTGGACGACGGTGTTGCCGGCCGGAGTCTTTTTTATTATTTTGTGGAAGCTGAAAATGATCCCACGAATCAACCGCTCACTATTTGGTTAACCGGAGGTTAGTTCTTCTTCTTCTTCTTCTAAATCACACCTTCATACATGTAACTTACAATACAGATATAATAACGTAATCTTATTCAGGAAGCGGGTGCTCTTCAGTTGGAGATGCGTTTTCAAGTGTTGGTCCTTTTATTACAACAAAAAATGCTCGTGGTCTCAAGAGAAATTTATTTTCTTGGAACAAAGGTTGCGTGGTCTAGTTTGATTAAATGTGTTTAATCGTTGCAGTGTTTAAAGTGATATGGTATGACCTATGATGTATGTAGTTGTAATCGTGTTTAAATGTTGCAGTGTCAAATCTGTTGTTCATCGACTCTCCTATTGGAGCCGGATGGTCATATTCAAATACAAGCAGCGATTATAATAACGGAGATGATAGTACCAGTAAGATGACAATATACATTCTTGGTTTTAAAATTTACGAGAATTTTCATTTGTTTGTTTCTTACAGCAAAACTATTGGTCACCTTCATGCAAAAATGGTATGAAACATATCCAAGTTTCAAGTCCAGAGATCTGTACTTGGCTGGATCAAGTTATGCAGGTTCAATAAACTTGACCTAACACCACTTACAGATGCAGTACATGACAATATCACATGTTCATTAGGTTGGTGGGTTCTTATTCACAGGACATTACGTACCCAATTTGGCTAATGCTTTACTGGATGACAACAAGCAATCCAAGGAATTGAAATTCAACGTCAAAGGAATTGCTGTAAGTATATAATTCTATTTTATCTGAATTACCACTTTCAAGTATATATTTGCCGATGAATACTGTTTTCAACAGCTGGGGAACCCAATGCTCCGTAGAAAGCTCGACATTCTAGCAAGATACGATTTCTTCCACACTCTAGGGCTGGTTGACTCGGGGACCTACGCCGAAGCCAAGAAGGAGTGCAATACCATTGACGAAGACAATTACTTCTCCAAATTCCAAGCCAACTGGACTTACACTTGCCACGTGTTTTTGAATTATAGCCCTTTCATGTTTCACAATGATGCTTTTGATAGTTATTATGAAAATTCCAAACTCTTTGATGCCATTCGCGATCCTTGTGTCGTAAATTTCACGGATTTGCGCTTGGGGAAAAAGGTTTACATTTATTTTCAATGTTGTTCGCTTATACATATCGATGAGATCTATATATGTTGAACATCTTCGATTTTTGTTCAGCTCACCAAGGTCAGTAAAGGAGTAGACATGTGCACTTACATAAGGCCGGACTTCTATTTCAATCTCCCGGGAGTTCTGAAAGCTTTCCACGCGAATCGAACCAACTTGCCAAAGCGATGGAAGGGTTGTCAAAATATAACGTAAGTTTGCCTCGTAACATATGCTTTTGTCCATTTCTTTCATACAATATCACTACCTCCGAAGGAAACCTCACATCACATTAATTTCAATTGATGTAGGGAGGATAAATTTCAATACAACCAGAATGATAAGAACCGTGACATGCTTCCTGTGCTTAAAAGTCTTCTTCAACAATCCGTTCCCATCACAATATTGAGGTTGCCATTTATGATTTATTCATATCCTTTAGCTGTGCGTTCAAGAAAAATAGTAATACTCAAGTAAACTGCTCCAATGTTGCAGTGGAGATGTAGACGGTATGGTACCAGCAACTGGAACCTTACATCATTTATACAAATTGACCGAGGAGATGAACATCGAATTGACAAAACATGAAGCTTGGAGTTATAAAAACAAGGTTCTTTTCTTTATGCATTTAACTATATTTGTATACGTATATATGAGTGTATTTATCATAATTTAAGTTGTTTAATTTCAAATATTGAGCAGGTTGGAGGGCGGAAGTATTCATTTGGGGACTTATTGACATTCTTCACGGTGAGAGATGGTAATCATCATGTTACATTTTCTAAGCCATCCGAAGCGCTCTATATTTTCACAAATTTCACTATTAATCGAATGCACTGAGACAAGCAACGAAACCTGCAGAGTTCATCCAAACAAGATTTCCGTGGTTGCAATCATTTGTTGTGATATGTATGCAAGCAATAGATAACTGAGAATACATGAAACTCCATACCCTTTATCTCATAAATGACAAAATTTTAATGTTTTTCCAGTCGCATCATATTTCTCTTTTCACATCAAATCGTGTTGTGTATCTTTGAGTTATTATTTGGTATATTGTCGTTGTAATAATATATTACTATCTATTTAACTCTAAAACCTAAAATCTAAATCTCTAGCCCTTAAAAACCCTAAATCCTAACCCATAACCCGGAGGTCATAAACCATGAACTATATCACTAAATTCAAGTCCCTAAACTAGATATCTAACCCTAAACTAACCCCATTTCTGGAATAGTTTTATTCCGCCCTCATTGTATATGATAATAATCTTTGTATCCTAAATAAGATTTAAGCTTTACTGTATAGGATTTAGTGTTTTAAGGTTAAAGATATACATTTTAGATCTCACCGTTTAAATGAGAAGGGTTGTGTAAATTTTTATTAAACATATTTTGTACCAAAATGTAAATCATATTCAAAAAATACTTTGATACACAAATTGTTTAATTTTAGGGTTTATGAGTTTACTTTATGGTTTAGAGATTTAGAGGCTTAGGCTGTATGATTTAGAAAATAGGATTTAGGGTTTTAAGGCTAAAGGTTTAGATTTTAGATTTTTATTTAAATACGAAGCGTTATGTATTTTTTCTATGCATGTTGTGCACCAAAATATAACTCTCTTTTTTTTTCTCTAAGCAAAGCTTTTTATTATTACTAAAGTTTATGCTGTCGTCGGGAGCCTCATTAAAAACCTCCCTAAACCTAGGTGGAGGAAAAGAGTACACCCCAACTAGGCTATAACAAAATAACACAACATCTCAAAGACAAAGCCAAATTGCTTCAAAACATAACTCATATATTTCAAAACCTTGGTTTATTTCAAGATGCAACATATGCACCATTGGTGACAGTTAAATGTAGTTGCTAATTTATATCATTCATTATATTTACTAAAATCCAAAATAATCTAAATTCGAAATAATTCGAACTCAAATTCAAAGATCGTTAGATATAGTTATTTCCCCCTTTGCATCGATAAAGTCCAAATATAGCATTGACTAGTTAATCATTGATATGGGAATCTAGTTGAGTTAAAGTATTGTTATTGGACCCTATTGGATAGTATCAAAGTATTAAGGTGACTAAATTGTGAAAATTAGGAATTTAGGAGTTAAAACTATGAGGCTTTGAGAATCGAGGGACTAATCTTGCGATTAGCCCCTTCTCAATCACTAATGTCCCAACGTGGGTTAATCTGGAGAGATTTCTTCACCTAAAGGAAAGCCAATTTAAAGGAATACATATATGTTATACAAAACAAAAGGAAAATGAAATTAGAGAGCTTAACCGAGAACTTGAAGCAAACACCTCTATCATCAGCATCTTCTTCCTTCAAGCACACACCTCTATCGGAGAAACTCTTGAGCTTCATTTATTCTTCGTTTTATCGATATCGAGTCGTTGCTATCGATCGGGTAAGCTATATTCCTCAATCGGTTTTTGGATTCCTTGGATATATCAAGCTTAATCTCAAGCTAGGTTTTTTACTATCCATGGATACCTCATCGTTGTCATATATATTGAAATCGCATATCGATTTTGATATTGTTATATGGATTTTGATGTCGTAATATCGATCTTAACAATCTCCCTATTGATTTTCTAGCTCAAGAAGTTGATAAAGAGCATCCATCGTCTCCATCCAAAGCTAGAAACAAGGGGATTGTTATCCGAGAGCCTTGAAAGCTTCAAAGTGTCAAGGTGAGTGTAGTCGGAGTCTCAGGACTAGGCAGAAAGCCTTACCGAATCTTTTATTGTTGTTTTTGACCATATCGCTAATATTTTCATTGAAGAAATTGCATTGAATTGTTAATCGAACATTTTGGTAAATGTCGGTAAGTTTTGTTATTGAACATTAGACATAGATATTGGTATCGTCGTTGTGCGTTGTCATTGTTATAGTTGTTGTCATCAAAACATTGTAAAGAAATCATCAGATATTGATATTGATATTGTTATTGGACTATGAAATATTAATAATATCGAGATCATTGGTCATTGACATTCTCATTGAACATTGAATATTGAATACGAGTATGAACATTGAAACCTTGGATTTAAATGGACATTGGATAATGTTGAGTGTGTAAAAGTTCTATTATTTACACCTTATTTAACCCATATTTCTGTTGCATTCAAGCATTATTCATTGCATTTAGGTTAGTTTACAGCAAAACATCACAAATATATTAAAAGGCACAGTTTCTACTAAAATGGTTGTTTTTGCAGGTTGCTGCCATAGCAGACGGAAAGGGCAGGCGCTGGGTAGTGAAGCAGAAGAGCTGAACTGGACAAGCAGTCAAAGAGGACGATGCTGCCATGGTTGCCGCCGTGACAGTAGAGGACGACAACAGTTTTGAGGAGAAGAAGCAAATTGAACCTCGACAGATAGAGAAAATTCAACTGGTCTGTCGTGTGAAAACCTCATATTATTCCAAGCCCCAGATCAAAAGGAATGTCAAGCCCAAAGTTCAAGGAGAGAAAACCCCAAGCAAGGATGATGACGGCTGGAAAGTACATTCCTTGAAGATTTAGTCTTTATTAGAATTATACTTTCAATTAAAGTTGTATTCTTGCTAATTTAGATAACTTGAGCCCAAAGCTTATATAAGGGCATATATTTTAACCTAGGAGGGCATAACCGATTACCCTAGCTTCTTCCCAAAACTCTAGTCGTTTTCCTTCCCAAAACATGTTCTAAATTCCCCCTAGGGCCACGGGTTGATTTGTAAAGTAGTTGCAAGGGTTGTTTTGTTTTAGGAATTTTCAGTTCAATAAAATAAACTTCAAGTTCTCTTATTTTGGTTATTAATATCTTGCAAGAGCATCGGGAGAGCATTGTGAGGTTATCTATTTACTTAGCATCGAGAGAGTTAAGTATAAGAAAGAAATAAGAGCAAGTTCTCTAGTTTATAGTTGAACTATCTCGGACCTAGGGATAGGACGAGGTTAAGTGGCTAAAGAAGAATTCATCCACATCGGTGTTCATCCTTCGATTCACGCCGGGAGGTATCATCAAAGACGTGATCATCGACAGACTTGGACCTAGGGATAGGCCAAGGCACATCTGGGATTCTTGCCAAACTTGAAGTACTGAGTTGAGTGTTTGATGCCGCGACAATCAACGGACTGCTGCTGCGATAGGTGCTGCCGCGATGGGAAGCGACGACAGAACTGGATTTCCTAAACTCTGCAATACCTGCACTACTAAGCAATTCAATACCAGCCCATTCTCTCTATCTTGATATCTCTACTCTTTTATTTACGTTTACTTTATTATTTTCGTGACAACTTCTCAAATATTTTCTTTACTTTCGTGCAATGAATTAAGGTGAAGCTATTAGCCCAATCCCTGTGGAGACGATATCCGATACTTTGTATCACTTTACTACTTGCGTCGTGTACACTTGCACTACCATTGCGATAGACTCTTTTACATGCAACAAGTTTTTGGCACCGTTGCCGGGGATTGGCAACATAACTCTACCTTTTCTTTTATTGCACTTTTCGTTTTCGTTTTTATTTTTATTTTTATTTTTATTTTTTTGTTTTTCTTTGGTGCGTTCAACTCTTGTTTTTCACAAGGTTTCTTGTTTATGCGCAGATCGAATCGAGGTAAAGATCCTGAATATCCATTAGATCCGGAAATCGAACGTTCATTCAATCTCAAGGTGAGTGTAGTCGGAGTCTCAGGACTAGGCAGAAAGCCTTACCGAATCTTTTATTGTTGTTTTTGACCATATCGCTAATATTTTCATTGAAGAAATTGCATTGAATTGTTAATCGAACATTTTGGTAAATGTCGGTAAGTTTTGTTATTGAACATTAGACATAGATATTGGTATCGTCGTTGTGCGTTGTCATTGTTATAGTTGTTGTCATCAAAACATTGTAAAGAAATCATCGGATATTGATATTGATATTGTTATTGGACTATGAAATATTAATAATATCGAGATCATTGGTCATTGACATTCTCATTGAACAATGAATATTGAATACGAGTATGAACATTGAAACCTTGGATTTAAATGAACATTGGATAATGTTGAGTGTGTAAAAGTTCTATTATTTACACCTTATTTAACCCATATTTCTGTTGCATTCAAGCATTATTCATTGCATTTAGGTTAGTTTATAGCAAAACATCACAAATATATTAAAAGGCACAGTTTCTACTAAAATGGTTGTTTTTGCAGGTTGCTGCCATAGCAGACGGAAAGGGCAGGCGCTGGGTAGTGAAGCAGAAGAGCTGAACTGGACAAGCAGTCAAAGAGGACGATGCTGCCATGGTTGCCGCCGTGACAGTAGAGGACGACAACAGTTTTGAGGAGAAGAAGCAAAGTGGACCTCGACAAATAGAGAAAATTCAACTCGTCTGTCGTGTGAAAACCTCATATTTTTCCAAGCCCCAGATCAAAAGGAATGTCAAGCCCAAAGTTCAAGGAGAGAAAACCCCAAGTAAGGATGATGACGGCTGGAAAGTATATTCCTTGAAGATTTAGTCTTTATTAGAATTATACTTTCAATTAAAGTTGTATTCTTGCTAATTTAGATAACTTGAGCCCAAAGCTTATATAAGGGCATATATTTTAACCTAGGAGGGCATAACCGATTACCCTAGCTTCTTCCCAAAACTCTAGTCGTTTTCCTTCCCAAAACATGTTCTAAATTCCCCCTAGGGCCACATGTTGATTTGTAAAGTAGTTGCAAGGGTTGTTTTGTTTTAGGAATTTTCAGTTCAATAAAATAAACTTCAAGTTCTCTTATTTTGGTTATTAATATCTTGCAAGAGCATCGAGAGAGCATTGTGAGGTTATCTATTTACTTAGCATCGAGAGAGTTTAGTATACGGAAGAAATAAGAACAAGTTCTCTAGTTTATAGTTGAACTATCTCGGACCTAGGGATAGGACGAGGTTAAGTGGCTAAAGAAGAATTCATCCACATCGGTGTTCATCCTTCGATTCACGCCGGGAGGTATCATCAAAGACGTGATCATCGACAGACTTGGACCTAGGGATAGGCCAAGGCACATCTGGGATTCTTGCCAAACTTGAAGTACTAAGTTGAGTGTTTGATGCCGCGACAATCAACGGACTGCTGCCACGACAGGTGCTGCCGCGACGGGAAAAGACGACAGAACTGGATTTCCTAAACTCTGCAATACCTGCACTACTAAGCAATTCAATACCAGCCCATTCTCTCTATCTTGATATCTCTACTCTTTTATTTACGTTTACTTTATTATTTTCGTGACAACTTCTCAAATATTTTCTTTACTTTCGTGCAGTGAATTAAGGTGAAGCTATTAGCCCAATCCCTGTGGAGGCGATATCCGATACTTTGTATCACTTTACTACTTGCGTCGTGTACACTTGCACTACCATTGCGATAGACTCTTTTACATGCAACAAGTTTTTGGCACCGTTGCCGGGGATTGGCAACAGAACTCTACCTTTTCTTTTATTGCACTTTTCGTTTTCGTTTTTATTTTTATTTTTATTTTTATTTTTCTGTTTTTCTTTGGTGCGTTCAACTCTTGTTTTTCACAAGGTTTCTTGTTTATGCGCAGATCGAATCGAGGTAAAGATCCTGAATATCCATTAGATCCGGAAATCGAACGTTCATTCAATCTCAAGGTGAGTGTAGTCGGAGTCTCAGGACTAGGCAGAAAGCCTTACCGAATCTTTTATTGTTGTTTTTGACCATATCGCTAATATTTTCATTGAAGAAATTGCATTGAATTGTTAATCGAACATTTTGGTAAATGTCGGTAAGTTTTGTTATTGAACATTAGACATAGATATTGGTATCGTCGTTGTGCGTTGTCATTGTTATAGTTGTTGTCATCAAAACATTGTAAAGAAATCATCGGATATTGATATTGATATTGTTATTGGACTATGAAATATTAATAATATCGAGATCATTGGTCATTGACATTCTCATTGAACATTGAATATTGAATACGAGTATGAACATTGAAACCTTGGATTTAAATGAACATTGGATAATGTTGAGTGTGTAAAAGTTCTATTATTTACACCTTATTTAACCCATATTTCTGTTGCATTCAAGCATTATTCATTGCATTTAGGTTAGTTTATAGCAAAACATCACAAATATATTAAAAGGCACAGTTTCTACTAAAATGGTTGTTTTTGCAGGTTGCTGCCATAGCAGACGGAAAGGGCAGGCGCTGGGTAGTGAAGCAGAAGAGCTGAACTGGACAAGCAGTCAAAGAGGACGATGCTGCCATGGTTGCCGCCGTGACAGTAGAGGACGACAACAGTTTTGAGGAGAAGAAGCAAAGTGGACCTCGACAGATAGAGAAAATTCAACCCGTCTGTCGTGTGAAAACCTCATATTTTTCCAAGCCCAGATCAAAAGGAATGTCAAGCCCAAAGTTCAAGGAGAGAAAACCCCAAGTAAGGATGATGACGGCTGGAAAGTATATTTCTTGAAGATTTAGTCTTTATTAGAATTATACTTTCAATTAAAGTTGTATTCTTGCTAATTTAGATAACTTGAGCCCAAAGCTTATATAAGGGCATATATTTTAACCTAGGAGGGCATAACCGATTACCCTAGCTTCTTCCCAAAACTCTAGTCGTTTTCCTTCCCAAAACATGTTCTAAATTCCCCCTAGGGCCACATGTTGATTTGTAAAGTAGTTGCAAGGGTTGTTTTGTTTTAGCAATTTTCAGTTCAATAAAATAAACTTCAAGTTCTCTTATTTTGGTTATTAATATCTTGCAAGAGCATCGAGAGAGCATTGTGAGGTTATCTATTTACTTAGCATCGAGAGAGTTAAGTATACGGAAGAAATAAGAGCAAGTTCTCTAGTTTATAGTTGAACTATCTCGGACCTAGGGATAGGACGAGGTTAAGTGGCTAAAGAAGAATTCATCCACATCGGTGTTCATCCTTCGATTCACGCCGGGAGGTATCATCAAAGACGTGATCATCGACAGACTTGGACCTAGGGATAGGCCAAGGCACATCTGGGATTCTTGCCAAACTTAAAGTACTAAGTTGAGTGTTTGATGCCGCGACAATCAACGGACTGCTGTCACGACAGGTGCTGCCGCGACGGGAAAAGACGACAAAACTGGATTTCCTAAACTCTGCAATACCTGCACTACTAAGCAATTCAATACCAGCCCATTCTCTCTATCTTGATATCTCTACTCTTTTATTTACTTTTACTTTATTATTTTCGTGACAACTTCTCAAATATTTTCTTTACTTTCGTGCAGTGAATTAAGGTGAAGCTATTAGCCCAATCCGTGTGGAGACGATATCCGATACTTTGTATCACTTTACTACTTGCGTTGTGTACACTTGCACTACCATTGCGATAGACTCTTTTACATGCAACAAGTTTTTGGCTCCGTTGCCGGGGATTGGCAACATAACTCTACCTTTTCTTTTATTGCACTTTTCGTTTTCGTTTTTATTTTTATTTTTATTTTTATTTTCCTGTTTTTCTTTGGTGCGTTCAACTCTTGTTTTTCACAAGGTTTCTTGTTTATGCGCAGATCGAATCGAGGTAAAGATCCTGAATATCCATTAGATCCGGAAATCGAACGTTCATTCAATCTCAAGAAACAACTTCGTCACTTAATAGCCAGGAACGAGTACCTTGAGGAATAGTTAGAGACGATGGCACACCGAGGAGATGACCCTCCTGTTGGAGATGGAGTGGGTAGACAGCTTGTCGTCAATGTTGCTGCTGCTTCCGGTCGACGGTCCTGTCGTGACTACATGTTGAATGACCATGTAGAACTGGAAACACGCTGCCGGACATAGACGTTGATAACTTCGAGCTAAAACCTTTCATGTTTAGCATGATCAACAATGTCGGTCAATTCAGTGGTGCTGTTACAGAGGATGCTAGGGAGCACCTCAAAATGTTCCAGGAAATCTGTGGTTCGTTTAGACTACCAGGAGTTAATCCGGATATACTGAGGCTTCGGTTATTTCCCTATTCATTTAGGGACAGAGCAAAGACTTGGTGGAATAAACTTACGCCGGGTTCAATTAGAACTTGGGCAGATTTGTCTCATGAATTTTTATCTCGTTTTAATCCTTCGCATTTATCTGAGCGATTACATAATGAAATTGCTACTTTTCAACGGGAAGATGATGAGCCGATGCACGAGGCCTGGGACAGATTAACCACTCTTCTACGGAACTACCCAATGCATGGATTCCCCGTCTGGAATCAGGTAACAAAGTTTTATAATGCTGCCAACTTACAAACTCGTATTTGAATTGATTCAACAGCAAACAGACTATTATTGGATAAAGACCCAGACGAGGCAATGCAAGTATTGAAAAATCTGGCCAAAAATGAGGAGCAGTTTCCGACAGCAAGAAGAGGGGGTCAACGAGTACTAGGTGTCAAGCATTATGAGGCCGACAGCACGATGAAATCACAGGTAGCATTCCTTACTAAAGCAATGAAAAAGTTATTGAATGATGATGCACAACATGGATTAGAACCTGAGTACGAATTAGACCCAGAAATCGAACACACATATCAACTCAGGAACCAAGCCCGACTCTTGATAGAAAGAAAAAACTATCTTGAGGAAAGACTAGAAGCAATGGTGAACGGAAGACAAGGCAATAAGGAAGATGACAACAACAACAACAACAACCCCAGGGGTAATGTAGATCCTCCTAATGATGCCCGAAGCGATCTACCGCCGCCTGCTGCCCCAGCAGCACGTCAAACTTGTAGGGAGTACATGGATAATGACCATGTTAAACTGGAAACTACGCTACCAGATGTGGAAGCTGAACACTTCGAACTAAAACCTGCAATGTTCAGCATGATAAATTCTGCTGGCCAATTTGGTGGTTCTGCTACTGAGGACGCACGTGAACATCTAAAAGCTTTCCAGGAAATCTTTGGATCATTCAGACAGCCAGGAATAAGTCCGGAAGTACTGAGGCTCTGGCTATTTCCTCATTCATTGATGGATAGAGCGAAAACCTTGTAGAACAAGTTAACACCGGGTTCAGTAAGAACTTGGGCGGATCTCTGTCGTGAATTTCTTTCTCGTTTTAACCCTTCTCAATTATCTGAAAGATTGCGTAACGAGATTGCTACTTTTCAATAGAAAGATGACGAACCAATACATGAGGTGTGAGACAGATTTACAACTCTCTTACGAAACTGCCCAATGTATGGATTCCCTGTATGGAATCAGGTTCTCAAATTCTACAATGCTGCCAATGCACACACTCGAATGAAGATTGATTCCGCAGCAAACAACTTGTTATTGGACAAGGAACCAGACGATGCAATGCTGGTGTTGAAAAAGTTAGCAAAGAATGATGAGCAGTTTCCTACGGCTCGAAGAGGAGGTAGACGAGGAGTATCTGTAAAGGAATACGAAGCTGACAACTCGGTCAAAAATCAGACTGCATACCTCACTAAGATAGTTGAAATCCTGCAGCGAAAGGATTCTAAAGCTGTATTTTCTGCCGAAGTGGTATGTGAAACATGTAGCGGAAACCATAATACAAAAGAGTGTCCCTTACAGCTGGAAGAAGGGATGTGTGTTGGAAACTATAACAGGAATAAAACCTATGACTCCAACAACTATAATCCAAACTGGAGGAAGGACCCAAAATTTTCCTAAGTAACCCCAACAACGCACTGAACCCTCTAGTCTAGAATAACTAGAACCAAGAAGGTCCTAGGATTCTGTCATGACAAGAACCACAACAGCAGTCGACAGCCACAACGAGCATACTGGAATAGACCCTGTCAACCTTCATGTCTCAAATAGGAGCATATATAGCAAACATGGATCACTTTGTCAAGAAAACTGAATCTTTCATGGATAAAACAAAGATGAGAATGACAAACCATGAGGCTACCCTAAAATCCCTCGAGACACAAATGGGCCATGTTTCGTAGTTCATAAACCCAAGGCAAAATAAAGGATTCCCTAGTGATATCGAGGTCACTAGAAAACACACACATGAGCAGTGCAAAGCTATTACAACGAGGAGTGGGAAACAACTACAAGGGCCGATAAAAAAAGAAACATCGAGTAAGGAATCGACCCTATAGACACCTGCCATGAACATTGTTGCGTGTAAAAGAGTCTATCGCAATTGTAGTGCAAGTGTACACGACGCAAGTAGTAAAGTGATACGAAGTATCGGATATCGTCTCCACAGGGATTGGGCTAATAGCTTCACCTTAGTTCACTGCACGAAAGTAAAGGAAATAATTGAGAAGTTGTCACGAGAGTAATGAAGTAAACGTAAATAAAAGAGTAGAAATATCAAGATAGAGAGAATGGGCTGGTATTGAATTGCTCAGTAGTGCAGGTATTGCAATGCTTAGGAACTCCAGTTCTGTCGTCGCGTCTGTCGCGGCAGCTGTCCGTTGGTTGTCGCGGCAGCAAACACACCAACTTGATACTCCAAGTTTGGCAAGAATCCCAGATCTTCCTTGGCCTATCCCTAGGTCCAAGTCTGTCGATGATCACGTCTTGATGATACCTCCCGACGTGAATCTAAGGATGAACACTGATGTGTATGAATTCTTCTTTAGCCACTTAACCTTGTCATATCCCTAGGCACAAGATAGTTCAACTATAAACTAGAGAACTTGCTCTTATTTCTTTCGTATACTTAACTCTCCCGATGCTAAGTAAATGGATAACCTCACAATGCTCTCCCGATGCTCTTGCAAGATATTAATAACCAAAATAAGAGAACTTGAAGTTTATTTTATTGAACTTGGAAAATCCTAAAACAAAACAACCCTTGCAACTACTTTACAATTCAACCCGTGGCCCTAGGGGGTTTTAGAACATATCGACGGCGGGTAAACGGCGGAGGGGTTTGGTTATTGGTTATGGGGTATATGATGTCTCCTAGGTTAAAATATATGCCCTTATATAAGCTTTGGGTTCAAGTATTCTAAGATAACAAGGATTACAACTTTAATTAAAAGTAAGATTCTAATAAAGACTTAATCTTCAAGTATCCTACTTTTCAGCCGTCCTCCTTGTTTCTTGGGATTTCCTCTCCTTGAGCTTTGGCTTGACATATCTTTTGATCCGGGGCTTGGAAAAATATTTGGTTTTCACACGACAGACGAGCATAATTTTCTCTATCTATCGAGGTCCACTTTACTTTTTCTCCACTAACTTGCTGTCGTCCTCTGCTGTCACGACAGATCCATGGCAGCATCGTCCTCATAATCTACTTGTCCAGATCAGCTCTTCTGCTTCTCTGCCCTGCGCCCGCCTTCACCATCTACGACGGCGGTAACCTGCAAAATTAGCCATCTTTTAGTAGAATCCGTGCCTTTAATGTATTTGTGATGTTTTGCTGTAAACTAACCTAAATGCAATGCAATGATGCTTGAATGCAGCAGAAATATGGGTTAAAAAGGGTGAAAATAATAGAACTTTTACACACTCAACACACCCCCAAACTCAAGTTTTTGCTTGCCCTCAAGCAATTAAGACCTAAAAGAAAATGAATATTTTTGTGTTGGCTTTCAAACAGTGAACTGTCCCTTACCCGTCGCTCATTCTCTGCGACGGCAACAACCTGTCGGAAAGATTAAGATCTGTCCGGAATCTCACTATAGTCCTCATGCTGTGTGTGCATGCTTGTGAACAGTTATATGCTAATACTCTCTTAGTTCCTCGGGCGGATGTTTCAGCCGGAGGACTGCCAGCTGCCGTTGGGGCAGGTGTTGGGGTGGAAGCAGCAGAATGTGTGTGGGGGGAGGCAGGAGGTGTAGGTGTGTGGGCATGGGTGGGGATTGTGAAATAATGGGCAGGAAAGGTTGGGAAAACAACATCGGGATAATTTAAAGTATTGGTAATGAAATTTACCGTTGAGTTGGCGAAATCCCTAATGAATGTCATCAGCACCATTTGTGTGTCTTCCATTCGCTGTATGGCAGCAAGGATCTGAGCAGATTGGTCTGTCAGAGCAGCTGCTGCGGCAGGTTCAGGGGCAGGTTCCTCAGATGATTCTGCTGGGGTGGCAGCCAGATTGAAGGAGGAGAGGGGGGTTGCGACTGTCAGCTCCATGAGGCTGAGAATGTTCTTATCGGTCCAGCCCCGTCCCTTTACTAGTTTATCGGTGGTGGCTTCAGGTACGGTAGCACATCGGCAGAGAGATGTGATCATGAATGGCAGGCAGAGGAGGGCGATTGATCTGTTGGTGCAGTCCAAGACGCTCTCCCTCATGTAGCGTCCCACGTTGATGGGCCGGTTGTGCATGATCGAATGAATGAGTGCTAGCCTCTACTGGTCCACTATCGTGTGATGAGAGGACGGCAGAATTCGCTTCTTGATGAAAGTGTTCCATAACTTGGCCTGTGGAAGCAGCTGCCACCTTCTGACGGTGTTGGGATTTTTCTTGCTAGTGTTCCATTCCGTTCCCTCCTCTGTCACCTCTGCCATGACAGCATCGAAGGCAGCTGTGTCGATGGTGTCCAAAAACTGCTGATGAGCATCGTCGTTAGGACCGAAGTAGAGGCCATACATATGATTGATGCTTTCTGCTGTGAATGGCACTTCTGTCCCTCGGACAGTTACTATGGTTTCCGTCTTGCTGTCGATGGCAGCGTAGAACTCTCTCACCAGCGTTTCATTCATTTCAGCTGGCTGTTCTGCAAATTGCTCCCATAGTTGAGCCTTTATCACCCTTGCGATGAATGGTTTGAGCCCCATATTCTCTGTCTTTCGGATGTAGATGAAGCCTCTTTCTTCCCATAGTTCCTTGGTGGCGAAAGCCTGCGGGGTGGGTGCTGCCGGTGAAGAGGTTGAAGCAGCACTGCGGTGGGTACGTCTGGAAGACATTTTAGTTGCAAGTGTTTTGAAAGTAAAGAAAACAAAGAAAAACGAGAGGGGAGATCAAGTAAGAATAAGCATAAGTGAGGAAAATGAAAGTGAAACGGGGTTTTATAGAGGTAGAGTTGCTGCCCGTTTAATGCTATAACGGCAGGCGTGAATAATAGGGCGACTAATGAGCTTTGGCGTGTCTGACGCGTCTGTCACGCATTTATGCGTCTGTTACGCGCTTCTGCGTCTGCCGTGTTAGTCTGGTGACAGCCTGTCTTATCCGTGTCTGCGGCGGCAGCTGGAACGACAGGCTTCAATAAATGGGCTCTGTTGGGCTGATGGATGGATGGTGGGCTTGAGTCACTTCTCCTTTTCTTCTTGACTCCTTTATTTCTTAACGACCGAAAATATAAAAACATTATTTAAATAAAATAAACCTTATTTCCTAATAAATAATAAATAATAAAAATAAATAAAAATATAATTTAGGTTAAATTAGGGATGCCTTGTGGGGCATCTCCTAAGGTAACCACTTCCTGTATTCTTGGGGCTTCAGTCCCCTGATAATGCTTGAGGCGTTGTCCATTGACTTTGAATTGGTGCCCGTCTTTTAATGATCGGATTGTGATGGCACCATGGGGAAAAACTTGTACCACTTGGAATGGGTCAGACCATCTAGATTTTAGCTTCCCTGGGAAGAGTTTCAGTCTAGAGTTGAACAACAATACAAGCTGCCCTGGGCAGAACTGTCGTGGCAGCAACTTCCTGTCATGCCACTTCTTAGTTTTCTCCTTGTAAATTCTTGCATTGTCGTAGGCCATTCTCCTTATTTCTTCAATCTCGTTCAAATCTAATAGCCTTTTCTGGCCCTCCTTGTCCAAGTCCATATTCACTGCCTTGATTGCCCAGTATGCTTTGTGCTCTATCTCGACAGGCAAGTGACAGGTTTTTCCATAAATCAGTCGGTATGGAGACATGCCCAACAGAGTTTTAAAAGTTGTCCTATATGCCCATAATGCATCATTAAGGAGTAAAGACCAATCTTTCCTAGTGGCTTAACCATCTTCTCAAGAATGTTCTTAACTTCCCTATTAGATATCTCAGCTTGTCCATTGGTCTGTGGGTGGTATGCTGTCGCGATCCTGTGCTTGACACCATATTTCTTTAAGGCGGCAGCAATAACCCTATTGTCAAAATGTCTCCCTTCATCACTGATAATCGCCTTAGGGATGCCAAATCTCGAAAAAATGTTTTGTGCAAAAACTTTTGGACTGTCTTGGCATCATTCTTTTGGGTGGCGATAGCTTCAACCCACTTAGAGACATAATCCACTGCTAGGAGGATGTATAGATTTCCACATGAGGATGGAAAAGGTCCCATAAAATCAATCCCCCAAACGTCGAAGATCTCGACTTCTAGAATGTTTTGCAGTGGCATCTCGTTTCTCCTTGAGATGTTACCTGTTCGCTGGCACCTGTCACAGTTCTTGTAGAAGTCCTGTGCATCTTTATACAGTGTCGGCCAGTAGAACCCTGACTGCAGCACCTTGGCAGCAGTTTTATTTCCTCCTAAGTGACCTCCATATTTTGAAGCATGGCAGTGATGGAGAATGTCTTCTTGCTCTTCTTGTGGTACACACCTCCTTATAACCTGATCTGCACATATTTTGAAAATAAGAGGTTCGTCCCAATAATAATGCTTAACATCATTTTGGAACCTATTCCTGGCTTGATAATTAAGATCAGAAGGAAGTATTCCGCTAACTATAAAATTAACGAAATCAGCATACCAGGGGAGTTCAGAAGACTTACCTACCGCCATGGCTGTCGCGGCAGCGATTGCGGCAGCAAAGAGCTGCTCATCTGGGAAGGTCTCCAGTATGTTTGTCTCATCTATCGGAAGACTCTGTCCCTTATCCAACATTGACAAGTGGTCTGCCACCTGATTTTATGTCCCTTTTTTGTCCTTGATCTCAAGGTCGAACTCTTGTAACAGCAGGATCCACCGTATCAATCTAGGCTTTACGTCCTTCTTTGCGAACAAATACTTCAGGGCAGAATGGTCTGTGTGCACTATTACCTTCGTTCCATGTATGTAAGAACGAAACTTGTCGATGGAGAATACCACAGCTAATAGCTCCTTTTCTATGGTGGTGTAGTTTACTTAGGCATCATTCAATGTCTTGCTGGCATAGTATATGACATGAAACATCTTATCTCTGCGTTGCCCAAGTGCTGCCCCGACAGCATAGTAACTAGCGTCACACATAATCTCAAATGGCTGTGTCCAGTCTGGTGGCTGTACTATTGGGGCTGTTACTAGTTTTTCCTTCAGAACCTTAAATGCTTCAGTACATTCATCATTAAAGTCAAAGGGTCGGTTCTGCTCTAAAAGATGGCATAGGGGCTTGGTGATTTTTGAGAAATTTGCAATGAATCTCCTATAAAAACCAGCATGTCCTAAGAAACTTCTAATACCCTTGACTGTTGTTGACGGCGGCAGCTTCTCTATCACTTCTATTTTAGCCCAGTCAACTTCTATCCCACGGCAGCTAATCTTATGGCCTAGGACTATCCCTTCATCCACCATAAAGTGGCATTTTTCCCAATTCAAAACAAGATTTTCTTTTTCAAATCTTTCAAGTACCTTTTGTAGATTACCGAGGAAGCTCTCAAAATCGTCTCCAAAGGCGGAAAAATCATCCATAAATATCTCCAGGAAGTCCTCTACCATGTCGGAGAATATGGCCATCATGCACCTTTGGAAGGTGGCGGGTGCATTGCATAGTCCAAAAGGCATCCTCCTAAAAGCATACGTTCCGTAGGGGCATGTAAAAGTCATCTTTTCTTGATCCTCCGGTGCAATAGAAATTTGATTGTAACCTGAATAACCATCAAGAAAACAATAGTAAGGTTTACCCGCTAGTCTATCAAGCATTTGATCAATAAAGGGTAAAGGAAAGTGGTCTTTTCGGGTAGCTTTGTTAAGCTTCCGATAGTCCATACAAACCCTCCAACCGGTCACAGTCCTGGTTGGGATTAACTCGTTGTTTTCATTGGTTATCACGGTCATTCCTCCTTTCTTTGGAACACATTATACCGGGCTCACCCATTTGCTGTCGAAGATGGCGTAAATAATACCAGCATCTAACCACTTGATTATCTCTTTACGCACCACCTCTTTCATCGCATGGTTTAGTCTCCTTTGAGCATCTATAGTCGGCTTATGATCTTCCTCTAGGAGGATTTTGTGCATACACAATGCCAGACTAATGCCTTGAATGTCAGCAATCGTCAATCCAATCGCCATGTTCCTGCGGCAGCTTAGAAGAGATGATTACGGGCAGTGTGTCATTTGAACCAAGAAAAGCATATTTTAACTGCCCTGGCAAGTGCTTAAGTTCTAAGGCAGGTGGCTCAACAGTAGATGGCTTTTGGATTAAGTGGTTATCCGAAGTATAATTCAAAGGTTTGAATAACTTACCTGGACGATTGCCTAACCAGTTTACCTCCTCCTGATCTTCAGTATCAGATGTATCAGATTCAAAGGAATTGTTGTCGTCGGTGTTGTCGTCGTTGCTGTCGTGACAATCCTGTAGGTGGCTGCCGTGGCAATGACCAAATTTAATATCGTGACAGCCCGACCTGATGCAGGGTTGATCAAGGGTAACATCAGTGATAGCCTTGCATTCCTCGTCCACATCAGCATGTTTCATCGCTTGGAGAACATTCAACTTAATCTCTTGATCATTCACTCGCATGGTGAGTTCTCCTTTCTCCACATCAATCAGTGATCTTCCCGTGGCTAAGAAGGGTCGCCCATAGATGATTGGAGCATTTTCATCTGCCTCACAATCTAAAACAAGAAAGTCAGCATGAAAAATAAACTTATCCACTCTTACCAGAATATCTTCAATCTTTCCCTCTGGATGAACGTAAGAGCGGTCTGCCAGCTGCAGAGTTAATTTCGTGGGTCGTGCCTTTCCAATACCTAATTTCTGAAAAACAGACTTTGGCATTAAATTAACACTAGCACCAAGATCACAAAGTGCCTTACCCACAAATTTATTTCCGATTACGCAAGGTATGATGAAACTCCCCGGATCCTTCTTTTTCTGGGGTGGCTGCCGATGAAGAATAGTCATGCAACCTTCTGTCATCTTTACCGTTTCAAACTCCCCAAGTTTATATTTTTTCGACATAACATCCTTGAGAAATTTAGCATAACCGGGCATTCCCTAACGGCATCTAACAGCAGAATATTAATATGAACCTGCTTAAAAATATCATAAATCTTTTTAAGTTGAGATTCTTGCTTAGCTTGCTGTATCCGTTGAGGAAAAGGAGGTGGGGGACGATAATCAGCAATACGTCCTTCCCACTACATACGAATCTGAGGACGAATATCATCGTTTTTCTCCTTTGTCGCTTCTGCTATCGTGACAGGCTCATCGGCAGTAGTCTGTTTATCACCTGTCGGGGTAGCTTCCTCGGTAGGTTTATCCAAGGCAGGTTCCTTTACTGTTTCAGCTTCTTTTTCTGGCACTGGTAGTTTCTTCCCACTCCTAGTAGTAATTGCCTTACACTGCTCATGTGTGGGCTGCCTAGCATTTTCAGTATTGCTAGGGAATCCTCCATTCTGCCTCGGCTTAATATGTTGGGAAACCTGACCCATTTGTGTCTCCAGAGATTTCAAAGTAGCTTCATGATTTGTCATCCTCATCTCTGTTTTATCCATGAAATTCTCTGTCTTCTTGACAAACTGATTCATATTCTCAATATACGTACCGGTCTGAGACATAAAGGTGGCCAGAGTCTATTCCAGTATACTGCTCGTGGCATATAGTTGCTGCTGTTGCTGCTGCGGCGGCAGTTGCTGTCGCGTCAGCAATCTAGGTCCTCCCTGATTCTGATTATGTGCTTGCGGATTCAAGGCATTATTGGGATTACTCCAGGAAAATTTGGGATCCTTCCTCTAATTGGGATTATAATTGTTGGAATTATAATTTGGTTTGTAGTTTCCAACATATTTTCCCTCTATATTGGGCACTCATCCCAACTATGATTTCCCTCACAGATGTCACAAACTTCCTCAACAGCAAATCCTTGTAATCCATCATCATTCAATAACCTTTTCATTGCTTTAGTAAGGAATGCTACCTGTGATTTCATAGTGCTGTCGGCTTCATAATCCTTGACAACAAGTACCCGTTTACCTCCTCTTCTTGCAATCGGTGTAACCCTCTTAACCCGGCCTAGACGGTTGACCCGAATTAAGAAAGTCACACGGGGAAAACCAAAGTCAACCCGAAAGTCAACCTTGATTAACGACCCTTTTTTATTTTAGTGCTTGTCTAGATGCACATTAATCCTAGTTATGATCATTCAAACAACATGCTCAAAGATCATAAACATCAGAGATCAAACAGGGACCCAATTGATCAATTTACAACTTTAGGGACCAAATTGTAAATTCTGTAAATTATAAGGTCTTAACCCAAATTAATGTTACCAATTTGTAATTAGTCAGGTTTCATGCTTCTCTGTCAAATTTCAGCTCAAACGGACATCCCAAACCCATACAATTGCACAAACAAGATTCAGGACCAAAACGCAAACATTCCAAAACATTTAACTGCCAATGTCAGCCCCCAACGGTCGGCTGTTCCAAAACAGGGAGAGCCTGTTTCGAAACACGGGGCCGTTCCGCAACGCGTACCAAAACGAGGGCTGGCAGAGGGCTTCCCGTTTTGAAACGGTGTCTCCCGTTTCGGACGCCTGGGCTACTACAAGGCACCTGTTCCGAAACGGTAGCCACTGTTCCGAAACGGCCTGCACAGAATGCAGAAATTTGCTTGCTTAAACATACAATTGACCAACCAATCATGCTCCAAATGCTACCAAACTTTACCAGCAACTCATACAACATACAAGAGACATATTTGCATCAACCAATCAAGATAATAACATCATATATGAAAAGCCCCAATTCTAATGGCATGCTTCCTACTCAAGCAAACCATTCAAGCATAAAACCTTCAAAACCAAGCACATAAAGGCCAAATACAAAATCCAGCATTATTAACAACATTCAGCAAACTTAGGGAGTACAAACATCTCCCAAAACATCCATATTGGTCCCCCATTGCCAAATGCCAAAAGCTAAAGGTGTACAAGAAAACCTTTCCATACTTGAGCTTAATTCCCACTTGATTGCTTGCCTTCCTTGCTGCCCTCAATGCACTCTAATGCTCTGCATTATTGGTTCAAGAAAAGAGAGAGAGCGTAAGCAAAAGCTTAGTGAGGAATGCTCATTAAAACCATTCAATAATGCATTTATAAAACACTTTATAAATCATACTTCAAAACATCATTTATACATGCTTACAAGCATTCTTAAACAAGCAATACATGCTTCCATATCATTACATGTCATATTGGCCACAAGTGATAAATTCCATCTTTTTAAAACAAGATCAACATAAGACTCACACATGGACTTTTAAACACCATTGTGATCTTATAATTCACAAGGACCACACAAGGACTTTTAACCACCTTTGTGTCCTTTACAAGTTTCACCCCAAGGACTTTTAAACACCTTGGCCCCAAGGACTTTTAAACACCTTGGCCCATGGACTTTTAAACACCATGGCATGGACCACACAAGGACTTTTAACCACCTTTGTGTCCTTAACAAGAACCATCCAAGGACTTTTAACCACCTTGATGTTCTTAAGTAACAAGGCTCACTCAAGGACTTTTAACCACCTTAGTGACCTTAACAAGAATCACTCATGGACTTTTAACCACCATGAAGTTCTTAGAATCCACAAGGCTCACTCAAGGACTTTTAACCACCTTAGTGACCTTAACCTTTTTCAAAACATCACTTGCCAATATACATCATTATCATCAAATAATCCACTGTTTTAAAGCATTTAACCAAGCCATAAACATCATGCATTTTTAAGCATCAAACCACATTTAAACAATGTTCAAAAACAAGGAACTCTTACCTCGAGCTTCCTTCAACATATGACTTACAAAATCAGCAATAACCATGCTAAATCATGCTTTCAAAACAGAATTTAAAACATGCAATAAACCACATTGCATAACAACCAAACCATGGCCACCACTAGAGAGTTTTTCCGAAAACTTACACTTGAGCTTAGTAAAGTTGTTTAGACTTAGACTAAGCTCCCAAGACATTGGTTTCAAAGCCGAAAACCCAATTTCACTCACCGATTCCGTTTCGCCTCTTGCCGAAGCACAAATCAAGCTTCCGGATCACCACCACTTGGATCCAAAGATGACTCCCCTGTTTTAAACACATTAAAGCAGAGGATTAATCCATCATCATGCATTAATAGCTTCAATGAAAGCACCTAAACTCGCTGCTCTCATCCACACTCCACTTTCGGCTACCAAACACAACCGAAAATGCATCCAAACAACTCCTCAACAAAGCCCAGCCATAAACCATCAAAACTAAACATCCTTTGACATCATTTAACATCTAAAAAGGACCTAATAGCATCCTTATACCTCCAGCAACATCAGATCCACAAGATCACCTCAAAAACAACCAAGAATCACAAGCTAAACTTAGGAAATTCAACCTATCCGGGATTGCATTAATTAAAACTCAATTCCTTATCAAATTTACATTCATTTAACATCAAAAACACACCTCAAATCACTCCTTTAACAGATCAAACGAAAATTCATCAAAAATCATCAAATCTTGCATTTTAAGCCAAGATCCATTTCACAACTTTAAAACCACTTATAAAACATCAATTAAGGATTGAGAACAAAGGAATTTCAGTAAAGAACTGATAGTTTAGAGGAGAAGGACGTTCTTACCTCCAAACTTGAGTTTCTCCTCTTTTAGAACCAAAATGCTTGGAGAATCAAGTAGCAAATGGTGAGGTTTTGTTGATGAGATGATTAGCAATCAAAAGAGGATTGAAAAGAGAGATTTGAGTGACAAAATCAGAAGAAAAACTCTGGAGAGAAAGTGTTTGGGTTGAGAGAAAATGAAAGAAAAGGAAAATGAGATTTTAGGAGAATTAGTTAGAAATAACTTCCCTCCACTTTCTTTATGTTTAAAAATTAGAAATAATTCATTTAATATCTTAGAAAAATCTGGAGAAACTCCCTTTGGGTAAATAGCTCCTTAAAGATTCAAAGTTTCAATCCTTTCTAAAACAGTCACGCAGTTTTCAAAAATTACATTTTGGTCACTAGCCAAAATTTCACCCTTCCAAACCTCATTTTGTAAAATTGATTTCACAGTTCACTTATATATATTAAAAGAGAATTTTAGAACATTTTTCCATATTTTTAATGCAACCCGAACTAGGCTTTCCTAATTTCACCTTTTTATATTCGAACAGCACTTTGACCGAACCGGTCAATGCCCAAACTTCCAAGCCCAAAACCGGGGCGTTATAACTCTCCCCCCCCTTAAGAAATTTCGTCCTCGAAATTTACCTGAAGGAAAGAGATAAGGAATCTGCTTCAGCATGTCATCCTTCCGCTCCCACGTGGCTTCCTCAACACCGCAATGCTTCCACAGCACCTTTACCAACTCGATGGTCTTGCCACGAAGAACTTTGCTATCCGAATCCAGAACCTTCACCGGTTCCTCATTATAGGTCAAATCCGGATTCAATTCCACTTCCTCCATAGGCATCACATGCGAAGGATCAGATCTATACTTCCGGAGCATAGAAACATGGAACACATCATGAATCTTCTCCAACTCTTGAGGTAACCTTAACCGATACGCAACAGGACCCACACGCTCAACCACTTCATATGGTCCAATGTACCTAGGGCTCAACTTACCCTTCCGGCCAAACCTCATCACCTTCTTCCAAGGCCAAAACCTTCAAGAACACACGATCACCAACCGCATACTCAATCTCCTTACGCTTCAAATCCGCGTAAGACTTCTGCCGATCAGAGGCTGCCTTCAACCGCTCACAAATGAGCTTCACCTTCTCGGTGGTTCCTTTCAACAAATCCGGCATCGAAACCAACTTTTGACCCGTTTCAGCCCAACAAAGAGGAGTCCTACACTTCCTCCCATACAAAGCCTCATAAGGTGCCATTTGGATACTCGCCTGATAACTATTGTTATAAGCAAACTCCACCAAAGGCAAATGCTTCTCCCAAGAGCCCTGAAACTCAATCGCGCAGCACCTCAACATATCCTCTAAGATCTGGATAACACGCTCTGACTGACCATCCGACTGAGGATGATAGGATGTACTGAAATTCAACCTTGTACCCAAAGCTTGATGCAAACTCTGCCAGAAACGCGATGTGAACCTCGGATCCCTATCCGACACAATCGACTTAGGCACACCATGCAGCCGCACAATCTCAACAATGTACAGCTCCGCAAGCTTATCCAAGGAAAACGTAGTATGCACAGGCAAGAAATGCGCACACTTCGTCAGGCGCTCCACAATCACCCAAACTGAATTCTTCTTCGAAGGTGACAAAGGTAAACCAGATACAAAATCCATGGTAACCCTTTCCCACTTCCACTCAAGGATTCTCAACGGTTGTAACAACCCTGAAGGAACCTGATGCTCAGCCTTAACTCGCTAACACACCAAACACTTGCTCACAAACTCCGCAACATCCTTTTTCAAACCCACCCAATAGTACTCATCACGAAGATCACGATACATCTTAGTACTACCAGGGTGCATAGCAAAAGGACTACTATGACCTTCAGTCAGAATAGCACGCCTCAACTCAGCATCATTGGGCACTACTATTCGACTCCCAAAACACAACACACCATCATCATTAAAACAGAAATCCGAAGGTCTACCCTCCGCGATATCCTGAACATGAGACACCAAGGAATCATCCAGCAACTGCTTTTCCTTGATCAGCTGAACCAACGATGGTTTCACTTGCAACTCAGCCACAAGACCACCATCACGCGAAATACTCAAACTGGCAAACATAGCCCTCAGCTCACCAACTACCTTCCTACTCAAGGCATCCGCAACAACATTAGCTTTTCCAGGATGGTACTCAATCGTCAGATCATAATCCTTGAGCAACTCCAACCAACGCCGTTGTTGAGTGTGTAAAAGTTCTAGTATTTACACCTTTTTAACCCATATTTCTGCTGCATTCAAGCATCATTGCATTGCATTTAGGTTAGTTTTCAGTAAAACATCACAAATGGATCAAAAGCACGGATTCTACTAAAAGATGGCTAGTTTTGCAGGTATCTGCCATAGTAGACGTTGAAGGCAGGTGCAGGGCAGAGAAGCAGGAGAGCTGAACTGGACAAGCAGACGAAGAAGACGAAGCTGCCATGGACCTGTCGTGACAGCAGATCTATGAAGAGGAAAAGCAAAGTGGACCTCGATAGATAGAGAAAAATCTGCTCGTCTGTCGTGTGAAAGCCACATATTTTTCCAAGCCCCGGATCAAAAGATATGTCAAGCCAAAGCTCAAGGAAAGGAAATTCCTAGAAACAAGGATGCGGCTGGAAAGTAGGAGCCTTTAGAGATTTAGTCTTTATTAGAATCTTAATTTTAATTAAAGTTGTAATCCTTGTTACCTTAGAAGACTTGAGCCCAAAGCTTATATAAGGGCATAGATTTAACCTAGGCGAAACAACCGATTACCCCATAACCGAAACCTAAACCCCTATCGTCCACCCGTCACCGACATGTTCTAAATTCCCCCTAGGGCTACGGGTTGTTTTGTAAAGTAGTTGCAAGGGTTGTTTTGTTTTAGGATTTTTCAGTTTAATAAAATAAACTTCAAGTTCTCTTATTTTGGTTTTAACATCTTGCAAGAGCATCGGGAGAGCATTGTGAGGTTATCTATTTACTTAGCATCGGGAGAGTTAAGTATACAAAAGAAATAAGAGCGCGTTCTCTAGTTTATAGTTGAACCATCTCGTTCCTAGGGATAGGGCGAGGTTAAGTGGCTAAGGAAGAATTCATACACATCGGTGTTCATCCTTCGATTCACGCCGGGAGGTATCATCAAAGACGTGATCATCGACAGACTTGGACCTAGGGATAGGCCAAGGCAGATCTGGGATTCTTGCCAAGCTTGAAGTACGGAGTTGGTGTGTCTGCTGCCGCGACAGCTAACGGACAGCCGCCGCGACAGGTTCTGTCGGCGACGGGAGCGACGACAGAACTGGAGATCCTAAGCAATTCAATACCTGCACTACCGAACAATTCAATACCAGCCCATTCTCTCTATCTTGATATTCCAATCCTTTTATTTACATTTTTATCTTATTATTCTCGTGACAACTCTTAATTATTTCCTTTACTTTCGTGCAGTAAACAAGGTGAAGCTATTAGCCCAATCCCTGTGGAGACGATATCCGATACTTCGTATCACTTTACTACTTGCGTCGTGTACACTTGCACTACAATTGCGATAGAATCTTTTACACGCAACAAGTTTTTGGCGCCGTTGCCGGGGACTGGCAACATAACTACATCTTTCTTTTATTGCACTTTTTGCTTTTATTTTTATTTTTGTTTTCGTTTTTATTTTTAGTTTTCTTTAATTTTTCTTTTGTGCTTTCAACTCTCGCTTTTCACGAGGTTTTCTTGTTTATGCTCAGATCCAAAAGAGGTGAAGATCCTTAGTATAAATTAGATCCGGAGATCGAACGTTCCTTCAATCTCAAGAAACAACTTCGCCGCCTTTTAGACCGGAACGAATACCTCGAAGAACAGCTAGAGCAGATGGCACGTAACCAGCCTGTTGGTGACGGTGTACCACCTGTCGATGACCTGCCGAGGGCAGATGGACGACGGTCATGTCGTGACTACATGCTGAACGATCATGTAGAGCTGGAGACCACACTGCCAGATATTGATGTTGACAACTTCGAGCTTAAACCTGTCATGTTTAGTATGATCAACAACGCCGGGCAGTTCAGTGGTTCTGCGACAGAAGATGCTAGGGAGCATCTCAAAACGTTCCAGGAGATCTGTGGTTCGTTTAGACTGCCAGGAGTTAGTCCGGAGATACTGAGGCTTCGGTTATTCCCCCATTCATTAAGGGACAGAGCTAAAACTTGGTGGAATAAACTTACACCGGGTTCCATTATGACTTGGGCAGATCTAACTCGTGAATTTTTATCTCGTTTTAATCCTTCGCTTTTATCTGAGCGATTACGTAATGAAATTGCTACTTTTCAACAGGAAGATGACGAGCCGATGCACGAGGCCTGGGACAGATTTACTACTCTTCTTCGGAACTGCCCAATGCATGGATTCCCCGTCTGGAATCAGGTAACTAAGTTCTATAATGCTGCTAACTTACAAACTCGCATTCGGATTGATTCTGCAGCAAATGGATTATTATTGGATAAAGATCCGGACGAGGTGTTGCAAGTTTTGAAAAACCTGGCCAAAAATGAGGAGCAATTTCCGACAGCTAGAAGAGGGGGTAAACGGGTACTTGCTGTCAAGGACTATGAGGCCGACAGCACTATGAAATCACAGGTAGCATTCCTTACTAAAGCAATGAAACACTTATTAAATGAAGAATAATTACGGGGATTTGCTGTCGAGGAAGTTTGTGCTATTTGTGAGGGAAATCATAGTAGGGATGAGTGCCCAATAAATATAGAAGAAGGAAAATATGTTGGAAGTTACAAGCCGAATTATAACTCCAACAACTATAATCCCAATTGGAGAAAAGATCCCAAATTTTCCTGGAGTAACCCTAACAATGCCCTGAATCCGCAAGCATATAATCAGAATCAGGGGGTCCTAGATTGTTGACGCGTCAGCAACTGCCGCCGCAGCAGCAACAACAGCCACCACCTGCCACGAGTAGTGTATTGGAACAGACTCTGGCCACCTTTATGTCTCAGACCGGTACGTATATGGAGAATATAAATCAGTTTGTCAAGAAGACGGAAAACTTTATAGATAAAACCGAGATGAGAATGACAAATCATGAGGCTACGTTGAAATCTCTAGAGACACAAATGGGTCAGGTGTCGCAACATATTAAACCGAGGCAGAATGGAGGTTTCCCTAGCAATACTGAAAATGCTAGACCACCCCCACATGAGCAATGTAAGGCGATTACTACTAGGAGTGGGAAAAAGCTACCAGGGCCGTAAAAAGAAGCTGAAACAGAAAAGGAACCTGCCTTGGATACACCTGCCGAGGAAGCTGCCCCGACAGGTGATAAACAGACTGCTGCCGATGAGCCTGTCACGACAGCAGAAGCGACAGAGGAGAAAAAAGAAGATTATCGTCCTCAGATTCGCATGTAGTGGGAAGGACGCATTGCTGATTATCGTCCTCCACCACCTTTTCCTCAACGGATACAACAAGCTAAGCATGAATCTCAACTTAAAAAGATTTATGATATTTTTAAACAGGTTCATATTAATATTCCGTTGTTAGATGCTGTTAGGGAGATGCCCGGTTATGCTAAATTTCTCAAGGATGTCATGTCTAAAAAATCTAAACTTGGGGAATTTGAAACGGTAAGGATGCAAGAAGGTTGCATGAGTATTCTTCATCGACAGCCACCCCAGAAAAAGAAGGATCCGGGGAGCTTCATCATACCTTGTGTAATCGGCGACAAATTTGTGGGTAAGGCACTTTGTGATCTTGGTGCCAGTGTTAATCTAATGCCCAAATCTGTTTTTCAGAAATTAGGTATTGGCAAGGCGCGGCCCACGACAGTTACTCTACAGCTAGCCGACCGCTCTTACATTCACCCCGAGGGAAAAATTGAAGATATTTTGGTAAGAGTGGATAAGCTTATTTTTCCTACTGACTTTCTTATTTTAGACTGTGAGGCAGATGAGAACGCACCAGTCATCCTTGGGCGACCCTTCTTAGCCACGAGAAGATCATTGATTGATGTGGAGAAAGGAGAACTCACCATGCGCGTCAACGATCAAGAGATTAAGTTAAATGTTCTCCAAGCAATGAAACATGCTGATGTGGACGAGGAATGCAAGGCCATCATTGAGGTGACCTTTGATCAACCCTGCATCAGGTCGGGCTGCCGTGATATAAAATTTGGTCACTGCTGCGACAACCATCTACAGGCCTGTCACGACAGCAATGACGACAGCAACGATGACAGACCGACGACAGTGACTCCTCTGAATCCGATACATCTGATACTGAAAGTCAGGAGGAGGTAAACTGGTTAGGCCATCGTCCAGGTAAGTTACTCGAACCTTTGAATTACACTTCGGATAACCATTTAATCCAAAAGCCATCTACTGTTGAACCACCTGTCTTAGAACTTAAGCCCCTGCTAGGGCAGCTTAAATATGCTTATCTTGGTTGCAATGATACACTACCCGTAATCATCTCTGCTAAGCTGTCGCAGGAACAGGAACGACAGCTGATCGACATGTTAAGGCAGCACAAAAAGGCGATTGGATGGACGATAGCAGACATACAAGGCATTAGTCCGGCGATATGCATGCACAAAATCCTCCTAGAGGAAGATCATAAGCCGACGATTGATGCCCAAAGGCGGTTAAACCTTGCGATGAAGGAGGTAGTGCGTAAAGAGATAATTAAATGGTTAGATGCCGGTATTATTTACGCCATCTCCGACAGCAAAAGGGTAAGCCCAGTGCAATGTGTTCCCAAGAAAGGAGGAAAGACCGTGATAACCAACGAAAACAATGAGTTAATCCCAACCAGGACTGTGACCGGTTGGAGGGTTTGTATGGACTATCGGAAGCTTAATAAAGCTCCCCGAAAAGACCACTTTCCTTTACCCTTTATTGATCTAATGCTTGATAGATCAGCGGGTAAACCTTACTATTGTTTTCTTGATGGTTACTCAGGTTATAACCAAATTGCTATTGCACCAGAGGATCAAGAGAAAACGACTTTCACATGCCCCTACGGAACATACGCATTTAGGAGGATGCTGTTCGGCCTCTGTAACGCACCTACCACCTTCCAAAGATGCATGATGGCTATATTCTCCGACATGGTAGAGGACTTCCTTGAGATTTTCATGGATGATTTTTCCGTCTTTGGAGACGATTTTGAGAGCTGCCTCGGCAACCTTCAAAAGGTACTTGAAAGATGTGAAAAAGCTAATCTTGTCCTAAATTGGGAAAAATGCCATTTTATGGTGGATGAAGGGATAGTCCTTGGCCATAAGATTAGCTGCCGTGGGATAGAAGTCGACAAGGCCAAGATAGAAGTCATAGAGAAGCTGCCGCCGCCAACCACAGTCAAGGGAATTAGGAGTTTTTTAGGGCATGCGGGTTTTTATCGGAGATTCATCGCAAATTTCTCGAAAATCACGAAGCCCCTATGCCATCTCTTAGAGCAGAACCGACCCTTTGACTTTAATAAGGAATGTACTGAAGCATTCAAGGTTCTGAAGGAAAAGCTAGTGACAGCCCCCATAGTACAGCCACCAGACTGGATACAGCCATTTGAGATCATGTGTGATGCTAGTGACTATGCTATCGGGGCAGCACTTGGGCAGCGCAGAGATAAGCTGTTTCACGTCATATACTATGCCAGCAAGACGTTAAATGACGCCCAAGTGAACTACACCACCACAGAAAAGGAGCTGTTAGCTGTGGTGTTCTCCATCGACAAGTTTCGTCCCTACATACTTGGAATGAAAGTAATAATACACACCGACCATTCTGCTCTAAAGTATTTGTTCGCAAAAAAAGATGCAAAGCCTAGGTTGATACGATGGATCTTGCTATTACAAGAGTTCGACCTTGAGATCAAGTACAAAAAAGGGACAGAAAATCAGGTGGCAGACCACTTGTCGAGGTTGGAGACGGAACAGAGTCTACCGTTAGATGAGACACACATACTGGAGACCTTCCAAGATGAGCAGCTCTTTGCTGCCGCAATCGCTGTCGCGACAGCCATGGCGGCAGGTAAGTCTTCTAACCTTCCCTGGTATGCTGATTTCGTTAATTTTATAGTTAGCGGAATATTACCTTCTGATCTTAATTATCAAGCCAGGAAGAGGTTCCAAAATGATGTTAAGCATTATTATTGGGACGAACCTCTTCTTTTCAAAATGTGCGTAGATCAGGTTATAAGGAGGTGTATACCACAAGAAGAGCAAGAAGACATTCTCCATCACTGTCATGCTTCACAATATGGAGGACACTTAGGAGGAAAGAAGACTGCTGCCAAGGTGCTGCAGTCGGGGTTCTACTGGCCGACATTATATAAAGATGCACAGGAATTTTACAAAAACTGTGACAGGTGCCAGCGGACAGGTAACATCTCAAGAAGAAACGAGATGCCACTGCAGAACATTTTAGAAGTCGAGATCTTCGACATTTAGGGGATTGATTTTATGGGACCTTTTCCATCTTCGTGTGGAAATTTGTACATCCTCCTAGCAGTGGATTATGTCTCCAAGTGGGTTGAAGCAATCGCCACTCAAAAGAATGATGCCAAGACGGTCCAAAAGTTTTTGCACAAAAACATTTTTTCTAGATTTGGCATCCCTAGGGCGATTATCGGTGATGAAGGGAGACATTTTGATAATAGGGTAATTGCTGCCGCCTTGAAGAAATATGGTGTCAAGCACAGGATCGCAACAGCATACCACCCACAGACCAATGGACAGGCTGAGATATCCAATAGGGAAGTGAAGAACATTCTTGAAAAGATGGTTAAACCCACTAGGAAAGATTGGTCTCTACTTCTGAATGATGCATTATGGGCATACATGACAGCTTTCAAGACTCCATTGGGCATGTCTCCATACCGACTAATTTATGGGAAAACCTGTCACTTGCCTGTCGAGATCGAGCATTAGGCATATTGGGCAATCAAGGCAGTGAATATGGACTTGGACAAGGCCGGCCAGAAAAGGTTATTAGATCTGAACGAGATTGAAGAATTACGGACAATGGCCTACGACAACGCAAAAATCTACAAGGAAAAGACTAAAAAGTGGCACGATAAGAAGCTGCTGCCACGACAGTTTTGCCCAGGGCAGCTTGTGTTGTTATTTAATTCTAGACTTAAACTCTTCCCAGGAAAGCTAAAGTCTAGATGGTCTGGCCCATTTCAAGTGGTTCAAGTTTTTCCCCATGGTGCCATCATAATTCAATCATTAAAAGACGGGTACCAATTCAAAGTCAATGGACAGCGCCTCAAGCATTATCAGGGGACTGAAGCCCCAGGAATACAGGAAGTGGTTACTTTAGGAGATGCCCCACACGGCACCCCTAATTTAACCTAATTTTTCTTTTTATTTATTTTATTATTATTTATTAGGAATTAGGTTTATTTTATTTAAATAATGTTTTGTTTTATAATTTCAGTTTTTAGGAAATAAAGGAGTCAAGAAGGAAAGAAGAAGTGGCCCAAGCCCACCGCCCATCCATCAGCCCAATAAAGCCCATTTATGGTAACCTGTCGTTTCGGCTGCCGTCGCAGACGGACGTGACAGGCTGTCAACAGACTGACATTGCAGACACAGAAGCGTGCGGCAGACGCACAGCAGACGCATAAATGCGTGTCAGACGCGTCAGACACGCTACATCCAATCTGTCGCCCCGTTATTCCCGCCTGCCGTTGCGGCATTAAATGGGCAGATACCCGACAGCTATAAAACCCCGTCCCATTTTCATTTTTCATCACTTCTGATTTTTCTCTCTTGTTTTCTCCTCTAGTTTTATTTTTTTCTCTCTTTCACAGCCCTTGCAACTAAAATGTCGTCGAGACAAACCCGTCGTAACGTTGCCTCCGCTTCTTCTTCAGCAGCAGCGTCACCCTTCGCCAAAAAGGAGCTATGGGAGGAGCGTGGCTTCATATACAACAGAAACGCTCCCCATATGGGACTCCGACTGTTCATTGTAAAGGCCATCACGGCACAGTTATGGGAGTACTTTGCTGAACAACCGGCAGAGTTGAACGACACCCTGGTCAGGGAATTCTACGCAGCCATAGATAGCAGAACGGCGACATCCGTCACCGTTCGAGGAGTGCAAGTGCCCTTCACTGCCGACAACATCAACAACATGTTTGGCCTTTTCTTTGGCCCCGATGATGATGCTCACCAGAAATTCCTCGACTCTCTCGACGCTGCCGCTTATGATGCTGTCATGGTGGAGTTGACAGAGGCGGGAACATCATGGACTACCAGCAAGAAGAACCCCCACTCCGTCAATAGGGGGCAGCTCCTCCCCGAGGCAAAACTTTGGAACGCTTTCATCAAAAAGCGTATCCTGCCCTCTTCCCACCACACGACAGTCAACCGACAGCGGCTGGCCCTTATTCACTCCATCATGCACGACAGGCCCATCAATGTGGGCCGATATATGAAGAACAGCATCTTGGATTGCGCCTTCCGCTCCGACTCTCGCCTTTGCCTGCCGTTCACCATCACTTCCCTCTGTCGATGTGCTGCTGTACCCGAGGATCCATCCGACAAAATAAGGAAGGGCAGAGGCTGGACAGACAATAACATCAACAACCTCATGGAGTTGATCGTGGCTACACCTGTCTCCTCCTTCAACCCTGTCGGCTCCCCCGCAGAATCTTCAGAGGAGCCTGCCCCGGAACCTGCTGCCGCCACCGCTCCGACAGACCAGTCTGCCCTCCTCCTTGCTACGTTACAACGGGTAGAAGAACGCCAAATGGGATTGATGACATTTATTCGGGACTTCACGAACTCCACAGTAAATTTTATTACCCAAAATTTAAATTTTCCCGAAATTCAATTCCCTACTTTTCCTGCCCATTATTTCCGTATCCCCATTCCTGTCCACACCCCTGTTCACACACCCACCCCACCCGGCTCTCCACATTCCCACTCTACCGCCTCCACCACATCACCTGCCCCGACGGCAGCAGGCAGCCCACTGGCAGACACCTCTCCGAGAGGAACAAAGCGACCTGCCTCCGATGACAGCCCGCTAGTCCGGAGAAATTTGGAGAGGGACTTTACGCGGGTCAAGAGGATCAAACATGTGGCAGACAAGAAAAGGCTGCCCAAGGCTAGCACCACCACCAGCAGCTCATGGGACAGTGGCAGCAGTTCCGATGTCCAGCTAGTGGAGCAACCTGCTCCTGAACCTGCCCCTGAACCTGCCCAGCCTCCTCCACAGCCCAGGCGCCGCCGTCAGATTCGTGTCAGCAGCAGCAGCGAGGACAGCGACTGAAAATTTAAGTTCTTTTATTCCTCTTATTGATGCCTGCCTTTATCTTTTGTGATGTACTTTTCTTTATTTTTTTATCTTTTCATGTCATTTTGCATTGAGGGCAATGCAACCCTCGAGTTTGGGGGTGGCAACCCTCCATCATTAATGGAGTCTTATGCACATCTTTTTTATTATTTGTTGTGTCTTATTATTTATTTAAGTTCTCTTAAAAAAATCAGAAAATATAAAAATGTTGGCTTAAAACTGTGAAGTTAGCTTACCTGTCATGACGGTTCTGTCGTGGCAGCATCTTTAGGACAGGTTAAGGAGAAGTTTAGAGCCTTTCTATAGTTCTGAAAACTTAAACACCTTTGTGACTATTATATTGCTTAGATTTCTTTTAGCCAAACTAGAATAGGAAGCTTAGAACTTGAATAGCCCCTAGAGGTGCCTAAAACTGGCTCTAGGAAAGAAGTTTAGCAAAAGAAAATCAAAAACCTAGAGGTGCCCGAAACCGGCTCTAGGAAGCTAACTAGAGGTGCCCGAAACTGGCTCTAGAATAATTTAGCTTGAAAATAGAAGAAAAAGAAGCATGAAAATGTGCCTTCTAAAAAAAAACTTTGGCATAAAAAATTCGGGTTAAGAAGTTGAATATTCTAGTGAAACTAAGAGAGTCTTAGCATATAACTGTTCACAAGCATGCACACACTGCACGAGAGCTATAGGGAGATTCCGGACAGATCCTAACCTTTCCGACAGGTTGCTGCCACCATAGAGAATGAGCGACGGGTAAGGGACAGTTCACTGTTTGAAGGCCAACACAAAAATTTTCATTTTTCTTTTAGGTTTAATTGCTTGAGGGCAAGCAAAGACTTGAGTTTGGGGTGTGTTGAGTGTGTAAAAGTTCTATTATTTACACCCTTTTTAACCCATATTTCTGCTGCATTCAAGTATCATTGCATTGCATTTAGGTTAGTTTTCAGTAAAACATCACAAATGGATCAAAAGCACAGATTCTACTAAAAGATGGCTAGTTTTGCAGGTATCTGCCATAGTAGACGTTGAAGGCAGGCGCAGGGCAGAGAAGCAGAAGAGCTGAACTGGACAAGCAGACGAAGAAGACGAAGCTGCCATGGACCTGTCGTGACAGCATGGTGACAGCAGATCTATGAAGAGGAAAAGCAAAGTGGACCTCGATAGATAGAGAAAAATCTGCTCATCTGTCGTGTGAAAGCCACATATTTTTCCAAGCCCCGGATCAAAAGATATGTCAAGCCAAAGCTCAAGGAAAGGAAATTCCTAGAAACAAGAATGCGGCTGGAAAGTAGGAGCCTTTAGAGATTTAGTCTTTATTAGAATCTTACTTTTAATTAAAGTTGTAATCCTTGTTACCTTAGAAGACTTGAGCCCAAAGCTTATATAAGGGAATAGATTTAACCTAGGCGAAACAACCGATTACCCCATAACCGAAACCTAAACCCCTGTCGTCCACCCGTCACCGACATGTTCTAAATTCCCCCTAGGGCTACGGGTTGTTTTGTAAAGTAGTTGCAAGAGTTGTTTTGTTTTAGGATTTTTCAGTTCAATAAAATAAACTTCAAGTTCTCTTATTTTGGTTTTAACATCTTGCAAGAGCATCGGGAGAGCATTGTGAGGTTATCTATTTACTTAGCATCGGGAGAGTTAAGTATACGAAAGAAATAAGAGCGAGTTCTCTAGTTTATAGTTGAACCATCTCGTGCCTAGGGATAGGGCGAGGTTAAGTGGCTAAGGAAGAATTCATACACATCGGTGTTCATCCTTCGATTCACGCCGGGAGGTATCATCAAAGACGTGATCATCGACAAACTTGGACCTAGGGATAGGCCAAGGCAGATCTGGGATTCTTGCCAAGCTTGAAGTACGGAGTTGGTGTGTCTGCTGCCGCGACAGCTAACGGACAGCCGCCGCGACAGGTGCTATCGGCGACGGGAGCGACGACAGAACTGGAGATCCTAAGCAATTCAATACCTGCACTACCGAACAATTCAATACCAGCCCATTCTCTCTATCTTGATATTCCAATCCTTTTATTTACGTTTTTATCTTATTATTCTCGTGACAACTCTTAATTATTTCCTTTACTTTCGTGCAGTAAACAAGGTGAAGCTATTAGCCCAATCCCTGTGGAGACGATATCCGATACTTCGTATCACTTTACTACTTGCGTCGTGTACACTTGCACTACAATTGCGATAGACTCTTTTACACGCAACAGTCGCTGCCTAAGATTCAACTCCTTCTGAGATATCAAATACCTCAAACTCTTGTGATCCGTGTACACAGTACACTTCTCACCATACAGATAATGTCTCCAGATCTTCAAAGCAAAAACCACTGCAGCCAACTCAATATCATGCGTAGGATAATTGCGCTCATGCACCTTCAACTGCCGCGATGCATAAGCCACAACCTTACCCTCTTGCATCAGCACATATCCCAAACCAACATAGGACGCATCACTATAGACCACAAACTCTTTCCCTGATTCAGGCTGAACCAAGATAGGAGCTTGCGTCAAAGCCGCCTTAAGCTTCTCAAAAGCCTGCTGTCTCGCCTCCGTCCACTCATACTTAACATCCTTTTGCAACAACTTCGTCAAAGGTGGAGCAATCTTAGAAAACACATCCACAAACCTCCGGTAGTATCCCGCCAAACCAAGGAAACTACGGACCTCATGAACAGACTTAGGAACCTTCCAGTTCATCACCGCCTCAATCTTCTGAGGATCAACACGAATCCCCTTAGCAGAAACTACATGCCCAAGGAACACCACCTCCTTAAGCCAGAACTCACACTTGCTCAGCTTAGCATAAAGCTGATTCTCCAACAAAGCTTGCAGCACAATCCTCAAATGCTCTTCATGCTCCTCCTCAGTACGCGAGTACACGAGGATATCATCAATGAACACCACAACGAACTTGTCCAGGTATTCATGAAACACACGATTCATCATGTCCATGAAAGCAGCAGGAGCATTTGTTAAACCAAACGGCATCACAAGGCACTCATAATGCCCATACCTTGTCCTGAAAGCTGTCTTAGGCACATCCACATCCTTTACTTTCAACTGGTAATACCCTGACCTCAAGTCAATCTTAGAGAACACAGCTGCTCCCCGAAATTGATCAAAGAGATCATCAATTCTCGGCAAAGGATACTGATTCTTTATAGTCAACTTGTTCAGCTGACGGTAATCAATGCACATTCTCATAGTGCCATTCCTCTTCTTCACAAACAAGACCGGTGCACCCCAAGGTGACACACTTGGCCGAATGAAACCATGATCAAGCAACTCTTGCAGCTGCGTCTTCAGCTCCTTCAGCTCCTTAGGTGCCATTCTATAAGGGGTAATGGACACAGGAGTTGTATTCTCATACAGCTCAATTCCAAACTCCACCTCGCGATTAGGAGGTAAACCAGGCAACTCCTCAGGAAACACACCAGGAAACTCCTTCACAACTCTGATATCTTGCACCCGCAACTCCTTAGAGCTAGGATTCATTACAAAAGCTAGATAAGCTTCACAACCTTGCCTCAGCATCCTGCTCGCCTCCAAGGTAGACACCACATTGGCAATAAACTTCACATTCTCACCAACCACAACAACTTCGTATTCATTCGCAAGCTTCAGCGAAACTCGCTTATTTTCACAATCCACAATAGCACGATGCTCAGCAAGCCAATCCATACCAAGGATTACATCAAAACCATAGAAAGGCAGCTCCATAAGATCAACATGAAAAACATGTTCTTGAACGACCAAAGGACACCTTCTATACAACTTTCGAGTCACAACAGTCTCACCAAAAGAACTAGTGACACGAACTCCAACATCCAAAGACTCAACAGGCAAACCAAGCAATTCAGCATGCTCACGCAAAATATATGAATGCGTAGATCCAGAATCTATCAAGGAAAGTAATGACAAAGATTGCAAAGTAAAGGTACCTGCAATCACATCCGCGTCATTCCTTCCCTCCCGCTGAGCATACACCCTAGCTTGACCTCCACCCTCAGGCTGAATAGCCACAACATGGGCCACTCCTCGACCACCTTCCTCTCTCCGCTGGAAATTACCACGGCCGCGCCCACGACCTCTCTGCGGTGTAGCAACAACAGGAGCACGCACTTGGCCACCAGCCAACATAGGACACTCTCGCCTCAAGTGATCTGCAGATCCACAATTCCAGCACCCGTTACCAGCTGCTGCAACAGGAGCTTGCACCTCTCTCACAGCATGAGGACAATCACGCTTCATGTGACCACGTGATCCACAAATCCAACAAGCACTCGGATCAGCTCTAGCATTGCCTCCCCGAGAAGGTACACCACCACCTCTCTTGGCCGAGGACTGATACTTCTGGTCACGTCCCCTCTTGTTCCGTCCACCACCGGAACTATACTCAGCAGCTCGCTTTCCAGCACTAGAACCAGCACCTCTAGTAGATAAACCCAAGTTCATCTCAATATCCTTAGCTCGGCCCACCAGCACATCAAAATCATCATATTCGGCGGCCAGCACATACATCTTCACATCCGTCACTAAACCATAACGGAATCTTTCGCACCTCGCCCGCTCATCAGGTACCAGCTCAGGTGCATATTGACTGAGTCTAACAAACTGAACTTCATACTCAGCCACAGTCATGCTCCCCTGGGTAAGAGACATGAACTCACGCTTCTTTTCATCCAGGTACCTTACACCAAGATACCTCCTCTTGAACACATTCTGAAAGAATGTCCAAGTTATATCAACTTCAGCCATCCCAGCTATAGTGGTCGTCCACCACGTATAAGCATCATCCTGTAGCAAGGATACCACACAACCCAGCTTTTGCACATCCGTGCAACTCATCTGACCCAAGATCCTCTTGGTACTCTCCATCCAGGATTCAGAACCTTCAGCAGACATACCCCTGAACTCAGTCCCACCTAGACTGCGTAAGCGCTCCAAGGGTAGTCTCACTCCAGCATCTCCCTGATGCCCAGCTCCTTGAGCTCCAGCTACTGCCGCTCGAAAAGCACCAGCAATAGCTTGCACCAACATCGTCATGTCAGGCATAGCTTGCCCCTGACCAACCTCAGGTCCAGCGACCCCAGCACCAGCTGCCGCTTCAGCTCTTTCACCTTCAGCACCACCACCACCAGGTGGAGGAGGTAACACTGCACTTCCCGCATTCTCCTCATTCTCATTCTCATTCGGAGTCGTAGCTCGCACATTACTTCTCAACTCTCTACGTGGTGCCATACTCTAACCATGCAATCACAATGCAAATAAACAAAGTTAGGTCCAGCAAGGTAAGCAATCCAAGTACTCAAGCTCAATTTCACTTAAAATCAACATCATTTCATTAGCTTTGATTTGGCAATGGGTACCCCACAACATGCTTCATCACAGCATACAACTCAATAGCATCAAATCACAAACCACTCAACATGCTTTCAATCAATCAAGCATACATAGCACACATACTTCAATCATGCACACATTCATTCCCAATTACTCGAGAACTCAGCTCTGATACCACCAAATGTAACCCTCTTAACCCGGCCTAGACGGTTGACCCGAATTAAGAAAGTCACACGGGGAAAACCAAAGTCAACCCGAAAGTCAACCTTGATTAACGACCCTTTTTTTATTTTAGCGCTTGTCTAGATGCACATTAATCCTAGTTATGATCATTCAAACAACATGCTCAAAGATCATAAACATCAGAGATCAAACAGGGACCCAATTGATCAATTTACAACTTTAGGGACCAAATTGTAAATTCTGTAAATTATAAGGTCTTAACCCAAATTAATGTTACCAATTTGTAATTAGTCAGGTTTCATGCTTCTCTGTCAAATTTCAGCTCAAACGGACATCCCAAACTCATACAATTGCACAAACAAGATTCAGGACCAAAACGCAAACATTCCAAAACATTTAACTGCCAATGTTAGCCCCCAACGGTCGGCTGTTCCGAAACAGGGAGAGCCTGTTTCGAAACACGGGGCCGTTCCGCAACGCGTACCAAAACGAGGGCTGGCAGAGGGCTTCCCGTTTCGAAACGGTGTCTCCCGTTATCGACAGGCGGTATAACTTCGCCGGCAGGCGGGTCAACATGGGCCATCTTCTCTAGCTGTTCCTCAAGGTACTCGTTCCTGGCTAAAAGGTGACGAAGTTGTTTCTTAAGATTGAAGGAACGTTCGATTTCTGGATCTAATGGATACTCATGATCTTTACCTCGATTCGATCTGCGCATAAACAAGAAAAACTTGTGAAAAGCAAGAGTTGAATGTACCAAAGGAAAAACAGAAAATAAAAATAAAATAAAATAAAAACGAAAACGAAAAGTGCAATAAAAGAAAGGTAGAGTTATGTTGCCAATCCCCGGCAACGGCGCCAAAAACTTGTTGCGTGTAAAAGAGTCTATCGCAATTGTAGTGTAAGTGTACACGACGCAAGTAGTAAAGTGATACGAAGTATCAGATATCGTCTCCACAGGGATTGGGCTAATAGCTTCACCTTAGTTCACTGCACGAAAGTAAAGGAAATAATTGAGAAGTTGTCACGAGAGTAATGAAGTAAACGTAAATAAAAGAGTAGAAATATCAAGATAGAGAGAATGGGCTGGTATTGAATTGCTCAGTAGTGCAGGTATTGCAATGCTTAGGAACTCCAGTTCTGTCGTCGCGCCTGTCGCGGCAGCACCTGTCGCGGCAGTTGTCCGTTGGTTGTCGCGGCAGCAAACACACCAACTCAATACTCCAAGTTTGGCAAGAATCCCAGATCTGCCTTGGCCTATCCCTAGGTCCAAGTCTGTCGATGATCACGTCTTGATGATACCTCCCGGCGTGAATCTAAGGATGAACACTGATGTGTATGAATTCTTCTTTAGCCACTTAACCTTGCCCTATCCCTAGGCACAAGATAGTTCAACTATAAACTAGAGAACTTGCTCTTATTTCTTTCGTATACTTAACTCTCCCGATGCTAAGTAAATGGATAACCTCACAATGCTCTCCCGATGCTCTTGCAAGATATTAATAACCAATATAAGAGAACTTGAAGTTTATTTTATTGAACTTGGAAAATCCTAAAACAAAACAACCCTTGAAACTACTTTACAAATCAACCCGTGGCCCTAGGGGGGTTTTAGAACATATCGACGGCGGGTAAACGGCGGAGGGGTTTGGTTATCGGTTATGGGGTATATGATGTCTCCTAGGTTAAAATCTATGCCCTTATATAGGCTTTGGGCTCAAGTATTCTAAGATAACAAGGATTACAACATTAATTAAAAGTAAGATTCTAATAAAGACTTAATCTTCAAGTATCCTACTTTTCAGCCGTCCTCCTTGTTTCTTGGGATTTCCTCTCCTTGAGCTTTGGCTTGACATATCTTTTGATCCGGGGCTTGGAAAAATATTTGGTTTTCACACGACATACGAGCATAATTTTCTCTATCTATCGAGGTCCACTTTACTTTTTCTCCACTAACTTGCTGTCGTCCTCTGCTGTCACGGCAGATCCATGGCAGCATCGTCCTCATCATCTACTTGTCCAGTTCAGCTCTTCTGCTTCTCTGCCCTGCGCCCGCCTTCACCATCTACGACGGCGGCAACCTGCAAAATTAGCCATCTTTTAGTAGAATCCGTGCCTTTAATGTATTTGTGATGTTTTGCTGTAAACTAACCTAAATGCAATGCAATGATGCTTGAATGCAGCAGAAATATGGGTTAAAAAGGGTGAAAATAATAGAACTTTTACACACTCAACAAACACTACCCCGATAGAGGAGAAATAGTATGTTGTCGTCACACTTGCCACAACATCAGAAGGAACAGAGGAGCAGACAGATTAAGCTGAAGATCTTGTGTAACCCCCTTAACCCGGCCTAGACGGTTGACCCGAATTAAGAAAGTCACACGGGGAAAACCAAAGTCAACCCGAAAGTCAACCTTGATTAACGACCCTTTTTTTCTTTTTAAACTTGTCTAGATGCTCATTAACCCTAATGGTGATCACACAAACATCATATTCAGAGATCACAACACCAGAGATCAAACAGGGACCCAATTGATCAATTTTATAACTTTAGGGACCAAATTGTAAATTCTGTAAATTATGAGGACTTAAGCCGAAATAAAGTTACCATCTTGAAATTAAACAGGTTTCATGCATCTCTGTCAAATTTCAGCTCAAACGGACATTCCAAACTCATACAATTGCACTAACAAGATTCAGGACCAAAATGCAAACAATCCAAAACATTCAACTGCCAATGTCAGCCCCCAACGGTCGACCGTTCCGGAACAGACAGAGCCTGTTTCGAAACGCGGGGCCGTTCCGCAACGCGTACCGAAAAAGGGGATGGCAGAGGCCTTTCCGTTTCGAAACGGTGCCTACCGTTTCAGACGCCTGGGCTCATTCAAGGCACCCGTTCCGGAACGGTGTGCAATGTTCCGAAACACCCTGCACAGAAAGCTGCATTTTACATACTCAAACACACAATTGATCAGCCAAACATGCTCCAAATGCTACCAAACTTTACCAGCATGAAATTCAACATATAAGAGACATTTAAGCATCATCCAATCATCAAAATAGTATCACAAGTAAAAAGCCCCAATTCTAATGGCATGCTTCCTACACAAGCAAACCACTCAAGCATAAAACTTCCAAAACAAACATATAATGGCCAATTACAAAACCAGCAATATTGACAACATTAAACATACTTAGGGAGTACAACACATCTCCCAAAACAACCACATGAGTTTCCCCCATTGCCAAATACCCAAAAGCTAAATGTGTTCAATAAAACCTTTCCATACTTGAGCTTAGTTTCCCCTTGGTTGCTTGCCTTCCTTGCTGCCCTCAAATCACTTAATGTTCTGCATTATTGGTTTAAGAAAACAAAAGAAAGCGTAAGCAAAAGCTTAGTGAGGAATGCTCATTAAAAACCATTCAATAATGCATTTATAAATCACTTTATAAAACATGCTTCAAACCATCATTTAAACATGCTCAAAGCATTCTTAAACAAGCAATCCATGCTTCATATCATAACATGTCATATTGGCCACAAGTGATAAGTTCCATTTCTTTAAAACAAGTTCAACATAAGACTCACACATGGACTTTTAAACACCATTGTGATCTTATACTTTCCAAGAACCACACAAGGACTTTTAACCACCTTTGTGTTCTTCCCAATGACTTTTAAACACCTTGGCCCCAAGGACTTTTAAACACCTTGGCCCATGGACTTTTAAACACCATGGCAAGGACCACACAAGGACTTTTAACCACCTTTGTGTCCATAGCTGGATTCACCCCCAAGGACTTTTAAACACCTTGGCCCCAAGGACTTTTAAACACCTTGGCCCCATGGACTTTTAAACACCATGGCCCCATGGACTTTTAAACACCATGGAAAGGATCACCTAAGGACTTTTAACCACCTTAGTGTCCGCAACAAGAACCCTCCAAGAACTTTTAACCACCTTGATGTTCTTAAGTAACAAGGCTCACTCAAGGACTTTTAACCACCTTAGTGACCTTAACCCTTTTTAAAACATCACTTGCCAATATACATCATTTTCATCATTTAATCCACTGTTTTTAAGCATTAAACCAAGCCATATTCATCATGCATTTAAAAGCATCAAACCACAATTAATCAATGTACAAAAACAAGGAACTCTTACCTAGAGTTTCCTTTAACATATGGCTTACAACATCAGCAAATACCATGCTAAATCATGCTTTCAAAACAGTAATTAAAACATGCAATAAACCACTTTGCATCACAAAAAAATCATGGCCACCACTAGAGAGTAATTCCGAAAACTTACACTTGAGCTTAGCAAAGTTGTTTAGACTTAAACTAAGCTCCCAAGACATTGGTTTCAAAGCCGAAAACCCAATTTCACTCACCGATTCCACTTCGCCTCTTGCCGAAGCACCAATTCAAGCTTCCGGATCAACAACTCTTGGATCCAAAGATGCCTCCCCTGTTTTAACACATCAAAGCAGAGGATTAATGCATCATCATGCATTAATAGCTTCAATGAAAGCACCAAAACTCGCTGCTCTCATCCACACTCCATTTTCGGCCACCAAACACAACCGAAAATGCCTCCAAACCACTTCTCAACAAAGCCCAGCCAATAACCATCAAAACCTAACATCCTTTAACATCATTTAACATCTAAAAAGAGCTTAACAACATCCTTATACCTCCAGCAACAACAGATCCACAAGATCTCACCAAAAACAACCTAGAATCATAAGCTAAACTCAGGAAATTCAACCTATCCGGGATTGCATTAATCAAAACTCAATTCCTTATCAAATTAACATTCAATAATCATCATTTTAACACCTTAAAACACTGCTTTAACAGATCCAACGAAAATTCATCAAAAATCACCAAATCTTGCATTTTAAGCCAAGATCCATTAAACCACTTAAAAGCCATTTATAAAACATCAATTAAGGATTGAGAACTTAGGAATTTCAGTAAAGAACTGATAGTTTAGAAGAGAAGGACGTTCTTACCTCCAAACTTGAGTTTCTCCTCTTTAGAGCCAAAAAAGCTTGAAAATCCAATTAGCAAATTGCAAGGTTTTGTTGTTGAAATGATTAGGAATCCAAAGAGAATTGAAAAGATAGATTTGAGTGACAAAATCAGAAAGAAATCTCTGGAGAGAAAGTGTTTGGGTTGAGAGAAAATGAGAGAAAAGGAAAATTGGAAGAAAATGGAAAGTTGGTTACAAAATAGTAAAATGATTTCCCTCCACTTTTCTTAAGCTTTAAAATCAGAATTATACATTAAAATATCTTAGAAAAATCTGGAGAAACTCTTTTTGGAATAATAGCTCCTTAAAGATTCAAAGTTTCAACCCTTTCTAAAACAGTCACCCAACTTTCAAAAATTACATTTTGGTCACTTTCCAAAATGTCAGCCTTCCAAAACTCATTTTGTAAAATTGATTTCACAGTTCACCTATATATATTAAAAGTTGATTTTAGAACATTTTTCCATATTTTTAATGCAACCCGAACTAGGCTTTCCTAATTTCACCTCTTTAGATTCGAACAGCACTTTGACCAAACCGGTCAACGCCCAAAACTACCAAGCCCAAAACCGGGGCGTTACAACTCTCCCCCCCTTAAGAAATTTCGTCCTCGAAATTTACCTGAAGGAAAGAGATAAGGAAACTGCTTCAGCATGTCTTCCTTCCGCTCCCACGTGGCTTCCTCAACACCTCGATGCTTCCACAGCACCTTCACCAACTCAATGGTCTTGCCACGAAGAACCTTGCTATCCGAATCCAGAACCTTCACCGGTTCCTCATCATAGGTCAAATCCGGATTCAAAACCACTTCCTCCACAGGCATCACATGCGAAGGATCATATCTATATTTCCGGAGCATAGAAACATGGAACACATCATGAATCTTCCCCAACTCCTGAGGTAACCTCAACCGATACGCAACAGGACCCACACGCTCAACCACCTCATATGGTCCAATGTACCTAGGGCTCAACTTACCCTTCCGGCCAAACCTCATCACCTTCTTCCAAGGCGAAACCTTCAAGAACACACGGTCACCCACCGCATACTCTATCTCCTTACGCTTTAAATCCGCGTAAGACTTTTGCCGATCAGAGGCAGCCTTCAACCGTTCACAAATGAGCTTCACCTTCTCGGTGGTCCCTTTCAACAAAGCCGGCATCGAAACCAACTTTTGACCAGTTTCAGCCCAACAAAGAGGAGTCCTACACTTCCTCCCATACAGAGCCTCATAAGGTGCCATCTGTATACTCGCCTGATAACTATTGTTATAAGCAAACTCAACCAAAGGCAGTTGCTTCTCCCAAGAACCTTGGAACTCAATCACGCAACATCTCAACATATCCTCCAAAATCTGAATAACGCGCTCAGATTGACCATCCGACTGAGGATGATAGGATGTACTAAAATTCAACCTTGTACCCAGAGCTTGATGCAAACACTGCCAGAAACGCGATGTGAACCTCGGATCCCTATCCGACACAATCGACTTAGGCACACCATGCAGCCTCACAATCTCAGCAATGTACAGCTCTGCCAGCCTATCCAAAGAAAACGTAGTATGCACAGGCAAGGAATGCGCACACTTCGTCAGGCGATCCACAATCACCCAAACCGAATTCTTCTTCGATGGTGACAAAGGTAAACCAGATACAAAATCCATGGTAACCCTCTCCCACTTCCATTCAGGGATTTTCAACGGTTGCAACAACCCTGAAGGAACCTGGTGCTCAGCCTTAACTCGCTGACACACCATGCACTTGCTCACAAACTCTACAACATCCTTTTTCAAACCCACCCAATAGTACTCATCACGAAGATCACGATACATCTTAGTACTACCAGGGTGCATAGCAAAAGGACTACTATGGCCTTCAGTCAGAATAGCATGCCTCGACTCAGCATCAGCAGGCACTACTATCCGACTCCCAAAACACAACACACCATCATCATTAAAGCAGAAATCCGAAGGCCTACCCTCCGCGATATCCTGAACATGAGACACCAAGGAATCATCCAACAATTGCTTTTCCTTGATAAACTGAACCATAGATGGTTTCACTTGCAACTCCGCAACAAGACCACCATCGCGCGAAATGCTCAAACTGGCAAACATAGCCCTCAGCTCAACAGCTACCTTTCTACTCAAGGCATCCACAACAACATTAGCCTTTCCAGGATGGTACTCAATCGTCAGATCATAATCCTTGAGCAACTCCAACCAACGTCGCTGCCTAAGATTCAACTCCTTCTGAGACATCAGATACCTCAAACTCTTGTGATCCGTGTACACAATACACTTCTCACCATACAGATAATGTCTCCAAATCTTCAGAGCAAAAACCACCGCAGCCAACTCAATATCAAGCGTAGGATAGTTGCGCTCATGCACTTTCAACTGCCGCGATGCATAAGCTACAACCTTACCCTCTTGCATCAGCACACATCCCAAACCAACATAGGATGCATCACTATAGACCACAAACTCTTTCCCTGATTCAGGCTGAACCAAGATAGGAGCTTGCGTCAAAGCCGCCTTCAGCTTCTCAAAAGCCTGCTGTCTCGCTTCCGTCCACTCATACTTAACATCCTTCTGTAACAACTTCGTCAGAGGTGCAGCAATCTTAGAAAAACCATCCACAAACCTCCGGTAGTATCCTGCCAAACCAAGGAAAATATGAACCTCATGAACAGACTTAGGAACCTTCCAATTCATCACCGCCTCAATCTTCTGAGGATCAACACGAATCCCCTCAGCAGAAACTACATGCCCAAGAAACACCACCTCTTTAAGCCAGAACTCACACTTGCTCAGCTTAGCATAAAGCTGATTCTCCAACAAAGCTTGCAGCACAATCCTCAAATGCTCTTCATGCTCCTCCTCAGTACACGAGTACACGAGGATATCATCAATGAACACCACAACGAACTTATCCAGGTATTCATGAAACACACGATTCATCATGTCCATGAAAGCAGCAGGGGCATTTGTCAAACCAAACGGCATCACAAGGAACTCATAATGCACATACCTTGTCCTGAAAGCTGTCTTAGGCACATCCACATCCTTCACCTTCAACTGATAATACCCTGACCTCAAGTCAATCTTAGAGAACACTGCAGCTCCCCGAAATTGATCAAAGAGATCATCAATCCTCGACAAAGGATACCGATTCTTGATAGTCAACTTATTCAGCTGACGGTAATCAATGCACATTCTCATAGTGCCATCCTTCTTCTTCACAAACAAGACTGGTGCACCCCAAGGTGACACACTCGACCGGATGAAACCACGATCAAGCAACTCTTGCAACTGCGTCTTCAGCTCCTTCAGCTCCTTAGGTGCCATTCTATAGGGAGTAATGGACACAGGAGTTGTATTCTCATACAGCTCAATTCCAAACTCCACCTCGCGATTAGGAGGTAAACCAGGCAACTCCTCAGGAAAAACACCAGGAAACTCCTTCACAACCCTGATATCTTGCACCCTCAACTCCTTAGAGCTAGGATTCATCACAAAAGCTAGATAAGCTTCACAACCTTGCCTCAGCATCCTGCTCGCCTCCAAGGTAGACACAACATTGGTAAGAAACTTTACATTCTCACCAACCACAACAACATCATAATTATCCGAACAGCACTTTGACCAAACCGGTCAACGCCCAAAACTACCAACCCCAAAACCGGGGCGTTACATCTTGAGCCTCCTCAGATCTGACTTCCATGTGAATGACACCTTGAAGATTACCGTCCTCCACCCCCTCTTCCACAGCGGTTGAAAAAACAAAAACAAGAGTACCAGCTTAAGAAAATCTATGATGTTTTTAAGCAAGTACATATTAACATCCCGCTGTTAGAATCCATTAAGGAGATGTCGGCTATGCAAAGTTCCTTAAGGACGCAATGTCTAGGAGATTCAGACTTGGGGAGTTTGAAACAGTGATGATGACAGAAGGCTGCATGACAATCCTGCATAAGCGTCCACCCCCAAAGAAGAAGGATCCTGGGAGCTTCATTATACCATGCATAATTGGCGATAAGTTCGTGGGTAAGGCACTTTGTGATCTTGGTGCTAGTATTAACCTAATGCCTAAATCTGTATTTCAAAAACTAGTCATTGGACAAGCAAGGCCCACGACAGTCATGCTGCAACTGGAAGACCGCTCTTATGTACAACCAGAAGGAAAGATTGAAGATATTTTGGTAAGAGTGGATAAGTTTATTTTTCCTGCTGACTTTCTTGTTTTAGACTGTGAAGCAGATGAAAATGCACCGATCATCCTGGGGCGACCCTTCCTAGCCACATGCAGAACAGTGATCGACGTAGAGAAAGGAGAATTGACTATGAGAGTCAATGACCAACAAATAAATCTCAATGTTCTCAAAGCAATAAAACAAGCTGATGCAGAGGAAGAATGCAAGGCAATTTTAGAAGTAGTCCTAGACCAACCCTGCATCAGATCGAACTGTCACGACATGAAATTTGGTCACTGCCATCGCAGTTACATTGAAGACTGTCATGATAGCATCAACGATAGTGACCCCTCAGACACAGATGCATCCGATATTGAAGGTCATGAGGAGGTAAATTGGATAGGCACACGGCCAGGTAAATTCTTGAGCCTTTGAATTATACCTCGAATGAACATGTGATCCAAAAGCCTTCCATTGAGCAGCCATCTGTCTTAGATCTTAAACCCCTACCAGGGAAACTTAAATATGTTTTTCTTGGTTTAAATGATATGTTGACCGTAATCATCTCTTCTAAGTTGATGTAGGAATAGGAACAACAGCTGATTAGAATGCTACAACAGCATAAGAAGGCGATTGGATGGACCATTGCCGACATTCAAGGCATCAGTCCGGCGATTTGCATGCATAAAATCCTCCTGGAGGGTGACCATCAGCCGACAATTGATCCCCAAAGACGACTGAACGAAGCCATGCGAGAGGTAGTGTGAAAAGAAATCATCAAGTGGCTTGGTGCTGTAATAATATACGCCATCTCGGATAGCAAGTGGGTGAGCCCGGTGCAATGTGTACCCAAAAAAGGAGGCATAAATGTGGTAACAAACAAGGACAATGAACTAATCCCAACCAGGACTGTGACTGGTTGGAGGGTTTGTATGGACTACCGGAAGCTTAATAAAGCTACCCGGAAGGACCACTTCCACTTACCCTTTATTGATCAAATGTTAGATAGATTAGCGGGGAAGCCTTACTATTGTTTTCTTGATGGTTACTCAGGTCATAACCAATTCGCAATCGCACCGGAAGACCAAGAGAAAACAACATTCACATGCCTATACAGAACGTACGCCTTTCAAAGAAAGCCTTTTGGACTGTGCAATGCACCAACAACCTTTCAACGGTGCATGATGGAAATATTCTCCGACATGGTGGAGGATTTCCTAGAGATCTTCATGGATGACTTTTTCGTCTTTGGAGATAGTTTCGACGTTGCCTAGGCAATTTACAGAAGGTGCTTAAAAAATGTGAAGAGGAAAACCTTGTTTTAAACTGGGAAAAATGTCACTTCATGGTGAATGAGGGCATAGTGTTGGGACACAAGGTTAGCTGTCGCGGCGTAGAGGTAGACAGAGCTAAAATCGAAGTTATTGAAAAACTGTCACCACCTACCACAGTCAAGGGAATAAGAAGTTTCTTAGGGCATGAAGGGTTTTATCGAAGATTCATTGCCAATTTCTCGAAAATTACTAAACCATTGTGTCTCATGTTGGAACAGAATCGTGCCTTTGACTTTAACACTAAATGTACTGAAGCATTCAGGACACTGAAGGAGAAGCTGGTAACAACCCCAATAGTGCAGCCACCATAATGGAGCTTACCATTCGAGATAATATGTGACGTCAGTGATTATGCTGTCGGGCAGCACTAGGGCAGAGAAAGGAGAAACTCTTCCATGTGATCTACTATGCTAGTAAAACTCTAAATGATGCCCAGATAAACTACACCACAACAGAGAAGGAGTTACTAGCAGTGGTGTTTGCAATTGACAAGTTCCGTCCATATATACTTGGAACAAAAGTGGTGGTCCATACTGATCACTCAACACTCAAATATCTGTTCACTAAGAAGGATGTTAAGCCAAGATTGATACGTTGGATTTTACTACTGCAAGAATTCGATATTGACATCAAGGACAAAAAAGGAAAAGAAAATCAAGTAGCGGATCACCTGTCAAGACTGGAGTTGGGAAAGGACCAAGAGAAAGACAAGACGAACATACTAGAGACCTTCCCAGACGAGCAATTGTTTGCTGCCACCAGCACTGCCGCGACAGCCATGGCGAAAGGTAAGCTTCCCGAAATCCCTTGGTATGCTGATATAGTAAATTACCTCGTTAGTGATTTATTACCTTCTGAACTTAACTACCAAGCAAGGAGGGGGTTCCAAAAGGATGCAAAACATTATTATTGGGATGAACCTTTTCTATTTAAGAATTGTGCAGATCAAATCATCAGAAGATGCATACTAGGGGAAGAACAGGAATAAGTGCTTCACCACGGCCATGCTGCCCCTTACGGAGGACACTTTGGAAGAAGTAAAATTGCTTCCAAATTTCTGCAATCTGGTCTCTTTTGGCCTACACTATTTAAGGATGCACAAGCTTTTTACTAGCGTTGTGACAAATGCCAAAGAACTGGAAACATATCTAGAAGGCATGAGATGCCACTGCAGAAACATACTTGAATTCGAAATCTTCGATATTTTGGGAATTGACTTCATGGGACCATTCCCAGCCTCCTGTGGGAATCTATACATCTTGCTAGCAGTAGATTACGTGTCCAAGTAGGTAGAAGCTATCGCCACTCAAAAGAACGATGCCAAGACCGTGCAAAGATTCCTCTACAAAAATTTCTTCACAAGATTTGGCATCCCAAGGGCGATCATTAGTGATGAGGGTAGACACTTTGACAACAGGGTAATTGCTAGTGCGCTAAAGAAGTATGAAGTAAAGCACAGGATCGCAACAGCATATCACCCTCAAACCAATGGGCAGGCCGAAATCTCAAACAGAGAAGTGAAGAACATCTTAAAAAAGATGGTTAATCCAACTAGGAAGGATTGGTCTCTTCACCTCAATGATGCATTATGGGACTATAGAACCGCGTTCAAAACACCATTATGAATGTCACCCTATCACCTCATTTACGGAAAAACTTGCCACCTTCCTGTCGAGATAGAACATAAGGCATATTGGGCTATCATGACAGTTAAATTGGACTGGGACAAGGCAGGGCAGAAAAGGCTACTAGACTTAAACGAAATTAAAGAAATTTGAGCCATGGCATACGATAACGCAAATATCTAAAAGGACAAAACAAAGAAGTGGCACGATAGAAAATTGATGTCACAATAGTTTAGCCCAGGGCATAAAGTGTTGTTGTTCAACTCTAGGCTGAAGCTTTTCCTAGGAAAGCTTAAGTCTAGGTGATCTGAACCTTTCCAAGTAGTTCAAGTCTTTCCACATGGTGCCATTACAATTAGATCAATCAAGGACAAGCACCCGTTCAAAGTCAATGGACAAAGGCTGAAGCATTATCAGGGGACTAAAGCCTCAAGAGTGCAGGAAGTAGTTACTTTAGGAGATTCCCCCAAGGCATCCCTAATTTCACTTAGTTTTATTTTATTTTATTTATTTTTATTGTTTTAGGAAATAAGAATTTAATATTTTGTTATTTTAGTTTTTAGGTAAATAAAGGAAGCAAAGCAAAGAGAAAGAATAAACCAGCCCACCACACTCACAACAGCCCAAGAAGCCCAATGGAACAAACCTGTCGTGACAGATGGTTACTAGCTTTCGCGGTAGACACGGAAAATATAGCCTGTCACGGAGCTGTTGCGACAGACACAAAAACACGTAACAGACGCGCATCAGACATGGAAACGCGTGATAGACGCGTTAGGAAACCGCGTGACAACTGGCCCCATTATTCGCGCCACCCATTACTGTTCCAACGGGTAGAAAATCTCGTTATATATAAACCTCTACTTCCATTTCCTTTTCACCTCATTCTCATTCTCTCTACTTTGCTTTCAAGAATTTTAGCTCTCAAAAAATTTTCTTTTATTTTTCCATAGTTTCCTTGCAATGACTACTCGATCAACCCAAAGGAGTGCTGCCTCCACCTCTACCGCGACAGTCTCTACACCCAGCCAAAATAGAATCCCCAAGCGGTTTGACACAACAGACTCGGAAAAAAGATACTACGACTCTTTTCAGAAAATTGAGATGTGAGAGGAACGAGGGTTCACCTACACTACGAAAACGGGGGATCTAGGGCTCGAACCATTCATCTCCAAGAAAATCATAGCGCTAAGGTGGCAGATGTTTGTTGTCCAACCAGAGGAAATGAACGTCACATTAGTTTGTGAGTTCTATGCTGCCATCCCCTCCAAAGATGCCACGACAGTGACCGTTAGGGGTAAGGAAATCTCCCTTGAACTAGCCTATATCAACACACTATATGGCCTCTATGTGAGCAGAAAGGAAGATGCACACAAGCGATTTGTCAGCAGTCTGTCGCCGGTAGACTATGATGGTACCATGGCAAACCTGACAGAAGCAGGCACCCAATGGAACGACGATCCCAAGCACAAGTGGACGGTGCGAAGGACCCAGCTCACACCAGCCGCCAAACTTTGGAATCATTTCGTGAAGAAACACCTTATGCCAACATCGAACAACACAACGGTAGACCGACATAGACTTGCCCTCGTGCATTCAATCATCAATGAGCGGCAGATCAACGTTGGTAAATATATCTGTGATGACATTTTTGAGTGTGCACTCCGACCAATGGGCCCTCTTTTCTTCCCTACTTGATCACCACACTCTGCCGAGCCAACAATGTGCCGGAGATCGATGAAGATGTAAAGATCCAAGGCAAGGGATGGACCCAGCAGAACATTTACAGTCTGATGGAGCTGAAGCCTGCCACCCCTGACATATATGAACCCCACTACCGCGACAGAACCAACAACAGAACCTGATTCCACTAAACATGTCACGACATAACTTGAGCAGACCACGGTCGCACAACCGACATATACCTCCAGCCAAATCATTCATATGCTGAAGAAGATGGAGGAACGAAAGCTGGGCTTCATGGGATTCATGAGGGACTTTATTACTACCACGGTAAACTTCTTTAAAATTGATTTAAATTATCCCAACGTGAAGTTTCCTTCTTTCCCAGAAAATCTTCTTGCTGCCCCTACACATGCTGCTAGCCCTAAAACATCCACACCAACTGCTGCCTCCACTACACCACCTGCCATGACCGGAGATGGCGACATGCGATCTGCCACTCCCCGAGGAGCAAAACAGAAGGAACCTCTGCCAGAAATCGATCCCAAATAATTCGAAAGGTTCTCTTCATCCTGAGTCTGGCAGGATGATTCTGACTCAGAGCCATGACAGAGCGGACATCAGCAGCAGCAATGACAACTCATCAACTTAAGTGTTTTTTCTTTTATACTTGTTGTCTTTACTGTTGATTTATCTATTTGTGATGTTTTCTTTTTCTTGTTTTTCATTTTATTTTGTTTTCATGCATTGATGGAAATGCAACCCTTGAGTTTGGGGGTAGGCAACCCTCTGTTATTTAAATGAACTTTTTAATTTGTGTCCCATCTTAGTTTTCTCTCTCTCTCTCTCTCTCTCTCTCTATATATATATATATATATATATATATATATATAGCTTAAGTCTTTGAACTGCACTTACCTGCCAGGACATTTTCTGTCGTGACAGTGTCTTTAGGATGTTTTAGGAAATATTTAGAGCCTTGCTATAGTTCTGAACTTCAAAAAACACCTTTGTGACTTATATGATGTCTAGACTACTGTTACTGAACTAGAGTAGAAAAGCTTAACCACTTGAGTTCCTTTTAGAGGTGCCTAACACCTGCTCCAGGAAAAGAATAAAAGAAATGAAAAAATTAGACTCAGTTGCCCCTAGAAGTGCCTAACAATGGCTCTAGGAAGATAGCTAGAGGTGCCCAAAACAGGCTCTAGTAAAAACAAAATAAGAAAATTTTTGAGTCTGAGTCAGAAAAAACTAAAGGAGCCTAAGAATTGCCTCCAAGGAAAAAATGAAATTTGGCATAGAAACCAAGTGAGTAGCATAACTATTCTGGTAGCTAAAAGACTCTAGGCACATATTTGTTCACAAAACCTGCACACACTTGCACAAGAATTATAGCATTGTTCCAGATAAATCCATAAACACACAATAAGGTACTGTTCTTGATAGTAAAGGTGTTGTAGGTAATGATAGTTCACAGAATTAAGTCAAGCCAAAAAGTTTTTTATTCTTAGTTAGGTTGCATTTTCTTGAGGACAAGCAATAACTTGAGTTTGGGGTGTGTTGAGTGCATAAAAGTTCTATATTTTACCCCTCATTTACCCATATTTTTGCTGCACTCAAGCATGATTAGTTGCATTTAGGATAGATTTTGCATACACATCACAGTTAGATAAAACTGCACAGATGCTGCTAAACTTTGTCACTTTTGTAGGTATCTGCTGCGACAACATCCAGGGCATCAAAGAAGCGGAGGTGAGTTGCGGAGCTGGAGTTGAAGGACGTAGAGCACTGCCTGTCATGACATCTGCTGTGGCGAAGATAACGACAACAAGAGCATTATGGTGGAAAAGCGAAGTGGAACTCGACAGATAGAGGATTTCAAGTCGGTCTGTCGTGGATCACTCCATATTTTTATGAGCCTTGAAGTAGAAGGAAGGCCATGCCCAAAGTTCAAGGAAGAAAGTCAAAACAAGAAAAGATGACGAGTTAAAGACATCTACTCAGAATATTTAGTCTTTAATAGAGTTGCACTTTCATTTAAACATGTATTCTTGCCATATTAGAAAACTTGGACCCAAGGCATGTAATTCGACCTAGAGAGGGATATCTAGCTCCTAGCCGTCTTCCCCCAAAACCCTAATCGTTTTCCCATCTCCACCATGTTCTAAACTCCTCCAAGGGCTAAGGGTTGATCTTGTAAAGTAGTTGTAAGGATTGTATTGTTCTTAGGATTTTTTCGTTCAAGTAATAAAAACATCAAGTTTATTTACTCTGGTTTTCAACATCTCATAAGAGCATCGAGAGAGCATTGTGAGGTTATCTATTTGCTTGATATTGGTAGAGTTAAGCATTCGAAAGGAGTAAATACGTGATTTCCAGTTTACGGTTAAACCATCTTGGCTTAGGGATAAGTACAAGGTTAAGTGGCTAAAGAAGAATTCACAAACATTGGTGTTCACCCTTTGATTCACGTCGGGAGGTATCATCCAAGACGTGTTCATCAACAGAATTTGAGCCTAGGGATAGGACAAGTTACAACAGGGATTCTTGCCAAACTTGAAGTACGGAGTTGTTGATTGCTACCGCGAAATCAACGGACCTCTACCGCGACATGCACGATGATAGAACAATAGAAGTTCCTATAAATAGTGCAACACCTGCACTACTGAGCAAATCAGTACCGACCTATTCTCCCAATTTGATTACCTTATCTTTTACTTTAGTTATTACTCAAGATTTCTCCAAACAATCATTTAAACTATTTCTTTTTCTTGTGCAGCAATCTAAGGATATAGTTATTTCTAGTCCTTGTGGAGACGATATCTGATACTCTAGTATCACTTTACTACTTGCGTCGTGTACACTTGCACTAATTGCGATAGTCTTATTTACACGCAACATACTGCATTAACATCCCCCATTACATTCGCAAAACCAGGAACAAAACAGTAATGATTCTGGCCCTCGCTAACTCTAAGAGAGAAAATATGCTGGAAACATACTCACAAGAACAAACTCACAGAAATTCTCCATGCCATTTTCTTCAACCGGGCGCAGCTAGACTGTGAGAGCTTGGGTGTTCTGGAGATGCTTTTTTTGGCGAGTTTATCAGCTAGGGTGTTCTGTTCCCTAGGGACTAGAGATCGGCTAGGTTATTGACTAATTATTGTTATTATTATTAGTGTGCTCATTATTATTTTTATTTTTCTTATTATTAAATGAATAAAATAAAAAAATTAATTAATTAAGATCAATGTTAATCAAATAAATAAAGATTCCATTTACACTTATAATCTTAAAACCCAAAAATATATTATATACATATGGCCCGATATTCCTAAAATAATTAAAACTAAGGTTAAACTACACCAGATACCACTAAACTATAGCTCATGAGTCGAAAATACCACCAAACTTTAAAAGTGTTCAAAACTAGCATTAAACTTTAATCTGTGAGTCGAAAATACCACTACCTTGTAACCCAAAACCGTTGACGCCGCTGATGTGGATTATTTTTAATATTTTTTCCACGTCATTTATTTTCTAAACTAAAAATAAAATACGTGTCAAAGTAATATCCCTAAAACAATGTAGTTTTAATAGGTTGGAGTATTTTACTTAAAACAACAAATTAACTCTAACCCTTTTACACTAACCCTCGATAAAAAAATCCCCAAATGTAGATTATCAGAAGTCTGAATGTTCTCTCGTTCTTGTTGAAAAAACTTGCTGGAAGGAAAATCTCTTTGAAATCATTGTGGATTGGTCTTGCCGTCTCTTAAATTACTTGAGTTTGTCATCTTTGTATCTGAAATCACTTGGGTTTCATTTTGATTTCTTAGGGTTAATAAGAGTGACTGATTAACGTCTTTCTTTTTTGCAGTTGGAATAAAAATGGAGAAGTGGGTGTTGCGAAGTAAAGGAAAGTCAAGTGTGCAATATGGTAAGCGTTCAAATAAATTTGTGCTTTTCTTTGTGGGGTTTATTTTTAAATACTCTTCTCTGTTTACTGAATTCAAGAACGATGTTGGAGTTACTTTATATTTTGCAACTGGCTGAAATTACTTGGGTTTCTGTTGATTGAATATTGTACAACTGACTGAAATTATTTGGGTTACTTTAATAAAACAAATATTATATGTTGATTGAATATTTTGCAACTGACTGCAAATATAAGATTTAAAGTTAAATATTGTTGTTTAACTAAAATTAACATGTTGATTGGCATGTTTACTTTCTATTTGTCTATACATGAATTTAGCATGTTCACTGGCTTGTGTAATGTTAATGTCCATGCACATGTTCTTTTTTGAATTTAGCATAAATGGTTGATCACTTTGATTGGAATTTAGCACATGAATTCACCACTTTATATTATATAATGTACTTTGTTTATAATGAATGATGGACCAACTGTAATTATTATAATATTACTTTATTTAGAATGCATGTTGGACTAGAATACACAATTGTAGCATTATTTGAAAGTTAACTTGATGTAATTTTTATTGCATTATGTTGATAGGGGACTACTGCATATTGTTTATGTTTGACTGGTAGTTATCTTGTTGAAATTTATTTCTTTTTCAACAGGGACAACATCTGAATATTTTACTCTTGTTATGCACCATGGTGGGTTCATGGTGAATTCACCAAGATTTCAGTACACAGAAAAAAACATAGACTACTTTGATATGTGTCCTGCATATAGCATGTCAATGCTTAAAATGTATGACATAGTAGATGAGTTATGATACTTTGGTAGGTATGTTTTGTACTGCAGACAGTCTAGGAAGAAATTTAGTGTTAAGAATTTAAGAACATATACTGATATGATTTCTATGTTAGAAGATATGACTAGAAATAGACAAATACATGTCTACTTAGAGGAAGAGGTTACAAAAACTGTTCCAGCAACTGAAGAAGCTACTGTTGAAGCTGAAAATCTCGATGACAGTGAATCTAAACAAGACTCAGATTATGTAGCAGATAATGATAATAGTGAATCTGAAAATCCTAGCAGTGGGTTTAAAGATAGTGAGAATAATGATAGTGATCGAGAAAGGTATGCACATGATGTGCCTGGAACTATAGAATTTGAAATGGACTTAAACAATGATTTGGGAGGCTGCCATGTTATATTAGATGATGATTATGTCATTGAAGGAGGAGAGTTGCACTTCTGAAAAAAGAAGAAGGTAAGAGCTCTAGAGTTCAACACTGAAGTGAACATGGCACATCCACAGTTTCAGAAGGGGGTGATATTTGGTGGGAAGGATATTCTCAAAGAGGAAATTAGAGAATATGATATTAAGAATAGAGTGGATTTAAAATTTAAAAGAGTTGACAACAAAAGGTTACATGTTATTTGCAAGGAAGGGTGTCCTTGGTATATTTGGGCCTCAAGAGTTGATCCAAAGGATAAAATAGACCCGACAAGGTAGATTAAATCTTACATTGGAGAGCATAAATGCATGATGGGTTTTCAAAATAAAAATGCTACTTATAAGTCGTTGGTTAAGAATTATCTAAAGAAATATAGGACTGATGTTACATATTCAAGTAGACATCTAAATAAAGATGTAATGCATGATTATGTCTATAATGTTTCATAAAGTAAGTGCTTGAGATCTAGGAATTTAGCTCTGGAAATGGTTCTCGGGAGTCATAAGGGTCAGTACTCAATGATATATAATTATCTTAGAGAACTTAGGACCTCTAATCCAGGTAGCATAACCATCCTTATGCTTGATAATAGGGTATTCATGAGGATGTACATATGTTTAGCAGCTTGCAAGGAAGGTTACAAATCAGGTTGTAGACCTATTATAATCATTGATGGCTGCCATCTTAAGGGCTATTTTAGAGGAGCTTTTTTGGTAGTTGTTAGTATAGATGCAAATGAAAACCTCTATTCAATTGCTTATGCTTTTGTTGAGGCTGAAAATGAATCTGGTTGGCTTTGTTTCTGTCATTGGTAGATACTAACTTGGGGATTGAAAGTAACCATAATATCACCTTTATTTCAGACAAGCAGAAGGCATTTGTTCATTTATCCCAACTAATTACTTACTTTATTCATTTGCATAATATTTATACTAATCAGTTTATTATTATGAAATAGAGATTGAAGAAGGTATTGGCAGAAGTGTTTTCTAGTGCTACACATATAACTTGTGTTAGACACTTGTACAACAACTTTAAAAATAGAGAAAACTTCAAAGGAAAACACTTGAAGGATTTACTTTGGAAGGCAACAAGAGCTACTTATCAAAAAGATTTTGAAGATGCAATGACTGAATTGAAAGCAATATCAAGTGATGCCTTTAATTGGTTGAATGGAAATGACCTTTCACAATGGTTCAAATCCCATTTCTCCCCATTTTGCAAGTCAGACACGTTGTTGAGTAATTTATCATAGTGCTTCAATAAGGTAGAATGTTCCTAGTTCAATGATTTTATCACAATTAATTTATCATGTACTTGAATTTGAATGATTTAAATTTGTGTTCATAGATGATCTTGGAGGCTAGAGATAAACCCATTCTAACATTGGTAGAGATGGTGAGGACCAAAATCATGCAAAAAATTGCAATGAAAAAGGAGGAAGCATACAAGTATACTGGAATCTTATGTCCCAAAATACAAGCTAAGGTTGAATTGACAATTCAACAATCTACTAGGTATTGTTTCCTCAATTCGAACCATTCGAACAATTCATATATCTACATTTATATTTTACACCTCAAAACAGTTTACTTTTACTAACAAAACAATCTTCTTAGTCTTTGAATTACCAATTGTTCATATATTTTCAGAACTATTTCATCAATTCTTGTATATACATTTAATATCTAAATATAGTTCTTAGTGTGTTCTCTAATACCTAAATCTGTTTCATTCATTTACATACATATCCATACCTCAAAACTGCCCCTAATCCTTTATAAAACAATTCCTTGTTTTTAAGTCACCAATTTAATCCATTTTCATTGTCAAAACAACCCAAAACAATTTCCAACTACTTTAATGTTCATTCAAAATAGTTCACTTTTCGTGTGTATACATTTAGGTGTGTACAAACCAGTCCCTAAGGTTCTTATATATGCTAAGCAGTCCACTTATGGTTTTATTAATACCAAAGCAGTCTAAATCACACTTATGTACTTACATTCACAAATATTCACATCAAACCAGTCCATTTGAAAGATTAACTGTAACACCTCAAAAATTACTCCAAAATTGTAAACCCTAGATTCGTAAAATCCCTAATTTAGAAACCTAATTATAATCCATAATTCTTAAAACCCCTAATGATTTAGGAATTTAATTCAAAAACCCTAATTGAGTTTGAGGGTTAATTTGAGAAATTTCAGATTTATAAAACTTAATATAGAAATTTAAGGATCAATTTGTAAATCATGAAAAATTTAGGTGCTAGTTGCAAACCCTCATAAATTTAATGGCTTCCCTTGTGAATTACCCAATAAATTGGGTATATAATTCGACAACAGCCACACTTAACGTTTTTTTATAGAAATTGACTTAGATTCGACTGCATTGACTTCTTCTTCAACTTAAATTCTTTTATTATTATTATTATTATTATTATTATTATTATTATTATTATTATTATTATTATTATTATTATTATTATTATTATTATTATTATTATTATTATTATTATTATATTCTAAACCTAATTTGTTTATATTACCATGCTCAACTATATATATATATAGTCATAGTTATTACGTACAGAAATAAACCTAAACCTTAAGTTTTAAAGTTCTGTCGCTCTTAGTTATTCTCATGTTTTATGAATTTCTCTCGGATTGATGTTGCCACCACCTTAGATCGAAGCCGCAACCGCCCTTTCTTCATCGTTAGTGCTTTATTGTTGCGAGGTGTGTTTCTTACTCTGCTATATATTTGTGTACTTATGTTTTATACTCTGTTTGATTTATTATTTGATTTATTGTGATTGAGAATGATTTTGAACACATCATAATGGCATACTAAATTATGTTTTAAATCAAGCATCGGATTCTCGAAAAATTTAATTCGTGTAAGAGTTTGGATTTATATTTTTCAAATAATATCATTGTGTCTTGGGATTGGAACTATGTTAGAAAAAGCGAGGGAAACCTCCACTCTGGCGAGGGCATCCTCCACTCTGTATGATATCAGATAGTCGGGTATTGAGTCATGCATTGGACATCATATCATTATGATTTGGATTTATCGGATTTATTGTGTTTTTAAAAGACTTTATCTGAAAAAAATTAAAGGGTTAACTACTAGAATAGTCACTTATGTTTCCCCTAGTACAAAGTTGGTCACCGATTTTGAAAAACGATCAGTAAGACCACTTACGTCTTCGGGGCGTAAATTTTTGGTCACTCAGTCGTTTGTTCTCGTTAAACATTGATGGCTTGCTGATCTGGCAGTGAAAAATAAGGGTAAACTACTGCAATGGCCACTAAAGTTTATCCCATGTATATTTCTGCTCCCTAATTTAAAAAAATAAACATTATGGTCACTACTGAAAAGGTTTCTTTATAATTTCACCCTTAAATTTTTAAAAAATCATTTTCAACCCTAAACTTTACAATCAATTAGTACAATAATAAGATAAAGGCTTAAATGAAAAATAGGTGCCCAAAGTATACCATTTTTAAATTTTAGGTGCCCAAAGTGCTCCTATTTAATAACTAAACTTTCAAATTGCTTATATTTTCTCACTCTAGATTATTCTATTATTATTATTATTATTATTATTATTATAACATGACATGTCATTTTTTATTATTGTTAAATTAAAAATAATTTAAAAATAAAATAAAACCATTTTTATTATTATTAAATTTAAAATATTTTTAAAAAATATTACTTCTTAAATTAATTAAGGTGCCTAAAGTATTTTTTTGTAAAAATAGGTGCCTAAAGTTTCGATAGTTACAATTTTAGGTGCCCAAAGTTTGAGAATTTTTAGGGATTTGAGAACTGTTTTGTGAAGCTTGTAAAATTTTGAGATTTTATAAAAATTTGAAAAATATGAGTATTTTCCATTAATTTTTTTTCTTCAAAATATAAAATTAATGTCACGTGTCAAACACCGATTGATTGACATGTTTTAACATCCATTTAACAACCGGGCACCTAAAATTGTAACTATCGAAATTTTGGGCACCTATTTTTACAAAAAAATACTTTAGGCACCTTAATTAATTTAAGAAGTAATATTTTTTAAAATATTTTAAATTCAAAAAAATAATAAAAATGGTTTTATTTTATTTTTAAATTATTTTTAATTTAAAAATAATAAAAAATGACATGTCATGTAATAGTAATAGTAATAGTAATAGTAATAGTAATAGTAATAGTAATAGTAATAGTAATAGTAATAGTAATAGTAATAGTAATAGTAATAGTAATAGTAATAGTAATAGTAATAATAGTAATAATAATAATAATAATAATCCAGAGTGAGAAAATAGGAGCAATTTGAAAGTTTAGTTATTAAATAGGAGCACTTTGGGCACCTAAAATTTAAAAATGGTATACTTTGGGCACATATTTTTCATTTAAGCCTTTATAATATTATTGCACTAATTGATTGTAAAGTTTTAGGGTTGAAAAATGAATTTTTAAAAATTCAAGGGTGAAATTATAAAGAAACATTTTCAATAGTGACCATAATGTTTAGTTTTTAAAATTAGAGAACAAAAATGTACATGTGATAAACTTTAGTAGCCATTGCAGTAGTTTACCCTTATTTTTTCGCTGCCAGGTCAGCAAGTCGTCAATGTTTAACGACAACAAACGACTGAGCGACCAAAAGTTTACGCCTCGAAAACATAAGTGACCTTACTGGTCGTTTTTCAAAATTGGTGACCAACTCTGTACTGGGGGGAAACATAAGTGACTATTCCAGTAGTTAACCCAAAAATAAAATATTGTTTTGTTTTTGTGTTGCTTGCACTTTAGAGACACTAAGCTTTTTAGCTTACACTCCTATAGTTTCTTCTTTCAGATTCCCATACTTATTAATCGACTCGGTACTTGGAGAATCTCACATTTATCCAGTTATTTTATTATTCAGTATGAACTATTTTTAGTTATTCAGATTATTATTTAATATTTTGGGGCATTGATGTGATTTTATACTGGGGCACTATTTATGATTTTTGGATGATTTTAGCATTCTTTTACTATGGTTTTATTTCAAAGAATTTATGCAAGCATTCGAATATTTATTATCTTTTTTAATATTTTTATTTATTATAGGATATTTATTTAGTTATAATTATATATATATATATTTAATTTGAATTAAAGTATAATTTTCAAAATTAATTTTTTTGAGGGTTAAGTTTTTAAACGCGACTTCCTACATTCGATCTTTTCTTCTAGGACGGGTTTAGGGAGTTACATTAACGACTTCTTATAATTTTTTGGAAGGTGTTGACCTACACATGCTGGAGGACATAACTATCAAGTGTATGCTGGACTATCTAACCAACATGCTGTTAATTTGGAAAATCTAACATGCTCTTGCAGAAAGTGGGATATCACTGGTTGATCATCTATTAATTTGCATAATCAGCATTTTTATTTTGTTTATTTTCATCCATAATAAACATTCTTTAATTTCATTCTGAACAGAAATTTCATGTATACATGTTGTTTCAGTCATGGCACACAAAATCAGAGGCATGAATCATTTGTTGAACCCTGCTATCGAATAACCACCCAACAAAAAATATATAGCCATTTCATCACACCCATGAAAGGCCCTAATCAGTGGGTGCAAAACACTACTTGTGAGCCAGTTATTGAACCAAAACTTAGAAGGCCACCAGGTAGACCTATGAAGATGAAGGTGAAGGAAGTAGATGAACCATCAAATTATACTGCTAAATTCACGAAGAAGGGGGTTAAAATGTACTACTCTAAGCATCACAAAGCATGTCATAACCAAAGGACCTGTAAAGGAGAAGTTGGTGCTAACATTCCTGTGATTGCACCAAGAAGGACAACAAACCAAAGATGGGTGGTGCATCTGTTAGACGACCTTTTGTCATATTACGAAAACTACCAATAAGTACATTTAATTGTTCTTTGATTATGGTTTTATATTTAATTTCTTACTTTATTAAATTGAATGGTGTAGGTTAGGAGACCCACTACATCATCAGCACAAACTAGTCCTTTCTATTTTATCCCTACTCCATGACTTGCAAAGGATCCAACTCAACAACCTCCAAGTGTTATGACAGTTAGACGGATGCCAAGTTCCTAGGAAAGCAACAATGTTGGCCAGAGTCAGTCAAGCACTCTAACCCAAAATGTGCAAGAAGAGAACAATTATGAAGGTTTAGGGAAAAAGACAAGGATGGCGTAGAGCAAGTCAAGCACTTCTTTTGCTATATTTTGTGATGGATATTTTGTGATAGATCTTTTAAGGAGATGTATTGTTGTGTTGGCAAGAGCCAGTCAATCACTTCTTTTGCTATATTTTGTGATGAATATTTTGTGATAGATCTTTTAAGGAGTTGTATTGTTATGTTGGCAAGAGACAATCAAGCATTCCCTTCACTAGGGATGTAAAAACAGGTCAACAGTTAGGTTTCAGGTCGGGCTCTGTCAGGTCGGGTCAAATCGGTTACAGGTCATTTCGGGTCATTTTTTGTTTTGACTCGATTCGGTTCGGGTTCATTTCGGGTCGGGTTCATTTTAGGTCGGGGTCAATTCAGGTCGGGTTCATTTCGGGTCGGGTTCATTTCAGGTCGGGTTCATTTCAGGTCGGTTCATTTCAGGTCGGGTCAAAACGGTTAATTGACAGGCTGATTTCAGGTCGGTTTCGTTTCAGGTCGGGTTCATTTCAGGTCGGTTTCGTTTCAGGTCGGGTTCATTTCAGGTCGGTTTCGTTTCAGGCCGGGTTCATTTCAGGTCAGTTTCGTTTCAGGTCGGGTTCATTTCAGGTCGGTTTCGTTTCAGGTCGGGTTCGTTTTAGGTCGGTTTCGTTTCAGGTCGGGTTCTTTTCAGGTCGGTTTTATTTCAGGTCGGGTTCATTTCAGGTCGGTTTCGTTTTAGGTCGGGTTCATTTCAGGTCGGGTTCCTTCGGGTTTATGGTTTATTGTGTTATGTGTATTATATATATTGACGGATTATGATTTTTATTTTTACGGTATAGGGTTTAGGGTTTATGGTTTAGGGTTAGGGGATTACGTATATGTGATATATTTATATATAGTTGGTACTATTGGATTTATTATTAGGGTTTAGGGTTTAGGGTTTGGGGTTTGGGGTTTGGGGTTTGGGGTTTAGGGATCTTAAATTAATACAAACGTACATACATTAATTATATATTGATGGATTATGGTTTTCAGGGTTTAGAGTTTAGGGTTTAGGGTTTACTGATCTTAAATTAATACAAACATGCCTACATTAATTATATATATATATATATTGATGGATTATGGTTTTTAGGGTTTAGGGTTTAGGGTTTACTGATCTTAAATTAATACAAACATGCCTACATTAATTATATATATATATTGATGGATTATGGTTTTTAGGGTTTAGTGTTTATGGTTTAGGGTTTAGGGTTTAATGATCTTAAATTAATACAAACATGCCTACATTAATTATATATATATATTGATGGTTTATGGTTTTTAGGGTTTAGGGTTTAGGGTTTAGTGTTTAGTGTTTAGGGTTTACTGATCTTAAATTAATACAAACATGCCTACATTAATTATATATAATGATGGATTATGGTTTTTAGGGTTTAGGGTTTAGGGTTTAATGATCTTAAATTAATACAAACATGCCTACATTAATTATATATATATATATTGATGGATTATGGTTTTTAGGGTTTAGGGTTTAAGGGTTTAGTGTTTAGAGTTTAGTGATCTTAAATTAATACAAACATGCCTACATTAATTATATATATTGATGGATTATGGTTTTTAGGGTTTAGGGTTTAGGGTTTAGGGTTTATTGATATTAAATTAATACAAACTTACCTACATGTATTATATATATATATTGATGGATTATGGTTTTTAGGGTTTAGGGTTTAGGGTTTAGTGTTTAGGGTTTAGTGTTTAGTAATCTTAAATTAATACAAACATGCCTACATTAATTATATATATTGATGGATTATGGTTTTTAGGGTTTAGGGTTTAGGGTTTACTAATCTTAAATTAATACAAAAATGATACGTACATACGTACATGTAATATATATATATATATATATATATATATATATATATATATATATATATATATATATATATATATATATATATATTGATGGATTAATGGTTTTTGTTTTTAGCGTTTAGGTTTTAGGGTTTAGTGGTTAGGGTTTAGGGTTTATTATTATTATTATATACTTAAATACAATTATTATTATTATTATATATTTACTATGCTTATTATTATTATTAGTTTTTATTATTATTATTATTATTATTATTATTATTCGTTTTTATTATTATTATTATTATTATTACTATGATTAGTAATATTATTATTATTATTACTATTATTATTAGTTTTATGATTATTATTATTATTATTATTATTATTATTTGTAATTAAATGTATAGGGTTTAGGGTTTAGGATTAGGGACTATGGTTCAGTGATTAAATATTAGGGTTTAGGGTTTAAACCCCTAATGTCTAATTCTAAACCCTAAAGCATAAGTAATTAACCCTAACCACTAAACCCTCGATCTAGGATTACGGACTATGAGCTATAGATTAAATATTAGGGTTTTATGGTTTAGAGGGTAGTGATTATTGTTTAGGGTTTAGGGTTAGGGACTATGGTTCATTGATTAAATATTAGGGTTTAATGTTTAAACCCCTAATGTCTAATTCTAAACCCTAAGCATTAAACCCTAAAGCATGAGTAATTAACCCTAACCACTAAACCCTCGATCTAGGATTACGGACTATGAGCTATAGATTAAATATTAGGGTTTTATGGTTTAGAGGGTAGTGGTTATTGTTTAGGGTTTAGGATTAGGGACTATGGTTCATTGATTAAATATTAGGGTTTAGGGTTTAAACCCTTAATGTCTAATTCTAAACCCTAAGCATTAAACCCTAAAGCATGAGTAATTAACCCTAACCACTAAACCCTCGATCTAGGATTACGGACTATGACTTATAGATTAAATATTAGGGTTTTATGGTTTAGAGGGTAGTGGTTATTGTTTAGGGTTTAGGGTTAGGGACTATGGTTCATTGATTAAATATTAGGGTTTAATGTTTAAACCCCTAATGTCTAATTCTAAACCCTAAGCATTAAACCCTAAAGCATGAGTAATTAACCCTAACCACTAAACCCTCGATCTAGGATTACGGACTTTGACTTATAGATTAAATATTAGGGTTTTATGGTTTAGAGGGTAGTGGTTATTGTTTAGGGTTTAGGGTTAGGGACTATGGTTCATTGATTAAATATTAGGGTTTAAGGTTTAAACCCCTAATGTCTAATTTAAACCCTAAGCATTAAACCCTAAAGCATGAGTAATTAACCCTAACCACTAAACCCTCGATCTAGGATTACCCTAAACCTAAAGGCTTCATAAACACTAAATCAATACCTTAAACCCTAAACATTTAACCTAAACCCTAAACCACAAACCTTAAATATTTAAACCTTAAACCCCAAAACTCAAACACTAATTGAAATAGTAGCACTAATCCTTAAACCTTACCCCTAAGTTATAACCTTAAACTATAAATTATAACCCTAACTCCTAAATTAAAACCCCAAACCTTAAATTAAATCCTAACCCTAAACCCTAAACCTATTAACCTTAAACCTAAAGGCTTCATAAACACTAAATCAATACCCTAAACCCTAAACATTTAACATAAACCCTAAACCACAAACCTTAAATATTTAAACATTAAACACCAAAACTCAAACACTAATTGAAATAGTAGCACTAATCCTTAAACCTTACCCCTAATTTATAACCTTAAACTATAAATTATAACCCTAACTCCTAAATTAAAACCCCAAACCTTAAATTAAATCCTAACCCTAAACCTTAACACTGAAATAAGGACCAAATCGAACATAAAATAAAATTTTAAGCTGAATTTCACAAAAATCAGGACCAAATTGAAACAATTGAAAGTCAGAGTGCTTGCAGAGCAAGACCCGTGTAACCCGTTAAAAAACACGCAGATCTTTTTGACCCGGCTCACCCCTATAAATAAACCCTCACCCCCAGCCATTTTACACCATTTTTACCCTAGCGTTACTCTGCCGAAATTTCTCCTCGTTTTCTCTCTCTCTGAAAAACACAATTTCTCCCAGATTTCCAATCTATTCTCGATCAAAACCTCACTTTTTCCCAAAGTTCTTCATTGTTCTTCCCCAAAATCCTTCCAGATCTTATACAAACTTCCTACTTCAGTCTAAACCTGTTTCCTCTCGATCAAAACCAAACTTTTTCACCAAGTTCTTCACTGTTCTTTCCCAAACCCATTCTAGATCCTATACAAACATCCTACTTCAATCTAAACATGTTTCCTCTCGATCAAACCCAAACTTTTTCTCAAGAACATCATCATGTTCTTCCACTTTCTCCTTTTCAATCCTTCAAAACCCTAATCCCCAAATCAAAAATGTTTTACCCTAAACCCCAAATTACTCGATACCCTAACCCATATACCCTAAACCCCAATCCCTAATCCCAAACCCTAATCCATCAACCCTAAACCCTTATCCCAAAAATCGATTCGTATTCAAAAATCTTTTCATCTTCTTCAGAAAACCCTAATATCCCTTCTCCTTCTTCTGACTTCTGAGATCCCTGAAAGCCCTAAATTTTTTTTTTAATTTTTTATACTCTGATTTATCCTAACTTTGTTTCTGTTTGGTTTGCATGTTTATTTTCTGGGAGCGGATCTTCTGGCATTTTCAGTTGTTGGTATATTTCTAAAACTCCTAACTTTTGGTTGGTATATTTCTGTTTATGTGGTTCTGGTATATATTTATGTTTGATATGCATGCTTTTTCATTTGGTTTCTGTTTCTGTTTTGTTTGTTTAGTATGCATGCTAGGGTTTCTGTTACTTAAATGTTTTTAAGTTTCTGTTTATGGTTCTGGATCTTGGTTTGGTTGCATGTCTACTTTGTTTGGTTGCATGTCTACTTTGTTTGGTTTTTCTTGGGTTTCTGTTTCTGTGTTGTTGATTTAGTATGCATGCTAGGGTTTCCTTGGTTTAATCCGAGTATATAGGCTGGAATACCAGACCTGCGGGGCTACTGGTACCAAAGGGGGTTTTTAAAGGACCCTGGGGTTCGGTGTAAACAACGCCACGTACAAGGATTAAACTGAAACCACCCTCTGTTTCTGTATTGTTTGTTTAGTATGCATGCTAGGGTTTCTGTTTATTAAATGTTTTAAAGTTTCTGTTTATGGTTCTGGTATATATTTATGTTTGATATGCATGCATTTTCATTTGGTTTCTGTTTATGTGTTGTTGATTTAGTTTGCATGCTAGGGTTTCCTTGGTTTAATCCGAGTATATAGGCTGGAATACCAGAACTGCGGGGCTACTGGTGCCAAAGGGGGTTTTTAAAGGACCCTGGGGTTCGGTGTAAACAACGCCACGTACAAGGATTAAACTGAAACCACCCTCTGTTTCTGTATTGTTTGTTTAGTATGCATGTTAGGGTTTCTGTTTATTAAATGTTTTAAAGTTTCTGTTTATGGTTCTGGTATATATTTATGTTTGATATGCATGCTTTTTCATTTGGTTTCTGTTTCTGTTTTGTTTGTTTAGTATGCATGCTAGGGTTTCTGTTACTTAAATGTTTTTAAGTTTCTGTTTATGGTTCTGGATCTTGGTTTGGTTGCATGTCTACTTTGTTTGGTTGCATGTCTGTCTGTATGTATGCTTTGTGTTGCATGTGGGTTAATCCGAGTATGAAAGGCTGGAAACCCGTCCTGCGATGCTACTGGTGTCAAAAGAGGCTCTTTTCTTAAAGAGCCTTGGGGGCTGGTGTAACAACGCCGTGTATGAGGATTAACCCGTTGTTTAATTTTGTTTTTAATAGTTGTTTTAATTTTTTTACTAACTGTGGTTCCTCTTGATCTCAGGTACGTTTCTGGGTTCTGCAATGGATTCTGATTCTTTTGAGATGAACTATCCTGGTGAAACTGGTAAGGTTCTTTCTTTCTTTTTATTTTCTTTATTCTTTACTTGTTTTCAGTGTTAAAGTTACTAACTCTGTAATTGTTTTTTTGAAGGGGAAGCTAATGATCAAGTGTCAATAGTTGCTCCTTCCTCTAGGAGGAGGGCTTCAACTGACATTGGGAGAAGAACTTCTCCTGTGTGGGATCACTATACATTTATTAAGATTGTTGATGGTGTCATTGCTCAATGTAAGTATTGCAAAACTGCTAGCTATAAAGCTGATTCTTATGTTGGTACTTCTACACCTAAAAGACATACTGATAAATGCCAAGCCTATAAAGATTTTCTTCCTAAAAATGTTAGTAGTAGTTCTGCATCTGTTTTTGATCAAAAAAAATATTGTGAACTGTTTGTTGAAGCTGTTCTCTGTCATGGTTATGCTTTAAGTATTGTTGAGCATGATAAACTTAGGGTTCTGCATCAGTATTTGAATCCTAATGTTAAGCATATTTCTAGGTATACCATTACTAAACATTGCATGTTAAAGCATGAAAAACATAAAAAATTGCTCATTGATTCTATGAGTTCTATTCCTAGTCGTATCTGCTTTACATGTGATGGATGGTCTGCTTGCACTTCACGTTCTTATTTTGCTTTGACTGCTAATTATGTTGATAATAACTGGAAACTTCAGTCTAAAATACTTAATTTTAGGCGTTTCCCCCCTCCACATGATGGTGAGTCTATATATAAGTTTGTGAAAAAAATGTTATGTGAATGGGGTCTTGAGAAAAAAGCCTTTACCATTACTGTTGATAATGCTTCTGCCAATGATCGAATGGTGAAGAGGCTTAAGGATGACTTGCATGCTATTTCTCCCCTACCATGCAGTGGTAAGTTCTTTCATGTAAGGTGTGCTGCCCATATTTTGAACTTAATTGTTCAAAGAGGTTTGAAGGTAATTGACTCTTCTGTTCTTAAGTTGCGTGAAATTGTTAAGTTCATTGATTCTTCTGATGCTAGACTTTGTAACTTTGACTCTGCTGTTAAAGACTGTGGTTCTTCTTTTTCTGGTAAATTAATCCTAGATGTCCCTACTAGATGGAATTCTACTTATCTAATGCTTCGTAGGGCCATTGATGCTAAAGTAGCCATAAACTTGTTTGTTAATAGGGAAAATGATTTAGATGTAATTGCTGATTCTGAGTGGGAAACTTCCCAATTAATCTGTGATTTTCTAGAGCCTTTTTTTGAAATTACTACACTGTTTTCTGGTTCTAAGTATCCTACTTCTAACCTTTTTTTGGCTAATGTGGTTGCCATTGAGAAACTGTTGTATGATGCTCACAATGATCCTTGTGAGGCCATCTCTGCAATGGCTGGACCTATGCTTGAGTTGTATGAGAAGTATTGGTCTGAGCACTCGACCATTTTGTCCTTTGCTGTTTTGCTTGATCCAAGGTATAAATTACAACTCCTGAAGGAGTTGTATTCTGTCCTCTATGTTGAGGATGAGGTTGAGAGAAGGGTAAGTATTGTTTACAATGAATTTGTAAACATGTATGTTTATTATTCAAAATCTGTCCTTTGCAATTCTAGATCTTCTGTTCGAAGTAACTCCTCTCAAAGTACAACTAAGTCCTCCACTGGTCGGCCTCGAACATTTAAGAAGTCTAACCTTTTTCAGGTTAGTTTTTATTTTTGTTATTTCAGTTTCCTTTATTTTATTATTTCAGTTTCAATTACTGACTTGTTTTTTTTTCTAGAACTTTGACGCTAATCTAGCTGCTTCAAGGAGTGGGAAGTCAGATGTTGACTCTTTTATTAGTTTGCCCCTTCTCCCTCATGCTGATAATTCTGACTTTGATATTTTGGATTATTGGAAAGCCCAATCTGTGTCTTTCCATGTACTTTCTCTCATGGCTAGAGATATCTTAGCCATTCCCATCACTTCAGTTGCTTCTGAATCATCTTTTAGCACTGGTGGTCGGATTTTAAATAAGTTAATGGCTAAACTCCTTCCTAAAAATGTTGAGATATTTGTGACAACCCGTAATTGGTTGTATGGGTTTGAGCCCGAGGAAGAGGATGAGGAATATCTTTTTGTTATGAAAGATTGTGCAGTTGATGAAGATCCTAGTGCATAGTAAGTTTCTGATTTGTTTAACTTAATTTTTTTTATTTGTTTTGATTTCTTAACTGATTTGTTCTTTTTTTTGTAGGGACCTCTGAGAACAAGGAAGCTATGGATCTGGTAGGTATGTTTCTGATTTGTTGAAAGCAGGAGATGTTTGGTAAGTTGTTTTTATTCACTGTCTTTTTTTTTTAATTTTATATTTCTCATTGATTCTGTTTTATGTTTGCTTTATATGCATGTATGTATGTTTCTGTTTAGTTGCTCACTATGTAATGTGTATGTATGCTTCTGTTTTATGTTTGGTTGTATATGCATGTATGTTTCTGTTTAGTTGTTCACTATGTAATGTGTATGTCTGCTTCTGTTTTATGTTTGGTTATATATGCATGTATGCATGTTTCTGTTAAGTTGCTCAGTATGTAATGTGTATGTATGCTTCTGTTTTATGTTTGGTTATATATGAATGTATGTTTCTATTTAGTTGTTCACTATGTAATGTGTATGTCTGCTTCTGTTTTATGTTTGGTTATATATGAATGTATGTTTCTGTTTAGTTGTTCACTATGTAATGTGTATGTATGCTTCTGTTTTATGTTTGGTTATATATGCATGTATGCATGTATGTTTCTGTTTAGTTGTTCACTATGTAATGTGTATGTATGCTTCTGTTTTATGTTTGGTTATATATGAATGTAGGTATGTATGTTTCTGTTTAGTTATATATGCTTGGTTTGCTTTATTTCAGTCTGTTAATGTTCCTAATGATTTTAATTGCTTGTTGCAGTTTGTTGCTGGTTGCTGGTTTTCCTAGTTTTAATTATGTTGGTGTCTTAGCTTTAAAAGTTAAGTTGCCCATAATTTAAACTTGGTTGCCCTTCAAAGCTCGATGATGATAATTCTGGTAGCAAAGTTTGTAAAACTTTGTTATAAGATCTGAGAGCTTAAAGTGTAAACTTTTGTATGTTTGTAAATTTTGTACTGTGAAAGTTAAAGTTTCAGTTTGTAAAGATTATTTAGTTTGTAAGTTTCAATTTGTTGTAAGTTTCAGTTTGTAAGATTAAACTTTTTGTAATATTCAATAAAGTTTCAGTTTGTTGTAAGTTTTGTAAGTATAACCACTTAAATTATTGAATATAAGTCATTTATTGTTTTAATCTTCTTAAGTTTTACCTTATTCTGTTTTTTGGAAGTATCCCTAATTCCATCCAAAGTTAATGTTTTATTATATTTTAAACAAGTTAATTTAATTAAGTCATTTAAGTTAATCAGTTTTTTACTAAGTCAATTAAGTATGTAATGTTAATTAAAAAATTTCGTTATCTTATATTAATTTAGTATACATATTTAGTTTAATAACTTCAAACTAATTTTAGTTAAGTATAAAAAAATTATTTCATAATGGTTATTCATTCAACTTATGTAATTAAGTAGTTTATCAGAATGCAACTTAAGTTAATTTAATAACTAACTTAACTTAAAATGAATGCAAGTTAATTAAGTTTATTTTTAATCTTAAGTTAAGTTAATTTAATAACTAACTTAACTTCAATTAAAATGAATGCAAGTTAATTATTTAGCATTAATTTATTCTTATAATAAAAAATTTAAGTCATCTTATTTTAATTAAGAATATAGATTTAATTTAATAATTTTTACTCATTTAACTTAATTTGATTAAGTATAAAATTTTAATTTAATAATGGTTATTCATTCCACTTAAGTTAATTAAGTATAATAGTTTATCTTTGAAGTTATTTTAAAATAATAGTCAAGTTAATTAGAAATACAATTTATTAATACTTAGAATTATTATTAATTCAATTTATCTTTTAATTGGAGTTAAGTTAGTAATTTATTAATACTTGAAATTATTATTAATTTTATAATTTTTCAATACTTGACATTATTTTATATTCATTAAATATAACATCTTTAAATGTCAGATAATTGTCATTATTAGCAAATCAAATAATAGTATTAGTTCAGGTTAATATCAGTTCAGGTCAATATCAGTTCAGGTCAATATCAGTTCAGGTCAATAACAGTTCAGGTCAATAACAGTTCAGGTCAATATCAGTTCAGGTCAAGAACAGTTCAGGTCAATAACAGTTCGGGTTCAAAACAGGTCGGGTTCAAAACAGGTCGGGTTCATTTCAGGTCGGGTTAAATCGGTTATCTGGCAGGTTAGTCTCGGGTTCGGGTTCGTTTCGGTCGGGTGCAGGTCAGGTTCGGTTACTACAGTAACATGTCAATTTCGGGTTTGGGTTCACTTCGGTCGGGTGCAGTTCGGGTTCGGTTTCTACAGTTACAGGTCAAATTCGGGTTCAGGTTCGTTTCGGTCGGGTGCAGGTCGGGTTCGATCTTTGAATTCTCGGGTTAAACCAGGTTCTGACTCGATCGGGTTTCAGCCAGGTTACCAGGTCGGGTCAGTTTTTCATACCCCTACCCTTCACTATATATTGAGGTACAATGATTGTGTGCACTATGCACCATGTTCAAATGTTATCAAACATTTTAAGATACATTTGAAGATGTTTGGGATAAATTTTAAGTTTTAAGTTATACTTGATGTTTTAATTATATAGTTTGGGATATATTTTGAATTTTTTTTATCTTTATATTTTCATTACAATAATATAAATCAACAAAAAATTACTATTAGCAACTAGCTTAACATTTCATTTCAAGCTTAAGCTTAATATTTTATTTTCTCAAACCAACCAAAAACTACTCAACTTTATGAGTCAAATCTAAAATAAGAAATATAAAATCTTGATTAGCAAAACTAGTCTTCCTAAGGACTGGAAATCAACCTAAAATCCAAAGTTAGACGGCAAAAACCCAACAACAACACCATTATGATTATACCAAATCTTGATAAGCCAAACTTGTCTTCCTAAGGACTGCAATCACCTTCTAACACTATCAGCAAAAAATACAACTCCATGACCAAATTAGAAAGCTTAATCTGCAAGACCATTCTGAAGTTAGTTTAATCCAACAAATAAATAGCACACTTAAAAGAACAACAATTTGGCATGAAAGACTAATCGTATTCAAGCACGCTTATTTTGAAAATATAACATACATGAACCAAAATTATCTCAAATCAAGTAATGACCAAAAAACTTATGGAAAATGGGAACTGCGTCAAATGAAGTAAACTCTATGGATTTTCGAACAATATCATTGAACCAATACACTAAAAAAGCATTTCAATTAAGTTTAATAGAGATTTCAAAAACTAAAGCCACAAACTTGAGGTAGAAGACTACTAAAGCAAAAAAACAATTGCTTGTCGTGAGGCAAAGACTACTAAAGTTGTATACTGGCTTAACATTCACCACTGTCAAATTCAATTTAAATGGATCATGTCCTGCCTATAGGTTCTTTACTCTAATGCATTAGAGGTGGAAGAAGAAAACTTTAGTAATCAACAAACATTGACACAACAATTTGTAAATATGCAGCAGATAACAGAAAAAGAAAGTTATCCACACAAACACCGTGGAAAATTACTTGCTTAAATGGATTAAACTGTATGAGTTCATTTGTACAAATAATGTTCCCTTGCAACAATTCTTTTCTCTTTCAGTTTGATAATCAGACTACCTAGAGCCCCAGATAGGAAATATTCAAACAATTGCATTTCTGCAAGCAAGTAAACAAATGGAAATCCCAGCATGTCCACACAATATCAAAGTTCAAGCTTTGGAACAAATAACTAATTCACCCCCAACGCTCATCTAACAAAGACACAAGGCCAATACCGCAGCCAAACTGACAAATTAAAACCACTCAGATAATTTTTTCAGAAAAGGGGGAAAATACGAATACATCGAAAAGCAGACAAAATAAAAAAAAAAGAAAACAAATTAGAAACAGATCAAAAGGGAATAGCGGCAGCCTACCTCATGAAAGTTGCAAACTGATTTCCTCTCAATGTCACTCTTTCCCACTGACCACTTAATGTCAACGGACACGTTGGGCACAAACTAAAGCCACAAACTTGTGTATGCAAAGACTTGAAAAGAGAGGAAAACGAAAATGAAGATCGATTTGAAGTCCGTGAGGCTGATAATTGAAATAGGATTTGAATGATTTGGAGACCGTGAGGCTGCTAATCAAAATAGAATTTGATCGATTTGGAGCCGCAACGGTTGGCGGCTCTTTTCCCTTGCGATATTAGGGAGTGTGGTTGTTTGATTTGGGGATTGGGGTGAGGGATTCCAAAACAAAATGGTGAGTTTTATTCCCTATTGCAGCATTTGTTACCACAAACACCACTAATGTAATACTTATTGCATAATCGTGCTCACATCATCCCCTTCTTTAAAGCGATTTGTCCCCAAATCTACCCTCATTACAAAAAGGAACAATTTCGACTTTCGCTTGGCAGGGAACTTCTTCAGTCGTCTTGCTTGGCACATATGCCATCCTCTCGAACCATGTTCTTTTACAAAGAACACAAATGGAAATGCCTTCTTTCTTGAACCTTTCCGAATAATGCACACCATAAAGTCAGACAATGCTCGTTGCACATTCGTAATCCTACAAATAATGACATACAAAGGCAACTCCAAAGAACAACAAGAATCTCGACGATCATCCAGAATCACAACACAAGGTTGTTCAAAATCCAATGTACAACCAAACAAATCAACATATAAAAATGAAAATTCAATAGTACAATGGAAAAGAACGTCAAACCGTGGTAAAGAAGGTTGTTGAATTTCTGAAAAGAACATAGATGCACTAGACATACCAACAATAACAACCTTGGGAACTTCACATGGAATCGCCTTATTAACCTGCAAGTAAGAAGAAGAAATAGAAGAAAATGTCGAATTAGATAATACCTGTGAATTTGCTTTCTTCTTTTCGCATTCATTCTTCTCTTTGTTGGCCTTCCAAGCTGCACTACTCGCTTTCAAACGAACTTCGTCTTCATATACTTCACTTGGAGTCATGTGTGCCAAAGTTACCATTTTTCCCTCATGAGTAAAAGAGTATCGATCGGTGTAACAATCGTGCAAAACTCTCTTATCATACTGCCACTGTCTTCCTAACAACAAATGACAAGTATCCATAGAACAAACATCACAAGTTACCTCACCCTTGTATTTACCAATGAAAAATGGTATAGAACTTGTTCGTAACTTTGATTTCACAACCATTATTCAACCATTGTAACTTGTACGGATTGTGATGCTTTGTCGTCTTTAGTCTTAACTTATCAACCATGAGAGTACTAGCAACGTTAGCACAACTACCACTATCAATAATTACAACACATACCTTACCGTTCACGTTGTATCTCGTATGGAAGAGGTTGTCACAAGAGGGGCAGAGACTGAAGCAACAAGAGGATAAAAACCAAGATGTAATAGCAGTATCTTGCTCCTCATAAGTTTCAAAATCAAGATTGAGACTAACAACTCCATCTCTAGTTATGTACTGTGCAGGTCAAGTAACTTTGTTACCAATGATTTTTTGCAGCCTATGAGTTTTATAGTAAGAAGGTTTGTTGATGCCAAAGAAGATAATTTTGCTAATCTAAAGTAATGTTTATCTTTTTTTGTAGAGAACAACATATTTGTAAGAATTGAACAAGTATTTTAGTTACTATTGCTACATGTATTCAAAGTGTTTTCAGCAGGCATAACTAGTTTCAACATCACTGTTAACAATGATTCCAAACTTCTAAAGCAGACCAGAAAACAAAGACAGAGAGAGAACAAGCAAAAGCATCAAGAATACACAAATAAAGGAGATATAGAAGAGAAGTGCAGACCGCACCTCTAAGAGCAGCAAAGGCGCACAAATATGCAAAAAGCGCAAATATCTTTAACCGAGGATTCAAATCGAGAAATCAAAAAGCAATTGAAGATACGATACACAATTATATTGCACTGAAACACTTTTCCACATCTTTGAAAGGCAATAAGATACAAAAATCAGAAAGATCTCATCGAGTTCGAAGATTTGATGAGAAAACCTCAAATTAGCTACGAATGATGACAGAGGCGATAAATACGGCGGCCGAAAGAATGGCTCTGATACCATGCGAAGAAGTATGAAATGTACTAAGACGAGGTCCCGATATTCTAGTGGGAGTGCCACCCTAAGTCTTCAGGCGTCATCTCCTTTGGTATCGTAGGTTATGAGTTAGGTTGTTTGATTTGTGTGACCATGCATCCATGCATTTTATGGATTATTAATTATGTTAAATTCGAATTTAAATTTGCCTTAATAAATATGATACGAACCCTTAGGTACCAATTTTTGGGCGCGATGGGGGAGCGAAACCTTCTCCACTCGTAACCGACTCCCGAACCTTTTTTTAAATCTCTAATTTTATTTTTCGGTGTTTGGTTTACCCTATTTAAAATGATCAGTGGCGACTCTAAGTCTTGTTTTAAAAATACAAACTTTTTTCAAAATCCCCTCATAAAACCATTTTTTATTAAAAATAAGTTTTTTCATTGTATCACATTTTTTTAGTCGCTACAATGGGGAGACCTTCCAACCTAATTTTGTCCGTTCACAACGTTAGGATTCGAACCTGAACTTGCTTAAGAAATCTAATGTCACATTCTACCAGACCAAACAATTGTTGGTAAAATTGGTTTCCTTTGACTGGAACGTGGAATCTATATCATATATATATATATAATGCAAAAGAAATCTATAAAGCTATAGAATTCCGTTTTAATCAAATGTCTATCAAAAATTTATTTTTACGAATGGTCAAAGGAAAATAAATACTTTAGAAAAATCCAATGTCATAATTATTATAAATTGATTGTACCCAGGGGAATGATACATTTAGCCCGGAGCAAACGACTACTAGTAAAGGCAACTCAAAACTGTTGATCCCTGTGAATTTGGGAAAAATGTAAAAAAAAAATCTATCAGCTAAGCTGTAGATTTTTTATAATCAAATGTCAGAATATAATTATTTTTGTCATAATGAAAAGTTTCATTTTTTTATTTAGAAAATATTTTTTGCAGTGTTTGACTCTTTAAACTTTTCATTTATTGTTATAGGATAGTTTTTGTTATCCCATGCATATATATATATATATATATATTTGTTTTTTCATACATACACATATATGTACATATCATTTTTTTTACTTTGATTAGAATAAAAAAATTAATCATAAGATGCTTATGTTTAGAAAGAATTGAATGTTATGAAGATATTTCAAATGTGGGCATCTGCTATCTATTTGGGCCAATAGAAGAACAGAACAAGTGTTTAGATAATGGGCACACCCATTTAGGAGTACCTTCTCAGGCATTTTTTTAAGATCCTTGAGTCGAGCGTTGACTCTAAACCTCTACCCCTGAAGACTTTTTCTGGATGTTTATAGATGAGATGACGAATGATATTCTTTCACTTCTCCTCCACAAAAGTGAGAAAATAAGAAAATATACTCATTGTTGTCCCGTTTTAGCCCAATTATTTTTTTTGGTAGAACCCAAACCAAAGATCACCACCAAATTGGAGGCAAAGAGGAACTGAATTTTATTTACAAATAAAAGTCGCTCGATTTCTAATGGGAAAGATTTGAGAACATATACATAAGATACATAGGTCAGAGAGACATCAGAAGACATTACTGAAGAATTTTGCCAACAAAAGAGAAAAGCAATTGAGAATAAAAGCATTGAATTGAAATGTGCAATAAATGAATAGAAGAATTGTACACAATCATTCATTCAAGTGAGCATCAATTTTGAAGAACCATGGATGACTGATCATATTTGAATAGAAAACAAGTATCAATATCCATCTAGGATACGAGCCAGTCCGAATTTACAGCAGAAGGAAATGAACTCCATGGTGAAAACCCAAGGATTGACAGACTAGAGTGATCCAAAGAACAAAAAAAGAAAAGAGAGAAGAAAGAAAGATTACTTTATACGAGCATACCCAAATCAAATAGTGCAAGAATAAGATCGATCATCTTTAAATAGAAGCACATCAATATCGGGTTGAAATACAAATCGGTTCAGATTTACTTGGTCTAAAATTTAGAAGACGGAATTGAACTCTAGGGTGAAAACAAAAAAAACGGGCAGTCTAGAGTGATCCGAAAAATAAAGAGAACATAATATTTTATCTTGACATGACAAGCGACACATGTATAAGATCGTGATTAGAAAAATGATCCAAAGAATTACATCATCTAAGGGAATTTCAATTTTGAAGAACCTTGAGAAGTCGATCGTCAAATATCCAAACATGATTATAGAAGAAGGAAATGAACTCTAGGGTGAAAACCCAGAAATGGGGAGTCTAGATCGATCTCAGAAAAATAAGAAAAACCTCATCAGAACACATCCAGATCAAGAAGTACAGAGATGATGTTTCACTTGAAAATGAACCTTGTTTTTTTTTCATAAACCCTTAAAAACTTACTTGAGCCTATATATCCCTTCTTTCGTAACCGTGAACCAGGGCCTACCTTACAAGCCTATAAAGACCATTATGATCATACGTAGATGTCTTAGTTGAATGAGAATGTCTTCATATCACATTCCGAAAAAGGGATAACCTTGCTTTGAGGAACGCCAAATTTCAAGTGCCTGATCGACACCAAATAGTGGAAGGATGACACATGGTGAGATAGTGAGACTAAAGAGCCACCATAAATGGGTTAGAAATTAGGTATGATAATCGATCCTCTGAAAATCCTAATGGATTAAAAGAGACCGCACATGTGCACGCATCTCTACAATAGTTAAGATCTTCTAAACATACGCTTCATTTGGATTGATATTTTTCAATTTAAAATAAATTTTGAAATATTTTCCTTTTCCCTCAAACATTAAAAAAGATGTTTGAAATTGTGAGATACTATTATTTTTTCTTGAATATAGTTTTAAAATGTTCAGCATTCTTCCAAAAATTGTCTTTTTTGATATAAAAAATTGATCCTTTTCACATTGCGAAAAAGAGAATCTAAAGTAGAGAGATATATAATTTCTTCCCCCGATAGGCTTCAACTAAGTTCCGCAAGGAAAATTGAGTGTAAAGATGGGTTCAAAGTATTGAAGCATTCGATCGCCCTTTTGGAAGAGATAACAGAAAGGCTCTGGATGACAAGTTAATAATACAGTTAAACCCAAGATCGAATAGGACAAGAATACCACATGAGGTAGCAAGAATGCACGATAGAAAATATAGAGGTCCAAAGGTTGAAGAACTGACACATGAAAAAGTCAAAGTGCTTTTTGAATGAAGAGATCAACCATGGTTCTTTAGCCTAAAGGTTCGATCAAAGATGGAAAGAGTTTGAGAGCTAATTTTACTTGGGCAAAATGATTGAAGAATAGCCATAGTCCCATGATGAAGTCCACTTACCCAACAAAAGAATAATAAAAGAAGAAGAAAAAAAAGAAGAAATCAACCAAGGTCCCTTGGCCTAAAGGTTCAATTAAAAATTGACTGATAGAAATTCGAAACCCCTTGCTTCGAGAATGGAGTCATAAAAAAGGGCCGAGAAAATGGGCTTCACTTTACAAGAAATACAAGAAAGACATGTGCGGTGTTCTGAATTGCCCAAACGAAGAACAAAACAATGTAGCTGCTAATGCAGTTTATGACAAGTACAAGAAGGAACTATATGGGGGCATTAGAGCTGGAAGAGGGTCAAAGGCCAAAGATGGAAAACCGCAATGATGTCATTACCATTTATAACATTTGGTATGATTATGCCATGAAATTGAATGATATAGGCAAATGTAAGTTTGCATAAAAAGTTACAGGCTCAATCCTATTAAATATGAATGCCTTGAAGCTGGATGAAAACTTGTTGTTGTATGCACCTTCTGTTTTTAGATAACTCTGAAGGAAAGTGGTCGAACTTGAATACAATGAAGATATCGCCGCCCCGAGAATGAAGAAGAAGAATATGAGCATAGAATCAAGATAGATTGACCCTAAAGAGTGGGGCAGTAACCTTCAAGTTGATGAAAGCATATTGTTGATCATCGAGTTTGAAGAAAAATGAAACAGAGATAGATTTGGAGGATTGAGGTTTATTGCTCACCCTACTCTTGAGATATTTGAAGACTCTGTATGATTGTGTCAAATACGAAAATAGTCGAGCCCAAGACTTAATGGGGGCACTGAGATGATGAAAGTCCCTATATAAGAGTAGTATAGAGAGTAGAAGATGGATTTATGAAAATAAGTAAGGACCCTGAAGACGAAGAAGGAAAAGAGTTACACACACAAGAAAGAATCACAAGTCAAATGAGAGATAGAGATTCAATAAATGAAGATGAAGATTGAGAAGAATACCACAAAGAAATGAAATGGAAAAAATCCTAGAATGACCTTTCAAGGAATGAGGTTTTAAAAGTATATTTGAAAAAAGAAGAAAAAAAGAAGAAGAAAAAGAAGAAAGAAAATGAGAAAAAGAAAGAAAAGACGAAAAAGAAAAGAGAAGAGAATATTACATTGCATTCATCATATAAAGATTCATATTGCTTGTTTTAAACAAATATTTGAAGATTACCAAAGATTTTGATCTGCAACTTCATGTTGAAGAAGTAGATTGCATTAAGAGATATTGATAGCCTGTTGGTGTGAATCCAGATTAAGAGATATTTCGGTATCCTAGTGGCATGAATTCAGATTAAGTGATTTCCGACAGCCTTCGAGCGTGAGTCCAGTTTTTAAAAGATTTTCGGTAGCCTTCAAGTGCGAGTCCAATTTTTAAAAGATTTTTGGCAGCCTTCGAGCGTGAGTCCAATTTTTAAAAGATTTCCAGCAACCTTCGAGCGTGAGTCCAGTTTTTAAAAGATTTTCAGCAGCCTTTGAGCGTGAGCCCAGTTTTTAAAAGATTTTCGACAGCCTTAAAGTGTAAGTCCAGTTTTTAAAAGATTTTCCAGCAGCCTGCGAGCGCGCGTCCAATTTTTAAAAGATTTCCAGCAACCTTTAGGTGTGATTGTAGAGCGTTTGGGTATACTCTTTTTAAGAGAGCAAGTGCACACTCTTGTCAAGTTATAGTATATAAGATATCGTCTCCCACAGGGATTGGGAGCTTGGTTTGAATTGTTGTTCCTGCACAGGTAAAGTAAATGCACAAGTAGAGTGGTTGTTTGAGTAGAAAAGCAAATTAAAACACAAGTAAAAGAAGAAGTGACCAGGTTGATAAAGAGGTCAGGTTTATGATGTTGCTTAGTGTGAAACTGCGTTGAATAGGCCAAGTTGTTTTGCGCTGCCACGATCTGCTGCCTTGGCGGGTAATGGCAGATTGAGGCTACGACAACTTTCCCTGCCACGGCGGAACTCTGCTCTTACAACTTTCATTGTCCCGGCAAGTGAGATGGAGAGAAGTCCCGGCAACAAGTCTGGCAGATACTCCAAGTTCGGCGAAGCAATTCTGAAGTGATCCTTCCTATGTCTAGGCAAGGATTATGTCACTGTGTGATGTAGGCAATACCTAGCAATCTCAGCGTAAACCTAACACAAGAAGTCGACGTTTGGTTGCTCCTTTTAGCCGATGAAACTCTAACTTATGTCCAAGTCGAATTAGTCAACAGCTCGTCATGATGAGACCATACTTAATTCTTTCGTGAGTTTGACACTCTCATTCCCGACAAACGGATTTCTTCAACTAGACTTTTGGAACTAATTGAAGAAGTGAAGAACATGAATTAAGTAAACTTGGAATATTTTATTGCAAAAAAAACTTTAAAACCTAAACAACTGTTCTCACAACTAATTACAACATAACCCCAAACCCAAGAGAAGTTCAGAACATGACGACGACAAGAAAACTTGAGCTATGTCTAAAGAAAACCTAAGATGATTTGAATTATAATTACAATGAGTATTTATAGACAATAGCTAGGTCTAGTCCTTATTGAAGTAGAAATCTTTAAAAGTAGCTTTCCACATTTAATGTGACTTTAAACTCTGAATTCTTTGAGTTGAATGTGGACTTTATCACGTTGCCTTATCCCGCAACCAATCTTGAGATTTCACTTCTGCGGCTTTTCCCGCTGCTACTGACGTTGGAAAATCGAGTGGACAACATCAATAGATTCAAGATTTTTGGCTCTACAAATCACACCACGGTTCTCCAACTCCTTATTTTGCTACCGTGAGCAGCAAGGTCGGCGGCGGCAGCACTCGGTAGCTATTGTCTTCGCCTGGAACTACATCGGTACAGCTCAATGGTTCGCTGCCTCAGAATCGCATCCTCAGCTTCTCTTTCTCTCTGTCAACCTTTAGTACCTAAAACAAAATATACACTAAAACAATACCTTTCTTCACCAATTAAAAGATAATCAATAAAAACATGGTAAAGCCAAGAAATAATGTAAAATGCAATGCATGGTCCTAATTATGCCTACGATGTGCTTAAAACATCAATAACATGAGATGAAATATGCATGAAATATAGGACTTGTGGACACTTTACACACCCCAAACTAGAACTATTGCTTGTTCTCAAGCAGTGCAACCTAACATACTTGCTCTAATAATAACTAGAAAGAAGAACTCGTTCTCAACTTGATTTCATATCTCAAGGTTGTGGCACCTACATTAAATTAGTGAAGGGAGTTTAGCAAGAAAATAACTCAGAATTTATTTCTAATGCCAGTGTAGTGCTTCGGGACTGTATACATGTTGAATATGCAGAATAACTAAATAAACAAAGATGATGTTACGATGTATAAGGTTGCTACCGAGGCAGCATAGTTAAGCGCAATAATTTAATCATGGAAATGAGGGCTTCAGCTTATCACAACTACTCTTCTAGGTCTGAAATTAAGATATGAGCAAACTACAAAACCCCGAACCCATGGAGTAGAGTCATCCTGTGAAGACTTTCATTCACTCATGCTAATTTGTCCGTCACTTCAAAACTTTTAGATTCATGGACTTTTATAGCAGTGGAGTGTCCTCACACATGATTCTTCCTAGAGCCTATTGCGGGCACCTCTAGGGTAAAACATCAATGACCTTTGTTTTTACTTCTGTTGCCGTGGCAGTGCTATATTTTTCTATTTCTTTTGCCTGCCTCGGCGGCTACCTGCAACCATTGTTAGAACTTTGCAAAGAATTCTAAAAACAAGCAGGCAATGTTCATAATATATTCTAACAAATTCAGCAAGTAACAGAGGTGTTTGACAGTTTTGGCAAAAAGAAAAAAAATTCTAAGTCATTTTTCATGCTTTTCCCAAAGTAAGGTTCAATTTATTATTGGTGTGAAAATAAGTAATCGGCTAACTATCATAGGCACAAGTTATATAACAATATTTTATTTTCCGATTATTACTAAGGCAAGTACAAAGCAACCTATATGCTCCTAAGTATGCCTAGACAAAAGATGTGAGAGCTATCCCCCCAAACTCGATATGGGCATTGCCCTCAATGCACAAAATAAAATTGATAAGAAAATAAAAAGAAAAATAAAGAAAAGAAAAGGGAAGAAGGCTTGGGCTTATTCAGATGGTGTAGAGGATTTCAAGGGGTTAGCATTGCTGCCCTTGTCTGTGCTTAGTGGTCTGGATTAAGGGTTTAGACCTGCATGATTAATTGTGAGACGAGAATAAATAATAAAGAAAATGAAAAAGAATAAAACCTAGTCTTAAAAACTACTCCTATTAAAGCAGTGAATATATGAAACGATAAAGTTATGTCACAATAGGGTGGGCTTCCCCCGATGTGAATACTTTATGTTCTTTTGGGACATAATCTCTTGTATAGTACTTTAGCCGCTGCCCGTTAACTTTGAATTCTGTCCCTCCATTAACTGGTTTTACTATCACGACACCATGTGGGAAGACATGGACTACTTCGAACGGTCCTGACCATCTGGATTTTAACTTCCCAGGAAACAACCTGAGGCAGGAATTGAACAACAACACTTGTTTCCTGGGCAGGTACTGTCGCTGCTGAATCTTGCTGAAGTACCATTTTTTGACTTTTTCATTATACAGCTTGGCGCTCTCGTATGCCTCCCGCTAGATTTCCTCCATTTCGTTCATATTCAATAGTCTCTTTTCGCTAGCCTGTTTCCAGTCCATGTTCACTGTCTTGACTACCCAATACGCCTTGTGTTCTATTTCGACAGGGAGGTGACAGACTTTTCCGTAAACTAGACGATATGGGGACATCCCTAGTGGTTTTTTGTATGCTGTCTGGTATGCCCAAAGAGCGTCGTCTAACTTCAATGACCAATCATTCCTACTTGGGTTTACAAATTTCTTCAAGATGGTATTGACTTCCCTGTTCGAAATTTCTACCTGCCCATTTGTTTGTGGATGATATGTCGTGGCAATCTTGTGCTTGACCCCAACTTTCTGAAGTACCTTGGCAATCAATTTGTTATCGAAATGGGTGCCCTCGTCACTAATGATTGCTCTTGGAACTTCGAACCTTGTGAATATGTTCTTCCGTAAGAACCTATGGACGATCTTTGCATTATTGTAGGGGGTAGCAATAGCTTCTACCCAGTTGGAAACATAATCCACTGCTAGAAGGATGTACATATTGCCACATAAAGATGGGAAGGGTCACATAAAATCTATCCTCCATACATAGAATAACTCAACTTCCAAGATTGTTTGTAGGGGCATTTCGTTCCTTCTTGATATGTTTCATGTTCTTTGGTAGATGTCACACTATTTGTAGAATGCTTGGGCGTTTTTATGCAGTGTCGGCAAAAAAACCTGATTGAAGAACTTTTTCTGCCATGCGCTACCCTCAAAAGTGGCCTCTATGTGGTGCTGCATGGCACAGTGAGAGTATGGCTTGTTGTTCATCCTCTGGGACACACCGTCTGATAACCTGGTCTGCACAGTTTTTAAACAATAAAGGCTCGTCCCAAAAATAATGCTTAGCATCATGTTGGAATCGTTTCTTTCCTTGAAAGTTCAGTTCATAGGGCAAAACACCAGATACTAAATAATTCACAATATCTGCGTACCAGGGTGTGTCTGTTGATGTTGCTGCCGCGACCTCTTCATGGGCAGCAAGTGAGATGCCTTCAGCTCCTAGGGCGGCTACCAAAGCAGAGGCTAGTAGCAACTGTTCATCAGGGATTGCATCCTGAATTTCGCTGTTAGAGATCTTCTCTTGTCCATTCTCAAGCCAAGAGAGATGGTTTGCCACTTGATTTTCTGTGCCCTTCCTGTCTCAAATTTCTAGGTCAAACTCTTGCAGGAGGAGGATCCAATGGATCAGGTGAGGCTTTGCATCCTTCTTTGCAAACATGTATCTTAAGGCAGAATGATTTGTGTGGACTATCACCTTTGTGCCCATAAGGTAGGGCCATAATTGATCGAAGGCGAACACTATTGCCAATAACTCTTTCTCTGTAGGGTTGTAGTTGGTTTGGGCAGGATTCAGTGTTTTGCTGGCGTAGTAGATTACATGAAAGATTCTATCTCTGCGCTGTCCTAGGGCAGCGCCGACGGTAGTATCACTAGCATCACATATGAGCCCAAAGGGTTGACTCTAATCAGGGGGAACTACCACAGGTGTTGTTACTAGCTTTTCCTTTAAGGTTTTGAATGCCTCCTAGCATGCCTCATCGAAGTTGAACGGTTTGTCCTGTTCCAGTAAAGTACACAACGGTTTAGAGATTTTAGAAAAATTCTCAATGAATATGCAATAAAAACCCGCGTCACCCAAGAAACTCCGAATGCCCTTGAGAGCGGTCGATGGCGGCAAGTTGGAAATTACTTCAATCTTGGCTTTGTCTACCTTTATTCCCTGTGCAGAAATTTTATGCCCCAGGACTATGCCTTCGTCGACCATAAAGTGGCATATTCCCGGTTAAGCACCAGGTCTGTCTCCTCGTATCTGGTGAGTACTTTTTCAAGGTTGTCGAGGCAGCTGCCGAAGACAGAGAAGTCATCCATAAAGATTTCCATGAAATGTTATATCATGTCGGAGAAGATAGCCATCATGCATCGTTGGAATGTGGCCGGGGCGTTGCACAAACCAAATGGCATTCTTCGAAAAGCATAAATGCCATATGGGCAGGTGAAGGTTGTTTTGGCCTGGTCCTCCAGAAGCGACGGCGATTTGGTTATAACCTGAATATCCATCCAAAAAGTAATAGAAGGGTTTGCCAGCGAGGCGGTCAACCAGAATATCCATACAAAAAGTGATCCTTTTTTGTTGCTTTATTTAACTTGCTGTAATCCATGCATATTTGCCAACTAGTTATTGTTCTAGTTGGTATTAACTCGTTATGATAAAGGAGGCATTGCTTGATGAAACAATGTTCCTTGTCTATTAACGGATCTAGGATAGTAGCAAGCATATCTCTGCAATAAAAACAAATATGGATGGCATTTTAGGTTCAAAATATCAAGAAAAATAAAAATAAAATAAAAAGAAACAAAGAAAAAAAGTTGTAGGAATTTCTAGAAAGATTTGGATGACAAAAAAGACGAATGCTTAAAGATGCGTTCACGGTTGTTTCAATGTCTCAAATCTGGCAAAATGTTACTAGAAATTCAGCAGAAATTCGACAACGTTAAACTCGAAGTATTAAGTAAAATTTTGACACAACAAACAACATCTCAAATGCCAAAAAAAGTTCGGTGAAAAACTGAAATTGAGAGAATAATCTCACAAAAAATTTTATTCATTAACTTTCTAGCCTTCTTCAAAGTAATTCGGACTACATATATATAAGGGTAAAATACTGAAATCATCACTCACCTTTGATCATTTGACCTATTTTAGGCACTCAACTTTAAAAACGCTCAATTTACTCATTAAACTTTACTTTTTGACCTATTTTGGTCACTTTAGATTATTTTATTAATATTTAGGTATGACATGACATGACATATTTTATTATTATTATTTTTATTATTTTTATTATTATTATTATATATATAAATAATTTAAAATAAAAATAAATAATATTTTTATTAATAAATAAAAAAGTAATTAAAAATAAAAACCCTAATCCCAAACACCCCAAATATCCCAAATCCCAAACACCCAAATTCTCAAACCCCCTTACCGGTGTTACTCTTACCGGCGGCCACCACTCCCTCTACCGCTGATGACAACATCACCTGCCGCCGATGGTGCCGTCATCCTTTACTTGGCCCGGATCCACATGCATAACTAGTAGTTTTACCGGTAAAAGCTATTATATCAAACCTCAAGACTGAAGCTTCAAAGGCTTTCCAGGAAGTATATTTGGCATTCAGAAGATTCCAAGCTGAGGAGTTGTTTGGCTTTGGTCGTGTAGAGGATTCCACCCAGGTTAAACTCTTGATAGGGTCAACGGGATCATCTCCACTTTAAGGGAGATGTCCCGGGAAAATCATGCTTGGTAAATATAGGGTGGAAAGAGGGATGGAAAGCTGGACGGTGGATTGCAAATGTGGAGCCAAGGACGATGACGGCACCATCGGCGGCAGGTGATGTTGTCGTCGGCGGTAGAGGGAGTGGTGGCCGCCAGTGAGAGAGTGACATCGGTAATGGGGGGTTAAGAATTTGGGTGTTTGGGATTTGGGATATTTGGGATATTTGAGGTGTTTGGGATTAGGGTTTTTATTTTAAATTACTTTTTTATTTATTAATAAAAAATATTATTTATTTTTATTTTAAATTATTTTTTATATAATAATAATAAAATATGTCATGTCATACTTAAATATTAATAAAATAATCTAAAGTAACCAAAATAGTTCAAAAAGTAAAATTAATACAAGGGGAGGGGACTGCCGTTTGCAAAATGTGGCTGAGAATGTTGCATTTGAAATTAAAATTCCATATGGGCGGAATAAAATTCAGCCGTGAATTCAAAAGTAGGCACCCAATTACTTAGCACATGGAAAATGTGCATGTGATTTGAATTATTAAAATTCAAAAAAAAAGGTTTCATGGAGCGGTAATTTGATTTCCGGCCGTGCAATTTGAGAGATGAAGTGGCTGGGCGCACATGTTTAAATATCACATTTAACATGTGAGAAAAACAAATTGAATTTCAAATGAAATCCATTTGTTCTTATCCCTTCCTTCCGCGCAATGTGAAATAGAGAACAATCCCACGTGCCTTTTTCCCTTGAGTTCCACCCTCCAAATTAATGCCTGCTACGGGATTTGTTCTCATCCAAATCTGCTCTGCCGCACATGTGTGGAGAATGAAAGCCCAATATACGCACATGGTGAAATTCAAAGCTTCACACCAATGTGCCGCACTTTGTGACAATTAGGATGTCTCGGCTGCATGTACTTTTCCACGTGATTGCTCTCTCTCTTAGCCTATTTGCATGGAACATGCAACGTTCTCCTATTTACGTACGGTATATGTTCACACGAACACATGACACCGTCAATTTTGCTCACACTTGTTGTAGTGGCTTGCTCACACTTGTAAGACACTTGTTCAGCTGCTACTGGACTTGTTGGCTGTAGTTGAGCTAGTGAAGCTAAAGCTGAGCTGAAACAAACTAGCTAACAGTGTGATGAGCTGAAAGTGAGCTGGTTACACTCTTCTAAGCTGAGACCGAGCTGCATACACTCTGGTGAGCTGGAGATGAGCTGCATACACTCACTTGAGCTGGAGTTGAGCTGCATATGCTCACTTGAGCTAGTCGTAAACATGCCGTAAGTAATATCAAACTAAGTTAAAACACATCAAGCATACTATATGCATAATAAACACACTAATAATATATCATAAAAAATGTTACACATCAGTATGTAACAAGTGAAAAGGCAAACTTCCCTGAAAATTTGAAGTTGCATCGTTGGGTTGCATAATCGTGCTCACATCATCCCCCCTTCTTTAAAGCGACTTGTCCCCAAATCGACCCTCATTACAAAAAGGAACAATTTCGACTTTCGCTTGGCAGGTAACTTCTTCAGTCGTCTTGCTTGGCACATATGCCATCCTCTCGAACCATGTTCTTTTACAAAGAACACAAATGGAAATGCCTTCTTTCTTGTACCTTTCCGAATAATGCACAACATTAAGTCATACAATGCTCGTTGCACATTTGTTATCCTGCAAATAATGACATACAAAGGCAACTCCAAAGAACAACAAGAATCTCGACGATCATCCAGAATCACAACACAAGGTTGTTCAAAATCCAATGTACAACCAAAGAAATCAACATATAAAAATGAAAATTCAATAGTACAATGGAAAGGAACGTCAAACCGTGGTAAAGAAGTTTGCTGAATTTCTGAAAAGAACATAGATGCACTAGACATACCAACAATAACAACCTTGGGAACTTCACATGGAATCACCTTATTAACCTGCAAGTAAGAAGAAGAAATAGAAGAAAATGTCGAATTAGATAATACTTGTGAATTTGCTTTCTTCTTTTCGCATTCATTCTTCTCTTTGTTGTTCTTCCAAGCTGCACTACTCGCTTTCAAACGAACTTCGTCTTCATATACTTCACTTGGAGTCATATGTGCCAAAGTTACCATTTTTCCCTCATGAGTAAAAGAGTATCGATCGGTGTAACAATCGTGCAAAACTCTCTTATCATACTGCCACGGTCTTCCTAACAACAAATGACAAGTATCCATAGAACAAACATCACAAGTTACCTCATCCTTGTATTTACCAATGAAAAATGGTATAGAACTTGTTCGTAACTTTGATTTCACAACCATTATTCAACCATTGTAACTTGTACGGATTGGGATGCTTTGTCGTCTTTAGTCTTAACTTATCAACCATGAGTGTACTAGCAAAGTTAGCACAACTACCACTATCAATAATTACAACACATACCTTACCGTTCACGTTGTATCTCGTATGGAAGAGGTTGTCACAAGAGGGGCAGAGACTGAAGCAACAAGAGGATAAAAACCAAGATGTAATAGCAGTATCTTGCTCCTCATAAGTTTTAAAATCAAGATTGAGACTAACAACTCCATCTCTAGTTATGTACTGTGCATGTCAAGTAACTTTGTTACCAATGATTTTTTGCAGCCTATGAGTTTTATAGTAAGAAGGTTTTGTTGATGCCAAAGAAGATAATTTTGATAATCTAAAGTAATGTTTATCTTTTTTTGTAGAGAACAACATATTTGTAAGAATTGAACAAGTATTTTAGTTACTATTGCTACATGTATTCAAAGTGTTTTTAGCAGGCATAACTAGTTTCAACATCACTGTTAACAATGATTCCAAACATCTAAAGCAGACCAGAAAACAAAGACAGAGAGAGAACAAGCAGAAGCATCAAGAATACACAAATAAAGGAGATATAGAAGAGAAGTGCAGACCGCACCTCTAAGAGCAGCAAAGGCGCACAAATATGCAAAAAGCGCAAATATCTTTAACCGAGGATTCAAATCGAGAAATCAAAAAGCAATTGAAGATACGATACACAATTATATTGCACTGAAACAATTTTCCACATCTCTCAAAGGCAATAAGATACAAAAATCAGAAAGATCTCATCGAGTTCGAAGATTTGATGAGAAAACCTCAAATTAGCTACGAATGATGACAGAGGCGATAAATACGGCGGCTGAAAGAATGGCTCTGATACCATGCGAAGAAGTATGAAATGTACTAAGACGAGGTCCCGATATTCTAGTGGGAGTGCCACCCTAAGTCTTCAGGCATCATCTCCTTTGGTATCGTAGGTTATGAGTTAGGTTGTTTGATTTGTGTGACCATGCATCCATGCATTTTATGGATTATTAATTATGTTAAATTCGAATTTAAATTTGCCTTAATAAATATGATACGAACCCTTAGGTACCAATTTTTGGGCGCGATGGGGGTGCGAAAGCTTCTCCACTCGTAACCGACTCCTGAACCTTTTTTTAAATCTCTAATTTTATTTTTCGGTGTTTGGTTTACCCTATAAAAAATGATCGGTGGTGACTCTAAGTCTTGTTTTAAAAATACAAACTTTTCTTCAAAATCCCCTCATAAAACCATTTTTTATTAAAAATAAGTTTTTTCATTGTATCACATTTTTTTAGTCGCTACAATGGGGAGACCTTCCAACCTAATTTTGTCCATTCACAACGTTAGGATTCGAACCTGATCTTGCTTAAGAAATCTAATGTCACATTCTACCAGACCAAATAATTGTTGGTAAAATTGCTTTCCTTTGACTGGAACGTGGAATCTATATCATATATATATATATATAATGCAAAAGAAATCTATAAAGCTATAGAATTCTGTTTTAATCAAATGTCTATCAAAAATTTATTTTTACGAATGGTCAAAGGAAAATAAATACTTTAGAAAAATCCAATGTCATAATTATTATAAATTGATTGTACCCAGGGGAATGGTACATTTAGCCCGGAGCAAACGACTACTAGTAAAGGCAACTCAAAACTGTTGATCCCTGTGAATTTGGAAAAAATGTAAAAAAAAAATCTATAAGCTAAGCTGTAGATTTTTTATAATCAAGTGTCAGAATATAATTATTTTTGTCATAATGAAAAGTTTCATTTTTTTTATTTAGAAAATATTTTTTTTGCAGTGTTTGACTCTTTAAACTTTTCATTCATTGTTATAGGATAGTTTTTGTTATCCCATATATATATATATATATATATATTTGTTTTTTCATACATACACATATATGTACATATCATATTTTTACTTTGATTAGAATCAAAAAAATTAATCATAAGATGCTTATGTTTAGAAAGAATTGAATGTTATGAAGATATTTCAAATGTGGGCATCTGCTATCTATTTGGGCCAATAGAAGAACAGAACAAGTGTTTAGATAATGGGCACACCCATTTAGGAGTACCTTCTCAAGCATTTTTTTAAGATCCTTGAGTCGAGCGTTGACTCTAAACCTCTACCCCCTGAAGACTTTTTCTGAATGTTTATGGATGAGAAGACGAATGACATTCTTTCACTTATCCTCCACAAAAGTGAGAAAATAAGAAAATATACTCATTGTTGTCCCCTTTTAGCCCAATTTTTTTTTTTTGGTAGAACCCAAACCAAAGATCACCTCCAAATTGGGGGCAAAGAGGAACTGAATTTTATTTACAAATAAAAGTCGCTCGATTTCTAATGAGAAAGATTTGAGAACATATACATAAGATACATAGGTCAGAGAAACATCAGAAGACATTACTGAAGAATTTTGCCAACAAAAGAGAAAAGCAACTGAGAATAAAAGCATTGAATTGAAATGTGCAATAAAAGAATAGAAGAATTGTACACAATCATTCATTCAAGTGAGCATCAATTTTGAAGAACCATGGATGACTGATCATATTTGAATAGAAAACAAGTATCAATATCCATCTAGGATACGAGCCAGTCCGAACTTATAGTAGAAGGAAATGAACTCCATGGTGAAAACCCAAGGATTGACAGACTAGAGTGATCCAAAGAACAAAAAAAGAAAAGAGAGAAGAAAGAAAGAAAGATTACTTTATACGAGCATACCCAAATCAAATAGTGCAAGAATAAGATCGATCATCTTTAAATAGAAGCACATCAATATCGGGTCGAAATACAAATCGGTTCAGATTTACTTGGTCTAAAATTTAGAAGACGGAATTGAACTCTAGGGTAAAAACAAAAAAAAAAACGGACAGTCTAGAGTGATCCGAAAAATAAAGAGAACATAATATTTTATCTTGACATGACAAGCGACACATGTATAAGATCATGATTAGAAAAATGATCCAAAGAATTACATCATCCAAGGGATTTCAATTTTGAAGAACCTTGAGAAGTCGATCGTCAAATATCCAAACATGATTATAGAAGAAGGAAATGAACTCTAGGGTGAAAACCCAGAAATGGGGAGTCTAGATCGATCTCAGAAAAATAAGAAAAACCTCATCAGAACACATCCAGATCAAGAAGTACAGAGATGACGTTTCACTTGAAAATGAACATTGTTTTTTTAATAAACCCTTAAAAACTTACTTGAGCCTATATATCCCTTCTTTGGTAACCGTGAACCAGGGCCTACCTTACAAGCCTATAAAGACCATTCTGATCATACGTAGATGTCTTAGTTGAATGAGAATGTCTTCATATCACATTTCGAAAAAGGGATAACCTTGCTTTGAGGAACGCCAAATTTCAAGTGCCTGATCGACACCAAATAGGGGAAGGATGGCACATGGTGAGATAGTGAGACTAAAGAGCCACCATAAATGGGTTAGAAATTAGGTATGAGAATCGATCCTCTGAAAATCCTAATGGATTAAAAGAGACCGCACATGTGCACGCATCTCTACAATAGTCAAGATCTTCTAAACATACGCTTCATTTGGATTGATATTTTTCAATTTAAAATAAATTTTGAAATATTTTCCTTTTCCCTCAAACATTAAAAAAGATGTTTGAAATTGTTAGATACTATTATTTTTTCTTGAATATAGTTTTAAAATGTTCAGCATTCTTCCAAAAATTGTCTTTTTTGATATAAAAAATTGATCCTTTTCACATTGCGAAAAAGAGAATCTAAAGTAGAGAGATATATAATTTCTTCCCCTGATAGGCTTCAACTGAGTTCCGCAAGGAAAATTGAGTGTAAAGATGGGTTCAAAGTATTGAAGCATTCGATCGCCCTTTTGGAAGAGATAACAGAAAGGCTCTGGATGACAAGTTAATAATACAGTTAAACCCAAGATCGAATAGGACAAGAATACCACATGAGGTAGCAAGAATGCATGATAGAAAATATAGAGGTCCAAAGGTTGAAGAACTGACACATGAAAAAGTCAAAGTGCTTTTTGAATGAAGAGATCAACCAAGGTTCTTTAGCCTAAAGGTTCGGTCAAAGATGGAAAGAGTTTGAGAGCTAATTTTACTTGGGCAAAATGATTGAAGAATAGCCATAGTCCTATGATGAAGTCCACTTACCCAACAGAAGAAGAATAAAAGAAGAAGAAAAAAAAGATGAAATCAACCAAGGTCCCTTGGCCTGAAGGTTCAATTAAAAATTGACTGATAGAAATTCGAAACCCCTTGCCTCGAGAATGGAGTCATAAAAAAGGGCCGAGAAAATGGGCTGCACTTTACAAGAAATACAAGAAAGACATGTGCGGTGTTCTGAATTGCCCAAACGAAGAACAAAACAATGTAGCTGCTAATGCAGTTTATGACAAGTACAAAAAGGAACTATATGGGGGCATTAGAGCTGGAAGAGGGTCAAAGGCCATAGAAGGAAAACCGCAATGATGTCATTACCATTTATAACATTTGGTATGATTATGCCATGAAAATGAATGATGTAGGCAAATGTAAGTTTGCATAAAAAGTTACAGGCTCAATCCTGTTAAATCTGAATGCCTTGAAGCTGGATGAGAACTTGTTGTTGTATGCACCTTCTGTTTTTAGATAACTCTAAAGGAAAGTGGTTAAAGTGGTCGAACTTGAATACAATGAAGATATCGCCGCCCCGAGAATGAAGAAGAAGAATGTGAGCATAGAATCAAGATAGATTGACCCTAAAGAGTGGGGCAGTAACCTTCAAGTTGATGAAAGCATATTGTTGATCATCGAGTTTGAAGAAAAAATGAAACAAAGATAGATTTGGAGGATTGAGGTTTATTGCTCACCCTACTCTTGAGATATTTGAAGACTCTGTATGATTGTGTCAAATACGAAAATAGTCGAGCCCAAGACTTAATGGGGGCAATGAGATGATGAAAGTCCCTATATAGAGAGAGTATAAGATGGATTTATGAAAATAAGTAAGGACCCTGAAGACGAAGAAGGAAAAAAGTTACAAACACAAGAAAGAATCACAAGTCAAATGAGAGATAGAGATTCAATAAATGAAGATGAATATTGAGAAGAATACCACAAAGAAATGAAATGAAAAAATCCTAGAATGACCTTTCAAGGAATGAGGTTTTAAAAGTATATTTGAAAAAAGAAGAAAAAAAAGAAGAAGAAAAAGAAAGAAAGAAAAAGAGAAAAAAGAAAGAAAAGACGAAAAAGAAAAGAGAAGAGAATATTACATTGCATTCATCATATAAAGATTCATATTGCTTGTTTTAAACATATATTTGAAGATTACCAAAGATTTTGATCTGCAACTTCATGTTGAAGAAGTAGATTGCATTAAGAGATATTGATAGCCTGTTGGTGTGAATCCAAATTAAGAGATATTTCGGTATCCTGGTGGCATGAATTCAGATTAAGTGATTTCCAACAGCCTTTGAGCGTGAGTCCAGTTTTTAAAAGATTTCCGGTAGCCTTCAAGTGCGAGTCCAATTTTTAAAAGATATTTCGGTATCCTGGTGGCATGAATTCAGATTAAGTGATTTCCAACAGCCTTCGAGCGTGAGTCCAGTTTTTAAAAGATTTTCGGTAGCCTTCAAGTGCGAGTCCAATTTTTAAAAGATTTTTGGAAGCCTTCGAGCGTGAGTCCAATTTTTAAAAGATTTCCAGCAACCTTCGAGCGTGAGTCCAGTTTTTAAAAGATTTTCAGCAGCCTTTGAGCGTGAGTCCAGTTTTTAAAAGATTTTCGACAGCCTTAAAGTGTGAGTCCAGTTTTTAAAAGATTTTCCAGCAGCCTGCGAGCGCGCGTCTAGTTTTTAAAAGATTTCCAGCAACCTTTAGGTGTGATTGTAGAGCGTTTGGTATACTCTTTTTAAGAGCGCAAGTGCACACTCTTGTCAAGTTATAGTATATAAGATATCGTCTCCCACAGGGATTGGGCAACTTGGTTTGAATTGTTGTTCCTGCACAGGTAAAGTAAATGCACAAGTAGAGTGGTTGTTTGAGAAGAAAAGCAAATTAAAACACAAGTAAAAGAAGAAGTGACCAGGTTGATAAAGAGGTCAGGTTTATGATGTTGCTTAGTGTGAAACTGCGTTGAATAGGCCAAGTTGTTTTGCGCTGCCACGATCTGCTGCCTTGGCGGGTAATGGCAGATTGAGGCTACGGCAACTTTCCCTGCCATGGCGGAACTCTACTCTTACAACTTTCGTTTTCCCGGCAAGTGAGATGGAGAGAAGTCCCGGCAACAAGTCTGGCAGATACTCCAAGTTCGGCGAAGCAATTCTGAAGTGATCCTTCCTATGTCTAGGCAATGATTATGTCACTGCGTGATGTAGGCAATACCTAGCAATCTCAGCGTAAACCTAACACAGGAAGTCGACGTTTGGTTGCTTCTTTTAGCCGATGAAACTCTAACTTATGTCTAAGTCAAATTAGTCAACAGCTCGTCATGATGAGACCATACTTAATTCTTTCGTGAGTTTGACACTCTCATTCTCGACAAACGGATTTCTTCAACTAGACTTTTGGAACTAATTGAAGAAGTGAAGAACATGAATTAAGTAAACTTGGAATATTTTATTGCAAAAAAAACTTTAAAACCTAAACAACTGTTCTCACAACTAATTACAACATAACCCCAAACCCAAGAGAAGTTCAGAACATGACGACGACAAGAAAACTTGAGCTATGTCTAAAGAAAACCTAAGATGATTTGAATTATAATTACAATGAGTATTTATAGACAATAGCTAGGTCTAGTGCTTCTTGAAGTAGAAATCTTGAAAAGTAGCTTTCCACATTTAATGTGACTTTAAACTCTGAATTCTTTGAGTTGAATGTGGACTTTATCACGTTGCCTTATCCCGCAAGCAATCTTGAGATTTCACTTCTGCGGCTTTTCCCGCTGCTACTGACGTTGGAAAATCGAGTGGACAACGTCAATAGACTCAAGATTTTTGGCTCTACAAATCGCACCACGGTTCTCCAACTCCTTATTTTGCTACCGTGAGCAGCAAGGTCGGCGGCGGCAGCACTCGGTAGCTATTGTCTTCGGCTGGAACTACATTGGTACAGCTCCACGGTTTGCTGCCTCAGCATCGCATCCTCAGCTCCTCTTTCCCTTTGTCAGCCTTTAATACCTAAAACAAAAAATACACTAAAACAATACCTTTCTTCACCAATTAAAAGATAATCAATAAAAACATGGTAAAGCCAAGAAATAATGTAAAATGCAATGCATGGTCCTAATTATGCCTACGATGTGCTTAAAACATCAATAACATGAGATGGAATATGCATGAAATATAGGACTTGTGGACACTTTACACACCCCAAACTAGAACTATTGCTTGTTCTCAAGCAGTGCAACCTAACATACTTGCTCTAATAATAACTAGAAAGAAGAACTCGTTCTCAACTTGATTTCATATCTCAAGGTTGTGGCACCTACATTAAATTAGTGAAGGGAGTTTAGCAAGAAAATAACTCAAAATTAATTTCTAATGCCAGTGTAGTGTTTCGGGACTGTATACATGCTGAATATGCATAATAACTAAATAAACAAAGATGATGTTACGATGTATAAGGTTGCTATCGAGGCAGCATAGTTAAGCGCAATAATTTAATCATGGAAATGAGGGCTTCAGCTTATCACAACTACTCTTCTAGGTCTGAAATTAAGATATGAGCAAACTACAAAACCCCGAACCCATGGAGTAGAGTCATCCTGTGAAGACTTTCATTCACTCATGCTAATTTGTCCGTCACTTCAAAACTTTTAGATTCATGGACTTTTATAGCAGTGGAGTGTCCTCGCACATGATTCTTCCTAGAGCCTATTGCGGGCACCTCTAGGGTAAAACATCAATGACCTTTGTTTTTACTTCTGCTGTCGTGGCAGTGCTATATTTTTCTATTTCTTTTGCCTGCCTCGGCGGCTACCTGCAACCATTGTTAGAACTTTGCAAAGTATTCTAAAAACAAGCAGGCAATGTTCATAATATATTCTAACAAATTCAGCAAGTAACAGAGGTGTTTGACAGTTTTGGCAAAAAGAAAAAAAATTCTAAGTCATTTTTCATGCTTTTCCCAAAGTTAGGTTCAATTTATTATTGGTGTGAAAATAAGTAATCGGCTAACTATCATAGGCACAAGTTATATAACAATATTTTATTTTCCGATTATTACTAAGGCAAGTACAAAGCAACCTATATGCTCCTAAGTATGCCTAGACAAAAGATGTAAGAGCTATCCCCCCAAACTCGATATGGGCATTGCCCTCAATGCACAAAATAAAATTGATAAGAAAATAAAAAGAAAAATAAAGAAAAGAAAAGGGAAGAAGACTTGGGCTTATTCAGATGGTGTAGAGGATTTCAAGGGGTTAGCATTGCTCCCCTTGTCTGTGCTTAGCGGTCTGGATTAAGGGTTTAGACCTGCATGATTAATTGTGAGACGAGAATAAATAATAAAGAAAATGAAAAAGAATAAAACCTAGTCTTAAAAAACTACTCCTATTAAAGCAGTGAAGATATGAAACGATAAAGTTATGTCACAGTAGGGTGGGCTTCCCCCGATGTGAATACTTTCTGTTCTTTTGGGACATAATCTCTTGTATAGTACTTTAGTCGCTGCCCGTCAGGAATTGAACAACAACACTTGTTGCTTGGGCAGGAACTGTCGATGCTGAATCTTGCTGAAGTACCATTTTTTTGACTTTTTCATTATACAGCTTGGCGCTCTCGTATGCCTCCCGCCAGATTTCCTTCATTTCGTTCATATTCAATAGTCTCTTTTCTCCAGCCTGTTTCCAGTCCATGTTCACTGTCTTGACTGCCCAATACGCCTTGTGTTCTATTTCGACAGGGAGGTGACAGACTTTTCCGTAAACTAGACGATATGGGGACATCCCTAGTGGTTTTTTGTATGCTGTCTGGTATGCCCAAAGAGCGTCGTCTAACTTCAATGACCAATCTTTCCTACTTGGGTTTACAAATTTCTTCAAGATGGTATTGACTTCCCTGTTCGAAATTTCTACATGCCCATTTGTTTGTGGATGATATGTCGTGGCAATCTTGTGCTTGACCCCAACTTTCTGAAGTACCTTGGCAATCAATTTGTTATCGAAATGGGTGACCTCGTCACTAATGATTGCTCTTGGAACTTCGAACCTTGTGAATATGTTCTTCCGTAAGAACCTATGGACGATCTTTGCATTATTGTAGGGGGTAGCAATAGCTTCTACCCAGTTGGAAACATAATCCACTTCTAGAAGGATGTACATATTGCCACATAAAGATGGGAAGGGTCACATAAAATATATCCTCCATACATAGAATAAGTCAACTTCCAAGATTGTTTGTAGGGGCATTTCGTTCCTTCTTGATATGTTTCCTGTTCTTTGGCAGCTGTCACACTATTTGTAGAATGCTTGGGCGTTTTTATGCAGTGTCGGCAAAAAACCCTAATTGAAGCACTTTTTCTTCCATGCGTTACCCTCAAAAGTGGCCTCTATGTGGTGCTGCATGGCACTATGAGAGTATGGCTTGTTGTTCATCCTCTGGGACACACCGTCTGATAACCTGGTCTGCACAGTTTTTAAACAATAAATGCTCGTCCCAAAAATAATGCTTAGCATCATGTTGGAATCGTTTCTTTCCTTGAAAGTTCAGTTCATAGGGCAAAACACCAGATACTAAATAATTCACAATATCTGCGTTCCAGGGTGTGTCTGTTGATGTAGCTGCTGCGACCTCTTCATGGGCAGCAAGTGAGATGACTTCAGCTCCCAGGGCGGCTACCAAAGCAGAGGCTAGTAGCAACTGTTCATCAGGGATTGCATCCTGAATTTCGCTGTTAGAGGTCTTCTCTTTTCCATTCTCAAGCCAAGAGAGATGGTTTGCCACTTGATTTTCTGTGCCCTTCATGTCTCGAATTTCTAGGTCAAACTCTTGCAGGAGGAGGATCCAATGGATCAGGCGAGGCTTTGCATCCTTCTTTGCAAACATGTATCTTAAGGCAGAATGATCTGTGTGGACTATCACCTTTGTGCCCATAAGGTAGGGCCATAATTGATCGAAGGCGAACAATATTGCCAATAACTCTTTCTCTGTAGGGGTGTAGTTGGTTTGGGCAGGATTCAGTGTTTTGCTGGCGTAGTAGATTACATGAAAGATTATGTCTCTGCGCTGTCCTAGGGCAGCGCCGATGGCAGTATCACTAGCATCACATATGAGCCCAAAGGGTTGACTCTAATCGGGGGAACTACCACAGGTGTTGTTACTAGCTTTTCCTTTAAGGTTTTGAATGCCTCCTAGCATGCCTCATCGAAGTTGAACGGTTTGTCCTGTTCCAGTAAAGTACACAACGGTTTAGAGATTTTAGAAAAATTCTCAATGAATATGCAATAAAAACTCGCGTCACCCAGGAAACTCCGAATGCCCTCGACAGCGGTCGATAGCGGCAAGTTGGAAATTACTTCAATCTTGGCTTTGTCTACCTTTATTCCCTGTGCAGAAATTTTATGCCCTAGGACTATGCCTTCGTCGACCATAAAGTGGCATTTTCCCGGTTAAGCACCAGGTCTGTCTCCTCGCATCTGGTGAGTACTTTTTCAAGGTTGTCGAGGCAGCTGCCGAAGACAGAGAAGTCATCCATAAATATTTCCATGAAATCTTCTATCATGTCAGAGAAGATAGCCATCATGCATCGTTGGAATGTGGCCGGGGCGTTGCACAAACCAAATGGCATTCTTCGAAAAGCATAAATGCCATATGGGCAGGTGAAGGTTGTTTTGGCCTGGTCCTCCAGAAGCGACGGCGATTTGGTTATAACCTGAATATCCATCCAAAAAGTAATAGAAGGGTTTGCCAGCAAGGCGGTCAACAAGAATATCCATACAAAAAGTGATCCTTTTTTTTTGCTTTATTTAACTTGCGGTAATCCATGCATATTTGCCAACCAGTTATTGTTCTAGTTGGAATTAACTCGTTATGATAAAGGAGGCATTGCTTGATGAAACAATGTTCCTTGTCTGTTAACGGATCTAGGATAGTAGCAAGCATATCTCTGCAATAAAAACAAATATGGATGGCATTTTAGGTTCAAAATATCAAGAAAAATAAAAATAAAATAAAAAGAAACAAAGAAAATTTTGACAACGTTAAACTCGGAGTATCAAGTAAAATTTTGACAACGTTAAACTCGAAGTATCAAGTAAAATTTTGACACATCAAACAACATCTGAAATGCCAAAAAAAGTTCGGTGAAAAACTAAAATTGAGAGAATAATCTCACAAAAAATTTTATTCATTAACTTTCTAGCCTTCTTCAAAGTAATTCGGACTACATATGTATAAGGGTAAAATACTGAAATCATCACTCACCTTTGGTCATTTGACCTATTTTAGTCACTCAACTTTAAAAACGCTCAATTTACTCATTAAACTTTACTTTTGACCTATTTTGGTCACTTTAGATTATTTTATTAATATTTAGGTATGACATGACATGACATATTTTATTATTATTATTATTATTATTATTATTATTATTATTATTATTATTATTATATATAAAATAATTTAAAATAAAAATAAATAATATTTTTATTAATAAAAAAAAAGTAATTAAAAATAAAAACCCTAATCCCAAACACCCCAAATATCCCAAATCCCAAATTCTCAAACCCCCTTACCGGTGTTACTCTTACCGGCGGCCACCACTCCTTCTACCGCCGATGACAACATCACCTGCCGCCGACGGTGCCGTCATCCTTTACTTGGCCCGGATCCACCTGCATAACTAGTAGTTTTACCGGTAAAAGCTATTGTATCAGACCTCAAGGCTGAAGCTTCAAAGGCTTTCCAGGAAGTATATTTGGCATTCAGAAGATTCCAAGCTGAGGAGTTGCTTGGCTTTGGTCGTGTAGAGGATTCCACCCAGGTTAAACTCTTGATAGGGTCAACGGGATCATCTCGACTTTAAGGGAGATGTCCCGAGAAAATCATGCTTAGTAAATATAGGGTGGAAAGAGGGATGGAAAGCTGGACGATGGATTGCAAATGTGGAGCCAAGGACGATGACGGCACCATCGGCGGCAGGTGATGTTGTCGTCGGCGGTAGAGGGAGTGGTGGCCGCCAGTGAGAGAGTGACACCGGTAATAGGGGGTTGAGAATTTGGGTGTTTGGGATTTGGGATATTTGGGATATTTGGGGTGTTTGGGATTAGAGTTTTTATTTTAAATTACTTTTTTATTTATTAATAAAAAAATATTATTTATTTTTATTTTAAATTATTTTTTATATAATAATAATAAAATATATCATGTCATACTTAAATATTAATAAAATAATCTAAAGTAACCAAAATAGTTCAAAAAGTAAAATTAATACAAGGGGAGGGGGCTGCCGTTTGCAAAATGTGGCTGAGAATGTTTCATTTGAAATTAAAATTCCATATGGGCGGAATAAAAATTCAGCCGTGAATTCAAAAGTAGGCACCCAATTACTTAGCACATGTAAAATGTGCATGTGATTTGAATTATTAAAATTAAAAAAAAAAAGGTTTCATGGAGCGGAAATTTGATTTCCGGCCGTGCAATTTGAGAGATGAAGTGGCTGGGCGCACATGTTTAAATATCACATTTAACATGTGAGAAAAACAAATTGAATTTCAAATGAAATCCATTTGTTCTTATCCCTTCCTTCCGCGCAATGTGAAATAGAGAACAATCCCACGTGCCTTTTTCCCTTGAGTTCCACCCTCCAAATTAATGCCTGCTACGGGATTTGTTCTCATCCAAATCTGCTCTGCCGCACATGTGTGGAGAATGAAAGCCCAATATACGCACATGGTGAAATTCAAAGCTTCACACCAATGTGCCGCACTTTGTGACAATTAGGATGTCTCGGCTGCATGTACTTTTCCACGTGATTGCTCTCTCTCTTAGCCTATTTGCATGGAACATGCAACGTTCTGCTATTTACGTACGGTATATGTTCACACGAATACATGACACCGTCAATTTTGCTCACACTTGTTGTAGTGGCTTGCTCACACTTGTAAGACACATGTTCAGCTGCTACTGGAGTTGTTGGCTGTAGTTGAGCTAGTGAAGCTAAAGCTGAGCTGAAACAAACTAGCTAACAGTGTGATGAGCTGAAAGTGAGCTGGTTACACTCTTCTAAGCTGAGACCGAGCTGCATACACTCTGGTGAGCTGGAGATGAGCTGCATACACTCACTTGACATGGAGTTGAGTTGCATATGCTCACTTGAGCAGAGTTGAGCTGCATATGCTCACTTGAGCTAGTCGTAAACATGCCGTAAGTAATATCAAACTAAGTTAAAACACATCAAGCTTACTATATGCATAATAAACACACTAATAATATATCATAAAAAATGTTACACATCAGTATGTAACAAGTGAAAAGGCAAACTTCCCTGAAAATTTGAAGTTGCATCGTTGGGTTGCATAATCGTGCTCACATCATCCCCCCTTCTTTAAAGCGATTTGTCCCCAAATCGACCCTCATTACAAAAAGGAACAATTTCGACTTTCGCTTGGCAGGGAACTTCTCAGTCGTCTTGCTTGGCACATATGCCATCCTCTCGAACCATGTTCTTTTACAAAGAACACAAATGGAAATGCCTTCTTTCTTGTACCTTTCCGAATAATGCACACCATAAAGTCAGACAAAGCTCGTTGCACATTCGTAATCCTGCAAATAATGACATACAAAGGCAACTCCAAAGAACAACAAGAATCTCGACGATCATCCAGAATCACAACACAAGGTTGTTCAAAATCCAATGTACAACCAAAGAAATCAACATATAAAAATGAAAATTCAATAGTACAATGGAAAGGAACGTCAAACCGTGGTAAAGAAGGTTGCTGAATTTCTGAAAAGAACATAGATGCATTAGACATACCAACAATAACAACCTTGGGAACTTCACATGGAATCACCTTATTAACGTGCAAGTAAGAAGAAGAAATAGAAGAAAATGTCGAATTAGATAATACCTGTGAATTTGCTTTCTTCTTTTTGCATTCATTCTTCTCTTTGTTGTTCTTCCAAGCTGCACTACTCGCTTTCAAACGAACTTCGTCTCCATATACTTGACTTGGAGTCATATGTGCCAAAGTTACCTTTTTTCCCTCATGAGTAAAAGAGTATCGATCGGTGTAACAATCGTGCAAAACTCTCTTATCATACTGCCACGGTCTTCCTAACAACAAATGACAAGTATCCATAGAACAAACATCACAAGTTACCTCATCCTTGTATTTACCAATGAAAAATGGTATAGAACTTGTTCGTAACTTTGATTTCACAATCATTATTCAACCATTGTAACTTGTACGGATTGGGATGCTTTGTCGTCTTTAGTCTTAACTTATCAACCATGAGAGTACTAGCAACGTTAGCACAACTACCACTATCAATAATTACAACACATACCTTACCGTTCACGTTGTATCTCGTATGGAAGAGGTTGTTTCATTGCAGTTCATCCTGTGCTAGATGGTTATTCAGACTTCTCCTGTCAACAAGTGCTTCACCGGTAGCAAATGTCTACACATTGTCATCATTTATCTCTTCATGGACAGAATGGGAACCACCCCATCAAGTCTATCCATTCGAGAATGTATAAGCTTCAATGCATTAGCAATCACTCGTTGCATCATGCGCTCCAAGGTTTGCATCTAGAGATTCGGCGGTTGTTCACCCGAATTATCATCAGAACATGTCATGTTGAATAACCAAAACTACAAAAAAAAAAAAAACACAATGTAACCCCCTCGTCCCGGTCTGGCCGGATGACCGGTCCGAGTGGGCCACACGGGGAATACCGAAGCGAAACCAAAAGGATTCCCCCTCGGTTAGCAACCCTATTTTTTCTCTTTCATTTTAATCTTGACTAGAGGATTGTTAAGTCCTAAGTGATCATGACAGCGGAAAACAATTGAAGGAAAATACATTCGAACCACGACCATGCATAACAGTCCATTTTTAAGCTTATAAGGCAAGCCGTATCGATACTCCAACCAAGGGTATCGATACTCCTTGACTTGGTCAACCCCAACAATCAACTCGAAGAAGACCGTATCGATACAACCCTTGAGCGTATCGATGCGCTCTCTTCAGTCAACATCTCGTGGTCAACGAGATAAACCCGTACCGATACGCCCCAACACCGTATCGATACACCAAAAACTCATCAATATCTCAAAATTCCAGTGACCAATTAGCCCAGCCTAATCTGAGCTCTACAGGCAAAACCGTATCGATACGGCCCTTAGGCGTACCGATACACCCTGCACTGCAACACCAGAATTTTCAACATTTACGACCTAAACACTACTCTAGATGCATTTCTCGACTCACCTAAGCGTATACACACATGTAAGCAATCTTACTTAAGCCATAGATAACAATCGAGCATGTGACAAGTCATCCATACATAGCATTCCAATCAAAGAGCAATATTGGCAATAATGGAATACATAAAGGCTCAAAAGGTCTTAAAAGGCACAAGTCATCATAAGAGGTTTACACTCATGCACAAGGCAACCTAAACATCTAAAGCATGCCATCACACACCAACATTCATCATAGTATCACATGCTTTACAATCCAAAATCAAACTCAAACATCCATATTCAAATGAGTCATACAAAGCTCATACAAAAACCCTTGCCACATTGCTAGCTAATACAAAATTGATAACCGTACTTGAGCCACAAACTCGGAAAGCCCTTCTTGCCTTGCCTCGAGCTAACACCACGCTAATGATCTGCATTGTTGAACATTGAGAGCGTAAGCTATAAGCTTAGTGAGGGTGCTCTAAAACGAAAAACATCAACAATGCAGGGTTCAAGCATGTAAATCCTAACCTCACGTGCATCATGCATAGGCATAAATCAAGTAGACCTAGCTAGTCTTTCAAGTGGCATAATATGGTTTCTCAATCCTACCAAGCTCAATCATCAATATCAACATCATGTAACAACACCATATACCACATTCATATATCACAGTACATGAACAAGTTTAATTGGCCACTATTAATTACCCCGATTGTGCGGATTTAAACCTTAACAACACTTTACCTCGGTGGGATTACACTCATCACCAGACCTTGCATGTGCGGGATTCCACTCATTGCCACATGCCCTACGGATGGGATTCCACTCATCATCTCGTAGAAATATAAAAGCTTCTGGTGGAATATTACATCACCGTACTCCTCCTTGATGACTTAACGCCATCAAGGCCACGCACATTTTGACTCAATTTGTGTGCACACTAATCCTAATGATCGATCATTTACAACCGGTAATTTATTTAATGCCAATTTTCATTATCACGTCACAAATCATCAACCACAATTCATGCTCATCGCATATACACATATCATTATATATATATGCACCAAAAGACCACAACCACAAGAGCATAGCTAAGTAAGCACAATAACATTTATGGATATCAATGGCTAAATTAACAACTTGAATTAACTAGAAGTGGCCTACCAAGCACACTTTACACACATACACTACACATACTCGAACCAAACTTCAAAACAAGTTTGAAACCACTCACTGCCCTTCCTTAGCAATCGAAACAATCTTCCTACGAACCCGGATTTGGTCCCAAAGCCTCTCCAACGTTTCCTCTTGCTTCTAGACAAACAAAACACACTTATTACACCACAATTCAATGCTAAAACCCAATCACCATCTCACATCACATGTATAAGCCAACATCATCAAATTCCCAATCCTCATAATCACCCAAAATCCCAATTTTCGTGCTCCTCTAAAACCTTGCTGAATTTTCCATTTTCAATCACCCAAATGACCTCCAAATGTCCCAAATCACCCTCCTAACATACCTAAACCATCAGCCCTTTGTTTTCAACCTAAAACCCACCAAAAATGGAGTTTTTGACCACTCAAAAATGGGTCTAAGAACCCACTTCGGATTTTCATGAAAATCCAACCAAATTAACATATAATGTGTATTTTAACATGAGTAAACAAAGCTCCAACTCAATTAATCAAAATAAGATGAAAACCCCCTTAAAAACCCAAACTTTAAAACAAACCATAATTTTCAAAACTCCATAACTTTAAAATCTAAGACCATAGGTTGATAGGGAATAAAAAAGAGAGTAAGAAAACATGATTACCTTTGAAAAACACATTGGATTGAAGAAGATATCAAATGGAATAGTAACTAGCTTTGAGAGGTTTGAAAATGGAGTTTTGCTTCTTTTAAACGTTGGAAAGGGTTTTTGGGAGGAAGATGACAACTTTTGTTTTAAAGTTGTCTTGCTTTTAAAGACTTTTGGGTCAAATTACAACATAAGTCCCTCCCCTTTTCACCTAAGCTCAATTAGGTCTTTATTTAAGCTGAATTTATTTAATTTAATTTTATTGACTCGAACTACAAACCCAGCTAACTCCTAACCCCAAAACACGAGTGTTACAACTCTCTCCCACTTAAGGAATTTCGTCCCTGAAATTACCTGACTGAAAGAGATACGGAAACTACTTTTCCATATCCTCCTTCCTCTCCAAAGTGGCCTCGTCCACACCTCTACGTTGCCACCGCACCTTTACTAACTCAATCGATCTACCCCTCAACACTTTACTTTCAAAAGCTAAGATCTCCACTGGCTCTTCCTCATAAGTCAAATCCGGATTCAATTCAATTTCTTCTACGGGCATAACATGTGATGGATCGGACCTTTACTTACGAAGCATCGAAACATGGAACACATCGTGTATCTTCTCTAGCTCGGATGACAACCGCAACTGATAAGCAATCGGACCAACCCTCTTCACAATCTCGTACGGTCCTATGTACCTCGGACTCAACTTCCTTTTTCGGCCAAATCTCATTACTTTCTTCCACGGAGACACCTTCAAGAATACCTTCTCACTGACTGAGAACTCAACTTCCTTCCTCTTCAAATCGGCATAGGAATTCTGCCTATCCGATGTAGCTTTCAAAAGATCACAAATAAATTTTACCTTATCGGTTATCCCCTTTAGCAAATCCGGCATAGGTAACAATTTATGTCCCACTTCAGCCCAACAAACTGGAGTCCTACACTTTCGGCCATACAAGGCCTCATACGGAGTCATCTGAATGCTTGAATGAATGATGTTATTGTACGCAAACTCTACTAGAGGCAAATGCTTCTCCCAAGTACCTTGAAAGTCAATGATACAACAACGCAACATATCTTCTAAGATCTGAATAACTCTCTCTGACTGACCATCTGACTGAGAATGATAGGAAGTGCTGAAGTTCAAGCGGGTACCCAAAGCTGTATGCAGACACTCCCAAAATCTAGAAGTAAATCTCGGATCTCTATCTGACACAATGGATTTCAGCACGCCATGTAGCCTCACAATCTTACCAATGTACAAATCGGCCAATCTATCTAAAGTATAAGTAGTGTTGACTTTGAAGAAGTGAGCACACTTCGTAAAACGATCCACAATCCCCCAAACTGAGTTCTCCCTCGAATGAGTCAAAGGCAAACCCGAAACAAAATCCATGATGATGTTCTCCCACTTCTATTCCGGAATTCTCAACGACTGTAACAAACCTGAGAGAACCTGATGTTCCGCCTTCACTCTCTGACACACTAGGCACTTACTCACATAGTCGGCTACATCTCTCTTCAAGCCAACCCAAAAATACTCATTCTTCAAATCACGGTACATCTTCGTACTTCTAGGATGCATAGCAAACGGACTACTGTGGGCTTCAGTCAAGATCATACGTCTCAAGTCACTGTCCTCTGGCACAACTATTCTATCTTTGAAACACAGAACCCCATCAGTACTGAAACTGTAGTCTGAAGATCTACTCTCGGCTATATCTTGCACGTGTGGTGCCAAAGATCTATCTAAGAGCTGTTTCTCTCGAATCAACTGACCTAAAGTAGGTCTAACCTGAAGCTCGGCTACCAAGCCACCATCTCCGGACAAACTCAATCTAGTAAACATAGCTCTCAAGTCCACGACCACCTTCCTACTCAATTCATCGGCCACTACATTGGCCTTACCCGGATGGTACTCAATAGTAAGATCATAGTCTTTTAGCAGCTCTAACCACCTACGCTGTCTGAGATTCAAATCTCGCTGAGTCATAATGTATTTCAAACTCTTGTGGTCGATGTACACTGTGCATCTCTCACCATACAAATAGTGCCTCCAAATCTTCAGAGCAAACACAACCGCAGCTAACTCTATGTCATGGGTCGGATAGTTGCGCTCATGGGTCTTCAACTGTCTTGAGGCATTAGCCACTACTCTCCGGTCTTGCACAAGAACACATCCTAGCCCTACATAAGAAGCATCACTGTAGACTACGTAGTACTTCCCGGACTCAGGCTGAATCAAGATCGGAGCTTTGGTCAAAGCTTCTTTCAATTTCTCAAAGGCTCTCTGTCTTGCATCTGTCCACTAAAACTGAACACTCTTCTGAAGTAACTATGTCAATGGAGCGGCTAACTTAGAGAAACCCTATACAAACCTCCTATAGTATCCGGCTAAGCCTAGGAAGCTACACACCTATATCACAGACTTCAGTTGCTTCCACTAAATAATGGCTTCAATCTTCTTCGGATCAACTCTAATCTCATCGGCTGACACTACATGTCCTAAGAAGACTACCTCACAGATCCAGAACTCACACTTGCTGAGCTTCGCATACAACTGATGATCTAGCAAAGTCTTCAAAACAAGTCTCAAGTGTCGGTCATGGTCTTCTTCAGTTCGCGAGTACACCAAAATGTCATCAATAAATACAACTACAAACTGATCTAGATACTGATGAAAGATCCTATTCATCATGTCCATGAAAGCAGCCAGTGCATTAGTCAACCCAAATGGCATGACTAAAAACTCATAATAACCATACCTAGTCCTAAAGGTCGTCTTCGGTACATCAACCTCTCTTACCTTTAGCTGGTAATAACCCGATCTCAAATCAATCTTCAAGAAGACAGACGCTCCTCTCAACTGATCAAACAAATCATCAATTCTAGGCAACGGATATTTATTTTTCACTATCAACTGATTTAACTGCCTGTAATCTATACACATTCTCATGCTTCCATCTTTCTTCTTCAAAAACAAAACTGGTGCACCCCAAGGTGAAAAACTAGGTCGAATAAAACCTCTATCTGTCAATTCTTGCAACTGAGTCTTCAACTCTTTCAATTCCTTCGGTGTCATGCGATACGGAGCAATCAAAACAGGAGCTGAATCAAAATAAGTCTCAATGCTGAACTCTACCTCTCTATCCGGTGGTAACCCTGGCAATTCTTCCGAAACACACTAGGAAAGTCACATACTGTCCGGATGTCCTGAGGTCTAACCTCACTCATGTTAGGGTTCATCACATACGCTAGGTATGCTTCACACCCCAACTCAACTAATCTCTTAGCCTCTAATACTGAAACCACATTGGACAAGAACTTCACGTTCTCACCCACCACTACAATCTCGTAATCATCTATGAGCCTCAAAGAAATCCGCTTAGTTTCAAAATCTATCCTAGCTCTATGCTCCGTGAGCCAGTCCATACCCAGAATCACATCAAAACCATAAAAAGGAAGTTCCATCATATCCACTGGGAACACGTGCCCCTGAACCATTAACGGACACCTTCAGTACATCTTCTTAACTACTACCGTGTCCCCAAAGGAACTAGTAACACTAACTCCTACCTCTAACATCTCACAAGGCAAATTCAAAGACCCTGCATGCTCACTCAATATGTAGGAATGTGTAGACCCAGAGTCAATCAAAGAAAGCAAACCCAAAGACTGTATCGAGAAGTTACTTGTGATCACATCGGTGTCACGCTAATCCCCATGCTGAGCATAAACTCTGGCCTGACCTCCGCCCTCTGGCTGAACTGCAACTACATGTGCTATGTTCCTCTGACCATCATTCCTCGGCTGGAAGTTACCTCTACCGCGCCCGCGACTTTTTTGAAAGTCATTGGCTCTAGTAGGAGCCTGAGTTGGTGCCTGTCCCACCTGATGTGGACAATCACGCCTAATGTGGTCTCTAGCCCCACAACTCCAACAAGAATGAAAATTTCACCAACACTCACCGGTGTGGTTCCTCCCGCAAGTAGCACATATGGGCAACTTCCCACCATCTCTCTGACCCTGATGGCCCATACCGTGGTTACCGCCACCACGCCTATGATCATAAGGATGTCTATTGTCCCAATGCCTCTTGGCATCACCTCTATCAAAGTTGCTGGACCTCTTACCCGAACTAGATCCACATAACCGTCTGGTCAAACTCAAACTGTGCTCTAAGTCCTTGGCCCTCGCGACCAAGACATCAAAATCAGTGTAATCTGAAGCTAGAATATATGTCTTGATCTCTTCACTCAGCCCATAACGGAAGCGGTTACAACGCTCCACCTCAATAGGTACAAGCTCAAGTGCATACTGACTTAATCTGACAAACCGGATCTCATAATCGGTCACGGACATACTCCCTTGAAGAAATGCCATAAACTCCCTCTTCCTCTTATCGAGGTATCGCGGACCCAAATACTTCTTCCGGAAAGCTATCTCAAAGAACTCCTAAGTGATCTCGGCCTCATCCATACTCGTAGTTATGGTGACCCACCAAGTGTAGGCATCACCCTGAAGCATAGACTCGATACATCCTAACTTGCGCTCACCAGTACATCCCATCTGAGCAAGAATACGGACAGTCTTCTCAAACCACAACTCTGATCGCTCTAGAGTAGCACCTCTGAACTCTTCGGCCCCAAGGCCCCGAAGTCTCTCTAAAGGCAATCCAGTGCCCTCACCCTGATGATGTGCTGTCTGACCTCCAGCTACTGCAGCCTGAAATGCCCCGGCAATTGCCTGAACCAACGGAGCTAAGTCTATCCTGGTCGGTCCTTGGCCACCTTGGCCACCTCGTGGTCCCTCTCCTTCGACCCCAGCCTCACCTCCCGCTCCCGGTAGAGGAGGTGGTGGTGGTGGAGGTGGTGGAGGAGCTCCAACTCCAACCACATGCTCTCCCACTTGAGCCTCAACTCTCACTACTGGCTCAACTCCTGGAGCCTCTGCCCGTGGTTCCGATCGAACCATCCTAGGCCTTCCACGTGGTCTCATGATATAGCTAGCAAGGTTTAAACTACAACAAGAAACAAATAAGGATTACGTTAGCCAAAGAAAGGGTCCAATAGTGCTAAAGTACTCCTCTTTCCAAAAATCTTTTTAAATTAAGTAATAGTAGCAATGGGCACACACTCTACACCAGACACAACAATTCAGGCATTCAAAACATCATACGATCAATCAAGTATCAAGGATTCATGGCAAAACATGCATCGAACAACACAATCATTTAACACATTAAGCTTACCTCACTTACCTGCCCAAGGTCTCGATATCCTCAGGCTCTGATACCAACAAATGTAACCCCCTCGTCCCGGTCTGAGTGGGCCACACGGGGAAAACCGAAGCGAAACCCAAAGGATTCCCCCTCGGTTAACAACCCTTTTTTTCTCTTTCATTTTAATCTTGACTAGAGGATTGTTAAGTCCTAAGTGATCATGACAGCGGAAAACAATTGAAGGAAAATACAATCGAACCACGGCCATGCATAACAGTCCATTTTAAGCTTATAAGGCAGGCCGTATCGATACTCCGACCAAGGGTATCGATACTCCTTGACTTGGTCAACCCCAACAGCCAACTCAAAGAAGACCGTATCGATACAACCCTTAAGCGTATCGATACGCTCTATTCAGTCAACATCTCATAGTCAACGAGATAAACCCGTACCGATACGCCCCAACACCGTATCGAAACACCAAAAACTCCCCAATATCTCAAAATTCTAGTGACCAAAAACCGTATAGATACGCCCCCGCGTATCGATACGCCCAGCCTAATCTGAGCTCTACAGGCAAAACCGTATCGATACGGCCCTTAGGTGTACCGATACGCCCTGCACTGCAACACCAGAATTTTCAACATTTACGACCCAAACACGACTCTAAGTGCATTTCTCGACTCATCTAAGCGTATACACACATGTAAGCAATCTTACTTAAGCCATAGATAACAATCGAGCATGTGACAAGTCATCCATACATAGCATTCCAATCAAAGAGCAATTTAGGCAATAATGGCATACATAAAGGCTCAAAAGGTCTTAAAAGGCGCAAGTCATCATAAGAGGTTTGCACTCATCCACAAGGCAACCTAAACATCTAAAGCATGCCATCTCACACCAACATTCATCATAGTATCACATGCTTTACAATCCATAATAAAACTCAAACATCCACATTCAAATGAGTCATACAAAGCTCATACAAAAACCCTTGCCACATTGCTAGCTAATACAAAATTGATAACCGTACTTGAGCCACAAACTCGGAAAGCCCTTCTTGCCTTGCCTCGAGCAAACACCATGCTAATGATCTGCATTGTTGAACATTGAGAGCGTAAGCTATAAGCTTAGTGAGGGTGCTCTAAAACGAAAAACATCAACAATGCAGGGTTCAAGCATATAAATCCTAACCTCGCGTACATCATGCATATGCATAAATCAAGTAAAGCTAGCTAGTCTTTCAAGTGGCATAATATGGTTTCTCAATCCTACCAAGCTCAATCATCAATATCAACATCATGTAACAACACCATATACCACATTCATATATCACAATACATGAACAAGTTTAATTGACCACTATTAATTACCCTGATTGTGCGGATTTAAACCTCAACAACACTTTACCTCGGTGGGATTACACTCATCAACGGACCTTGCATGTGCGGGATTCCACTCATCGCTACATGCCCTACGGATGGGATTCCACTCATCATCTCGTAGAAATATAAAAGCTTCCGGTGGAATATTACATCACTGTACTCCTCCTTGATGACTTAACGCCATCAAAGCCACATACATTTTGACTCAATTTGTGTGCACACTAATCCTAATGATCGATCATTTACAACCGATAATTTATTTAGTGCCAATTTTCATTATCACATCACAAATCATCAATCACAATTCATGCTCATCGCATATACACATATCATTATATATATATGCTTCAAAAGACCACAACCACAAGAGCATAGCTAAGTAAGCACAATAGCATTTATGGATATCAATGGCTAAATTAACAACTTGAATTAACTAGAAGTGGCCTAGCAAGCACACTTTACACACATACACTACACATACTCAAACCAAACTTTAAAACAAGTTTGAAACCACTCACCGCCCTTCCTTAGCAATCGAAACAATCCTCCTACGAACCCGGATTCGGTCCCAAAGCCTCTCCAGCGTTTCCTCTTGCTTCTAGCCAAACAAAACACACTTATTACACCACAATTCAATGCTAAAACCCAATCACCATCTCACATCACATGTATAAGCCAACATCATCAAATTCCCAATCCTCAAAATCACCCGAAATCCCAATTTTCGTGCTCCCCTAAAACCTTGCCGAAATTTCCTTTTTCAATCACCCAAATGACCTCCAAAATGTCCCAAATCACCCTCCTAACATACCTAAACCATCAGCCCTTTTTTTTCAACCTAAAACCCACCAAAAATGGAGTTTTTGACCACTCAAAAATAGGTCTAAGAACCCACTTCGGTTTTTCATCAAAAACCAACCAAATTAACATATAATGTGTATTTTAACATGAGTAAACAAAGCCCCAACTCAATTAATCAAAATAAGATGAAAAACCCCTTAAAAACCCAAACTTTAAAACAAACCATAATTTTCAAAACTCCTTAACTTTAAAATCTAAGACCATAGGTTGATAGGGAATAAAAAAGGAGAGTAAGAAAACATGATTACCTTTGAAAAACACCTTGGATTGAAGAAGATATCAAATGGAATAGTAACTAGCTTTGAGAGGTTTGAAAATGGAGTTTTGCTTCTTTTAAACGTTTGATAGGGTTTTTGGGTGGAAGATGACAACTTTTGTTTTAAAGTTGTCTTGCTTTTAAAGACTTTTGGGTCAAATTACAACATAGGTCCCTCCCCTTTTCACCTAAGCTCAATTAGGTCTTTATTTAAGCTGAATTTATTTAATTTAATTTTATTGACTCGAACTACAAACTCGGCTAACTCCTAACCCCAAAACACGAGTGTTACACAATATATATATATATATATATATGTTAGTGAAATAAAATAAAAAGGACCTCACTGCACTCTCAACAAAATCTCACAGATCGCTCCAAGGAAAGATCGCTCAACAATTGCACTCAAACACTCCTGTTTCACTCGGGAGAATACTTGAATGGCTTTTTTTGTCTCCCCTTCTGTTCTCACACACTCAATTGCCTTTTCCACTCGATCTTTCGCAATCAGTTCTTTAAGGAACTAACTCGATCTTTCGAACTTGTTAACTGTGTAAAACTTACAAGATAATATAATAGGTAAACAAACAAATGGTTAAAGGACAAATAGGGGCTGTTAGGTGAAATAAAAAGAAAGACTGAAAAAGAAAACAACAACAAGGCTTGAAAATTAACTATAAAATAAGAAAACAAGGCTGGCAAAAGAAAAAATGAAGGAAGAGAAAGACAACTTACTGCAAAGAAACGATCCTATCACCGAACAAACAAGAACAAGTTGTTTCGGGTGAATTTCAAGCATTTCATGGAATAAACAAGCATCCTTTATCATTTCTAAGCATTTCAACGAACAAACAACATTTTATATATGTAAAATACACTAAATATTCGAAACTAAATTTTTTTATTTTTTTACTTTGACTTTTCAGGTCAAACTTTAACTTTGACTCTCTTTTTTTCTTAAGAATTTCGAATTTTTTTATTTCTTTTTTTGTTTTGTAGTGTAGAACGTGCTAAAACCCGACTAGGCTCTGATTACCATATGATAAAGGAGGCGTTGCTTGATTAAACAACGTTCCTTGTCTGTTAACAGATCTAGGATAGTAGCAAGCATATCTCTGCAATAAAAACAAATATGGGTGACATTTTAGGTTCAAAATATCAAGAAAAATAAAAAGAAACAAAGGGAAAAAAGGTGTAGGAATTTCTGGACAGATTTGGACGACAAAAAAGACGAATGCTTCAAGATGCGTTCACGACTGTTTCGGTGTCTCAAAACTGGCAGAAATGTTACTGAAAATTCAGCAAAAATTCGGCAACGTTAAACTCGAAGTATCAAGTAAAATTTTGACACAACAAACAACGTCTGAAATACCAAAGAAAGTTCAGTGAAAAACCGAAATTGAGAGAATAATCTCACAAATTTTTTTATTCACAAACGGTCTAGCCTTCTTTAAGGAATACATATTACATACATAAAATACAAGGGAGGGGGCTGCCGTTTTCAAAATGTGGCTGAGAATGTTGCATTTGAAATTAAAATTTAAAAGTAAACTACCCTATGAGCGGAATAAAAATTCAGCCGTGAATTCAAAAGTAGGCGCCCAATTACTTAGCACATGGTAAATGTGCATGTGATTTGAATTATTAAAATTAAAAAAAAAGGTTTCATGGAGCGGTAATTTGATTTCTGGCCGTGCAATTTGAGAGATGAAGTGGCTGGGCGCACATGTTTAAATATCACATTTAACATGTGAGAAAAACAAATTGAATTTCAAATGAAATCCATTTGTTCTTATCCCTTCCTGCCGCGCAATGTGAAATAGAGAACAATCCCACGTGCCTTTTTCCCTTTAGTTCCACCCTATGTTAGGAAAACCCTAATTTACATAAATGAAACTAGAGAAGAAGATGAGAACGTTATTTCATTCATGAAAGATAGTGTGTATTTTTTGTTGACAGACATGTCCTTTTATACACAATATGAAAGTGTAACAACTTGAAATGGAATTGGTTAGAGTGAGGGAATTGCGCTGAGCTGGCTAATAGCTTGCTGAGCTGCTATCAACAACAAGGGAAGTTTGATGAGAATTTGTTGAGCCACTGCTAATAGCTCCTGGATCACCTTCAGCATGCTCGAACCTTCCAAATTTATCCTTCAACATGCTCCCTACATTTTCACTTCTCAACTCAACAATGGACATTACTCCTAACTTTTGCCGAAACGATTGAAAGTAAGCTTTAGATAGTGGCTTTGTCAGTCCATCTGCAACCTGGTTTTCAGCTAGGACATAGTTCACCTGAACTTTGTTGGTAGCAACTTTTTCACGTACAAAGTGTACATCTAACTCAACGTGTTTACTTTTAGAGTGATAGACTGGGTTTGCAGTCATAGCAATAGCCCCTGAGTTGTCACTCCAAATTATAGGTACGATTGTTGTTTGAATCTTCATCTCTTTGAGCAAGGTGTCTATCCAGGTTACCTCTGATTTAACATCGGCCAAACTGCAATACTCTGCCTCCGACGTCGAACGAGAAATTGTCGTCTGCTTCTTAGAACACCACCGAACCAGGTTGCCCCCAAGGTAGACACAATTGCCTGAGATAGACCTCATGTCATCAACACTTCCTGCCCAATCCGCATCAGCAAACACGACTAGTTGAAATGCATCAGTTGTTGGTGTAAATACCAACCCATAATCCAGAGTCCCATTGAGGTATCGTAATACTCTTCGAACAGCTGCCAAATGTTGTTCACAAGGAGCATGCATGAATTGTGCAAGTTTGATGACACTGTATACAATATCAAGTCGTGTATGACAAGCATACAAGAGGGCACCAACTAAGCTTCAATAACCTTGTGCATCTACAAGAAGGCTTCCATCATTTTGTTGTGTGAGTTTGTGAGAAGTCACCATGGGAGTAGGCATTGGTGCAGCATTGCTCATTTGAGCTTCCTCCAAGAGCTCCAGGATGAACTTCTTTTGGCTTAAAACAATAGAATCTCCAACTCAAACTACCTCAATTCCTAAGAAAAAAATAAGTAGTCCCAAATCTTTCAACGAGAATTCAACTCCCAACTGACGAATGACACATTCAACCTCATCACTAGAGCTGCCTGTCACGATAATTTCATCGACATACACGAGTGCATAGGTGGCTGTAGTATCTGTAACCTTGACAAACAAGGAATTGTCTGCTTGCGAACCTTTGAAGCCAATGGAAAGAAAATGATCTCTCAACTTAGAATACCAGTTTTGAGGCGCTTGCCTTAATCCATATAGTGCCTTATGAAGTTTGCACACCAATTAGATCTATCATGTGCCACTTCTTCAAATCATGGAGGATGTTGCATGAAAACGTCTTCATGTAGATCACCATTCAAAAATGCGTTGTTCACATTGACTTGTCTAATTTTCCATTTCTGTCGAACAGCTAGAGCAAGAACAACATTTATCGTTGAAGTCTTGACAACGGGGCTGAAAGTGTGTTGAAAATCCTGACCAGGAACTTGAGAGAAGCCCTTGGCGACAAGCCTGGCTCTGTAGCGTTGAACAGAACCATCAGGATTTTTCTTAATCTTGAAGATCCATTTGCAGCCTACAGTGGTTTTACCTTCAGGAAGAGAGACCAAGGACCAGATACCACTTTTCTTTAGTGCTTCAAATTTTGCATATACCGCAGCCTTCCAATTTGGTGATTTTGAAGCTTGCTGGATAGTGATAGGTTCTTCTTCTTCACTTGTTTGCTCAACAATAAAACTTTTAGGTTTGAAGATGCCAGACTTGCTTCGAGTGATCATGTGGTGACTGTTGCCTTGAGAGTGACTTTCCCTGATATTAACCATCGATTCATCGACTACATCTGATGGTTCATGAACTGGGCTTGACTGGGTCGCTGCACCTAACATTTCACTTAGAGCTTCCTTAGAAGAACTGATGGGCACAGTATCACACTATTGCATTGCTCCCGCCACATCATTTTGTAAGCCCTGTGTTACACCATCTGCTTGACCTTGAGAGACAACCATATCAGCTGGTACCTCATCATGCATGGGAGCACCTGACATAGATCCTTGGGAGTCAGAATTAGCACAATCTACCTGTGTAACGCCCTGGGTTTAGGGGTTGGATGTTACTCAGGTAACTCGGGTTTGAGTCGTGGGTTCGTTTTAAAATTTAATTAAGCTTCGGGTAAAATAAAAAGGGTTTGAATTCATTAAGGGCAAACTTGTAATTTTCAAATAAAAGGAAATAAGATTAGGAAAAAGGGGATTTTTGAAATACTATCCTTCTTCTTCTTCTTCTTCTTCTTCTTCTTCTTCTTCTTCTTCTTCATTTTCACGTTAAACCCCCTTTATCCCCTAAAACACTATTCCATCAAATCTCACCCTCATTTCAAGTGTTCTCTTCAAGGTAAGCATGTTTTTGAATTCTCCTCACTATTTCCAACATTTCGATGGCTTTAGTTTTCATAGAAACCATCTTTCAAGGTTTTTGGGTTTTCAAGTTTTTGAAGAAAAGCATGAAACTTTAGTGGATCTTCATTTTGTTTTGATGTATAAAGTTGAATTATGATATAACCTAGCCCCAAGGTACATCATATCTCAATTTGGTTGATTTTTGTTAAGAATCCCGAAGTTGAGTTTTTGGGGTATTTTAAAAGTGTCTAAACTTGTATTTTTGAAGTGGTTTTGTGAAGGGTCGAGAGGCTGATGATATAGTGATGTTGGAGGGGTGTTTTGAAGGTTTTTAAAGGTATTTTGGGTGATGGAATTGGTACTTCTCAGCTGGGTTTAATGGGAGTACGAAAATGGGAATTAGTGGTTAATAGTTTGGCTTGAAGTTGTTGAGAAATGGGTATTGGTTGATATCTGAGTTGTGATAGTGAATTGTGAATGTTTTGTGTAGTAATACATTGTTTTTGATTGGTTAGAATAAAGGGGAAATGTTGGAGAAGGTTCGGGTACGAATCCGGGGAATTTGGAGAGTTGAGATCGATGTTCGGCTTTCGTTTGGGTTGCAACAGTGAGTGGAAATGTTTAACTTTGTTTTTCTTTCGAAATGGGATTCTTGAGGGTTTGGGTGGAGCCTTGAGGACTCACCTAAACCCAAGTGTAAGTTACTAATCCTACCTTAATGGTTATGAGATGATGTGTGATTAATTGATGTGTTACCATGTGCATTGTGGATTGCTTTTACACCCGTTGTTGTTGTGTAGTCGTGTTGATGTCGAGCCTCACGTGATGGTTGTCATAACTACAGTGATGAGTGTTCCACCGATAGTGACTAGTAGTAGAGTAAGGTGATGAGTGGTCCCATCGGAAAACTACTAGTCGAACGGTGATGTGTGGTCCCACCGTGTGTGTTGGTTGTGCATGTGCAAACCATGTAGTTGTCTTGTTGTGATATCTCTCGTGCGTTCAATGGTTTATTTATTATTTAAGAAAAGTGTTTTGAAAACTGCATGATTGTTGAGTTTTAGAGCTTCGCTCACTAAGCTATCTAGCTTACGCTCTCCTTTTTTTAACATGCAGATCGTTAGAGTTCGGAAGGAAAGTGGGCAAGGGAGGAGCATTTTGGAGTTCTCAAGTAGCTCAAGTATGATTTAAGTAATTGTAATAATGCCTAGACTTCGGGGGTATTAGACTTGTATGTTGTTGGAGTTCAAACTCCTTGGTTGGCTTTTGATTTTCTAGCATGTTGGTTTGTTGGTGCCATGTGTTGTATGAGCATTGTTGGACTCATGCATGTTGAATTGTTGTTAATGTCTTGTGTTTGTGGGCTTAGACCCTTTTCTATGAATGCTATGAGATGTTATGAGAGCATGTAAACCTTGTCATGAATTGCCTATGTATGTGTTTGTTTGCCTTGAATGGAATGGTGAAGTCATGTGTGTTTTATGCAAGTTTTCTACCTAAATGCCTATCTTGAGATGTATGTCATGTTGGTTCAGTTAAGTAGCCTTGCATACCTAATTTTGGTTGCTAAATGATGTATGAGTGTCGATATGATACTAGACAAGTCGTAAATTGCATTTAGAGTTGAGTCTTTGTGCCTTTTGCATCTAAATTGAGTCTTACAATGCAGTGCGTATTGGTACGCCCAAGGGCCGTATCGATACGGTCCTACACTTAGGGACTCAGAATTGGCCTAGCGTATCGGTACACGGGGTTGTATCGATACGCCAAAAGCTCTCTGGAAATATGAGATTTTGACGAGATTTTGGCGTATCGGTACGGGCTCGTTGGCCGTGAGAAGTTGACCGTCGAGGGTGTATCAGTACGGTCAACCTGTGTACCGATACGGTCTCCCCGGTTTGACTTTGGACAATTGACCTAGTCAAGGCATATCGATACCCTCTTCTAGAGTATCAATACAGCCTGTTGAAATGAATAAAACAGGCTGTTTAAGTTGCTTGTGTTGTGTGCTTGTCTCTTTCGATGTCCTCCGTTGTCGTATGTCACATAGGACGTATTATAGCATTTAGACAAGATAATAATAAAAATAAATTTCTAGGGTCTCTAACCGAAGGGGAGCCTTAACGGGTTTTACTTTGGTTTTCCCTGTGTAACCTACTCGGACCGGTCAGTCGTCCGGACTGGGACGAGGGGGTTACAGCCTGTGTAACACGAGCACTACCCAAGGACTAAGCTGGAGAAGATACATGCACCCTTTGACCATTCATGCAGACCCTAGTAGCTCCATCAATTATGGGCAACGAACTTGACCTAGACGAGGAATAAGAAGCGTTGTTATTGGAAGTACTGGGGCTGTGATTACTTGTGCCCATGTCTGCAAATGAAAAGTGAGTTTCATCAAAGACCACGTGACAAGATATATAGACATGTCCATCTGCAGCCATGCACTGATAACCCTTGTGTTGAGCACTGTAGCCAAGAAAAGTGCATGGTTGTGACCTGAAACTCAGCTTATGATTCTGATATGGTCGTAGGTGAGGGAAAAACGACAACCAAATACCTTCATAAATTTGTAATCTGGTTGCTGACTAAATAACCTTTCGAATGGTGACTTACGAGACAAAACTCTTGTAGGAAGCCTATTAATCAAATGTACAGTCGTGCTAACTGCATAAGACCAAAATCGAAATGGTAGAGCAGCCTGTGCTAGCAAGACAAGAGCCAGTTCGACGATGTGGCGATGCTTCCGTTCCACAACTCCGTTCTGCTCGGAGGTATGAGGACAAGAGACACAATGTTTGATGCCCAAGGTGCTTAACATAGTGGAGAGGGACCGAAACTCATCTCCCCAGTCACTTTGCACCTCATTTACTGTGGTTTGAAATTGATTCCTAACCATACATTCGAACAACTGAAACGCAAGGCAAGCTTGATCCTTTGACTTCAATAGGTACACCCAACAATGTCTCGTAGTGGCATCTACAAAGGAGACATAGTACTTGAAGCCATTCTAAAAAGGTTGACACACTCGGTTGTAGAATCATGGAAGGGCAACTTATGACGTTTACCCATTCGACAAGCAATACAAACATCATAATCAACTTTGTATTCATTTAAAGGAATTACAATATCTGAGTTTTTACAAACTTGAACAAGTGTTGAGTGAGCAGGGTTCCCCAATCGTCTGTGCCACAAGGCATAAGTGGTACTAGACTTATTGGCTAGATTAGTCGTTATTCTTTGATCATTGTCACCAAACTCCAAGTCCACATATCCTCCAGTGATCTGATAAAGACCATTACGTTCCTCCCCTTGCAGAAGCATCTCTCCACTAACTTCATCTCGAACGAAACACCTCGAAGCATGGAATTGGAAGAAAACATTGTTGTCTCTAGCAAGCTTGGAGACATAAATCAAATTTTTAGTAACCGATGGAACATGCCGCAGATCATTAATCATTAGTACTCTTGAAGAAGAAGAAGTCATTAAAATAGATCGGCCAACTTTGTTAATGTCTAAGCTATGTCCATTACCAACTACAAGTTTACCTGGACCAGTGTAGTCCAAACCTTGCATCACCTTCGAAGCATCATGAGTGACATGATGTGTGGCCCCTGTGTCCACAACCCATGAGTCAGAATTGGTGGGCTGATTCAAACCTTGAGTATGAGGGCAATTGCAACATGAGGCTGAAGCATCTGTCAAGTTAACATGAAAATTTCCATCATATTCACTTGGAGAGTCTTTGACCGTGTCACTAGCAGCAGTCAACACCCCAACAAATGATTGATCAAAATGCCTCCAACAATGATGAACAGAGTGACCAAGCTTCCCACACAGCTGACACTGAATTCTGGCATGGCCCCTTCCTCGAGCACCATTCCTACCACCAGAGAATTGTTGTTGTCTGCCAGATCTGACTCCTTGATTAGTTTTCACAACAATATTGCTCTAAAAATGAGCAACATTCACACTAACAGGTAACTGAAGCTGGGCATTAAAACCCTTGATCTGAGCCTCAGCATCAACAAGAACAAATTTGACACTATCCAAGGTATACTGTTCCTTACTAGCAGTAATAACCGCCATAAAAGGTTGATATTCAACATGTAATACATTCAAAATAGTAGCGATCTATTCCATATCTAAAATGGAACTACCACAAGCAGCTAAAGCATTGCTTACCTCCTTGAGTTGCGTGAGGTATGAGCGCATGCTTTCATCCCGCTTTCGGATCGATCTAAGCTTACAGTAAAGACTCATCGCACAAGTTGTGGATTTGTTGGCAAAGAACTAAACCACCGTGTTATAGACATTTGTTGCCGTCTCTACACCCACGAACTAAGGAAGAAGAGGAGCACATGTAACACCCCAAATTTGGGCCTAGATGTTTAGAGTCCGAATCGGACCGGTCAGAAAACGGTTCGAATATAAAAGGGAGTTTTAGGGAACACCTAGTTTGGGATGCTTTTAAAAATATAGAAAAATATCTAAAAATCCTAATTTAATATATGAAAGATAATTGTGGAATCAATTTTACAAAATAAGGTTTGGAAATACTACATTTCGGTGTAGTGACCAAATCGTAGTTTTTGCAAAGTTAAGTAGTGACTGTTTTGTAAAGGATTGAAACTTTGAATCTTTAAGGAGCTAATTTTACCAAAATGTTTTCATCATATTTTTCATTAATTTGGGTGATTTAATTAATGTTTTAATTAAAGAAAATGAAGGTTGATTAAATTAGAAACTACTTTGACTATTCATAACTACTTTTCACAAATTTTCCCTCATTTTATTTTCTCTCAAATTCCTTTCAACCAAACACATTCTCTCCAGCAAATATACTTTGATTTTCACTTCATGTGATGAGATTTCAATCTTTCTTTGATTCATAATCAATTCCTCTTGATTTTTATATTGAATTTCCAAGAAAACTTGCCCAAATCAAGGAGAAATAATCCATTAGAGGTAAGCTCTGTCCTTCTCCTCTAATGATCAGTTCTTTACTGAAATTACCAAGTTATCAATCCTTTGTTAATGATTTTAAGTGGTTTGAATGTTAGAAACAAGAAATTGTCTTAAAACTCAAGATTTTGGAAGAGATCTTGAAGATTTTCGTGGTGAATGATTGGGCTCTATTTTGAGATGGTTTTCTAATGGTTTTCTAATGAGGTTTTATCAATCAAATCACGAATAGGATTGTTTTCCTAAGTTTTACTTGTTAGAATGATGGTTTTTGGGGTGATTTTGGTGTTCTGTCATAGCTGGAGGTATAAGGACGTGGTTGTGCTGGTTTTTGATGTTAATTGATGTTTAGAAGTGATTAGAAGTAATGGATCTTGGATGGGTTTGGTTTTGGAAGAGTTTGGAGATGTTTTCCGTAGTGTTTGGTAGTCGAAATGTGGTTTTGTGTAGAGCAGCGAGATTAGGTGTGTGGCTGGTGATTTCAATGCATAATGATGCATTAATCCTCTGCTCTTATGTGTTTTAAACATGGGAGACATCTTCGGACGCCTTTGGAGTTGATCCGTAAGCTTAGATAGCGTTTCGGCAAGCAAGCGAAACGTAATCAGTTAGTGCGTATAGTTTTAGAAGTCCTTGAGGGACAAAGAATCAAGGTTTGGGGATATAGGAAAGGTTTGAAACACCTTCCTAAGTTCGGAAGTAAGTATTAGCTAGTTTGCTCTCAAAGATGTAGTGATTGCCCCTAAAATGCTTTTACATGCTCATGGTTTGAGATTGATAAATTCCTACTATTTTTATGCATATTTTATAGCATGAGATGATGCTTCAAGTGATTTCATGAAGTAACATGTTGCATAGTTGAAATTTGAGCTTTTATGTTAAAGCATAGCAAATGTTAAGGTTTTGAAATGAGATGAGAATGTTTGAGACTTGTTGCATAAAAACAGTAGGTGAGATGATGGTTTTGATATAATATATTGGCATAGATGTTGAGATACTTACTGGATATAATTGATCGATAAATAGGATGAGAGTGCACTATAAACTAAAAATTCGTACGTGTTAAGCCAAAGGGAGAGAACCGATGATGGGCATTCCATCGGGTAGGACTTGGTGAAAAACCCAAGCTTTGTGGCGATGAGAGATTCTGCCATGTGAGTACGTTGATGTAAGATTCCACCGGAATTTTTGTTGCTAGACGAGTGAGTACGGTGATGGTAGATGCCACCAGAAGTGTCTAGTGAGATGTCCGTATATCCGAGTAATAATGAGATGTGAAATGCCAATATAAAATATGAAATGGTTTTGATTCACATGAACCTTTGAAGAAATGATTTATGCTATGAGAAATGCATATGTGATTTGTTTATGAAATGCTTTAGAGTACAAGCATGAGTATGGCTTGGCCATGAGTTTTGCATGGGTTTAAATGCATGAGATAGAATGAAGGTACATGTGTTTTCATTGAGAAGTTGCTTTGAATGGTTTTCAAGCATGAGATAGAATGAGCATGTTGTTTAAAAGCTTTTGAGATAGTGTTTTCAAGATATGCATTATTGAGTTGGTTTTCTTTAGAGCATCCCTCACTAAGCTTTAGTGCTTATGCTCTCTTTTACCAATAATGTAGATAATTGAGGTGTTTCTGGGTATCAAAGAGGTTAAGATTATCCAAAGAAGTTCAAGATCGTGTATGGTGAAGTTTTCACACACTTTAGTTTTGATATAATGGCAATGGGAAACCAAGGATTGTATTTGGGAGATATGTTTGAACTCCCTAAGGTTGTGGCATGTTTGTGTTGGCATGTTTGAGTTGTAATTGGCCTTATATGTTTTGCTTAAGGTCGGATTGCTTATATTGGTTTTGAGATTAGGGAGCATGCCTCTAGACTATGTGAATTTGTGTTTGATGCTATGTTCGTGTTAGAATGTCCTAAATATGTTCCTTTATGTGTACAATGGTTTGCTGGTATGATTTGGGAGTCTTTGAGGCATGTTTGAGTGTGTTAAAGGATGAAAAACCAGTAAAAACTGCGGTTTCTGGGCAAGGTGTATCGAAACACCTCTAGCGTTTCGAAACGGGGGCCTGAAATGGTTTTTGTGTTTTGAAACGACCGAGGCTGTTTTGAAATAGTTTGGCTACTGAATGCCATGTTTCGGTGCTGGTCTCAGAACACACCCGTGTACCGAAACGGTCAACACCGTTTCGATACATGCGTTTCGGTACAATGGGCAGGTGTTCCGATACAGGTGACCGTTGGACACAGATTTGAATTGCTTTGAGTCTTCATGCTTTACATTTTAGTCCTAAATGTTGTGATTGCAATTGCTTGAGCTTGGCATGTCTTTTGAAGCTAAAATTTGGCAGAGAAGCATGTAACATGATTATTTTTATATTGGTAACCCTAAAATCAATGAAGTCTCTCTAATTTACAAAAATTACATTTTGGTCCCTAATCTTGTATAAAGTGCAATTGAGTCCCTAAATGATATCCGATCGATGTGCCTTTCTGATTCTTGTTTCGTAAGTATTGACTTAGGCTTAATATGTATTTAGACAAGATTAAAATGGAAAAAAGGGTCGTAAATCAAGGTTGACTTTCGGGTTGACTTTAGTTTTCCCTGTGTAATCTTCATAGTTCGGGTCATGCGTCTAGGACGAGCTAAGGGGGTTACATTTGTTGGTATCAGAGCCAGGTTATCGAATAATTGGGGTTTGGTATGTGGTGATTGTATGTGTTTATGCATGATTGTGCCTTTTTCAGTGAAAGTTTGATGTATGAACAGTGATGTGTGGTCGATTTGAGATGATTTTGTGATGCTATGCTATGTTTGAAGTGTGGTTGGGGATCCCATTTCCATATCAAAACTAATGAGAAGAATTATTTTCGAAAATGAGCTTGAGTACTTGGATTACTTACCTTATTATGCCTAATTGTGTTCATTGCATTTTTGTCAATGCATTGTTTTTATAATGGGGCCACGTAGAGAGCTAAGAATCAATACTAGATCGATGGCGGATAATGAGAATGCGGAGAATGTTGAGGATTTACCTCATCCTCCTCCTGGTGGACCAGACGGTGGTGGTGGAGTTGGTAATGCTGGTGCTGGTGCTGGGGTTGCTGGACCCGAGGGTGTGCAGGGGCAAGCTGCTCCTGACATGACCATGTTGATTCAGGCTATTGCTGGAGCTTTCCAGACAGCAGTAGCTGGAGCTCATGGAGTTGTGCATTAGGATGATGTTAATGTGAGGTTGCCTCTGGAGCGTCTTCGTAGTCTAGGAGGGATTGAATTTAGAGGTTTATCTCCGGAAGAATCTGAGTCTTGGTTTGAGAGCACCAAGAGAATTTTGGGTCAGTTGAATTGTAACAATGTACCGAAGCGGGGTAGTATTGTGTCACTGCTGCATGGTGATGCTTATACGTGGTGGACGACCACTACCTCTGGGATGGAGGATGATGAGGTGACTTGGACGTTCTTCTTGAATGCATTCAAGCGGAAGTACCTGGGAGTGCGTTATCTCGATAAAAAGAAGAGAGAGTTTATGTCTCTCATGCAAGGGAACATGTCAGTAGCTGAATATGAAATTCAGTTTGTTCGCCTCAGTCAGTATGCACATGAGCTATTCCCTAATGAGCGTGAGAGATGCGAATGATTCCATTATGGGCTGGTAGCGGATGTCAAGACCTATATGCTTGCGGCTGATTACACTAATTTCGATGTCTTGGTCACAAGAGCCAAGGACATTGAATCGAATCTTGGTTTGGCAAGTCGAGCTGGTGGCTCTAGCTCAGGAAAACGAGCTGCAGAACGCGATTATGGTAGATATCGCAACAAGAGGCATAAGGATAAGAAGCCATATTATGATGCTAGGCGTGGGGGTGGTAACCCTGGTAGAGGTCAGCAAGGACCTAATGCTGTTCTGAGGACTCCTGAATGTAACCGTTGTGGTAGAAGACATAATAGTGAGTGTTGGGGTAACCTTGGGACATGTTGGAATTGTGGGAACTGAGGGCATTTGAAGAAAGATTGTTCTCAGCCGCTGAGAGAGGAACATGCTCCGATAAGAGCACCAGAGCCAGAGAGAGGTCGTGGGTGCGACTGTGGTAATTTTCAGTGTAGGGATGATGGTGGCAGGAACGTAGCACATGTTGTAGCCGCTCAACCTGAGGGTGGTGGTCAAGCTCGAGTGTACGCCCATCGTGAGGGAAGGAATGATACAGATGTGATCGCATGTACCTTTACTTTGCAATCCTTGTCATTACTTTCTTTGATTGATTCTGGATCTACACACTCGTACATATTGCGTTAACATGCTCAAATGCTTGGTTTACCTGTTGATTCTTTGGATGTGGGTGTGCGTGTGACTAATTCCTTTGGCGAGACGGTTGTAACAAGGAAATTGTATAGGAGATGTCCCTTGAAGGTGCAAAATCATGTTTTTCTTGTTGATCTCATGGAATTGCCATTCTATGTCTTTGATGTTATCCTTGGCATGGATTGGCTAGTAGAGCATAGGGCAGTGGTGGATTTCGAAAGAAAGCGAGTTTCGTTGAAACTAGCGGATGATTTTGAGGTGGTGGTAGTGGGTGAGAATGTGAAGTTCCTTGCCAATGTGGTGTCTACATTGGAAGCCAGCCGGATGTTGGGGCAAGGTTGCGAGGCTTACCTAGCCTTTGTTATGAATCCTAGTTCAAAGGAGGTGTGAGTTCAGGACATAAGAACTGTGCGTGAGTTCCCTGGAGTGTTTCCGGAGGAGTTACCTGGTTTGTCGCCTAGTCGAGAGGTGGAGTTTGGGATTGAGCTGTATGAGAACACAACTCTGGTGTCTATTGCTCCCTATCGCTTGGAACCCAAAGAGCTGAAGGAGTTGAAGACGCAAATTCAGGAGTTGCTTGACCATGGTTTCATTCGGCCTAGTGTGTCACCTTGGGGTGCACCGGTCTTATTTGTGAAAAAGAAGGATGGCACGATGGGAATGTGCATCGATTATCGTCAGCTGAACAAGTTGACCATCAAAAATAGGTATCGTTTACCTAGGATTGATGATTTTTTTGATTAGTTTCGGGGAGTGGCTGTGTTTTCAAAGATTGACTTGAGGTCAGGGTACTATCAGCTAAAGGTGAAAGATGTGGATGTGTCGAAAACAGCCTTTAGAATGAGATATGGGCATTATGAGTTCCTTGTAATGTCGTTTGGCTTGACGAATGCTCCTACTGCTTTCATGGACAAGATGAATAGAGTTTTCCATGAATACTTGGACAAGTTCATTGTGGTGTTCATTGACGATATCCTTGTGCACTCTCGTACTGAGGAGGAGCATGAAGGTCATTTGAGAATTGTCTTGCAAGCGCTTTTGGAAAATCAGCTTTATGCTAAGCTGAGCAAGTGTGTGTTCTGGCTTAAGGAAGTTGTTTTCCTTGGTCATGTGGTTTCGGCTGAAAGGATTCGAGTTGATCCCCAGAAGGTGGAGGCAGTGATGAATTGGAAGCTTCCTAAGTCTGTTCATGAAGTCCGTAGTTTCCTTGGGTTGGCAGGATATTACTCGTGGATGGATTTTTAAGATTTATGCCCCTTTAACGAAGTTTTTGCAAAAATATGTTAAGTATGAGTGGACGGAGGCGAGACAACAAGCTTTTGAGAAGCTTAAGGCAGCTCTGACGCTAGCTCCTATCTTAGTTCAACTTGAATCAGGAAAAAGAGTTTGTGGTGTACAGTGACGCATCCTACGTTGGTTTGGGGTGTGTCCTAATGCAAGAGGGTAAGGTGGTGGCTTATGCATCGCGTCAGTTGAAGGTGCATGAGCGCAATTATCCTACGCATGATATTGAGTTAGCTGTGGTGGTTTTTGCTTTAAAGATCTGGAGACGTTATCTTTATGGTGAGAAGTGTACTGTGTACACAGATCACAAGAGTTTGAAGTATTTGATGTCTCAGAAAGAGTTGAATCTTAGGCAACGACGATGGGTGGAGTTGCTTAAGGATTACGATCTAACGATCGAGTATCACCCGGGAAAGGCCAATGTTGTGGCTGACGCCTTGAGCAAAAAAGTGGCGGTGGAGTTAAGGGCAATGTTTGCTAGCTTGAGCACATCGCGAGATGGAGGTCTTGTTGCTAAATTGCAAGTGAAACGTCTCTAGTTTAATTGATAAAGGATAAGCAGTTGTTGGATGATTCTTTGGTGCCACATATTCAGGATATTGTTGAGGATAGACCATCGGATTTTTGTTTTAATGATAATGGAGTTCTATGTTTTGGAAGTCGAATCGTAGTGCTGAATGATGTGGAGTTGAGGCGTACTATTCTGACCGAAGCTCATAGTAGTCCTTTTGCTATGCACCCTGGTAGTACAAAGATGTGCCGTGATATGAAGGATGAGTACTATTGGGTGGGTTTGAAGAAAGATGTGGCTGAATATGTGAGCAAGTGCATGGTTTGTCAGCAGGTTAAGGCTGAGCATCAGTTTCCTTCGGGGTTGTTGCAACCGTTGAGGATTCCTGAATGGAAATGGGAGATGATCACCATGGACTTTGTGTCTGGTTTGCCTTTGTCTCCATCAAAGAAGATTCTGTGTGGGTGATTGTGGATCGCCTTACGAAGTGTGCGCATTTCTTACCTGTGCATACTACGTATACCTTGGATAAGCTTGCAGAGCTGTACATTTTTGAGATTGTATGTCTTCATGGTATACCAAAATCTATAGTGTCGGATAGAGATCCGAGGTTCACGACAAGGTTTTGGGAGTGTTAACATCAAGCGTTGGGTATGCGGATGAATTTCAGTACTTCTTATCATCCGCAGATGGATGGGCAGTCTGAGCGTGTTATCCAAGTGCTTGAGGATATGTTGAGGTGCTGTGTGATTGAGTTTCAAGGCTCTTGGGAGAAGCACTTGCCTTTGGTGGAGTTTTCTTATAATAATAGCTATCATGCAAGTATTCAAATGGCACCTTATGAAGCTTTGTATGGGAGGAAGTGCAGAACTCCTCTTTGTTGGGATGAAATGGGACAAAAGTTGGTCTCGATTCCAGCTTTGTCGAAAGGAACCACTGAGAAGGTGAAGCTCATTTGTGAGCAGTTGAAGGCAACATCGAATCGGCAAAAGTCTTACGCGAATTTGAAGCGTAAGAAGATAGAGTTTGCGGTGGGTGACCGTGTGTTCTTAAAGGTTTCACCTTGGATGAAGGTGATGAGGTTTGGCCGGAAGGGCAAGTTGAGCCCTAGATACATTGGACCATACAAGGTGGTAGAACGTGTGGGTCATGTTGCTTATAAGTTGAGGCTACCACAAGAGCTAGAGAAGATACATAATGTGTTTCATGTATCCATGCTTCGGAGGTATAGATCGGATCCTTCGCATGTTATGCCTGTGGAGGATGTTGAGTTGAATCCAGATTTGATATATGAGGAGGAACCAGTTGAGATTTCGGATTCGGACAGTAAGGTTCTCCGGGGTAAGACCATTGAGCTGGTTAAGGTGTTGTGGAGGCATCGTAGTGTTGAAGAAACCACGTGGGAAAGAAATGAAGATATGAAGAAGCAGTTTCCTTACCTTTTTCCTCCAGGTAAATTTTGAGGATGAATTTTCTTAAGAGGGGGAGAGTTGTAACACCCCAAATTTGGGCCTAGATGTTTAGAGTCCGAATCAGACCGGTCAGAAAACAGTTTGAATATAAAAGGGAGTTTTAGGGAACACCTAGTTCGGGATGCTTTAAAAATATAGAAAATATCTAAAAATCCTCATTTAATATATGAAAGATAATGGTGGAATCAATTTTACAAAATAAGGTTTGGAAATACTACATTTCGGTGTAGTGACCAAATCGCAGTTTTCGCAAAGTCAAGTAGTGACTGTTTTGTAAAGGATTGAAACTCTGAATCTTTAAGGAGCTAATTTTACCAAAATGTTTTCATCATATTTTCCTTAATTTGGGTGATTTAATTAATGTTTCAATTAACGAAAATGAAGGTGGATTAAATTAGAAACTACCTTTGACTATTCATAACTACTTTTCACAAATTTTCCCTCATTTTATTTTCTCTCAAATTCCTTTCAACCAAACACATTCTCTCCGGCAAATATACTTTGATTTTCACTTCACTTGATGAGATTTCAATCTTTCTTTGATTCTTAATCAATTCCTCATCAAATCCTCTTGATTTCTACATTGAATTTCCAAGAAAACTTGCCCAAATCAAGGAGAAATCATCCATTAGAGGTAAGCTCTGTCCTTCTCCTCTAATGATCAGTTCTTTACTAAAATTCCCAAGTTATCAATCCTTTGTTAATGATTTTAAGTGGTATTAATGTTAGAAACAAGAAATTGTCTTAAAACTCAAGATTTTGGAAGAGATCTTGAAAATTTTTGTGGTGAATGATTGGGCTCTATTTTGAGATGGTTTTCTAATGTATTTTGGATGTTAATTGATGTTACAAATGAGGTTTTATCAATCAAATCCCGAATATGATTGTTTTCCTAAGTTTTGCTTGTTAGAATGATGGTTTTTGGGGTGATTTTGGTGTTCTGTCATAGCCGGGGGTATAAGGACGTGGCTGTGTTGGTTTTTGATGTTAATTGATGTTTAGAAGTGATGGATCTTGGCTAGTTTTTGTTTTGGAAGAGTTTTGAGGTGTTTTCGGTAGTATTTGGTAGCCGAAATGTGGTTTTTGTGTAGAGCAGCGAGATTAGGTGTTTGGCTGGTGATTTCAATGCATGATGATGCATTAATCCTATGCTCTTATGTGTTTAAAACAAGGGAGACATCTTCGGATGCCTTTGGAGTTGATCCGGAAGCTTAGATAGCGTTTCGGCAAGCAAGAGAAACGTAATCGGTGAGTGCGTATGGTTTTAGAAGTCCTTGAGGGCCAAAGAATCAAGGTTTGGGGATTTAGGAAAGGTTTGAAACAACTTCTTAAGTCCGGAAGTAAGTATTGGCTAGTTTGCTCTCATAGATGTGGTGATTGCCCCTAAAATGCTTTTACATGCTCATGGTTTGAGATTGATAAACTCCTACTGTTTTTATGCATATTTTATAGCATGAGATGATGCTTGAAGTGATTTCATGAAGTAACATGTTTAATAGTTGAGATTTGAGCTTTTATGGTAAAGTATAGCAAATGTTAAGGTTTTGAAATGAGATGAGAATGTTTGAGACTTGTTGCATGAAAAACAGTAGGTGAGATGATGGTTTTGATATAATATATTGGCATAGATGTTGAGAAACTTACATGATATAATTGATCGATCAATAGGATGAGAGTGCACATATAACCTAAAAATTCGTACGTGCTCTTTGGTTAAGCCAAAGGGAGAGAACCGATGATGGGCATTCCATCGGGTAGGACTTGGTTAAAAACTCGAGCTTTGTGGCGATGAGAGATTCCGACATGTGAGTACGGTGATGTGAGATTCCACCAGAATTTGTGTTGCTAGACGAGTGAGTACGGTGATGGTAGATGCCACCGGAAGTGTCTAGTAAGATGGCCGCATATCCGAGTAATAATGAGATGTGAAATGCCAATATAAAATATGAAATGGTTTTGATTCACATGTACCTTTGAAGAAATGATTTATGCTATGAGAAATGCATATGTGATTTGTTTATGAAATGCTTTAGTGAACAAGCATGAGTATGGCTTAGCCATGAGTTTTGCATTGGTTTAAATGCATGAGATAGAATGAAGGTACATGTGTTTTCATTGAGAAGTTGCTTTGAATGGGTTTCAAGCATGATATAGAATGAGCATGTTGTTTAAAAGCTTTTGAGAAAGTGTTTTCAAGATATGCATTATTGAGTTGGTTTTCTTTAGAGCATGCCTCACTAAGCTTTAGTGCTTACGCTCTCTTTTACCAATAATGCAAATAATTGAGGTATTTCTTGGCATCAAAGAGATTAAGATCATTCAAAGAAGTTCAAGCTCATGTATGGTGAAGTTTTCACACACTTTAGTTTTGATATAATGGCAATGGGAAACCAAGGATTGTATTTGGGAGATATGTTTGAACTCCCTAAGGTTGTGGCATGTTTGTGTTGGCATGTTTGAGTTGTAATTGGCCTTATATGTTTTGCTTAAGGTTGGATTTCTTATATTGATTTTGAGATTAGGGAGCATGCCTCTAGACTATGTGAATTTGTGTTTGATGCTATGTTCGTGTTAGAATGTCCTAAATATGTTCCTTATGTGTATAATGGTTTGCTGGTATGATTTGGGAGTCTTTGAGGCATGTTTAAGTGTGTTAAAGGATGAAAAACCAGAAAAAGTTGTGGTTTCTGGGCAAGGTGTATCGAAACACCCTCTAGTGTTTCGAAACGGGGGCCTGAAATGGTCTTTGTGTTTCGAAACGACTGAGGTTGTTTCGAAATAGTTTGGCTACTGGAATACCATGTTTCGGTACTGGTGTCGGAACACACCCGCGTACCGAAACGGTCAACACCGTTTCGATACATGCGTTTTGGTACGGTGGGTAGGTGTTCCGATACGGGTGACCGTTGGACACAGATTTGAATTGCTTTGAGTCTTCATTCTTTACATTTTAGTCCTAAATGTTGTGATTGCAATTGCTCGAGCTTGGGATGTCTTTTTAAGCTGAAATTTGGCAGATAAGCGTGTAACATGATTAATTTCATATTGGTAACCCTAAAATCAATGAAGTCCCTCTAATTTACAAAAATTACATTTTGGTCCCTAATCTTGTATAAAGTGCAATTGAGTCCCTAAATGATATCCGATCGCTGTGCCTTTCTCATTCATGTTTCGTAAGTACTCACTTAGGCTTAATATGTATTTAGACAAGATTAAAATGAAAAAAGGGTCGTAAATCAAGGTTGACTTTTGGGTTGACTTTGGTTTTCCCCGTGTAATCTTCGTAGTTCGGGTCATGTGTCTAGGACGGGCTAAAGAGGTTACGGCACCGATCGTTGAAAGCAACCAGGAAGCTCGAGCAATGTCTTCTGCAATGAAAATCTCATAATCCTTATTGAGAGCCTCGTCCCCATTTTCCCCAGGCACCATTTCTGGAGGAGGTTTGAGCTTGCCCATGAGTAGTCGCTCCAAACGATGGCTACGCATTGTCAACAAAACATGTTGCTTCCACAACAAGAAGTTCATCTCATCAAGCACGTTGTTACCTTTCTTGTTGGTAAACATTTTGCCAACTTCCGACGACGAGGATGACATATCTGGCGGCGGATCCGTGAAACTGCTAGGCATGACTGAGATGATCAAGAGGACAAGAATGCATCGGAAAAACCATGGTATCCATGAACAACGAAGACTAATACCATGTTAGGAAAACCCTCATTTACATAAATGAAACTAGAGAAGAAGATGAGAACGTTATTTCATTCATGAAAGATATTGTGTATTCTTAGTTGACAGGCACGACCTTTTATACACAATATGAAGGTGTAACAACTTGAAATGGAGTTGGTTAGGGTGAGGGAATTATGTTGAGCTGGCTAACAGCTTGTTGAGCTGCTATCAACAGCAAGGGAAGTTTGTTAAGAATTTGTTGAGACACTGCTAACAGCTCCTGGATCACCTTCAGAATGCTCGAACCTTCCAGATTTATCCTTCAACACCCTCCAAATTAATATCTGCTACATGATTTGCTCTCATCCAAATCTGCTCTGCCCGCACATGTGTGGAGAATGAAAGCCCAATATACGCATATGGAGAAATTCAAAGCTTCACACCAATGTGCCGCACTTTGTGACAATTAGGATGTCTCGGCTGCATGTCCTTTTCCACGTGCTTTCTCTCTCTCTTCGCTGATTTTCATGTAACATGCAACGTCCTCTTATTTACGCACGATATATGCTCACACGAACACATGGCACCGTCAATTCGGCTCACACTTGTTGTAGTAGCTGCCACACACTTGTAGGACACTTGTCCAGCTGCTACTGGACTTGTCAGCTGTAGTTGAGCTAGTGAAGCTAAAGCTGAGCTAAAACAAAGTAGATGATAGTGTGATGAGCTGAAAGTGAGCTGGTTACACTCTCCTGAGCTGAAACCGAGCTGCATACACTCTGGTGAGCTGGAGATGAGCTGCATACACTCACATGAGCTGGAGTTGAGCTGCATATGCTCACTTGAGCTACAGTTGAGGTGCATATGCTCACTTGAGCTAGTGTCCTCCCACGTATCTATCATAAAAGGCAACAAGCTTCCATAAAAGCATTATAACCATAATGGAAACAATAATACTAGTCGTAAACACACCATAAGTAATATCAAACTAAGTTAAAACACACCAAACACACTATATGCATAGTAAACACACTAATAATATAGCATAAAAAATGTTACACGTCAGTATGTAACAAGTGAAAAAGCAAACTTCCCTGAAATTTTGAAGTTGCATTGTTGTGTGGCATAATCGTGCTCACATCAGTTATGAAACGTTTCTTTGGCACACATTGTACCGGGCTTACTCATTCGCTATCCAAGATAGGATATATGATACCAGCATCTAACCACTTGATGATCTCCTTTTTGACAACATCTCTCAAGGCCTCATTTAATCTCCTCTGGCATCTACAGTTGGCTTTTGGTCCTGATCAAGCTGGATTTTGTGCATGCAAATGGTCGTGCTTATTCCCTTTATAACTGCAACAGTCCAGCCTATTGCCTTCTTATGCTGCCGCAATAGTGCTGTCAGTTGCTGTTCCTATCTAGGCTACAGCTTGGAAGAAATTATTATTGGCAGTGTATCATTAGGTCCCTGGAAAACATACTTATGTTGTGCATGTAAGACTTTTTATTCAAGAGTGGGAGGTTGTTCGGTGGATGGTTTAAACATTTCCCCCTTTTTCTGTGTAATTCAGTGGTTCAAAGTACTTACTTGGCATGTTCGCCATCCAGTATGCTTCTTCTTGTTCCTCCAATTCCTGCTCTGTCCACTCGTTGCATTGTTCATCTTCTGGGCAAGTTTATAAATGGATGTCGAGGCAGTTGTCGAGGTTGCTGCCTGGGCAGTCTGCCTGGCCTCCATTACTTCTGGATCATTAGCTTGCCTCATGGATTGGAAGACATTCAATTTTACTTGTTGATTGTCTACCCTCATTGTAAGTTCACCTTTTCCCACTTCAATCAGTGTTCTGCCCGTAGCAACGAATGGTCGCCCCAAGATTATTGGTGCCTTTTCATCTGCTTCACAGTCTAGTACTAGAAAATTGGCAGGGAAAATAAATTTGTCAACCTTTACCAGGATGTCCTCAATTTTTCTTTTCGGTTGCACGTATGATCCGTCAGCCAGCTGGAGCATTACTGTTGTTGGGCGGGCGTCTCCTATTCCTAGTTTCTAGAAGACAGATTTGGGCATTAAGTTGATGCTCGATCCTAAGTCACATAGGGCTCGTACGGAGTGGTTGCTGCCTAGTTTTCAAGGAATTATGAAGTTGCTCGAATCTTTCTATTTGGGCAGCGCTTTATTGTGCAGCATGGCCATGCATCCTTCCGTCACTGCCACTACTTCAAATTCACTGATCCTTGTTCTCTTGGATACCATATCTTTTAAGAACTTGGCATAGCTGGGCATTTGTTCAATCAAATCTACCAGTGGAAGATTGATTTTGACTTGTTTTAGAACATCCGGGAATTTTTTATATTGCATCTTCTATTTCTGTTTCTTCAATCTTTGTGGAAATGGTGGTGGAGGTGCAGTGCTGACAGTTTTTGCTTTGATGGGCATCCTATCCTAGGAAGAGGTAACTAGTTCAGAATCTGGCCATTCATTCCTGGTGTCATCTATCAGTTCTTGTTCTGGTTCCTTGTTGCTTTCGTTTGCTGCTGCCGCGATAGGTTGTCCGACGGCTTGAACTGGTTCGATATGTGTTGTTTCTCTTGCAGCAGGCATGGATGGGTCCTGTAGTGTTATCTCGCTTTTGGTTGTTATAGTTTTTCATTGTTCATGTGATTTCTCTTTTGCTATTTCAGTGTCACTAGGTAATCCACCCATTGGCCTAGTACTGATAACCTGAGAAAACTTTCTGAACTGAGTCTCCAGATTTTTTATCGCTGCTTCTTAGCTGTTCATCCTGCTTTCTTTCCGGTACATGAAAGATTCAGTTTGGTTAATAAATTTATTCGTATTAGAAATAAAATCATTACTACGGGATATGAAAGTATGCAGGGTATATTCTAAAGAAGAAGTGTTCATTTTCTGTTGCTGTCGTGGGTTTGCAGTAGTCCTTGGGTTGCTCAATGAGATGTTGGGATGGCTCTTCCATCCAGGGTTGTAAGTGTTCTGGGCAGGTCTGTTGTTCCTCTCATATCCTCCTATAAAGTTGGTAGATGCGCTGCAGTCAAAGGAATTATGGTTGCCAACACACTCGCCACAGAACGGTTCTACAGCCTTTACCTCATAGACTTTCCCAGCAGGTTGCACAATTTTCTTGACCACCTCTGTCTGTGTGTCAAGGCGGGCATTGACAGATTCTGAGGCTTCTACCTCATTCACAGTGGTTGGCTACCTAATGCCGCCTCGGTGGGCTGTTGGATACTTGTAGTCATTTTTGGCGGCTTGATTCAGAAGCCGCGGTGCCTCCTCTGGTGGTCTGTCAAGGATGATCCCATTGGCTGACGCATCAATTATCACCCGTGTTGGGTAGTTCACCCCGTTATAGAATATTGATACATACGTCCAAGCCATAAGACCATGTAGCGAACAACTATTCAACATCTGTTGGTACCGCTCTCGTGCTTCATACATCGGCTCATCATCCCCTTGCATGAAGGTTGTTATCTAATTTCGCAGTCTGTCTGTGACATTGGATGAGTTGAATCGATCCAGAAAATCTTTATACAGCTCTGTCCATGTGTTGAACGACCTTGCCGGCTGGTTGTTTAAGCATTGTTTTGCCCTATCCCTCAGTGAATAGGGAAATAATCTCAGCCTCATGACGTCTTGATGGACCCCGTGTATTTTAAATGCTCTGCAGATGTCCAGGAATCCTCTCAAGTGCTGCCGAGCATCTTCTGTGGCAGTCCCTCCAAAGTTCCCTAGCGTGTTGATCATGTTAAACATGACAGGCTTCAACTCGAAGTGGTCCGCCTCAATATCAGGTTCTGTCACTATCAGATCGAACTCTCTAAAGTCATGTTCCAGATAGTCTCTAGTGGTTCGAACATTCTGAGGCTGTCTGGGTGAAATAGGGGGAACCTGCCTTGGTGGATATTGTTGTTCTCTTGGCGGCAAATTTTGCTGCCCATCCCTGTCGTTTGCGGCACCGTTGGGTGGGTCCATGTTTACCTTTGCTTTGTCCTTTTCTTCTTTGTTTTTCGCTAGGGTTACTCTGATTTCCTTCTTGAGTTTTGTTGCTCTTCGTTCAATATCTTCGTAGAATAAAAGTTTTCCTTTTGGATTCACCCTGGTCATACACTAGCAAAGGAAATTGTAAAATTCTTTTTTTATCGATTAAAAATTAAAAGAAATAAAAGTGAAGAAATTAAAAACAAAATTTGTTGTTACCAATCCCCGACAACGGCGCCAAAAACTTGTAGAGCGTTTGGGTGTACTCTTTTTATGAGCGCAAGTGCACACTCTTGTCAAGTTATAGTATATAAGATATCGTCTCCCATAGGGATTGGACAGCTTGGTTCAAATTGGTTTTCATACACATGTAAAGTAAATGCACAAGTAGAGTGGTTGTTTGAGAAGAAAAGTAAATTAAAACACAAGTAAAAGAGGAAGTGATCAGGTTGATAAAGATGTTAGGGTTATGCTGCTACTTAGTGTGAAACTATGTTGAATAGGCCAAGTTTTTTTGCGCTGCCACAATCTGCTGCCTTGACGGGTAATGGCGGATTGATGCTACGACAACTTTCGCTGCCACGACGGAACTCTGCTCTTGCAACTTTCGTTGTCCCGACAAGTGAGATGGAGAGAAGTCCCGGCAGCAAGTCTAGCAGATACTCCAAGTTCGGCGAAGCAATTCTAAAGTGATCCTTCCTATGTCTAGGCAAGGATTATGTCACTACGTGATGTAGGCAATACCTAGCAATTTGAGCGTAAACCTAACACAGTAAGTCGGCATTTGGTTGCTCCTTTTAGCCACTGAAACTCTATTATGTCTAAGCCGAATTAGTCAACACCTCGTCTTGATGAGACCGTACTTAATTATTTCGTGAGTTTGACACTCTCGTTCCCAACAAATGGATTTCTTCAACTGGACTTTTGGAACTAATTGAAGAAGTGAAGAACATGAATTAAGTAAACGTGGAATATTTTATTGCAAAAAACTTTAAAACCTAAACAACCGTTCTCACAACTAATTACAACATAACCCCAAACCCAAGAGAAGTTTAGAACATGACGACGGCAAGAAAACTTGAGCTATGTCTAAAGAAAACCTAAGATGATTTGAATTAGAATTACAATGAGTATTTATAGACAATAGCTAGGTCTAGTCCTTCTTGAAGTAGAAGTCTTCAAAAGTAGCTTTCCACATTTAATATGACTTTAAACTCTGACTTCTTTGAGTTGAATGTGGACTTTATCATGTTGCCTTATCCCACAAGCAATCTTGAGATTTCACTTTGGCGGCTTTTTCTGCTGCTACAGACGTCGGAAAATCGAGTGGAAAACATCGATAGACTCAAGATTTTTGGCTCTACAAATCGCACCTCGGTTCTCCAACTCCATATTTTGCTGCCGTGGGCAGCAAGGTCGGCGACGCAGCACTCGGCAGCTACTATCTTCGGCTGGAACTGCATCAGTATAGCTACATGGTTCGTTTCCTCAACATCGCATCCTTAGATCCTCTTTCCCTCTGTCAGCCTTTAGTACCTAAAACCAAAAATACACTAAAACAATACCTTTCTTCACCAATTAAAAGATAACCAATAAAAACATGGTAAAGCCAAGAAATACTGTAAAATGAAATGCATGGTCCTATTTATGCCTAAGATGTGCTTAAAAACAACAATAACATGAGATGGAATGTGCATGAAATATAGGACTTGTGGACACTTTACAGTGATTCCTTCAAGACCTTCTTTTGATGTCAAGACAGATTGAAACTAGGGCATCATTTTAAGGTATTTGGTAACCTTTAAGCGTTAGTCCAGATCTTAAGTCCTTCGAGCCATCAGTAAGACCTTCGGGCATGATGATAAGTCCTTCAGGCATGGTGATAAGTCCTTCGGTCATGGTGATAAGAGTTTGAAGCTTGAAAGAATTGGTCGGAGAAGAGCAGAAAGTTCTAGAAAAACCCATAATTTCAAAGTCGAAGGTTCTATATAGGAAGAACCCGAAGCTTCAAGATTTCGAAGCGAGGAGTTTTATATAGGAAAAACTCGTAGCTTCAACATTTCGGAGTGAAAAAGTTTTATATAGGAAAAAACTGTAACTCCAAATTTTCAAAGCCAAAGATTCTATATAAGAAGAACCCAAAGCCCAAGACTTCAAAGCAAAGAGTTTTATATAGAAAAAACTCGTAGCTTCAGGATTTCAAGGTGAAAAGTTCTATATAGGAAGAACTTGTAGCTCGAAGAATCCAATCAAAGAAAGCGAAATGTTCTTTATAGAAGGAACATGTAGCTCCAAGACTTGAAGGTGAAAAAGTTCTATATAGGAAGAACTTGCAGCCTAAAGAGATGTCACCAAGGATAAGCTAAAGGTTCTATATAGGAAGAACTCACAACTCCAAAGCTTTAGATGGAGGAAGAGTGCAACAGTTCCATATAGAAGGGACTCATGGCTTCAAATCTCCGAACAAGGAAGTAGGACAAAAATGAGTGCTTTTGATCTTTGTTTTGTTCTCATTTCACAAGAACAAGCAAAGAGAGGCAGCTGTAATCACTCATTTTTGTCCGGGTTGCATAATATCATAATAGTATCGCTAATTAGTATAGTAATATATTATTAAACATATATACATAAAGTAAAAGTAAAAAAAAAGAAAAAAATTGAAAAAGTAAATATACATATATTAAAAAAGCAAAAAAAAAAGAAAAAAATGAAATGAAAGGAGAGCACATGACTCTCATTGAGCCACGTCACCCCACCCCCTCACTTTGCCTATAAAAGGCGGGGTGGGGGGTAGCAAATGGACATCGGCCAATGCGCCAAAAAAATTTAGGGAAGGCATGTCGAGCAAGGCTTGCCAAGGGTCGGGAGCAGTGCTCCCGGCCCTAATTGGTTCGATCTAATATTTGATCGGAGGTTTTTTGTGGTCTGGTTTAGTTAAATTTTAGGTTATGGTTAGATAGCGTAAAGATCTTGGTAAAAGTTGGTCGAAAATTTTCATCCGAACTTTTAGTAGGTTAAAATTTGATCTTTATCTTTGTATTTTAATATTAGCTTAGTTTATACTTCATGTCCTATTGTTGTTTCTTAATATAGCTTTTATTTGTTTATGCATATTATGGAATTATGTTATATGAGTTATATCAATGTATGTTGTCTTTATTCATGACTTTTTTATTAAAAAAATTCATGCCCTTTTTATTATTTATGGTAGTATGTCTTGTTCATGCACGATTAATTGTCATATTTAATTAATCGCGCTCTTTTAGTTTAATAGTCGAGGTCTCGATAATTTAGTAGGAGTGTCGCCCCGAGTCTTCGGGCGTCATCTCCTTTGGTATCGTAGGTTATGAGTTAAGTTATTTGATTTGTGTGACCATGCAACCATGCATTTTAGGAATTATTAATTAACTTAGATTCGAATTTAAATTTACCTTAATAAATACGATACGAACCCTTAGGTACAAATTTTTTGGCACGGTGGGGGTGCGAAACCTTCTCCACTCGTAACCGACTCCCAAAACCTTTTTTAAATCTCTGATTTTATTTTTTGGTGTTCGGTTTACCCTATTTAAAATGATCGGTGGCGACTCTAAGTCTAGTTTTAAAAATACGAACATTTTCAAAATCCCCTCCTGAAACCATTTTTTATTAAAAATAAGTTTTTTCATTATATCACATTTTTTTAGTCGCTACAATGGGGCGACCTTCCAACTTAATTTTTGCCGTTCACAATGTTAGGATTCGAACCCGAACTTACTTAAGAAATCTAATGTCACATCCTACCAGACCAAACGGTTGTTGGCACTACACCAGATTTGTTATATGGCTGTAACGTGAAATATATATATATATATATATATATATATATATATATATATATATATATATATATTATTTTTATACATTTATCCTTCAACTTCACTACACCATCATGACACCTTACCATATAATCTGGCACCGACAGAACCTTAACAATACACTTAAAAAATGAGGTGACAATACAACCAAACTACTGCTCCAAAAATAGTACTGCTGAATATCAAGCATTACCATTTCTTCCAAAGCTTACACATTTTATTCACCTGATCCCTTCTATTTTTTCCCCTCTACTTCAGTAAGCATCTTGTTTTGAATATCAAACATGGAGACATTTTTTCCAACTTTAAATCGAGTAAGAGCGCCTGCTCAAGGCCTCAATACCATAAGGCCTGAAATTCTCATAACAGAGAAGCAACACACAGGCCCGGCTCAATAGTAAGAGCGCCTGCTCAAGGCCTCAATTTTATAGGCCCATAAAAGTTCAATAAAGTTTCGAATATGTGAAAAATTTAGTGAAGACATAATGCAATTTTTGAATTTTTTTGTTATATTAATGTTTTTTTCAGCCTCTGAGTCTTTATAGTAAAAAGGATTTGTTGATGCCATAGAAGATAATTTTGATAATCTAAAGTAATGTTTATCTTTTTCGTAAAGAAAACCTATTTGTAAGAATTGAACAAGTATTTTGGTTACTATTGCTACATGTAATCAGTGTTTCCAGCAGACAGACTAATTTCAAGATCACTGTTAACCATGATTCCACACTTCTAGAGCAAATCAGAAAACAAAGACGGAGAGAGAACAAGCAGAAACATCAAGAATACATAGATAAAGGAGATCTAGAAGAGAAGTGCAGACCGCACCAATAAGAGCAGCAAAAGCGCACAAATATGCAGAGAGCACAAATATCCTTAAACGAGGATTTAATTCGAGAAATCAAAAAGCAATTGAAGACACGATACACAATTATATTGCACTGAAATTTTTTTCCACATCTCAGAAAGGTAGATACAAAAATAAAAAAGATCTCATCGAGTTTGAAAATTTAACGAGAAAACCTTAAATCAACTACGAACAACCAAAGGCGATCAATACGGCGGCCGAAAGAATGGCTCTGATACCATGCGAAGAAGTATGAAATGTACTAAGACGAGAACAAGAATAGAAGAAAACGGAAAAAAGATGAATTCAGAGAATAGAAAGGAGAAAGGGAAAAAGACAAGCAAAAAAAGGAATATGAGATTTTATTATATTTAAAAAATTAAATACAACTAATCATTATTTTGGGTCCAATTAACAAACTCAAGTGAGATAGCCCAAACTCAAGTGAGTACACTTTCACTGTTATCATAACAGACTTACGACCCAATTAACAAACTAACTGATGGTTAGTTTAGGTCTACCTGTGTAACTAACAGCTCAACATAGTTGACAACTCATCGTCTTCTTTATACTTCTTCACTCAATACTTGTTGAAAATTTATGGTTACTGTTTATGTTCTGAAACTTTGAATACTTCTCTGCTCTAAGACTTGAACTACTGTTCCATTGGTCTGCAACTCGATTACGACCTTGAGGATAGCTTATTTAGAGAAATCCAATGAACTTTAGGAGATAAGTTTCCAACGAACACCGAAAATAATCTTGCACCGGATGAAGACTGCTCAAATCGACCTCGCCTGTTTATATTCACCTTTTTTATTTCAAAATTTCAAGGTTCATGGTTCATCCATTTCCTTTATTGTTCAAATAGATGGAATATAATTTCGTTCTATTTAAGGTGATTTCGTAATACAACAATGAAAACTAACGTGTTAAAAAAGTTTAATAATGTTTCTGTGATTTATTAATAAAATTTTAAATTAATAGTTGAAATATGTGGAATATATTTTTATTCTATAGAGGTCTAATTTACAGCTTTTTCTTAGGGCTCTGAAAATATCCGAGACGGCCCTGACAACACAAACCTGAAATTCTCAATTGAGACCCCATGAACGGTACAAATATATCTACCAATCTCCGTTTTGCATACTGATTTTGGGTTCGAGTTGTTTCGAATTTAGGCTATTTTGGATTCAGTAATTACGATGAAAAGGTTGAAACTAACAATGACGTTTAACTGCCACCTATGGTGCGTATGTTGCATCTTAAAATAAACCAAGAGCGTTGGATACCAGGCAGCTACATGATATAAATACAATAATATATGTAAATGTAAATGATACAAAACACGAATTGATGTGAAAAAGAAACATAACATGGCGATAAAATATTGAAATTTTGTTATTTATGAGATAAAAGGTATGGAGTTTCATGTATTCTCAGTTATCACAATAAGATTGTAACCCCTCGTTCCGGTTTAGTTTACAAACCGAACTGATAGGGTTACACAGGAAAAACGAAACGAAACCCGCTAAGGCCTCACTTCGATTAGGAACCCTATTTTTTAATTATCTTTTCTAGATGCATTTATTATACCCTATGTGATAGGACAAGCAGCGGAACACTCACACAGATACCAAACAAGCAAACATACAATTAAGATAACCAATTTCAATTTTACAATAGGCTGTATCGATACGCTATAGGATTGTATCAATATGTTTGTACTTGGTTCACACCAGGGACGGAGCCACAGCTCCCATGGGTGGGGCTGTGGCCCCCCGGTAGGGGAGAAAAAAAAATTTACCCTTTGATTTCTTATATTTTTTTGGAAAAAATTGGGATAATTGTGAATTTGTCCTTCCCACCTTTCAAAATTTATGTTTTGCCCCCCTAACTTCAAATCCTAGCTCCGTCCCTGGTTTACACCCCAGAGTCAACCTTAGGGAAACCGTATCGATACCCACAAGGTGCATATCGATACGCTCTCAACGGTCAACTTCCCCATGGTCAACTACGAAGACCGTATCGATACCCTCAGGACCTGTACCGATACGCCAAAATCTCGTCAATTTCTCAGATTTCCAAAGAGCATTTTGTATATTGATACGCCCCCGCGTACTGGTACGCTTTGCCCAAAACAAGGTCCAACACAAGGGACCGTATCGATACCGCCCTTGGGCGTATCGATACGCCCTGCACTGCAAACATATTTTTAGCTGTAAAAAACACAAGGGACTCAACACGAAGACATTTAACAAGTATTTAAACAACATATAAACATACATTTGATTCAAGGCAAGCAAGAAACATTCATTTAGGTCATTCCAATACAAGTCAAAGCTCAAGTCATCCAACAAGATATATATAAGGCAATAAAGCATTCTTAACATCTATCGAAAGTGTCAAGGCCATAACAAGACATGCTTAAACATTTAAACATGTTAACAACTCTAACAATAACAGACTTAAGAGTTTGAGCACCAACTCCATACAAAAGCCTAATATTCTCATTGTCTAAGCATTATTACAAAACATAAGCCATACTTTGAGCTACCCGAGAACTCCGAGAAACTCCTCCCTTACCCACTTGCCTCCCAATCCACTAATAATCTGCATTGTTGGAAAAGAAGAGAGCGTAAGCTTAAAGCTTAGTGAGCGGAGCTCTAAAACACAACAACAATGCAATTTTTAAAACATAAATATTAGATTTATAGCAAAACCATTTAAGGAAAGACATAATGAAACACAATCATCACAATACATGGTATGCACACGCATCACAAAAACCCGGTGGGACTACACATCACGGTTCAACTAGTAGTTTTCCGATGGGTCTACACATCACCGTACTCTTCTACTAGTCACTACCGGTGGGACTACACATCACCGTAGTAACGACAACCATCACGTGAGGCTCGACACCAACAACGACTACACAACAACATTAAACGGAGATTAAAAACAATCCAAAAACATCACCACAACACACATGTTCACGAAAGTCGAAAATCAACCAAACAAACGAGATTAGATGAACTTACTCTTGGGTCTAGGTTAGTCTCTAAGACTCCACCCAAACTTCAAAACCTTCATTAAACATAATTAAAATCCTAAAACAGTTTCCACTCACCGATGAAACCCAAACGAAAGCCGAAACACTGATCTCAAGCCTCCGTAGCGCCCGATATTGCACCTGAAGCACTCGAACCTGATTCCTCTATTTTAAGCAATCCAAATCAAACTATTATGAGACTATTACACTTGCAAACTCGTAACAACGTGGAACTCACTCTTGCAACCAAAACACATCAATTTGAACCCAAATTTCATCCAAACTTCACCATTTTCGTTCTAGACAAACCCTACCCTGAAATCATCCATTTCAACCATCAAAACACAGCCAAAATCATCTAGGAATACTCCCCAACATCAAAGGAACCACCAGCCATGTTTTCAACCCAAAACCAACCCAAAAACTCAACCTTTACAACCTAAAAATCTCATTTTTATACCCATTTCAGGTTTCCCACCATTTACCATCCTTTTAACATTTTTAAGACACTCAAGTATGATCAACAACACCCTTAAACATTACATTAGAATACCTATACGAAAATCCTTCCATTTCACCATTTTTCAAACTCAAGCATTTTGAAATAACCCAAAAATAAAGGATTTTTTAAGGAAAATCTATCTAGTAACAACCCAAGGGAGGAAAGATTAAATCAATGGAAATCTTACCTTGGAAATCTTGCTTGAAAGAGAGATTGGGTAATGGAATAGTGATTTTAGGGTTTATGAAAGGTTTTGAGCTTTATGTTTGATGGAGAAGATGGTAGTTTTCTTTTTGATTTTGAAAAGTGAGATAAAACCCCGGACTAATCCTATATCAAAACCGATAAACTCTCGGGCCCTAAACCGGGGCGTTACAAAGATATTACAACTACAAATCCTGTTTCGATGAATGACAGATTGGTCATGAATCAACACATTGAATTTCCATGTTGTTTGAAAAATTAAAATTAATTTAATGCGGTGTCTCATCAAACGGGAATGACGGGTTAGCGCCAGAAATGTTGGCGGTGATTAAAGTTCATCTTCCCGGCGATAAGGCCGTTAAAATAGTTTGATATTCATTAAACGAACAAATAAAGTCGAACCTTCGTGAACTTGCAAATTCCAGTTTTGAAAACGATTTGAAATCAATTAGGTACCAATTTTGGGTGTCGTGGGGGTGCTAACCCTTCCCCACGCGTAACTGACCCCGAACCTATTTTTTGGTTTTCGTAGACCAAAACCGTTATATTATTAAAACAAAATGTTTTATTAAAATAACCCCATTTTAAAGTGATCCAATCACACTTTTCAAAAAAGATTGGCGGCGACTCTGTCAATTTTAAAAGTTTTCCAAAAAGTCGAAGCTCCTAAAAAAGGGTTGCGACACTAAGGTGGTGTCTTTAGAATCTAAAAAATTGTGACAAGAGGTTAGTGCCTTGCTGATGTTGTCACTAAATTTTCACCTCAATTTTAAATAATTCGAAAAAATCCTTTTTCCCAAGGCCCACCTTTTTCTAAATTAAAAAAATACAATAAAAGCCCATCTTTAAAAACCTAATTTTGAAGCCCATTTCAAAAGAGAAAAAAACAATTCCCATTTAAAAATACTAGCCCATCTTTAAAAAAGAAAAAAAAGGAGAAAATAATTTTAATAATAAAGGTGGAAAATAAATGTTGAAGAAAAAAGAAAAAAAGGAAGGTAAAAAATAATAAATGTGTATAAAACAACAAGGAAAATAGCAAAAAAAACAAGGAAAATAGCCAAAAAAGCAGCAAAAAAAGAAAATAATAAAAAAGAAAAAAAAGGGAACCGGCGCACGTCACGCGCTAGCGCGTGAGCCGCACGCGCGTGGGCTGGTTCCCCAACAAACCCTCTAAGGAACGTCCAAGGTGGTCGGCCGGCGTCTACTGGTCACGACTGCTGTCGTCGTTAGTATCGGCCGGTCCGCCTCGCCGCCACCTGTGCTCGCCAAAATTTGCAAAAAACGTAGACAAGAGGTCAAACCCTAGGCTCGAATCAAGGGGAAAATTCAGCTCCGATATTGAACCAAATCGGATAAGATTTGAGGGGTTTTACCGTGAATCAAGTTCTTGGTCTAATTTTGGCTCCAATTTAGTAGGGGCGGCAATCGGGTGAGGAATAACCCGAAAATCGTGGGGATCCGAACTGATGGGTATGGGGAATAACCAAATTCTTCACCCATGGGGATGGGGCGGGTGAAGTTTTATCACCGAAGCTCAAATGGGGATGGGGCCAAGGATTGCTATATTCGAATTGTGGGGATAATCGAACCGTACCCGTATAAATCACCGTGGGAATCCCCTAAAAATATCCGCATAAATCTCCAATATTTTATAAATTTGAATGGACATAAGGGTAATTTACTAATTTTCAACAAAAATCTAATCTTCTATAACCAAAGTATGGTTGTGTTGAGTAAGTGAAAAATCTTTGTAAATTTCATAAAAGTAATTAGAAAGTGGTGTATACATCGTTGTAAACGTGATTCAGTCTAGTTTTGTTTAAATTACACAGTGATCAATTTCGATATGTATTTTAAAAAATATAAATATTGGAATGTTGAAAGGTCATAAAAATTTATCAACATATAACTTAGAAAGATATTTTAACAGTGACTTTGAAAAATCACCAAAAATAAAAAAGATAAATAAAAAAGTGAGCCTTATATTTCTATAACCATACGAAAGCCTAGATTCGTTTAAAACAAATGGTTCTTGATTTTGAGTTATGTATTAGGAGTTATTAATTTTTGAGTGAGCAAAGGTCAGAAGAAAAAACTGTAGGCGGTTTCAAAAAACAACGATGACAATAACATCAAAAATTCATCATAAATCGAACAAGTAAAATTATAGGAGATAATTTATATGGTTGAAAAGATTATTGAATCTAGCTTTTCTAGTTCTTCCATTTACAACAAACGGATCATGATTTGAATCTGTAAAGTACTAGTGACATATTTTCTTTTAAACGTAGTGCATGTCGATATGTTTCAATAGTTAATATTTTAGTCATTGTAAAAAAATAATATTTTAGTCATTTATGTTTTTAGTTTTGGAGATTTAATGTTGAATGTTTATTTTAATGTATTATTTTTTATTTTTTGTGGGTACGGGGAATAACTGAAAACCGCGGGGATCCGTAAGGGATGAGTATGAGTCCTAAAAATCCACGAAACATTTAACGGGGATTCCCCAAAATCGTACCCGCAAGTGTTGGGGATGAAGTGGGTAATACAAAACCGTCCCCGAACCGCCCCATTCCCACCCCTACAATTTAGGGATTAAACACGAATATTTGCTTGATTTTCAAGCTCAACTATATATATAAAAACCCCATATTCTCCATTGTTCAACACACCAAATTGAAGATAAAAATATACTTGAAAAAAAAGAAAAAAACGCTTAGAAAAAATCCGAAAAATTCTCTAAATTTTTTCAAGAGTTTGCTGGAAACTTTGGAGTTGAGGTACGAGTTTGGAGGCAATTTTCCAGAGGCATTTAGGAGCGTTCGAGAAGTTCATATTCGAGTTCGTCGTTTTGGTAAAAATCCTATCTTCCCTTTTGATTTTTATTTAGATTTTTTCATGTTTGTAATTGGTTGAATTTTGTGTTTGTGTTTTTTGTGAATTTTATGTTGTGTTCTTGAAGTCGAAAAATCGTTTCACAATTCTGTTAATGTTTTCGTTTTAAATTTTCTGTTTAATTTTGATTTGATCTTTAAATATTTGCATGCTTTAAAAAATGTTGTTAGGTATGTTTTAATCTTTAGAAATGTAGAAATGAATATTTAAAGTGTTTAAATTAAAAATGTAAGAATAAAATGAGTTATTATTGTTTAATTGAAAAAAATAAAGTTAAAGATTTAATTAGGAAAAACAATAATGCATGGGTGAAAATAATAAAGAGCTTGATTTTAATAAAAATAAAAAAGGGTTTTGAAATTTTAGTTTTAACGATAAATGGGTTAAGTGATTTTTTTAAAAAAAATAATAAAGATGTTTGTTAAAGTAATAAAGTTTTTCTCAAGAAATAAAATAAAAAGTTTTTAAAGTAGAAGTTTAGGGTTTTAGGTTTTGAAGTAAAATTTTGAAAAAGGCTTAAAAAGAAATCTTTCAAAAAATATGGTTTATTTTAAAAAATCACTTTTGAGTATAAAATGCTCAACACACTAAATTTCTGTGTTGCTTGAAAAGCGTAATTAATTTAATGCGGTGTCTTATCAAACGGGAATGACGAGTTAGTACCAGAAATGTTGACGGTGATTAAAGTTCATCTCTTGGGCAATAAGGTCGTTAAAATAGACTAATATTCATTAAACGGACAAATAAAGTCAAACCTTTTTAAATTTGCAAATTCCAATTTTGAAAACGATTTTAAAACCAATGAGGTACCAATTTTGGCTGTCGTGAGGGTGCTAACCCTTCCCCATGCGTAAACGACACCCGAACTTATTTTTTCTGATTTTTGCAGACCAAAACCGTTGTTTTATTAAAACAAAACGTTTTATTAAAATAACCCTGATTTAAAGTGATCAAATCACACTTTTCAAAAAGATTGGTGGCGACTCCGTTTTTTTTTAAGTTTTCCAAAAAGTCGAAGCCTCCCTAAAAAAGTGGTTGCGACAGCTTGGCGACTTCGCTGGAGACTTGTTTTTTGTTTTTTTTTTAAATAAAAACAATAGAGGGTTAGGCCACAAATTGGTTTAAAATGGTTTTCAAAAAAATGTTATTTTTAAAAAATATGGAATTTGCAAGTTCATAATAGGTTCCATTTATTTGTCCATTTAAATGAATATAACTCTATTTTACGCATCTAAGACTTAATTCTAAGCTATATTCCCGAGCTTCGTCCCGTTCGTTTAAGTGGGGGGAAATACACTTTGCTCATGTAAGAATATTGATTCTTCGTATGAGCCTAGCAAGTACCTTCGAGACTCATTCCTTTGACTTTGTAAGGATATTGATTCTTTGAGACGACATCGGTGGTGAGTCCTCCTGGGTTGAACTAGATTCGTTTAAAGCCTATAATGGGTGAGAATCGAAGGCCTTGCTACCCTTAGTAGGGGACAACAAGGACAGCTCGGATACACTTTTAGAACCAAATCAAGTTTGAGAATCTAGAGTCTACCCCTAGGAGGTTTTGGGGGTTTTTTGGTCGAGGAAATTGAAACAAGGAAGAAGAAGACCACTTTTTTTGTTTCAAAAACGCCTTTTACTCATCTTTTTCTTTACTTTTGAAAATTTACGAAATTTCCATTACTAATATTCAAGTATTATTAAAACAAAACTAAAACTTATTTTAATTAAACCGAGTCTAACGACTCGAACCCGACTCACACACTCAACTCCCGACCCCAAAACTCGGGTGTTACAACAACACAAACCTGAAAATTCTCAATTGAGACCCATAAACGGAACAAATATATATACCAATCTCCGTTTTGCATACTGATTTTGGGTTCGAGTTGTTTCGAATTTCGGCTGTTTTGGATTCATTGATTAGGATGAAAGGTTGAAACTAACAGTGACGTTTAACTGCCACCTATGGTGCGTATGTTGCATCTTAAAATAAACCGAGAGTGCTGGATACCAGGCAACTACATGATATAAATACAATAATATATGTAAATGTAAATGATACAAAACACGAATTGATGTGAAAAAGAAACATAACATGGCGAGAAAAATATTGAAATTTTGTTATTGATGAGATGAAGGGTATGGAGTTTCATGTATTCTCAGGTATCACAATAAGATATTACAACTACAAATCCTGTTTCGATGAATGACGGATTGGTCATGAATCAAGACCCCAGCGCTGTGCAGGTTCCTTTGCTTGTCTCAGTGCATTCGATTAACTGTGAAATTTGTGAAAAGATACAAAGATTCGGAAGGCCGAGAAACTGTAACATGATGATTACCTCCTATCACTGTGAAGAATGTCAACAAGTCTCCAAATGAATACTTCCTCCCTCCAACCTGCTCAGTATTTGAAATTAAACAAGTTAAATTCTGGTAAATACACGTATGATTAAATGCATAAAGAAAAGAACCTTGTTTTCATGACTCCAAGCTTCTTCTTTTGTCAATTTGATGTTCATCTCCTCGGTCAATTTGTATAAATGTTGCAAGGTTCCCGTTGCTGGTACTATACCGTCTACATCTCCACTGTAACATTGAAGCAGTTTACTTGAGTTTTACTATTTTTCTTGAACGAAAAGCTAAAGGAGATGAATAAATGGCAACCTGAATATTGTGATGGGAACGGATTGTTGAAGAAGACTTTTAAGCGCGGGAAGCATGTCACGGTTCCTATCATTCGGGTTGTATTTAAATCTACCCTCCCTACATCAATTGAAATGAGAGGTTAAGATCAATGGTTTCCGTAGGAGGTAAAGAAGTGATTCTATGAAGGAATTGGAGAAACGTATATGTTACGAGGAAAACATACGTTATATCTTGACAACCCATCCATGGATATGGCATGTTGGTTCGATTCCCGTGGAAAGCTTTCTGAACTTCCGGGAGATTGAAATAGAAATTCGGCCTTAGGAAAGTGCACATGTCTACTCCCTGACTGACCTTGGTGAGCTGAAAAAAAAACAAAGATTTTCAACATCGTATCATCCATATATATATATATATAAACGAACAACATTGGAAATAAATGTGAACCTCTTTGCCCAAGATCAAATCCTTTAAATTCCCGTCACAAGGATCGCGAATGGCATCAAAGAGTTTGGAATTTTCATAATAAGGATCAAAAGCATCACTGTGAAACATGAAAGGGGTATAATTCATAAACAAATCGCAAGTGTAAGTCCAGTTGGCTTCGAATTTGGAGAAGTAATTGTTTTCGTCAATGGTATTGCAATCCTTCTTGGCTTCGCCGTAGGTCCCATTGTCAACCAGCCCTAGAGTGTGGAAGAAATCGTATCTTGCTAGAAGGTCGAGCTTTCTACGGAGCATTGGGTTCCCCAGCTGTTGAAAACAGTATTCATAGGCAAATATATACTTGAAAATGGTAATTCAGATAGAACACAATTATGTACTTACAGCAATTCCTTTGAGCTTGAATTTCAATTCCTTGGATTGCTTGTTCTCATCAAGTAAAGCATTAGCCAAATTGGGTACGTAATGTCCTGAGAATAACAACCCACCAACCTAATGAACATGTGATATTGTCATGTACTGCATCTGTAAGTGGTGTTAGGTCAAGTTTATTGAACCTGCATAACTTGTTCCAGCCAAGTACAGATCCCTGGACTTTAAACTTGGATATGTTTCATACCATTTTTGCATGAAGGTAACCAATCGTTTTTCTGTAAGAAACAAACTCGTTAACATGTCTGAAACATCTGATTTTAAATCCAATAATGTATATTGTCATCTTACTGGTACTATCATCTCCGTGAATATAATCGCTGCTTGTATTTGAATATGACCATCCGGCTCCAATAGGGTTGTCGATGAACAACAGATTTGACACTGCAACATTTAAACATGATTAAAACCACATACATCATATCATATCACGTTAAACATTGCAGCATTCAAACAAACTAGACCAGGCAACCTTTGTTCCAAGAAAATAAATTTCTGTCGAGACCACGAGCATTTTTTGTTGTAATAAAAGGACCAACACTTGAGAACGCATCTCCAACAGAAGAGCACCCTTGTCCTGAATAAGATTACGTTACTATTTCTGATCTGTATAGTAAGTTACATTTACCAAGGTGTGATTTAGAAGAAGAAGAAGAACTAACCTCCGGTTAACCAAACAGTGAGGGGTCGATTCATGGTATCATTTTCAGCTTCCACAAAATAGTAAAAAAAACTCAGGCCGGCGACACCATCATCCACGTCAATATACCCGGCGAATTGCCGGAAATTAACATCCGGTTGTCCCGGCAATTTAGTTATCAAATCATTCATCGGGAAGCCATCAACACCAACTCCGAGTGCAAGAAAGAGATGACAAAGTAGGAATATTCCATGAATCTCCATACGATCCTTACGTTGAGGGAATAAGGATCCCAACCCTGTTATTTATTTCTCTACTTTCTAATACATGAAAGTTGATGCACAGGCTGAGCTATATATATAACATAGCATTCATCTGTTTAACTAAATATAGTGTTTTATTAGCTAAAACATACCAATGTTAGCGCATGGGTTTGAAGTTGTCTTTGTCTTTTTTTTAGATAACAATTTGTTTTGTGGATGTAATTGCTAAAGGTAGTTTAGTTGGCTTTAAGAATCAACGGTGGGACATTGGAAAAGACCTCCCATGTTTCAGGATAATAATTACGAGGAATTATAATTATATAATCATATTTGATTAAGAGTGTAATTACGTACAATCTAATGAGATTAATTTATTTAAAAAATGAATAAAAATGATTAAATGTTATTAGAGTAAACATATCTGAGTGAGTGCAAATAGGCTTTGTTGTACTGCATCACTCCTCATGAGGTTGATTTAGAAACGGTTAGGGATATTAGATTGTGGCTTAACCAACTCATCAATTCTCCCTTGTATATAATAATTGGTGAAGATATTACAGTTACGAATCAATAAAATAATCATAGAGTATTGCCTCTCTTTTCCTTATTCTTCAATCAAGCTGACAGTTCATTCTAAGATCTTAACATGGTATTCAATCTAATTAAGAGTGATGCCTCATTGTTTGTCAAAAAGAAAGACACTGCTTGCTTTAATTTCTTGTGTATGTTGATGCTATTATCATCATTAGGGACAATATAGTTGATGTTGAGAAAGTGGTCACTAAGTTAAATCAGGTGTTCTCTTTAGTTTACTACGTTATTTCTTAGGGTTGAAGTTCATTATGCTGCCAATTAGGGATGTAAAAACAGGTAATCGGATGGGTTTCAGGTCGGGTATTGTCGGGTCGGGTAAAATCGGGTACAAGTCATTTCAGGTGATTTTTCTGTTTTGACTCGACTCGGGTCGGGTGCGGGTCCATTTCAGCTCGGGTCCATTTCAGGTCGGGTCTATTTCAGATCGGGTCCATTTCAGGTCGGATTCATTTCAGGTCGGGTTCATTTCAGGTTGGGTCAAAACGGGTCGGGTCCGAAGCAGATAATTGACAGGTTAATTCGGGTTCGGATACACTTCAGGTCGGGTCCATTTCAGGTCGGGTCCGTTTCAGTTCGAGTCAATTTCAGGTCGGGTCCATTTCAGGTCGGGTCCGTTTCAGGTCGGTTGCATTTCAGGTCGGGTGCATTTCAGGTCGGGTAATTTTAGGTCAGGTAGTTTCAGGTCGGGTAATTCAGGTCGGAGTATTTTCAGGATTGAAATTTGTATTGAGTTTCAGTTCGGTACAACCATATAAGTAGTCGATAGACTTTAGGTTGGCCTTCGTCAATCGTCATTGATTTGGAGTTAATTATTTAAAGTCATATCAAATTAAAATTATAAAACATTGAATTAATTAAAAAATAATGAAAAGGGGTCAATTTGAACTGAAAAGTGGTCAATTTGAACTGAAAAGGGGTCAATTTGGATTAAAAATAAAGTTTCACGGATTATAATGAACAAAAATATCAAATTAAAATTATAAAATATTAGACAAATTTAAAAGAAAACAATGAAAAGAGGTCGATTTGGAATAAAAATAAAATTTTGGGGACTGTAATGAACAAAAATATCAAATTAAAAGTATAAAAATTAGAGTAATTAAAAAACAATATGTAGATGTCAATTTAGAATAAAAATAAAGTTTTAGAGTCTAGAATGAACAAAATTTCAAATTAAAATTATAAAACATGATGAATTAATATATATATAGGGGTCAATATGGAATTAAAATAAAGTTAAGGGACTATAATGAAGAAAATATCAAATTAAAATAATAAAACATTGGGCAAATTAAAAAAATAAATGTGGGTCAATTTGGAATAAAAATAGAATTTTGGGGACTGTAATGAACAAAAATATCAAATTAAAAGTATAAAAATTAGAGTAATTAAAAAACAATATGTAGATGTCAATTTAGAATAAAAATAAAGTTTTAGAGTCTAGAATGAACAAAATTTCAAATTAAAATAATAAAACATTTGGAATTAAAAATAAACGTGGGTCAATTTGGAATTAAGCTAAAGTTTAGGGGACTAGAATGAACAAAATATCAAATTAAAATTATAAAACATCGGACTAATTAAAATAAAGTTAAGAGACTAAAATGAACAAAAATATCAAATTAATATTATAAAACATCAGACTAATTAAAAAAAATAAAAATTGGTCAATTTGGAATACAAATACAGTTTAGGGACTAAAATGAACAAAATGTCAAAGCAAAATTATATATTATTGGACTAATTAAAAAACAATTAGTATATAGGGGTCAATTTGGAATAGAAATGAAGTTTTAAGGGCTATAATGAACATAAATATCAAATTAAAATTATAAAATATTGGACGATTGAGGGTTTAGGTTTTAGGGAAAATTTATTAATGGTTTAGGGTTCATACATTGATAGATACATACATACTTGCATACATTATGGTTTATGGTTTATGGTGCAGGGTTTAGAGAAATTCATCAAGGGTTTAGGGTTCATACATAGATAACTACATACATACTTATACACATTACGGTTTATGATTTTTAGGGTTTAAGGTTTCTGGTTAAGAGAAAATTCATTAAGGGTTTAGGGTTCATACATTAATATGTACATACATACATACTTACATACATTTTAGTCACAATATTAGGCACTATAATGAACAAAAATATCATCAAATGTTTTATATCTAAAATGTTGGAGTAAATTACAAAAATTAAAAATTAATAAGGGTAAATTTATGTAGAAAATAAAATTTTAGGAAATAAAATGAATAAAAATATCACCATAATAAAAATTAATAAAATTTATATCTACAAATATATATATACACATACATATAAATATACATATACATATATTATGATATATATATATGTATTGATATAATTAATTATATATATACTAAACACACACATGTATACATACATACTAAAACACGCATGTATACATGTATTTAAGTTTTAGTATATATATATATATATATATATATATATATATTGTTATAATTATACATAACATACATATATATGTATGTATGTAAGTTTTAGTGTGGATATGTTGTAATATATATATACTAGAACATACATATTTGTATGTATATATGTATACCCCTAAACAATACCCATAAGCCTCAACTCTTAAATCTTATAATCACTAATAATTAGAGTACAAGCTTAGTCCCCTAATCCTTAAACTAATCTCATAATCACAAATAATTAAGTTGACACATTTAGCCCTAAACCCCAAACATGAATATCTAAATCTTACATACATTATTCACTAATAATTAGAGTGCAAGCCTAATCACATAATCCCTAAACTAATCTCATAGCCCCAAACAATTAACTTGACACATTTACCCCTAAACCCTAAACATAAACCCATAAATCTAACAAACAAAATAAATCGAAACATAAAAAGGACAAATCTAAAAATAAATTAAAACTAAATTATTAATTAGAGCCAAAATCACAAATGAATAAAATTATTAAATTTAATTATTTACCAAATCTTTATACGAGGACCAAATTAAATTTAAAGCAAACCAAAAAGCTTAATAGTTAATTAATTTATAAAGCATGGCCTAATTAAATGAAATTTAAAGAAACTAAACCAAAAGTTAAGACTAAAAAAAAACAAACTAAAATCTAAAAAACCTAAACCCTAACCATCTAATTAAAGAAGGACCTAAAGAATAATTAACCCCTAAATAAAAAAATCACACCTCCACTCCCAATTTTATTTGATGTGGCGGCAATATCTACCCCAAACCAATTTTGTCAGGAAAATCTCCCCCACTTTGTTTGATTGGCGCCAAAAAATTCTCCTCCCCATAATTAATTTCCTATCAATCAAAAAAGCTTCCCCCCATTAGTTCAATTTTTTTCCATAAACTAAAAAAATATTTTTTATTGTTGTAATAGTTATAATTAAAATTTTTAAGAAAACATTTTTTAAATTTAATGATCACAATTAATAAATTGATTTAAATTTTAAATAACTTGTTTTAAATTAATCCATCACAACTTATTAATTTGATAAAAATTTTAAATTTTGAATATTTTTAATAAAATAAATTTAAGTATGTTAATTCTTATTAAACTTCACAAATAATTTATATTGAACGAGTTAATATTAAATTAATTTAATAAATTAATACTTTACATTTATCATCACTTTAAATTTATCAAATCGTAGACTTCTTCAGCTATATATCAGGTAAATATCAAGTCAGATCAATATCAGTTCAGGTTAAAAAGAGGTCAGGTTCAAAGCAGGTCGGGTCAATTAACAGGTCGGGTTCAAAACAGGTCGAGTCCAAAACAGGTCGGGTTCAAAACAGGTCGGGTCCAAAACAGGTCGGGTTCAAAACAGGTCGGGTAATATCAGATCTCGGGTCAATTCAGTCGGTAAAATCGGTTATCTACCAGGTCGACTTTGGGTTCGGGTTCGTTTCATTCGGGCGCAGGTCCACAGTAACAGGTCCAATTTGTGTTCGGGTCGTTTTCAGTCGGACGCAAGTCGGGTTCGATCACTACAGTAACAAGTCAAATTCGGGTTCGGATCAACAACAGTCAGTTACAGATCGGGTTCGGGTCATCAAATCCTCAGGTCAAATCAGGTTCTGACTCGAGTAGGTTTAAGTCGGGTTTTCAAGTTCTGACTTGTTTTTACATCCCTATTGCCAATGGAGGAATTTTGATTAGTCAAAGAAAATACACATTGGACTTATTAAGAAAGTGTGGATTTGATGGTGCCAATAGCCTTCCTACTCCAATAATCTCGAACTGTAAGATGCCTCTTCATGATGGGAGTCCTATTGAGAATGCAACTGAGTTCATAAGTATGGTTGGTGCACTTCAGTATATAGTTATCATTATGCCCAACATAACTTTTTCTGTGAACAAAGTCTGTCAGTTTGTGCAGACACTTAGTGACGTTTATCTTAATGTTGTTAAGCGTATCCTTCGATACTTGCCGGGAACATTGATTTTGGGTTGCAGTTTTCTCCAAATAACAGTTTAACCATTATAGGATTTGTTGATGCTGATTGGGGTTCTGACTCAGATGGCAAACACTCTACAACAAGATTTTGTGTTTTCTTTTGTGGGAATCATGTGTCTTGGAGTTCAAGGAAGTAGCAAGTCGTTGCTCGATCAACATAAGAGGCAGAATATAGAAGTGTGGCGTGTGCTACTGTAGAAATCATGTGGCTTCAGTTTTTACTAAGAGAATTGCATGTGAGATTGGAAGGAATACATGTGTTATGGTGTGATAATATAGATGTTTCTGCTAATCCAATTTTACATTCTATTTTTTGTACGTGAGATTCCAACATATGTGCAAGTAGCAGATGTTCTCACCATGCCCTTATAATCAGCTCATGCTTTCCAAAGACATTGGCTAAAATTGTCTGTGGTTCCTATGAAAATTCTGCAAGATGGTAGTTCCTATGAGAACTGTTGCAGGCCTAGTCAGAGTGATTTTCTCTGGTCCGGTCTTAGGTCAAGGGTCTGACTATGCTGAGCTTATGGCGATTAAAACTGCACTGTTGATCTTTATTGAAGCAGGCTGGCTTGGTAAGGCGATGTTGATTATATAATCTGACTCTCAAGTGGCGTTCAACTGGATAAACAACCCGATCCTACGTCCGTGGAGGTGGTGGAGCTTATTTGATGGAACATTTAGAACCGCCATAACAAAAAGGTACACAGAAGTATCTTGAACCCGGATTCAATTGTCACACTCACTGATGCTTCCTTGTTACAGCCTCCCCGATGGTGCAAACCCCAAAATGGCAGTGTTAAAATAAACGTCTGACAGGGCTTTTATCACTGCTACATGTATGGCTTCTATAGGGGTGTGGCTCGAGATCAACACGATTTCGTGCTTGATGGTTTCTCCATCAAATTAAATGATGCTTATTCGAAGGAAACTTTAGAGGATGCTGCATTCCAGGAATGTATTCGGCTAGCTATTTCGCATGGGTGGGTGAATGCAATAATTGGAGGGGATGCTTTGAGTGTAGTCAATCGACTTGCGAACCCGATACTGGATTTCTCGAGGGTTGGTGTACATCTTCTTGAAGCTCGTCAAAATCTTATGAATTATAGACTTAAGGATACATTATGTCAACCGAGAGGCTAATTCCGTGGCTCATACTTTAGTTCATTGGGCTTTTAATTGTGTTATGCCTTTTTTTCCGGTTTGTATTTCACTACATGTAATGGCTAATGAAATTTCCTTTCTTTCATAAAGGCAATAGAAATATGATAGGACGGGAGAAATATTGAAATTTTGCAATTTATTAGATAAAGGGTATGGAGTTTCATGTATTCTCAGTTATCTCTTTCGTACACAATAAAAATATTACAACAACGAATCTTGTTTCGAAGAATCAAGACCCCAATGCTGTGCAGGTTCCATTGCTTGTCTCAATGCATTCGATTAACTGTGAAATCTGTGAAAATATAGAGAGCTTCGGATGGTTGAGAAAATGCAACATGATGATCACCTCCTATCACGGTGAAGAATGTCAACAAGTCTCCAAATGAGTACTTCCGCCCTCCTTGCTGCTCAAGTTTTGAAAGATCTTAAATTATGCTAAATACGCTCATATAAATATAATTAAATGCATAAAGAAAAGAACCTTGTTTTCATAACTCCAAGCTTCTTCTTTTGTCAATTTGATATTCATCTCCTCAGCCAATTTGTATAAATGTTGTAAGGTTCCCATTGCTGGTACCGCACCGTCTAGATCTCCACTGTAGCATTGAAGCAATTTACTTGAGTTTTACTATTTTTCTTGAACACACAGCTAAAAGAGATGATTAAATGGCAACCTAAATATTGTGATTGGAACTGATTGTTGAAGAAGACTTTTCAGTGCGGGAAGCATGTCACGGTTCTCATCATTCTGGTTGTACACAAAATTAGGCCTACATAGATTGAAATGAGATGTGAAGTGTAGAAGCCATCGGAGTGAGGAACCTTAAAAGTGAATGGGACAAAAGGAAATGTTACATAAAACAACCCATCCATGGATATGGCAAGTTGGTTCGATTCCCGTGGAAAGCTTTCTGAACTTCCGGGAGATTTAAATAGAAATTTGGCCTTATGAATGTGCACATGTCTACTCCCTGACTGACCGTAGTGAGCTGGAAAAAAATCCAAGATTTTTAACATCGATATCACCTATATGTAAAAGAAAAATGTCGAAAATAAATGTGAACCTCTTTGCCCAAGCTCAAATCCGTTAAATTTCCTTCACAAGGAGCGCGAATGGCATCAAATAATTTGGAAGATAAATGGCCATCTTCCAAAAGCAATTTGCAAGGGTTAGTCCAGTTGGTTTCGAATTTGGAAAAGTAATTGTTTTCGTCAAGGGTGTTGCACTCCTTCTTGACTTGGTCGTACACTTTATTGTCAACCAGCCCTAGAGAGTGGAAGAAATCGAATCTTGCTAGAATGTCTAGCTTTTTACGGAGCATTGGGTCTCCCAGCTGTTGAAAACAATATTCATAAGCAAATATATACTTTAAAATGGTAATGCAGATAGAATTATATACTTACAGCCAATCCTTTGACGTTGAATTTCAATTCAAGTAAAGCATTAGCAAGATTCGGTACGAAATGTCCTGAGAATAAGAACCCACCAATCTAATGAAAATGTGATATTGTCATGTACTGCATCTGTAAGTGGTGTTAGGTCAAGTTTATTGAACCTGCATAACTTGATCCAGTCAAGTACAAATCTCTGGACTTGAAACTTGGATATTTTTCATACCATTTTTGCATGAAGGTAACCAATAGTTTTGCTGTAAGAAACAAACAAATGACAATTCAAGTAATATGTCTGAAATATTTCATTTCAAAACCAATAATGTATATTGTCATCTTACTGGTACTATCATCTCCGTTGTTATAGTCGCTGCTCTTTTTTGAATATGACCATCCAGCTCCAATAGGAGAATCTATGAACAACAGATTTGACACTGCAACATTTAAACACGATTAGAACTAGGTACATCATATTTTGACACATTTAATCAAACTAGACCGGACAACCTTTGTTCCAAGAAAATAAATTTTTGTCGAGACCACGAGCATTTCTTGTTGTAATAAAAGGACCAACACCTGAAAAGGAATCTCCAACTGAAGAGCACCCGGGTCCTGAATAATACTATCATCTTATTATTTCTGAATAGTAAGTTACGTTTATGAAGGTGTGATTTAGAAGAAAAAGAAGAAGAACTAACCTCCGGTTAACCAAACAGTGAGGGGTTGACTCATGGGATCATTTTCGGCTTCAACAAAATAGTAAAAAAGACTCCGTCCGGCAACACCATCATCCAAGTCAATATACCCGGCGAATTGCCGGAAACTAACATCCGGTTGTCCTGGCAATTTACTTATCAAATCATTCATCGGGAAGCCATCGATGCCAACTCCGAGTGCAACAAAGAGATAACAAATGAAGAATAATATTCCATGAATCTCCATATGATCCTTATGTTGTGAAAATAAGGATCACAACCCTTTTGCTTATTTATCTACTTTCTAATACATGTAAGTTGATGCACAGAGCTATATATATATATACAACATAACATTCGTCTGTTTAACTAAATATAGTGTTCTATTAGCTAACATATACCAATGGTGGCGCATGGGTTTGAACTTGTCATTATCTTTTTTTAGATAACAATTTGTTTTGTTTGTTTGCCAAATAATATTTAGTGGGTGTAATTGCTAAATGCAGTTTAATTGGCGCATGGGAAAAGACCTGCCATGTTTCATTAAAGTAAGTATACCCTTTTGTAATTGCAAGAAATTATAATTCTATATGCATCTTGGCTTGTTAGCCTAACTAATTTCAGTTCAGCAGTTAACATTGGTTAATTAAAAGTAAAAGTTATTTTTGTTTACAACATATCTCGTCTCATGATGCTGAGATTTTGACAGTAAAATTTATGCCTTTCAACCATTCGCAATAAAAATGATGGCACATGGTCTCAAAATGCGTTAATTAAATTCTAAGATGGATTGGTGCTAATTCTTTTCGGTGGTTATTTGGAGATGGGAAGTCAGTACTCTTTTGGGAGGATGTCTGGTGTGGTGATTCTCTTCTGACATTTACTTTTCATAGACTGTTTCGTTTTGCTAGAAAGAAGTAATTTGGTTGACTATCTTCTTTAGACCGTGGCTTGACATAGAAGCTCATTTCCTGAATGATATAATTTCTTTGCTTTCACCAGTATCGTTGGCTCAAGAAGTGGAAGATAAAATTGTGTGCATCCATGATTGCACCAGTTTCTTCGCAGTAAAAAAGAAACTCACATTGAAGGATTGTGTTCATTGTCTAGCGGAAAAGTAGAGAAGAGTTTCTTTTAGAAGTCATCCTTCTCATAGAAGATAAGAGTTGCTAGAGTTGATCCATTCAGATGTTTGTGGTCCGATAAAAGTAAGATCACATGGTAGTGCACTTTATTTTGTGACTTTCATTGATGACTGTTCAAGAAATCTTTGGGCCTACACTTTGAAGTCGAAAGACCAAGTTTTTGAGAAATTTAAACAGTTTCAAGCATTAGTTGAAAGAGAAACGAGGAAGAAGTTGAAGTGCATTTGTACTTATAATGGTGTCGAGTACACAGGGCCTTTTCATGAGTATTGTCTGCGACAGGGAATCAGACATTAAAAGACACCAACGAAAACTCCACAGTTAAATGGGTGAGCTGAAAGAATGAACCGAACATTGATTGAGAACGCATCTCAAACTGAAGAGCACCCTTGTCCTGAATAAGATTACATTACTATTTCTAATTTGTATAGTAAGTTACATTTATGAAGATGTGATTTAGAAGAAGAAGAACTAACCTCCGGTTAACCAAACAGTGAGGGGTCGATTCATGGGATCATTTTCATCTTCCACAAAATAGTAAAAAAACTCGGGCCAACAACACCATCATTGACGCCAATATACCCGACGAATTGCCGAAAATTAACATTCGGTTGTCCCAGAAATTTAGTTATCAAATCATTCATCGGAAAGCCATCAACACCAACTCCAAGTGCATGAAAGGGATGATGTAACAACCCCTTTCTGGTCTAGTCGAGAATCGGGTCAAAAGGTGATACCGATAATTAATACAATAAACGGTGCGATAAAATTTCTATTTAATCTTAACATTTACCCCAACAACGTGCAATAACACAATACCCAGATGTAACTCAATCCAACTAATCCACACGAATCGATAATTAGTCAATTAGGACTAAATATTAACAATTATAAGTTTAGGGACCAAACTATAAATTCAATACATTAGGGGTCCTTCAATGCAGTAGGTTGTACTAGAATGAAATTCACCCCAATATTAACATACCTATAAAATTTCATACCATTTGGAGTTCATTAGCTCATTCAATTTGATCTTTTAAAATTCAGTGACTAAATTGTGAACATTGCAATGCCTTTATCTAACTTAACTAACCCCGTATCGAAACACCCTAGTTGTAACACCTCCTTCCGGCCTAGTAGAGAACCGGGTCAGAAAGTGCTACCGAAAACAAAACGAAAATTGGAGACATAAATCCTAAACTTTTAATCAATATTTTAGTGCCAAATATGTCAATTTTATTACTAACTCAAAGGTTAGTACTAATAAATATAACAATAAATTCGAGTAGGCCCTTGCCTAACTCGAGACGCTACTACACTCACCTCGATATTAGGGTTCCCGTATAACATCACATTTTCCCTTGGTTGACGGTCGTCTTTTGGGAAGATAAAATTGCTCATATCCTGAATGATATAATTTCTTTGCTTTCACCAGTATCGTTGGCTCAAGAAATGGAAGATAAAATTGTGTGCATCCATGATTGCTCCGGTTTCTTCGCAGTAAAAAGAAATGTTGAGTGTGCAAAAGTTCTACTTTTTACTCCTATTTAACTCATATTTCTGCTACATTCAAGCATAATTCATTACATTTAGGATATATTTCATATATACATCACAATTATATAAAATGACACAGTTGCTACTGATTTTGGTTACTTTTGCAGGTAGCTGTTGTAGCAGACTCAAGGAAGTGGAGAAGAAGAGCTGGAACACAGGACTGAAGTCGAGAAGGACGACGCTGTCGTGGTAGCCAATGACGACATCATTGCTTAAAGGGAAAAGTGAAGTGGAGCTCGACAGAAAGAGGAAATTAAGCTAGTCTGTCGTGTGTCACTCCTATATTTTCTGAGCCCTAGATAAGAATGAAGGCCAAGCCCAAAGTTCAAGCAAGAAACCCAAAGCAAGAAAAGAGGACGAATTAAAGGCATCTACTTTGAAGATTTAGTTTTTAATAGAGTTGTACTTTAATTTAAACTTGTATTCTTGCCATATTAGAAAACTTAAACCCAAGACCTATATAAACCCAAGCTAGTCAGTACTCTTTTGGGAGGATGTCTGGTGTGGTGATTCTGTTCTGACATTTACTTTTCATAGACTGTTTCGTTTTGCTAGAAAGAAGTAATTTGGTTGACTATCTTCTTCAGACCGTGGCTTGACATAGAAGCTCATTTCCTGAATGATATAATTTCTTTGCTTTCACCAGTATCGTTGGCTCAAGAAGTGGAAGATAAAATTGTGTGCATCCATGATTGCACCAGTTTCTTCGCAGTAAAAAGGAATGTTGAGTGTGCAAAAGTTCTACTTTTTACCCCTATTTAACGTCGAGGAGAGATTTCTTCACATCTTATACTCTTGGTGATTTTGGAGTATTGAATATGGGTAATGACGGTTCGATTCCAGTTATTGGCATGAGATATGTTAGCTTGGTGAACAATAATGGAACAAAGTTAACTCTCAAGGATGTCAAACATGCACCGGATATTTGTTTGAGTTTGATTTTTGCAGGAAAGCTTAATGATGAGGGATTTTGTAACACCTTCAGTGAGGGGCAATGGAAGCTGACTAAAGGCTCATTGGTTGTGGCTCGAGGAAAGAAGAGTTCAAATTTGTACTTGATGTAGGCTTCGATTTCTAAAGACACTATGAATGTGACAGTAAATGACTCAACTGAGTTGTGGCATAAAGGGCTTAGTCACATGAGTGAGAAAGGGCTTAATTGTTTAGCCAATAAGAATCAACTTCCGGGTTTCAAGAATGCCACATTGAAGAATTGTGCTCATTGTCTAGCGGGAAAGCAGAGAAGAGTTTCTTTTGGAAGTGTTAAGTATGACCCATGTACTGTAAAAGGACAAATGCTGGAGCGGGAGTGAGTGAATGGAGCAAGAGCATCTGTCCATCAAAGGAGTACTCAAGTTTTCGGTGGGCTCAGATTAAGTTGGTTGGGGGTGCAAGGGCGAACCCCCGCGGTACGGTACAAGGTATTTTTGTAATTGTACCGAGTATGGTTACTTATATGAATATAAATCTATTTTAAGTAGGAGATCTTATTGAATAAGGTTTCTTGGTTAATTTTGAGTGCATAAAAGTTCTATATTTTACCCCTCATTTACCCATATTTTTGTTGCACTCAAGCATGATTCATTGCATTTAGGATAGATTTTTGCATTTATATCACAATTAGATAAAAGGGTAAACTATACTAATGACCACCAAACTATGGGGTTGGTGTCGATTTGACCACTATATTTTCAATTGTGTTAAATATACCACATAACTATTTAATTGGTTTCAATATAGCCACATGCCGTTAAATCCTAACGGGAAGATGATGTGGCAGTTAAAAACAAATTATTATAATTACACATTTAACCCCTATTACTTAGGCATTCTATCAATTTAGTCCTAATTTTTATTTAATAAAACAATTAATTATTTAATTGAGTGATGCCACGTGTCACCATCTCATTGGATGACTTTAACTATTTATATTTGAATTAATAATTTTATTTTACCCCTCCAATGAGATGATGGCACGTGTCACCACCCATTAAGGGAATAAAATCAATTTTACTCTATAATGAGATTAGTAGGGTTTGAACCCGGGTCCTTTAGGTGAGAAAAGTGCATGTTTACCATCAAACCAAACACACATTTGTAATTTGATGTGCAACATTTATTATATATGTCAAAAGCAGACTATGTGTGTTTGGCTCACTCGTGTACCGAACAATGAACCTTTCCCACGGACTATCGGGAAATTTACAAGATTTAGCCTTCACAGACGCAATCCGGCCATCCCACAAGCTTTCATTATCTCCATTCTCATCTAGGGCCATCATATCTGTCATCCCTTAAAGCATATTCAACAGACACAACTCTGTTTAGTAACTTGCTGTAAAGGCATACATAGTACTTTAGAAGCAATACCACTGACCACAACAATTAAACAAAGAAAAAAGAGTATATTTCTACCTCCTTTGTGTAGCTTCGAGGGCTTTAGTAGCTTCCTCTTGTGTTGCAAACTGCACAAACGCAAAGTTCCACCTAATGCGAGCATGAAGAACCTTCCCATATGGCTCAAAGTGCCTCGGTACATCGCGTTCCCTAGTACGAATCGGATCAAAGTTGATAACAAACAAGGTTTTGGTGGGCCTCTGATTTGGCACTGACCTAGAATCATCACGATGTCGACCACGTTTACCCTGACAAAAAAAACATTTTTAGAAATTACTGCTTTCATTCCGATTAAAACTCAAAACCAGCAGCTATAGAAAAGAGTAACCCAGAGAGAACAATAACACACCTTAGCCCACTCCACAGACAACCGTCGCCGGTCATAACCAAAAGGAATATTATCAAGTCCGCGTATAGCATCTTTCGCATCACGTTCTTCCTCGAAATAAACAAAGGCGAACCCTGCAATATAAATTGAAATTAGTGGCACAAGTGACAATCTGCATAACCAATGCTATAATTGCACAACTAGTGGCACATTATTATCCAAATCACGGGATTTCTTTCTGCTTTCAAGAACTAAGAAAAACATATACGACACCTGCATACATGTGAAGCAAGGGCTGATGCACATAAGGATGTAGAAGAGTTGCATTATGAACTAAATCAAGATGGTGACATATTAAAGGACAAAATCCAAGTTTTCATGTCTGAGAATCATTGCAAAGCATGCTTGGCCTTTCAGATAGCGGGAGTTGAGTTCAGAAATGAAAGGCATGGCATGAGAGAATTCAGTGATCTTCTATAATCAGTGGTAGTAGGCATGAGAATGGAGATAATGGAAGTTGGTGGGATGGACGGATTGTGCCTGTGAAGGCTAAATCTTGTGAATTTTCCGATAGTCCGTGGGAAAGGTTCATTGTTCGGTACACGAGTTAGCCAAACACACATAGTCTGCTTTTAACATATATAATAAATGTTGTACAACAAATCACAAATGTGTGTTTGGCTTGATGGTAAACATATGCACCTTTAACCTAAAGGACCTTGGTTTGAATCCTACTACTCTCATTGTAGAGTAAAATTTATTTTCCTCCCTTAATGGGTGGTGACACATGTCACCATCTCATTGGAGGGGTAAAATAAAATTATTAATTCAAATATAAATAATTAAAGTCATCCAATGAGTTGGTGACACGTGGCATCACTTAATTAAATAATTAATTGTTTTATTAAATAAAAATTAGGACTAAATTGATAGAATGCCTAAGTAATAGGGATTAAATGTGTAATTATACCAATTTATTTTTAACTGCCACATCATCTTTCCGTTACGATTTAACGGCAGGTGGCTACATTGAAACCAATTAAATAGTTATGTGGTATATTTAACACAATTGAAAATATAGTGGTCAAATCGACACCAACCCTATAGTTCGGTGGTCATTAGTATAGTTTACCCTAGATAAAATTGCACAGTTGCTGCTGAAATTGGTTACTTTTGCAGGTACCTGCTGCGGCGGACCCAGGGCATCAAAGGAACAATGGCAAATTGCGGAGCTGGAGTCAAAAACCAATGACTGCCGTGACAACTGCTGTGGCAACCATGACGACAGTGGAATGTTGAGGTGGAAAAGTGAAGTGGAGCTCGACAGATAGAGGATTTCAAGCGGTCTGTCGTGGACTACTCCCATATTTTTCTGAGCTATGAAGCAGAAGGAAATCCAAACCCAAAGTTCAAGAAAGAAAGTCAAGGAGAGAAAAGAGGACGAATTAAAGGCATCTGCTCAGAAGATTTAGTCTTTAATAGAGTTTTACTTTAGTTTAAACTTGTATTCTTGCCATATTAGAAAACTTGGACCCAAGGCTTATATAAAGGCATGTAACGTCGAGGAGAGATATCTTCACATCTTATACTCTTTGTGATTTTGGAGTATTGAAGATGGGTAATGACGATTTGATTCTAGTTATTGGCATGAGAGATGTTAGCTTGGTGAGCAATAATGGAACAAAGTTAACTCTCAAAGATGTCAAATATGCACCAAATATTTGTTTGAGTTTGATTTTTGCAGTAAAGCTTAATGATGAGGGATTTTGTAACACCTTCAGTGAGGGGCAATGGAAGCTGACTAAAGGCTCCTTGGTTGTGGCTCGAGGAAAGAAGAGTTCAAATTTGTACTTAATGTAGGCTTCGATTTCTAGAGACACTGTGAATGTGACAGTAAATGGCTCAATTGAGTTGTGGCATAAACGGCGTAGTCACATGAGTGAGAAGTGGCTTAATTGTTTAGCCAAGAAGAATCAACTTTCGGGTTTGAAGAATGCCACATTGAAGAATTGTGCTCATTGTCTAGCGGGAAAGTAGAGAAGAGTTTTTTAGAAGTCATCCTTCTCATAGAAGATTAGAGTTGCTAGAGTTGGCCCATTCAGATGTCATGGTTCGATAAAGGTAAGGTCACATGGTGGTGCACTTTATTTTGTGACTTTCATTGATGATTATTCAAGAAATCTGTGGGCCTACAGTTTGAAGTCGAAAGACCAAGTTTTTGAGAAATTTAAACAGTTTTAAGCTTCAGTTGAAAGAGAAACGAGGAAGAAGTTGAAGTGCATTCGTATTTATAATGGTGTCAAGTACACATGGCCATTTCATGAGTATTGTCTGCGATAGGGAATCATACATTAAAATACACCAACGAAAACTCCACAGTTAAATAGGTTAGCTGAAAGAATGAACCAAACATTGATTGAGAACGCATCTCGAACTGAAGAGCACCCTTGTCTTGAATAAGATTACGTTACAATTTCTAATTTGTATAGTAAGTTACATTTATGAAGGTGTGATTTAGAAGAAGAAGAAGAACTAACCTCCGGTTAACCAAATAGTGAGGGGTCGGTTCATGGGATCATTTTCAGCTTCCACAAAATAGTAAAAAAAACTCAGGCCGACAACACCATCATCCACGTCAATATACCCGACGAATTGGCGAAAATTAACATTCGATTGTCCTAGCAATTTAGTTATAAAATCATTCATCAGGAAGCCATCAACACCAACTCCAAGTGCATGAAAGATATGATGTAACACCCCTTCCCGGTCTAGTCGAGAATCGGGTCAGCAGGTGATACCGTTAATCAATACAATAAACGGTGCGACAAAATTTCAATTTAATCTTAACATTTAGCCCATCAACGTGCAATAACACAATACCCCGATGTAACTCAATCCAACTAATCCACATGAATTGATAATTAGTCAATTAGGACTAAATATTAACTATTATAAGTTTAGGGACCAAACTGTAAATTCAATAAATTAGAGGTCTTTCAAATCAATAGGTTGCACTAGAATGAAATTCACCCTAATATTAACATACCTATAAAATTTCATACCATTTGGAGTCCATTAGCTCATTCAATTTGATCTTTTAAAATTTTGTGACTAAATTGTGAACATTGCAATGCCTTTAACTAACTTAACTAACCCCGTATCGAAACACCCTAGTGCTGTTTCAAAACGGGTGAACGATGGTAAACCCCTGTTGACTTTACCCTTTAGCCCATACTGATACGGACATGTCCTGTATCGAAACGGGTTGACTTCCTTTGTCTTTGACTTTGACTTTGACCCATTTAGATATGCTATAAACCCGTATCGAAACGAGGAATTCCAGTGACAAAATATTTTGAAACGGCCATGAATCGTTTCGATACGCCCTATTCTTCAGACTCAATTATGCTTACCCGTATCGAAACGCCATCACCCGTTTTGTTACGGTCTGACTTGTAATGACAGATTTTAGATGGTATTTATTCAATTTGACCTACCGAATGATGTCCAAATGCAACGCAACTTCACACACAACAATTCCATGGTATAAAACACTAGCATGCCAAATTTCATGATCATACGAATACATTTACTATGTTTTGACCTTTATGAGACAAGTATGCACTTTTTAAGCCATTTTTTTTAAGTGATGGGTCTCGTTAAAAACCCCTTTCCTATTAAAGGGGGAAAAGAGTACCCCAAACTAAGATTTATAAATAATATAAGAATTACAAGGACCCCTATTCCAATAATAGCAGGATTACATCCAAGAAAATCCCTTAAAACTGCACCAACTCAATGCATCTCACAAACACATCAAACACATCAAAATAGGCATAAACGACTAGTTCGACTACTTTGCCACCTTTCTATAGGAGTTCACAAGGACTTAACCCAAATTAAAGTTACCAACTTGAGATTAATCAGGTTTCATGCTTCTCTGTGAAATTTCAGCTCAAAAGAACTTCCCAAGCTCATACAATTGAACAAACAAGATTCAGGACCAAAACGTAAACAATTCAAAACATATAACTGCCACTGTCAGCCCCCAACGGTCGACCGTTCCGAAACAGGTAGACCCTGTTCCGAAACACGGGCCGTTCCGAAACGGGTTCCGAAACATGGCCTTGGCAGAGACCAAACCGTTTCGAAACGGTGCATACCGTTTCGGACGCTTGGGTTCATGTAAGGCACCCGTTCCGAAACGGTGCACACTGTTCCGAAACGCCAGCACAGATTGCAGCAAACAAGCATACCAAAACATGCAATTGATCATTCAAACATGCTCCAAATGTCACCAAACTTTACCAGCATGCAATTCAACATATATATGACTTATAGGAATCATCAAAACAACAATCTAACATTATATGCAAAAAGCCCCAATTCAATAGGCATGCTTCCTACTCAAGCTAGCTATTCAAACACAAAACTTCCAAAACAAGCATGCAACGATCCAATCCAAAAACCAGCATTTAAAACAACATTCAACATACTTAGGGAGTCTCAAACACCTCCCAAAACATACACATTGGTCCCCCATTGCCAAATCACCCAAAAGCTAAATGTTTAACAAAAACCTTCCATACATTGAGCTTTACTTGAACTTGAACTCTTGCCCTTCTTGCTGCCCTTCAAGATACTCTAATGCTCTGCATTATTGAATTAAGAAGACGAAGAGAGCGTAAGCAAAAGCTTAGTGAGGAAAGCTCTTAAAAACCATTCAATAATGCAATTCAAAACATTTACAAAACATGCTTTAAATCAACCTTTGCACATGCTCAAAAGCATACTTTAAACAAGCAATCCCATGCTTCATCATAAACATTAAAACAAGCATCTCATGCTTCACAATATTCTTAACATGTCATATTGGCTCAAGTGATACATTTCATTTCTTAAAACAAGTTCATCAACTTCCCAAGGACTTTTAAACACCTTGGCCCCAAGGACTTTTAAACACCTTGGCCATGGACTTTTAAACACCATGAATAAGGACCACACAAGGACTTTTAACCACCTTTGTGTCCAATGCTTGAATCACCCCAAGGACTTTTAAACACCTTGGCCCCAAGGACTTTTAAACACCTTGGCCCCATGGACTTTTAAACACCATGGAAAGGATCACCTAAGGACTTTTAACCACCTTAGTGTCCGCAACAAGACTCATCCAAGGACTTTTAACCACCTTGATGATCTTAAGTAACAAGGCTCACTCAAGGACTTTTAACCACCTTAGTGACCTTAATCTTTTCAAAACATCACTTGCCAATATACATCATATTCATCATTTAATCCATTGTTTTAAAGCATTAAACCAAGCCATTTTCATCATGCATTTCAAAGCATCAAACCACATTATTTCAATGTATAAAAGCAAGGTACTCCTACCTAGAGTTACCTTCAACATATGGCTTACATAATCAGCAAAATCCATGCTAAAACATGCTTTCAAAACAGTAATTAAAAACATGCAAATCATCATCTTGCATCACAACAAAAATCATGGCCACCACTAGAGAGAAAATCCGAAAACTTACACTTGAGCTTAGCAAAGTTGTTTAGAATTAAACTAAGCTCCCAAAACCTTCAAACCTTGGTTTTAAAGCTGAAAATCCAATTTTCCACAAACTCACTCACCGATTTCCACTTTGCTTCAAGCCAAAGCACCAAATCAAGCTTCCGGATCAACCAATCTTGGATCCAAAGATGCCTCCCCTGTTTCAACACATCAAAGCAGAGGATTAATGCATCATCATGCATTAATTGCTTCAATGAAAGCACCTAAACTCGCTGCTCTCATCCAACCTCCATTTTCGGCCACCAAACACAACCGAAAATGCATCCAAACCACTTCTAAACAAAGCCCAGCCATAAACCAGCAAAACCTCACTTCCATTAACATCATATAACATCTAAAAACAACCTATTAACAACCTTATACCTCCAGCAACATCAGATCACCAAGATCACCTCAAAAACTACCTTGAAACACAAGCTAAACTTAGGAAACTCAACCTATCCGGGATTGCATCAATCAAGACTCAATTCCTTATCAATTTAGAGATCATTTAACATCAAAACCACCTCTCAAATCACAGATTACTCAGATCTAACGAAAATCATCAAAAATCATCAAAATCTTGCATAATAAGCCAAGATCCATTTCAACACTTAAAAACCTTTAATTAAACATCAATTAAGGATTGAAAACTTAGGAATTTCAGTAAAGAACTGATAGTTTAGAGGAGAAGGACGTTCTTACTTCCAAACTTGTGTTTCTCCACTTTTTGGAATGAAAACCCTTGATGAATCAAGTAGCAAATGAAGAGGTTTTGAAGATATGTTGATTTGGAATCAAATGAGAATTGAAAGGAGAGATTTAGATGAGAAAATCAGAAACAATTCTCTGGAAATGGAGTGTTTGGGTTGAGAGAAAATGAGAGAAAGAAAATTGAGAAGTTAGTTAAGAAATTAGCCAAATGGCTTTTCCCTCCTTTTTGATATACTTTAAAATCAGATTATAACTCAAAATATCTTAGAAAAATCTGGAGAAACCACTTTTGGATTAATAGCCCCTTAAAGATTCAAAGTTCCAACCCTTTATAAAACGGCCACCAAACTTGCGAAAATTACATTTTGGTCACTAGCCAAAATGTCACACTTCCAAAACTCATTTTCCAAAATTGATTTCACAGTTCACTTAATTATATTAAAAGATGATTTTAGCACATTTTCCATATTTTTAATGCAACCCGAACTAGGCTTTCCTAATTTAACCTCTTAAGATTCGAACAGCACTTTGACCAACTAGTCAACGCCCAAAACTCCTAAGCCCAACACCGGGGCGTTACAACTCTCCCCCCCTTAAGAAATTTCGTCCTCGAAATTTACCTGAAGGAAAGAGATAAGGAAACTGCTTCAGCATGTCTTCCTTCCGCTCCCACGTGGCTTCCTCAACACCTCGATGCTTCCACAGCACCTTCACCAACTCAATGGTCTTGCCACGAAGAACCTTGCAATCCGAATCCAGAACCTTCACCGGTTCCTCATCATAGGTCAAATCCGGATTCAAAACCACATCCTCCACAGGCATCACATGCGAAGTATCAGATCTATACTTCCGGAGCATAGAAACATGGAACACATCATGAATCTTCTCCAACTCCTGAGGTAACCTCAGCCGATATGCAACAGGACCCACACGCTCAACCACCTCATACGGTCCAATGTACCGAGGGCTCAACTTACCCTTCCGACCAAACCTCATCACCTTCTTCCAAGGCGAAACCTTCAAGAACACACGGTCACCCACCGCATACTCTATCTCCTTACGCTCCAAATCCGCGTAAGACTTTTGCCGATCAGAGGCAGCCTTCAACCTCTCACAAATGAGCTTCACCTTCTCGGTGGTCCCTTTCAACAAAGCAGGCATCGAAACCAACTTTTGACCAGTTTCAGCCCAACAAAGAGGAGTCCTACACTTCCTCCCATACAGAGCCTCATAAGGTGCCATCTGTATACTCGCCTGATAACTATTGTTATAAGCGAACTCAACCAAAGGCAGATGCTTCTCCCAAGAACCTTGGAACTCAATCACGCAGCATCTCAACATATCCTCCAAAATCTGAATAACCCGCTCAGACTGACCATCCGACTGAGGATGATAGGATGTACTGAAATGCAACCTTGTACCCAGAGCTTGATGCAAACACTGCCAGAAACGTGATGTGAACCTCGGATCCCTATCCGACACAATCGACTTAGGCACACCATGCAACCTCACTATCTCAGCAATGTACAGCTCTGCTAGCTTATCCAAAGAAAACGTAGTATGCACAGGCAAGAAATGCGCACACTTCGTCAAACGATCCACAATCACCCAAACAGAATTCTTCTTTGACGAAGACAAAGGCAAACCAGATACAAAATCCATGGTAACCCTCTCCCACTTCCATTCAGGGATTTTCAACGGTTGCAACAAACCAGAAGGAACCTGATGTTCAGCCTTAACTCGCTGACATACCAAACACTTGCTCACAAACTCTGCAACATCCTTCTTCAAACCTACCCAATAGTACTCATCACGAAGATCACGATACATCTTAGTACTACCAGGGTGCATAGCAAAAGGACTACTATGACCTTCAGTCAGAATAGCACGCCTCAACTCAGCATCAGCAGGCACTACTATCCGACTACCAAAACACAACACACCATCCTCATTAAAGCAGAAATCCGAAGGTCTACCCTTCGCGATATCCTGAACATGAGACACCAAGGAATCATCCAACAACTGCTTTTCCTTGATCAACTGAACCAAAGATGGTTTCACTTGCAACTCAGCAACAAGACCACCATCTCGCGATATGCTCAAGCTAGCAAACATCGCCCTCAGCTCAACAGCTACCTTCCTACTCAAGGCATCCGCAACAACATTAGCCTTTCCAGGATGATACTCAATCGTCAGATCATAATCCTTGAGCAACTCCAACCAACGCCGCTGTCTAAGATTCAACTCCTTCTGAGACATCAGATACCTCAAACTCTTGTGATCCGTGTACACAGTACACTTCTCACCATACAGATAATGTCTCCAGATCTTCAGAGTAAACACCACTGCAGCCAACTCAATATCATGCGTAGGATAGTTGCGCTCATGCACCTTCAACTGCCGCGACGCATAAGCCACAACCTTACCCTCTTGCATCAGCACACACCCCAAACCAACATAGGATGCATCACTATAGACCACAAACTCTTTCCCTGATTCAGGCTGAATCAAGATAGGAGCTTGCGTCAAAGCCGCCTTCAGCTTCTCAAAAGCCTGTTGTCTCGCTTCCGTCCACTCATACTTAACATCCTTTTGCAACAGCTTCGTCAAAGGAGCAGCAATCTTGGAAAAACCATCCACAAACCTCCGGTAGTATCCCGCCAAACCAAGGAAACTACGGACCTCATGAACAGACTTAGGAACTTTCCAGTTCATCACCGCTTCAATCTTCTGAGGATCAACACGAATCCCCTCAGCTGAGACCACATGCCCAAGAAACACCACCTCCTTAAGCCAGAACTCACACTTGCTCAGCTTAGCATAAAGCTGATTCTCCAACAAAGCTTGCAGCACAATCCTCAAATGCTCTTCGTGCTCCTCCTCAGTACGCGAGTACACGAGGATATCATCAATGAACACCACAACGAACTTGTCCAGGTATTCATGAAACACACGATTCATCATGTCCATGAAAGTAGCAGGAGCATTTGTCAAACCAAACGGCATCACAAGGAACTCATAATGCCCATACCTTGTCCTGAAAGCTGTCTTAGGCACATCCACATCCTTCACCTTCAACTGATAATACCCTGACCTCAAGTCAATCTTAGAGAACATAGCAGCTCCCCGAAATTGATCAAAGAGATCATCAATCCTCGGCAAAGGATACCGATTCTTGATAGTCAACTTGTTCAGCTGACGGTAATCAATGCACATCCTCATCGTGCCATCCTTCTTCTTCACAAACAAGACAGGAGCACCCCAAGGTGACACACTCGGCCGGATGAAACCACGATCTAGCAGCTCTTGCAACTGCGTCTTCAGCTCCTTCAGCTCCTTAGGTGCCATTCTATAGGGAGTAATGGACACAGGAGTTGTATTCTCATACAGCTCAATTCCAAACTCCACCTCGCGATTAGGAGGTAAACCAGGCAACTCTTCAGGAAAAACACCAGGAAACTCCTTCACAACCTTGATATCTTGCACCCTCAACTCCTTAGAGCTAGGATTCATCACAAAAGCTAGATAAGCTTCGCAACCTTGCCTCAGCATCCTACTCGCCTCCAAGGTAGACACCACATTAGCAAGAAACTTCACATTCTCACCAACTACAACAACTTCATAATCATCCGCAAGCTTAAGCGAAACCCGCTTATTCTCACAATCCACAACAGCACGATGCTCAGCAAGCCAATCCATACCAAGGATCACATCAAAACCATAGAAAGGCAACTCCATAAGATCAACATGAAAGACATGTTCTTGAACAACCAAGGGACACCTTCTATAAAGCTTTCGAGTCACAACAGTTTCACCAAAAGAACTAGTGACACGAACTCCAACATCCAAAGACTCAACAGGCAAACCAAGCAATTCAGCATGCTCACGCAAAATGTACGAATGCGTAGATCCAGAATCAATCAAAGAAACCAATGACAAGGATTGCAAAGTAAAGGTACCTGCAATCACATCAGCATCATTCCTTCCCTCGCGCTGAGCATACACCCTAGCTTGGCCTCCACCCTCAGGCTGAATAGCCACAACATGAGCTACTCTGCGACCACCTTCCTCTCTCCTCTGGAAATTACCACGGCCGCGCCCACGACCTCTCTGCGGTGCAACAACAGGAGCACGATCTTGGCCACCAGCTAACCTCGGACAATCTCGCCTCAGATGATCAACAGAACCACAGTTCCAACATCCATTACCAGCTGCCGCAACAGGAGCTTGCACCTCCCTCACAGCACGAGGACAATCACGCTTCATGTGACCACGCGAACCACAGATCCAACAAGCACTAGGTTCAGCTCTAGCAAAACCACCTCTAGCAGGTGCACCACCACCTCTCTTGGCTGAGGACTGATACTTCTGATCACGTCCCCTCTTGTTCCGTCCACCTCCAGAACTATACTCAGCAGCTCTCTTGCCAGAACTTGCTCCAGCACCTTTCGCAGCTAAACCCAAGTTCATCTCAATGTCCTTGGATCGGCTAACCAACACATCAAAATCATTGTACTCAGCAGCCAACATGTAGGTCTTTACTTCCGTCACCAAGCCATAACGGAACCTTTCGCACCTCTCTCGTTCATCAGGTATCAGCTCCGGTGCATACTGACTGAGGCGCACAAACTGCACTTCATACTCAGCCACACTCATGCTCCCTTGGGTAAGAGACATGAATTCACGCTTTTTCTCATCCAGATATCTCACTCCAAGATATCTCCTCTTGAACGCATTCTGAAAGAATGTCCAAGAAACATCAACTTCAGCCATCCCAGCTATGGTGGTCGTCCACCACGTATATGCATCGTCCTGCAGCAAGGACACAACACAGCCCAACTTTTGCACATCCGTGCAGCTCATCTGACCCAAGATACGCTTGGTACTCTCTAGCCAAGCTTCCGAACTTTCAGCAGACATACCTCTGAACTCAGTCCCACCAAGACTGCGCAGACGCTCCAAAGGTAATCTGACTCCAGCATCTCCCTGATGCCCAGCTCCTTGAGCTCCAACTACTGCTGCTCGAAAAGCACCCGCAATAGCTTGTACCAGCATAAACATATCAGGCATAGCTTGCCCCTGACCAACCTCTGGTCCAGCAGCTCCAGCACCAGCTGCAGCTCCAGCACCAGCTGCAGCTTCAGCTCGCTCACCTCCAGCACCACCACCAGGCGGAGGAGGGGGTAACACTGCACTACCCGTATTCTCTTCATTCTCGTTCTCATTGGGAGCCGTAGCTCGCACACTACCTCTTAACTCTCTACGTGGTGCCATACTTTTACCATGCAATCACAATGCAAAATAAACAAGTCAGGCCCAGCAAGGTAAGCAATCCAAGTATTCAAGCTCAATTTCATTCAAAATCAACATCATTTCATTAGCTTTTGTTTGGCAATGGGTACCCTCAACATGCAACATCACATCATACATCTCAATTGCATCAACATCACAAGCCACTGAACATGCTTTCAAACAACAAGCATACAAACTAAACATACTTCAATCATGCATACATTCATTCCCAATTACTCGCAAACTCAGCTCTGATACCACCAAATGTAACCCCCTTAACCCGGCCTAGACGGTTGACCCGAATTAAGAAAGTCACACGGGGAAAACCAAAGTCAACCCGAAAGTCAACCTTGATTAACGACCCTTTTTTTTTCTTTTTAATCTTGTCTAGATGCACATTAATCCTAATTGTGATCACACAAACATCATACTCAAAGATCACAAACATCAGAGATCAAACAGGGACCCAATTGAACAAATTACAACTTTAGGGACCAAATTGTAATTTCTGATAATTAGAAGGACGTAACCCAAATTAAAGTTACCAACTTGAGATTAATCAGGTTTCATGCTTCTCTGTGAAATTTCAGCTCAAAAGAACTTCCCAAGCTCATACAATTGAACAAACAAGATTCAGGACCAAAATGTAAACAATTCAAAACATATAACTGCCACTGTCAGCCCCCAACGGTCGACCGTTCCGAAACAGGTAGACCCTGTTCCGAAACACGGGCCGTTCCGAAACGGGTTCCGAAACATGGCCTTGGCAGAGACCAAACCGTTTCGAAACGGTGCATACCGTTTCGGACGCTTGGGTTCATGTAAGGCACCCGTTCCGAAACGGTGCACACTGTTCCGAAACGCCAGCACAGATTGCAGCAAACAAGCATACCAAAACATGCAATTGATCATTCAAACATGCTCCAAATGTCACCAAACTTTACCAGCATGCAATTCAACATATATATGACTTATAGGAATCATCAAAACAACAATCTAACATTATATGCAGAAAGCCCCAATTCAATAGGCATGCTTCCTACTCAAGCTAGCTATTCAAACACAAAACTTCCAAAACAAGCATGCAACGATCCAATCCAAAAATCAGCATTTAAAACAACATTCAACATACTTAGGGAGTCTCAAACACCTCCCAAAACATACACATTGGTCCCCCATTGCCAAATCACCCAAAAGCTAAATGTTTAACAAAAACCTTCCATACATTGAGCTTTACTTGAACTTGAACTCTTGCCCTTCTTGCTGCCCTTCAAGATACTCAAATGCTCTGCATTATTGAATTAAGAAGACGAAGAGAGCGTAAGCAAAAGCTTAGTGAGGAAAGCTCTTAAAAACCATTCAATAATGCAATTCAAAACATTTACAAAACATGCTTTAAATCAACCTTTGCACATGCTCAAAAGCATACTTTAAACAAGCAATCCCATGCTTCATCATAAACATTAAAACAAGCATCTCATGCTTCACAATATTCTTAACATGTCATATTGGCTCAAGTGATACATTTCATTTCTTAAAACAAGTTCATCAACTTCCCAAGGACTTTTAAACACCTTGGCCCCAAGGACTTTTAAACACCTTGGCCATGGACTTTTAAACACCATGAATAAGGACCACACAAGGACTTTTAACCACCTTTGTGTCCAATGCTTGAATCACCCCAAGGACTTTTAAACACCTTGGCCCCAAGGACTTTTAAACACCTTGGCCCCATGGACTTTTAAACACCATGGAAAGGATCACCTAAGGACTTTTAACCACCTTAGTGTCCGCAACAAGACTCATCCAAGGACTTTTAACCACCTTGATGATCTTAAGTAACAAGGCTCACTCAAGGACTTTTAACCACCTTAGTGACCTTAATCTTTTCAAAACATCACTTGCCAATATACATCATATTCATCATTTAATCCACTGTTTTAAAGCATTAAACCAAGCCATTTTCATCATGCATTTCAAAGCATCAAACCACATTATTTCAATGTATAAAAGCAAGGTACTCCTACCTAGAGTTACCTTCAACATATGGCTTACATAATCAGCAAAATCCATGCTAAAACATGCTTTCAAAACAGTAATTAAAAACATGCAAATCATCATCTTGCATCACAACAAAAATCATGGCCACCACTAGAGAGAAAATCCGAAAACTTACACTTGAGCTTAGCAAAGTTGTTTAGAATTAAACTAAGCTCCCAAAACCTTCAAACCTTGGTTTTAAAGCTGAAAATCCAATTTTCCACAAACTCACTCACCGATTTCCACTTTGCTTCAAGCCAAAGCACCAAATCAAGCTTCCGGATCAACCAATCTTGGATCCAAAGATGCCTCCCCTGTTTCAACACATCAAAGCAGAGGATTAATGCATCATCATGCATTAATTGCTTCAATGAAAGCACCTAAACTCGCTGCTCTCATCCAACCTCCATTTTCGGCCACCAAACACAACCGAAAATGCATCCAAACCACTTCTAAACAAAGCCCAGCCATAAACCAGCAAAACCTCACTTCCATTAACATCATATAACATCTAAAAACAACCTATTAACAACCTTATACCTCCAGCAACATCAGATCACCAAGATCACCTCAAAAACTACCTTGAAACACAAGCTAAACTTAGGAAACTCAACCTATCCGGGATTGCATCAATCAAGACTCAATTCCTTATCAATTTAGAGATCATTTAACATCAAAAACACCTCTCAAATCACAGATTACTCAGATCTAACGAAAATCATCAAAAATCATCAAAATCTTGCATAATAAGCCAAGATCCATTTCAACACTTAAAAACCTTTAATTAAACATCAATTAAGGATTGAAAACTTAGGAATTTCAGTAAAGAACTGATAGTTTAGAGGAGAAGGACGTTCTTACCTCCAAACTTGTGTTTCTCCACTTTTTGGAATGAAAACCCTTGATGAATCAAGTAGCAAATGAAGAGGTTTTGAAGATATGTTGATTTGGAATCAAATGAGAATTGAAAGGAGAGATTTAGATGAGAAAATCAGAAACAATTCTCTGGAAATGGAGTGTTTGGGTTGAGAGAAAATGAGAGAAAGAAAATTGAGAAGTTAGTTAAGAAATTAGCCAAATGGCTTTTCCCTCCTTTTTGATATACTTTAAAATCAGATTATAACTCAAAATATCTTAGAAAAATCTGGAGAAACCACTTTTGGATTAATAGCTCCTTAAAGATTCAAAGTTCAAACCCTTTATAAAACAGCCACCAAACTTGCGAAAATTACATTTTGGTCACTAGCCAAAATGTCACACTTCCAAAACTCATTTTCCAAAATTGATTTCACAGTTCACTTAATTATATTAAAAGATGATTTTAGCACATTTTTCCATATTTTTAATGCAACCCGAACTAGGCTTTCCTAATTTAACCTCTTAAGATTCGAACAGCACTTTGACCAACCGGTCAACGCCCAAAACTCCTAAGCCCAAAACCGGGGCGTTACATATTTATTAATCATTAATCCTTAGATTGAATCAAGATAGTGGATATGCGAATTCCTACGCCTCGCCAAGTCAATGAATGGTCTAGTCCCTCCGCCTCGCCAATATGACCAATAACAATACACATCCCTCCGCCTCGCCAAATCAACATAGGTCGTAGCCTTAGGACCTTAGTCCACTTGTACACTGAGCTCATGAATTCTATGGCATGCCAATTGTGTCCAATGTCCATTCAAATCCAAGGTTTCAATGTTCATACTCGTATTCAATATTCAATGTTCAATGAGAATGTCAATGACCAATGATCTCGATATTGTCAATATTTCATAGTCCAATAACAATATCAATATTCGATGATTTCTTTACAATGTTTCAATAACAATAACTATAATAATGACAACGCACAATGACGATACCAATATCTATGTCCAATGTTCAATAACAAAACTTACCGACACTTACCAAAATGTCCGATTAACAATCCAATGCAATTTCTTCAATGACAATATTAGCGATATGATCGAAAACTACAATAAAAGATTCGGGAAGGCTTTCCGCCTAGTCCCGAGACTCCGACTACACTCACCTTGACACTCCGAAGTTTTTAAGGCTCTCGAATAACAATCCCCTTGTTCATAGCTTTGGATGGAGACGATAGATGCTCTTTACCAACTTCTTAAGCTAGGAAATCAATAGGGAGATTGTTAGCATCGATATTATGACATCAAAATCAATATAACAATATCAAAATCGATATTCTATTTCAATATAGATGACAACAATGAGGTATCCATGGATAGTCAAAATCCTAGCTTAAGATTAAGCTTGATATATCTATGGAATCCAATAACCGATTGAGGAATATAACTTACACGATTGATAGCAACGATTCATATCAATAAAATGAAGAAAAAGTGAAGCTCAAGACTTTCTCCAATGTAGGTGTCTGCTTGAAGGAAGAAGATGATGATGAAGATAGAGGTGTTTGCTTCAAGTTCTCGGGTAAGCTCTCTAATTTCTTTTTCCTTTTGTTTTGTATTACATATATGTATTCCTTTAAATTGGCTTTCCTTTAGGTGAAGCAATCTCACCAGATTGTCCCACGTTGGGACATTAGTGATTGGGGGGGGGGGGGCTAATCACAAGATTAGTCCCTCGATTCTCAAAGCATCATAGTTTTAACTCCTAAATTCCCAATTTCCACAATTTAGTCACCTTAATACTTTGATACTATCCAATAGGGTCCAATAACAATAATTTAAATCAATTAGAGTCACATATCAATGATTAAACAATCAATGCTATATTTGGACTTTATCGATACAAAATTTCTGATCACTAGAACCCAATTCCGACTAGACTGGATTTTAGGGTGTTACAACTCTCCCTCTTAAGAAAAATTCGTCCTCAAATTTTTACCTGAACCAAAGAGATATGGATACTGTTGTTTCATAGTCTCTTCAGGTTCCCAAGTGGCTTCCTCAATGGTGTGGCTCCTCCAGAGCACTTTAACTAGTGGTACAGATTTTGTCAATCAAAGGTAGCCTTTAAACGATCATGGATAATGTCGACCCGCTCTTCAGCCTCTCGAAGCAAGTCAGGGCCTAACATCTTTCCCTCAAAAGAGCTTCGACCAACACAATGGAGTTCTACATCGCCTACCATACAATACTTCATACGTGGCCATTTGGATTGATGATTGGTATCTATTATTGTAGGCAAATTCGACAAGGGGTAGAGATTTCTCCCAAGTTCCACCAAAGTCAATAATGCATGCCCGAAGCATGTCTTCCAAGATCTGTATAGGGAGGTTCAATAACACTACAATTTTCTAAGGTTTCAATGGACAAGTTTTTCGACAGGTTACATGGATTACCCTTTCTGATTGGCCATCAGATTGAGGGTGAAAGGTTGTGCTAAGATTAACTCTGGTTCCTAGAGCTCCTTGTAAGCTTCTTTAAAACTGAGATGCAAATCTGGGATCTCGATCGAAGATAATAGAGTTAGGTACTCTGTGGACTTAGATTACTTCCTTGATATACAAGTTAACTAGTTTAGGGAGATCGTAGTCCATTCTGACCGGTATAAAATGAGCCGACTTCGTGAAACGAACTACAATGACCCATATGGCATCATGATTCGCAGGAGTTAATAGTAAACCACTAACAAAATCCATAGTGATCTTTTCCCACTTCTCTTTCGGTGGATCAATAGGCTGCAATAATCCAGTAGGAGCATAATGTTCTACCTTAACACATTGGCACGTGAGACATTTGGAAATGAAATCAACTATGGCTTGCTTCATGCCTGGCCACCAATAGAGTTCACGCAGGTCCTTGTACATCTTTACAGACCGGGGTGAACAGAAAAAGAACTCGAATGATCTTCATAAAGAATATCGGTGCGAAGAGATTCATCATTAAGCATACATACTTGGTTATGAAAACACAAGAGTCCTTCAGAGTTAATTTTGAAGTTAGGGTTATCCGATAGCTTAGAGACAATGGATTGAAGCTCATGATCTTGCTCTTTCAAATCCTTGATTCGCGAAATGATGATGGACTGAACTTGGAGTTCAGATACAAGACAATGATGCTTTCGAAGTCAGAAGTGACCGTTAATTGCTAAAGGGACTACAATATAGCAATATTGCGATGAGTTAATGTACTACATAATACATATATTTCTAAATTTATTGTCAATGCTTACCAGGCAAAGGTTTGCGGCTGGGTGCATCAGCTACAACGTTAGCTTTACCCGGATGGTAATCAATGACAAGATCGCAATCTTTAAGGAGTTCCATCGACCTCCGTTGCTGAAGATTCAATTCCTTTTGAGTCAATAGGTACTTAAGACTTTTATGGTCGGTGAAAAGATATCATCTTTCTTCATAGAGGTAATGTCTCCAGATTTTCAATGCAAAGACAACTGCAGCCAATTCAAGGTCTTAGGTGGGATAATTCATTTCGTGTGGCTTAAGTTGTCTCGAAGCATAAGCGATAACCTTGCCTTCTTGCACCAATACACATCCTAACCCTAGATGCGATGCATCACTGTAAACTGTACAGTCCTTTCAGGACTCAGATTGGGTTAGGACTAGTGCATGAGTCAATACTTGTTTCAACTAATCGAAACTTCGTTGTTGAACCTTGGTCCAAACAAAATGAGCTTCTTTCCTCAACAATTTAGTCAAAGGGGTGGTTATCATAGCAAATCCTTTCACAAACCTACGATAATAGCCAGCAAGCCCAAGGAAGCTTCTGACTTCACCAATGTTCTTCGGTGGGTGCCAATCTACAATAGCTTGAATTTTCTTCGGGTCCACTTGAATACCCGAAGCTGACACAATATGTCCTAGAAAGACAACTTCGGTGAGCCAAAACTCACCCTTTGAGAACTTTGCGTACAACTTCTTCTCTCTTAAGGTCTGAAGCACAATACGAAGATGATCTCGATGTTTCGCTTCATTCTTGGGGTAGATCAATATGTCGTCTATAAACACCACTACGAATTTGTCAAGATAAGGTCGAAAGACCCGATTCATCAAATCCATAAAGGCTGACGGTGCATTGGTTAACCCAATGGGTATCACTAAGAATTTGTATTGTCCATATCTTGTATGGAAGGAAGTCTTTGGTACATCACACTCCTTAACTCTCATTTGATAATAGCCCAACCTTAAATCGATCTTGGAAAACACAGAGACATCTTTTAATTGGTCGAACATGTCATCTATTCTAGGCAATGGATATTTAATCTTGATGGTTACTTTATTCAATTGTCGATAGTCAATACACAATCGCATAGAACCATCGTTCTTCTTAAAAAAGAGAACCAGAGCTCCTCAGAGCGAAAAGCTTGGTTGAATGAAACCTTTGTTCAATAAGTCTTGAATTTGAGCCTTTAGTTCTTTTAATTCTATAGCTACCACAAGATATGGTGCAATAGAAACTGGAACAGTCCCAAGTTTCACTTTGATGCCAAACTCCACTTCACGGGTTGGGGGCAATCCCGAAAGTTCACCAGGAAAGACATCAGGAAATTCACATACAATTTCAATGTCTTGTAGTTGTGCTTCGCCTTTGGTTTCCAATGCCAAGGCATACAATGATGGATTCTTCGCATTCATCAGTACGACACTTTCTTTGCCCAAACCTCGATAGTACAATTTCCTCTTCTTCTCTGCTCCTTGCATGATACATTTGGGCATGAGCTTTTGAATCTTGCTTAATAAATGGTTTCCCTGGACCACTCGATCACCCAAAAGTTCACGATGATCCTTGCTTCGATCCTTTACCTCAAAATGATTGAGAAGGAGAAGCAGTAGTAGTCAGTGTGACAACATATTTGGTTGCATTCATAGGGCAGTCACGAATAAAATGACCCTGCTCACCACAATAGTAACAGTCTCTATTCTGCTTACAACATTGACCCACTGGTGCTTTTTCTGACAATAATTGCAAAGTGGATGTTGGTTGCCTCGGTTTGAACCTCCAGTGCTATCAACTGGCGCTGCTTTAGTAAAAGACTGCGTCATAGACTGAAATCTCTCAATATTTCTAGAAGGGGAGGGCTGTGGATAGATATTCTTTTTGGGCCCTTGATATATTCATTTCTTGTTCCATCTCAGAGGTCGAGAATCATCCCTAAACCTCTTCTCAGACTTTCCAAACTCACCAGTTCGTTGAGCCCTCTATGCAACTTCGATGGCCTTAACTCGATTCACAAGGTCTTGGAAATCAGAAATGTTTAACGCAATGAACATAGACCATAGGTCATCATTAAGCCCTGCATTGAACATCCGACACTTTTCTTCCTCTTTCTTAATGTACTCAACACCGTATCTACAAAACTTGTAGAAATCATGGATGTACTGTTCGATCGGTCACCCGCCCTATTTGAGGTGAAGGAAAATGTTTCTTCTTTCAACAAGGAAAAATTCACTGATATACTTCTTGCAGAATTCTCTAAGGAAGATGTAACCCCCTTATCCCGGCCTAGACGCTAGACCTGAACTACGAAGATCACACGGGGAAAACCAAAGTCAACCCGAAAGTAAACCTTGATTAACGACCATTTTTTTCTTTTAAAACTTCTCTAGATGTGCATTAAACCTATGTGAAAGCCCAAGAACCTTGGAAGAGAAAAGCACAACGATCGGAAACGTTGAAGGACTCAATTGCAAGAAATACACTTTTAGGGACCGAAATGTAAATTTTTGAAAATAAAAGGACTTTCAAGATTTTAATTTTACCAAACCTCAATTAAACATTTTACAAGCCTCTATGCCAAATTTTAGCTTAAAAAGACATCTCAAGCTCAAGCAATTGCAACTACAACTTTCAGGACTAAAATGTAAAGCATGCAGAATCTGTGTCCAACGGTCAACCGTTTCGAAATACTGACACCCGTATAGAAACACCCGTGTCGTACGCCCGTATCGAAATGGTATTGACCGTTTCGATACGCGGGTATGTTCCGAAACTAGTTCCGAAATAGGCACATCCAGTAGCCAAAGTGTTTCGAAACACCTCTAACTGTTTCGAAACGCCCAAGCCATTTCAAGCACCCGTTTCGAAACAACCAAGGGTGTTTCGATACACCCTGCCCAGAAACAACAGAAAATTCTGGCTTTTCACTTCAAAACACCATCAAACATAATCGAAACATTCCATAACATATCATCAACATGATAAGCCTTATAACTATCAAATTACATCAAAGACTAGATACATTACAAACATTAAGCACACCTACTCATTCATCACATCCAACACATGATCTTGCTTTTAATCAAAGAGCATAGCATACCAACTTATGAAGAAGAAGATTCAAATATTGCAAACCGATCATCAACAAGATTCAAACCATAAACCGAACATGGTCAATATGCACAATCACATTACACAACAACATAAAAGACTTTCCCCCCATTGCCTTTATTATCTATAGCTATAAACCAAGACATACTTCTCAAGTGGAGCTCTTCTTGAATCCCTTGCTTCTTGCTGTCCCAACTTCAAATATCTGCATTGATGGACAAAAAGAAGCGTAAGCATATAATGCTTAGGGAGGAATGCTCTAAACCAAAACACCATCAATGTAGTGAATTATAAAACCTTCTATAAATGTAGATACAATTCAATAAACCAAAACATTTTTTGAAAACCTCCTTTGAAACAACATTGCTTTAAATCATGCATTGCTCAACATAAAAACCAACCTTTAACTTTGAAATGCTAAACAACTCACCCCAAACCACATTCTTGCAAATGCTATCATTTAAACCATTCCATGCATGAACACCCACCTCATGGAAAGTTTAACTCAATTTCCTTGGAAATCACTTCCACTTCACACCATACTTTTCTCATGCTTAAAGATCATTTCAAAGCAAAAATGCCTTTTAAAAAACAAGTTTTTCTTCTATCTATCTCATGCAATCCACAAGTGCAAAACACATGAACTACAAAAGCAACATTTGCAATACGTGCCCTTTTAAAACTAGCCTAGACAAGACTTCATTGCACTTATGAAATTCTATGCACATATGCACAATTCACAAAAGAAGATATACTTTTGCTCATACTTAACAAGTATCACATGCATTCTTGCATCATTTATATATTCCCATGCAACCTTGCATCATTTTCAAGCATCTCTCGCTTCATTACATTCAAATACATTATATTGGTTTTCAAGTGATAGTTCACAAACCATTTCAACACAAGACACAATCAGATACACATATTACAAGCGTTGTCCCACACACTTCATACACACTACCGACCTTACAAGGTGGAGTTTATCGGTACAATCACAACCCCTAAACATCTGTGATGGAGTTTAACGGTACAATCACAACCCCTCAACATCACTCATCGGTAATTGTATAACCCACTAGCGAGAGCCGGGACACAACACAAGGCTTACACATGGGAGCTATCTCAACCATTGTAATCACCTTAACCAGGCTCACACATGGGAGCAAACCTCTACCATTGTGACGCTTAACCAAGTTCACCCACGAGAGCCATCCTCAATCGTGGTGACACCAATTTCCTCATTTGCTAGGATACTTGGATGGAGTTTACGGTACAATTACAACCCCTCAACATCCAAGGCGACTTTACTTATGGTGCACCCAATCCTATAGCCGGCTAACTATATCCGATTCAAGTACTTTAAAACCATTTCATCACTTGCCAATATACATCAAATACCATCATCAATTCATTGTTTTAAACATTAATCAAAGCCACTTATCATCATGCATCTTCATGCATCATAACCATATTAATAACATGTCAAACCAAGGATCTCTTACCTTGAGCATCCTTCAATACATGACTTTCAAAACCAGCATTAATCATGCTAAAACATGCTTTAAAACCATGCTCATACAACAAATTAAACCATATTGACAAATCAAACACGTCAAAACCAATTTTGATAGTTTCCAAAACAATAATAGCACAATTGAGAGACAATTCCACTTTGCTTACTTCCGAACTTAAACCAGCGTTTCAAGCCTAAATTTAAGTTCCCAACCTCTTATCAAAACAATTCCAAAGCTGGAAAACATGATCTCACTCACTGATACACAAAACTATGCTAGCTGACAAGCCTTCCATGCATCCGAAACCTCTAACGCCATCTCTATTGCTTCCGAATCATTCTCCCCCGTTTGAAACACATAACAACAGAGGATTAATGCATCACCATGCATTAAAAACACCAGCAACACAACCCAGCTCGCTGTTCTACCCAAGAACCTCATTTTGGCTACCAAAAACAACCGAAATCACCTCCAAACTCTCCCAAAACAAAGCCCAGCCAAGATCTATCAATTCTAACCTTTTATAATCATCAATTAACATCAAAAAGCAACATAAACATGATCTTATACCTCCAGCAACAGCAGATCACCAAAACCACCCCCAAACCACCATTCTAGCAAGCAAAACTTAGGAAAACAAACCTATTCGGGATTTGATTGATAAAACCTCATTTGTAACATCAATTAACATCTAAAATTCATTAGAAAACAACCTCAAAACAGAGCTTAACAAAGATCCATGAAAATCTCCAAGATCTCTTCCAAAATCTTGAGTTTTAAGCCAAAATCTTGTTTTCAACACTAAATCCATTCATAAAACTTTATTAAAGGATTGAAAACTTGGGAATTTCAGTAAAGAACTGAGAATTTAGAGGAGAAGAACAAGCTTACCACTAAATGATGATTTCTCCTTGATTTGGGCAAGTTTCCATGAAAATTCAATGTAGAAAACAAATAGATTTGATGAAAGATTGATTAGGAATCAAAGAGGAATTGAAATCCCATCAAATGGAGTGAAAAATCAAAGTAAATTTTCTGGAGAACTGTGTTTGGTTGAAAGGAATTTGAGAGAAAATGAAGAGAGAGAAAATTTGTGAAAAGTAGTTATGAATAAATAATGTTTGTTTCTCATTTAATTAAACATCATTTCCTTTAATTAAAACATTAATAAAATTACCCAAATTAAGGAAAAATCTGGAGAAAAACATTTTGGGTAAATTAGCTCCTTAAAGATTCAAAGTTTCAATCCTTTACAAAACAGTCACTATTTCACTTTTGCAAAAACTGCGATTTGGTCACTACACCGAAATGTAATATTTCCAAGCTTCATTTTGTAAAATTGATTTCACCATTCTCTTTTATATATTAAATGAGGATTTTTAGATATCTTTCTATATTTTTAAAGCATCCCAAAATAGGCGTTCCCTAAAACCTCCTTTTATATTCGAACCGTCTTCCAGACCGATCCGGTTCAGACCCTAAACTTCCAAGCCCAAATTTGGGTGTTACAGAAGAACGCCCAAATCACCGTGTCTTCCGAAACTGTCAAAATTGTAGTTTCCCACCAATGGAGTGCCTCATCGGCAAGCAATGCGATGGCGCACTTTAGCCTGTGGTCGTTCGAGCAGTGAAGTTGCTTATTCAGAATCCGCAATGTGTTGTCCAACAAATATTTGGCAACTTCATGGTTGTCATCATCTTGCTCGATAAAATGTATAAGCTCGGTACTGTGAAAGCTTATCAATAGGTGCTCGAGTGGGTTGAACAACATGAGTGATAGGTTGCACAATTTGTTCGACCCTCATAGCAGTCATAAACTTCATGAACATGTCGGCCATGTTTTTATAACACTCAGCCTGAATGGTTTGATTCCAGTTATTGGCATGAGAGATGTTAGTTTGGTGAGCAATAATGGAACACAGTTAACTCTCAAGGATGCCAAACATGCACCAGATATTTTTTGAGTTTGATTTTTGCAGGAAAGCTTAATGATGAGGGATTTTATAACACCTTCAGTGAAGGGCAATGTAAGCTGACTAAAGGCTCCTTGGTTGTGGCTCGAGGAAAGAAGAGTTCAGATTTGTACTTGATGTAGGCTTCGATTTCTAAAGACATTGTGAATGTGACAGTAAATGACTCAACTGAGTTGTGGCATAAAGGGCTTAGTCACATGAGTGAGAAGGGGCTTAATTGTTTAGCCAATAAGAATCAACTTTCGGGTTTGAAGAATGCCACATTGAAGAATTGTGCTCATTGTCTAACGGGAAAGTAGAGAAGAGTTTTTTAAAAGTGTTAAGTATGACCCATATACTGTAAAAGGACAAATGCTGGAGCGGGAGTGAGTGAATGGAGCGAGAGCATTTGTCCATCAAAGGTGTACTTGAGTTTATGGTGGGCTCATATTAAGTTGGTTGGGGGTGCAGGGGTTAACCCCCGTGGTACGGTAGGAGGTATCATTGTAATTGTACTGGGTAGGGTTACTTATATGAGTAGAAATCTATTTTAAGTAGAAGATCTTATTGAATAAGGTTTCTTGGTGACCATATATTCAGGTCTATAAATAGATGTGTTATTTGTAACATAAGGACCATCGATTGAATAAAAGAAAACAACCGCTCTTCGCTCCACGAGGACGTAAGCACACTGCTGAACCTCGTTAAATCTCTTGTGTTCTTGCTTTTTTGATTTCCTTTTTCCTTTGTCGCGTGCACAACAAATAGTATTGGAGTCTGGTTGCGATGGCTATGTCCGGTGTGAAATTCGAAATGGTCAAGTTCAATGGTGAAGGTAACTTCAGATTGTGGCAGACGAGGGATTTTAAAGGCTTTACGATCTATAAAACCTACGTCGATGGAGGATGATGATTGGGAAGAACTGTAGCAACGATCGACTAGAACTATACGATTATGTTTGGTAGATGAGATTATGTATCACATTATGGATCTGACATCTCTAGGAGAGATATGGAGCAAGTTCGAAAGTCAATTTATGTCCAAGTCTTTTACAAATAAATTGTATCTAAAGCAGAGGTTGTATGGGCTGAAGATGCAGGAAGGTCAGGATTTGACGCAACACGTGAATATCTTCAATCAAATAATCACCGATTTAACTCAACTTGATGTGAAGATTGAAGATGAAGACAAAGCAATGATTTTGTTGTGTTCATTGCCTTCTTCTTATGAACACATAGTGACTACTCTTCCATATGGGAAAAAACAATCAAAGTTGAAAAGATTGTTACAACCTTGTTGGCCCACAACTAACGAAGGCAGAATACATACGAAAGCTCTCACGCTAATGGTTTATAGGTTAAGGGTAATCACGACCGTGGAAGGAAGTCAGAGAATGAGGGTTCTAGAAGACGAAATTCTAGAGGCAAGAAGATGTTTCGTTGCTATAAGTGCAATGAGCCATGACATATGAAGCGAGATTGTCCAAAGTTGAAAAATGAGTCAGATGATAAACATGATGCATCGTCTAAAATTGTGAATGTGGTACAGAATGAGAATTCGGATTGCAGTGATTGTGATATTATGCTTTCTATTTCAACAACTTCGTTCATGGATTCTTAGATTCTTTATTCAGGATGCTCTTATCATCTACCTATATGTCTATTAATTTCGGTTCTGTCTATTTAGGTGATGATAGATGTTGCAATATTGTCGGTATTGGTGAAGTCAGAATTAAGATGTATGATGATACTGTTAGAACATTATGTGATGTTAGGCATATACCAGATTTGAAAAAGAATCTAATTTCTTTGGGCACTTTGCATAACAATGGTTTAATTCTTAAAGCTAATGAGGATAGAGAAACAATTAGGATTGTTAAAGGTGCATTTACTGTAATGAAAGAAAAGATAACTGCAGAGAATATCAATAAACTGTTAAGGAGTATAGTTGTAGGTGGAGCTCATTTTGTTGAGTCATATGATGATAATATAAAATTGTGGCATATGCATCTTTGTCATCTTAGTGAACGTGGAATGGTTGAATTGCATAAAAGAAATTTTTTGCATGGTGTCAAAAGTTGCAAGTTCGATTTTTGTGAATTTTATGTTCTTTGTAAACAGACTAAAGTCAGTTTCACGATAAGACAGCACAAAACTAAAGGGATTCTTGATTATGTGCATTCTGATGTATGAGGGCCTACCAGAGAATCTGTAGAAATATGTGTTTTGATATAATAATTGAAAAATAGTTTTGGACTAAATTGAAAAGATTTCATAATGCTTTTAAGTCCAAACAACTTGAAAATATGTTTGAGGAATTCTTAAAGGGGTTTTAATGTGTTTTCTAAAGCCAAATTTTACAAAACCACCAAGGTGTTTTGATACGAGTATTTACAGATTCAAAATGTTTCGATACAACCATGTCTATTTCGAAACGAGATTAATCTGGGTGAGGGTTTTTACATAGCGTTTCGATATGGGCTTCACCATTTCGATTCGCCTATGTGGCAAATACCTCAACGGTCAAAACCCCTAACGATCATATTTTCCCAACGGTATTTTAAATGCAACTCAACTGTCACTCGTACCGAAACAGTTTGTAACTATTTCGATACAGCTCAATATCGTTTCGATCCGGCCACAGACGTTTCGACAGGGCTTGCTGCATCAGGTGTTGCATGTAAATTAGTCTATCGCAATGGTGGTGCAAGTATACACGACGCAAGTAGTAAAGTGATACGAAGTATCGAATATCGTCTCCACAGGGATTGGGCTAATAGCTTCACCTTAATTCACTGCACGAAAGTAAAGAAAATATTTGAGAAGTTGTCACGAAAATAATAAAGTAAACGTAAATAAAGAATAAAGATATCAAGATAGAGAGAATGGGCTGGTATTGAATTGCTCAGTAGTGCAGGTATTGCAGAGTTTAGGAAATCCAGTTCTGTCGTCGCGCCCATCGCGGCAGCACCTGTTGCGGCAGCAAACACTCAACTCAGTACTTCAAGTTTGGCAAGAATCCCATATGTGCCTTGGCCTATCCCTAGGTCCAAGTCTGTCGATGATCACGTCTTTGATGATACCTCCCAGCGTGAATCGAAGGATGAACTCCGATGTGTATGAATTCTTCTTTAGCCACTTAACCTCGTCCTATCCCTAGGTCCGAGATAGTTCAACTATAAACTAGAGAACTTGCTCTTATTTCTTTCGTATACTTAACTCTCCCGATGCTAAGTAAATGGATAACCTCACAATGCTCTCCCGATGCTCTTGCAAGATATTAATAACCAAAATAAGAGAACTTGAAGTTTATTTTATTGAACTGAAAATTCCTAAAACAAAACAACCCTTGCAACTACTTTACAAATCAACCCGTGGCCCTAGAGGGAAATTTAGAACATGTCGTGGGAAGGAAAACGACTAATGTTTGGGAAAAAGGTTAGGGTAATCGGTTATGGGATATGGGATATACGGTCTCTAGGCTAAAATACATGCCCTTATATAAGCTTTGGGCTCAAGTTATCTAAATTAGGAAGAATACAACTTTAATTGAAAGTATGATTCTAATAAAGACTAAATCTCCAAGGAATCTACTTTCCAGCCGTCATCTTCTTGCTTGGGATTTTCCCGCCTTGAACTTTGGGCTTGACATATCTTTTGATCTGGGGCTTGGAAAAATATAGGGTTTTCACACGACAGACGGGCTGAATTTTCTCTATCTGTCGACGTCCACTTTGCTTCTTCTCCTCAAAATTGTTGTCCTCTGTTGTCACGACAGCACCATGGCAGCATCATCCTCTTTGTCTGCTTGTCCAGTTCAGCTCTTCTTCTTCTCTGCCCAGTGCCTGCCCTCACTGTCTGCTACGGCAGCAACCTGCAAAAACATACATTCTTAGTAGAATCTGTGCCTTTTTAATATGTTTGTGATGTTTTTCTGTGAACTAACCTAAATGCAATGAATAATGCTTGAATGCAGCAGAAATATAGGTTAAAAAAGGGTGTAAATACTAGAACTTTTACACACTCAACATCAGGCTTCAACGACTAGTTCTGAAGAAGTTCGTTCCGATACGGACATCACCAGAACTGTATTTTTATGATGGAAAATAAAGTCTCCAACGGCTCCAATTCAACCCCAACGATCCTCAATGGCTACAAACTCAATTGGGAGTATAAAGGGGACCTCCAAGCATCAAGGGAAGACTAATGCTTCAATTGTCAACAACATTATGATGTCAAATTGTCTTTAGGGCCTAAATTGTATATTTCTTGTATAGACAGCACTCGTGAGCTTAATTGTTAAATTTGATCAAGTGTATAGGTTTTGGGTGAGTGCTTAGAGTTGCAAACACATACATATTAGAGGGATTTCTTGTTTGCTTTGAATTTCACTTGTAAGTAAGTGTTTGATTAAGTTAAGGGTAGATAGCTTAATTGTTGCAACGGTTTTCTCCTAAGTTGAGAAAATGGGACGAAATTCTTAGTGAATTTGGGAAATCTTTGGTGGCGTTCCAAGGTAGTGGATGTAGGCTTTGGGTTAGAAAGCCGAACCACTCTAAATCCTTTTGTTTAATTTATTATTTTTGACACCAACTTAAACACCCAAAAATTCAACTTCTCCACCACTTGGCAAGCATCGGTTGAAGGTGATAATCGAGCATATCAAGCCTAACAATTGGTATCAGAGCGAGGCTCAATCGAAGGGGATTAACATCCTATTGATGCGATCCGGAAAGCTCGATACAACATTCAATCAACTGGTCAAATGGTGCAATCCATCGACAAGCCATCTTTCTTCGACGGGACCAACTACGCTCATTGGAAGATTAAAATGAAGTTCTTCATCAAATCCAAAGATTACAAGATTTGGGTTATTATTGAAGAGAGTCCTTTCGTTCCACAAAGAAGTAAGACGGAATGGAGTGCAGATGATTGCAAGAAGATGGAGCTTAATTGCAAGGCCTTGCACATTCTCTTTTATGCATTTGGCCCCAACATCTATGTGAAGATATCCTCTTGCGAAGATTCCAAGGAAGTATGGGACAAGCTTGAAGTCACATACGAGGAAAAAACAATGTAAAAGAGACCAAGATCGACCTTCTCAACCACGAGTATGAGAATTTCAAAATGGAACCGAATGAAGACATCACAAAGATGTTCGATAGATTCTCCACCATTACAAATGGGCTTAAAGGCTATGGTGAAATCATTTCGGAAGACAAGTTTGTCTGAAATCTTCTCTATTCTCTTCTCGAGTCGTGGGACTCAAAGAAGACCGCCATCATCGAAGCCAAGAATCTCAAGACTTTAAATCTTGATGAACTCATGGGGTCTCTTCTCACTCATGAAATGATGAAGAAAGAAAAAGAAGAGGAGAAAAAGAAGGAAGAGATAAAGAAAACGAGGAAGAAGAAAGTCATGGAGCTAGGAATCAACGCAAGTTCCGTAGCTCTCAACTCCTCTACATGCCAACATGTTTATTTGAGCAAGGAGGAAAGTGAAGATGAAGAGATAGTTCATATCTTCAAGAAATTCTCCCGATTCATGAAGAGCGAGATGACTAAATCCAAGCATGAATCAAAGAAGAAGATGAAGGATTCCCACAAGTCCAACAAAAAAGGATCATCTTCAAAGAAAGCATATGTGGTGACATGGAGTGATGAAGACTCCACCGATGATGAGGTAGCCCACCTATGCTTCATGGCCCTCAATGAGGGGAAGGCAACTTCTAACTCATGTAGTTCAAATTCATATACTTTAGATGAGTTACAAGATGTCTATGATGATTTGCTTTTGGAATTTAAGGCATCATTTTCTAAAAACAAAAAAATTGCTTTCAAATTTGAAAAAGGAAAATGATTTGTTTTCCAAAACAAATCTATAGTTTGAAGCAAAAATTAAAGATTTTGAACTTAAGGTTTTAGATTTACAAAATTTGTTTCAAACCAATGAAAAAGATCATCAAAAGGAAATTGATGATCTTAAGAAAGAAAAGATTTTGATTTCCAAGGAACTAGAAAAGAAAAATAATTTTGGAAAATCAAAATTTTATCAAAGACAATCTATAGCCCCTAGATTCTTAAATGGAAAATGTTTTAGAAGTGTTTGGGTTCCAAAAGAACTAATCACTACAACTAAAAGGGATGAAATTGAAAAATGGATTCCTAAGAGGACTAAACTTTGTGCTACCAATGTCTATGGATCCAAAGCAATTTGGATACCAAAAATTTGAGGAGGGAGCTCCATGCACACGGAAGAACACTTGAAGAAGGAAGGCTTCACATCCTCCCTTAAAGTTCAAGTGTGATAAAATCTAGTTGTTTTATTTGTTTTCATTTGATTTATTTTTATTTCAACTAGATTATCATGTGTTGAACTAACTCTTAATGATGCTTTGAGTAAGGGGGAACCAATTTTAAAAATATCATTTTTTGTCAAATTTGTTCTAAAAAACTCTCCATTGTTATGGACTTCAAAGTTTTCAAACTTAGTTTGAACCATTTTTGATATAACAAAAATGGGGAGAATGTTTGAAAATTTTAATTTTCAAATAAATAAGGGGGAGCTTTAATTGATTTTGAATTTTAATTTTCTTATTCAATATTTATTCCACTAAGGGGGAGAATCCCAAACAAATTTCAAGATTGGTTTTATTATATCAAAAAGGAGAGATTGTAGAAATATGTGTTTTGATATAATAATTAAAAAATAGTTTTGGACTAAATTGAAAAGATTTCAAAATGCTTTTAAGTCCAAACAACTTGAAAATATGTTTGAGGAATTCTTAAAGGGGTTTTAATGTGTTTTCTAAAGCCAAATTTTACAAAACCACCCAGGTGTTTCGAAACACCCCTTAGGTGTTTCGATACGAGTATTTACAGGTTCAAAATGTTTTGATACATCCATGTTTTTTTGAAACAAGCTTAATCTAGGTGAGGGTTTTTACATAGCGTTTCGATATGGGCTTCACCGTCTCGATACGCCTATGTGGCAAAGACCTCAAAGGTCAAAACCCCCAATGGTCATATTTTCTCAATGGTCTTTTAAATGCAGCTCAACTGTCACTCATACCAAAACAGTTTGTAACCGTTTCGATATAGCTCAATGTCGTTTCGATACGGCCAGAGGCGTTTCGATATGGCTTGCTGTATCAGGCTTCAATGGCTAGTTCTGAAGAATGTCGTTTCGATATGGCTTGCTGTATCAGGCTTCAATGGCTAGTTCTGAAGAATGTCGTTTTGATACGAGCTCGTGTGTTCTAATACGAACATCACCAAATATGCATTTATGATGGGAAATAAAGTCTCCAACAACTCCAACTCAACCCCAACGATCTTCAAAGGCTACAAACTCAATTGGGAGTATAAAAGCAACCTCCAAGCATCAAGTAAAGACTAATGCTTCAATTGTCAACAACACTATGAAGTCAAATTGTCTTTAGGGCCTAAATTGTATATTTCTTGTATAGACAAAACTTGTGAGCTAAATTGTTAAATTTGCTCAAGTGTATATGTTTTGGGTTAGTGCTTAGAGTTGCAAACACATACCTATTAGAGGGATTTCTTGTTTTCTTTGAATTTCGCTTGTAAGTAAGTGTTTGATTAAGCTAAGGGTAGATAACTTAATCGTTGTAGCAGTTTCCTCCTAAGTCGAGAAAATGGGACGAAATTCTTAGTGAATTTGGGAAATCTTTGGTGGCATTCCAAAGTAGTGGATGTAGGCTTTGGGTTAGAAAGCCGAACCACTCTAAATCCTTGTGTTTAATTTCTTATTTTTGAAACCAACTTAAACACCCAAAAATCGAACTTCTCCACCATTTGGCAAGTATCGGTTGAAGGTGATAATCGAACGTATCAAGCCTCTCAGAATCACCAATGGGTGGATCTGTGTATTATGTTACTTTTATTGACGATTTTTCTAAGAAAGTTTGGGTGTATTTCTTGAAACAGAAATTTAATGTCTTTTCGAAATTCGAGGTGTGGAAAGCTGAGGTGGAGAACCAAACGGGTAGAAAGATCAAGTATTTAAGGTCTGATAATGCCATAGAGTATACAGATTCACAGTTTCTGAAGTTTTGTGAGGAGAATGGGATTCATAAACATTTTTCAGTGCGAAAGACGCCACAACAAAATGGTGTTGTTGAAAGGATGAACATGTCATTAGCTGAGCGTGCTAGATGCTTGAGACTGAATGTAGGGCTTCCTAAAAAATTCCGGGCAGAGGCTGTGAGTATGGCATGTGTCGCGTGTAAAAGTGTCTTTCGCAATTGTAGTGCAAGTGTACACGACGCAAGTAGTATAGTGATACGGAAGAAACAGATATCGTCTCCACAGGGACTGGGTTAATATCTTCACCTTGGATTACTGCACGAGAGTAAAAAGAATAGTTTAAGATGTTGTCACGAGAATAATAAAGAGTACTGTAAAATAGAAGTAAAGTAATCAAGATAGAGAGAATGGGCTGGTATTGAATTGCTCAGTAGTGTAGGTATTGCTAAGTCTGGGGAAATTCAGTTCTGTCGTCGTCCCCGTCGCGGCAGCACCTATCACGGCGGCAGTCTGTTTCTTGTCGCGGTAGCGAACACTAAACTCCATACTTCAAGTTTGGCAAGAATCCCTGATGTTCCTTGGCCTATCCCTAGGTCCAAGTCTGTCGATGAACACATCTTTGATGATACCTCCCGGCATGAATCGAAGGATGAAAATCGATGTTGTTGAATTCTTCTTTAGCCATTTAACCTCGTCCTATCCCTAGGTCCGAGATAGTTCAACTATAAACTAGAGAACTCGCACTTATTCCTTTTGTATACTTAACTCTCCCGATATTAAGTAAATAGATAACGTCGCAATGCTCTCCCGATACTCTTGCAAGATGTTAATAACCAGAATAAGAGAACTTGAAGTTTATTTTATTGAATTGAAAATTCCTAAAACAAAAGCAACCCTTGCAACTACTTTACAAAACAACTTGTGGCCCTAAGGGAGATTTAGAACATGATGAGAGGATGAAAATGACTAGGGTTTTGGGAAGAAGGCTAGAGATCAGTGGTGTCCTCTCCTAGGTCAAATTACATGCCTTTATATAGGCTTTGGGTCCAAGTTTTCTAATATGGCAAGAATACAAGTTTAAATTAAAGTACAACTCTAATAAAGACTAAATCTTCAGAGAATATAGCTTTAACTCGTCCTCCTTCTTGCTTGGATTTTCTCTCCTTGAACTTTGGGCTTGGCATTTATTCTAATCTAGGGCTCGGAATAATATAGTGATATTCCACGACAAACGAGCTTAATTTTCTCTTTCTGTTGAGGTCCACTTTGCTTCTACTCCTCAAAACTGATGTCGTCCTCTGCTGTCACGGCGGAAACCATGACAACATCGTCCTCCTTGACTGTTCATTCAGTTCCAGCTCTTCTACTTCACTACCCAACGCCTGCCTCTCCATATGCTACAGCAGCAACCTGCAAAAGCAAGCGATTTCAGTAGAAACTATGCTATTTAATATATTTGTGATGTCTAACTATAAACTAGCCTAAATGCAATGGATTATGCTTAAATGCAGCAGAAATATGGGTTAAATAGGGGGTAAATAATAGAACTTTTACACACTCAACACACCCCCAAACTCAAGTTTTTGCTTGCCCTCAAGCAATTCAAACCTAAAGAAAAACAAAATATTTTTGTTTTGGCTTAAAACAATGAACTTTCCCTTACCCTTCATTTATTCTCTGTTGACGGCAGCACCTTGTCGGATAACTTAGGATTCGTCAGGAGTCTCACTATAGTCCCCGTGCAATGTGTGCATGCTTGTGAACAGCTATATGCCAAGACTCTCTTAGTTTCACTAGAATATTTCAGCCCATAACTTGAATTTTTATACCAAAGTTTATCTTTTGAAGGCATTTCTTATGCTCCTTTGATTTTTTTTCTTTTGACTCGATTTCATTTATTTTTTAAGCTAAAGTGTCACTAGAGCCAGTTTTGGGCACCTCTAGCTAACTTCCTAGAGCCGGTTTCGGGCACCTCTAGGGCTGTTGAGTCTCTTTTGCTAAACTTCTTTCCTAGAGCCAGTGTTAGGCACCTCTAGGGGCTATTCCAGTGCTAAGCTTCCTATTCTAGTTGGCTAAAAGAATTCTAGGAAGTATAACATTCACAAATAGTGTTTAGGTTTTCAAAACTATAGAAAGACTCTAAACTTCTCCTAAAACTATCCTAAAGGCACTGCCATGACAAAGCTGTCACGACAGGTAAGTTTAGTTCACAGACTTAAGCCAAAATTTTCATATTTTCATTTTTAAGCAAAAATAAACTAAGTAAAAGACACAATTTTAAAACTAAATTAGACTCCATTAATGGAGGGATGCCACCCTCAAACTCGAGGGCTGCATTGCTCTCAATGCAAATGACAAAAGAAAATAAAAATAGTACATCACAAAATATATAAGCAGACAACAAAAATAAGTTAAGAAACTCAAATTTTAAGTGCTATCGTCATTGCTACTGCTGACTCAGATCTGGCGGCGGGCACAGGCTTTCTGAACTGGCTGGCGGATGGGGGAGGCAGATGTGTTCTTCGTTTTAGCCTCTCTTGGTGGTTGAATTCTTGTCGAGGAGATGTGAGGAGGTTTCTCCACAACTTGGACCTCTGAGCTGTTGCTGCTGTCCTCACGACTGCTGTTGTCACTGTTGTTGCCGCTAACACTGTCCGGCTTGTTTTTATCTGCCATTCTTTTCTGTCGTTTTACCGGTGTAAACTCCTTTGAGAGATTCCTCTTAATAGAGGGTTTTTGGTCGCTTTCTGCCCAAACGGAGGAAGAAGAGAACCCGGCAATGAAGGCGTCAAGCTCTTCCGAGGGCATTTGTCATTTTGTTCCACGGGCAGAAGTCTCAGCAAGGGTGCTGCCGGCGGCTGTCGTGGCAGGTGTTGGTGTGGATGTTGCAGAAGGTGTTCGTGGTGTGGCAGCAGGTGTTGGGGTGTGGGCAGGGGTTGGTACAGTAAAATAATGTGCAGGGAAGGTGGGAAATACGACATCAGGGAAATTTAAAGAGTTTTGGATAAAGTGTACCGTAGATGCAGTGAAGTCCCTGATGAAGCTCATAAGACCGAGCTGTCGTTCCCCCATCTTCTGTATAGCAACAAGGATCTGGGAGGAGGAATCGGTCGGGGTTGCTGCTGCTTGTTGCTGCCTGGCTTCTGTGGTAGCAGGTTCAGTCTCCGTCGACTCTGTCGTGTCTGTTGTCGTGGCAGCAGGATCAAATGAGGACAGAGGGGTGGCAACAGTCAGCTCCATTAAGCTGAGTATGTTTTTGTCTGTCCATACCTTCCCTTGGACTCTAATATCGGTGGCAGCTTCTGGTACCCCATGGCCGCGGCAGAGTGCTGTGATGAGGTAAGGAAGGTAGAGCGGTCCCGTCGGCCGGTGTGCGCACTCCAAGATACTTTCGCGGATAAAGCTACCCACGTTAATGGACCTCTCATGTAAAATTGAGTGAATTAAGGCTAACCTGGGCTGGTCGACAGTGGTATTGTGCGAAGACGACATGATGCGCTTTTTGCTAAAAGCGTTCCATAATTTGGCTTCTGGCAGGAGTTGAGTCCTCTTTACCTTCCTTGGGTTCTTGCGGTTGGTGTTCCACTGTGTTCCTTCATCAGTTAGTTCTGCCATGACAACATCATAGGCAGCAGGGTCAAGGCTATTTAGAAACTGTTGGTGGCCGTCACCATTGCTGCCCACGTAGAATCCGTACAAGGTGTTGATATATTTAGCTTCGAACGACATTTCCCTCCCTCGTACGGTAACTACTGTCGCCGATCTGCTGTTGATGGCAGCATAGAAATCACGCACTAAAGAGACGTTCATCTCCTCAGGTTGTTCGACAAAGATCTATCACTGTAGAGCTCTTATTTTACGAGCAATGGACGACTTTAGGCCCAAATTTCCTTCTTTTGAAGTGTAAATGAATCCCCTTTCTTCCCACATGTCTCTGATCTGGAATGAGCGCGGGGTGGATGTTGTCGGGGTGGAGCCGGAGGCAGCACTCCTACGGGTATTTCTGGAAGACATTGTTGCAAGGGTTGTGAAAATGAAAATGAAAGTAAAAATTCTAGAGGAGTAAGTAAGAAGAGTAGAAGTGAGTGAAAATGAAAAAATGAAACGGGGTTTATATAGAAAATGAACCCTGAAAAACAATGAAAATAAAAACATTATTTAAAAATAAAATAAATCTAATATCCTAATAAATAATTAATAAATAATAATAAAACTAAAAAATAAAAATTAGGTTAAATTAGGGATGCCAGGTGGGGCATCTCCTAAGGTAACCACTTCCTGCATTCTTGGGGCTTCAGTCCCCTGATAATGCTTCAAGCGATGTCCGTTGACTTTGAATTGGTGCCTGTCTTTTAAAGATCTGATTTTGATGGCACCATGGGGAAAAACCTGTACAACTTGGAACGGGCCAGACCATCTAGATTTCAGCTTCCCTGGGAAGAGTTTCAATCTAGAGTTAAATAGCAATACAAGATTCCCTGGGCAGAACTGTCGTGGCAGCAACTTTTTGTCATGCCACTTCTTAGTTTTATCCTTGTAGATTCTTGCATTGTCATGAGCCATTGTCCGAATTTCTTCAATTTCGTTAAGGTCAAGTAGCCTTTTATGCCTTGCTTTCTCCAAGTCCATATTAACTGCCTTGATTGCCCAGTATGCTCTGTGCTCTATCTCGACGGGTAAATGGCATGTTTTCCCATAAATCAGTCGGTAAGGAGACATTCCCAATGGAGTTTTGAAAGATGTCCTATAAGCCCATAACGCATCATTAAGGTGTAAAGACCAATCTTTCCGAGTTGGCTTAACCATGTTTTCAAGAATGTTCTTAACTTCCCTGTTGGATATTTCAGCTTGTCCATTGGTCTGAGGGTGATATGTTGTTGCAATCCGATGCTTGACACCATACTTCTTCAAGGTAGTAGCGATAACCCTGTTGTCGAAATGCCTCACTTCATCATTGATGATCGCCTTAGGGATGCCAAATCTAGAAAAGATGTTTTTGTGTAAAAACCTTTAAACTGTCTTGGCATCATTCTTTTGCGTGGCAATTGCTTCAACCCATTTAGACACATAATCTACTGCCAGGAGGATGTACAAATTCCCACATGATGATGGAAATGGTCCCATAAAATCGATCCCCCAAACGTCGAAGATCTCGACTTCATGAATGTTCTGCAGCGGCATCTCGTGTTTCCTTGAGATGTTTCCTGTCCGTTGGCACTTGTAACATCTCTTGTAGAAGATTTGAGCATCTTTATACAATGACGGCCAATAAAATCCTAACTGCAGAACCTTCGCAGCAGTTTTGTTGCCTCCTAAGTGACCTCCATACTGTGAAGCATGACAGTGATGAAGTATATCTTCCTGCTCATCCTGTGGTACGCATCTCCTTATAACCTGATCTGCACAGATTTTGAAAAGAAGAGGTTTGTCCCAATAATAATGTTTAACGTCATTTTGAAACCTCTTCCTGGCTTGATAATTAAGGTCAAGAGGAATTATTCCGCTAACTAAAAAATTAAGAAATCAGCATACTAGGGGAGTTCAGAAGACTTACCTGCCGCCATGGTTGTCGCGACAATGACTATGGCAGCAAATAGCTGCTCATCAGGGAAGGTCTCCAATATGTTTGTCTCATCTGTCGGTAGACTCTTTCCCTTCTCCAACCTTGACAAGTGATCTGCCACTTGATTTTTTGTCCCCTTTTTGTACTTGATTTCAAGGTCGAATTCTTGCAATAGCAGGATCCAACGTATCAGTCGAGGCTTTGCATCCTTTTTCGTGAACAGATATTTCAATGCAGAGTGGTCTGTGTGCACTATGACCTTCGTTCCAAGTATATAAGAACGAAACTTGTCAATGGAGAATACCACAGCTAATAAATCCCTCTCTATGGTGGTGTAGTTCACTTGGGCGTCGTTCAGTGTTTTGCTGGCATAGTATATGACGTGAAAGAGTTTGTCTCTCCGCTGCCCAAGTGCTGCCCCGACAGCATAGTCACTAGCATCACACATGATCTCGATCTGCAGTGTCCAGTCTGGTGGCTGTACTATTGGGGCTGTTACCAGCTTTTCCTTCAAAACCTTGAATGCCTCAGTACATTCAGTGTTAAAGTCGAAGGGTCGGTTCTGCTCTAGAAGATGGCATAGGGGCTTGGTGATTTTTGAAAAATTCGTAATGAATCTCCGATAAAAACCATCATGTCCTAAGAAACTTCTGCCCTTGACTGTGGTGGGCGGCGGCAGCTTTTCGATCACTTCTATCTTGGCTCTGTCGACTTCTATGCCACGAAAGCTAATCTTATGGCCAATGACTATCCCTTCATCCACCATAAAGTGACATTTTTCCCAGTTCAAAACTAAGTTTGCTTTTTCACATCTCTCGAGCACCTTCTGTAGGTTGCCTGGGCAGTTTTCAAAGTTTTCTCCAAAGACTGAAAAATCATCCATAGAGATCTCCAGGAAATCCTCCACCATATCGGAGAATATTGCCATCATGCACCTTTGAAAGGTGGCTGGTGCATTGCATAGTCCAAAAGGCATTCTCCTAAAAGCGTAAGTTCCATAAGGGCATATGAATGTCGTCTTTTCTTGATCTTCCAGTGCGATAGCTATTTGATTGTAACCTGAATAACCATCAAGAAAACAATAATAAGGTTTACCCGCTAGTCTATCAAGCATTTGATCAATAAAGGGTAAAGGAAAGTGGTCCTTTCGGGTAGCTTTGTTAAGCTTCAGATAGTCCATACAAACCCTCCAACCGGTCACAGTCCTGGTTGGGATTAGCTCATTGTTTTCGTTGTTCACCACGGTCATTCCTCCTTTCTTGGGAACACATTGCGCCGGGCTCACCCATTTGCTGTTCGAGATGGCGTAGATTATTCCAGCATCTAACCATTTGATTATCTCTTTTCGCACCACCTCTTTCATCGCATGGTTCAGCCGCCTTTGAGCATCTATAGTCGGCTTATTATCATCCTCGAGAAGGATTTTATGCATACATAATGCGGGACTAAAGCCTTGAATATCGGCTATCGTCCATCCAATAGCCTTTTGTGCTGCTGCAGCATCCCTATTAACTGTTGTTCCTGTTCCTGCATCAACTTGGAAGAGATGATTACGGGCAACGTATTGTTTAAACCAAGAAAAACATATTTTAGCTGCCCTGGCAAGGGCTTAAGTTCTAAAACAGGGGGCTCAACAGTTGATGGCTTTTGGATTGCATGGTTATCCGAGGTATAATTTAAAGGCTTGAATAACTTACCTAGATGATTGCCTATCCAATTTACCTCCTCTTGATCTTCAGTATCAGACTCTGAGGAGTTGCTGTCGTCGGTGTTGTCATGACAGTCTTGTAAGTGGTTGCCGAGGCAGTAACCAATTTTGATGTCGTGAAAGCCCGACCTGATCCAGGGTTGGTCAAGGGTAACTTCAGTGATAACCTTGCATTCTTCTTACGCATCAGCATGCTTCATAGCTTGAAATTAATTTAATGCAATGTCTCATCAAACGAGAATGATGGGATAGCGCCAGAAATGTTGGCGGTGATTAAAGTTAATCTCTCCGACGATAAGGTCGCTAAAATAGTTTGATATTCATTAAACAGACAAATAAAGGTCGCTAAAAAAGTCGATTGGAAAGATAAATTTTTCCACTTTTACCACAACATCTTCAATTATTCCTTCTGGGCGAACATGAGAATGATCTGCTAGTTGTAGCACAACCTTGGTGGGTTGTGCCTCTCAAATTCCCAGTTTCAGAAAAATCGACTTAGGCATCAAGTTAACAATTGATCCCAAATCACAAAGTGCTCTTCCAACAAAATTATCGCCAAAAGAACATGGGATAGAAAAACTACATGGGTCCTTCCTATTAGGTGGCAGCTTTCTCCACATAGAATAGCATTCTTCTGCTATAGCGACATTTTCTTGCTTCTCAACCTTCCTCTTTTTCGTAACTATATCCTTAAGGAACTTGGCATATTTTTGCTTCTGATCAATGGCCTCCAGAAATGGGACATTGATATGTAATTTGTCCAGGATATCACCAAATTTCTAGAATTGAAGGTATTCTTTCTGCTTCTTGAGTCGTTGAGGAAAGGAGGTGGGGGTCTAACTTCATTTCTCTAGACTGGTGGAATTACATCTTTTGTTGTAGCAAAAGCAGGCTCCTCCTCCGGTGTTTCTTTTGCTATGACTTCCTCACCCTTTTCTTCAACTGGAGGATATTGTAAGTTATCTTCTTCGTGAGGCAAGTTGGGCTGAGATTCCTCCTTCTCTTTTCCCTCAAGCTTGTCTTCTTTGTTAATTTCCTTTCCACTCCTTAATGTGAGTGCGTTGCATTGCTCCTTGCTATGGTGCTTAGTGGCTTCAGTGTCACTAGGCAAACTTCCTTGAGGTCGTGCATGTAAGGTTTGAGCTATTTGAGCAACTTGTGTTTCTAAGGCTCTGAGCGAAGAACTATGGCTTTGCAATAAGGCTCATTGATTCTTAATGCTTGTTGTATGATCATGTAGCAAAACTTTCGTGGTTCCCATGAAATCTTTTGTCATAACCTTAAATTCTTTGAATGTAGTCTCCAACGAACTATTCGATGAAGATGCTGCTCCCTTATGACCTTGCCATGGTATCATATGGTTAGAAGATGGTACTTCGATCAGATTTTATTGTGGCGCTGGCTGAGCAGAATTGATATGCCCTTGATTACCCCAACTGAAATTTGGATGTTGACGCCATCTTGGGTTGTAGGTATTGGAGAATGGGTTGTTGTTGCGGTTATAATTCCCCACATAGTTGGCTAACTCTTGATTGTCAAGGCATTCACTCAAATGGTGATTGCCATCGCATCTGAGACATGAGGTTGCGAACTTCACTTCCTTGACTTTGTTGGGACGTTGGAGGTTCTTTAGCATATTTGTGATAGCAACTAGCTGGGTGGCTACCAAGTCATCAGCTTCACTCTCTCGAACTACTTGGTTTCTCTTCCCCGTTCCAAGTCTTATGGTCAGAAACAAGTAATCATTGTTGGCTACCCTATAAAGTATGTTGAATGCTTCCTCCGGTGATTTGTTAAACAAGGTCCCATTTGTTGAAGCATCTAACATCATCCTTGTAGGATCATTTACCCCATCATAGAACATACCCACTTGGGTCTAGTCATGAAAATCATGATTTGTGCACTTCCTCGATAATCCCTTGAATCGATCCCAACACTCGTACATGGATTCGTGATCAGCTTAACGAAAAGAAACAATATCATTTCTCAACTGAGTGTTTCTATTGGGTGGATTATACTATAGCAGAAAACATTTTCATAAATCTATCCAAGTCTCTATTGATACAGCTGGCACTCCACTTAGCCATGCTCTAGCACGATCACGTAAAGAATATGGAAACAGTTTAAGCTTTAGCACATCCTCGTGCACTCCTTGTTGTCTGAACAAGTCACAAACTTCCAAGAAAGCACGTATATGTTGTCTTGCATCTTCGTGAGGCATACCCCTAAATTGACCAATAGTGTTCAACATGTTGAACGTAATAGGTTTAAGCTCGAATTGGGATGCTTGAATTTCTGGAGCTACTATTCCAGGATAGAGATCGTCCAAGATAGGAGTCAAATGATCTCTAATTACTCGAGGTCGAGGTGCTTCTCCTTGCCCATTCGCCATAGCATCTCCGTTACCTTGAGGTGGTGATATTTCTCCGTTCATGTTTCTAGTCTCTTCTCTTCGAACACGTCTTCTAAGTCTTAAGAAATGCTCGATTTCATAAATAGGTGATTGCAGAGGTCCTTTAGGTCGTCTTCTAGTCATGCACTAGCAGGACACTTGAAAAGAAAAATGCAAAACCTAAAATAAATATGTACAAAAACAAAAAGAATAAGCGCTATAAACAAAAACCGTAAACAACCAATTGCCAATCCCCGGCAACGGCGCAAAAAACTTGTTGCTTGCGTGTAGTGTACTATAAATAATACGCAAATATGGTGCAAGTATACACGTTGAACGAGTAATAAAGTGGTGAGTGAGTATCGTCTCCGCAGGGATTAGAGGTATTCACGGTTTGCTGTAACAATAAAATTGAACTTTTTGCAGATGACAATGTTATAGTAAAAGAGATGATGTAAAATACTGCTGAAGCAAAAAAGTGCAGAGAAAGATGAGATAACAATATGATAAACATGTCCCTTTTCGTATGTGAAACTCACTGCGGAATGACTGGCTGGGAATGATGGACAACCTAAACTAAGCTTCTTAACGATACTAAAGCTCTTCAGATGTCTTCTATACTAGGCGGGATTTACTAAGAGTGCTCCTAAACTATATCTAGCAAGGAAACTGGGAGTCAGAAATGCTACAGCCATACCTCTCGGCGTAAACTCTTAACACTCCCTTACCCTTCACAAACTATCCTTTTTAGCCCTTGAAACCTATCACTTATCTCTAAGGTAGGTTAGAGTCTGCCTCTCTCTCGCTATCTTTTTTCCAAGCTTCTCTCCCATTTTATATAGTGGAGGCTTCTAGGGTTTTTTGCCTTAAAGATGCCTTTATAATCCCAAGGAATATCCACCGACAAGGTCTACCACGAGAGGACAAGAAGGATAGTCTGCAGGTGGGTACTAGCTGCTGCACATGTCAGGTCGTCCTTTTCTGCATGTTCATGTGCTTCTGCAGCTCACGTGCTTCTCACGTGATAGCCAATATCCACTTCCACTATGCTATAGCAATTCCTGGCACTCGCTTTCTCTCTTGACTGCTTTACTGTGCACCAACAAATCAGAACCAACCTTCCGAGTAGTACCCCTCAATATGAACCAAATACCAGCAAAGATAAAGATGCACCCAGAAGAAGAAAATGCAACCTAAATGCAGTCTAAATGCTATGGTATGAACTCAAGAACGGGCAAATGCTATTGCAAAAAGGTATGAAAACAAGGATATTTATGCACTTATGAGTTGACTTTGACAAAAAAAATCATTTTTTTCAAAAAGACCTATTGTATGTTTTTCGACGTCCTGAGTCCGTTTTTGAAGCTTGTTTTGCATAAATCTAACCCGATAAGTTGTTATTCAGCATTTGACCTTCTAGATAAATTTGACTGAATTGTTTAAGTTTTGTTTCTGACTTAAATTGTTTTACCATGTATCTGGGATAATGAGGGACGTCAAAATCGAGTTTGAGAGCGATCGATTGGGGCTTCGAGGGTCGACCAGTGTAGCTCGGATTCGAGGTACTACCCATACTCATTGTATACTATAATGAACATGTTAACTAATAGTTAATGCATGAAATATCAAATAAAGTAGAGTATAGTATAAGAATATTGATGAGGATCCTTATGTCAAAATTAAGAATTATATGACACATATAAATGCTTAAGACATGTAAATTAATTGATAACTTGGTCATCTCGACATACATGTGAAAACCTCAGATAACGAAACCATTTTTAATAAGGGATTCAATTCAAGAGTGAATTTAATGGCTAAAAAATATGTGTATTTCCTTTTTGCAACTATCAAGTAAATATGAAAAAGAAAATGAACTAAGACTGACTCTATGATCTAAAGAGTGATGCCGATTTGTCTAAAAATACTCCCTTGTGCTTGATCTGAAGGTGTACCCCCTGACTGTCATTACACTAAAAATACGTAGCGCGCATCATTGATAATTTATGATTTTCCAAAACGTAATTGTTTCCTGATTTAAGCATGATAGTTCTATTTGTTTGAATTATGCCTAAGTACTTGATTGAACAACATGATCTTTGATGTTTGTTTTACCTGATTAATAGCATACTTTCTTATTACCGTTTACCAAAAATAATTGGTTGCTTTATGTTTACCGTAATTGCTGCTTCTTCTAAGTATTGAAATTGCGACATCAACGGTTACTGGGCTGCTTAGGATAGGGTATGAAGATACCACAGGTTCTGCTCTGATCTGGCTTGTAATTCCTTATTGTTATCGTTACAGGTTCCAGGTTCCTGAGCTTCGGCGAGGGTAGTTCCTTATTGTTATCGTTACATGTTCCTCAACTTCAGCGGGGGTAATTCCTTACTATTACCGTTACAGGTTCCTCAGCTTCGGCGAGGGTAATTCCTTACTATTATCGTTATAGGTTCCTCAACTTCAGCGAGTGTAATTCCTTACTATTACCGTTACAAGTTCCTCAGCTTCGGCGAGGGTAATTGCTTACTGTTACTGTTACAGGTTCCTCAGCTTTGGCGGGGGTAATTTCTTACTGTTATCGTTACAGGTTCCTCAGCTTCGGCGAGGGTAATTCCTTACTGTTACCATTACATGTTCCTCAGCTTCAAGGAGGGTAATTCCTTATTGTTACTGTTACAGGTTCCTCAGCTTCGACAAGGTTAATTCCTTACTATTATCGTTACAAGTGTCTCTGTGGTTGGAGTTCTCTTAGATTTTCTTTTGGAATACGATACTATTGTTAGTGGGCATGTATGTCGTGTATTGTTTTATCTATGAGTATATAAAATGTTTTTGAGTTCCCGTTACATGCCAAATAATTTTCAAAAATGTTTGTATTAAAATTTTTAACGTATTTTAGTGGTATCAGAGCTTAGAGTTGCGTTTTTCTGGGTAGGTCAGCCGATCGTCTGTCAAAGGGTGTCTAGTGTGTACATGCTACTAAATCATAACCGTACTCACTCGAGTTGAAACTCTGATGTCGAATCCTTTTTCTGAAATAAGTGAATCTAAGTATTCCACCTTACATAGCTCGATTTGTTTTAGAAAAAATCTTTATAACGGTCGCTTGTGATTTGGATTAAATTGATGAATTTGAATTTGGATAAAAAAAACCTGAGATGGTTTATGCATGTGAAATTTAAGATCTGAATCAAATTGAGAATAAATGTCTGATCAGTTGAGGTAACTGATATAAGATTTCATGTAAGGCCATTCGGTGGTAATGATTATGCCTGAGAATATCCTGATGGAAATTTAATAAAAGCAATATGAATTTAAAAGAAAGGTGTTGTGGATGTGGTGAAAGTGTAGATTCTATGGTGACTATACTATATACGAAGGAAACTATTACCTGAATATTATGTTGAAGGTAAGTGATATTCGTTCAAGACTTTGGTTATGTTTGGTCGGCATTAAGAAAGACTTTTCCTTGAAATTTGAGGTATGATAAACTGGTATGAATCATCTCTTGCCGAATTTTGATGTTTACATCATGATTCTAGAATGCTCAACGGGAGGCCTTAGGTACTCGATTGAACTACAGTCATAATTCTTCATCCATAAATTGATGGTCAACTTAGTAGAGTAATTCCTATTCTAGAGGATATGCTTCCAGGTTGCATAGTTTAGTTTTGTGGTAGTCGGGAAGGATTCTTATCCTTGACTGAGACCGTCTATAATGAATATTATGAGACAAATGATTGTTTGGTACCATATGAAGTTCGATATAGATTCAAATATTGTATTCTGATTGGTTGGCTCAAGATGTACGATGTGATGACCTCAGGTCCAAAGACAATTCGAGGGGCTGAAAACGCTGCCACATTGACGTACAATGGTATGAGAAAGCCTCGAGAAACAAGAATACTTTAATGGATAAATAGAAATGGATGAAAGAATAGTTCTGCATTTCTCCGATTCTGGTAAATTTCGAGAACAAATTTTTTTTAGGGAGGGAGACACCCCAAAAGTGGGGAAATTTTTATTTGGGATAATTTAATTGTATTTCAAGGACGTGTTTTAAAAGAAGTCAAAGTTGAGAGGTTGGTTTGAAATTTATTGAATGTTTAAGGACTTGGAATTGAATTAACCCATTACCATTTGAAGGTTGAAAAAAAGGGAATAGAGGCTATAAAAGAGCTTGAACCTACAACCTAAGGCTTACAAGCCAAATGCCCAGCCAATTGAGCTATACGAGCTCTTAGTTATAGTTTTCACCCACTTATAATTAAGTGGTTCTTGAAGACCTGAATTAAAAAGAAAGAGAAGAATTTGAATTAAATGGCACATGGAAAAGGGGGAAAGGAGGGAGAGAAGGGGGAAGCTTCCAGAACACTCTTGGGATCTCTCCCCAACCACTACCCATCACCGACCGATCTTCCCTACCATGCCACCGGGGCTACCACCGCCCACACCACCATTTTTGTTGCCTCACCCCAATTTTGATCACAGCTAACACTCGCTACCATTCAACGATGTTTGCCGGGGAAGCTCGTCTTAAGGTTCGCTTGGAACCTAACTGTTCCCTTCGGTTTTCTGCATTTCCCAGCCACCACGAGCGTCCGTTCATCGCGCCAGCACCACCGTGGAGTTCCTCGCGCTGAGCCGATTAATACCAAGCCATCAGAGAGTATGTCTTTCGTCGTTCAGCCATCGTCGGAGCTCCGTCGTCCTTAAACTATTTCCTTTCATTTTGGTAAGAACCGGTATGACTCCTGCTTGAATCTGGTTCAACTATTGTTCTGGGTGATTCTCGAGTTGAATTTTGAGTTTTGTGCATGTTTTCCGGTCGTAAAAGGTCGCGCGTGGGCCGTCACGCACCATCCTAGGCCATTTTCGGTCGCCTGAGACGGTTGCCCCCAAACCGATCAGACCGATTAGACCCTTGAACCGAACCAGTCCAAACATGTCTGACCCGAATCGAGTTAACCGAGTCGACCTGAACCGTCCGAATGGAACCCAACCCGAACCGTGTCAACTTAGTGAACATGACTGAGTCAACTTAGTTAACCAGTGATGTCAGCATGACATCAACGATGACTTTGACCGCTAACGTCAACGTTGACTTTGAAAAAAAATCATTTTTTTTCTGAAAAACATTATTTTAAGTTTTTCGACGTCTCGAGTCTGTTTTTGAAGCTTGTTTTGCAAAATTCTAACCCGATAAGTTGTTATTCAGCATTTGACCTTCTAGATAAATTTGACTGTCATGTCTAAGTTTTGTTTCTGACGTAAATTGTTTTACCATGTATCCGGGATAATGAGGGACGTCAAATTCAAGTTTGAGAGCAATCGATTTGGGCTTCAAGGGTCGACCGGTGTAGCTTAGATTCGAGGTAATACCCACTACTCATTATATATTATAATGAACATGTTAACTAATAGTTAATGCATAAAATATCAAATGAAGTAGAATATAGTATAAGAATACTGATGAGGACCCTTGTGTCAAAATTAAGAATTATATGACACATAAATACTTAAGACAAGTAAATTAATTGATAACTTGGTTATCTCGACATACATGTTAAAACCTCAGATAACGAAACCATTTTTATAAGGGATTCGATTCAATAGTGAATTCCATGGCTGGAAAATATGTGTCTTTCCTTTTTGTAACTATCAAGTAAATATGAAAAAGAAAACGAACTAAGAATGACTCTATGATCTAAAGAGTGACGTCGATTTGTCTAAAAATACACCCTTATGCTTGATCTGAAGGTGTACCCCTTGACTGACGTTACACTAAAAATACGTAATGCGCATCATTGATAATTTATGATTCTGCAAAATGTAACTTGTTCCCTGATTTTAAGCATGATAGTTCTATTTGTTCTAGTTATGCCTACGTACTTGATTGAACAACATGATCTTTGATTTTTGTTGTACCTAATTAATAGCATGCTCTCTGATTACCGTTTACCGAAAATAATTGGTTTCTTTGTGTTTACCGTAATTGATGCTTCTTCTAATTACTAAAATTACGACATCAATAGTTACTAGGGTGCTTGGGATAGGGTATGAGGATACCACAGGTTCTGCCCTGATCTAGCTTGTAATTCCTTACTAATAACATTAAAGGTTCCTCAGCTTTGGCAGGGGTAATTCCTTACTGTTAAAATTACAGGTTCCTCAACTTCGGCGAGGGTAATTCCTTATTGTTATCGTTATAGGTTCCTCAGCTTCGGCGAGGGCAATTCCTTATTGTTACCGTTACATATTCCTTAGCTCCGGCGAGGGTAATACCTTACTGTTACCGTTACAGGTTCCTCAGCTTCAGCGGGGGTAATTCTTTATTGTTATCAATACAGGTTTCTCAGCTTCGGCGAGGGTAATTCCTTACTGTTACTGTTATAGGTTCCTCAGCTTCGGCCAGGGTAATTCCTTACTGTTACCGTTACAGGTTCCTCACCTTCGATGACGTTAATTCCTTACTGTTATCGTTACAAGTTCCTCTTGGTTGGAGTTCTCTCGGCTTTTCTTTTGGAATACGGTACTATTGAAGTTAGTTGGCCTGTATGTTGCGTATTGTTTTATGTTTGAGTATATGAAATGTTTCTGAGTACCCGTTACATGCCAAATAATTTCCAGAAAGGTTTGTATTAAAATTTCTAACATATTTAGGGGAACAATATTTTTTATATGGATTTTTACTGTAGGTCGCTCTTGTGACCTTAATGTGACCTTCTAGGATTTGTTGTAACGCATAGGCGGGTCTAAGGGGTTACAGTCTTCTTTGTTATCGTGAGTGCTTTTGGAGGACCTTCTTGCATGATCTTCAAGTCGTTGGTCCTTAAGAAGCCTTGCTTTTCTTTTTTTTTTTCTTTTTGCAATTTTTTCCCTTAGTAATTCCTACTAAAATGATGAAACTAACAAACAATCAATTTGGAAATACTAATGTGAAATAAAGGAATTTAAAAGATTAGGGTTGCCTCCCAAAAGCACTTAATGTATAGTTTTAGCCTGACTATGGTACCTCCCTTAGAAATGCTATGGAATTCTTTCATTGAATAACCAACGTAGGAAACCGAAGAACTTCTTTCCTTTAAGTTTGCCAAACTCTCGATTATACAAAAAGGAAGCATGTTTTGTCATGGCGGCTTTGAACAACCATCTTAGGAAACCGAAGTACCTCTTCCCTGTAAATCTAGTAAGCTTTTGACTGAACTCAGCAACTAGTAGTGCTTAGGATTTGTTGCCTCTCTTTCCTATTCAGGCTACAACTGAGAATAAATTATCATGGGCAAGGTGTTATCCTTTCCCAAGTAAGCATATTGCAATTGCTCTAGCAATGAATTCAACTCAAGAGATAATGGTTGTTCAATAGAAGGTTTACGGGGGTAAATTCCTTACTTGAGTAATCAAGAGATTTGAAATTTTTACTCGGTCGATTCACAACCCAATTTGCTTCTTATTGTGCCTTACTATCTGACTTTTGCTCCTCAATTTCTTTAAATTCAGGTTCGACAATCATAAAATTGTCGTGGCAATATTCTTCCATAATGAAATTGAATTTTGCGATAGCTCTAATAGTTTGATATTCTTCTAGATCATCTGCAAGTTTGAGTGTTTTGAAGACATTGAGTGTAACTTGCTGCTCATTTACTCGTACGGTGAGTTCTCCTTGCTCGACATCGATCAATGTCCTTCCCGTTGCTAAAAATGATCTTCCAAGAATTATGGGGGCGAACGCATCTGCTTCACAATCCAAAACAATAAAGTCAGCGGGAAAAATAAATTTATCTACTCTTCCAAAATGTCTTCAATTTTTCATTCTAGTTGAACGTAAGATCCGTCAGCAAGCTACATCGTGACTGTGGTGGGTCTCGCTTTTCCTATGTCTAATCATTGGAAAACAGATTTGGCATAAGATTTATGCCTAGTCCAAGGTCGCATAGTGCTTTTTTGACATAATGGTTGCCAATAGCACATGGTACCGTGAAACTACTTGGATCTTTCAGCTTATGTGGGAATCGATTATGCAAAATCAACATACATGCTTATTTCAAGGCAATTGTCTCAAACTCGTTCAACCTTGTTTTCTTAGAGACAACGCATTTAAGGAACTTTGCATAATTGGACATCTGCTCAATTGCCTCATCCAATGGCAAGTTAATGTGAACTTGCTTAAGGATGTCAAGGAACTTCGTGAGTTGATACTCAATCTTTTGCTTCCTCAACCTCTGTGGGAATGGTGATGGCAATATGATCTATTTGCATTTACTCGTCTTATCGGAGTGAGAAACATTGGTTGGAATTATCGTGGTAGGTGGAATTGTCGTGGAAGGTGGAACTCCTATGGCAATTTCTAAAGGCTCATCATCTATAATTGCTGTAGCCTCATTTATGGGCTCATCAATCTCAATGGAGGATTGCTCTAATGGTTGATAACTCTTCTCTGGTTGAATCAGATCATTGATTGCCTTCGGTCCGGTCTGGTACGGTGAGTGATCACATTTTTTTCCAAAATTTCAATGTTTCTGGTTCATCCATTTCTTTTATTGTTCAAATAGATGGAATATAATTTCGTTCTATTTAAGGTGATTTCTTAATACAACAAAGAAAATTAATGTGTTAAAAGAGTTTAATAATGTTTCTATGATTTATTAATGGAATTTTAAATTAATAGTTGAAATATATGGAATATATTTTCGTTTTATAGAAGTCTAATTTTGCTTAGGGCTCCAAAAATATCTGAGACGGCCCTGACAACACAAACCTGAAATTTCTCAATTGGGACCCATGAACAGAACAAATATATCTACCAATCTTCGTTTTGCATATTGATTTTAAGTTCGGGTTGTTTCGAATTTCGGTTGTTTTGGATTCAGTGATTAGGATGAAAGGTTGAAACTAACAGTGACGTTTAACTGCCACCTATGCGTATGTTGCATCTTAAAATAAACAGAGAGTGTTGGATCACTTTTAAAAATAGGGTTATTTTAATAAAACGTTTTTTGTTTTAATAAAACAACAGTTTTGGTCTGCGAAAAACAAGTTCGGGGTCGGTTACGAATGGGGAGGGGTTAGCACCCCACGACGCCCAAAATCGGTACCTGATTGGTTTTAAAATTGTTTTCAAAACCGGAATTTGCAAGTTCAAAAAGGTTCGACTTTACTTGTCCGTTTAATGAATATTAGTCTATTTTAACGGCCTTATCTCCCAGGAGATGAACTTTAATCACCGCCAACATTTATGGCTCTAACTCATCATTCCCGTTTGATAAGACACCGCATTGATTAGGTTTTTCACTTTTCAAACAACAAAGAGATTTAGGTGTTTTGAGCATTTTATTTAATTCTAAGTTCGATTATTTAAAAGCCCTAAAAAATGTCTAAGTCTTTTATTCCTAATTTAAAGTTTAAGTTTGCTTAAGTGTATTTTATTTTTGTGAAGAACATTTTCAACAAACAAGTCTCTATCTAAGCTTTAGCCCATAATCCTAAGTTTTCACCTATTTCTAAAACAAGCAAGCAAACTTTTTATTCTTTTGAATTTTACCATTTTTATTATTCCTTTTAAAAAGCCTTTTATTTATTTTTTTTACTTCTTTTATTTTTTAAGCCAAAACTCCTTTTTACGTTCTTTACTTTTTTTTGTGTTTTTTTACATTTTCATGTTTTTCTCTTTTTCAAATTTTTTTTACTCTTTTTTTATTTTTTTTTCATTTTTCTTTTAAAACAGCCCATTTTTAAAATAAACTCTATTTTTACCTAAGTAACTTCTTTTTAAGTTTTTTTTTAAAAAACATTTAAATCATATACCCTAATTTTTTTTAAAAAAACTTTTTTCTTTTCTTTTTTTTTAAAACAAAATTTTATGACTTATTTATTTTTTTTCCCTAAAAAAATCTTATTTATCTTTTTATTTTCAAAATCACTCAACTCATTTATTATTTAAAACTAAATTTCACAAAAAAACTTTTTATATTTTTTTTAAAATCAAGCCCTTTTATTATTTCACTCCTCACTTTATTATGTTTCCTAATTAAATCCCTAATTTTAAGTTTTTCAATTTAACCACATTTATTTAATTTATTCATGCATTTTAAATCTAAACATTTTATAAATTTATTTTCACATTTCTAAAGATCAAAATTATCCTAACAACATTTTTTAAGCATACAAACTTTTATAAGATTAAACTAAAATTAAAACGGAAATTTAAAACGAAAAAAGTTACTAGAATCGTGAACAATTTTCCGACTTCGAAAAATCAACCTAAAATTCACAAACAACACAAACAAAAACACCAACAATTCAATCAAGAACAAACATAAAATCAATAAAAAAAATAAACAAAGAAAAGATAGAAATTTTACCGAGAAAACGACGAACGATGAACTCGAATTCAAGCTTCTCGAAATGTTCCAAACCACCTTCGAAAAATTGCTCCAAACTCAAACTTTTTCTCAAAAAATTTCCAGCCAACTCTTGAAAAATTCAGAGAATTTTTCAGATTTTTTCTCAAACCTTTTCAAGTGATTTTTCTCTCAATTGTGTGTGATGAACAAGTAAAAGGGAGGGGTATTTATACTAAAAATTGAGCTTCAACTTCAAGCCAAATCGGGATTTCATCCCCAATTGAAGCCTAAATTCGACCAAGGGCTTGATTCTCGGCAATAACCCTCTATCCTCATCCGATTTGGTTGAATATTCGAGCTGAATTTTCCCCTCGATTCGAGCCTAGGGTTTGACTACTTTTATCGGTGTTTTGTAGATTTCGGCGGGAACAGGCGACGACGGGCAGCGGAGTTGATGGCATTGGGACGGCGGTAGCAAGGCGGACCGGCCGGTACCAACGACGTCGACGGCCGTAGCCTGTAGGCGCCAGCTAGCCACCATGGAGTCGCACGACGAGGGTTTGCTGAGGAACCAGCCCACGCTGGCACGTGGCGCGCTGATTCCCCTTTTTTTATTTTCTTTCTACTTTTCTCTTTTTTTGCTAATTTTTGACTTTTTTTTTTACTTTTTTATCACATTTTTTCATTATTATTACCTCACTTAATTTTCTTTTTTTTCATGATTATTATACCATAATTATATTTTTTTCCTTTTCTTTCTCTTTTTTTTTATTTATTTTTGACGTTTAACTGCCACCTATTGTAACACCCCTAATTTTTTAAGTCAAAAAAAGATATATATATATATATATATATATATATATATATATTAATAAATGAGTGTATGGAGATAAAAAAAGGGTATGTATGTGTGCTAGCAAGGGGATTTGAACCTTTAACCCTTGGAGATATAAACCACGACCTTACCATTTGAGCCAAGTCCAATTTTGGTGTAAGTCTGCTTTGGTTCAGTTTTAAATTATGTATTTGGGTATATTTTAATAAAAAAGGAGATAACGATTCGAATCCCCCTCTAACCCTAGTATTGTCGTTTTGATCGAGTCTTAAGGAACCCAAAAGGTTTAGTTTTCTCCCCAGTCACCCTGATTCTCTACCACCGTCGATCTCCCTCACCGCACCGTCGTGCGTGACACCGCCATCACTGGTGTGTGCACCGCCCTACTCCGGTCCTTCAGCCGCCTGTCACACGCGCAACCGAGATGCCGTCGTCGGCAAAAGCTCGTTCGAAGGCTCGACTTAACCCAAACCCTCACCGTCTTTTTTTTCTCAGATCCTAGCATCGGATGACGTCCGATCGACGCTCGGTCGCCACCTTTGGACTCCTCTCTTCATGCGGAGCAAAAGCCCTCTGACCGTTCGCGGTTTTGATGCCGGGAGAAGCCTCGTCGGAGCTTCGTGATTTTCCGACGTAATCACACCTTTCTAGGTAAATTCCGGCTCGATTCCAGCTTTTATTTCACCATGTACGGTATGTGTTGTTTTAACAATGCATTTCTCTCTGTTTTTCGGTGAAATCGAGGCTGTTGGGGGTCTCCGGCGACATTCCGGCGTGATTTCTCGGCGAAGTTCCGGCAGATTTTCAAATCGGTAAGTGAACCGGTCTAAACCCGGTCCAAACCGGTCCAACCCGAGTCCGACCTAAACCCGTACCCGAATCGACCCGACCCGTATCCGAGCCCAACCCATCTACCGAGTCAACTCAGTGAGTTAACCCGTCCGAGTCAACTCAGTGAGTCGACCCGTCCGAGTCAACTCGGATGACTGATGACGTCAGCATTGACCGATGATGACATCAGCATTGACTCTGACCCCGTTGACTGTTGACCCGCTGATGTCAGCGTTGACCTGCTGACGTCAGCGTTGACTTTGACCAAAAAGTCAACTTTTCCAGAAAAGCCCCATTTTATGTTTTTCGACGTCCTGAGTCCGATTTTGAAGCCCGTTTCGTGAAATTCTTACCCGAAAGTCTCCGAATCTGACCTCGAACTCGGACTTGTATATGTATTTAATTATTCAGTTAAGAACTTTGTGAATAAGGTCTGATCTTGGAGTTTGTGTATTTGAAGGTGTTCAAAGTTCATTGTATCCGAGATGTGAGGGATGAAAAATTTGGGTTGGAGTGCGATCGAATGAAGTATCATGAATCGACCGGTGTAGCTCGGAGTTGAGGTAATACATTACTACCTATTGCATGCTTTATGATACATAGTGGTATCCGGTAAACACATGCATGATTGTGTTTAAGTGTATGATTAATTCTGTTAATGCCTAATCGAATATGAAAAAGGGTAGTGAACTAGTTAAGACTAGTGCTCGGTTAAAAAGATAAGTGACTTAAAAGAACTTTCGAGATCTAAGAATGATTGATAAGTCTGTGAGGCTCTAAATTTGGGTTTTGCTTGTTAATGATTTTAATTTCTGAAATGCTAAGTTAAGAAATGATGAAAATACCTTGAGAGTAATGCGATATGAGATTTTGCGTTTTATCTGATAAACAATTGATTCATCGGAAAATCTCTTTATACTGGGAATGACCTAGTAATAAGATTTGCATCTCCGGGAATATAAACACTTAAGCTATTCCTGAATTCTGAATAATCTCCAAAGACAAATTTACAAGAATTTTTCGCATGTCCAGAGCTACCAATGGTGTAATTATCGGACTGACTAAAGCGTTTGAAATGTCAAAGAGGATTGAAAATATTAATAAGGCGGAATTAATCGGAACAATGTGATGACAAAAAAAAGGGGACTGAATTACCCTCGGGCACTAGATGCCAAAATTAACCGAAATGATGATTATACCCTCGAGATCAGAAATGAAAAAGTAGTTGGAACAACCGAAAGGCTTAGAATTTTTGTAACACCCTCGGATATGAAGCATCTGAAATACTTGTGAATGCTGAAAGTGACTGAAGGTACCTCTAAGTCCGGAATAATGAAGACCAAAAAGCTAGACAACATAATGACTCTAAAGTGGTAATTCACGGCCTGTGTTTGTTGGTCGTTTCTGATACTATCATAATTTTGGAAAGATACCATGTGGCGACATGTTTGAGTTATTTGGAGAAAGTACTCAGTTATTGGTAGAGCAACATGTTTCCTCAAAAAGATAAATTCGATGCTATGGAACGAGTTCGGGTGTTATATACATGTTCGGGAATTTTGAAAATTACCGCTTGGATGCATGTTTGATCTATCATAATAAGTTCAGTGGGTGTAAGGTGAAGACGATCTATTTGTTGTTACGCTGTAATCAGTTCTGGGAATGAATGCTTAAGAAGTACTTATCCGATTATATTTCAAACTCTGTGTTAATGGTTTCAATTACCTCAGAGGGACTCAAAAGCTTGATGAGCAATTAGAATTCCTAAATTCTGTGCATCACCGTTTATACCTTGTTGGTTCAGCTTACCAAATTACCCTCCGAAGGCCGAAATGCCCAACAATACCCTCGTAAGCTTTAGCGATCGAATCACTCTCGATATATCTGAAATCCCAATGATTCTGATGCATCAACTTTCGATGTTAATTCGATCTGCCTTACCGAACTCCCCTATTCGTAGGGACCTCATTCTAAAATCAGTCTAAATTCGTCAAGTGTCATATTTCTGATATCTATCGAGTACCTCTAAGAAATGAATTAGGCCATAAAGCGTGTACCATGTATATGTAATTACTTTATGTTCTAGATCAAGGCAATATGCTTAAAATTTAAAAGTATGATATTGTAATATGAAAGGAAAACAATTCTCTGATTTCTGACCCATGTTATGGAAAATATATATGATATATGACATTGAATACGAAATAATGATAATGATAATAAAATAAATTTGATACATGTCTTCTGGTATAAAAGTAGATTTAATATTTATTTTCTGCTATATTGTCTTCTGAATATAAATTGAAATCATCTGTGGTATATTATATGGATATGAATGATGATCTGTAGGCTCAGTGCTGATAAGTCCTTCTGTACTTAAGCTCCTACGCCCACGGGCCTAAGGTAGGTCTTTCTGGACCTAAGGTATCCCCTTAGGTAGGCTCCTACGCCTCAGGCCTAGGGTAAGACCTTCTTTATGCAATTCAGGTGGAATTGCATTTTGGGGTTCGGTTGGAGGATAGTTAAGTAAGTTTATAAAACTTTCTGACCTCTTCTTACGTATACCTTACTAAATTAATGTATTAAAGTTGAACGCTCAGTAAACTTAAAATTCGCGTTTAATGAACCACTTTGAACTCCTTAATTCAACTTCTGAAATCTGAACCTCTTTTGAATCTCTGCTTTAGACTCACATCTTGAGTTCGGATGATCTTATAAAGAACAACTTTGTTACCTTCTAGTATAATGCTCCTCTAAAATCTCGAATCGTAATTTGAGCTTATCGTTACCTAGTTCTTCATGATAGTGTTAAGCTTGCCTTACCTGCTTGTGCTTTTAGCATCCCTTGGTAGTTTGTATTACTGAGCTTTTCGAAGCTCACGTTGTTTTTACCATCACAGGTTAGAAGATCGACCATGTTGTAGCTGTCAACATCGGTATGGAGTTTCTTCGGTTTGTTTGCGGAGTATGGTATCTGTGTAATTAGGGGACATGTATGTCACATCTTGATTTACATTCGAGTTTAAAACTTATTTTAGAAATTTGTATCATAGTTTTTATTTTGTAGTCTGAATATTTTCTGGAATTGTATTCTAATTCAAAATTTGATTTATGATTTTAAATGGTTAACAATTTGTTTATTTGAAATTTTAATGTGGGTCGCTCTTGTGACCCTAATGTGACTTCCTAGGATCCGTTGTAACGCATAGGCGGGTCTAGGGGGTTACACCTATGGTGCGTATGTTGCATCTTAAAATAAACCGAGAGTATTGGATACCAGGCAACTACATGATATAAATACAATAATATATGTAAATGTAAATGATACAAAACACGAATTGATGTGAAAAAGAAACATAACATGGCGAGAAAAATATTGAAATTTTGTTATTGATGAGATGAAGGGTATGGAGTTTCATGTATTCTCAGGTATCACAATAAGATATTACAACTACAAATCCTGTTTCGATGAATGACGGATTGGTCATGAATCAAGACCCCAGCGCTATGCAGGTTCCTTTGCTTGTCTCAGTGCATTCGATTAACTGTGAAATTTGTGAAAAGATACAAAGATTCGGAAGGCCGAGAAACTGTAACATGATGATTACCTCCTATCACTGTGAAGAATGTCAAGAAGTCTCCAAATGAATACTTCCTCCCTCCAACCTGCTCAGTATTTGAAATTAAACAAGTTAAATTCTGGTAAATACACGTATGATTAAATGCATAAAGAAAAGAACCTTGTTTTCATGACTCCAAGCTTCTTCTTTTGTCAATTTGATGTTCATCTCCTCGGTCAATTTGTATAAATGTTGCAAGGTTCCCGTTGCTGGTACTATACCGTCTACATCTCCACTGTAACATTGAAGCAGTTTACTTGAGTTTTACTATTTTTCTTGAACGAAAAGCTAAAGGAGATGAATAAATGGCAACCTGAATATTGTGATGGGAACGGATTGTTGAAGAAGACTTTTAAGCGCGGGAAGCATGTCACGGTTCCTATCATTCGGGTTGTATTTAAATCTACCCTCCCTACATCAATTGAAATGAGAGGTTAAGATCAATGGTTTCCGTAGGAGGTAAAGAAGTGATTCTATGAAGGAATTGGAGAAACGTATATGTTACGAGGAAAACATACGTTATATCTTGACAACCCATCCATGGATATGGCATGTTGGTTCGATTCCCGTGGAAAGCTTTCTGAACTTCCGGGAGATTGAAATAGAAATTCGGCCTTAGGAAAGTGCACATGTCTACTCCCTGACTGACCTTGGTGAGCTGAAAAAAAAACAAAGATTTTCAACATCGTATCATCCATATATATATATATATAAACGAACAACATTGGAAATAAATGTGAACCTCTTTGCCCAAGATCAAATCCTTTAAATTCCCGTCACAAGGATCGCGAATGGCATCAAAGAGTTTGGAATTTTCATAATAAGGATCAAAAGCATCACTGTGAAACATGAAAGGGGTATAATTCATAAACAAATCGCAAGTGTAAGTCCAGTTGGCTTCGAATTTGGAGAAGTAATTGTTTTCGTCAATGGTATTGCAATCCTTCTTGGCTTCGCCGTAGGTCCCATTGTCAACCAGCCCTAGAGTGTGGAAGAAATCGTATCTTGCTAGAAGGTCGAGCTTTCTACGGAGCATTGGGTTCCCCAGCTGTTGAAAACAGTATTCATAGGCAAATATATACTTGAAAATGGTAATTCAGATAGAACACAATTATGTACTTACAGCAATTCCTTTGAGCTTGAATTTCAATTCCTTGGATTGCTTGTTCTCATCAAGTAAAGCATTAGCCAAATTGGGTACGTAATGTCCTGAGAATAACAACCCACCAACCTAATGAACATGTGATATTGTCATGTACTGCATCTGTAAGTGGTGTTAGGTCAAGTTTATTGAACCTGCATAACTTGTTCCAGCCAAGTACAGATCCCTGGACTTTAAAGTTGGATATGTTTCATACCATTTTTGCATGAAGGTAACCAATCGTTTTTCTGTAAGAAACAAACTCGTTAACATGTCTGAAACATCTGATTTTAAATCCAATAATGTATATTGTCATCTTACTGGTACTATCATCTCCGTGAATATAATCGCTGCTTGTATTTGAATATGACCATCCGGCTCCAATAGGGTTGTCGATGAACAACAGATTTGACACTGCAACATTTAAACATGATTAAAACCACATACATCATATCATATCACGTTAAACATTGCAGCATTCAAACAAACTAGACCAGGCAACCTTTGTTCCAAGAAAATAAATTTCTGTCGAGACCACGAGCATTTTTTGTTGTAATAAAAGGACCAACACTTGAGAACGCATCTCCAACAGAAGAGCACCCTTGTCCTGAATAAGATTACGTTACTATTTCTGATCTGTATAGTAAGTTACATTTACCAAGGTGTGATTTAGAAGAAGAAGAAGAACTAACCTCCGGTTAACCAAACAGTGAGGGGTCGATTCATGGTATCATTTTCAGCTTCCACAAAATAGTAAAAAAAACTCAGGCCGGCGACACCATCATCCACGTCAATATACCCGGCGAATTGCCGAAAATTAACATCCGGTTGTCCCGGCAATTTAGTTATCAAATCATTCATCGGGAAGCCATCAACACCAACTCCGAGTGCAAGAAAGAGATGACAAAGGAGGAATATTCCATGAATCTCCATACGATCCTTACGTTGAGGGAATAAGGATCCCAACCCTGTTATTTATTTCTCTACTTTCTAATACATGAAAGTTGATGCACAGGCTGAGCTATATATATAACATAGCATTCATCTGTTTAACTAAATATAGTGTTTTATTAGCTAAAACATACCAATGTTAGCGCATGGGTTTGAAGTTGTCTTTGTCTTTTTTTTAGATAACAATTTGTTTTGTGGATGTAATTGCTAAAGGTAGTTTAGTTGGCTTTAAGAATCAACGGTGGAACATTGGAAAAGACCTCCCATGTCTCAGGATAATAATTACGAGGAATTATAATTTTTTTTATCGACAAAAAGTTGTATATTAATGGGAAAATATACAACTCGAGTCACATGTGCGCCTCATTAAAAATCTTCTTAAGCCTAACGGAAGAAAAGAGTACGACACGTGGACTAAAAGGAAATAAACAACAACGGAACACAACGCCCCTCACAAAAGAAACAATCATACAGAGGCCTGAAATAAAGATGCCCGTGTCACCCCTTCCTTTGCTAGAGCATCTGCTAACCATTCGCCTCACGGAAAATGTGGTTAAAGCATAGGACCCCAAAGTGAGGCATGCTTGATCGATCAAACCAAAAATCTCCCATCGTCGTTCCAAATGCAACACCCAACCAAGAGCAATTTTGGAATCCGACTCCACCACGAGGGGACGAGATGCCAAAATTCCCCTCAAAGCTCTAAACACAAGACCTTTCATCCGCGACAAAATGTTGAGAAAAGAACAACACTATATGTTTACGCAACTGAGTCAGATCCGTTACCCAATTACCACTAATGTTCAAACCGAAAATAGCATTACGCACTGCTCCCAGCTTCGCAGCTCTATGGAAAAATGTCGTGTTTCTATCCCCCAACCGAAGCCAATTCGCTCTCGACTTTTGGCGCCAAAGAGACTCCTTACAGCGGATAGCTTGCCACAATGCTTGTAGCCAAGCTCGCTTCTGATCAGACAGCTCGTATACGTCCCAATCCGCTTCCTCCATACAACCGCTATCCAAAGTATCAAGGCGATTTTGGATTAGAACAATCTCTTTCTCAATGTCCCCAAAATCCAATCTATTCCACGGACGTAGAAAATTCTTCAAGTGCCGAAGCTTTACCAAAATATTGGAATTACCAATTTCCATCCCCGTCAAACGGCACCACTCCTCAGCCATGCAGCGAACGTTGCACTTTTCATCTAACCAGCAGTTAATAAAGTGGAAAGGGCGAGGGCCCATATCTTTATCATCACACAACAGAAGTAACGGGGCATGATCTGATATCCCTCTAAGAAGCGATATCTGCTCAATGTTTGAAAAATAATCCATCCAGAGAGACGACACTAGAAATATATCGATGCGACTTCTACGATTATCTCTTCCAAACCAAGTGAATTGCTTCCCCCGCAAAGGCAAATCAACTAAACCCACCGAATTTACAAAAGTAGCAAAAGCATTCATACCTCTCGACAACGAGCTACACCCGACTCTTTCCGACGCCCAAAGAACCGAGTTGAAATCCCCCGCCACACACCACGTTCCCGAAAAACCACTAATCACATCCCCCATGCGTGACCACAAACTCTCTTGCTCGTTCACGTCATAAGGAGCATAAACGGGCATGATGTAGCACACGAAATCTTCCGGTTTTCAACGCCCCTGAAGTACAACAAAATTACAATCCACCTCTACCGACTCCAACAAAAATCGTGCACCCTCCCATATCAACAACAACCCTCCCGAAGCACCTATAGATGGCGAAAAAGAATGCTCAAAGCCATCACTAAACCATAAGCTGGCAACTATTGACGGCGATTTTTGAGTGTGCAAAAGTTTTACTTTTTACCCTTATTTAACCCATATTTTTGCTGCATTAAAGCATAATTCATTGCATTTAGGATAGATTTCACATATACATCACAATTATATAAAATGACATCACTCCTCCTGAGGTTGATTTGGAAACGGTTAGGGATGTTAGATTGTGGCTTAACCAACTCATCAATTCTCCCTTGTATATAATAGTTGGTGAAGATATTATAGTTACGAATCAATAAAATAATCAGAGAGTATTGCCTATCTTTTCCTTATTCTTCAATCAAGCTGATAGTTCATTCTAAGATCTTAACATGGTATTCAATCTAATTAAGTTTGATGCCTCATTGTTTGTCAAAAAGAAAGACACTTGCTTGCTTTAATTTCTTGTGTATGTTGATGCTATTATCGTCATTGGGGACAATATAGTTGATGTTGAGAAAGTGGTCACTAAGTTAAATTAGGTGTTCTCTTTAAAAGATCTTGGTTTACTACGTTATTTCTTAGGGTTGAAGTTCATTATGCTGCCAATGGAGGAATTTTGATTAGTCAAAGGAAATACACATTGGACTTATTAAGAAAGTGTGGATTTGATGGTGCCAATAGCCTTCCTACTCCAATAATCTCGAACTGTAAGATGCCTCTTCATGATGGGAGTCCTATTGAGAATGCAACTGAGTTCATAAGTATGGTTGGTGCACTTCAGTATATAGTTATCATTATGCCCAACATAGCTTTTTCTGTGAACAAAGTCTGTCAGTTTGTGCAGACACTTAGTGACGTTTATCTTAATGTTGTTAAGCGTATCCTTCGATACTTGCTGGGAATATTGATTTTGGGTTGCAGTTTTCTCCAAATAACAATTTAACCATTATAGGATTTGTTGATGCTGATTGGGGTTCTGACTCAGATGACAAACACTCTACAACAAGATTTTGTGTTTTCTTTTGTGGGAATCATGTGTCTTGGAGTTCAAGGAAGTAGCAAGTCGTTGCTCGATCAACATAAGAGGCAGAATATAGAAGTGTGGCGTGTGCTACTGTAGAAATCATGTGGCTTCAGTTTTTACTAAGAGAATTGCATGTGAGATTGGAAGGAATACATGTGCTATGGTGTGATGATATAGATGTTTCTGCTAATCCAATTTTACATTCTATTTTTTGTACGTGAGATTCCACCATATGAGCAAGTAGCAGATGTTCTCACCATGCCCTTATAATCAGCTCATTGTTAAGAACTATCGAAGAAGCAGGAATACAGAGAATAAAGAGAGACGGTACTCTCTGAATATTATTAATAAAACCTGTAATATCTCAATAGAGACCAGGCTGAATTTATACAATGTTGAATGAAGTCAGTAACTAACAGTAACTAACAACTCCCTAACCGTTTGTACTGACTTTCCTCAACAGTCAATGACAATTACAAACAGAACACTAACTACCTATATCATACTGATAACATTCACCTTGCTTCTTCAGACTTCGAGACTTTAAGAACATATAACACCTGCAAGACAAGACAAAAAAACACAGAAGAACAAGAAAACAAACAAATACTTACACATTACCAGAGGACATATCACAGATCGCAAGTTTCTATTGAAACCTAGTGAACAAAGGAGCGGACAAGGGTTTAGTCATAACATCAGCAACCTGTTCACACGCAGGAACCACATTAACACAAAGATGCCCCGAAGCCACCTTCTCACGAACAAAAAACAAGTCAAGTTCAACATGCTTGAACTTCGAGTGAAGAACAGGGTTGGCAGAAACAGCTACAGCACTAGAATTGTCACACCAGAGTGTAGGCGTGCCCTCAAAAACAATACACAGTTCAGAAAGTAAAGACAACAACCAAAGAACTTCAGTGGTGGCACAAGCAACGGCACGATATTCAGCCTCAGTCGTAGAACAAGAAACTATAGCATGTTTCTTTGAACCCCAAGAAACAGGATTTCCTGCAAAAAATAGACAAAACCCTGTGGTGGATCGCCGATCATCAAGATTTGACCCCCAATTTGCATCAGCATAAGCAACAATATCCATTCGAATGGCTGGCCGAAAAACTAAACCATAATCCAGAGTCCCTTGTAAGTAACGCAGAATACGTTTCACAGCCTGAAGATGAGAATCTAGAGGACACTACATGAATTGACATACACGATTCACAGCAAAAGCTATTTCTGGTCTAGTAATTACAACATACTGTAATGCTCCCACAATGCTACGATACAAAGTAACATCACCAATAGGACTACCAGAATCCACAGAGAGATGCAAATTGGATACCATAGGAGTCGGAAGAGGTTTTGCCTCAGCAAGACCACTCCTCTGTAACAAGTCTCTAATATACTTTTTCTGATTCAACACTAAACAGTCATCTCCATAAGTCACCTCAATACCAAGAAAAAAACTCAGTTTACCTAGGTCTTTCAAAGAAAACCGTTTATGCAAATCATCAATCACCATTTGAACATTAGACGAATCACATCCAGTAATAATTATATCGTCTACATAGACGAGCAGATAAAGAACCTTACCATCCACCATTCGAATAAACAGGGAAGAATCAGATTTAGAGATGCAAAAACCAATCGAAACCAGATAAGACTTTAAAGTTTCGAACCAGGCCCGTGGAGCCTGCTTCAAACCATAGATAGCCTTTTTAAGACGACACACTAACCTCTTAGAAGACACTTGTTCATAGCCCGGTGGCTGCACCATATAAACTTCCCCAGCCAAATCCCCGTTGAGGAAGGCATTGTTGACGTCAACCTGCCGCAAGACCCATCTCCTGGTAACAGCTACAGACAAAATTGTACGGACGGTGGCCGGTTTAACAACCGGGCTAAACGTTTCGTGAAAATCACAGCCGGCACGCTGAAGATAGCCTTTGGAAACCAACCTGGCCTTATGACGGGCTATCGAACCATCAGCATTTCTCTTCAATTTGAAGATCCATTTACAAGACACCGCTTGTCGATCAGAAGGGAGATCAACCAGCGTCCACGTATTGTTCGCAAGAAGAGCATCGTATTCAGCCTGAGCCGCTTGCCGCCACTGCTCAGTTTGCATAGCTTCACTTATAGTCTGAGGTTCGTCAAACGGAGAAGGACCGGAGGAAGCAACCCCAACAGAGAAAACCTTGGGCTTTCGAATGCCATCCTTCGGACGCGTAATCATGGGATGAGAATTAACCACTGGACCCGTAGAAAAACGATCAATCGCAGAAGCCCCCAACTCGGAAGCTGGAAACCCTAAAGTGGACTGCGCAACAGGAACCATATCAGAAGCACCAGTAATCCCTAATTCAATGTTAGGAAACCCTAATTCCGACGAAGCGGCACGAGTATTTTGAGAAGAAAGATCAAGTGAAGATTGAGACGGACCACCCGAGTTCAGACTGTGCTCTATATGACTCGACGAATGTTGGTCAAACCCCAAATGAAGACCTGAGTCTAGATGCGGTAAATCCGAGCCCACACGAGAGTCCACAGGGTTTATAGTAACATGACTCGGACTATGAGGAGACACAAAATCCCCAGCTGGCTCATAAGGCCGAGCAGATGCAGAAGACCCAACTAGCTCATAAGGCCCAAGTGGCTCAGAAACCCCAGCTGGCCCAGATGCTCCAGTTGGCTTAGAAGACCCAGGTGGCTCAGAAGGCCCAGGTGGCTCAGACGGCCCAGGTGGCTCAGAAGGCCCAGTTGGCTCAAACCTATGAAGAACCGGAGAAGTAGATGTACCACGAGACGTATCATGGGCCACTCCTCCTGTATGAGGTGTAGTATTCGAAACAAAAACACGACCTGACTCAGATGAAGAACTTCCAACCGGACTTGAAACAATCTGACCGGAAGAAGTAGCCGCAGTGATAGATGGGGAAACAAAGTGCAAAGGAAATTCACTATGAGAATATTTTTGCATCAAAGAACAATTGTCACAGTCACTAGTTGGTGAAGAAGAAGTTTTGCATGTCATAGGAAAAACCGATTCATCAAATACAACATGACGAGAGACAATAATCTTACCTTCAGTTGTAAGACATTTGTACCCTTTATGTTTCGAGCTATACCCCAAAAATATAAATTGCTCAGACCGAAACTGTAACTTATGACGATTGAACGGTCTAGTTAACGGGTAGCATGCACACCCAAAAACACAAAAAAACTTATAATCCGGCTTCTGCTCATACATAATCTCAAACGGAGACTTTCCATTAAGTGTCACCGAGGGTAATCGATTGATCAGAAACACTGCCGTAACAAACGCGTGACTCCAGAATTTTAACGACAGGCTAGACTGAGCTAACAACGTTAAACCCATCTCAACAATACGTCGATGTTTACGCTCGGCTTTCCCATTTTGTTCCGAAGTGTATGGACCCGACACTCGATGATGAATGCCATTCTCACTCAACCAATTCGATAAGGATTGAAACTCAGTGCCCCCATCAGTTTGTAACATCTTAATACCACATTTAAATTGCACTTCAACCATTTTATGAAAATTAATGAAACATTGAAACACATCGGATTTCTGTTTAACCAAGTACAGCCATGTAAATCTACTATATACATCAATAAACGAAACATAGTAAGTAAACCCATCTGACTCAATGTAAGCAGGCCCCCAAACATCCGAAACAACCAACTGGAAAGGAGTTGTATATTCAGTAGTGGACAGTGAAAAGGGAAGCTTATGAGCTTTCCCTTGCAAACACGCAACACACACAGTGGAAAATTTATTTGCAGGAAAAGAAACATTACAAGAACTAAGCACAGACTTCAAGACTGACAACGAAGGGTGGCCAAGACGTTGATGCCACAGATCCAACGAATTCGAAGTAGAAGACACGGCATAGGACTAAGCAGCAGAATAAGAATCAGTACCAACAATACCAACACGATCCTTTGATTGACCAACCGAGCGAAGCTCATAAAGACCCTCAGGAGTGAGCTTCCCCTCCAGAAGAGGCACCTTGGTCTGTGCATCCTTAATAAGACAAAACCGAGAGTGAAACTAAAAAAACACTCCATTATCACGAGCAAACTGAGAGACGGATAATAAATTTTTCTTTATAGTTGGTACACATAATAAATTTTGTAACTGCAAAGATCTATGTTCAGTAGACAACACTCTAGTGCCAATATGCGTAATCTTAACCTTACGACCATCACCCACTAACAAAGAGTCCTTACCTGAGTAAGCAGCATCAGTTTGAAGGTTACCACGATCATTCGTGATATGGTGAGTGGCACTAGAGTCGGGAAACCAAACTACCTCAGCAGAGTTGTTGGAAGACGAACCTCCTGCAGCTGGATAACTCTGAGGAGCAGCAGTGGGAGAGACTACTGGAGAAGACATCGTTGGTGCAAAATAAGGAGAATAGCCAGAGGGAGCAATAGGGGATACAAAAGGAGCTGAAGGCACAAACGAAGTTGCAGGATATGATGCAGGAGAGAAAACATGAGAATACGCCTGAAAGTGTGAGGGAGCAGCATTTGAAAAATTCAAAACAGGGCGATGGTTGAACTCAAACGATTGTTGACCACTATAACCACCCCGAGAGTTGTTGAAGCCTTGACCTTGATAGTTAGGATCAAAACGATGGTAACACTTTTGAACCAAGTGACCAAACTTGCCACATAATTGGCATTGAGGCCGATTGGACCCATAACGTCCACGACCCCTTCCTCGAGTGAAACTGGTTCCCCTTTGACCCCTGGAAAATGTTCCTTGATCCGAAAATTGTTCATCAGAGAACTCTTCCTTACCTTCAACATCATCTTCCTTTGTAGTCGTAGTCCTAGTTGCAACATTAGCTTGAATAGAGAAACTATCCGAAAGAAACTCCTTCTTTCTAGCTTCACACTCAAGAAGCATTTCTGAAATACTCTCAAGGGACTGACTTTCACGAGAAGCAAACGTAATAACTGACTCAAACTCCGCAGTCAAACCAGCAAGAATCACACTAACTTGTTCTTGCTCAGTCACAACATTTCCAGACGCATTCAAGGTATCACAAATATGCTTAACCTTTGCAAGATATTCACTAACAGACAAGTTCCTTTTCTTCTGAGAGTGTAAACTGTGCCTAAGAGCTGAAATCTTAGAAGAAGACTTGGCACCATAGCGCCTAGCCAACATATTCCAAATCGACTGTGACGTTGTTAGCCCCGTAAGATAATGAAGTACCTCAGGAGCAATTGTAGATAGCAACCATGATGCTAACAACTTATCTTGCTTAAGATAAGCTAGAAAGATAGGATTTGCAACTGTATCACCAGACGTCCCAACCATTGTTTTCTCAGGAATTTTATGATCAAACAGAAAAGGAAGCAAACCATAACCTTCAACAATAAGCAACACTTGGTGCTTCCACAGGATATAGGTACTTTCAGTTAGCTTAACCGTATCCAATTTCGGTAATTGTTGCACATTATAGTCACTTACAGCAGACGTGAGAGACGTGGGAATGGTAGTGGAGCTCTCAGTAGATTCAAGAGCCATATCAACAAGACAAGGAATGCACAAGCAAAGAAACCACACTACACAGGCAATATGTCAAACAGGTGATAGGCATAAAACAAGAGAATCACAGATCAAATCAACATAGCAAACGAACCAGATCACAACTACACCAGATGAAACCAATCAGGAAGCAAAGAAGAAGCAAGCTAATCGAACAAAAACTGATAGCCACTACGCAACCACAGAAGAACAATCAAACAGACAAATCACCAGACGAACAAACAGACGAGGCTATGATATCTCAATAACGAATAACCAATCATTAAAGAGATTCAGATTTCGAGTCAGAGTTAACTAACGAATCACCAGACTATCCGCAACTCAATAATAATCAAGATAGCCAATCAAAGATTCAACACAGTTACTCTTCACAGAATCAAAATCTAAAGCACAAATCGAAGCAGGATGAGGACAGAAATCTTACCAAGATTACGGATAAACTGTCGCTATTTCAATCGAAGAAAATGCTTACGACATAAAGAATCAACGTAAATCAAGACTGATTATCGAGTCACCAGCTTCGATTCAGCAACCATAGCCCGACGCCCAGAGAGAAGAAGAACTGCACAGCAAAAAGCCAAAGCCAGGATTCCCAGCGAATGATACCATGTTAAGAACTATCGAAGAAGCAGGAATACAGAGAATAAAGAGAGACGGTACTCTCTGAATATTATTAATAAAACCTGTAATATCTCAATAGAGACCATGCTGAATTTATACAATGTTGAATGAAGTCAGTAACTAACAACTCCCTAACCGTTTGTACTGACTTTCCTCAACAGTCAATGACAATTACAAACAGAACACTAACTACCTATATCATACTGATAACACTCATGCTTTCCAAAGACATTGGCTAAAATTGTCTGTGGTTCCTATGAAAATTCTGCAAGATGGTAGTTCCTATGAGAACTGCTGCAGGCCTAGTCAGAGTGATTTTCTCTGGTCCGGTCTTAGGTCAAGGGTCTGACTATGCTGAGCTTATGGCGATTAAAACTGCACTGTTGATCTTTATTGAAGCAGGCTGGCTTGGTAAGGCGATGTTGATTATATAATCTGACTCTCAAGTGGCGTTCAACTGGATAAACAACCCGATCCTACGTCCGTGGAGGTGGTGGAGCTTATTTGATGGAACATTTAGAACCGCCATAACAAAAAGGTACACAGAAGTATCTTGAACCCGTATTCAATTGTCACACTCACTGATGCTTCCTTGTTACAGCCTCCCCGATGGTGCAAACCCCAAAATGGCAGTGTTAAAATAAATGTCTGACAGGGTTTTTACCACTGCTACATGTATGGCTTCTATAGGGGTGTGGCTCGAGATCAACACGATTTCGTGCTTGATGGTTTCTCAATCAAATTAAATGATGCTTATTCGAAGGAAACTTTAGAGGATGCTGCATTCCAGGAATGTATTCGGCTAGCTATTTCGCATGGGTGGGTGAATGCAATAATTGGAGGGGATGCTTTGAGTGTAGTCAATCGACTTGCGAACCCGATACTGGATTTCTCGAGGGTTGGTGTACATCTTCTTGAAGCTCGTCAAAATCTTATGAATTATAGACTTAAGGATACATTATGTCAACCGAGAGGCTAATTCCGTGGCTCATACTTTAGTTCATTGGGCTTTTAATTGTGTTATGCCTTTTTTTCCGGTTTGTATTTCACTACATGTAATGGCTAATGAAATTTCCTTTCTTTCATAAAGGCAATAGAAATATGATAGGACGGGAGAAATATTGAAATTTTGCAATTTATTAGATAAAGGGTATGGAGTTTCATGTATTCTCAGTTATCTCTTTCGTACACAATAAAAATATTACAACAACGAATCTTGTTTCGAAGAATCAAGACCCCAATGCTGTGCAGGTTCCATTGCTTGTCTCAATGCATTCGATTAACTGTGAAATCTGTGAAAATATAGAGAGCTTCGGATGGTTGAGAAAATGCAACATGATGATCACCTCCTATCACGGTGAAGAATGTCAACAAGTCTCCAAATGAGTACTTCCGCCCTCCTTGCTGCTCAAGTTTTGAAAGATCTTAAATTATGCTAAATACGCTCATATAAATATAATTAAATGCATAAAGAAAAGAACCTTGTTTTCATAACTCCAAGCTTCTTCTTTTGTCAATTTGATATTCATCTCCTCAGCCAATTTGTATAAATGTTGTAAGGTTCCCATTGCTGGTACCGCACCGTCTAGATCTCCACTGTAGCATTGAAGCAATTTACTTGAGTTTTACTATTTTTCTTGAACACACAGCTAAAAGAGATGATTAAATGGCAACCTAAATATTGTGATTGGAACTGATTGTTGAAGAAGACTTTTCAATGCGGGAAGCATGTCACGGTTCTCATCATTCTGGTTGTACACAAAATTAGGCCTACATAGATTGAAATGAGATGTGAAGTGTAGAAGCCATCGGAGTGAGGAACCTTAAAAGTGAATGGGACAAAAGGAAATGTTACATAAAACAACCCATCCATGGATATGGCAAGTTGGTTCGATTCCCGTGGAAAGCTTTCTGAACTTCCGGGAGATTTAAATAGAAATTTGGCCTTATGAATGTGCACATGTCTACTCCCTGACTGACCGTAGTGAGCTGGAAAAAAATCCAAGATTTTTAACATCGATATCACCTATATGTAAAAGAAAAATGTCGAAAATAAATGTGAACCTCTTTGCCCAAGCTCAAATCCGTTAAATTTCCTTCACAAGGAGCGCGAATGGCATCAAATAATTTGGAAGATAAATGGCCATCTTCCAAAAGCAATTTGCAAGGGTTAGTCCAGTTGGTTTCGAATTTGGAAAAGTAATTGTTTTCGTCAAGGGTGTTGCACTCCTTCTTGACTTGGTCGTACACTTTATTGTCAACCAGCCCTAGAGAGTGGAAGAAATCGAATCTTGCTAGAATGTCTAGCTTTTTACGGAGCATTGGGTCTCCCAGCTGTTGAAAACAATATTCATAAGCAAATATATACTTTAAAATGGTAATGCAGATAGAATTATATACTTACAGCCAATCCTTTGACGTTGAATTTCAATTCAAGTAAAGCATTAGCAAGATTCGGTACGAAATGTCCTGAGAATAAGAACCCACCAATCTAATGAAAATGTGATATTGTCATGTACTGCATCTGTAAGTGGTGTTAGGTCAAGTTTATTGAACCTGCATAACTTGATCCAGTCAAGTACAAATCTCTGGACTTGAAACTTGGATATTTTTCATACCATTTTTGCATGAAGGTAACCAATAGTTTTGCTGTAAGAAACAAACAAATGACAATTCAAGTAATATGTCTGAAATATTTCATTTCAAAACCAATAATGTATATTGTCATCTTACTGGTACTATCATCTCCGTTGTTATAGTCGCTGCTCTTTTTTGAATATGACCATCCAGCTCCAATAGGAGAATCTATGAACAACAGATTTGACACTGCAACATTTAAACACGATTAGAACTAGGTACATCATATTTTGACACATTTAATCAAACTAGACCGGACAACCTTTGTTCCAAGAAAATAAATTTTTGTCGAGACCACGAGCATTTCTTGTTGTAATAAAAGGACCAACACCTGAAAAGGAATCTCCAACTGAAGAGCACCCGGGTCCTGAATAATACTATCATCTTATTATTTCTGAATAGTAAGTTACGTTTATGAAGGTGTGATTTAGAAGAAAAAGAAGAAGAACTAACCTCCGGTTAACCAAACAGTGAGGGGTTGACTCATGGGATCATTTTCGGCTTCAACAAAATAGTAAAAAAGACTCCGTCCGGCAACACCATCATCCAAGTCAATATACCCGGCGAATTGCCGGAAACTAACATCCGGTTGTCCTGGCAATTTACTTATCAAATCATTCATCGGGAAGCCATCGATGCCAACTCCGAGTGCAACAAAGAGATAACAAATGAAGAATAATATTCCATGAATCTCCATATGATCCTTATGTTGTGAAAATAAGGATCACAACCCTTTTGCTTATTTATCTACTTTCTAATACATGTAAGTTGATGCACAGAGCTATATATATATATACAACATAACATTCGTCTGTTTAACTAAATATAGTGTTCTATTAGCTAACATATACCAATGGTGGCGCATGGGTTTGAACTTGTCATTATCTTTTTTTAGATAACAATTTGTTTTGTTTGTTTGCCAAATAATATTTAGTGGGTGTAATTGCTAAATGCAGTTTAATTGGCGCATGGGAAAAGACCTGCCATGTTTCATTAAAGTAAGTATACCCTTTTGTAATTGCAAGAAATTATAATTCTATATGCATCTTGGCTTTGATAGATTTCAGACTTCATATCAAGAAATCAAAGAGAGGAAGGAGTGAAAAAGAGACTGCACTCTCACTGATATTATTAATAAACCTTGTAATATCTCAAAGAGACCAAGGTAGTATTTATACATCAGAAGAGTATGAGTAGGCTTGATAACGGTACTCTAAACAGACTAACAACAATAACAGCCCTCCTAACTGACACCTAACCGTTTCAGCTAACTCATAACTCTTAATATATCATTTACATTCACAATGTTATTCTATAACATTCCCTATACTTTTCCAATCTTCAAGAACTGATGAAGAACAATGAGCAGCAAGGAGCATAGAGCAAAAATATAACACCCTGCAAGAAGAAAGCACACAAGCAAAGACAAGTAGCAAAAGAAATAACGAAGAGCAGAACATGGTAACCTTAGCAAGAAGTAGGCAACTGAACGACCGACAACCGAGACCGAAAACAGCAGAAAGAAGAGGCAGATAAAGGTTTTGTCAGAACATCAGCGAGTTGCTCAGAGGAGGGAATTTCATTTACAGTAAGTTTCCCAGCAGCCACCTGTTCACGAACAAAGTAAAGATCGAGTTCGACATGCTTAAACATGGAATGTAAAACAGGATTGGCCGAAACAGCAACGACACTAAAATTATCACACCACAGTGTAGAGCACCCATCAGGCACAACAGAAAGCTCCTGCAGAAGAGACCCAAGCCATAAGATTTCAGACGTAGCACATGCAACACCACGATATTCGGCCTCAGCCGTAGACCGAGACACAACCGACTGCTTCTTGGAACCCCAAGAGACCGGATTCCCCCCAAAAAACACAACATAACCTGTCGTAGAACGACAATCATCAACATCCGACCCTCAGTTAGCATCAGCAAAAGCAGTAATGGATAACCATGAAGCTGCAGTAAACCGTAGGCCATAATCAACCGTACCCTGAAGGTAGCGAAGGATTCGCTTAATAGCATTAAAGTGAGTATCTAACGGAGTATGCATGAACTGACACACCCTATTGACGGCAAACACAATTTCTGGTCGAGTAATAACAATATATTGAAGAGCACCCACAATGCTCATATACTCAGTAACATTATCAATAGGAGTTCCAGACACAGACAAAAGATGGGAATTGGACACCATCGGTGTGGGTGAAGCATTAGCTTTATCCAAACCGCACTTACAAAGCAGATCACGAATGTACTTCTGTTAACTCAACAGAAGACCATTCTGAATATAGGATACCTCAATGCCCAAAAAATAAGACAAAGGACCTAAATCCTTTAGAGAAAAAGTGTTGTTCAAGTCATCTATAACCATCTGAATACCAGCACTGTCAATACCAGTCAATATAATATCGTCAACGTGAACAAGAATATATAAAACATCAGTACCAGATCGACGCACAAAGAGGGAAGAATCTGACCTGGACATAGTGAAACCTACCGAAACCAGAAAAGCTTTAAGCTTGTCGAACCACGCACGGGGAGCCTGCTTTAACCCATATATGGCCTTGTTCAATTTATAGACCATAACAGATTTATCGCCAATCTCATATCCCGGTGGTTGAGACATGTAGACATCTTCAGCAAGCTCACCATTGAGGAACGCGTTATTGACGTCGATTTGCCGCAACACCTAATTTTTAGTAACAACAAGAGACAAAATTGTTCAGACTGTAACCAGCTTCACAACAGGGCTGAACGTCTCATGATAATCACACCCTGCCTGTTGAAAAAACCCCTTTGCAACTAGTCGTGCTTTAAACCGAGAAACCGAGCCATCAGGGTTACGTTTTACCTTGAATATCCATTTGCACTGAACAGCTCTTCGATTTGAAGGAAGAGCAACAATTTGCCACGTATTCTTACGCATTAGGGCATCATACTCTTCCTGAGCCGCCTTTCGCCAATGCTCACTCTGCATCGCCTCTTTGATATTTCGCGGTTCAACCATAGCAGTCGAAAACTCCGACAGAGACATATGAAAAACTTTGGGTTTGTGAATCCCGTCTTTGCCACGGGTTACCATGGGATGCGTGTTGACAGGTACACGAGAGACGGAGGGGTCTCGGAGAGCAGATCCAGAACAGGGCAAACCAGTGTGACCCATCGGAGGAGCAACACACACCGAACCAAGATCGGCCATAGGAACAGAATGTGACGAGGGAGGAGAAACATGAGAACCAGATTGGTGAAATGGAAAAGAAGTTGAAATCACAACAAGGCCGTCACGCACCAAACCACCAGACGAGGAACGATTAGACGGAGAAGAGACTGACGGCGGTGTCGGAAGAGGAGATGAAACCCTAGGAGAAGATATGAGAGGAGATAAATTCTCACCAGAACCCTCAATTGAAATGGACTGATCATAAACATTAGGCATATCTAACTCATGAGACTGAACTGGGCTAGCCTGTTGAGAAAGAGACGGGGAGCCCACATCTAACCGACCAGCTGACGGGGCAGAAGAAGGGGACTCAGGACGGGCTATAGGCAGTTGGGCCTGATCATGCGAAACAAGCCCAGGAAAACAAGACGGTCCTCCGTTATCAAAAAAATCCACCAGAACAAGGAGGACGAGGCGGGCTGGATACCAGATTAACGGGCACATCTATACACGGGCCTGGAAAAGCTTCATTCAATAGAAGAGCCTGCGAAGAAAAGGGCGAACGTACAGGAGACTGGGCTGGACTACTTATTAGACCATCAGCAACTGTATCTAGAGTAACAGCCGGACCAGGAGCAGCAATACCTGATGGGCCTGAAGCCATAACATGACAATCACCCGACGAGCCTGGAGGAACAACTGGATCAGATGGACTCCTTATAAATGGATCTGAAGCCCATGAGGAATCTGGACCAAGCAAAGACCCAGGCAGAGTGGCAGAACACGGACGAGTAGAACTAGCAGTAGAGCCATTGCACTGACCTGGAGGATATCCTTCAAAGGCGAAACAATCACTAACGGAAAACCACCTGAATCAGCAGAATTCTCTCGAGGCAAATCAGATGTAGTCGAAGAAGACACATTTAACCGAGGAAAAACGGATTCATCAAAAATAACATGCCGTGAAATTATCACCTTACCATTTTCATCAAGGCATTTATACCCCTTATGTCGTGGACTAAACCCCAAGAAAACACATTGGTGAGTCATAAAATCAAATTTATGTTGATTAACGGGCGAAGTAGCGGATAACATGCACATCCAAAAACACGAATAGAACAATAATCTGGCTGTTGTTTGTACAAGACTTCAAAAGGAGACCGATTGTCCAGCACATCTGTAGGTAGCCGATTAATTAAATACACCGCGGTTATAAAAGCATGAGCCCAAATTCTGAGCGGTAACCCTGCTTGAGCTAACAAAGTAAGACCCATATCAACAATATGTCGATGTTTACGCTCAGCCTTACCATTTTGTTACGAGGTATTTGGACACGACACACGATGGACAATCCCATTCTGACTTAACCAATTCGTCAACACTTGATACTCACCACCACCATCGGTTTGTAACGCTTTAATTTTCACCCCAAATTGAACACCAATCATTTTATGAAAATTAAGAAAACAAGTAAACACATCAGACTTACGTTTGATGAGATACAACCACGTAAAACGACTGTAAACATCAATAAAAGTGACATAGTATGACATGCCATCAGAATTGATATGTGCAGGTCCCCATACATTAGATACAACCAACTGAAAAGGATGATCATACACTGTACGAGACAAATCAAATGGCAATTTATGTGCCTTTCCTTGCAAGCAAGGAGAACAAACCGAAGGCAACGTGTTATTAGTAGTAACAATATTACAGGAACGTAAAGTTGTCTTAAGTGTGGATAGAGCCGGATGACCAAGCCGTTGATGCCACACCAGCAACGGTAACGGAGCAGCAGTAGCACTACACGCTTCAGGACAAGGACCACCCGTGAGAGTAGACCACGACCTGGCCTTATTTTGAGAAGGAGAACGCGAACAAATCTCGTGCAATCCTTCAGGAGTGAGCCTCTCTTCCAGCAGAGTGGTTGAAGTCCGAACATCCTTGACAAAACACTTGTGAGAATGAAATTCAAAATATACACTATTATCTCGTGCAAACTGTGACACGGACAACAGATTATGCTTAATGTCAGGAACACACAGCAGATTACGCAATTGTAACGAAGTATTGTCAACCAAAAATACACCAGACCCAACATGTGTTATCTCAACTTCATCACCATTACCCATAAGCAAAGACTTCATGCCTGAATAAGGAGAGTCAGCCTGCAGATTTGCACGGTCATTGGTTATATGATGGGTTGCACCAAAGTCGAGGCACCACACAACATCACGAGTCCCTTGCACAGGAGGAGCAGCAGTTGCATTCCCAGCAAACGAAGAAGTAGCATCAAACCCTGCAGAGGGAAAAGAAGGAGCAGAGGGTACTGGAGAAATCATATTATAACCACCATATATAGGACGAGGCAAAATAGTTCCAGGCAAGGTAGGCTGAGCAGCAACAAATGAAGAATGCACTGGAGAGAAACTATATCCTGGAGGAACAAACTGAGATGAAGCAAAACCAGGAAAAGAAACAGGAGAATAGAAACCCGACTTAGTAATAGGAAGCACATGGGAATAAGCTTGATCAACAGGATGGGAATAAGACTGAGTAGTGGAAGACACAGTATTTAAGCCACCAGAATTATTTTGTCGAGAATAGGAAGAACCACCTTTACCACCAGTTGCATTTCCAGGGTACCCTTGCTCATAACGATATCAGCATTTCTGAGCAAGATGGCCAAAACGCTCACAAATCTGACATTGAGGTCTATTCGAATTCGACCTACCACGTCCTCGATCTCTATAAGAAAATCCACCACGTTGAGTCGTCGAAAGAGTGTGTGAGTTCAAAACCGAGTCTTGATCTTCACTGAAAGAAGACTGATTTTCCACAGCATCTAATTTACAATCTTGACAGACAACCACATTAGCTTGAACAGAATAGTCACCAGAAACAAACTCCTTTTGTCTCATTTCACAGTCAATCAGCATCTCAGTTAAGGTTTCAAGATAGAATCACACTCACCTATTCTTATTCTGTCACCACACTCCCCGAACCATTCAGCGTATCACAGATCAACTTGATTTTTGCTAAAAACTCCGTGACAGACATTCCACGCTTCTTTTGCGAATGAAGATTGTGTCGCAGAGAGGACACCTTAGCAGAGGATCGAGCTGAAAAAAGTCTGAACAGAGCATTCCAAATAGAACGAGCCGTGCGAAGCCCAGTCAAGTGAGGTTGCACATCTGAACTAACAGTAGACACCAACCAAGAAGCTAACAATTTATCTTGCTTTAAGTAGGCTAAAACAAAGGATTATCAATACTCTGCCCAACATCATTCACAATAGTCTTGTCAGGAGGTTTATGTTCTGAAATAAATTCTAACAAACCATAACCCTCAATTATCAGTAAAACCTGATGTTTCCAGAGAACATAGCTATGTTCAATAAGTTTCATCATATCAAGTTTCGGTAATTGCTGAGGAGTAAAAGCAGTAGAAGACATTATAACAGTAGAGCTAGAACCTCTCGGATCAATATCTGATGTAGCCGAATCTCCAGCCATCGACAAAAAGTTCTCACAGGCAAAAAGACAAACACGTAGAGTGCAGCACAACTCGCAACAGCAAGCACAGTACCATAAAACGTCTCAGAGACAATACGTCGAACACAACAGATGCACCAAACAAAAGAACAACGAAACAAGAACTAAAAACAAGTCACGAACACAACAGAGAACAAATCGAGGAGCATAAATCACAATCTCAGTGTAAACAATACAGCAGACGAATCAAAAACAAATCACACAAATCGTATATCACAACAGACTACCAAATATCAGTGTAAACAACAACAGAGAAGCAAAGATTCTGATTAAAGACACCAACAGATCACTAATCTGTTCAGCTTCAAATTCCTTACAACAGAAATACTTGCGATCTTGACTGATAATCATTGAATTAGAAACATAAATGACTGCAGATCAAGAAGAAATGAGTACATAAATCTTTACCAAACCTGAGCAAAGAACAGTACGATTATTGAGTCACCTTCTCAACCTCGAAAGGTAGTCTGTGTGGCACACGAAGAGAGCAGCAGCGGAAAGACAAGAACCAAATGAAACTCCAGGATTTTAGAAGCGAATGGTACCATGATAGGTTTCAGACTTCATATCAAGAAATCAAAGAGAGGAATGAGTGAAAAAGAGACGGCATTCTCACTGATATTATTAATAAACCTTGTAATATCTCAAAGAGACCAAGATAGTATTTATACATCAGAAGAGTATGAGTAGGCTTGATAACGGTACTCTAAACAGACTAACAACAATAACAGCCTTCCTAACGGACACCTAACCGTTTCAGCTAACTCATAACTCTTAATATATCATTTACATTCACAATGCTATTCTATAACAGGCTTGTTAGCCTAACTAATTTCAGTTCAGCAGTTAACATTGGTTAATTAAAAGTAAAAGTTATTTTTGTTTACAACATATCTTGTCTCATGATGCTGAGATTTTGACAGTAAAATTTATGCCTTTCAACCATTTGCAATAAAAGTGATGGCACATGGTCTCAAAATGCGTTAATTAAATTCTAAGATGGATTGGTGCTATTTCTTTTCGGTGGTTATTTGGAAATGGGAAGTCAGTACTCTTTTGGGAGGATGTCTGGTGTGATGATTCTGTTCTGACATTTACTTTTCATAGACTGTTTCGTTTTGCTAGAAAGAAGTAATTTGGTTGACTATCTTCTTTAGACCGTGGCTTGACATAGAAGCTCATTTCCTGAATGATATAATTTCTTTGCTTTCACCAGTATCGTTGGCTCAAGAAGTGGAAGATAAAATTGTGTGCATCCATGATTGCTCTGGTTTCTTCGCAGTAAAAAAGAAACCCACATTGAAGGATTTTGTTCATTGTCTAGCGAAAAAGTAGAGAAGAGTTTCTTTTAGAAGTCATCCTTCTCATAGAAGATAAGAGTTGCTAGAGTTGATCCATTCAGATGTTTGTGGTCTGATAAAGGTAAGATCAAATGGTAGTGCACTTTATTTTGTGACTTTTATTGATGACTGTTCAAGAAACCTGTGGGCCTACACTTTGAAGTCGAAAGACCAAGTTTTTGAGAAATTTAAACAGTTTCAAGCATTAGTTGAAAGAGAAACGAGGAGGAAGTTGAAGTGCATTTGTACTTATAATGGTGTCGAGTACACAGGGTCATTTCATGAGTATTGTCTGCGACATGGAATCAGACATTAAAAGACACCAACGAAAACTCCACAGTTAAATGGGTTAGCTTAAAGAATGAACCGAACATTGATTGAGAACGCATCTCAAACTGAAGAGCACCCTTGTCCTAAATAAGATTACATTACTATTTCTAATTTGTATAGTAAGTTACATTTACGAAGGTGTGATTTAGAAGAAGAAGAAGAAGAACTAACCTCCGGTTAACCAAACAATGAGGGTCGATTCATGGGATCATTTTCATCTTCCACAAAATAGTAAAAAAACTCGGGCCAACAACACCATCATCGACGTCAATATACCCGACGAATTGTCGAAAATTAACATTCGGTTGTCCCATAAATTTAGTTATCAAATCATTCATCAGGAAGCCATCAACACCAACTCCAAGTGCATGAAATAGATGATGTAACATCCCTTTTCCGGTCTAGTCGAGAATCGGGTCAGAAGGTGATACCGATAATCAATACAATAAACGGTGCGACAAAATTTCTATTTAATCTTAACATTTACCCCAACAACGTGCAATAACACAATACCCAGATGTAACTCAATCCAACTAATCCACACGAATCAATAATTAGTCAATTATGACTAAATATTAACAATTATAAGTTTAGGGACCAAACTATAAATTCAATACATTAGGGGTCCTTCAATGCAATAGGTTGTACTAGAATAAATTCACCCCAATATTAACATACCTATAAAATTTAATACCATTTGGAGTTCATTAGCTCATTCAATTTGATCTTTTAAAATTCAGTGACTAAATTGTGAACATTGCAATGCCTTTATCTAACTTAACTAACCCCGTATCGAAACACCCTAGTTGTAACACCTCCTTCCGGCCTAGTAGAGAACCGAGTCGGAGAGCGCTACCGAAAAAAAACCGAAAATCGGAGACATAAATCCTAAACTTTTAATCAATATTTTAGTGTCAATTATGTCAATTTTTATTACTAACTCAAAGGTTAGTACTAATAAATATAACAATAAATTCGAGTAGGCCCTTGCCTAACTCGAGACGCTACTACACTCACCTCGATATTAGGGTTCCCGTATAACATCACCTTTTTCCTTGGTTGACAATCGTTTTTATCGATTTCTTGGATTAGGTTAAATAAGAATCAGTTAGGACCGATAAGACAATATCGAATAAATATATTACTTAAACTTGATACCGAAACTTAGATCATCAAAGGATTTGAACTTATCCCGACGTCGACAGAGATTCAATATTACTATATCGAATTTATCGGATCACCAATCTAAAACGGAACTGCCTAATTATTCTCTGTTTACCCTTCACTAATTCCTTTTCTTTGCTTATTGCGTGAATTCACTTCCCCTATTTATAGTAAGAATCAACCCCTTTCAATTTCATTTTCCATAATCCACGCTTGCATGATTTGATGGCAATTTGTGGCAAGCCTTAAGCTTGGCCTAGTGGTTTACAAGGCCAAAATTATGGCCACCTTAAGCCACGTTTTGTGGCAACATGCCACCTCTTTTCTAATCTCCCACGTATGGCCTTACATGGACATTTAATTGTCCTCCACGTTAGTGGCAATTGCCACCCAAAAATATACTACTGCCGTGTGTCCTATTTACATGGTGGATTCACATTGATTTCCTTCAATGCGAAGGATTCAACGTGTCCCACTTTATTTTCTTGTTAGTATAATAATAATAATAATAATAATAATAATAATAATAATAATAAACTATAAATTAACTCGAATTAATTAAATAAGATCAAATAAATTATTTTATCGATACAAAATATTCGGTCATCGGAACCTGATTCCGACTAGACCGGTTTTCGAGATGTGACAACTCTCTCCCCTTAAAAAGAATTCGTCCTCGAATTCTCTCCGACATCAATACGCTCATCTATATGAGCATGACTAAATTTAGACGTCTAAACATAAGAGATCAGATTAGTCGAAAAGTCACAATACTCAATAAATAACTCATAGGTGACAAAGTAACACAATAAACAATACATATAAGCATACGTTTAGTCCAGAATCGACTAAACTCTAGCTCTGATACTACTAAAGTAACACCCTCTTCTCGGTCTGGTCGAGAACCGGGTCAGAGAGCGCTACCAAAAACAAAACGAAAAATTGAAGACATAAATTCTAAACTTTTAATCAATATTTTAGTGTCAATTATGTCAATTTTTATTACTGACTCAAAGGTTAGTATTAATAAATATAACAATAAATTCGAGTAGGCCCTTGCCTAACTCGAGACTCTACTGCACTCACCTCGATATTAAGGTTCCCGTATAACATCACCTTTTCCCTTGGTTGACGGTAGTCTTTTATCGATTTCTTGAACTAGGTTAAATAGGAATCAGTTAGGACTGACAAGTCAATATCGAATAAATATATTAATCAAACTTGATACCGAAACTTAAAGCAACCAAGGATTTGAACTTACCCGACGTCGGCAGAAATTCAATATTACTATATCAAATTTATCGAATAACCAATCTAATACTGAACATCCTAATTATTTTCTGTTTACCCTTCACTAATTATTTTTCTTTGCTTCTTGCGTGAATTCACTTCCCCTATTTATAGTAAGAATCAACCCCTTTCAATTTCATTTTCCATGATCCACGCTTGCATGATTTGATGGCAATTCGTGGCAAGCCTTAAGCTTGGCCATGTGGTTTACAAGGCCAAAATTATGGCCACCTTAAGCCACGTTTTGTGGCAACATGCCACTCTTTTCTAAAATCCCACGTATGGCCTTACATGGACATTTAATTGTCCTCCACGTTAGTAGCAATTGCCACCCAAAAATATACTACTGCCGTTTGTCCTATTTACATGGAGGATTCACATTGATTTCCTTCAATGCGAAAGATTCAACGTGTCCCCCTTTGTTTTCTTTTTAGAATAATAATAATAATAATAATAATAATAATAATAAACTATAAATTAACTCGAATAAATTAAATAAGATTAAATAAATTATTTTATCGATACAAAATATTCGGTTATCGGAACCTGATTTCGACTAGACCGGTTTTCGTGATGTGACACTAGTGCTATTTCGAAATGGGTGAACGATGGTTAACCCCTGTTGACTTTACCCTTTAGACCATACCGATACGGGCATGCCCTGTATCGAAACGGGTTGACTTTCTTTGACTTTGACTTTGACCCATTTAGATATGCTATAAACCCGTATCGAAACGAGGAATTTTAGTGACAAAATGTTTCGAAACGGCCATGAATCGTTTTGATACACCCTATTCTTCAGACGCAATTATGCTAACCCGTATCGAAACGCCATCACCCATTTTGATACGGTCTGACTTGTAATGACAGATTTTTGATGGTATTTATTCAATTTGACCTACCAAACGATGTCCAAATGCAACGAAACTTCACACACAACAATTCCATGGTATAAACTACTAGCATGCCAAATTTCATGATCATACGAATACGTTTACTATGTTTTGACCTTTATGAGACAAGTATGCACTTTTTAAGCCATTTTTTTAAAGTGATGAGTCTCTGTTGGGTAGTTTGGTGCTCGATTCGTTCAACCGATTATGCTCACCAAGTGGTGGAGAGATGGATATTTGGGTGGAAGGGTTGTGGAAGCTAGAAAGATTAAAGACACAATGATTTATAGTGGTTCGGCCTTCTAACAAGCACCTACATCCACTACCTTAGCTTCCCACTAAGGATTTCACAATCAATCCACTAATTGATTCGTCCCCTTTTCTAGGATTAGGAGGAAACCCTTACAACCGATCAAGCTTCTACCCAAGCCTTGATCAAAACCCTCTTTACAAAGAGAAACAAGAAAGCAAACTTAAACCCTCTAATAGGTGTTTGTTTGCACAATGAAGCACTCACCCAAAACCTAAAACACTTGAGCGAATTTGACAATTTTGGCTCACTAGTGTTTGTCTATACAAGAAATGACAAATTAAGCACTAAGACAATTTCTTGATCATTTGTTGATTGACAATTGAAGCATTAGCCTTCTCTTGATGCTTGGAGGTCCCTTTTATACTCCCAATTGAGTTTGTAGCCGTTACTAGCCGTTGGGGATGAATTGGAGCCATTGAGGACGTTATTTCCCTTCATTAATGCTGTTCTGCAGCTACCAGTATCGATACACGTGAAACGGTATCGATACGGCCTTCTTGAGGAAATAGCCGTTGGGCTCTTGCCAGCATAGGGTATCGATACACGTGGAACGGTATCGATACAGTGTGATATTTAAAAGACCGTTGGGAAATAGCCGTTGGGGTAGTTGAAATGGGATCGGTACGCTGACGTGGCGTATCGAAACGACCCCACTCCGTATCGATACGCTAAACCCTCGTATCGATACGGGTTTTGACAGTGGCCAAACTGGGCCAAAAAGGTATCGATACCGGTACAACCGTATCGATACTAGTGACGTGAAAACACAAGTTTGGCTGTTTAAAACATGAAAAATCTTTGCCAAAAAACCTCTTAAAATACCTCAAACATAAATTCAAGTTGTTTGGACTTAAAACCAAGTTTTAAATTCTTTTCAACTTAGTCCAAAACATTTTTCAATTATTATATCAAAACATTAGTTCTACAATCTCCCCCTTTTTGATATAATAAAACTAACTTGAAAAATTGTTTGGGATTCTCCCCCTTTAACTTTGAAAATGTGAATAAGAGATTTAAGATGTGAAATCAAATAAAGCTCCCCCTTATTCATTTGAAAATTCAATTTTTCAAACCATTTCTCCCCCTTTTTGTTATATCAAAAAGAATTTAAAATGACATTTAAGTTCAAGATAACATAGGAGACAAAAAAAAATTTTGACACACTTAAAATTTTGGTTTTTAAAAATTGGCTCCCCCTTACTCAAAGCATCATTGAAATTGTTAGTCAAAACATATATGATCATCTAGTTGAATTTAAACTAAAGTAAACAAATGAAAGCAAAAACAACTAGAATTTTACCAACACTTGAATTCAAGGGAGGATGTGAAGCCTTCCTTCTCCAAGTGTTCTTCCTTGTGTGTATGGAGCTCCCCCTCAATGTTTGACTTGTTGAACATCTCCATCACACCTACAATAGACAATCAAGTGATTTTTGGTATCCAAATTGCTTTGGATCCATAAACGTTAGTTGCACAAGATTTAGTCTCCTTAGGAATCCATTTTTCAATTTCATCCTTTTTAGTTGAAGTGATTAGTCCTTTTGGGACCCAAACACTTCTAAAACATTTTCCATTTACAAATCTAGGGGCACTAGATTGTCTAACATAAAAATTTGATTTTCCAAAATTGTTTTTCTTTTCAAGTTCCTTGGAAATCAAATCTTTTTCTTCTTGAACTTTTTGAAGCAATTTTTGTAAATCAAAACATTTTAATTCAAACTCTTCAAGTTTTGCTTCAAGTTCAAGTTTGGTTTTAGAAAGCAAATCATTTTGAATTTTTAACTTTGAAACCAATTTATTGTTTTTCAAAATGTGGCTTTTAAAATCTAAAACCAATTCATCATAGGCATCTTGTAATTCATCAAAAGTGTAAGAACATGAAGTAGATGAATTAGAAGTTACCCTTGAATCTTCTTCGATGGCCATAAGGCAAAGGTTGGCTTGTTCATCATCGGTGGAGTCCTCATCACTCAAAGTAGCCACATGTGCCTTCTTCTTATGGCTTGAAGTGCTTGCCCTCTCCATTCTCTTAGGTTCTCGTTCAAGCTCTCTCAAGGCTTTCTTCATGAATGGGGCACACTTCTTGAAGAGATGAACTATCTCTTCATCTTCATCCTCCTCTTCACTTGTGTAGACATGATGGCAAGTGGAGGATTTGAGAGCCATGGCACTAGCATTGATGCCAAGCCCTTTGATTTTCTTCTCTCCCATAGCTCTAATTTCTTCCCTTTTCTTCTCATCCTCTTTGTTCTTCTTCATAATTTGATGAGTAAGGAGAGACCCCATGAGTTCATCAAGCTTCAAAGTCTTCAAATTTTTGGCTTCTATGATGGCGGTCCTCTTTGAGTCCCAAGACTCGGGAAGTGAGTAGATGAGCTTTCGAACAAGCTTCTCCTCCGGGATGGCTTCTCCATAACCTTTAAGACCATTGGTGATGGTGGAGAACCTATCAAACATCTTCTCGATGTTCTCTTCCGGATCCATTTTGAAGTTCTCATACTCCAAGGTTAGGAGCCCAATCTTGGTCTCCTTGACTTCATTTGTCCCTTCGTATGTGACTTCAAGCTTGTCCCATACCTCCTTGGCACTCTCACAAGAAGACATCTTCTCATAGATGGATGGACCAAATGCACAAAACAAGATGTGCAAGGCTTTGCAATTAAGCTCCATCTTCTTGCGATCGTCGGCACTCCACTCCGCTTTATTTCTTTTAGGCACGAACGGGCCATCTTCAACTACATCCCATAGCTTGTAATCTTTTGATTTGATGAAGAACTTCATCTTTGTCTTCCAATGGGCATAGTGGTCTCCGTCGAAGAAAGGCGGTTTGTCGATGGATTTCGCCATTTGAGCCGGTTGATGAAATATTGATCGAGCTTGCCGGATCTTCTCAATAGGATGTTAATCCTCACCGATTGAGCCAAGCTCTGATACCAATTGTTGGGTAGTTTGGTGCTCGATTCGTTCAACCGATTATGCTCACCAAGTGGTGGAGAGATGGATATTTGGGTGGAAGGGTTGTGGAAGCTAGAAAGATTAAAGACACAATGATTTATAGTGGTTCGGCCTTCTAACAAGCACCTACATCCACTACCTTAGCTTCCCACTAAGGATTTCACAATCAATCCACTAATTGATTCGTCTCCTTTTCTAGGATTAGGAGGAAACCCTTACAACCGATCAAGCTTCTACCCAAGCCTTGATCAAAACCCTCTTTACAAAGAGAAACAAGAAAGCAAACTTAAACCCTCTAATAGGTGTTTGTTTGCACAATGAAGCACTCACCCAAAACCTAAAACACTTGAGCGAATTTGACAATTTTGGCTCACTAGTGTTTGTCTATACAAGAAATGACAAATTAAGCACTAAGACAATTTCTTGATCATTTGTTGATTGACAATTGAAGCATTAGCCTTCTCTTGATGCTTGGAGGTCCCTTTTATACTCCCAATTGAGTTTGTAGCCGTTACTAGCCGTTGGGGATGAATTGGAGCCGTTGAGGACGTTATTTCCCTTCATTAATGCTGTTCTGCAGCTGCCAGTATCGATACACGTGAAACGGTATCGATACGGCCTTCTTGAGGAAATAGCCGTTGGGCTCTTGCCAGCATAGGGTATCGATACACGTGGAACGGTATCGATACGGTTTGATATTTAAAAGGTCGTTGGGAAATAGCCGTTGGGGTAGTTGAAATGGGATCGGTACGCTGACGTGGCGTATCGAAACGACCCCACTCCGTATCGATACGCTAAACCCTCGTATCGATACGGGTTTTGACAGTGGCCAAACTGGGCCAAAAAGGTATCGATACCGGTACAACCGTATCGATACTGGTGACGTGAAAACACAAGTTTGGCTGTTTAAAACATGAAAAATCTTTGCCAAAAAACCTCTTAAAATACCTCAAACATAAATTCAAGTTGTTTGGACTTAAAACCAAGTTTTAAATTCTTTTCAACTTAGTCCAAAACATTTTTCAATTATTATATCAAAACATTAGTTCTACAGTCTCGTTAAAAACCCCCTTCCTATTGAAGGGGGAAAAGAGTACCCCAAACTAAGATTTAATAATAATATAATAATTACAAGGACCCCTATTCCAATAATAGCGATTACATCCAAGAAAATCCCTTGAAACTGTACCAACTCAATGCATCTCACAAACACATCAAAATAGGCATAAACGACTAGTTCGACTACTTTGCCACCTTCCTAGGAGTTTACAAGGTCAAAATACATTACTTTAGGGCTTGTAGTGACTTGTCTTGCCTTGACAATCCGATCCTTCTACGCACGATCTTTCAACCTGAAATGCAGAGATGAGGCACATTAGGCATACATTTCCTAGTGAGGTAGTCATAAACAATATGAACATCACTGTAGCAGGTATCAATATTCATGCTCTCATGCTCATCTATATCAATGTTATGTATCAATAAATAATTTTTAGCATATTTATTCATCATTAATCCTTAGATTGAATCAAGATAGTGGATATGCGAATTCCTACGCCTCATCATGCCAATGAATGGTCTAGTCCCTCTGCCTCGCCAATATGACCAATAACAATCGACATCCCTCCGCCTCGCCAAATCAATATAGACCGTAGCCTTAGGACCGTAGTCCACCCGTACACTGAGTTCATGAATTCTATGGCATGCCAATTGTATCCAATGTCCATTCAAATCCAAGGTTTCAATGTTCATACTCATATTCAATATTCAATGTTCAATGAGAATGTTAATGACCAATGATCTCGATATTATCAATATTTCATAGTCCAATAACAAGGTTTCTAGTGTTGTTTTGAAATGGGTGAACGATGGTCAACCTCTGTTGACTTTACCCTTTAGATCGTACCGATACGGGCATGCCTTGTATCGAAACGAGTTGACTTCCTTTGACTTTGACCTGTTTCAATACGCTATAAACATGTATCGAAACGAGGAATTCCAGTGACAAAATGTTTCGAAACGGCCATGAATCATTTCGAGAAGCCTTATTCCCCAGACTCAATTATGCTTACCCGTATTGAAACATCATCACCCGTTTCGATACAGTCTGGCCTGTAATGATAGATTTTTTCTGGTATCTATTCAATTTGACCTACCGAACGATGTCTAACTGCAACGAAACTTCACACACAACATTTCCATGGTATAAATTACTAGCATGCCAAATTTCATGATCATACAAATATGTTTACTATGTTTTGACCTTTATGAGCCAAGTATGCACTTTTTAAGCCATTTTTTAAAAAAAGTGATAGGTCTCGTTAAAAATCCCCATCCTTATGAAGGGGGAAAAGAGTACCCCAAACTAAGATTTATTAATAATATAAGAATTACAAGGACCCCTATTTAATTAATACCAGGATTACATCCAAGAAACTCCCTTAAAACTACACCAACTCAATCCATGTCACAAACACATCTAAATAGGCATAAACGACTAGTTCGACTACTTTGTCACCTTCCTAGGAGTTCAAAAGGTCAAAGCACATTACTTTAGGGCTTGTAGTGACATGTCCTGCCTTGACAATCTGATCCTTCTACGCACAATCTTTCAGCCTGAAATGCATGAGATGAGACACGTTAGGCATACATTGCCTAGTGAGTTAGTCATAAACAATATGAACATCAATGTAACATGTATCAATATGCATGCTCTCATGCTTATATATATCAATGCTATGCATCAATAAAACAATATTTTGCATATTTATTCATCATTAATCCTGGGATTGAATCAAGATAGTGGATATGCGAATTTCTACGTCTCACCAAGTCAATGAATGATCTAGTCCCCCGCCTTGCCAATATGACCAATATCAACACACATCCCATCCGCCTCGCCAAATCAATATTGGTCGTAGCCTTAGGACCATAGTCCACCCGTACACTGAGCTCATGAATTTTATGGCATGCCAATTGTATCCAATGTCCATTTAAATCCAAGGTTTCAATGTTCATACTTGTATTCAATATTCAATGTTCAATGAGAATGTCAATGACCAATGATCTCGATATTATCAAGATTTCATAGTCCAATAACAATATCAATATTCGATGATTTCTTTACAATGTTTCAATGACAATAACTATAACAATGACAACGCACAATGACGATACCAATATCTATGTCCAATGTTCAATAACAAAACTTACCGACATTTACCAAAATGTTTGATTAACAATCCAATGCAATTTCTTCAATGACAATATTAGCGATATGATTGAAAACTACAATAAAAGATTCGGGAAGGCTTTCCCCCTAGTTCCGAGACTCCGGCTATACTCACCTTAACACTCTGAAGTTTTCAAGGCTCTCGAATAACAATCCCCTTGTTCACAGCTTTGGATGGAGACGATATATGTTCTTTATCAACTTCTTGAGCTAGGAAATCAATAGGGAGATTGTTAGGATCGATATTACGACATCAAAATCAATATAACAATATCAAAATCGATATTTCATTTCAATATAGATGACAACGATGAGTTATCCGTGGATAGTCAAAATCCTAGCTTAAGATTAAGCTTGATATATCCATGGAATCCAATAACCGATTGATGAATATAGCTTACCCGATTGATAGCAACGATTCAATATCAATAAAACGAAGAAAAAGTGAAGCTCAAGACTTTCTCCAATGTAGGTGTGTGCTTGAAGGAAGAAGATGATGAAGATAGAGGTGTTTGCTTCAAGTTCTCAAGTAAGCTCTCTAATTTCTTTTTTCCTTTTGTTTTGTATTACATATATGTATTCCTTTGAATTGGCTTTCCTTTAGGTGAAGAAATCTCACCAGATTGTCCCACGTTGGGACATTAGTGATTGAGGAGGGGCTAATCGTAAGATTAGTCCCTCGATTCTCAAAGCCTCATAGTTTTAACTCCTAAATTCCCAATTTCCACAATTTAGTCACCTTAATACTTTGATACTATCCAATAGGGTTCAATAACAATAATTTAACTCAATTAGAGTCTCATATCAATGATTAAATAATCAATGCTATATTTGGACTTTATAGATACAAAATTTCTGATCACTGGAGCCTAATTCCGACTAGACCAGATTTTAGGGTGTTACAACTCTCCCCCTTAAGAAAAATTTGTCCTCGAATTTTTACCTGAACCAAAGAGATGTGGATACTGTTGTTTCATAGTCTCTTCAGGTTCCCAAGTGGCTTCCTCAATGGTGTGGATCCTCCAGAGCACTTTAACTAGTGGTACAGATTTGTTGTGAAACCTCTTGACTTCTCTTGAAAGAATTTGAACTGGTTCCTTTTTATAGGATATATTTGGTCGAAGTTCTACAGATTCAGGTTCCATAATGTGCGAAGGATCAGAATGATATTTCCCAAGCATCGATACATGAAAAATATCGTGGATTTTACTCAATTCAGATGGCGACAATAGTCGATATGCCACGGGGCCAACTCTTTCAATGACTTCAAAGGGTCCAATGAATCGGGGTCTCAATTTTCCCTTCTTGCCAAATCTTAAAACCTTCTTCCACAGTGATACTTTGAGGAAGGCTTTTTCACCAACTTCATACTCGATGTCTCTTCTCTTGAGATCGGCATAAGCCTTTTGTCGATCAAAGGCAGCCTTTAAATGATCATGGATAATAGCGACCTGCTCTTCAGTCTCTCGAAGCAAGTTAGGGCCTAACATCTTGCCCTCGCCAAGCTCCGACCAACACAATGGAGTTCTACATCTCCTACCAGACAATACTTCATACGGGGCCATTTGGATTGATGCTTGGTAACTATTATTGTAGGATAATTCGACAAGGGGTAGAGATTTCTCCCAAGTTCCACCAAAGTCAATAATGCATGCTCAAAGCATGTCTTCCAAGATCTGTATAGGGAGGTTCAATAACAATACAATTTTCTAAGGTTTCAATGGACAAGTTTTTCGATAGGTTACCTGGATTACCCTTTCTGATTGGCCATTAGATTGAGGGTGAAAGGCTATTCTAAGATTAACTTTGGTTCCCATAGCTCATTGTATGGTTCTCCAAAACTAAGATGCAAATCGGGGATCTCGATCGGAGATAATAGACTAAGGTACTCTGTGGAGTCGGATTACTTCCTTGATATACAAGTCAGCTAGTTTAGGGAGATCGTAGTCCATTCTGACCGGTATAAAATGAGCTGACTTCGTGAAACGAACTACAGTGACCCATATGGCATCATGATTCATAGGAGTTAACGGTAAACCACTAACAAAATCCACAGTGATCTTTTCCCACTTCCATTTTGGTGGATCAATAGGCTACAATAATCCAGTAGGAGCATAATGTTCTGCCTTAACACGTTGGCACGTGAGACATTTGGAAATGAAATCAACTACGGCTTGCTTCATGCCTGGCCACCAATAGAGTTCACGCAGGTCCTTGTACATCTTCAAAGACCGAGGTGAACAGAAAAAGAACTCGAATGAGCTTCATAAAGAATATCGGTGCGAAGAGATTCATCATTAGGCACACAGACTTGGTCATGGAAACACAAGAGTCCTTCAGAGTTAATTTTGAAGTCAGGGTTATCCGATAGCTTAGAGACAATGGATTGAAGCTCTCTTGCTCTTGCAAATCCTTGATTCGCGAAACGATGATGGAATGAACTTGGAGTTTAGCTACAAGACAATGATGCTTCCGAAGTCAGAAGTGAGCGTTAATTGCTGAAGGGGCTACAATATAACAATATTGCGATGAGTTAATGTACTACATAATACATATATTTCCAAATTTATTGTCAATGCTTACTAGGAAAAGGTTTTGTGGCTGAGTGCATCAGCTACAACGTTAGCTTTACCCGAATGGTAATCAATGACAGGATCGTAATCATTAAGGAGTTCCATCGACCTCCGTTACCGAAGATTCAACTCATTTTGAGTCAATAGGTACTTAAGACTTTTATAGTCGGTGAAGAGATAGCATCTTTCTTCGTAGAGGTAATGTCTCTAGATTTTCAATGCAAAGACAACTGCAGCCAATTCAAGGTCATAGGTGGGATAATTCATTTCATGTGGCTTAAGTTGTCTCGAAGCATAAGCGATAACCTTGCCTTCTTGCATCAATACACATCCTAACCCTAGATACGATGCATCACTGTAAACTGTATAGTCCTTTCCGAACTCGGGTTGGGTTAGGACTGGTGCATGAGTCAATACTTGTTTCAACTGATCGAAACTTCGTTGTTGAACTTCAGTCCAAACAAAAGGAGCTTCCTTCCTCAACAATTTATTCAGAGAGGCGGCTACCATAGAAAATCATTTCACAAACCTACGATAATAGCCAACAAGCCCAAGGAAGCTTTTGACTTCACTGATGTTCTTCGGTAGGTGCCAATCTACAATAGCTTGAATTCTTTTCGGGTCCACTTGAATACCCGAAGATGACACAATATGTCCTAGAAAGGCAACTTCGGTGAGCTAAAACTCACACTTTGAGAACTTCATGTACAAATGTTTCTCTCTTAAGGTCTGAAGCACAATACGAAGATGATCTTTGTGTTTCGCTTCATTCTTGGAGTAGATCAATATGTCGTCTATAAACACCACTACGAATTTGTCAAGATAAGGTTAAAAGACTCGATTCATTAAATTCATAAAGGCTGTCGGTGTGTTGGTTAACCCAATGGGTATCACCAAGAATTTGTAGTGTCCATATCTTGTACGAAAGGCAGTCTTTGGTACATCACACTCCTTGACTCTCATTTGATAATAGCCCAACCTTAAATCGATCTTTGAAAACACAGAGGCATCTTTTAATTGGTCAAACATGTTGTCTATTCTAGGCAATGGATATTTATTCAATTGTAACCCCCTCGTCCCGGTCTGGATGACTGACCGGTCCGAGTAGGCTACACGAGGAAAACCGAAGTGAAACTCGCTAAGGCTCCCCTTCGGTTAACAACCCTATAAAAATTCTTTTCTCATTATCTTGTATAAATGGTTTTATTAAATCCTACATGAAGGGTCAACAACGGAAGCAATAAACAAGGCGATCAACTCAACATCATTACAAAACCGTCCATTTTTAGCTTATTAAGTAGGCCGTTTCAAAACACCCAAGAAGTGTATTGAAACGCCTTGACTTGGTCAACGAGCCCAAGTCAACACGAGAGGACCGTATCGAAACGGTGGTCAACCGTTCTAAAACACCCCGACGGTCAACTTCTCATGGTCAACGACATATTAACCATTTCGAAAAACCAAGACCCGTTTCGGTAACTCAATTTATCGACAAATTCTCAGATTTCCAATGGCAAAATTGTACCGAAACGGACCCTATGCGTATCGAAACGTCTGGCCTGAAACAAGAGGTCGTATCGAAACGAGACCAACCGTTTCGATACACGGGCTGCGAAAAGACAAATTCTAGCTGGTTTTGGTACAAGGTAGCCCCAAAACACAACTAAAACCTCCATGATTCAACATACATCACTTCTAAATGAAAGACACCCTCTATAAACATGAATAGCACTCAACAAACATGCATGAGCCATACATTAAGAAAATCAATAAGCTCAACAAGGACCCATACATAGCATTCATGATTCAAACTTTATACAAACATACATATAACATTCATAAAAGGGATATAAGTTTTCAACCACACGACAAGCATGCATCAAGTAAACATGGTTTACAATCCATAGCATAGAGGCATACACGTGGCCAACATAAGCTCAACAAATCAACATGCTCAACAAACACATCATCAACTAAGGAGTTTGACACCAACTCCTACAAGTCTACACCCCTATCGTCTAGGCATTATTACAATACATAAATCATACTTGAGCTAAATTGAGAACTTCAAAACCTCCTTCCTTGCCCGCTTGCCTCCCGAACACTAACGACCTGCATGTTGGAAACAAAGGAGAGCCCAAGCTAACTAGCTTAGTGAGAGAAGCTCTACAATTCAACAAGCATGCAGTTTTCAAAACACTTTTCACATTTCAAAATGAAATCAATGAATGCACGAATGATCATCACAACAAGACCACACATGGCTTGCACAAGCACAACCAACATACACACGATGGGACCACACATCACTATTCAACTAGTAGTTTTCCGATGGGACCACACATCACTATTCAACTAGTAGTTTTCCGATGGGACCACTCATCACCTTACTCTACTACTAGCCACTACCGGTGGGACCACTCATCACTGTAGTTTAGACAACCATCACGTGAGGCTCAACTTCTACACGACTACACAACAACAACAATGTAAACAACTCGAGATGCACAAGACCACATCATACAACCATTCGTCAACACATAACAAGATGTAGGAGGATTAACTTACACTTGGGTTTAGGTGAACCCTCAAGGTCCCACCCAAACCCCGAAGAGTTCCAATTTGTAAACAAATCAAAGTTTGACATTCTACTCACCGTTGCTACCCAAAAGAGAGCCGAAATCCAAGCTCAAGTCACCGAATTCTCCTGATTCGCTCCCGAGGCTTCACCAACAAGATTCCTTGCTTCTAATCATCCCAACACAATCAAAAGAATCATAATTCAGTGTATGATTCGATGTAGCAAACCCGAAACACTAATCAAGCATAAAACACAAGATTTTCAAGCTAAGAACAACCCCAAAACCTTAATCCCGAGCAGCCATCATACACAGTCCAAAACTATTGATTTCAACCTTTTTAACACACTTAAATACCCTCAAAACAACCCCTAACTATCACACTAACATCAGCCCTCAAAATCCTACACATAACAACCCCAAAACCAATCTTAAAACCATTCAAAAACCCCACTTAAACCCAAATCCGAGAATTACCATAAAACTCTTTAAAATTCACATATGTTGGACCTTATGGGTTATAAACAACTTATCTAACATTAAATAATCAAAAGCTTTTGTTAAAGACAATAAATTTCTCATTTTTAATCTAAACTTTCAAAACACCAAAAATCCAAAAACTAGGAGCTTTAAGAAAAATAAAGATACTAGCTTGTAGAGGGAAAGGAGGACAAGTCAAAAACAAAATTACCTTTCGAAAATCACCAACAAAGAGTAAAGGATGTGATGGAATAGTGATATGGAGGGAAGAGAGCTTCAATGTCGTGAAATGAAAATAGGAGAGTGAGGAAGAAGATGACAAAAGCTTATTTTAATAAAAAGGGTTTTAATTTTAAAGTCCATTTAATTACCATAATGCCATTAATGAGGATAGCTATCCCAATTTCCAAATTCCATGGAATTGAGCTTTAAAATCAAAACATATCCAACATAAATTATTTGTTTGAAAACCCGATGCCCAAAATAATATTTTATTATTTTAATTGTAAAACCAAAACCCGAAATATTATTTTAATATTATTTTCACCCGACCCCCAAACCCGGGTGTTACATCAATTTTCGATAGTCAAAACACAATCGCATAGAACCATCTTTCTTCTTAAAAAAGAGAACCAGAGCTTTCCAGGGCGAAAAACTCGGTTGAATGAAACCTTTGTTCAATAAGTCTTGAACCTGAGCCTTTAGTTCTTTTAATTCTACAACTGTCATACGATATGGTGCAATGGAAACTGGAACAGTCCCAAGTTGCACTTCGATGCCAAACTCCACTTTACGAGTTGGGGGAAATCCCAGAAGTTTATCAGGAAAGACAACAGGAAATTCACATACAATGTCAATGTATTGTAGTTGTGCTTCGCCTTTGGTTTCCAATGCCAATGCATACACTGATGGATTCTTCGCATTCATCAGTACGACACTTTCTTTGCCCAAACCTCGATAATACAATTTCCACTTCTTCTTTGCTACTCACATGATACATTTGGGCATGAGCTTTTGAATCTTGCTTAATAAAGGGTTTCCTTGGACCACTCGATCGCCCAAAAGTTCCCGATGATTCTTGATTCGATCCTTTACCTCAAAATGATTGAGAAAGAGAAGTAGTAGTAGTAGTCAGTGTGACAACAGATTTAGTTGCATTCAAAGGGCAGTCACGAATAAAGTGACCCTGCTCACCACAATAGTAACATGCTCTAGTCTGCTTACAACATTGAGCCACCGGGTGCTTGTTCTGACAATAATTGAAAAGTGGATGCTGGTTTCCTCGGTTTGAACCTCCAATGCTATCAACGAGCGCTGCTTTAGCAAAAGACTACGTCACAGACTGAGGTCTCTCAATATTTCTAGAACGGGAGGGTTGTGGATAGATATTCTTTTTAGGGCCTTGATATCTCCATTTCTTGTTCCATCTCGGAGGTCGAGAATCATCCCTGAACCTCTTCTCGGACTTTCCAAACCCACCAGCTCGTTGAGCCCTCCGTGCAGCTTTGGTGGCCTTAACTCGATTCACAAGGTCTTGGAAATTAGAAATGTTTAACGCAATGAACATAGGCCATAGTTCATCATTAAGCACTACATTGAACATCCGACTCTTTTCTTCATCTTTCTTAATGTACTCAGCACCGTATCTACAATACTTGCAGAAGTCATGGATGTACTGTTCGATCGGTCGCCCACCCTATTTGAGGTGAAGGAAAATGTTTCGTCTTTCAACAAGGTAAAATTCACTGATATACTTATTGCGTAATTATCTAAGGAAGAACTCCCAAGTCACTGTGTCCTCTGAAACTGTCAAAATTGTAGTTTCCCACCAATGGAGTGCCTCATCGGCCAACAATACGATGGCGCACTTTAAACAGTTTCTTATCTTCGTATCCATGTCGAAGGAATTTACACTGATATACTTATTGCATTCAACTCTTGCTTTTCACAAGGTCTCTTGTTTATGCGCAGATCGAATCGAGGTAAAGATCCTGAATTTCAATTAGATCCGGAAATTGAACGATCATTCAATCTCAAGAAACAACTTCGTCACTACTAGCCAGGAACGAGTACCTTGAGGAACAACTAGAGAAGATGGCCCACAATGGAAACGACCCGCCTGTCGGCGATATTATACCGCCTGCCGGCAAACCTGCTGCCGCCGCCGGACGACTGTCCTATCGTGACTACATGTTGAACGATCATGTAGAACTAGAGACCACGGTGCCGGAAATTGATGTTGATAACTTCGAGTTGAAACCTGTCATGTTTAGCATGATTAACAATGTCGGTCAATTCAGTGGTGCTGTTACAAAGGATGCTAGGGAGCATCTAAAAATGTTCCAGGAAATCTGTGGTTCATTTAGACTGCCAGGAGTTAATCCGGAGATACTGAGGCTTCAGTTATTTCCCCATTCATTGAGGGACAGAGCAAAAACTTGGTGGAATAAACTTATACCGGGTTCAATTAGAACTTGGGCAGATTTATCTCGTGAATTTTTATCTTGTTTTAATCCTTCACATTTATCTGAGCGATTACGTAATGAAATTGCTACTTTTCAACAGGAAGATGACGAGCCAATGCACGAGGCCTGGGACAGATTTACTACTCTTCTACGGAACTACCCAATGCATGGATTCCCCGTCTGGAATCAGGTAACTAAGTTTTATAATGCTGCCAACTTACAAACTCGCATTCAAATTGATTCAGCAGCAAATGGACTATTATTGGATAAAGATCCGGACGAGGCAATGCAAGTATTGAAAAATCTGGCTAAGAATGAGGAGCAGTTTCCGACAGCAAGAAGAGGGGGTAAACGGGTACTAGTTGTCAAGGATTATGAGGCCGACAGCACGATGAAATCACATGTAGCATTCCTTACTAAAGCAATGAAAAGGCTATTGAATGATGATGCACAACATGGATTTGCTGTTGAGGAGGTATGTGAAATCTGTGAGGGAAATCATAGTTCGGATGAGTGTCCTATACAGTTAGAAGAGGGAAAATATGTTGGAAACTATAATTCGAATTACAATTCCAACAGCTATAATCCCAATTGGAGGAAGGATCCCAAGTTTTCTTTGAGTAATCCTAATAATGCCCAGAATCCTCAAGCACACAATCAGAATCATGGAGGACCTAGATTGCTGACGCGACAGCAACTGCCATCGCAACTGCCGCCGCAGCAGCAACAGCAGCAACCAGCTGCCACGAGCAGTATATTGGAACAGACTCTGGCCACTTTTATGTCTCAGACAGGTACTTATATTGAGAATATGAATAAGTTTGTTAAGAAAACAGAGACATTCATGGATAAAACAGAGATGCGGATGACGAATCATGAAGCTACTCTGAAATCTTTGGAGACACAAATGGGTCAGGTTTCCCAACATATCAAGCCGAGGCAGACTGGGGGATTCCCTAGTAATACTAAAATGCTAGGCAGCCCACACATGAGCAATGTAAGGCTATTACTACGAGGAGTGGGAAGAAATTACAAAGGCCGGAAAATGAAGCTGAAATAGTAAAGAAACCAGCCTTGGATAGACCTGCCGAGGAAGCTGCCCCGACAGGTAACAAACAGACTGCTGCCGATGAGCCTGTCACGACAGCAGAAGCGACAGAGGAGAAAAACGATGAACCCAAACCTCCTCAGATTCGTATGCAGTGGGAAGGACGTATTGCTGATTACCGTCCCCCACCTCCTTTTCCTCAACGGTTACAACAAGCTAAGCAAGAATCTCAACTCAAAAAGATTTACGATATTTTTAAGCAGGTTCATATTAATATTCCGTTGTTAGATGATGTTAGGGAGATGCCCGGTTATGCCAAATTTCTCAAGGATGTCATGTCAAAGAAATCTAAACTTGGGTAATTTGAAACGGTTAAGATGACAGAAGGTTGCATGAGTATTCTTCATCGGTAGCCACCCTAGAAAAAGAAGGATCCGGGGAGCTTCATCATACCTTGTGTAATCGGAGACAAATATGTGGAAATTAGGTATTGGAAAGGCGCGGCCCACGACAGTAATTCTGCAGCTAGCAGACCGCTCTTATATTCATCCAGAAGGAAAAATCGAAGATATTCTGGTAAGAGTGGATGAATTTATTTTTCCTGCTGACTTTCTTGTTTTAGATTGTGAAGAAGACGAAAATGCACCAATCATCCTTGGGCGATCCTTCTTAGCCATGGGAAGATCACTGATTGATGTGGATAAAGGAGAACTCACCATGAGAGTGAATGACCAAGAAATTAAGTTGAATGTTCTCCAAGTGATGAAGCATGCTGATGCAGACGAGGAATGCAAGGCTATCACTGAAGTTACTTTTAATCAACCCTGCATCAGGTCGGGCTGTCACGACATCAACATTGGTCACTGCCGCGGCAGCCACCTACAGGGCTGTCACGACAGCACCGGCGACAACAACTCCTCAGAATCTGATACATCAGATACTGAAGATCAAGAGGAGGTAAACTGGATAGGCAATCGTCCAGGTAAGTTATTCGAACCTTTAAATTATACTTCGAATAACCATGCAATCCAAATGCCATCTATTGTTGAGCCCCCTGCCTTAGAATTGAAACCCCTACCAGGGCAGCTAAAATATGCTTTTCTTGGTTCAAATGATATGTTGCCCGTAATCATCTCTTCTAAGTTGCCGCAGGAACAGGAACGGCAGCTAATTGGGATGCTGCGGTAGCACAAGAAGGCAATTGGATGGACGATAGCCGATATTCAAGGCATTAGTCCAGTGTTATGCATGCACAAAATCCTTTTAGAAGAAGATCATAAGCCGACTATAGAGGCCCAAAGGCGGTTAAACCATGCGATGAAAGAGGTGGTTCGTAAAGAAATAATCAAATGGTTAGATGCTGATATTATTTACGCCATCTCCGACAGCAAATGGGTGAGCCCGGTGCAATGTGTTCCTAAGAAAGGAGGAATGACCGTGGTGACCAACGAAAACAATGAGTTAATCCCAACCAGGACTGTGACCAGTTGGAGGGTTTGTATGGACTATCGGAAGCTTAACAAAGCTACCCGAAAAGACCACTTTCCTTTACCCTTCATTGATCAAATGCTTGATAGATTAGCGGGTAAACCTTACTATTGTTTTCTTGATGGTTACTCAGGTTATAATCAAATAGCTATCGCACCGGAAGATCAAGAAAAGACTACTTTCACATGCCCCTATAGAACATATGCTTTTAGGAGAATGTCGTTTGGATTATGCAATGCACCCGCCACCTTCCAAAGGTGCATGATGGCCATATTTTTTGATATGGTGGAGGACTTCCTTGAAATATTTATGGATGATTTTGTAGTCTTTGAGGATGATTTTGAGAGCTGCCTAGGCAATCTACAAAAGGTACTTGAAAGATGTGAAAAAGCAAACCTGGTCCTAAATTGGGAAAAATGCCACTTTATTGTGGATGAAGGGATAGTCCTTGGCCATAAGATTAGCTACCGTGGCATAGAAGTCGACAGGGCCAAAATAGAAGTGATCGAGAAGCTGCCGCTGCCGACCACAGTCAAGGGTATTAGAAGTTTCTTGGGACATGCTGGTTTTTATCGGAGATTCATTGCAAAATTTTCAAAAATCACCAAGCCCCTATGCCATCTTTTAGAGCAGAACCGACCCTTTGACTTCAATGATGAATGTACGGAAGCATTCAAGGTTCTGAAGGAAAAACTGGTAACAGCCCCAATAGTACAGCCACCAGACTGGACACAGCCATTTGAGATCATGTATGATGCTAGTGACTATGCTGTCGGGGCAGCACTTGGGCAGCGGAGAGACAAATTATTCCATGTCATATATTATGCCAGCAAGACATTGAATGATGCCCAAGTAAACTACACCACCACAGAGAAAGAGTTATTAGTTGTGGTGTTCTCCATTGACAAGTTTCGTTCTTACATACTTGGAATGAAGGTAATAGTGCTTACAGACCATTCTGCCCTGAAGTATTTGTTCGCAAAAAAGGATGAAAAGCCTCGATTGATACGGTGGATCCTGCTATTGCAAGAATTTGACCTTGAAATCAAGGACAAGAAAGGGACAGAAAATCAGGTGGCAGATCACTTGTCAAGGTTGGAGAAGGGACAGAGTCTACCGATAGATGAGACAAACATACTGGAGACCTTCCCAGACGAGCAGCTCTTTGCTGCCGCAATCACTGCCGCGACAGCCATGGCGGCAGGTAAGTCTTCTGAACTCCCCTGGTATGCTTATTTCGTTAATTTTATAGTTAGCGGAATAATTCCTTCTGATCTTAATTATCAAGCCAAGAAGAGGTTCCAAAATGATGTTAAACATTATTATTGGGACGAACCTCTTCTTTTCAAAATTTTTGCAGATCAGGTTATAAGGATGTGTGTACCACAAGAAGAGCAAGAAGACATTCTTCATCACTGCCATGCTTCACAGTATGGAGGTCACTTAGAAGGCAACAAAACTGCTGCCAAGGTGCTGCAGTCAGGGTTTTATTGGCCGTCACTGTATAAAGATGCTCAAATATTCTTCAAGAACTGTAACAGGTGCCAAAGGACATGAAACATCTCAAGGAGAAACGAGATGCCACTGCAGAACATTCTAGAAGTCAAAATCTTCGACGTTTGGGGGATTGATTTTATGGGACCTTTTCCATCTTCGTGTGGAAATCTATACATCCTCCTGGCAGTAGATTATGTCTCTAAGTTGGTTGAAGCTATCGCAACTCAAAAGAATGATGCCAAAACAGTCCAAAGATTTTTACACAAAAATATATTTTCAAGGTTTGGCATCCCTAAGGCGATTATCAATGATGAAAGGAGACATTTCGACAATAGGATTATTGCTGTCGCCTTGAAGAAATATGGTGTCAAGCATCGGATCGCGACAGCATATCACCCACAAACCAATAGACAAGCTGAAATATCTAATAGGGAAGTTAAGAACATTCTTGAGAAGATGGTTAAGCCGACTAGGAAAGACTGATCTTTACTCCTCAATGATGCGCTATGGGCATATAGGACAGCTTTTAAGCCTCTATTGGGCATGTCTCCGTACCGATTGATTTATGGGAAAACATGTCATCTACCTGTCGAGATAGAGCACAGAGCATACTGGGCAATCAAGGTAGTGAACATGGACTTGGACAGGGCAGGACAGAAAAGGCTGTTAGACCTGAACGAAATTGAAGAAATCCGGACAATGGCCTACGATAATGCAAGAATCTACAAGGAGAAAACTAAGAAGTGGCATGACAGGAAGTTGCTGCCACGACAGTTCTGCCCAGGGCAGCTTGTATTGTTGTTTCAATTCTAGACTGAAACTCTTCCTAGGGAAACTGAAATCTAGATGGTCTGGCCCATTCCAAGTCGTACAAGTTTTTCCCCATGGTGCCATCACAATCCGATCATTAAAAGACGAGCACCAATTCAAAGTCAACGGACAGCGCCTCAAGCATTATCAGGGGACTGAAGCCCCATGAATGCATGAAGTGGTTACCTTAGGAGATGCCCAACCTGGCAACCCTAATTTAACCTAAATTTTATTTTTATTTATTAATTATTAGGAAATAAGGTTTATTTTATTCGAATAATGTTTTTATGTTTATTGTTTTTAGGAAATAAAGGAGTCAAGAAGAACTGGAGAAGTGAACTCAGCCCACCATCCATCCATCAGCACAACAAAGCCCAATATTGAAGACTGTCGTTACAGCTGCTGCGACAGACGCGGAAAAGACAGGCTGTCACCAGGCTGTCATGATAGACGCGGAAACGTGTGACAGATGCGTGACAGACGCGGAAACGTGTGATAGACGCGTCAGACACACTAAAACTCAACAGCCGCCCCGTTATTCGCGCCTGCCGTTACAGCTTCAACGGGCAGCAATTCCTTTTCTATAAAACCTCGTTTCATTTTCTCACTTCTGCCTTTCTTACTTGCTCTCCCCCTTTAGTTTTCATTTGCTTTCAATTACTTTTCACAACCCTTGCACTAAAATGTATTCTAGAAAAACCCGCCGCAATGCTGCCTCTACTTCCTCACTGGCAGCAGCTCTGATATTCAGGTTGTACAGCAACCACCCCAGCTCGCCCCGAGAACCAGAATCCGCCGCCAAATCCGCCTCAGCAGCAGCAGCGAAGACAACGCCTAAATTTAAGTTTCTTATCTTATTACTGCTGCCTGCAATTTATATTTTGTGATGTACTGCCTTCGTATGTTTTCATTTTTATTTTGTCATTTGCATTGAGGGCAATGCAACCCTCGAGTTTGGGGGTGGCAACCCTCCATATTAATGGAGTACATCTTAGTTAAATTTTGTGTCTTTTACTTAGTTATTTTTCTTAAAAAATTGAAAATTTTGGCTGAAAACTGTGAATTGAACTTACCTGTCGCGACAGCTCTGTTGTGGCAGTAACTTTAGGATAGTTTAAGGAGAAGTTTAGAGCCTTTCTATAGTTCGGAAAACTTAAACACCATTGTGACTGTTATACTGCTTAGATTTCTTTTAGCCAAACTAGAATAGGAAGCTTAGCACTTGAATAGCCCCTAGAGGTGCCTAACACTGGCTCTAGGAAAGAAGTTTAGCAAAAGAGACTCAACAGCCCTAGAGGTTCCCGAAACTGGCTCTAGGAAGTTAACTAGAGGTGCCTAAAACTGGCTCTAGTAAAACTTTACCTTGAAAAATAGAGAAATCGAGTTAAAAGAAAAAATTCAAAGGAGCATGAAAAAGTGCCTTCAAAAGATAAACTTTGGCATAAAAATTCGAGTTAAGAGTTGAATATTCTAGTGAAACTAAGAGAGTCTTGGCATATAATGTTCACAAGCATGCACACACTACACGAGGACTATAGTGAGATTCCGGACAGATCCTAAACTATCCAACAGGTTACTGCCGTCACAGGGAACGAACGACGGGTAAGGGAAAGTTCATTGTTTGAAAGCCAAAACAAAAGTATTTCTTTTTTTCTTTTAGGTCTTAGTTGCTTGAGGGCAAGCAAAAACTTGAGTTTTGGGATGTGTTGAGTGTGTAAAAGTTCTATTATTTACACCCTTTTTAACCCATATTTCTGCTGCATTCAAGCATTATTCATTGCATTTAGGTCAGTTTACAGCAAAACATCACAAATATATTCAAAGGCACAGATTCTACTAAAAATGGTTGTTTTTGCAGGTTGCTGTCGTAGCAGACAGAAAGGGCAGACGCTGGGCAGTGAAGCATAAGAGCTGAACTGGACAAGCAGACAAAGAGGACGATGCTGCCATGGTGCTGCTGTGACAACAAAGGACGACAGCAGTTTTGTGGAGAAGAAGCAAAGTGGACATCGATAGAAAGAGAAAATTCGGCCCGTCTGTCGTGTGAAAATCGCATATTTTTCCAGGCCCCAGATCAAAAGATATGTCAAGCCCAAAGTTCAAGGAGAGAAAATCCCAAGCAAGAAGATGACGGCTGGAAAGTAGATTCCTTGAAGATTTAGTCTTTATTAGAATCGTACTTTTATTTAAAGTTGTATTCTTGTTATTTTAGATAACTTGAGCCCAAAGCTTATATAAGGGCATGTATTTTAACCTAGAGGGAATATAACCGATTACCCTAGCCTCCTTCCCAAATTCTAGTCGTTTTCCTGCCCTCGACATGTTCTAAATCCTTCCTAGGGCCACGAGTTCATTTGTAAAGTAGTTGCAAGGGTTGTTTTGTTTTAGGAATTTTCAGTTCAATAAAATAAACTTCAAGTTCTCTTATTTTGGTTATTAATATCTTGAAAGAGCATCGAGAGAGCATTGTGAGTTTATCTATTTACTTAGCATCGGGAGAGTTAAGTATACGAAAGAAATAAGAGCAAGTTCTCTAGTTTATAGTTGAACTATCTCGGACCTAGGGATAGGACGAGGTTTAGTGGCTAAAGAAGAATTCATACACATCGGTGTTCATCATTCGATTCACGCCGGGAGGTATCATCAAAGACGTGATCATCGATAGACTTGGACCTAGGGATAGGCCAAGGCACATCTGGGATTCTTGCCAAACTTGAAGCACATAGTTGAGTGTTGCTGCCGCGACAATCAACGGACTGCTGCCGCGACGGGCGCGACGACAGAACTGGACTTCCTAAACTCTGCAATACCTGCACTACTGAGCAATTCAATACCAGCCCATTCTCACTATCTTGATATCTTTACTCTTTTATTTATGTTTACTTCATTATTCTCGTGACAACTTTCTCAAATATTTTCTTTACTTTCGTGCAGTGAATTAAGGTAAAGCTATTAGCCCAATCCCTGTGGAGACGATATTCGATACATCGTATCACTTTACTACTTGCGTCGTGTACACTTGCACTACCATTGCAATAGACTATTTTACACGCAACAAGTGCCTCATCGGCCAGCAATGCGATGGCGCACTTTAGCTTGTGCTTGTCCGAGCACTGAAGTTGCTTATTCATAATCCGCAAGGTGTTGTCCAACCAATATTTGGCAACTTCATGGTTGTCATCATCTTTCCCGGTAAAAGTATAAGCTCGGTACTGCGAAAGCTTATCAATAGGTGCTCGAGTGGGTTGAACAACATGAGTGATATGTTGCACAATTTGTTCGGCCCTCATCGCAGTCATAAACTGCCTGAACATGTCGACCATGTTTTTATAACACTAGGCCTGAGCGGTAGGTGCTGCAGGCCTGGTACCCTGTATAGGAGGGTCTTGTGGTTGCGATGGGTTCTGAGGATTTCCTCCTCTAATCTCATCGCCATGTGTCGAGGAGCCAGTACCAAGCTCGTCTATGTGAGCCTCATTAGTCTCAGACATGCCCTATATCGAAATTAGTCGACAAGTCACAAAATACACAATATAAAACTCCTAGGTGGCAGAGTAACACAAAAGCAATGCAACAAGCTTCAGTTTAATCCTAGAATCGACTAAACTATAGCTCTAATACCACAAATGTAACAACCTCTTCTCGGTCTTGTCGAGAATTGGGTCGGAAGGTGATACCGATAATCAATACAATAAACAGTATGACAAAATCTCAATTTGATCTTAACATTTACCCCAACAATTTGCAATAAAACAATACCCCGATGTTACTCAATCCAACTAATCCACACAAATCGATAATTAGTCAATTAAGAATAAATATTAACTATTATAAGTTTAGAGACAAAACTGTAAATTCAATAAATTAGGGGTCCTTCAATGCAATAAGTTGTACTAGAATGAAATTCACCCAATATTAACATACCTATAAAATTTCATACCATTTGGAGTCCATTAGCTCATTCAATTTGATCTTTCAAAGTTCAGTGACTAAACTATGAACATTGCAATGCCTTTAACTAACTTAACTAACCCCGTATCGAAACACCCTAGTGCTGTTTCGAAATGGGTGAATGATGGTCAACCCCTATTGACATTACCCTTTAGATCATACCGATACGGGCATGCCCTGTATCGAAACGGGATGACTTCCTTTGAATCGTTTCGATACGCTATAAACATGTATTGAAACGAGGAATTCCAGTGACAAAATGTTTCGAAACGGCCATGAATAGTTTCGATACGCCCTATTCCTCAAACTCAATTATGCTTACCCGTTTCGATACGGTCTGGCTTGTAATGACATATTTTTTCTGGTATTTATTCAATTTGACCTACCGAATGATGTCTAAATGCAACGAAACTTCACACACAACATTTCCATGGTATAAAATACTAGCATGCCAAATTTCATGATCATACAAATACGTTTACTATGTTTTGACCTTTTATCAGCCAAGTATGCACTTTCTAAGCCATTTTTTTAAAAAAAAGTGATGGGTCTCTTTAAAAACCCCCATCCTATTGAAGGGGAAAATAGTACTCCCAAACTAAGATTTATTAATAATATAAGAATTACAAGGACCCCTATTCCAATAATAGCAGGATTACATCCAAGAAACTGTAACCCCCTTAACCCGGTCTAGACGGTTGACCCGAATTAAGAAGTTTACACGGGGAAAACCAAAGTCAACCCGAAAGTCAACCTTGATTAACGACCCTTTTTTATCCTTATCTAATTGCACATTAACCCTAGATATGTTCATACAATCAGCATACTCAAAGATCAGCGCATTCGGAAAACATTCAGGGACTTAATTGCACAAAACACGAATTTAGGGACTAAAACGTAAATTCTAGAAATTACAAGGACTTAACCAACTTTTGAGTTACCAAAATGAAATTAGTCATGTTTCATGCTTCTCTACCAAATTTCAACTCCAACGGACATCTCAAACTCATTCAATTGCAAAAACAAGATTCAGGATCAAAACGCAAAGGTTTCAAAACATATAACCGTCAATTTCAGTGCCCAACCGTCGAGTGTTCCGAAAAAGTGAATACCTGTTCCGAAACACGGGACCGTTCCGAAACGAGTTCCGGAACAGGGCTCGACAGTAGCATTTTCGTTCTGGAACGGTTCAGCCCGTTTTGAAACACCTAGGCCATTTCAGGCCCCTGTTCCGAAACGGTGACACCCGTTCCGATACGACCTGCCCAGATTGCAGAAATTTTGTTGGTTTATCACACAATCGACCCATCAAACATGCTCCAAAGACAACCAAAACATACCAGCAAGTCATTCAACACTCAAGGAACATAATTGCATCAAAATCTAGATACAAACCACCCCTAGGTGCACCAACTCATTCAACACATCCAACACTCAATCATGCTTTTAAAACAAGAAGCATAACATAACGATTTAAGCATAAGAAGATTCAAACGTTGCAAGCGTTAAACCACATAGTTCAAAATCATAAACCAAACTTGTCCAACATACACAATCTCATTAAACATCAACATAAGAGATTCTCCCCCCCATTGCCTTTATTATCTATAGCTATTAACCGAGACATACATCTCAAGTGGAGCTCTCCTTGAATCCCTTGCTTCTCGCTGTCCCAACATCAAATATCTGCATTGATGGACAAAAAGGAGCGTAAGCACATAATGGTTAGTGAGGAATGCTCAAAACTAAAACACCATCAATGCAGCGAGTCATAAAACCTCTTTTAAAAACAACACAAATCGATAAACCGAAGCAATGTATGAAAACCCTTTTCAACAACATGCTTAAAATCATGCATTGCTCAAACATGAAAACCAACCCTTAGCTTAGATAAGCTAAGTAATGCACTTCAAAGCACAACCTTGCAAAACCATCAATTTAACCATTCCATGCATGAACATCATATGCAAAGTTATATACAAAATCCTTGGAAAACACTTCCACTTCACTTTACACTTCCCTCATACATGGAAATCATCTCAAAGCAAGAAACCTTTGAAAACCACTTACTCACTCAATCTATTTCATGCATTAAACAAATGCAACACATGAACCACAAAATCAATATTTGCATTACATGCCTTTAAAAACAAGTCTTCACAAGACTTCAATGCACTAAAGAGATTTCATGCACACATGCACCATTCTCAATAGAAAATAAACACTTGTTCAAGCTAACAAGCATTACATGCATTCTTGGTATATTACACACTTTCCATGCAACCTTGCATCATTTCAAACATCTCATGCTTCATTTCACACAAGAACATTATATTGGCTTCCAAGTGATAAGTCATAACCTTAACAACACCAAATACAATCGGATACGCGGATTACAAGCGTTGTCCCCACGCTTCATACACACTACCAATCTTAAGGTCCCCAAATGGAATTTTAACCACCATTTGACCTTACCATACACATGGTCCTCATATGGAATTTTAACCACCATATGACCTTAACATTCACAAGGTCCTCATATGGAATTTTAACCACCATATAACCTTAACATCACCCATTGGTAGTTGTATAACATCACTAACGAGATCCCGGGACATACAACACAAGATCCACACATGGACTTTACACCACCATTGTGATCTTAACAAACACAAGGTCCTCAAATGGAATTTTAACCACCATTATCACAAGTAAAAACTTAGGAAAATCAACCTATCCGGGATTGCATTAATCAAACCTCAATTTCTCATCAATTATACATTCATTTTACATCAAAATGACATCTCAAAACAATGTCCAATCAGATCATACGAATTTCATCAAAAATAAAAGCAAATCTTGCATTTTAAAGCCAAGATCAAGAACACAATTGAAAAAACCTTTAATAAAACACAAATCAAGGATTGAGAACTTGGGAATTTCAGTAAAGAACTGAGAATTTAGAGGAGAAGGACGTTCATACCTCTAAACTTGAGTTTCTCCCTTTTTGGAACCAAGATTCTTGAAAAACCAATAAGCAAATGCTAAGGTTTTGTTGTAGAATTGATTAGAGATCAAATGAGGATTGAGATCTCATCTTTAGTTGTCAAAATCAGAGGAAATTTTGCTGGAGAAATGTGTTTGGATTGAGAGAAAAGTTGAGAGAAAAGAAAATGGAAATTTAGAGAAAAGTTAGTTAAAAAGCCAAAATATCTTTCCCTCTTTTTTACCTTTATTTTAAAACCATTAATTAATTGATAAATATTCAGAAAAATCTGGAGAAACTCCTTTTGGGTAAATAGCTCCTTAAAGATTCAAAGTTTCAATCCTTTTTAAAACAGTCACCCAGTTTTCAAAAATTACATTTTGGTCACTAACCCAAAATGTCACTCTTCCAAACCTCATTTTGTAAAATTGATTTCACCTTTCTCTTATATATAATAAAAGAGGATTTTAAGACATTTTTCCATATTTTTAATGCAACCCGAACTAGGATTTCCTAAAAATCACCTTTTATATTCGAACCGCACTCTGACCGGCCCGGTCCAAATCCAAAACTTCTAAGCCCAAAATTGGGGTGTTACAACTCCCTCCCCCCTTAAGAAATTTCGTCCTCGAAATTTCAACTGGCGAGAAGAGAACAACCAAACTTCTCAAAGCAACACACAAGGCAACACAGGAGACTTAACCACCACTGAACACTCTCCTCACAAAACTCCACCAAACCCAACACCACCACATACTGTTCACAAATTCCAGAACACTCAGATGTTAACCACATCTTAACCTTTCACATTTCTGGACTGCACATAGCCCCAACAACAACCTGAAGAACCTCCAAACTTTTACATCATACACCACCTTAACTCATAACTCCCAAAACTTGTTCACATAGTAACACCAACCAACCTAGTTCAGCCGCCATATGACCCACAACCTTCACTGTTTCTAAAACTCCTTGCAAAACTACTCAACCTCTTCCAAAGGTTACTACACCAAGAAAGAATTCTTAAGCATCAACTTCTTACTCAAACTTCTCAACATATTGCTGATATTCCTTCACATCCGCCGCTATCATTACCATAACGATTCACCAGGACTACTCACCTAACATCCGAAAATCACATCACAAAACCCCAAACCTTGACTCCGCCAGCATTTCCACACACTACCAACTGCCTTCAGACGGAATTTACTTATTCATAACCAGCCAACCACTTCTCACAAGAACCCGTCCAACTAACAATGGCCTTTGATCTTACATTGCCTTTCCACTTCAAGCTTTGACTACAACACTTGCCTTACTAGAACATCGCCCAACCTATACATACATATTAAGGTTACGAAACTTCTATTCTCCCGGGCTAACCCTTTCCTACAACCCACAACACAACATCTTCTCAACTCTTCGTAGGTTGCTACGCACCATCACTTTCATAACCAACCCCTCTATTGCAATATCAAGCCACGTTCCTCAGCGCTCTGGAACACATCCACTAACTTACTACATCACTTAACACCAAGAAACCACCACTTTTACCAACATGCTATATCGCACTCACTATTACTGACAACTCACTTAATACCCTCCATTATTTCTAACATTCTCCTAGCACCAACACAACTTTTTAAACCCATCATCCAACCTAACCCTATCTCAACACTAATGGATCCGATTAACTATTAGCGAGTGTGAACGTTCGTATATATGATCACCAATATGCCCTATCAATGCCTGATGTACATGCATGCAAAACCTCTAATGTCATGTCACATGTATGCATGGACCAATACATATATAATATAGCATATAACAAATGATTTTAACTGTGCATGTATGTCGGTTCACACCCACCAATAACATCCTCAGAATCCGCCTAAAAATAACCCCTATCTCACCTCCAATTAGACCAACTCCATCATTCTAACAACCCATTATCCACAAGATACTCACTAATGCCCTCTTCACACTAAAGTTGTTTTCAAAACAACACCAACTACTACCCCAAACATGCTAGAAACGAGACCATACCACTACACAAGGAAATACCAACTGAAACCAAACTAAGATACTAGAGCAAAGGTTACTTAACAAGGTTACCTGAAAACACCTCACCGCCCCGGAGCTTCAACAGACAAGCTCTCTTCCTCGCAGAACCATCATTCTTCAATCGCACCGCTGCAGCACCAGCTAACACATTAAGGTCATCACCATCTCCCTGCGGTAAAGAACCCTGACTACCCCGAGCCAACTTCAAACAATTACGTCTCAAATGCTCAACAGACCCACAATTCCAACAGGTTTCCTTCTCCAAGCTCCTCACACCTTTCTGCCCTTCCTGCCACCTTCGAACCTTGTCTCAGCCATGCCCACGACCCTTCAGAGACCCTTCTGCTACCACTGAAGCTGATCTCACTACTTGAGGACAATTTCACTTCACATGTTCTTTAGAACCACAGTTCCAACAAACTCCTGCGCCCCAACAACCTCCAACATGGCGCCTTCCACAACGGTCACACACCGGTAGCTGAGCTTCCACTTCTTAATCATGCAGCACTTGCCAAAGATTTGCACTACCATCCAAGCTTCGATTCAAGCAAAACCCTCTATCACGTAGCCTCTTACGTCGACCACTCCCGAGGTCAGTACCCACAGCTCTCTCGCTTAAACTTTCCTCACCTTAATAAACTGAAACCACACCCTCACACTGCTTAACCCTTGGGAATTTCTCTCCAAGGTACCTTTCATAAAAGGCAGACACAAAGAAGTCCCAATCTATATCGTGGATATGCGATGCCACCGCCACCGATGTCCACCAGGCACAGGCGTCCTCCAACATCAATGAAACAACACTTCCCAGCTTACAAGCATAGTCACAACCTTCCTGATCCAAAATCAGAATTACACTGGCCAACCAGACCTCAAACGTCTCAGGTGTCGAACCGTGATACTCCACAGTTCCCAAATCATGTAAACGCTGTTTTGACAAACCAGCACATGCCACAGCCAGCACGTCTACAGGCTTTACTTTTGCCACAGCCTGAGATGTTTCAAACACCTCTTGAACTATAGGTGATGAACTCTTTGTCACAGAACCAACTTCTTCCTCCTGCCTTACTACCTCAAATCCAGGCACTCCATTAAAAGGTGAATTCCATGCCTTAACAACCTACTCTAAAGCAGCAACCATCTTATCCAACGGCCATTCTCTCATCGATTTCACCATGCTATTAACAACAAACAATCATAACAAAACAAACAAACCGATCATACCAGCTTTAAGGAAGGATTCAAAACTCCAACTCCAAAATAACACAATAGCTATAATAATAAGGCAATGGGTATCCCAAATTCTCCCCTTTTACATGACATAACAGTCAATAAAAACATGGACATCACAACATCAAGCATATCAATCCACATACTTCGATCATGCTCTCATCAAACAACATTCACTCGTAACAGCATAATATCAACATATCATACCCAATACACTTTCACCATTCATAAAATCAGCTTACATCACCAGCATATTGTTGAGTGTGTAAAAGTTTTATTATTTACACCCTTTTTAACCCATATTTCTGCTGCATTCAAGCATCATTGCATTGCATTTAGGTTAGTTTTCAGCAAAACATCACAAATATGTAAAAGGCACGGATTCTACTAAAAGATGGCTGATTTTGCAGGTAGCTGCCAAAGTTGACGAAGAAGGCAGGCGCAGGGCAGAGAAGCAGGAAAGCTGAACTGGACAAGCAGACGACGAGGACGAAGCTGCCATGGAGCTGTCGTGACAGCAAGGTGACAGCAGCCTCATGAAGAGAAAAAGTAAAGTGGACCTCGATAGATAGAGAAAAATCTGCTCGTCTGTCGTGTGAAAGCCAAATATTTTTCCAAGCCCCGGATCAAAAGATATGACAAGCCAAATCTCAAGGAGAGGAAATCCCTAGAAACAAGGATGGCGGCTGCAAAGTAGGAACTTTAGGGGTTAAGTCTTTATTAGAATCTTACTTTTAATTAAAGTTGTAATCCTTGTTAACTTAGAATACTTGAGCCCAAAGCTTATATAAGGGCATAGGTTTTAACCTAGAGAGGAACCCTCTCATCTTACCCCATAACCGATAACCTAAACCTCTCTGTCGTTTACCCGTCACCGACATGTTCTAAATTCCCCCTAGGGCCACGGGTTGTTTTGTAAAGTAGTTGCAAGGGTTGTTTTGTTTTAGGATTTTCCAAGTTCAATAAAATAGACTTCAAGTTCTCTTATTTTGGTTATTAACATCTCCCAAGAGCATCGGGAGAGCATTGTGAGGTTATCTATTTACTTAGCATCGGGAGAGTTAAGTATACGAAAGAAATAAGAGCGAGTTCTCTAGTTTATAGTTGAACTATCTTGTGCCTAGGGATAAGGCAAGGTTAAGTGGCTAAAGAAGAATTCATACACATCGGTGTTCATCCTTCGATTCACGCCGGGAGGTATCATCAAAGACGTGATCATTGACAGACTTGGACCTAGGGATAGGCCAAGGCAGATCTGGGATTCTTGCCAAACTTGAAGTACGGAGTTGGTGTGCCTGCTGCCGCGACAACCAACGGACAGCTGCCGCGACAGGTGCTGCCACGACAGGCGCGACGACAGAACTGGAATTCCTAAGCATCGAAATACCTGCACTACTGAGCAATTCAATACCAGCCCATTCTCTCTATCTTGAGATCTCAATCCTTTTATTTACATTTTTCCTTATTATTTTCGTGACAACTTTCTAAACTATTTTCTTTACTTCGTGCAGTAAACAAGGTGAAGCTATTAGCCCAATCCCTGTGGAGACGATATCCGATACTTCGTATCACTTTACTACTTGCGTCGTGTACACTTGCACTACAATTGTGATAGACTCTTTTACACGCAACAAGTTTTTGGCGCCGTTGCCGGGGATTAGCAACATAACTATACCTTTCTTTTATTGCACTTTCGTTTTTATTTTTATTTTCGTTTTTGTTTATTATTTTTATTTTCCTTAATTTTTCTTTTGTTCTTTCAACTCTCGCTTTTCACGAGGTTTTCTTGTTTATGCACAGATCGAAAAGAGGCGAAGATCCTGAGTATAAGTTAGATCCGGAAATCTAACGTTCCTTCAATCTCAAGAAACAACTTCGCCACCTTTTAGACCGGAACGAATACATTGAGGAATAGCTAGAGCAGATGGCCCGTAACCAGCCCGCTGGTGGAGGTATACCGCCTGTCGCCGATCCGCCTGCGGCAGATGGACGACGGTCATGTCGAGACTACATGCTGAACGATCATGTAGAACTGGAGACCACGCTGCCGGATATTGATGTTGATAACTTCGAGCTTAAACCCGTCATGTTTAGTATGATCAACAATGCCGGGCAGTTTAGTGGTGCTGTGACAGAAGATGCTAGGGAGCATCTCAAGACGTTCCAGGAGATCTGTGGTTTGTTTAGACTGCCAGGAGTTAGTCCGGAGATACTGAGGCTTCGGTTATTTCCCCATTCATTAAGGGACAGAGCTAAAACTTGGTGGAATAAACTTACACCGGGTTCAATCGTAACTTGGGCAGATTTATCTCGTGAACTCTTATCTCGTTTTAATTCTTCGCATTTATCTGAGCGATTACGTAACGAAATTGCTACTTTTCAACAGGAAGATGACGAGCCGATGCACGAGGCCTGGGACAGATTTACTACTCTTCTTCGGAACTGCCCAATGCATGGATTCCCCATCTGGAATCAGGTTACAAAGTTCTATAATGCTGCCAACCTACAAACTCGCATTCGGATTGATTCTGCAGCAAATGGATTATTATTGGATAAAGATCCAGACGAGGCATTGCAAGTTTTGAAAAATCTGGCCAAGAATGAGGAGCAGTTTCCGACAGCTAGAAGAGGGGGTAAACGGGTACTTGCTGTTAAGGACTATGAAGCCGACAGCACCATGAAATCACAGGTAGCATTCCTTACTAAAGCAATGAAAAGGTTATTGAATGAGGATGATTTACAAGGATTTGCTGTCGAGGAAGTTTGTACTATCTGTGAGGGAAATCATAGTCGGGATGAGTGCCCAATACAAATAGAAGAGGGAAAATATGTTGGAAATTACAAGCTGAACTACAATTCCAACAATTATAACCCTAATTGGAGGAAGGATCCCAAATTTTCCTGGAGTAATCCCAATAACGCCCTAAATCCGCAAGCACACAATCAGAATCAGGGAGGGCCTAGATTGCTGACGCGACAGCAACTGCCGCAGCACCCGCCGCCGCAGCAGCAACAGCAGCCACCACCTGCCACGAGTAGTATATTGGAACAGATGCTGGCCACTTTTATGTCTCAGACCAGTACTTATATGGAGAATATGAATCAGTTTGTCAAGAAGACGGAAACCTTTATGGATAAAATCGAGATGAGGATGACAAACCATGAAGCTACCTTGAAATCTCTAGAGACACAAATGGGTCAGGTTTCTCAACATATTAAGCCGAGGCAGGATGGGGGATTCCGTAGCAATACTGAAAATGCTAGACCGCCCCCACATGAGCAATGTAAGGCAATTACTACTAGGAGTGGGAAGAAACTACCAGGGCCGGAAAAAGAAGCTGAAACAGAAAAGGAACCTGCCTTGGATAAACCTGCCGAGGAAGCTGCCCCGACAGGTGATAAACAGACTGCTGCCGATGAGCCTGTCACGACAGCAGAAGCGTCATAGGAGAAAAACGATGATATTCGTCCTCAGATTCGCATGAAGTGGGAATAACGTATTGCTGATTACCTTCCTCCACCACCTTTTCCTCAACGAATACAGCAAGCTAAGCATGAATCTCAACTTAAAAAGATTTATGATATTTTTAAGCAGGTTCATATTAATATTCCATTGTTAGATGTTGTTAGGGAGATGACCGGTTATGCTAAATTTCTCAAGGATGTTATGTCGAAAAAATCTAAACTTGGGGAATTTAAACGGTAAAGATGATAGAAGGTTGCATGAGCATTCATCATCGGCAGCCACCTCAGAAAAAGAAGGATCCGGGGAGCTTCATCATACCCTGCGTAATCGGAAATAAATTTGTGGGTAAGGCACTTTGTGATCTTGGTGCTAGTGTTAATTTAATGCCAAAGTCTGTTTTTCAGAAATTAGGTATTGGAAAGGCGCGGCCCACGACAGTAACTCTGCAGCTGGCCGACCGCTCTTATGTTCATCCCGAAGGGAAAATTGAAGATATTCTGGTAAGAGTGGATAAGCTTATTTTTCCTGCTGACTTTCTTATCTTGGATTGTGAGGCAGACGAAAACGCACCAGTCATCCTTGGGCGACCCTTCTTAGCCACGGGAAGATCATTGATTGATGTGGAGAAAGGAGAACTCACCATGCGCGTGAACGATCAAGAGATTATGTTGAATGTTCTCCAAGCGATGAAACATGCTGATGTGGACGAGGAATGCAAGGCCATCATTGAGGTGACACTTGATCACCCCTGCATCAGGTCGGGCTGCCGTGATATAAAATTTGGTCACTGCCGCGACAGCCACCTACAGGCCTATCACGACAGCAACGACGACAGTACCGACGACAGCGACTCCTCTGAATCCGATACATCTGATACTGAAGGTCAGGAGGAGGTAAACTGGTTAGGCCATCGTCCAGGTAAGTTATTCGAACCTTTGAATTACACTTCGGATAACCATTTAATCCAAAAGCCATCTACTGTTGAACCACCTGCCTTAGAACTTAAGCCCCTGCCAGGGCAGTTAAAATATGCTTATCTTTGCTCCAATGATACACTGCCTGTAATCATCTCTGCTAAGCTGCCACAGGAACAGGAACGGCAGCTAATCGGCATGCTAAGGCAGCACAAGAAGGCGATTGGATGGACGATAGCAGATATTCAAGGCATTAGTCCGGCGTTATGCATGCACAAAATCCTCCTAGAGGAAGATCATAAGCCGACTATTGATGCCCAAAGGCGGTTAAACCATGCAATGAAGGAGGTAGTGCGTAAAGAGATAATCAAGTGGTTAGATGCTGGTATTATTTACGCCATCTCCGACAGAAAATGGGTGAGCCCGGTGCAATGCGTACCAAAGAAATGAGGAATGACTGTGATAACCAACGAGAACAATGAGTTAATCCCAACCAGGACTGTGACCGGTTGGAGGGTTTGTATGGACTATCGGAAGCTTAATAAAGCTACCCGAAAGGACCACTTTCCTTTACCCTTTATTGATAAAATGCTTGATAGATTAGCGGGTAAACCTTACTATTGTTTTCTTGATGGATATTCAGGTTATAACCAAATTGCCATCGCACCGGAGGATCAAGAAAAGACGACTTTTACATGCCCCTACGGAACATACGCATTTAGGAGAATGCCATTCGGATTATGTAATGCACCTACCACCTTCCAAAGGTGCATGATGGCCATATTCTCCGACATGGTAGAGGACTTCCTTGAGATTTTCATGGATGATTTTTCCGTCTTTGGAGACGATTTTGAGAGCTGCATAGGCAATCTTCAAAAGGTACTTGAAAGATGTGAAAAAGCTAATCTTGTTCTAAATTGGGAAAAATGCCATTTTATGGTGGATGAGGGGATAGTCCTTGGCCATAAGATTAGCTGTCGTGGGATAGAAGTCGACAGGGCTAAGATTGAAGTAATTGAGAAGCTGCCGCCGCCGACCACAGTCAAGGGCATTAGGAGTTTTTTAGGGCATGCGGGTTTTTATCGGAGATTCATTGAAATTTTTTCAAAGATCACCAAGCCGCTATGCCATCTCTTAGAGCAGAACCGACCCTTTGACTTTAATGAGGAATGTACTGAAGCATTCAAGCTTCTGAAAGAAAAATTGGTGACAGCCCCCATAGTACAGCCACCAGACTGGACACAGCCATTCCAGATCATGTGTGATGCTAGTGACTATGCTGTCGGGGCAGCACTTGGGCAGCGCAGAGATAAGCTGTTTCATGTCATATACTATGCCAGCAAAACATTAAATGACGCCCAAGTGAACTACACCACCACAGAAAAGGAGCTGTTAGCTGTGGTGTTCTCCATCGACAAGTTTCGTTCTTACATACTTGGGACGAAGGTAATAATACACACCGACCATTCTGCCCTAAAGTATTTGTTCGCAAAGAAGGATGCAAAGCCTAGATTGATACGGTGGATCTTGCTATTACAAGAATTCGACCTTGAGATCAAGAATAAAAAGGGGACAGAAAATCAGGTGGCAGACCACTTGTCAAGGTTGGAAAAGGGACAGAGTCTACCAATCGACGAGACAAATATACTGGAGACCTTCCCAGATGAGCAGCTCTTTGCTGCCGCAATCGCCGTCGCGACAGTCATGGCGGCAGGTAAGTCTTCTGAACTCCCCTGGTATGCTGATTTCGTTAATTTTATAGTTAGCAGAATACTCCCTTCTGATCTTAACTATCAAGCCATGAAGAGGTTCCAAAATGATGTTAAGCATTATTATTGGGACGAACCTCTTCTTTTCAAACTATGCGCAGATAAGGTTATAAGGAGGTGTGTACCACAAGAAGAGCAAGAAGACATTCTCCATCACTACCATGCTTTACAATATGGAGGTCACTTAGGAGGCAATAAAACAGCTGCCAAGGTGCTGCAGTCAGGGTTCTACTGGCCGACACTGTATAAAGATGCACAGGACTTTTACAAGAACTGTGACAGGTGCCAGCGGACAGGTAACATCTCGAGGAGAAACGAGATGCCACTGCAGAACATTCTTGAAGTCGAGATCTTCGACGTTTGGGGGATTAATTTTATGGGACCTTTTCCATCTTCATGTGGAAATCTATACATCCTCCTAGCAGTAGATTATGTCTCTAAGTGGGTAGAAGCTATCGCCACTCAAAAGAATGATGCCAAGACGGTCCAAAAGTTTTTGCACAAAAATATTTTTTCTAGATTTGGCATCCCTAAGGCGATTATCAGTGATGAAGGGAGACATTTTGATAATAGGGTAATTGCTGCTGCCTTGAAGAAATATGGTGTCAAGCACAGGATCGCGACAGCATACCACCCACAGACCAATGGACAGGCTGAGATATCCAATAGGGAAGTGAAGAACATTCTTGAAAAGATGGTTAAGCCAACTAGGAAAGATTGGTCTTTACTTTTGAATGATGCATTATGGGCATATAGGACAGCTTTTAAGACTCCATTGGGCATGTCTCCATACCGACTGATTTATGGAAAAATCTGTCACTTGCCTGTTGAGATCGAACACAAAGCATATTGGGCAATCAAGGCAGTGAATTTGGACTTGGATAAAGCAGGCCAGAAAAGGCTATTAGATCTGAATGAGATTGAGGAATTACGGAAAATGGCCTACGACAACGCAAGGATCTACAAGGAGAAGACTAAGAAGTGGCATGATAGGAAGTTGCTGCCACGACAGTTCTGCCCAGGGCAGCTTGTGTTGTTATTTAATTCTAGGTTGAAACTCTTTCCAGGGAAGTTAAAATCTAGATGGTCTGGCCCGTTCCAAGTGGTACAAGTTTTTCCCCATGGTGCCATCACTATCCGATCATTAAAAGACGGGCACCAATTCAAAGTCAATGGACAACGCCTCAAGCATTATTAGGGGACTGAAGCCCCAGGAATACAGGAAGTGGTTACTTTAGGAGATGCCCCACAAGGCATCCCTAATTTAACCTAAATTTTATTCTTATTATTTATTTTTATTAATTATTATTTATTAGGAAATTAGGTTTATTTTATTCGAATAATGTTTTTTATATCTTCTGTTTTTAGGAAATAAAGGAGTGAAGAAGAAAAGGAGAAGTGACCCAAGCCCACCATCCATCCGTCAGCCCAACAGAGCCCATTTATTGAAGCCTGTCGTTTCGGCTGCCGCCGCAGACGGATAAGACAGGCTGTCAACAACTGACACGGCAGACGCAGAAGAGTGTGGCAGACGCATGACAGACGCATAAATGCGTGTCAGACGCATCAGACACGCTAAATCCCATCCGTCGCCCCGTTATTCACGCCTGCCGTTACAGCATTAAACGGGCAGCAACTCGACCGCTATAAAACCCCGTTTTCATTTTCATTTTTTCTCACTTCTGCTTATTCTTCCTTGCTTTCTCCTATAGTTTTCATTTGCTTTCATTATTTTCACAACCCTTTCTACTAATATGTCGCCTGGACAGTCCCGCCGTAGTGTTGCCTCAGCCTCTTCTTCAGCAGCAGCGACGCCCTTCGCCACAAAAGAATTATGGGAGGAAAGGGTTTCGTCTACATCCGAAAGGCACCCAACATGGGACTCCGGCCATTCATTGCGACGGCCATAAGAGCTCAACAATGGGAGCAGTTCGTTGAACAACCGACAAAACTAAAAGACACATTGGTCCGGGAGTTCTATGCTTCCATCAACAGCAGAACGGCAACATCTGTCACCGTTCGAGGAGTAACAGTGCCATTCACAGCTGACAGCATCAACCACATGTGTGGCCTCTACTTTGGCCCCGATGATGATGCCCACCAGAAATTTCTAGACACCCTCTATGCTGCCGCCTATGGTGCTGTCATGGCGGAGGTGACAGAGGAAGGAACAAAATGTACCACAAGCAAAAAGAACCCCCACTCTGTCAAAAGGGGCAGCTACTCCCGGAAGCCAAACTCTGGAACGCTTTCATCAAAAAGCGTATCATGCCTTCCTCCCACCACACGACGGTGAACCAGCAGCGGCTCGCCCTCATTCATTCAATCATGCACGACAGGCCTATCAATGTGGGCCGCTATATGAGGGAAAGCATCCTAGACTGCACATTCCGCTCCGACTCCCGCCTCTGCTTGCCATTCACAATAACTTCCCTATGCCGTTGTGCTGCTGTCCCCGAGGAATCCTCCGACAAACTAATCAAGGGAAGAGGCTGGACAGACAACAACATCAACAGCCTCATGGAGCTGGTAGTGGCTACACCTATCTCTTCCTTCAACCCAGCCGGCTCCCCAGCAGAATCATCAGAGGAGCCTGCCCCTGAACCTGCCGCCGCCACCGCTCTGACAGACCAGTCTGCCCACATCCTTGCTGTGATACAACGGGTGGAAGAGAGACAAATGGGATTGATGACCTTCATCCGGGATTTCACCAACTCGACGGTAAACTTTATTACCAACACTTTAAATTTTCCCGATGTTAATTTCCCTACTTTTCCTGCCCATTATTTCCACATCCCCTCCCCTGTCCACACACCTACACCACCTGCCTCCCCCCATGCACAATCTACTGCCTCCACCCCATCACCTACCCCGACGGCAGCCGGCAGTCCAACGGCTGAAACCTCTGCCAGAGGCACGAAGAGACCTGCCTTAGATGATAGTCCTCTGATTAGGAGGAATTTGGAGAGGGAGTTTACGCCTGTCAAGAGGCAGAAGCACGTGGCAGACAGGAAGCTGATGCCCAAGGCTAGCACCACCACCAACAGCACTTGGGACAGTGGCAGCAGTTCCCACGTCCAGCTCGTGGAGCAACCTGCCCAGCCTCCTCCACAGCCCAGGCGCCACCGTCAGATCCATGTCAGCAGTAGCAGCGAGGACATCGATTGAAAAATTTAAGTCTTTTATTTTCCTTTTATTGCTGCATGTTTATATCTTTTGTGATGTACTTGTCTTCATGTTTTTGTTTTTTCTGTCATTTTGCAATGAGGGCAATGCAACCCTCGAGTTTGGGGGTGGCAACCCTCCATCATTAATGGAGTCGTAGTACATCTTTCAATTATTGTTGTGTCTTTTATTTAAGTTCTCTTAAAAAAATCAGAAAATTTAAAACTGTTGGCTTAAAACTGTGAAGTTAACTTACCTGTCATGACAGCTCTGTCGTGGCAGCGTCTTTAGGATAGTTTAAGGAGAAGTTTATAGCCTTTCTATAGTTCTGAAAAATTTAAACACCATTGTGACTGTTATATTGCTTAGATTTCTTTTAGCCAAACTAGAATAGGAAGCTTAGAACTTGAATAGCCCCTAGAGGTGCCTAACACTGGCTCTAGGAAAGAAGTTTAGCAAAAGAAAATCAAAAACCTAGAGGTGCCCGAAACCGGCTCTAGGAAGCTAACTAGAGGTGCCCAAAACTGGCTCTAGAAAAACTTAGCTTGAAAATATAAAGAAAAAGAAGCATGAAAATGTGTCTTCAAGAAAATAAACTTTGGCATAAAAATTCGAGTTAAAAAGTTGAATATTCTAGCGAAACTAAGAGAGTCTTAGCATATAACTGTTCACAAGCATGCACACACTGCACGAGAGCTATAGGAAGATTCCGGACAGATCCTAACCTTTCCGATAGGTTGCTGCCGCCATAGAGAGTGAGCGACGGGTAAGGGACAGTTCACTGTTTGAAGGCCAACACAAAAATAATCATTTTTCTTTTAGGTCTTAATTGCTTGAGGGCAAGCAAAAACTTGAGTTTGGGGGTGTGTTGAGTGTGTAAAAGTTCTATTATTTACACCCTTTTTAACCCATATTTCTGCTGCATTCAAGCATCATTGCATTGCATTTAGGTTAGTTTTCAGCAAAACATCACAAATATGTAAAAGGCACGGATTCTACTAAAAGATGGCTGATTTTGCAGGTAGCTGCCAAAGTTGACGAAGAAGGCAGGCGCAGGGCAGAGAAGCAGGAAAGCTGAACTGGACAAGCAGACGACGAGGACGAAGCTGCCATGGAGCTGTCGTGACAGCAAGGTGACAGCAGCCTCATAAAGAGAAAAAGTAAAGTGGACCTCGATAGATAGAGAAAAATCTGCTCGTCTGTCGTGTGAAAGCCAAATATTTTTCCAAGCCCCGGATCAAAAGATATGACAAGCCAAAGCTCAAGGAGAGGAAATCCCTAGAAACAAGGATGGCGGCTGCAAAGTAGGAACTTTAGGGATTAAGTCTTTATTAGAATCTTACTTTTAATTAAAGTTGTAATCCTTGTTAACTTAGAATACTTGAGCCCAAAGCTTATATAAGGGCATAGGTTTTAACCTAGAGAGGAACCCTCTCATCTTACCCCATAACCGATAACCTAAACCTCTCTGTCGTTTACCCGTCACCGACATGTTCTAAATTCCCCCTAGGGCACGAGTTGTTTTGTAAAGTAGTTGCAAGGGTTGTTTTGTTTTAGGATTTTCCAAGTTCAATAAAATAGACTTCAAGTTCTCTTATTTTGGTTATTAACATCTCGCAAGAGCATCGGGAGAGCATTGTGAGGTTATCTATTTATTTAGCATCGGGAGAGTTAAGTATACGAAAGAAATAAGAGCGAGTTCTCTAGTTTATAGTTGAACTATCTTGTGCCTAGGGATAGGGCAAGGTTAAGTGGCTAAAGAAGAATTCATACACATCGGTGTTCATCCTTCGATTCACGCCGGGAGGTATCATCAAAGACGTGATCATCGACAGACTTGGACCTAGGGATAGGCCAAGGCAGATCTGGGATTCTTGCCAAACTTGAAGTACGGAGTTGGTGTGCCTGCTGCCGCGACAACCAACGGACAGCTGCCGCGACAGGTGCGAGGACAGAACTGGAATTCCTAAGCATCGCAATACCTGCACTACTGAGCAATTCAATACCAGCCCATTCTCTCTATCTTGAGATCTCAATCCTTTTATTTACATTTTTCCTTATTATTTTCGTGACAACTTTCTAAACTATTTTCTTTACTTCGTGCAGTAAACAAGGTGAAGCTATTAGCCCAATCCCTGTGGAGACGATATCCGATACTTCGTATCACTTTACTACTTGCGTCGTGTACACTTGCACTACAATTGCGATAGACTCTTTTACACGCAACACATATCATCAGCACAAATCCACCTTAGCTCAAAGAATATTCACAATCGAAAAGCATGCTAAAAACATCAACAATTCGCTCAAAGACACACTTTCCAACCGACTTTCAACCACACATCAGAATAAACATTAAACACTTATCATAACAATTTACCATTTCACCCAAGCATTCGCAACTCAGCTCTGATACCACCAAATGTAACCCCCTTAACCCGGTCTAGACGGTTGACCCGAATTAAGAAGTTTACACAGGGAAAACCAAAGTCAACCCAAAAGTCAACCTTGATTAACGACCCTTTTTTTAATCTTATCTAATTGCACATTAACCCTAGATATGTTCATACAATCAGCATACTCAAATATCAGCGCATTCGGAAAACATTCAGGGACTTAACTGCACAAAACACGAATTTAGGGACTAAAACGTAAATTACATTGTCACAAACACATCAAAATACGCATAAACGACTAGTTCGACTACTTTGTCACATTCCTAGGAGTTCAAAAGGTCAAAGTAAATTACTTTAGGGCTTGTAGTGACTTGTCCTGCCTTGACAATCTGATCCTTCTACGCACGATCTTTCAACCTAAAATGCATGAGATGAGACACGTTAGGCATACATTGCATAGTGAGTTAGTCATAAACAATATGAACATCAATGTAACATGTATCAATATTCATGCTCTCATGCTTATATATATTGATGCTATGCATCAATAAAACAATATTTTGCATATTTATTCATCATTAATCCTTGGATTGAATCAAGATAGTGGATACGCGAATTTCTACGCCTCACCAAGTCAATGAATGGTCTAGTGCTCCGCCTTGACAATATGACCAATATCAACACACATCCCTCCGCCTCGCCAAATCAATATTGGTCGTAGCCTTAGGACCATAGTCCACCCGTACACTGAGCTCATGAATTCTATGGCATTTCAATTGTATCCAATATCCATTTAAATCCAAGGTTTCAATGTTCATACTCGTATTCAATATTCAATGTTCAATGAGAATGTCAATGACCAATGCTCTCGATATTATTAATATTTCATAGTCCAATAACAATATCAATATCCAATGATTTCTTTACAATGTTTTGATGATAATAACTATAACAATGACAACGCACAACGACGATACCAATATCTATATCTAATGTTCAATAACAATTCAATGTAATTTCTTCAATGAAAATATTAGCGATATGGTCGAAAACAACAATAAAAGATTCGGTAAGGCTTTCCGCCTAGTCTTGAGACTCCGACTACACTCACCTTGACACTTTGAAGCTTTCAAGGCTCTTGGATAACAATCCCCTTCTTCCTAGCTTTGGATGGAGACGATGGATGCTCTTTATCAATTTCTTGAGCTAGAAAATCAATAGGGAGATTGTTAGGATCGATGTTACGACATCAAAATCCATATAACAATATCAAAATCGATATGCGATTTCAATATAGATGACAACGATGAGGTATCCATGGATAGTCAAAACCCTAGCTTAAGATTAAGCTTGATATATCCAAGGAATCCAAAAACCGATTGAGGAATATAGCTTACCCGATCGATAGCAACGACTCGATATCGATAAAACAAAAAAAATGAAGCTTAAGAGTTTCTCCAATAGAGGTGTGTGCTTGAAGGAAGAAGATGATGACGATAGAGGTGTTTGCTTCAAGTTCTCGGGTAAGCTCTCTAATTTCATTTTCCTTTTGTTTTGTATAACATATATGTATTCCTTTAAATTGGCTTTCCTTTAGGTGAAGCAATCTCACCAGATTATCCCATGTTGGGACATTAGTTATTGAGAAGGGGCTAATCGCAAGATTAGTCCTTCGATTCTCAAAGCCTCATAGTTTTAACTCCTAAATTCCCAATTTTTATAATTTAGTCACCTTAATACTTTGATACTATCCAATAGGGTCCAATAACAATAATTTAACTCAATTAGATTCCCATATCAATGATTAACTAGTCAATATTATATTTGGACTTTATCGATACAAAATTTCCGATCACCGAAACTCAATTCCGACTAGACCAGATTTTGGGTGTTACAGATGACAAATGAGGAAATAACTATATCTAACGATCTATGAATTTGAGTTCGAATTATTTCGAATTTAGATTATTTTGGATTTTAGTAAATATAATGAATGATATAAATTAGCAACTACATTTAACTGTCACCAATGGTGCATATGTTGCATCTTGAAATAAACCAACGTTTTGAAATATATGAGTTATATTTTGAAGCAATTCGGCTTTGTCTTTGAGATGTTGTGTTATTTTGTTATAGCCTAGTTGGGGTGTTCTCTTTTCCTCCACCTAGGTTTAGGGAGATTTTTAATGAGGCTCCCAACAACAGCATAAACTTTACTAATAATAAAAAGCTTGCTAAGCCAAAAAAAGTTATATTTTGGTGCACAACATTCATATAAAAAAATACATAACGCTTCGTATTTAATTAAAAATCTAAAATTCTAAACCTTTAGCCTGAAAACCCTAAATCATATGTTCTAAATCATACAGCCTAAACCTCTAAATCTCTAAACCATAAAGTAAACTCATAAACCCTAAAATTAAACAATTTGTGTATCAAAGTATTTTTTGAATATGATTTACATTTTGGTAGAACATATGTTTAATAAAAATTTACACAACTCTTCTCATTTAAACGGTAAGATCTAAAATGTATATCTTTAACCTTAAAACACTAAATCCTATACAGTAAAGCTTAAATCTTATTTAGGATACAAAGATTATTATCATATACAATGCGGGTGGAATAAAACTATTCCAGAAATGGGGTTAGTTTTGTAACACCCCTAGATTTGTAAAAAAAAAAAGAAAAAAAAGTGAAGGGAATTGAGGCTGGTGGATTTCGAACCAGCGACATAGCCCCAGCCTCATGCCCTTGTGTTTAACCACTTAGCTAAGTGCCCAAGCTTGTCAAGGGATAACTCCGTTAAGTCTTGAAGTAAAAGTTTCGGTTTTTTTTACCCGAATTAAAATCAATTTGACTCCTCACCTGCCTTTTTTTCGAATATGGAAAATTGAGAGAGAGAGAGAGAGAGATTCTAGAACTCTCTTAGACTTTCTCCCAGCCACCACCGTTCGGCCCTCCTGATCTCACTCACCACAGCACCGTGCGTGACACCGCCACCACCGGTGTGTGCATCGTTTCACTCCGATCACCTAGCCACCTGTCACGCGCGCAACCGAGCCACCATCGCCGGAAAAAGCTTGTTCAAAGTTTCGACCTAATGACCCTCATCGCCTCGCCTCTGTTCCTCGCGATTTCTGGCTCCGTCCACCGTCTGATCGCGACACCACCACCGGATCTGAGCTTCGAACGAAGTGGCGAGCAAAACCCAGACGTCCGACAACACATCCGGCGCCGATAAGGGCTTCATCGGCGTTACGTGATAATCCGGCCTTTTTTGAACTTTTTAGGTAAATTCCGGTTGAATTCTTGCATGCTTGGCTGAGTTTTGGAATAATATGATATGGGTTCGATAATCTCTTGATTTTTGGCATAATCGACGAGAAAAGGGCATCTCCGGCGACTTTTCCGATGGCCGTCCGATGACCGGAAATTTTGGGTGAGTAAACCGGGCTGAACCGTCCAACCCGGTCCGAACCAATCTAACCCGGTCTGAACTAGCCCAAACCCAAACCGAGCCCAAAACATGACCCGCCCGACCTATCCGACCCGACCTGGTTGTCCGAGTTGACTCAGTGAGTCAGCTCACCCGAGTTGACTCCATGAGTCAAACCACTTGACCTGTGACGTCAGCGTTGACTTGATCGTTAACGTCAGCGTTGACTTTGACCGTTGACCAAAAAGTCAAATTTTCCGAAAACTCCTATTTTATGTTTTTCGACGTCCTGAGTCCGTTTTTGAAGCCCGTTTTGAAAAATTCTGATCCGAAAGCCTCTGAATCTGACCTTGAGCCCGAACTTGTTTATGTAGTTAATTTTTCAGTTAAGAGCTCTATGAATAAGGACTAAAATGGAATATTGTGTGATTGAAGGTACTCTTAGCTCCTTGAATACGAATTGTTGTTGGACAAAGAATTCGAGTTCGATTGCAATTGAATGGGGTTTCATGAATCGACAGATATAGCTCGGAGTTAAGGTAATACATTACTACCCCTTGTATGCTTTATGTACATGTTGATATCTAGTTAAAGCATGCATGCTTATGATAAGTGTTTTGTGAACTTTGCTTAAGCCGGATTCGATACGAAAAATAAGTATGAGAGTCAGTAAGAGTAAAATACTCGGATAAGAATATTAATAGACCAGGAGTGTCGAAAGTGCTAATAATAATAATACAGTTAAATCTGAAACTCTATCAATGGTGTCTAAGAACCAATGTTCAGAATGCGGAGTATGAGATGTTGGATATGAAATTACGAAAATGCCCTTGGAGCATAAGTATGACTAAACTACCCCTCTAATAAAGGAAATGACCTAAAATCTACATTCGACCTGATTATGCAATTTACACTACCCAAGATGTAGGTTTTATTGGAAAGACTTCGGCATCATTATGCAATACAAGTGATACAAACTTGGATAATCCCTCAAACTCTGTATAACACATGAATGAGAATTCTCTGGAAATATTGTTCAAACCCTAAGTCGATCCTTATGACAGTAACGCCCTCGAGCACCGAAATGTCTGATTAGTTTGAATGACGTTATACCCTCAAGTTCTGTAATTAATGAATCGTCTGTAAGGGCCAGAGAGTTAGGACAACTTAATCTCGTTTGAGTACGTGAATAATGGAGGTACGAAATGGTAATTCATAAAGAAATGGTAGATTTATCTTAGTCTAAAATAACCGAAATACCCTCATGAGCTAATCGGTAACTATGTATTTGATGAAATTCTGGATTTGTTAATAAGACTTAAATAGCTAAGGTTCCCTTAAGTGTTGAGAAATATGACATGTGTATGCCCATCGCTCACCATATCGATGTAAGGTAGGAAGATCCACATAGATTGTATGTTCGATTACTCAAATTTAAACCGTGTAGTAAAGTATGAGGGCGATTGTTCAGACATACAATACAATCAGTGTTAAGTTCTGATGCACGCAAATTACTCACATCTGAACGTTGGTAAGTATTGTCAAGTCGGGTTATGCCACATTAAACAAATTATAGAGGTATGATAAATTGTTAGAGCCCCTGGGAATTATAATTTTCGTTCTGATATGATTGTACCATAGTATAAAATCTGTCATGACAGTCAAATAACTAAAACGCCATGATAGCCTAAATAATTAGAACATCACTGAAAATATCTTATAACTTAAAAGACTTTAATTTAGAAATTCTTGAATGTCCGGTTAGAAAACTAATGAGAAAATAAGATACTCGAGTTCTGTGAACCATTGCTTATGCTTTGTTGGTATAAATTACAAAAATGTCCATATGTGATAAAATGACTATAATGCCCTTGTAGGCATAAATTACTAATTAACTCATGATGCATCTAAACTCTCAAAGATCTTGATGTATCACATCCTGAATATCTAGGTTAAACCGTTAGTATGAACCCCTTTCTAATAGGGGCCACGTTTCAGAAATCTATTCAAATTGTCAAAAGTTTAATATGTCTCATTCCGTAAATGTCAAGCATCTCCAAGAAATGATCTGTTCTATCTAGTGTGTTCCATGTGTGTTATATTCTGTTGAATGAAGTGCATAATGATTTAATTATAAACAATATTATGTTTGATTAATATTTTATGTTATTGAGATTGCATCACTATGTTGGAAAATGAGACGAAATGATCAACTGGATATATGATGACATGCTCTGCGTACTTGATGTATGTTTGTTCAACGTGTATACTTGTTATGTGATTGCTTGATCTATGATGGTATTGTCTGGTTGTCTGATGAACTTGATAGTATGATATGTTAGCTTGACCTATAATGTTACAATCTGTTTGCATGATGAATGATGAAAATGTCTTCTCTGCTCATTGGTATGCCCATTTATCTGTCAAAATCATGAATTCTTCCGTTTCTGATGCTCTGAATAACATATACCTGTCACATGTATTTTGTTACCCATGTCTGGAATCTGAACATTGATTACTATCTAGGGTATACTGTTGGGTTATGTAATGAAGTCTCTGTTGGTACAGCCCTGATCAAGCTGGTAAATCCTTATGGACTCAAGGTCTCCCCTTGAGTGGCACCTATGCCCATCGGGCCTAGGTTAAGTCCTTATGGACCTAAGGCAGCCCCTTAGGTGGCACCTATGCCCATCGGGCATAGGGCAAGTCCTTATGGATGCAGTTCTGGGGGACTGCATATTGGTGCAAGGTTGGAGGGTAGTTACTCGTAAACCATTGTATGCACTTGAACATTTGCATTGAATTGTTATGTGTTCTCATGATATGATTGGTATGCATTTATGCCTATTTGATATGCACTTTTTGGGACACACTAGACTTTAAACTCGTTTTCATCTTTGTTGAGTGTGTAAAAGTTCTATTATTTACACCCTTTTTAACCCATATTTCTGCTGCATTCAAGCATCATTGCATTGCATTTAGGTTAGTTTTCAGTAAAACATCACAAATGGATTAAAAGCACGGATTCTACTAAAAGATGGCTTATTTTGCAGATATCTGCCATAGTTGACAAAGAAGGCAGGCGCAGGGCAGAGAAGCAGAAGAGCTGAACTGGACAAGCAGACGAAGAAGACGAAGCTGCCATGGATCTGTCGTGATAGCAGGGTGACAGCAGATTTATGAAGAGGAAAAGTAAAGTGGACCTCGATAGATAGAGAAAAATCTGCTCGTCTGTCGTGTGAAAGCCAAATATTTTTCCAAGCCCCGGATCAAAAGATATGTCAAGCCAAAGCTCAAGGAGAAGAATTCTCATAAAGCAAGGATGCGGCTGAAAAGTAGGAACTTTAGAGATTAAGTCTTTATTAGAATCTTACTTTTAATTAAAGTTGTAATCCTTGTTAACTTAGAATACTTGAGCCCAAAGCTTATATAAGGGCATAGGTTTTAACCTAGGGAGACATCCCTCATTCTAGACCATAACCGATAACCTAAACCCCCCTGCCGTTTACCCGTCACCGACATGTTCTAAATTCCCCCTAGGGCTATGGGTTGTTTTGTAAAGTAGTTGCAAGGGTTATTTTGTTTTAGGAATTTTCAGTTCAATAAAATAGACTTCAAGTTCTCTTATTTTGGTTTTTATATCTTGCAAGAGCATCGGGAGAGCATTGTGAGGTTATCAATTTACTTAGCATCGGGAGAGTTAAGTATACGAAAGAAATAAGACCAAGTTCTCTAGTTTATAGTTGAACTATCTTGTGCCTAGGGATAGGGCAAGGTTAAGTGGCTAAGGAAGAATTCATACACATCGGTGTTCATCCTTCGATTCACGCCGGGAGGTATCATCAGAGACGTGATCATCGACAAACTTGGACCTAGGGATAGGCCAAGGCAGATCTAGGATTCTTGCCAAACTTGAAGTACGGAGTTGGCGTGTCTGCTGCCGCGACAACCAACGGATAGCCGCCGCGACAGGTGCTGTCGACGACGGGCACGACGACAGAACTGGAGTTCCTAAGCAATCCAATACCTACACTACTGAGAAATTCAATACCAGCCCATTCTCTCTATCTTGATATCTCAATTATTTTATTTGCGATTTTCCTTATTATTTTCGTGACATCTTTCTCAAATATTTCTTTTACTTCCGTGCAGTAAACTAAGGTGAAGCTATTAGCCCAATCCCTGTGGAGACGATATCCGATACTTCGTATCACTTACTACTTGCGTCGTGTACACTTGCACTACAATTGCGATAGACTCTTTTACACGCAACAAGTTTTTGGCGCCGTTGCCGGGGATTGGCAACATAACTACATCTTTCTTTTATTGCACTTTTCGTTTTTATTTTTATTTTCGTTTTCGTTTTCATTTTTATTTTTATTTTTCTTTAATTTTTCTTTTGTGTTTTCAACTCTCACGAGGTTCTATTGTTTATGCGCAGATCTAAAAGAGGTGAAGATCCTGAGTATCCATTAGATCCGGAAATCGAACGTTCCTTCAGTCTTAAGAAACAACTTCGCCGACTTTTAGACAGAAACGAATACCTCGAGGAACAGTTAGAGAAGATGGGCCATAACCAACCTGCCGGCGGTCACATACCACCCCTTGGCGATAACCACCCGCCTGTCGGTGACCCGCCCGCAGCGGATGGACGACGGTCATGTCGTGACTACATGCTGAACGATCATGTAGAGCTGGAGACCACGCTGCCAGATATTGACGTTGATAACTTCGAGCTTAAACCTGTCATGTTTAGTATGATCAACAACGTCGGGCAGTTTAGTGGTTCTGCGACAGAAGATGCTAGGGAGCATCTCAAAACGTTCCAGGAGATCTGTGGTTCGTTTAGACTACCAGGAGTTAGTCAGGAGATACTGAGGCTTCGGTTATTTCCCCATTCATTGAGGGATAGAGCTAAAACTTGGTGGAATAAACTTACGTCGGTTCAATTAGAACTTGGGCAGATTTATCTCGTGAATTCTTATCTCGTTTTAATCCTTCGCATTTATCTGAGCGATTACGTAACGAAATTGCTACTTTTCAACAGGAAGACGACGAGCCGATGCACGAGGCCTGGGAAAGATTTACTACTCTTCTACGGAACTGCCCAATGCATGGATTTCCCGTCTGGAATCAGGTAACTAGTTCTATAATGCTGCTAACTTACAAACTCGCATTCGGATTGATTCTGCAGCAAATGGACTATTATTGGATAAAGATCCAGACGAGGCATTGCAAGTTTTGAAAAATCTGGCCAAGAATGAGGAGCAGTTTCCGACTGCAAGAAGAGGGGGTAAACGGGTACTTGCTGTCAAGGACTATGAGGCCGACAGCACTATGAAATCACAGGTAGCATTCCTTACTAAAGCAATGAAACACTTATTAAATGAAGATGAATTACGAGGATTTGCTGTCGAGGAAGTTTGTACTGTCTGTGAGGGAAATCATAGTCGGGATGAATGCCCAATACAAATAGAAGAGGGAAAATATGTTGGAAATTACAAGCCGAATTATAATTCCAACAATTATAATCCCAATTGGAGGAAGGATCCCAAATTTTCCTGGAGTAACCCTAACAATGCCCTGAATCCGCAAGCATATAATCAAAATCAAGGAGGACCGAGATTGCTGACGCGACAGCAACTGCCGCCGCACCTGCCACCGCAGCAGCAACAACAGCCACCACCTGCCACGAGTAGTATATTGGAGCAGACTCTGGCCACCTTTATATCTCAGACTGGTACGTATATGGAGAATATGAATCAGTTTGTCAAGAAGACGAAAACCTTTATGGATAAAACCGAAATGAGAATGACAAATCATGAGGCTACCTTGAAATCTTTGGAGACACAAATGGGTCAGGTGTCGCAACATATTAAGCCAAGGCAGAATGGAGGTTTCCCTAGCAATACTGAAAATGCTAGACCCCCCACATGAGCAATGTAAGGCAATTACTACTAGGAGTGGGAAGAAATTACCAGGGCCGGAAAAAGAAGCTGAAACAGAAAAGGAACCGCCTTGGATAAACCTGCCGAGGAAGCTGCCCCGACAGGTGATAAACAGACTGCTGCCGATGAGCCTGTCACGACAGCAGAAGCGACCGAGGAGAAAAAAGATGATTACCGTCCTCAGATTCGCATGCAGTGGGGAGGACGTATTGCTGATTATCGTCCTCCACCACCTTTTCCTCAACGGATACAGCAAGCTAAGCATGAATCTCAACTTAAAAAGATTTATGATATTTTTAAACAGGTTCATATTAACATTCCGTTGTTAGATGCTGTTAGGGAGATGCCCGGTTATGCTAAATTTCTCAAGGATGTTATGTCGAAAAAATCTAAACTTGGGGAATTTGAAACGGTAAAGATGACAGAAGGTTGCATGAGTATTCTTCATAGGCAACCACCCCCAGAAAAAGAAGGATCCGGGGAGCTTCATCATACCTTGTGTAATCGGCGACAAATTTGTGGGTAAGGCACTTTGTGATCTTGGTGCCAGTGTTAATCTAATGCCCAAATCTGTTTTTCAGAAACTAGGTATTGGTAAGGCGCGGCCCACGACAGTAACCCTACAGCTAGCCGACCGCTCTTACGTACATCCCGAGGGAAAAATTGAAGACATTCTGGTAAGAGTGGATAAGCTTATTTTTCCTGCTGACTTTCTTATCTTAGATTGTGAGGCAGATGAAAACGCACCAGTCATCCTTGGGCGACCCTTCTTAGCCACGGGAAGATCATTGATTGATGTGGAAAAAGGAGAACTCACCATGCGCGTGAATGATCAACAGATTAAGTTAAATGTTCTCCAAGCAATGAAACATGCTGATGTGGACGAGGAATGCAAGGCCATCATTGAGGTGACCTTTGATCAACCCTGCATCAGGTCGGGCTGTCGTGATATAAAATTTGGTCACTGCCGCGACAGCTACCTACAGGCCTGTCACGACAGCAACGACGACAGCACCGACGACAGCAACTCCTCTGAATCTGATACATCTGATACTGAAGATCAGGAGGAGGTAAACTGGTTAGGCAATCGTCCAGGTAAGTTATTCGAACCCTTGAATTATACTTCGGATAACCATGTAATCCAAAAGCCATCTATTATTGAACCACCTGTCTTAGAACTTAAGCCTCTACCATGGCAGTTAAAATATGCTTATCTTGGTTCCAATGACACACTGCCCGTAATCATCTCTGCTAAGCTGCCGCAAGAACAGGAACGACATCTAATCGACATGCTAAGGCATCACAAAAAGGCGATTGGATGGACGATAGCAGACATACAAGGCATTAGTACGGTATTATGCATGCACAAAATCTTCCTTGAGGAAGACCATAAGCCGACTATAGATGCCCAAAGGCGGTTAAACCATGCGATGAAGGAGGTAGTGCGTAAAGAGGTAATTAAATGGTTAGATGCTGGTATAATTTACGCCATCTCCGATAGCAAATGGGTGAGCCTGGTACAATGTGTTCCCAAGAAAGGAGGAATAACCGTGATAACCAACGAGAACAATGAATTAATCCCAACCAGGACTGTGACCGGTTGGAGGGTTTGTATGGACTATCGGAAGCTTAACAAAGCTACCCGAAAGGACCACTTTCCTTTACCCTTTATTGATCAAATGCTTGATAGATTAGCGGGTAAACCTTACTATTGTTTTCTTGATGGTTATTCAGGTTACAATCAAATTGCTATTGCACCGGAAGATCAAGAAAAGACGACTTTCACATGCCCCTACGGAACATACGCGTTTAGGAGGATGCCGTTTGGACTCTGTAATGCACCTGCCACCTTCCAAAGGTGCATGATGGCCATATTCTCCGACATGGTAGAGGACTTCCTTGAGATTTTCATGGATGATTTTTCTGTCTTTGGAGACGATTTTGAGGGCTGCCTCGGCAATCTTCAAAAGGTACTTGAAAGATGTGAAAAAGCTAATCTTGTTCTAAATTGGGAAAAATGCCACTTTATGGTGGACGAAGGGATAGTCCTCGGCCATAAGATTAGCTGCCGTGGGATAGAAGTCGACAGGGCCAAAATAGAAGTCATAGAGAAGCTGCCGCCGCCAACCACAGTCAAGGGCATTAGAAGTTTTTAGGGCATGCGGGTTTTTATCGGAGATTCATTACAAATTTCTCAAAAATCACGAAGCCCCTATGCCATCTCTTAGAACATAACCGACCCTTTGACTTTAATGAAGAATGTACTGAAGCATTCAAGGTTCTGAAGGAAAAACTAGTGACAGCCCCCATAGTACAGCCACCAGACTGGACACAGCCATTTGAGATCATGTGTGATGCTAGTGACTATGCTGTCGGGGCAGCACTTGGGCAGCGCAGAGATAAGCTATTTCACGTCATCTACTATGCCAGCAAGACGTTAAATGACGCCCAAGTGAACTACACCACCACAGAAAAGGAGCTGTTAGCTGTGGTGTTCTCCATCGATAAGTTTCGTTCCTACAAACTTGGGACAAAAGTAATAATACACACCGACCATTCTGCCCTAAAGTATTTGTTCGCAAAGAAGGATGCAAAACCTAGATTGATACGGTGGATCTTGCTATTACAAGAGTTCGACCTTGAGATCAAGGACAAAAAGGGGACAGAAAATCATGTGGCAGATCACTTGTCAAGGTTGGAGAAGGGACAGAGTCTACCAATAGATGAGACACACATACTGGAGACCTTCCCTGATGAGCAGCTCTTTGCTGCCGCAATCGCTGTCGCGACAGCCATGGCGGCAGGTAAGTCTTCTGACCTTCCCTGGTATGATGATTTCGTTAATTTTATAGTTAGCGGAATATTACCTTCTGATCTTAATTATCAAGCAAGGAAGAGGTTCCAAAATGATGTTAAGCATTATTATTGGGACGAACCTCTTCTTTTCAAAATGTGCGCAGATCAAGTTATAAGGAGGTGTGTACCACAAGAAGAGCAAGAAGACATTCTCCATCACTGTCATGCTTCACAATATGGAGGTCACTTAGGAGGAAAAAAAACTGCTGCCAAGGTGCTGCAGTCAGGGTTCTACTGGCCGACACTATATAAAGATGCACAGGACTTTTACAAGAGCTGTGACAGGTGCCAGCAGATAGGTAACATCTCAAGGAGAAACGAGATGCCACTGCAGAACATTTTAGAAGTCGAAATCTTCGACGTTTGGGGGATTGATTTTATGGGACCTTTTCCATCTTCATGTGGAAATCTTTACATCCTCCTAGGAGTAGATTATGTCTCCAAGTGGGTAGAAGCAATCGCAACACAAAAGAATGATGCCAAGACGGTCCAAAAGTTTTTACATAAAAACATTTTTTCTAGATTTGGCATCCCTAGAGCGATTATCAGTGACGAGGGGAGACATTTTGATAATAGGGTAATTGCTGCCGCCTTGAAGAAATATGGTGTCAAGCACAGGATCGCGACAGCATACCACCCACAGACCAATGGACAAGCTGAGATATCCAATAGGGAAGTGAAGAACATTCTTGAAAAGATGGTTAAACCCACTATGAAAGATTGGTCTCTACTTCTAAACGATGCATTATGGGCATATCGGACAGCTTTTAAAACTCCATTGGGCATGTCTCCATACCGACTGATTTATGGGAAAACCTGCCACCTGCCTGTCGAGATTGAGCACAAAGCATATTGGGCAATCAAGGCAGTGAACATGGACTTGGACAAGGCGGGCCAGAAAAGGCTATTAGATCTGAACGAGATTGAGGAATTACGAACAATGGCCTACGACAATGCAAGGATTTACAAGGAAAAGACTAAGAAGTGGCATGACAAGAAACTGCTGCCACGACAGTTCTGCCCAGGGCAGCTTTTGTTGTTGTTTAATTCTAGACTTAAACTCTTCCTAGGAAAGTGTTGCGTGTAAAAGAGTCTATCGCAATTGTAGTGCAAGTGTACACGACGCAAGTAGTAAAGTGATACGAAGTATCGGATATCGTCTCCACAGGGATTGGGCTAATAGCTTCACCTTGTTTACTGCACGAAAGTAAAGGAAATAATTAAGAGTTGTCACGGGAATAATAAGATAAAAACGTAAATAAAAGGATTGAATTATCAAGATAGAGAGAATGGGCTGGTATTGAATTGCTCGGTAGTGCAGGTATTGAATAGCTTAGGATCTCCAGTTCTGTCGTCGCTCCCGTCGCCGACAGCACCTGTCGCGGCGTCTGTCGATGATCACTTCTTTGATGATACCTCCCGGCGTGAATCGAAGGATGAACACCGATGTGTATGAATTCTTCCTTAGCCACTTAACCTCGCCCTATCCCTAGGCACGATATGGTTCAACTATAAACTAGAGAACGCGCTCTTATTTCTTTCGTATACTTAACTCTCCCGATGCTAAGTAAATGGATAACCTCACAATGCTCTCCCGATGCTCTTGCAAGATGTTAAAACCAAAATAAGAGAACTTGAAGTTTATTTTATTGAACTGAAAAATCCTAAAACAAAGCAACCCTTGCAACTACTTTACAAAACAACCCGTAGCCCTAGGGGGAATTTAGAACATGTCGGTGACGGGTGGACGGCAGGGGTTTGGTTTCGGTTATGGGGTAATCGGTTCTGCCTCCTAGGTTAAATCTATGCCCTTATATAAGCTTTGGGCTCAAGTCATCTAAGGTAACAAGGATTACAACTTTAATTAAAAGTAAGATTCTAATAAAGACTAAATCTCTAAAGTCTCCTACTTTCCAGCCGCATCCCTATTTTGTGGGAATTCCTTTCCTTGAGCTTTGGCTTGACATATCTTTTGATCCGGGGCTGGGAAAAATATGTGGCTTTCACACGACAGACGAGCAGATTTTTCTCTATCTATCGAGGTCCACTTTGCTTTTCCTCTTCATAAGTCTGCTGTCACCATGCTGTCACAACAGGTCCATGACAGGTTCGTCTTCTTCGGCTGCTTGTCCAGTTCAGCTTTCCTGCTTCCCTGCCCTGCGCCTGCCTTCAACGTCTATTATGGCAGATACCTGCAAAAATAGCCATCTTTTAGTAGAATCCGTGCTTTTAATCCTTTTGTGATGTTTTACTAAAAACTAACCTAAATGCAATGCAATGATGCTTGAATGCAGCAGAAATATGGATTTAAAAAGGGTGTAAATAATAGAACTTTTACACACTCAACACACCCCCAAACTCAAGTTTTTGCTTGCCCTCAAGCAATGAAGAAAGAAAAATGAAATTTTTTGTGTTGGCCTTCAAACAGTGAACTGTCCCTTACCCGTCGCTCATTCTCTATGGCGGCAGCAACCTGTCGGAAAGGTTAGGATCTGTCCGGAATCTCCCTATAGCTCTCGTGCAGTGTGTGCATGCTTGTGAACAGTTATATGCTAAGACTCTCTTAGTTTCACTAGAATATTCAACTTCTTTACTAGAATTTTTATGCCAAAGTTTATCTCTTTTTTCTTAGAAGGCACATTTTCATGCTTCTTTTTCTTCTATTTTCAAGCTAAATTTTTCTAGAGCCAGTTTCGGGCACCTCTAGTTAGCTTCCTAGAGCCGGTTTCGGGCACCTCTAGGTTTTTTTTTCTTTTGCTAAACTTCTTTCCTAGAGCCAGTGTTAGGCACCTCTAGGGGCTATTCAAGTTCTAAGCTTCCTATTCTAGTTTGGCTAAAAGAAATCTAAACAATATAACAGTCACAAAAGTGTTTAAGTTTTCAGAACTATAGAAAGGCTCTAAACTTTTCCTTAACCTGTCCTAAAGATGCTGTCACGACAGAGCCGTCATGACAGGTAAGTTAACTTCACAGTTTTAAGCCAACAGTTTTCTGATTTTTTTTTTGGAGATAAAATAAAAAAATAATAAGACACAACAACTAATAAAGAGATGTGCTAAAGACTCCATTAAAGATAGAGGGTTGCCACCCCCAAACTCAAGGGTTGCATTGCCCTCAATGCAAAATGACATGGAAAAGAAAAGAAAGAAAAAAAAGTACATCACAAAATATAAAGGCAGTCAGCAATAAGAGGAAAATAAAGACTTAAATTTTCAATCGCTGTCCTCGCTGCTGCTGCTGACGCGGATCTGATGGCGGCGTCTGCGCTGTGGAGGGGGCTGGGCAGGTTCAGGAGCAGGTAGAGGGGCAGGTTGCTCCACTAACCGGACGTCAGAACTTCTGCCACTATCCCAGCTGCTGCTAGTGGTGGTGCTGGCTTTGGGCAGCCGTTTCTTATCTGCCACGTGCTTGATTCTCTTGACCCTCGTAAAGTCCCTCTCCAAATTCCTCCGGATAAGAGGGCTGTCATCAGTGGCAGGTCTTTTGGTGCCTCGAGGGGAGGTGTCTGCCGGAGGGCTGCCGGCTGCCGTCGGGGCAGGTGATGGTGTGGAAGTGTTGAGTGTGTAAAAGTTCTATTATTTACACCCTTTTTAACCCATATTTCTGCTGCATTCAAGCATCATTGCATTACATTTAGGTTAGTTTTCAATAAAACATCACAATTATATAAAAGGCACGGATTCTACTAAAATATGGTGTATTTTGCAGGTAGCTGCCATGGTTGACGATGAAGGCAGGTACAGGGCAGATAAGCAGGAGAGCGGAACTGGACAAGCAGCTGAAGAAGACGAACCTGTCATGGACCTGCCGTGACAGCAAGGTGACAGCAGACTTATGAAGAGAAAAAGCAAAGTGGACCTCGATAGATAGAGAAAAATCTGCTCGTCTGTCGTGTGAAAGCCATATATTTTTCCAAGCCCCGGATCAAAAGATATGTCAAGCCAAAGCTCAAAGAGAAGAAATCCCTAAAAGCAAGGATGCGGCTGGAAAGTAGGAGACTTTAGAGATTTAGTCTTTATTAGAATCTTACTTTTAATTAAAGTTGTAATCCTTGTTACCTTAGATAACTTGAGCCCAAAGCTTATATAAGGGCATATATTAAACCTAAGGCAGAACCGATACCCCATAACCGAAACCAAAACCCTGCCGTCCACCCGTCACCGACATGTTCTAAATTCCCCCTAGGGCTACGGGTTGTTTTGTAAAGTAGTTGCAAGGGTTGCTTTGTTTTAGGATTTTTCAAGTTCAATAAAATAAACTTCAAGTTCTTTTATCTTGGTTCTAATATCTTGCAAGAGCATCGGGAGAGCATTGTGAGGTTATCCATTTACTTAGCATCGGGAGAGCATTGTGAGGTTATCCATTTACTTAGCATCGGGAGAGTTAAGTATACGAAAGAGATAAGAGCGCGTTCTCTAGTTTATAGTTGAACCATCTCGTGCCTAGGGATAGGGCGAGGTTAAGTGGCTAAAGAAGAATTCATACACATCAGTGTTCATCCTTCGATTCACGCCGGGAGGTATCATCAAAGACGTGTTCATCGACAGACTTGTGCCTAGGGATAGGGCAAGGCAGATCTGGGATTCTTGCCAAACTTGAAGTACGGAGTTGGTGTGTCTGCTGCCGCGACTGCCAACGGACAGACGTCGCGACAGGTGCTGTCGGCGACGGGGGCGACGACAGAACTGGAGATCCTAAGCAATTCAATACCTGCACTACCGAGCAATTCAATACCAGCCCATTCTCTCTATCTTGATAACTCAATCTTTTATTTGCGTTTTAATCCTATTACTCTCGTGACAATTCTAAACTATTTCTTTTACTTCGTGCAGTGAATTAAGGTGAAGTCATTAGCCCAATCCCTGTGGAGACGATATCCGATACTTAGTATCACTTTACTACTTGCGTCGTGTACACTTGCACTACCATTGCGATAGACTATTTTACACGCAACAAGTTTTTGGTGCCGTTGCCGGGGATTGGCAACATAACTACACCTTTCTTTTCTTGCACTTTTTATTTTTGTTTTTCGCTTTTATTTTTATTTTTATTTTTTGTTTTAAACTCTTGTTTTTCACGAGGTTCTCTTGTTTATGCGCAGATCGAAAAGAGGCGAAGATCCTGAGTATAAGTTAGATCCGGAAATCGAACGATCATTCAATCTCAAGAAGCAGATTCGCCACCTTTTAGACAGGAACGAATACCTTGAAGAACAACTAGAGCAGATGGCCCGTAACCAGCCTGCTGGCGGAGACATACCGCCTGTCGGCGACCCGTCTAGGGCAGATAGACGACGGTCATGTCGTGACTACATGCTGAACGATCATGTAGAGCTGGAGACCACGCTGCCGGATATTGATGTTGACAACTTCGAGCTTAAGCCTGTCATGTTTAGTATGATCAACAACGTCGGGCAGTTTAGTGGCTCTGCGACAGAAGATGCTAGGGAGCATCTCAAAACGTTCCAGGAGATCTGTGGTTCGTTTAGGCTACCAGGAGTTAGTCCGGAGATACTGAGGCTTCGGTTATTTCCCCACTCATTGAGGGACAGAGCTAAAACTTGGTGGAATAAACTTACACCGGGTTCCATTATGACTTGGGCAGATCTAACTCGTGAATTTTTATCTCGTTTTAATCCTTCGCATTTATCTGAGCGATTACGTAACGAAATTGCTACTTTTCAACAAGAAGTTGATGAGCCGATGCACGAGGCCTGGGACAGATTTACCACTCTTCTTCGGAACTGCCCAATGCATGGATTCCCTGTCTGGAATCAGGTAACTAAATTCTATAATGCTGCTAACTTACAAACTCGCATTCGCATTGATTCTGCAGCAAATGGACTATTATTAGATAAAGATCCGGACGAGGCATTGCAAGTTCTGAAAAATCTAGCCAAGAATGAGGAGCAGTTTCCGACAGCTAGAAGAGGAGGTAAACGGGTACTTGCTGTCAAAGACTATGAGGCCGACAGCACTATGAAATCACAGGTAGCATTCCTCACTAAAGCCATGAAACACTTATTGAATGAAGAGGACTTACGAGGATTTGCTGTCGAGGAAGTTTGTGCTACTTGTGAGGGAAATCATAGTAGGGATGAGTGCCCTATAAATATAGAAGAGGGAAAATATGTTGGAAATTACAAGCCAAACTACAATTCCAACAACTACAACCCTAATTGGAGGAAAGACCCAAAATTTTCCTGGAGTAACCCTAACAATGCCCTGAATCCGCAAGCGTACAATCAGAATCAGGGGGTCCTAGATTGTTGACGCGACATCAACTGCAGCCGCAGAACCTGCCGCAGAACCTGCCGTCGCAGCAGCAACAGCAGCCACCACCTGCCACGAGTAGTGTATTGGAACAGACTCTGGCCACCTTTATGTCTCAGACTGGCACGTATATGGAGAATATTAATCAGTTTGTCAAGAAGACGGAAACCTTTATGGATGAAACTAAGATGAGAATGACAAACCATGAAGCTACCTTGAAATCTCTAGAGACACAAATGGGTCAGGTGTCGCAGCATATTAAACCGAGGCAGAATGGAGGTTTCCCTAGCAATACTGAAAATGCTAGACCGCCCCCACATGAGCAATGTAAGGCGATTACTACTAGGAGTGGGAAAAAGCTACCAGGGCCAGAAAAAGAAGCTGAAACAGAAAAGGACCCTGCTTTGGACAAACCTGCCGAGGAAGCTGCCCCGACAGGTGACAAACAGACTGCTGCCGGTGAGCCTGTCACGACAGCAGAAGCGACAGAGGAGAAAAAAGATGATTATCGTCCTCAGATTCGCATGCAGTGGGAAGGAGGCATTGCTGATTATCGTCCCCCACCACCCTTCCCTCAACGGATACAGCAAGCTAAGCATGAATCTCAACTCAAAAAAATTTATGATATTTTTAAACAGGTTCATATTAACATTCCGTTGTTAGATGCTGTTAGGGAGATGCCCGGTTATGCTAAATTTCTCAAGGATGTCATGTCTAAAAAATCTAAACTTGGGGAATTTGAAACGGTAAGGATGCAAGAAGGTTGCATGAGTATTCTTCATCGGCAGCCACCCCAGAAAAAGAAGGATCCGGGGAGCTTCCTCATACCTTGTGTAATCGGCGACAAATTCGTGGGTAAGGCACTTTGTGATCTTGGTGCTAGTGTTAATCTAATGCCCAAATCTGTTTTTCAGAAATTAGGTATTGGCAAGGCGCGGCCCACGACAGTTACCCTACTGCTAGCCGACCGCTCTTACGTTCACCCCGAAGGAAAAATTGAAGATATTTTGGTAAGAGTGGATAAGCTTATTTTTCCTGCTGACTTTCTTATTTTAGATTGTGAAGCAGATGAGAACGCACCAGTCATCCTCGGGCGACCCTTCCTAGCCACGGGAAGATCATTGATTGATGTGGAGAAAGGAGAACTCACCATGCGCGTGAACGATCAAGAAATTAAGTTGAATGTTCTCCAAGCGATGAAACATGCCGATGTGGATGAGGAATGCAAGGCCATCATTGAGGTGACCTTTGATCAACCCTGCATCAGGTCAGGCTGCCGTGATATAAAATTTGGTCACTGCTGCGACAGCCACTTAAACGCCTGTCACGACTGTGACGACGACAGCAACGACGACAGCATTAACGACAACAACTCCTCTGAATCCGATACATCTGATACTAAAGGTCATGAGGAGGTAAACTGGTTAGACCATCGGCCAGGTAAGTTATTTGAACCCTTGAATTACACTTCGGATAACCATTTAATCCAAAAGCCCTCTACTGTTGAACCACCTGTCTTAGAACTTAAGCCCCTGCCAGGGCAGCTTAAATATGCTTATCTTGGTTGTGATGACACACTGCCCGTAATCATCTCTGCTAAGCTGCCGCAGGAACAGGAACGACAGCTGATCGACATGTTGAGGCAGCATAAAAGGGCGATAGGATGGACGATAGCAGACATTCAGGGCATTAGTCCAGCAATCTGTATGCACAAAATCCTACTAGAGGAAGATCATAAGCCGACTATTTATGCCCAAAGGCGGTTAAACCTTGCGATGAAGGAGGTAGTGCGTAAAGAAATAATTAAATGGTTAGATGCTGGCATTATTTACGCTATCTCCGACAGCAAATGGGTAAGCCCGGTGCAATGTGTTCCCAAGAAAGGAGGCATGACTGTGATAACCAACGAAAACAACGAGTTAATCCCAACCAGGACTATGACCGGTTGGAGGGTTTGTATGTACTATCGGAAGCTTAACAAAGCTACCCGAAAAGACCACTTTCCTTTACCCTTTATTGATCAAATGCTTGATAGATTAGCGGGTAAACCTTACTATTGTTTTCTTGATGGTTATTCAGGGTATAATCAAATTGCTATTGCACCGGAGGACCAAGAGAAAACGACTTTCACATGCCCCTACGGAACATACGCATTTAGGAGGATGCCGTTCGGCCTCTGTAACGCACCTGCCACCTTCCAAAGGTGCATGATGGCAATATTCTCCGACATGGTAGAGGACTTCCTTGAGATCTTCATGGATGATTTTTCCGTCTTTGGAGACGATTTTGAGAGCTGCCTCGGCAACCTTCAAAAGGTACTTAGAAGATGTGAAAAAGCTAATCTTGTTCTTAATTGGGAAAAATGCCATTTTATGGTCGATGAAGGGATAGTTCTAGGCCATAAGATTAGCTGCCGTGGGATAGAAGTCGACAGGGCAAAAATAGAGGTCATTGAGAAGCTGCCGCCGCCAACAACTGTCAAGGGCATTAGGAGTTTTTTAGGACATGCTGGTTTTTATAGGAGATTCATTGCAAATTTCTCAAAAATCACCAAGCCCCTATGCCATCTCTTAGAACAGAACCGACCCTTTGACTTTAATAAGGAATGTACTGAAGCATTCAAGGTTCTGAAGGAAAAGTTAGTGACAGCCCCCATAGTACAGCCACCAGACTGGACACAACCGTTTGAAATTATGTGTGATGCTAGTGACTATGCTGTCGGGGCAGCACTTGGGCAGCGAAGAGACAGGCTGTTTCACGTCATATACTATGCCAGCAAAACATTAAATGACGCCCAAGTGAACTACACCACTACAGAAAAGGAGCTGTTAGCTTTGGTATTCTCCATCGACAAGTTTCGTTCCTATATACTTGGGACGAAAGTAATAGTGCACACCGACCATTCTGCCATCAAGTACTTGTTTGCAAAGAAGGATGCCAAGCCGAGATTGATACGGTGGATCTTGCTATTACAAGAGTTCGACCTTGAGATCAAAGACAAAAAGGGGACAGAAAATCAGGTGGCAGACCACTTGTCAAGATTGGAGACGGGACAGAGTCTACCCATTGATGATACACACATACTGGAGACCTTCCCAGATGAGCAGCTCTTTGCTGCCGCAATAGCTGTCGCGACAGCAATGGCGGCAGGTAAGTCTTCTAACCTTCCCTGGTATGATGATTTTGTTAATTTTATTGTTAGCGGAATATTACCTTCTGATCTTACTTATCAAGCCAGGAAGAGGTTTCAAAATGATGTTAAACATTATTATTGGGACGAACCTCTTCTTTTCAAAATGTGCGCAGATCAGGTTATAAGGAGATGTGTACCACAAGAAGAACAAGAAGACATTCTCCATCACTGTCATGCTTCACAATATGGAGGACACTTAGGACGCACAAGAATTTTACAAGAACTGTGACATGTGCCAGCGGACAGGTAACATCTCAAGGAGAAATGAGATGCCACTGCAGAATATTTTAGAAGTCGAGATTTTCGACGTTTGGGGGATTGATTTTATGGGACCATTCCCGTCTTCATGTGGAAATTTGTACATCCTCCTAGCGGTAGACTATGTCTCCAAGTGGGTAGAAGCAATCGCAACTCAAAAGAATGATGCCAAAACGGTCCAAAAGTTTTTGCATAAAAACATCTTTTCTAGATTTGGCATCCCTAGAGCGATTATCAGTGATGAAGGGAGACATTTCGATAATAGGGTAATTGCTGCCGCCTTAAAAAAATATGGTGTCAAGCACAGGATCGCGACAGCATACCATCCACAGACCAATGGACAGGCTGAGATTTCCAATAGGGAAGTGAAGAACATTCTCGAGAAGATGGTTAAACCAACTAGGAAAGACTGGTCTTTACTTCTAAATGATGCATTATGGGCATACATGACAGCTTTCAAGACTCCATTGGGCATATCTCCCTTTCGACTAATCTATGGGAAAACCTGTCACTTGCCTGTCGAGATCGAGCATAAAGCATATTGGGCAATCAAGGCAGTAAACATGGACTTGAACAAGGCAGGCCAGAAGAGGTTGTTAGATTTGAATGAGATCGATGAAATACGGACAATGGCCTACGACAATGCAAGGATTTACAAGGAAAAGACTAAGAAGTGGCATGACAAGAAGTTGCTGCCACGACAGTTCTGCCCAGGGCAGCTTGTGTTGTTGTTTAATTCTAGATTGAAACTCTTTCCAGGGAAGCTCAAATCTAGATGGTCTGGCCCGTTCCAAGTGGTTCAAGTTTTTCCCCATGGTGCCATTACAATTCAATCATTAAAGGACGGGCACCAATTCAAAGTCAATGGACAACGCCTCAAGCACTATTAGGGGACTGAAGCCCCAGGAATACAGGAAGTGGTTACTTTAGGTGATGCCCCACAAGGCATCCCTAATTTAACCTAATTTTTATTTTTATTTCTATTTTATTATTAATATTATTTATTAGGAAATAGATTTATTTTATTCGAATAATGTTTTGTTTTTATAATTTCAGTTTTTAGGAAATAAAGGAGTCAAGTGAGAAAGAAGAAGTGGTCCAAGACCACCGCCCATCCACCAGCCCAATAAAGCCCATTTATGATAACCTGTCGTTTCAGCTGCCGGCACAGACGGAGGTGACAGGCTGTCAACAGGCTGACACTGCAGACGTAGAAGCGTGCGGCAGACGCACAGCAGGCGCATAAATGCGTGTCAGACGCGTCAGACACGCTATATCCAATCTGCCGCCCCGTTATTCCCGCCTGCCGTTGCAGCATTAAATGGGCAGATCCCCAACAGCTATATAACCCCGTTTTCCCTTTCATTTTCATCACTTCTGATTTTTCTCTCTTGTTTTCTCCTCTAGTTTTATCTGTTTTATTTCTTTTACACAGCCCTTGCAACCAAAATGTCTTCGAGACAAACCCATCGTAATGCTGCTGCCGCCTCTTCTTCCGCAGCAGCATCCCCCTTCGCCAACAAGGAGCTATGGGAGGAGCGTGGCTTCATTTACAACAGAGATGCTCCCCATATGGGACTCCGGCCGTTCATTGCGAAGGCCATAACGACACAGCTATGGGAGGACTTTGCCGAGCAGCCGGCAGAGTTAAATGATACGTTGGTTCGAGAATTTTACGAGGCCATCGACAGCAAAACGGTGACATCTGTCACCGTCCGAGGGGTGGAAGTACCTTTTACCGCCAACAGCATCAACCATACGTTCGGTCTCTTCTTCGGCCCCAATGATGATGCTCACCAACAATTTTGGGACACCCTCGACGCTGCTGCCCATGATGCTGTCATGATGGAGCTGACAGAGGCTGGGACGACATGGACCACCAGCAAGAAGAACCCCCACTCCGTCAATAGGGCGCAGCTACTCCCTGAAGCAAAACTATGGAACGCTTTCATCAAAAAGCGTATCCTGCCCTCGTCCCACCACACGACAGTCAACCGACAGCGGCTGGCCCTCATCCACTCTATCATGCATGACAGGCCCATCAATGTGGGCAGGTACATGAGGGACAACATCATCGATTGTGCCTTCCGTTCAGATTCAAGACTCTGCCTGCCGTTCACTATCACCGCCCTCTGCCGCTGTGCTGCCGTACCAGAGGAACCCTCCGACAAAATCAAGACGGGCAGCGGCTGGACTGACAACAACATCTCCAGCCTCATGGAGGTCATAGTCGTATCACCCCTCAACGCCTTCGACCCAAATGCCCCTCCTGCTGATTCCGATGATGAACCTGCCACCGAACCTGCCCCAGAAGCTGCCGCCGACACCGCTCCGACAGATCAGTCTGCCCACATCCTTGCTGCCATCCTAAGGGTCGAGGAGCGCCAAATGGGTTTGATGACTTTCATCCGCGACTTCTCAAATGCTACGGTAAACTTTATTACCAATACTTTACATTTTTCGGATGTCATTTTCCCCACCTTCCCCGACCATTATTTCCATATCCCCTCCCCCACACCCACACCACCTGTCTTTCCCCACATGCATTCTGCCGCTTCCACACCAAACCCTGCCCCGACGGCAGCCGGCAGCCCTCCGGCAGACACCTCCCCTCGAGGAACCAAACGACCTGCCACTGATGACAGCACTCTTCTCCGGAGGAATTTGGAGAGGGACTTTACGAGGGTGAAAAGAATTAAGCATGTGGCAGACAAGAAACGGCTGCCAAAAGCCACCGACACCAGCAGCTCTTGGGACAGCGGTAGCAGTTCCGATGTCCGGCTATTGGAGCCTCCTGCCCCTCAACCTGCCGATGAACCTGCCCTTACACCAGCTGATGAACCTGCTGATCAACCTGCTCCGGAACTTGCCCAGCCCCCTCCACAGCGCAGACGCCGCCATCAGATCCGTGTCAGCAGCAGCAGCGAGGACAGCGAATAAAATTTAAGTCTTTATTTTCCTCTTACTGTTGCCTGTCTTTATATTTTGTGATGTACTTTTTTTTCTTTTTTTTCTTTCTTTCTTTTATTTTCCTTATCATTTTGCATTGAGGGCACTGCAACCCTCGAGTTTGGGGGTGGCAACCCTTCATCATTAATGGAGTCTTAAGTCTTTTTATTAATTGTTGTGTTATTTATTTAATTTCTCTTACAAAAAAAATCAGAAAATATAAAACTGTTGGCTTAAAACTGTGAAGTTAACTTACCTGTCATTACGGCTCTGTCGTGACAACATCTTTAGGACAGGTTAAGGAAAAGTTTAGAGCCTTTCTATAGTTCTGGAAACTTAAACACTTTTGTGACTGTTATATTGCTTAGATTTCTTTTAGCCAAACTAGAATAGGATGCTTAGAACTTGAATAGCCCCTAGAGGTGCCTAACACTGGCTCTAGGAAAAAAAGTTTAGCAAAAGAAAATCAAAAACCTAGAGGTGCCCGAAACCGGCTCTAGGAAGCTAACTAGAGGTGCCCGAAACTGGCTCTAGTAAAAACTTAGCTTGAAAATAGAAGAAAATGAAGCATGAAAATGTGTCTCCAAGAAAATAAACTTTGGCATAAAAATTCAAGTTAAGGAGTTGAATATTCTAGTGAAACTAAGAGAGTCTTAGCATATAACTGTTCACAAGCATGCACACACTGCACGAGAGCTATAGGGAGATTCCAAACAGATCCTAATCTTTCCGACAGGATGCTGCTGCCATAGAGAATGATCGACAGGTAAGGGACAGTTCATTGTTTGAAGGCCAACACAAAATTTCATTTTTCTTTTAAGTCTTGATTGCTTGAGGACAAGCAAAAACTTGAGTTTGGGGGTGTGTTGAGTGTGTAAAAGTTCTATTATTTACACCCTTTTTAACCCATATTTCTGCTGCATTCAAGCATCATTGCATTGCATTTAGGTTAGTTTTCAATAAAACATCACAATTATATAAAAGGCACGGATTCTACTAAAAGATGGTGTATTTTGCAGGTAGCTGTCATGGTTGACGATGAAGGCAGGTACAGGGCAGATAAGCAGGAGAGCGAAACTGGACAAGCAGCTGAAGAAGACGAACCTGTCATGGACCTGCCGTGACATCAAGGTGACAGCAGACTTATGAAGAGAAAAAGCAAAGTGGACCTCGATAGATAGAGAAAAATCTGCTCGTCTGTCGTGTGAAAGCCATATATTTTTCCAAGCCCCGGATCAAAAGATATGTCAAGCCAAAGCTCAAAGAGAAGAAATCCCTAAAAGCAAGGATGCGGCTGGAAAGTAGGAGACTTTAGAGATTTAGTCTTTATTAGAATCTTACTTTTAATTAAAGTTGTAATCCTTGTTACCTTAGATAACTTGAGCCCAAAGCTTATATAAGGGCATAGATTAAACCTAGGGCAGAACCGATACCCCATAACCGAAACCAAAACCCTGCCGTCCACCCGTCACCGACATGTTCTAAATTCCCCCTAGGGCTACGGGTTGTTTTGTAAAGTAGTTGCAAGGGTTGCTTTGTTTTAGTATTTTTCAAGTTCAATAAAATAAACTTCAAGTTCTTTTATCTTGGTTCTAATATCTTGCAAGAGCATCGGGAGAGCATTGTGAGGTTATCCATTTACTTAGAATCGGGAGAGTTAAGTATACGAAAGAGATAAGAGTGCGTTCTCTAGTTTATAGTTGAACCATCTCGTGCCTAGGGATAGGGCGAGGTTAAGTGGCTAAAGAAGAATTCATACACATCGGTGTTCATCCTTCGATTCACGCCGGGAGGTATCATCAAAGACGTGTTCATCGAAAGACTTGTGCCTAGGGATAGGGCAAGGCAGATCTGATATTATTGCCAAACTTGAAGTACGGAGTTGGTGTGTCTGCTGCCGCGACTGCCAACGGACAGACGTCGCGACAGGTGCTGTCGGCGACGGGGGCGACGACAGAACTGGAGATCCTAAGCAATTCAATACCTGCACTACCGAGCAATTCAATACCAGCCCATTCTCTCTATCTTGATAACTCAATCTTTTATTTGCGTTTTAATCCTATTATTCTCGTGACAATTCTAAACTATTTCTTTTACTTCGTGCAGTGAATTAAGGTGAAGTCATTAGCCCAATCCCTGTGGAGACGATATTCGATACTTAGTATCACTTTACTACTTGCGTCGTGTACACTTGCACTACCATTGCGATAGACTATTTTACACGCAACAGGAAGTGGCAGAATATGTGTGGGGAGAGACAGGTGGTGTAGGAGTAGGGGAGGGGATATGGAAATAATGGGCGGGGAAGGTGGGGAAGATGACATCCGAAAAATGTAAAGTATTAGTAATGAAATTTACCGTTGCATTTGAGAAATCGCGGATGAAAGTCATCAAACCCATTTGCCGCTCCTCGACCCGTAAGATTGCAACAAGGATAAGTGCCGACTGATCTGTCGGAGCGGTGGTGGTGGCAGCTTCAGGGGCAGGCTCGGTGGCAGTTTCCTCATCCGAGTCAGCAGGTGGTGCGTTTGGATCAAAGGCGTTGATGGGTGTTGCAGCTACGACCTCCATGAGGCTGGAGATGTTACTGTCGGTCCAGCCATTACCTTGGTGTAGTTCGTCGGAGGGCTCCTCAGGTACAGCAGCACAGCGGCAGAGGGCTGTGATGGTGAACGGAAGGCAGAGTCGTGAGTCTGAGCGGAAGGCACAGTCGATGATGCTGTCCCTCATGTACCTGCCCACGTTGATGGGCCTGTCATGCATAATAGAGTGAATGAGGGCCAGCCGCTGCCGGTTGACTGTCGTGTGGTGGGATGAGGGCAGGATATGCTTTTTGATGAAAGCGTTCCACAGTTTCGCTTCGGGGAGGAGCTGCCCCCTAGTGACGGAGTGGGGGTTCTTCTTGCTGGTAGTCCATGTCGTACCAGCTTCTGTCAGCTCCGCCATGACAGCCTCATAGGCAGCAGCATCAAGGGTGTCTACAAATTTTTGGTGAGCATCATCATCGGGGCCAAAGAAAAGGCCGAACATATGGTTGATGCTGTTGGCGGTAAAGGGTACTTCCACTCCTCGGACGGTGACAGATGTCGCCGTTTTGCTGTCGATGGCCTCGTAAAATTCCCAGACCAAAGTATCATTTAACTCTGCCGGCTGTTCGGCAAAGTCCTCCCATAGCTGTGCCGTTATGGCCTTCACAATGAACGGCCGGAGTCCCATATGAGGAGCATTTCTGTTGTAAATGAAGCCACGCTCCTCCCATAATTCCTTGTTGGCGAAGGGTGACGCTGCTGCTGAAGAAGAAGCGGCAGCAGTGCTACGACGGGTTTGTCTCGACGACATTTTGGTTGCAAGGGCTGTGAAAAAGAGAAAATAGATAAAACGATAGGGGAAAGCAAGAGAGAAAAATCAGAAGTGATGAAAATGAAAGGGAGAACGGTGTTATATAGCTGTTGGGTATCTGCCCATTTAATGCCGCAACAGCAGGCGGGAATAACGGGGCGGCAGATCGGATGTAGCGTGTCTGACGCGTCTGACACGCATTTATGCGTCTGCTGTGCGTCTGCCGCACGCTTCTGCGTCTGCAGTGTCAGTCTGTTGACAGCCTGTCAAGTCTGTCTGCGCCAGCAGTTGAAACGACAGGTTATCATAAATGGGCTGTAATGGGCTGGTGGATGGGCGGTGGGCTTGGGCCACTTCTTCTTTCCTTCTTGACTCCTTTATTTCTTAAAAACTGAAATTATAAAAACAAAACATTATTTAAATAAAATAAATCTAATTCCTAATAAATAATAATAATAATAGAATAAAAATAAAAAATAAAACTTAGGTTAAATTAGGGGTGCCTTGTGGGGCATCTCCTAAAGTAACCACTTCCTGAATTCCTGGGGCTTCAGTCCCCTGATAATGCTTGAGGCGTTGTCCATTGACTTTGAATTGGTGCCCGTCTTTTAATGATTGGATTGTGATGGCACCATGGGGAAAAACTTGTACCACTTGGAACGGGCCAGACCATCTAGACTTTAGCTTTCCTGGGAAGAGTTTAAGTCTAGAATTAAACAACAATACGAGCTGCCCTGGGCAGAATTGTCGTGGCAGCAGTTTCTTGTCGTGCCACTTCTTAGTCTTTTCCTTGTAGATCCTTGCGTTGTTGTAGGCCATTGTCCGTAATTCCTCAATCTCGTTCAGATCTAATAACCTTTTCTGGCCGGCCTTGTCCAAGTCCATATTCACTACCTTGATTGCCCAATATGCCTTGTGCTCGATCTCGACAGGCAAGTGACAGGTTTTCCCATAAATCAGTCGGTATGGAGACATGCCCAATGGAGTCTTGAAAGCTGTCCTGTATGCCCATAATGCATCATTCAGAAGTAAAGACCAATCTTTCCTAGTTGGTTTAACCATATTTTCAAGAATGTTCTTCACTTCCCTATTGGATATCTCAGCCTGTCCATTGGTCTGTGGGTGGTATGCTGTCGCGATCCTGTGCTTGACACCATATTTCTTTAAAGCGGCAGCAATTACCCTATTATCGAAATGTCTCCCTTCATCATTGATAATCGCTCTAGGGATGCCAAATCTAGAAAAGATGTTTTTGTGCAAAAACATTTGGACCGTTTTGGCATCATTCTTTTGAGTTGCGATTGCTTCTACCCACTTGGAGACATAGTCCACCGCTAGGAGGATGTACAAATTCCCACATGAAGACGGGAATGGTCCCATAAAATCAATCCCCCAAACGTCGAAGATCTCGACTTCTAAAATATTCTGCAGTGGCATCTCGTTTCTCCTCGAGATTTTACCTGTCCACTGGCACCTGTCACAGTTTTTGTAAAATTCCTGTGCATCTTTATATAGTGTCGGCCAGTAGAACCTTGACTGCAGCACCTTGGCAGCAGTCTTATTGCCTCCTAAGTGACCTCCATATTGTGAAGCATGACAGTGATGGAGAATGTCTTCTTGCTCTTCTTGTGGTACACATCTCCTTATAACCTGATCTGCGCACATTTTGAAAAGAAGAGGTTCGTCCCAATAATAATGCTTAACATCATTTTGGAACCTCTTCCTGGCTTGATAATTAAGATCAGAAGGAAATATTCCGCTAACTATAAAATTAACGAAATCAGCATACCAGGGAAGGTTAGAAGACTTACCTGCCGCCATGGCTGTCGCAACAGCGATTGCGGCAGCAAAGAGCTGCTCATCTGGGAAGGTCTCCAGTATGTGTGTCTCATCTAAAGGTAGACTCTGTCCCGTCTCCAACCTCGACAAGTGGTCTGCCACCTGATTTTCTGTCCCCTTTTTGTCTTTGATCTCAAGGCCGAACTCTTGTAATAGCAAGATCCATCGTATCAACCTAGGCTTTGCATCCTTCTTTGCGAACAAATACTTGAGGGCAGAATGGTCGGTGTGTATTATAACCTTCGTTCCAAGTATGTAAGAACGAAACTTGTCGATTGAGAACACCACAGCTAACAACTCCTTTTCTGTGGTGGTGTAATTCACTTGGGCGTCATTTAACGTCTTGCTGGCATAGTATATGACGTGAAACAGCTTATCTCTGCGCTGCCCAAGTGCTGCCCCGACAGCATAGTCACTAGCATCACACATGATCTCAAATGGCTGTGTCAAGTCTGGTGGTTGTACTATGGGGGCTGTCACTAGCTTTTCCTTCAGAACCTTGAATGCTTCAGTACATTCTTCATTAAAGTCAAAGGGTCGGTTCTGTTCTAAGAGATGGCATAGGGGCTTTGTGATTTTTGAGAAATTTGCAATAAATCTTCTGTAAAAACCAGCATGCCCTAAAAAACTCCTAATGCCCTTGACTGTGGTTGGCGGCGGCAGCTTCTCTATGACTTCAATTTTTGCCCTGTCGACTTCTATCCCACGGCAGCTAATCTTATGGCCTAGGACTATTCCTTCATCTACCATAAAATGGCATTTTTCCCAATTTAGAACAAGATTAGCTTTTTCACATCTTTCAAGTACCTTTTGAAGGTTGCCGAGACAGCTCTCAAAATTGTCTCCAAAGACGGAAAAATCATCCATGAAAATCTCAAGGAAGTCCTCTACCATGTCGGAGAATATAGCCATCATACACTTTTGGAAGGTGGCAGGTGCGTTACAGAGGCCGAACGGCATCCTCCTAAATGCGTATGTTCCGTAGGGGCATGTGAAAGTCGTTTTCTCTTGATCCTCCGGTGCAATAGCAATTTGGTTATAACCTGAATAACCATCAAGAAAACAATAATAAGATTTACCCGCTAATCTATCAAGCATTTGATCAATAAAGGGTAAAGGGAAGTGGTCCTTTCGGGTAGCTTTGTTAAGCTTCCGATAGTCCATACAAACCCTCCAACCGGTCACAGTCCTGGTTGGGATTAGCTCATTGTTCTCGTTGGTTATCACTGTCATTCCTCCTTTCTTTGGAACACATTGCACCGGGCTTACCCATTTGCTGTCGGAGATGGCGTAAATAATACCAGCATCTAACCATTTAATTATCTCTTTACGCACTACCTCCTTCATTGCAAGGTTTAACCGCCTTTGGGCATCAATAGTCGGCTTATGATCTTCCTCTAGTAGGATTTTGTGCATGCAAATCGCCGGACTAATGCCCTGAATGTCTGCTATCGTCCATCCAATCGCCTTTTTGTGCTTCCTTAGCATGTCGACCAGCTGTCGTTCCTGTTCCTGCGGCAGCTTAGCAGAGATGATTACGGGCAGTGTGTCATCACAACCAAGATAAGCATATTTAAGCTGCCCTGGCAGGGGCTTAAGTTCTAAGACATGTGGTTCAACAGTAGAGGGCTTTTGGATTAAATGGTTATCCGAAGTGTAATTCAAGGGTTCGAATAACTTACCTGGACGATGGTCTAACCAGTTTACCTCCTCATGACCTTCAGTATCAGATGTATCAGATTCAGAGGAGTCGCTGTCGTCGGTGCTGTCGTTATCGCTGTCGTCGTCACTGTCGTGACAGGCCTTTAAGTGGCTGTCGCAGCAGTGACCAAATTTTATATCACGGCAGCCCGACCTAATGCAGGGGTAATCAAAGGTCACCTCAATGATGGCTTTGCATTCCTCGTCCACATCGGCATGTTTCATTGCTTGGAGAACATTCAACTTAATTTCTTGATCGTTCACGCGCATGGTGAGTTCTCCTTTCTCCACATCAATCAATGATCTTCCCGTGGCTAAGAAGGGTCGCCCGAGGATGACTGGTGCGTTCTCATCTGCCTCACAATCTAAAATAAGAAAGTCAGGAGGAAAAATAAGCTTATCCACTCTTACCAAAATATCTTCAATTTTTCCCTCGGGGTGAACGTAAGAGCGGTCGGCCAGCTGTAGGGTAACTGTCGTGGGCCGCGCCTTGCCAATACCTAATTTCTGAAAAACAGATTTGGGCATTAGATTAACACTAGCTCCAAGATCACAAAGTGCCTTACCCACAAATTTGTCGCCGATTACACAAGGAATGATGAAGCTCCCCGGATCCTTCTTTTTCTTGGGTGGCTGCCGATGAAGAATACACAAGCAACCTTCTTGCATCCTTACCGTTTCAAATTCCCTAAGTTTAGATTTTTTCGACATAACATCCTTGAGAAATTTAGCATAACCGGGCATCTCCCTAACAGCATCTAACAACGGAATATTAATATGAACCTGTTTAAAAATATCATAATTTTTTTTTAGTTGAGATTCATGCTTAGCTTGCTGTATCCGTTGAGGAAAAGGTGGTGGAGGACGATAATCAGCAATGTGTCCTTCCCACTGCATGCGAATCTGAGGACGATAATCATCTTTTTTCTCCTCTGTCGCTTCTGCTGTCGTGACAGGCTCATCGGCAGCAGTCTGTTTATCACCTGTCGGGGCAGCTTCCTCGGCAGGTTTATCCAAGGCAGGTTCCTTTTCTGTTTCAGCTTCTTCCGGCCCTGGTAGTTTCTTTCCACTCCTAGTAGTAATCGCCTTACATTGCTCATGTGGGGGTGGTCTAGCATTTTCAGTATTGCTAGGGAAACCTCCATTTTGCCTCGGCTTAATATGCTACGACACCTGACCCATTTGTGTCTCTAGAGATTTCAAGGTAGCCTCATGGTTTGTCATTCTCATCTTAGTTTCATCCATAAAGGTTTCCGTCTTCTTGACAAACTGATTAATATTCTCCATATATGTGCCAGTCTGAGACATAAAGGAGGCCAGAGTCTGTTCCAATACACTACTCGTGGCAGGTGGTGGCTGTTGTTGCTGCTGTGGCGGCAGGTGCTGCGGCAGGTTCTGCGGCGGCAGTTGCTGTCGCGTCAACAATCTAGGACCCCCTGATTCTGATTATATGCTTGCGGATTTAGGGCATTGTTAGGGTTACTCCAGGAAAATTTGGGATCTTTCCTCCAATTAGGGTTGTAGTTGTTGGAATTGTAGTTTGGCTTGTAATTTCCAACATATTTCCCCTCTTCTATATTTATCGGGCACTCTTCCCTACTATGATTTCCCTCACAAGTAGCACAAACTTCCTCGACAGCAAATCCTCGTAATTCTTCTTCATTCAATAAGTGTTTCATTGCTTTAGTGAGGAATGCTACTTGTGATTTCATAGTGATGTCGTCCTCGTAATCCTTGACAGCAAGTACCCGTTTACCCCCTCTTCTAGCTGTCGGAAACTGCTCCACATTCTTGGCTAGATTTTTCTGAACTTGCAATGCCTCGTCCGGATCTTTATCCAATAATAGTCCATTTGCTGCAGAATCAATGCGAATGCGAGTTTGTAAGTTAGCAGCATTATAAAATTTCGTTACTTGATTCCAGACAGGAAATCCATGCATTGGGCAGTTCCGTAGAAGAGTAGTAAATCTGTCCCAGGCCTCGTGCATCGGCTCGTCGTCTTCCTGTTGAAAAGTAGCAATTTCATTACGTAATCGCTCAGATAAATGTGAAGGATTAAAACGAGATAAAAATTCACGAGTTAGATCTGCCCAAGTCATAATAGAACCCGGTGTAAGTTTATTTCACCAAGTTTTAGCTCTGTCCCTCAATGAATGGGGGAATAACCGAAGCCTCAGTATCTCCGGACTAACTCCTGGCAGTCTAAACGAACCATAGATCTCCTGGAACGTTTTGAGATGCTCCCTAGCATCTCTTGTCGCAGAACCACCAAACTGCCCGGCATTGTTGATCATACTAAACATGACAGGTTTAAGCTCGAAGTTGTCAACATCAATATTCGGCAGCGTGGTCTCCAGCTCTACATGATCGTTCAGCATGTAGTCACGACATGATCGTCGTCCATCTGCCCTCGGCGGGTCATCGACAGGCGGTACACCGTCACCAACAGGCTGGTTACGTGCCATCTGCTCTAGCTGTTCCTCGAGGTATTCGTTCCGGTCTAGAAGGCGGCGAAGTTGATTCTTGAGACTGAAGGAACGTTCGATCTCCGGATCTAATTTATACTCAGGATCTTCACCTCTTTTCGATCTGCGCATAAACAAGAAAACCTCATGAAAAGCGAGAGTTGAAAACACAAAAGAAAAATTAAAGAAAACTAAAAATAAAAACGAAAACAAAAATAAAAATAAAAGCAAAAAGTGCAATAAAAGAAAGATGTAGTTATGTTGCCAATCCCCGGCAACGGCGCCAAAAACTTGTTGCGTGTAAAAGAGTCTATCGCAATTGTAGTGCAAGTGTACACGACGCAAGTAGTAAAGTGATACGAAGTATCGGATATCGTCTCCACAGGGATTGGGCTAATAGCTTCACCTTGTTTACTGCACGAAAGTAAAGGAAATAATTAAGAGTTGTCACGAGAATAATAAGATAAAAACGTAAATAAAAGGATTGAATTATCAAGATAGAGAGAATGGGCTGGTATTGAATTGCTCGGTAGTGCAGGTATTAAATTGCTTAGGATCTCCAGTTCTGTCGTCGCTCCCGTCGCCGACAGCACCTGTCGCGGCGTCTGTCCGTTGGCTGTCGCGGCAGCAGACACACCAACTCCGTACTTCAAGTTTGGCAAGAATCCCAGATCTGCCTTGCCCTATCCCTAGGCACAAGTCTGTCGATGATCACTTCTTTGATGATACCTCCCGGCGTGAATCGAAGGATGAACACCGATGTGTATGAATTCTTCCTTAGCCACTTAACCTCGCCCTATCCCTAGGCACGAGATGGTTCAACTATAAACTAGAGAACGCGCTCTTATTTCTTTCGTATACTTAACTCTCCCGATGCTAAGTAAATGGATAACCTCACAATGCTCTCCCGATGCTCTTGCAAGATGTTAAAACCAAAATAAGAGAACTTGAAGTTTATTTTATTGAACTGAAAAATCCTAAAACAAAGCAACCCTTGCAACTACTTTACAAAACAACCCGTAGCCCTAGGGGGAATTTAGAACATGTCGGTGACGGGTGGACGGAAGGGGTTTGGTTTCGGTTATGGGGTAATCGGTTCTGCCTCCTAGGTTAAATCTATGCCCTTATATAAGCTTTGGGCTCAAGTCATCTAAGGTAACAAGGATTACAAATTTAATTAAAAGTAAGATTCTAATAAAGACTAAATCTCTAAAGTCTCCTACTTTCCAGCCGCATCCCTATTTTGTGGGAATTCCTTTCCTTGAGCTTTGGCTTGACATATCTTTTGATCCGGGGCTGGGAAAAATATGTGGCTTTCACACGACATACGAGCAGATTTTTCTCTATCTATCGAGGTCCACTTTGCTTTTCCTCTTCATAAGTCTGCTGTCACCATGCTGTCACGACAGGTCCATGACAAGTTCGTCTTCTTCGGCTGCTTGTCCAGTTCAGCTTTCCTGCTTCCCTGCCCTGCGCCTGCCTTCAACGTCTACTATGGCAGATACCTGCAAAAATAGCCATCTTTTAGTAGAATCCGTGCTTTTAATCCTTTTGTGATGTTTTACTAAAAACTAACCTAAATGCAATGCAATGATGCTTGAATGCAGCAGAAATATGGGTTTAAAAAGGGTGTAAATAATAGAACTTTTACACACTCAACAGAAAGCTAAAGTCTAGATGGTCTGGCCCCTTCCAAGTGGTACAAGCTTTTCCCCATGGTGCCATCACTATCCGATCATTAAAAGACGGGCACCAATTCAAAGTCAATGGACAGCGCCTTAAGCACTATTAGGGGACTGAAGCCCCAGGAATACAGGAAGTGGTTACTTTAGGAGATGCCCCACAAGGCATCCCTAATTTAACTTAAGTTTTATTTTTATTTTTTTATTAGTATTATTTATTAGGACATTAGGTTATTTTATTCGAATAATGTTTTTATATTTTCTGTTTTTAGGAAATAAAGGAGTCAAGAAGAAAAGGAGAAGTGATCCAAGCCCACCATCCATCAAGCCCAACAGAGCCCATCTATTGAAACCTGTCGTTTCGGCTGCCGCCGCAGACGGATAAGACAGGCTGTCAACAGACTGACACGGCAGACGCAGAAGCGTGTGGCAGACGCGTAACAGACGCATAAATGCATGTCAGACGCGTCAGACACACTAAATCCCGTCCGTCGCCCCGTTATTCACGCCTGCCGTTACAGCATTAAACGGGCAGACCCTCGACCGCTATAAAAACCCCGTTTTCATTTTCATTTTTCTCATTTTTGCTTATTCTTCTTTGCTTTCTCCTCTAGTTTTATTTGATTTCTTCATTTTTCACAACCCTTGCAACTAACATGTCGTCTAGACAGACCCGTCGTAGTGCTGCCTCAGCCTCTTCTTCAGCAGCAGCAACGCCCTTCGCCACAAAAGAGTTATGGGAGGAACGTTGTTTCGTGTATGTCCGAAAGGCACCCAACATGGGTCTCCGACCGTTCATCACAAGGGCCATCACGGCTCAACTTTGGGAGCACTTCGCGGAAAAACCGGCAGAGCTAAACGACACCTAAGTCCAGGAGTTTTATGCTGCCATAGACAGCAGAACGGCAACATCTGTCACCGTCCGAGGAGTGAAAGTGCCGTTCACTGCCGACAACATCAACCACATGCTTGGCCTCTACTTTGGCCCCGATGATGATGCCCACCAGAAATTTCTCGACACCCTCGATGCTGCCGCCTATGGTGCTGTTATGGCGGAGGTGACAGAGGAAGGAACCACATGGACAACCAGCAAAAAGAACCCCCACTCTGTCAAAAGGGGGCAGCTCCTTCTGGAAGCCAAACTCTGGAACGCTTTCATCAAAAAGCGTATCAAGCCTTCGTCCCACCACACGACAGTCAACCAGCAACGACTCGCACTTATTCACTCTATCATGCACGACATGCCTATTAATGTGAGCCGCTATATGAGGGACAGCATCCTGGACTGCACCTTCCGCTCCGACTCACGCCTCTGCCTGCCGTTCACAATAACCTCTTTATGCCGATGTGCTGCTGTCCCCGAGGAACCCTCCGACAAAATAATCAAAGGCAGAGGCTGGACAGACAACAACATCAACAGCCTCATGGAGCTGGTCGTGGCTACACCTGTCTCATCTTTCAATCCAGCCGGCTCCCCAGCAGAATCATCAGAGGAGCCTACCCCTGAACCTGCTGCCGCCACCACTCCGACAGACCACTCCGCCCACATCCTTGCTGCGCTACAACGGGTAGAGGAAAGACAAATGGGATTGATGACCTTCATCCGGGATTTCACAAATTCGACGGTAAACTTCATTACCCAAACTTTAAATTTTCCAGATGTTCAATTTCCCTCTTTTCCTGCCCATTATTTTCATATCCCCTCCCCTGCCCACACCCCTATCCACACACCTACGCCACCTGCCTCCCCACATTCCCACTCTACTGCCTCCACCAGATCACCTGCCCCGACGGCAGCAGGCAGTCCACCGGCTGACACCTCTGCTAGAGGAACAAAAAGGCCTGCCTCCGATGACATCCCTCTGATCAGGAGGAATTTGGAGAGAGAGTTTACACCTGTCAAGCGGATAAAACACGTGGCAGACAAGAAACGGTTGCCCAAGGCTAGCACAACCACCAGCAGCACTTGGGGCAGTGGTAGCAGTTCCGACATCCAGCTCGTGGAGCAGCCTGCCCCTGAACCTGCCTCTGAGCCTGCCCACCCTCCTCAGCCCAGACGCCGCCGTCAGATCCGTGTCAGCAGCAGCAGCGAGGACAGCGACTGAAAATTTAAGTTTTTATTTTCCTTTTATTGCTGCCTGCTTATATCTTTTGTGATGTACTTTTCTTCATATTTTTGTTTTTTCTGTCATTTTGCATTGAGGGCAATGCAACCCTCGAGTTTGGGGGTGGCAACCCTCCATCATTAATGGAGTCTTAAGTACATCTTGTTATTAACTGTTGTGTCTTTTATTTATTTAATTTCTCTTAAAAAAATCAGAAAAGATTAAATCGTTGGCTTAAAACTATGAAGTTAGCTTACCTGTCATGACAGCTCTGTCGTGGCAGCATCTTTAGGACAGTTTAAGGAGAAGTTTAGAGCCTTTCTATAGTTCTGAAAATTTAAACACCTTTGTGACTGTTATATTGATTAGATTTCTCTTAGCCAAACTAGAATAGGAAGCTTAGAACTTGAATAGCCCTTAGAGGTGCCTAACACTGGCTCTAGGAAAGAAGTTTAGCAAAAGAAACTCAAAAACCTAGAGGTGCCCGAAACTGGCTCTAGGAAGCTAACTAGAGGTGCCCGAAACTGGCTCTAGAAAAATTTAGCTTGAAAGAAGAAAAAGAAGCATGAAAATGTGCCTTCTAAAAAATAAAAATAAAAAAAATAAACTTTGGCATAAAAATTTGAGTTAAGAAGTTGAATATTCTAGTGAAACTAAGAGAGTCTTAGCATATAACTGTTCACAAGCATGCACACACTGCACGAGAGCTATAGGGAGATTCCGGACAGATCCTGACCTTTCCAACAGGTTGCTGCCGCGATAGAGAATGAGCGACGGGTAAGGGACAGTTCACTGTTTGAAGGCCAACACAAAAATTTTCATTTTTCTTTTAGGCTTAATTGCTTGAGGGCAAGCAAAAACTTGAGTTTGGGGGTGTGTTGAGTGTGTAAAAGTTCTATTATTTACACCCTTTTTAACCCATATTTCTGCTGCATTCAAGCATCATTGCATTGCATTTAGGTTAGTTTTCAGTAAAACATCACAAATGGATTAAAAGCACGGATTCTACTAAAAGATGGCTTATTTTGCAGATATCTGCCATAGTTGACAAAGAAGGCAGGCGCAGGGCAGAGAAGCAAAAGAGCCGAACTGGACAAGCAGACGAAGAAGACGAAGCTGCCATGGATTTGTCGTGACAGCAGGGTGACAGCAGATTTATGAAGAGGAAAAGTAAAGTGGACCTCGATAGATAGAGAAAAATCTGCTCGTCTGTCGTGTGAAAGCCAAATATTTTTCCAAGCCCCGGATCAAAAGATATGTCAAGACAAAGCTCAAGGAGAAGAATTCCCATAAAGCAAGGATGCGGCTGAAAAGTAGGAACTTTAGAGATTAAGTCTTCATTAGAATCTTACTTTTAATTAAAGTTGTAATCCTTGTTAACTTAGAATACTTGAGCCCAAAGCTTATATAAGGGCATAGGTTTTAACCTAAGGAGACATCCCTCATTCTAGACCATAACCGATAACCTAAACCCCCCTGCTGTTTACCCGTCACCGACATGTTCTAAATTCCCCCTAGGGCTACGGGTTGTTTTGTAAAGTAGTTGCAAGGGTTGTTTTGTTTTAGGAATTTTCAGTTCAATAAAATAGACTTCAAGTTCTCTTATTTTGGTTTTAATATCTTGCAAGAGCATCGGGAGAGCATTGTGAGGTTATCCATTTACTTAGCATCGGGAGAGTTAAGTATACGAAAGAAATAAGAGCAAGTTCTCTAGTTTATAGTTGAACTATCTTGTGCCTAGGGATAGGGCAAGGTTAAGTGGCTAAAGAAGAATTCATACACATCGGTGTTCATCCTTCGATTCACGCCGGGAGGTATCATCAGAGACGTGATCATCGACAGACTTAGACCTAGGGATAGGCTAAGGCAGATCTGGGATTCTTGCCAAACTTGAAGTACGGAGTTGGCGCGTCTGCTGCCGCGACAACCAACGGACAGCCGCGACAGGTGCTGTCGACGACGGGCACGACGACAGAACTGGAGTTCCTAAGCAATCCAATACCTACACTACTGAGCAATTCAATACCAGCCCATTCTCTCTATCTTGATATCTCAATTATTTTATTTGCGATTTTCCTTATTATTTTCGTGACATCTTTCTCAAATATTTCTTTTACTTCCGTGCAGTAAACTAAGGTGAAGCTATTAGCCCAATCCCTGTGGAGACGATATCTGATACTTCGTATCACTTACTACTTGCGTCGTGTACACTTGCACTACAATTGCGATAGACTCTTTTACACGCAACAATCTTCGTAAACTATCAACTTGTATAATTCCCGATTGTTACTCGATTATTGAATAAAGAACAAGTACCATTAATCTCAAGTATAACGTTACCCTGAAATAACAGAAAGAAAAAGAGGAATGTCACTTCTTGGATCATCATGAAAATGTTATGCCTACCATATGTCTACATGAACTTATAGCATCTTTTGGTAGTTCTGTATTACTGAGCTTTTCCAAGCTCACGTTGTTTTTACCATCGCAGGTTAAAAGAATATAGCATGACATAATGTTTGACATCAGTGTTCGGAGTTCCCTCGACGTTGCCTTTGGAGTACGGTACTGTATAGTTAGTGGGCATGTATGTCATGTATTGTTTCATGTCAGTGTCTGTAAAGTACTTTTTGAAATTTTTGTTATGTGTTTAAATGATTTTCCTGAAATTGTATTTTAAACAGAAGTTGATTTTACAGTTTAATAAGTGTTTTGAGAAAGAAAAATGTTTTCATGTGTATTTTCACTGTGGGTCGCTCTTGTGACCCTAATGTGACTTTCTAGGATACGTTGTAACGCATAGGTGGGTCTAGGGGTTACAAGTTTAGGGGTAGAGATCTAGTTTAGGGACTTGAATTTAGTGATATAGTTCATGGTTTATGACCTCCGGGTTATGGGTTAGGATTTAGAGTTTTTAAAGGCTAGAGATTTAGATTTTAGGTTTTAGAGTTAAATAGATAGTAATATATTATTACAACGACAATATACCAAATAATAACTCAAGATACACAACACGATTTGATGTAAAAAAAGAAATATGACGCGACTGGAAAAACATTAAAATTTTGTCATTTATGAGATAAAGGGTATGGAGTTTCATGTATTCTCAGTTATCTATTGCTTGCATACATATCACAACAAATGATTGCAACCACGGAAATCTTGTTTGGATGAACTCTGCAGGTTTCGTTGCTTGTCTCAGTGCATTCGATTAATAGTGAAATTTGTGAAAATATAGAGCGCTTCGGATGGCTTAGAAAATGTAACATGATGATTACCATCTCTCACCGTGAAGAATGTCAATAAGTCCCCAAATGAATACTTCCGCCCTCCAACCTGCTCAATATTTGAAATTAAACAACTTAAATTATGATAAATACACTCATATATACGTATACAAATATAGTTAAATGCATAAAGAAAAGAACCTTGTTTTTATAACTCCAAGCTTCATGTTTTGTCAATTCGATGTTCATCTCCTCGGTCAATTTGTATAAATGATGTAAGGTTCCAGTTGCTGGTACCATACCGTCTACATCTCCACTGCAACATTGGAGCAGTTTACTTGAGTATTACTATTTTTCTTGAACGCACAGCTAAAGGATATGAATAAATCATAAATGGCAACCTCAATATTGTGATGGGAACGGATTGTTGAAGAAGACTTTTAAGCACAGGAAGCATGTCACGGTTCTTATCATTCTGGTTGTATTGAAATTTATCCTCCCTACATCAATTGAAATTAATGTGATGTGAGGTTTCCTTCGGAGGTAGTGATATTGTATGAAAGAAATGGACAAAAGCATATGTTACGAGGCAAACTTACGTTATATTTTGACAACCCTTCCATCGCTTTGGCAAGTTGGTTCGATTCGCGTGGAAAGCTTTCAGAACTCCCGGGAGATTGAAATAGAAGTCCGGCCTTATGTAAGTGCACATGTCTACTCCTTTACTGACCTTGGTGAGCTGAACAAAAATCGAAGATGTTCAACATATATAGATCTCATCGATATGTATAAGCGAACAACATTGAAAATAAATGTAAACCTTTTTCCCCAAGCGCAAATCCGTGAAATTTACGACACAAGGATCGCGAATGGCATCAAAGAGTTTGGAATTTTCATAATAACTATCAAAAGCATCATTGTGAAACATGAAAGGGCTATAATTCAAAAACACGTGGCAAGTGTAAGTCCAGTTGGCTTGGAATTTGGAGAAGTAATTGTCTTCGTCAATGGTATTGCACTCCTTCTTGGCTTCGGCGTAGGTCCCCGAGTCAACCAGCCCTAGAGTGTGGAAGAAATCGTATCTTGCTAGAATGTCGAGCTTTCTACGGAGCATTGGGTTCCCCAGCTGTTGAAAACAGTATTCATCGGCAAATATATACTTGAAAGTGGTAATTCAGATAAAATAGAATTATATACTTACAGCAATTCCTTTGACGTTGAATTTCAATTCCTTGGATTGCTTGTTGTCATCCAGTAAAGCATTAGCCAAATTGGGTACGTAATGTCCTGTGAATAAGAACCCACCAACCTAATGAACATGTGATATTGTCATGTACTGCATCTGTAAGTGGTGTTAGGTCAAGTTTATTGAACCTGCATAACTTGATCCAGCCAAGTACAGATCTCTGGACTTGAAACTTGGATATGTTTCATACCATTTTTGCATGAAGGTGACCAATAGTTTTGCTGTAAGAAACAAACAAATGAAAATTCTCGTAAATTTTAAAACCAAGAATGTATATTGTCATCTTACTGGTACTATCATCTCCGTTATTATAATCGCTGCTTGTATTTGAATATGACCATCCGGCTCCAATAGGAGAGTCGATGAACAACAGATTTGACACTGCAACATTTAAACACGATTACAACTACATACATCATAGGTCATACCATATCACTTTAAACACTGCAACGATTAAACACATTTAATCAAACTAGACCACGCAACCTTTGTTCCAAGAAAATAAATTTCTCTTGAGACCACGAGCATTTTTTGTTGTAATAAAAGGACCAACACTTGAAAACGCATCTCCAACTGAAGAGCACCCGCTTCCTGAATAAGATTACGTTATTATATCTGTATTGTAAGTTACATGTATGAAGGTGTGATTTAGAAGAAGAAGAAGAAGAACTAACCTCCGGTTAACCAAATAGTGAGCGGTTGATTCGTGGGGATCATTTTCAGCTTCCACAAAATAATAAAAAAGACTCCGGCCGGCAACACCGTCGTCCAAGCCAATATACCCGGCGAATTGCCGGAAACTAACATCCGGTTGTCCCGGCAATTTAGTTATCAAATCATTCATGGGGAAGCCATCAACACCAACTCCGAGTGCAAGAAAGAGATAACAAAGGAGGAATATTCCATGAATCTCCATATGATCCTTACCTTGAGGAAATAAGGATCACAACCCTTTTATTTTTTTTCTCTACTTTCTAATACATGAAACTTGATGCACAGACTGAGCTATATATATAACACATACCATTCATCTGTTTAACTAAATATAGTGTTTTATTAGCTAAAACATACCAATTTTGGCGCATGGGTTTGAAGTTGTCTTTGTCTTTTTTTAGGTAACAATTTGTTTTGTGGATGTAATTGCTAAAGGTAGTTTACTTGAGATAAAACTTTGTATAACAACATATGGAAATCCTCTTCACTAACTGAGTAGATGACTCAGCTGATATCATATTTTAAGTGGTCAAACTCATTAAATTTAGGGCAAAAATAAATAAAATAATGGTCCCTTTAAAATTAGTATTAATTTTTTCATGCTAAATTTTAAGCGATAGTTGCAATTGCTTCAACTTTTTAAAATTCAAAATCATAAATTTTTAATTTTAAACCCTTTAAAATTTTATAATTTATATTTTATTCATATATTACACACGTAAAAATTTGAATAAATTAGAAATATTTAACTATTTATTGGGTGTAAAAAATTCAACTATAAATTGTAATAACTAATTATCATTATTATTGTTAGTATGATCATTATTATTTTTATTTTTCTTATTACTAAATGAAACAAAATAAAAAATTATTTTAATTCAAATACATGTTAATCAAATAATAAAAAGTCCATTTAAATTTATAATCTTAAAACCCTAAAAATACATTATATACTTATGGCCCGATATGCCCGAAATAATTAAACCTAAATACATATAAGAAACCCTTATCTTCTTTATCATTTACCTTCCATTGCTTCGACATTACCTATCGCAATACATTTTTTCTTACTTGTTGCACTGACATTGATAGACATCCGAACAACCGTACTTGTGGGATTGATATCTGATAGATTTGCATTCGTCTACTATACTTGCATCGACCGTGTACGATTGGACAAATTGTGTGACGTCATTTCACCAATCACCCATATTAGGGGAACTTTGGAGCTGCAGAGGCTATGTGTTATGAGGTTATTCTAGTGGAGAGCGTTCCAACATTGCTATCCAGGAAAAGTCGGTGTAGATATTGGATTACTTTGAATCCCCTCTTTTTGGGGTATGTGGATCAGCTTTGTATAAATGAATTTTCTACTCCTACAACTTTCGAGGATGACAGCTCAAACCGTTAGAAAAAATTTGGACATTTTTGGGGCTGTTGCAGAACAGAAGGTTGAAAATGTTAAGAGACCTGTCGTTTTTGATGCACAAACTTTTGTCTCATCCCGTTCTAGGAAGAAGAAGGACGCTGACGTGGACACTGCCGTGACAGCCATGACGACAACATTGGTAAAGGGAAAAGTGAAGTGGAGCTCGACAGATAGAGAAATTCAAGCCCGTCTGTCGTGGACCACTATTATATTTTTCTGAGCCCTAGATCAGAATGAAGGTCAAACCCAAAGTTCAAGGAAGAAACGCAAAGCAAGAAAAGAGGACGAATTAAATGCATCTATTCAGAAGATTTAATCTTAAATAGAGTTGTACTTTAGTTTAAACTTTTATTCTTGTCATATTAAAAAACTTGGACCCAAAGCCTATATAAAGGCATGTAATTCGACCTAGGGAAGGATATATCATCTCTAGCAATCTTCCCCAAAACCCTTGTCATTTCCCCCTCTCATCATGTTCTCAACTTCCCCTAGGGCTAAGGATTGTACTATTTTAGGAATTTTCTGTTCAATGAAATAAACTTCATGTTTGCCTATTCTGGTTTCAACATCTTGCAAGAGTATTGGGAAAGCATTGTGACATTATCTATTTACTTAATATCAGGAGAGTTAAGTATACGAAAGGTGTAACCCCCTTATCCCGGCCTAGACAGTTGACCCGAACTACGAAGATTACACGGGGAAAACCAAAGTCAACCCGAAAGTCAACCTTGATTAACGACCATTTTTTTTTAAATTGTCTAGATGCACATTAACCCTAAGCGTACTCTTGAGAAACACATACGAGAAAAGCACAGCGATCAAATTATGATAAGGGACTTAATTGCACAAATCACAAATATTAGGGACCAAAATGTAAATTCTAGAAATTTGAAGGTCTTAAATGATTTTTAAGTTACCAATATCAAATTAATCACATTACATGCTTCCCTGTCAAATTTCACTTTACTCGAACATCTCGAACTCATGCAATTTCAAATACAAATTTTAGGACTAAAACGTAAAGCTTACAAACCTCAAAACTATTCAAATCAGTGCCCAACGGTCACCTGTTTCGAAATAGTGTTGACCGTTCCAAAACGCGGGTTCGTTTTGAGACCTGTTTCAAAACAGGGCCTTCCAGTGGCCAATTCGTTTCAGAACGACCCCTATCCGTTTCGATACACGAAGGCCATTCCAGGCCCCCGTTTCGAAACGCTAGTGTCCGTTCCGATACGGATTGCCCAGAAGTTGCATAATTTTCTGGTTTTACATACATTAAACCACTCAAACACATCCTAATGACTTCCTAATCATGCCAACAAGTCATCATGCATATAAGGTACATGTTTGCAACATTAAAACACATTCATGGCATCAAACAAGGAAATCCACATGTCTATAGACATGCATCCTAATATCCAAAACCAACCAACCATCAAAACACCAAAACAAGCATCAAAATGGCCATTTACAATTCCAAATCATCAAAGGAATCATGCAAAAATTAGAGAGTCCAAAACATCTCCCAAAACACAACCTAGGTGCCCATTGCCAAAATATCAAAAGCTAATAGTGTTGTAAAAACATCAGCATACATGAGCTTAGCTTTCCCTTGGATTCTTAGCCTCTTTGTTGCCCTCAAACACTTCAATTATCTACATTATTGGTTCAAGAGAGAGAGTGTAAGCACAATTTCTTAGTGAGACATGCTCTAAAGAAACAATACAATAATGCATTTTATAAAACACTTTTCACAAAGCTTTCCATCTCAATAACATCATTATTTATGCAACCTTGCATTCTTAAAGAAGCATCTCATGCTTCATTAGAACAACATGTCATATTGGCTTTCAAGTGATAATCCATAACCATTTACAACACAAAACACAATCGAATACGCGACTTACAACCGCTGTCCCATACACTTCATACACACTACCGAACACACAAGGTGGAGTTTACTGGTACAATCACAACCCCTCAACACCCGTGATGGAGTTTAACGGTACAATCACAATCCCTCAACATCACTCATCGGTAGTTGTATAACATCACTAACGAGAACACGAGACACTCAACACAAGATCCACACATGGACTTTTAACCACCATTGTGATCTTAACCATCTCGTTAGTGTTCTTGGATGGAGTTTACGGTACAATTAAAACCCCTCAACATCCAAGACGACTTTATTCACGGTGCACCCAATCCTATAGCCGGCTAACTATATCCGATTCAAGTACTTTAAAACCAACACATCACTTGCCAATGTACAACATTTATCATCAACAATTCACTGTTTTTAACCATTCAATCAAAGCCATTAAACAACATTGCATCAAATCCACATTTTCAACATATCAAACCCAGGATCTCTCACCTTGAGCATCCTTCAAAATATGACATTCATAACCAGCATTTACCATGCTAAAACATGCTTTCAAAATAGAATTTAAACATACAATTTATCAACAAATGCATCGAACCACTCCATGGCTCATACAAGAGAGTTTTTCCGAAAACTTACTCTTGAGCTTAGTCCCAAAACCTCCAAACATTGGTTTCAAAGCTGAAAATCCAACTTCACTCACCAATTACGTTTGGCAAGCTTGCTGAAACGCCGATCAAGCCTCCGGATCAACACCACAAGTATCTGAAGATGCCTCCCATGTTTTAAACGCATCAAATCATAGGATTAATGCATCATCATGCATTAAAATCTTCAGCCATTACACCCAAATCCACTGCTCTAACCAAATCTAACATTTCGGCTACCAAACACAACCGAAATCACCTCCAAACTCTTCCACAACATAACCCATCCAAGATCCATCACTTCTAACCATTCCTAAACATCAATTAACATCCAAAATGAACCTAAACTCGTCCTTATACCTCCAGCTATAACAGAACACAGAGATCACCCCAAAAACCACAATTTTCATAAGCAAAAACTTAGGAAAATCAACCTATTCGAGATTACATTGATTAAACCTCATTTACACATCAATAAAAATCCAAAATAAATTTTATAATCATCTCAAAACAGAGCCCAAACAATCACCACGAATTTCTTCAAGATTTCTTCCAAATCTTGTGTTTTAAGCCAAAATCAAGTTCATATCATTAAAACCTTTTATAAAACTTAATTTAAGGATTGAGAACTTGGGAATTTCAGTAAATAACTGAGTATTTAGAGGATAAGAACAACCTTACCTCTAAATGTAGATTTCTCCTTGATTAGAGCCAACTTTCTTGAAAATCCAATAAGCAAAACAAGAGGATTTGATGTAGAAAGGATTAGAAATTAATTGTTGATTGAATCCTCGTCAATTGCTTTGAAACTCAATGGAAAAGATGCTGAAGAAAAGTGTTTGGATGAGGGAGTTTTGAGAGAAAATGAGATGAGAAAGTTTTAAGAAAAGTTAGTTATGAAAATCTAGAAATCAGTTTTATCTTTTTCATTTAATTAATTAAACATTAATTAAATCATTTAAATCTAAGAAAAATCTGGAGAAATCATTCTTGGGTAAATTAGCTCCTTAAAGATTCAAAGTTTCAAAGTTTCAATCCTTACAAAACAATCACCACTGAACTTTTCAAAAATCGCATTTTAGTCACTATTTCAAAATGTCGCACTTCCAAACCTTATTTTTTAAAATTGATTTCACCACTCTCTTATATATATTAAAAGAGGATTTTTAGATATTTTCCATATTTTTAAAGCATCCCGAACTAGGCTTTCCCTAAAACATCCTTTTATATTCGAACCGAAAATCAGATCGGTCCGGTTCAGACCCTAAACTTCTAAGCCCAAAATTGGGGTGTTACAACTCTCCCCCCTTACGCAATTTCGTCCTCGAAATTTACCTGGAGGAAATAGATACGGAAACTGCTTCTTCATGTCATCCTTTCTTTCCCACGTGGCTTCCTCGACACCACGATGCTTCCACAACACCTTAACCAAATCAATGGTCTTGCCTCGAAGAACTTTACTGTCCAAATCCAGAATTTCCACCGGCTCCTCATCATAGGTCAAATCTGGATTCAACTCCACTTCCTCCACAGGCATAACATGTGATGGATCCGATCTATACCTTCGAAGCATAGAGACATGAAACACATCATGAATCTTTTCCAACTCTTGCGGCAATCTCAGCTTGTACGCAACAGGACCCACACGTTCAATCACCTCATATGGTCCAATGTTCCAAGGCAAAACCTTCAAAAACACACGGTCACCTACCGCATACTCAATCTCCTTACGCTTCAAATCCGCGTTAGACTTCTGTCGATCAGAAGCTGCCTTCAATCGCTCACAAATGAGCTTCACCTTCTCGGTGGTTCCTTCCAACAAAGATGGCATTGAAACCAACTTCTGACCTGTTTCAGCCCAACAAAGAGGAGTTCTGCATTTCCTCCCGTACAAGGCTTCATAAGGTGCCATTTGAATACTTGCCTGATAGCTATTGTTATAAGCAAACTCCACTAAAGGCAAATGCTTCTCCCAAGAGCCTTGAAACTAAATCACACAACACCACAACATGTCTTCCAGCACTTGGATAACACGCTCAGACTGTCCATCCGACTGTGGATGATAAGAAGTGATGAAATTCACCCGTGTACCCAAAGCTTGATGCAAACATTCCTAGAAACGCGATGTAAACCTCGGATCTCTATCCGACACTATAGACTTTGGCACCCTATGCAGCCGCACAATCTCAGCAATATACAACTCTGCAAGCTTGTCCAAAGTGTACGTAGTATGCACAAGTAAGAAATGAGCACACTTTGTAAGGCGATCCACAATCACCCACACCGAATTCTTCTTCGATGGCGACAAAGGCAAACCAGACACAAAGTCCATGGTAATCCTTTCCCACTTCCACTTAGGAATCCTCAACGGTTGCAACAACCCAGAAGGAAACTGATGCTCAACCTTAACTCGCTGACAAACCATGCACTTACTCACATAATCAGCAACATCTTTCTTCAAACCCACCCAATAGTACTCATCTCGAAGATCTCGATACATCTTAGTACTACCAGGGTGCATAGCAAAAGGAATACTATGAGCTTCAGTCAGAATAGCACGCCTCAACTAAGCATCATTTGGCACTACTATCTGACTCCCAAAACATAAAACTCCATCATCATTGAAACAGAAATTTGATGGCGTATCCTCAGCAATATCCTGAACATGCGGCACCAAGGAATCATCCAACAACTGCTTATCCTTAATCAACTGAACCAGAGATGGTTTTACTTGCAACTCAGCCACAAGACCTCAATCTCGCGAAATACTCAAACTGGCAAACATAGCCCTCAACTCCACTGCCACCTTCCTACTCAAGGCATCCGCTACAACATTAGCTTTTCATGGATGGTACTCGATCATCATATCATAATCTTTAAGCAACTCAACCCAACGTCGTTGCCTAAGATTCAACTCTTTCTGAGACATCAGATACTTCAAACTTTTGTGATCCGTGTACACAATACACTTCTCACCATATAGGTAATGTCTCCAAGTTTTCAAAGCAAAAACCACCGCAGCCAACTCAATATCATGCGTAGGATAATTGCGCTCATGCACCTTCAACTGGCGCGATGCATAAGCCACCACCTTACCCTCTTGCATCAACACACACCCCAAACCAACGTAGGATGCATCACTATACACCACAAACTCTTTCCCTGATTCAGGCTGAACCAAGATAGGAGCTTGCGTCAAAGCTGCCTTAAGCTTCTCAAAGGCATGCTGTCTCGCTTCTGTCCACTCATACATGACATCCTCCTGCCAAACCAAGGAAACTACGGACTTCATGAACGGACTTAGGAGGCTTACAATTCATCACTGCCTCAATCTTTTGAGGATCAACACGTATTCCTTCAGCAGAAACCACATGACCAAAGAACACAACTTCCCTAAGCCAGAATTCACACTTACTCAGCTTAGCATAAAGTTGATTCTCCAACAAAGCCTGCAACACAATCCTCAAATGCCCCTTATGCTCTTCCTCAGTACGAGAGTACACAAGGATATCATTGTTGCGTGTAAAATAGTCTATCGCAATGGAAGTGCAAGTATACACGACGCAAGTAGTAAAGTGATACGAAGTATCGGATATCGTCTCCACAGGGATTGGGCTAATAGCTTCACCTTAATTCATTGCACGAAAGTAAAGGAAATATTTGAGAGTTGTCACGAAAATAATAAAGAAAACATGAAAAAAAGAGTAAAGATATCAAGATAGAGAGAATGGGATGGTATTGAATTGCTCAGTAGTGCAGGTATTGCAGAGTTTAGGAAATCCAATTATGTCGTCGTCACCCGTCGCGGCAGCACCTGTCACGGCGGCATTCCGTTGATTGTCGCGGCAGCAAACACTCAACTCAGTACTTTCAAGTTTGGATAGAATCCCAGATCTGCCTTGGCCTATCCCTAGGTCCAAGTCTGTCGATGATCACGTCTTTGATGATACCTCCCGACGTGAATCGAACGATGAACACCGATGTGTATGAATTCTTCTTTAGCCACTTAACCTCGTCCTATCCCTAGGCCTGAGATAGTTCAACTATAAACTAGAGAACTCGCTCTTATTTCTTTCGTATACTTAACTCTCCCGATGCTAAGTAAATAGATAACCTCACAATGCTCTCCCGATGCTCTTACAAGATGTTAATAACCAAAGTAAGAGAACTTGAAGTTTATTTTATTGAACTAAAAATTCCTAAAACAAAACAACCCTTGCAACTACTTTACAAATCAACTCGTGGCCCTAGGAAGGATTTAGAACATGTTGAGGGCAGGAAAACGACAGAATTTGGGAAGGAGGCTAGGGTAATCGGTTATGGGATTTCGGTTATGCCCTAGGTTAAAATACATGCCCTTATATAAGATTTGGGCTCAAGTTATCTAATTTAACAAGGATTACAACTTTAATTAAAAGTATGATTCTAATAAAGACTAAATCTTCAAGGAATCTACTTTCCAGCCGTCTTCCTTGTTTCTTGGGATTTTCTCTCCTTGAACTTTGGGCTTGACATATCTTTTGATCCGGGCTTGGAAAAATATATGGTTTTCACACGACAGACGGGCTGAATTTTCTCTATCTGTCGAGGTCCACTTTGCTTCTTTTCCTCAAAATTGCTGTCGTCCTCTGCTGTCACGGCAGCACCGTGGCAGCATCGTCCTCTTTGTCTGCTTGTCCAGTTCAGCTCTTCTGCTTCTCTACCCAGCGCCTTCCCTCACCATCTGCTACGGCAGCAAATCTGCAAAAGCAACCATTCTTAGTAGAATCTGTGACTTTTAATATATTTGTGATGTTTTGCTGTAAACTAACCTAAATGCAATGAATAATGCTTGAATGCAGCAGAAATATGGGTTAAAAAGGGTGTAAATAATAGAACTTTTACACACTCAACAATCATCAATGAACACCACAACAAACTTGTCCAAATATTCATGGAACACTCTATTCATCATGTCCATAAAAGCTGCAGGAGCATTCATCAAACCAAACAACATCACAAGGAACTCATAATGCCCATACCTCGTTCTGAAGGCTGTTTTTGGCACATCCACATCCTTCACCTTCAACTGGTAATAACCTGACCTTAAATCAATCTTAGAGAACACATCCACTCCCCGAAACTGATCAAAAAGATCGTCAATCCTTGGCAATGGATACCGATTCTTGATAGTCAACTTGTTCAGCTGACGATAGTTGATGCACATTCTCATAGTGACATCCTTTTTCTTCACAAACAACACCGGTTCACCCCAAGGTGACACACTCGGCCGAATGAAACCACGATCAAGCAACTCCTGAAGTTGCGTTTTCAGCTCCTTCAACTCCTTAGGTGCCATTCGATAAGGAGTAATGGACAGTGGAGTTGTGTTTTCATATAGCTCAATTCCAAACTCCACCTCTCGATTAGGAGGCAATCCAGGTAACTCCTCCGGAAACAAACCAGGAAATTCTCGCACAGTCCTGATATCTTGAACCCGCAACTCCTTAGAGCTAGGATTCATCACAAAGGCCAGATAAGCTTCACACCCTTGTCTCAGCATCCGACTCGCTTCCAATGTAGACACCACATTGGCAAGAAACTTCACATTCTCACCAACCACCACTACCTCATAATCATTCGTAAGATTAAACGAAATTCGCTTGTTCTCAAAATCCACCACAGCTCGATGTTCAACAAGACAATCCATACCAAAGATTACATCAAAACCATAGAATGGCAATTCCATGAGATCAACACGAAAGACATGATTTTGCACAACCAAGGGACATCTTCTATACAACTTCCGTGTCACCATGGTCTCACCAAAGAAACTAGTTACACGCATACCAACATCCAAAGACTCAACAGGTAAACCAAACAATTGAGCATGTTCACGCAATATGTATGAGTGTGTAGAACCAGAATCAATCAAGGAAAGTAATGACAAGGATTGCAAAGTAAAGGTACCTGCAATCACATCCGTGTCATTTATCCCCTCTCGCTGAGCATACTCTCGAGCCTGGCCACCACCCTCAGGTTGGACAGCCACCACATGTGCCACATTCCTCCCACCATCATCTCTGCGTTGGAAGTTACCACGGCCGCGCCCACGACCTCTCTGTGGTGCAACAACCCCAGGGGCACATCCCTGACCACCACCAGCCAACAAAGGACACTCCCTCTTCATGTGGTCTACCGAACCACAATTCCAACATGAATTACCGGTCACTACCACAGGAGCCTGAACTTCCCTCGCTGCTCGAGGACAATCACGCCTCAAATGACCACGCGATCTACACGTTCAGCACGTGTTCTGATCATCTCTCATCCTGTCTCCCTGAACAGGCGCACCATGCCCTCCATTACAACGCCTAGTAGAATACTGATACATCTTATCGCGTCCGCTTTTGTTCCGCCCACCACCGGAACTATACTGAGCAACTCTTTTGCCCGAGCCAGAACCAACACCTCTAGAGGACAAACCCAGGTTCGCTCAATGTCCTTTGCCCTACTCACCAGCACATCAAAATCTGTGTACTCAGCTGCAAGCATAAAGGTCTTTACGTCCGTCACCAAACCATATCGGAAACGCTCACACCTCTCCCACTCATCAGGGATAAGCTCATATGCGTACTGGCTAAGGCGGATAGACTGGATCTCGTACTCAGCCACCGTCATACTTCCTTGTGTAAAAGACATGAATTCTCTTTTCTTTTCATCCAGGTATCACACACCTAGATACTTCCGCTTGAACGCGTTCAGAAAGAACGTCCAAGTCACATCAACTTCCTCCATTCCGGAGACAGTGGTCGTCCACCAAGTATACGCATCATCATGTAACAGCAATACCACACATCCCAACTTCTGCGCATCATTGCAGTTCATCTGTCCCAAAATTCTCTTGGTACTTTCCAATCAGGATTCAGAACCCTTAGCAGATAAACCTCTGAACTCAGTCCCTCCCAGACTGCGAAGACGTTCCAAAGGTAATCTCACATTAGCATCACCTTGATGCAAAGCTCCATGAGCTCCAGCTACCACTGCCTGAAAGGCTCCAGCAATAGCCTGAATCAAAACTGTCATGTCAGGAGCAGCTTGCCCCTGCACACCTTCAGGTCCAGCGACCCCAGCACCAGCACCAACACCAACACCAGCATTCTATCCTCCAGCACCACCATCGCCGGGTGGTCCACCACCAGGAGGAGGAGGTATGTCCACAACATTCTCAACGTTCTCCTCGTTCTCATTCTGAGCCATAGATCGCGTATTAATCCTCGTTTCTCTACGAGGCCCCATTTACTAGAAAAACAATACACTGACACAAATGCAATAAACATAATCAGGCTGAACAAGGTAAGTAATCCAAGCACTCAAGCTCATTTTTCAAAAACAATTCCTTTCATTAGTTTTGATATGGCAATGGGTTCCTCTAACATGTTTCAACACAACATAACATCACAATTGCAACATACTTTACAATTCACACAACACACTCTCATTTCAAAGACATATCATGCTATCACACATACATCACCCACATAACCATTCCCGTTTACTCGAGAACCTAGCTCTGATACCATCAAATGTAACCCCCTTAGCCTGGCCTAGACAGTTGACCCGAACTACGAAGATTACACGGGGAAAACCAAAGTCAACCTTAATTAACGACCCTTTTTTCTTTTCTTTTTAAACTTTTCTAGATGCACATTAACCCTAAGCGTACTCTTGAGAAACACATACGAGAAAAGCACAGCGATCAAATTATGATAATGGGCTCAATTGCACAAATCACAAATATTAGGGACCAAAATGTAAATTCTGTAAATTTGAAAGGTCTTAACTGATTTTTAAGTTACCAATATCAAATTAATCATATTACATGCTTCCCTGTCAAATTTCACCTTACTCGGACATCTCGAACTCATGCAATTGCAAATACAAATTTTAGGACTAAAACGTAAGGCTTACAAACCTCAAAACCATTCAAATCAGTGCCCAACGGTCACCTGTTTCGGAACGGTGTTGACCGTTCTGAAATGCGGGTTCGTTTCGAGACCTGTTTCGAAACAAGGCCTTCTAGTGGCCAATTCGTTTCGGAACGACCCCTATACGTTTCGATACACGAAGGCCATTACAGGCCCCCGTTTCGAAACACTAGTGCCCCTTCCTATACGGATTGCCCAGAAGTTGCATAATTTGCTGGTTTTACATACATTAAACCACTCAAACACATCCTAATGATTTCCTAATCATGCCAACAAGTCATTATGCATATAAGGTACATGTTTGCAACATTAAAACACATTCATGGCATCAAACAAGGAAATCCACAAGTCTATAGGCATGCACCCTAATATCCAAAACCAACCAACCATCAAAACACCAAAACAAGCATCAAAATGGTCATTTACAATTCCAAACCATCAAAGGTATCATGCCACAATTAGGGAGTCCAAAACATCTCCCAAAACACAACCTAGGTTCCCATTGCCAAAATATCAAAATCTAATAGTGTTGTAAAAACATCAGCATACATGAGCTTAGCTTTCCCTTGGATTCTTAGCCTCCTTGTTGCCCTCAAACACTTCAATTATCTGCATTATTGGTTCAAGAGAGAGAGCGTAAGCACAATTGCTTAGTGAGACATGCTCTAAAGAAACAATACAATAATGCATTTTATAAAACACTTTTCACAAAGCTTTCCATCTCAATAACATCATTATTCATGCAACCTTGCATTCTTAAACAAGAATCTCATGCTTCATTAGAACAACATGTCATATTGGCTTTCAAGTGATAATACATAACCATTTACAACACAAAACACAATCGGATACACGGATTACAAGCGTTATCCCATACGCTTCATACACACTACCGAACACACAAGGTGGAGTTTACCGGTACAATCACAACCCCTCAATACCCGCGATAGAGTTTAACGGTACAATCACAACCCCTCAACATCACTCATCGGTAGTTGTATAACATCACTAACGAGAACACGGGACACTCAACACAAGATCCACACATGGACTTTTAACCACCATTGTGATCTTAACCATCTCGTTAGTGTGCTTGGATGGAGTTTACGGTACAATTACAACCCTTTAACATCCAAGGAGACTTTATTCACGGTGCACCCAATCCTATAGCCGGCTAACTATATCCGATTCAAGTACTTTAAAACCAACATATCACTTGCCAATATACATCATTTATCATAAACAATTCACTGTTTTTAAGCATTCAATCAAAGCCATTAAACAACTATGCATCACTATGCATCAAATCCACATTTTCAACATATCAAACCAAGGATCACTTACCTTGAGCATCCTTCAACATACGGCTTTCATAACCAGCATTAACCATGCTAAAACATGCTTTCAAAACAGAATTTAAACATGCAATTTATCAACAAATGCATCGAACCACTCCATGGCTCATACAAGAGAGTTTTTCCGAAAACTTACTCTTGAGATTAGTCCCAAAACCTCCAAACATTGGTTTCAAAGCTGAAAACCCAACTTCACTCACCAATTACGTTTCACAAGCTTGTCGAAACGCCGATCAAGCCTCCGGATCAACACCACAAGTACCCGAAGATGCCTCTCATGTTTTAAACGCATCAAAGCAGTGGATTAATGCATCATCATGCATTAAAATCTTCAGCCATTACACCCAAATCCGCTGCTCTAACCAAATCTAACATTTCAGCTACCAAACAAAACCGAAATCACCTCCGAACTCTTCCACAACATAACCCGGCCAAGATCCATCACTTCTAACCATTCCTAAACATCAATTAACATCCAAAATGAACCTAAACTCGTCCTTATACCTCCCGCTATAACAGAACACCAAGATCACCCCAAAAACCACCATTTTCATAAGCAAAAACTTAGGAAAATCAACCTATTCGGGATTGCATTGATTAAACCTCATTTACACATCAATAAAAATCCAAAATACATTTTATAAGCATCTCAAAACAGAGCCCAAACAATCACCATGAATTTTGTTGAGTGTGTAAAAGTTCTATTATTTACACCCTTTTTAACCCATATTTCTGCTGCATTCAAGCATCATTGCATTGCATTTAGGTTAGTTTTCAGTAAAACATCACAAATGGATTAAAAGCACAGATTCTACTAAAAGATGGCTATTTTCGCAAGTATCTGCCATAGTAGACGTTGAAGGCAGGCGCAGGGCATAGAAGCAGGAGAGCTGAACTTGACAAGTAGACGAAGAAGACGAAGCTGCCATGGACCTGTCGTGACAGCATGGTGACAGCAGACTTATGAAGAGGAAAAGCAAAGTGGACCTCGATAGATAGAGAAAAATCTGCTCGTCTGTCGTGTGAAAGCCACATATTTTTCCAAGCCCCGGATCAAAAGATATGTCAAGCCAAAGCTCAAGGAAAGGAAATTCCTAGAAACAAGGATGCGGCTGGAAAGTAGGAGTCTTTAGAGATTTAGTCTTTATTAGAATCTTACTTTTAATTAAAGTTGTAATCCTTGTTACCTTAAAAGACTTGAGCCCAAAGCTTATATAAGGGCATAGATTTAACCTAGGAGGTACAACCGCCTACCCCAGAACCGAAACCAAAAACCCCTGTCGTCCACCCGTCACCGACATGTTCTAAATTCCCCCTAGGGCCACGGGTTGATTTGTAAAGTAGCTGCAAGGGTTGTTTTGTTTTAGGATTTTTCAGTTCAATAAAATAAACTTCAAGTTCTCTTATTTTGGTTTTAACATCTTGCAAGAGCATCGGGAGAGCATTGTGAGGTTATCCATTTACTTAGCATCGGGAGAGTTAAGTATACGAAAGAAATAAGAGCGGGTTCTCTAGTTTATAGTTGAACTATCTTGTGCCTAGGGATAGGGCAAGGTTAAGTGGCTAAGGAAGAATTCATACACATCGGTGTTCATCCTTCGATTCACGCCGGGAGGTATCATCAAAGACGTGATCATCAACAGACTTGGACCTAGGGATAGGCCAAGGCAGATCTGGGATTCTTGCCAAGCTTGAAGTACAGAGTTGGTGTGTCTGTTGCCGCGACTGCTCACGGACAGCCGCCGCGACAGGTGCTGTCAGCGACGAGAGCGACGACAGAACTGGAGTTCCTAAGCAATTCAATACATGCACTACCGAGCAATTCAATACCAGCCCATTCTCTCTATCTTGATAAACCCAATCCTTTTATTTACGTTTTTATTTTATTATTCTCGTGACAAATCTTCTAAACTATTTCCTTTACTTCGTGCAGTGAACTAAGGTGAAGTTATTAGCCCAATCCCTGTGGAGACGATATCTGATACTTCGTATCACTTACTACTTGCGTCGTGTACACTTGCACTACAATTGCGATAGACTCTTTTACACACAACAAGTTTTTGGCGCCGTTTCCGGGGATTGGCAACATAACTACACCTTTCTTTTCTTGCACTTTTGGTTTTTATTTTCGTTTTTGTTTTTATTTTTCTTTTCTTTAATTTTTCTTTTGTTCTTTCAACTCTCGCTTTTCACGAGGTTTCCTTGTTTATGCGCAGATCGAAAAGAGGCGAAGATCCTGAGTATAAATTAGATCCGGAGATCGAACGTTCCTTCAATCTCAAGAAACAACTTCGCCGCCTTTTAGACAGAAACGAATACCTCGAGGAACAGCTAGAGCAGATGGCCCGTAACCAGCCCGCTGGTGGAGAAATACCGCCTGTCGGCGACCCGCCTGGGGCAGATGGACGACGGTCATGTCGTGACTACATGCTGAACGATCATGTAGAGCTAGAGACCACGCTGCCGGATATTGATGTTGACAACTTCGAGCTTAAGCCTGTCATGTTTAGTATGATCAACAACGCCGGGAAGTTTAGTGGTTCTGCGACAGAAGATGCTAGGGAGCATCTCAAAATGTTCCAGGAGATCTGTGGTTCGTTTAGACTACCAAGAGTTAGTCCGGAGATACTGAGGCTTCGGTTATTCCCCCATTCATTGAGGGATAAAGCTAAAACTTGGTGGAATAAACTTACACCGGGTTCTATTATGACTTGGGCAGATCTAACTCGTGAATTTTTATCTCGTTTTAATCCTTCGCATTTATCTGAGCGATTACGTAACGAAGTTGCTACTTTTCAACAGGAAGACGATGAGCCGATGCACGAGGCCTGGGACAGATTTACTACTCTTCTACGGAACTGCCCAATGCATGGATTTCCCGTCTGGAATCAGGTGACTAAGTTCTACAATGCTGCTAACTTACAAACTCGCATTCGGATTGATTCTGCAGCAAATGGACTATTATTGGATAAAGATCCGGACGAGGCATTGCAAGTTATGAAAAACCTGGCCAAGAATGAGGAGCAGTTTCCAACAACTAGAAGAGGGGGTAAACGGGTACTTGATGTCAAAGACTATGAGGCCGACAGCACTATGAAATCACAGGTAGCATTCCTTACCAAGGCAATGAAACACTTATTAAATGAAGAAGAATTACGAGGATTTGCTGTCGAGGAAGTTTGTGCTATTTGTGAGGCAAATCATAGTAGGGATGAGTGCCCAATAAATATAGAAGAAGGAAAATATGTTGGAAATTACAAGCCGAACTACAATTCCAACAACTACAACCCTAATTGGAGGAAAGATCCCAAAATTTCCTGGAGTAACCCTAACAATGCCCTGAATCCGCAAGCATATAATCAGAATCAGGGAGGTCCTAGACTGCTGACGAGACAGCAACTGCCGCCGCAGCAGCAACAACAGCCACCACCTGCCACGAGTAGTATATTAGATCTGATCGAGATTGAAGAATTACGCACAATGGCCTACGACAATGCAATGATCTACAAAGAAAAGACTAAGAAGTGGCACGACAAGAAACTGCTGCCACGACAGTTCTGCCCAGGGCAACTTGTGTTGTTATTTAATTCTAGACTTAAACTCTTCCCAGGAAAGCTAAAGTCTAGATGGTCTAGCCCATTCCAAGTGATACAAGTTTTTCCCCATGGTGCCATCACAATTCAATCATTAAAAGACGGGCACCAATTCAAAGTCAATGGACAACGCCTCAAGCATTATCAGGGGACTGAAGCCCCAGGAATACAAGAAGTGGTTACTTTAGGAGATGCCCCACAAGGCATCCCTAATTTAACCTACTTTTCATTTTTATTTATTTTATTATTTATTATTTACTAGGAAATTAGGTTTATTTTATTCGAATAATGTTTTGTTTTTCTAATTTCAGTTTTCAGGAAATAAAGGAGTCAAGAAGAAAAGGAGAAGTGATCCAAGCCCACCACCCATCCATCAGCCCAATAAAGCCCATTTATGGAAACATGTCGATTCGGCTGCCGCCGCGGACGGATATGACAGGCTGTCAACAGACTAACATGGCAGACGCAGAAGCGTGCGGCAGACGCATAACAGACGCATAAATGCGTGTCAGACGCGTCAGACACGCTAAATCCAATCGGCCGCTCCGTTCTTCACGCCTGCCGTTGCGGCATTAAATGGGCAGCTACTCGACCGCTATAAAACCCCATTCTCATTTTCATTTTTTCTCACTTCTGCTTATTCTTCTTTGCTTTCTCCTCTAGTTTTATTTGCTTTCTTCAGATTTCACAACCCTTGCAACCAACATGTCTACTAGACAGACCCGTCGTAGTGCTGCCTCAGCATCCTCCTCAGCAGCAGCAACGCCCTTTGCCAACAAGGAGTTATGGGAAGAACGTGGGTTCGTTTACATCCGCAAAGCACCCAACATGGGACTCCGGCCCTTCATTGCTAGAGCGATCCAGAATCTGCTATGGGAGCACTTTGCTGAACAACCGGCAGAGCTAAACGACACCTTGGTCCGGGAGTTCTACGCGGCCATAGACAGCAGAACGGCGACATCCGTCACCATTAGAGGAGTGCAAGTGCCTTTCACTGCCGACATCATCAATCACATGTTTGGCCTTTTCTTTGGCCCCGATGATGATGCTCACCAGAAATTTCTAGACACCCTCGATGCTGCCGCTTATGATGCTGTCATGGTGGAGTTGACAGAGGAGGGAACATCATGGACAACCAGCAAGAAGAACCCCCACTCCGTCAACAGGGGGAAGCTCCTACCGGAGGCAAAACTGTGGAACGCTTTCATCAAAAAGCGTATCCTGCCATCTTCCCACCACACAACAGTCAACCGACAGCGGCTGGCCCTTATTCACTCCATCATGCACAACAGGCCCATCAATGTAGGCAAATATATGAGGGACAGCATCTTGGACTGTGCCTTCCGCTCCGACTCACGCCTCTGCCTGCCGTTCACCATAACTTCCCTCTACCGATGTGCTGCTGTACCCGAGGATCCCTCCGACAAAATAAGGAAGGGCAGAGGCTGGACAGACAATAACATCAACAGCCTCATGGAGCTGATCGTGGCTACACCTGTCTCCTCCTTCAACCCTGCCGGCTCCCCCGCAGAATCATCAGAGGAGCTTGCCCCGGAACCTGCTGCCGCCACCGTTCCAACAGACCAGACCACCCTCCTCCTTACTACGCTACAACGGGTAGAGGAACGACAAATGGGATTGATGACGTTCATACGGGACTTCACGAACTCGACGGTAAATTTTATTACCCAAACTTTAAATTTTCCCGATATTCAATTCCCTACTTTTCCTGCCCATTATTTCCGTATCCCCACTCATGTCCACACCCCTGTTCACACACCCACCCCACCCGGCTCTCCACATTCCCACTCTACCGCCTCCACCACATCACCTGCCCCGACGGCAGCAGGTAGCCCACCGGCAGATACCTCTCCTAGAGGAACAAAGCGGCCTGCCTCTGATGACAGCCCTCTGATCCGGAGGAACTTAGAGAGAGTTTACACCGGTCAAGCGAATTAAACATGTGGCAGACAAGAAAAGGCTGCCCAAAGCTAGCACCACCACCAGCAGCTCTTGGGACAGTGGCAGCAGTTCCGATGTTCAGCTTGTGGAGCAACCTGCCCCTACATCTGCCCCTGAACCTGCCCAGCCTCCTCCACAGCCCAGACGCCGCCGTCAGATCCGTGTTAGTAGCAGTAGCGAGGACAACGACTAAAAATTTAAGTTTTTATTTTACTGCTGCCTGCTTTTATCTTTTGTGATGTAGTTTTCATGTTTTTATTTTTCTGTCATTTTGCATTGAGGGCAATGCAACCCTTGAGTTTGGGGGTGGCAACCCTCCATCATTAATGGAGTCGTATGCACATCTTTTTATTATTTGTTGTGTCTTATTATTTATTTAAGTTCTCTTAAAAAAATCAGAAAATATAAAACTGTTGGCTTAAAACTGTGAAGTTAGCTTACCTGTCATGACGGCTCTGTCGTGGCAGCATCTTTAGGACAGGTTAAGGAGAAGTTTAGAGCCTTTCTATAGTTCTGAAAATTTAAACACTTTTGTGACTGTTATATTGCTTAGATTTCTTTTAGCCAAACTAGAATAGGAAGCTTAGAACTTGAATAGCCCCTAGAGGTGCCTAACACTGGCTCTAGGAAAGAAGTTTAGCAAAAGAAAATCAAAAACCTAGAGGTGCCCGAAATCGGCTCTAGGAAGCTAACTAGAGGTGCCCGAAACTGGCTCTAGAAAAACTTAGCTTGAAAATAGAAGAAAAGAAGCATGAAAATGTGCCTTCTAAAAAAAATAATAAACTTTGGCATAAAAATTCGAGTTAAGAAGTTGAATATTCTAGTGAAACTAAGAGAATTTTAGCATATAACTGTTCACAAGCATGCACACACTGCACGAGAGCTATAGGGAGATTCCGGACAGATCCTAACCTTTCCGACAGGTTGCTGCCGCCATAGAGAATGAGCGACGGGTAAGGGACAGTTCATTGTTTGAAGGCCAACACAAAAATTTTCATTTAATCTTAATTGCTTGAGGGCAAGCAAAAACTTGAGTTTGGGGGTGTGTTGAGTGTGTAAAAGTTCTATTATTTACACCCTTTTTAACCCATATTTCTGCTGCATTCAAGCATCATTGCATTGCATTTAGGTTAGTTTTCAGTAAAACATCACAAATGGATTAAAAGCACGGAATCTACTAAAAGATGGCTATTTTCGCAGATATCTGCCATAGTAGACGTTGAAGGCAGGCGCAGGGCAGAGAAGCAGGAGAGCTGAACTTGACAAGTAGACGAAGAAGACGAAGCTGCCATGGACCTGTCGTGACAGCATGGTGACAGCAGACTTATGAAGAGGAAAAGCAAAGTGGACCTCGATAGATAGAGAAAAATCTGCTCGTCTGTCGTGTGAAAGCCACATATTTTTCCAAGCCCCGGATCAAAAGATATGTCAAGCCAAAGCTCAAGGAAAGGAAATTCCTAGAAACAAGGATGCGGCTGGAAAGTAGGAGTCTTTAGAGATTTAGTCTTTATTAGAATCTTACTTTTAATTAAAGTTGTAATCCTTGTTACCTTAGAAGACTTGAGCCCAAAGCTTATATAAGGGCATAGATTTAACCTAGGAGGTACAACCGCCTACCCCAGAACCGAAACCAAAAACCCCTGTCGTCCACCCGTCACCGACATGTTCTAAATTCCCCCTAGGGCCACGGGTTGATTTGTAAAGTAGCTGCAAGGGTTGTTTTGTTTTAGGATTTTTCAGTTCAATAAAATAAACTTCAAGTTCTCTTATTTTGGTTTTAACATCTTGCAAGAGCATCGGGAGAGCATTGTGAGGTTATCCATTTACTTAGCATCGGGAGAGTTAAGTATATGAAAGAAATAAGAGCGGGTTCTCTAGTTTATAGTTGAACTATCTTGTGCCTAGGGATAGGGCAAGATTAAGTGGCTAAGGAAGAATTCATACACATCGGTGTTCATCCTTCGATTCACGCCGGGAGGTATCATCAAAGACGTGATCATCGACAGACTTGGACCTAGGGATAGGCCAAGGCAGATCTGGGATTCTTGCCAAGCTTGAAGTACAGAGTTGGTGTGTCTGTTGCCGCGACTGCTAACGGACAGCCGCCGCGACAGGTGCTGTCGGCGACGAGAGCGACGACAGAACTGGAGTTCCTAAGCAATTCAATACCTGCACTACCGAGCAATTCAATACCAGCCCATTCTCTCTATCTTGATAAACCCAATCCTTTTATTTACGTTTTTATTTTATTATTCTCGTGACAAATCTTCTAAACTATTTCCTTTACTTCGTGCAGTGAACTAAGGTGAAGTTATTAGCCCAATCCCTGTGGAGACGATATCTGATACTTCGTATCACTTACTACTTGCGTCGTGTACACTTGCACTACAATTGCGATAGACTCTTTTACACACAACAAGTTTTTGGCGCCGTTTCCGGGGATTGGCAACATAACTACACCTTTCTTTTCTTGCACTTTTGGTTTTTATTTTCGTTTTTGTTTTTATTTTTCTTTTCTTTAATTTTTCTTTTGTTCTTTCAACTCTCGCTTTTCACGAGGTTTCCTTGTTTATGCGCAGATCGAAAAGAGGCGAAGATCCGGAGTATAAATTAGATCTGGAGATCGAACGTTCCTTCAATCTCAAGAAACAACTTCGCCGCCTTTTAGACAGAAACGAATACCTCGAGGAACAGCTAGAGCAGATGGCCCGTAACCAGCCCGCTGGTGGAGAAATACCGCCTGTCGGCGACCCGCCTGGGGCAGATGGACGCCGGTCATGTCGTGACTACATGCTGAACGATCATGTAGAGCTGGAGACCACGCTGCCGGATATTGATGTTGACAACTTCGAGCTTAAGCCTGTCATGTTTAGTATGATCAACAACGCCGGGAAGTTTAGTGGTTCTGCGACAGAAGATGCTAGGGAGCATCTCAAAATGTTCCAGGAGATCTGTGGTTCGTTTAGACTACCAAGAGTTAGTCCAGAGATACTGAGGCTTCGGTTATTCCCCCATTCATTGAGGGATAAAGCTAAAACTTGGTGGAATAAACTTACATCGGGTTCTATTATGACTTGGGCAGATCTAACTCGTGAATTTTTATCTCGTTTTAATCCTTCGCATTTATCTGAGCGATTACGTAACGAAGTTGCTACTTTTCAACAGGAAGACGATGAGCCGATGCACGAGGCTTGGGACAGATTTACTACTCTTCTACGGAACTGCCCAATGCATGGATTTCCCGTCTGGAATCAGGTGACTAAGTTCTACAATGCTGCTAACTTACAAACTCGCATTCGGATTGATTCTGCAGCAAATGGACTATTATTGGATAAAGATCCGGACGAGGCATTGCAAGTTTTGAAAAACCTGGCCAAGAATGAGGAGCAGTTTCCAACAGCTAGAAGAGGGGGTAAACGGGTACTTGATGTCAAAGACTATGAGGCCGACAGCACTATGAAATCACAGGTAGCATTCCTTACCAAGGCAATGAAACACTTATTAAATGAAGAAGAATTACGAGGATTTGCTGTCGAGGAAGTTTGTGCTATTTGTGAGGGAAATCATAGTAGGGATGAGTGCCCAATAAATATAGAAGAAGGAATATATGTTGGAAATTACAAGCCGAACTACAATTCCAACAACTACAACCCTAATTGGAGGAAAGATCCCAAATTTTCCTGGAGTAACCCTAACAATGCCCTGAATCCGCAAGCATATAATCAGAATCAGGGAGGTCCTAGACTGCTGACGAGACAGCAACTATCCGCAAGCATTTAGGTTAGTTTTCAGTAAAACATCACAAATGGATTAAAAGCACAGATTCTACTAAAAGATGGCTATTTTCGCAAGTATCTGCCATAGTAGACGTTGAAGGCAGGCGCAGGGCATAGAAGCAGGAGAGCTGAACTGGACAAGTAGACGAAGAAGACGAAGCTGCCATGGACCTGTCGTGACAGCATGGTGACAGTAGACTTATGAAGAGGAAAAGCAACGTGGACCTCGATAGATAGAGAAAAATCTGCTCATCTGTCGTGTGAAAGCCACATATTTTTCCAAGCCCCGGATCAAAAGATATGTCAAGCCAAAGCTCAAGGAAATGAAATTCCTAGAAACAAGGATGCGGCTGGAAAGTAGGAGTCTTTAGAGATTTAGTCTTTATTAGAATCTTACTTTTAATTAAAGTTGTAATCCTTGTTACCTTAGAAGACTTGAGCCCAAAGCTTATATAAGGGCATAGATTTAACCTAGGAGGTACAACCGCCTACCCCAGAACCGAAACCAAAAACCCCTGTCCTCCACCCGTCACCGACATGTTCTAAATTCCCCCTAGGGCCACGGGTTGATTTGTAAAGTAGCTGCAAGGGTTGTTTTGTTTTAGGATTTTTCAGTTCAATAAAATAAACTTCAAGTTCTCTTATTTTGGTTTTAACATCTTGCAAGAGCATCGGGAGAGCATTGTGAGGTTATCCATTTACTTAGCATCGGGAGAGTTAAGTATACGAAAGAAATAAGAGCGGGTTCTCTAGTTTATAGTTGAACTATCTTGTGCCTAGGGATAGGGCAAGGTTAAGTGGCTAAGGAAGAATTCATACACATCGGTGTTCATCCTTCGATTCACGCCGGGAGGTATCATCAAAGACGTGATCATCGACAGACTTGGACCTAGGGATAGGCCAAGGCAGATCTGGGATTCTTGCCAAGCTTGAAGTACAGAGTTGGTGTGTCTGCTGCCGCGACAGCTAACGGACAGCCGCTGCGACAGGTGCTGTCGGCGACGGGAGCGACGACAGAACTGGAGTTCCTAAGCAATTCAATACCTGCACTACCGAGCAATTCAATACCAGCCCATTCTCTCTATCTTGATAAACCCAATCCTTTTATTTACGTTTTTATTTTATTATTCTCGTGACAAATCTTCTAAACTATTTCCTTTACTTCGTGCAGTGAACTAAGGTGAAGTCATTAGCCCAATCCCTGTGGAGACGATATCCGATACTTCGTATCACTTACTACTTGCGTCGTGTACACTTGCACTACAATTGCGATAGACTCTTTTACACGCAACAAATTTCTTCAAGATTCTTCCAAACCTTGAGTTTTAAGCCAAAATCAAGTTCATATCATTAAAACATTTTATAAAACTTAATTTAAGGATTGAGACTTGGGAATTTCAGTAAAGAACTGAGTATTTAGAGGAGAAGAACAACCTTACCTCTAAATGTAGATTTCTCCTTGATTAGAGCCAACTTTCTTGAAAATCCAATAAGAAAAACAAGAGGATTTGATGTAGAAAGGATTAGGAATTAATTGTTGATTGAATCCTCATCAATTTCTTTGGAAATTAATGGAAAAGATGCTGGAGAAAAGTGTTTGGATGAGGGAGTTTTGAGAGAAAATGAGATGAAAAAGTTTTAAAAAAAGTTAGTTATGAAAATCTAGAAATTGGTTTTATCTTTTTCATTTAATTAATTAAACATTAATTAAATCATTTAAATCTAATAAAAATATGGTGAAATCATTCTTGGGTAAATTAGCACCTTAAAGTTTCAAAGTTTTAATCCTTACAAAACAATCACCACTAAACTTTTCAAAAATTACATTTTAGTCACTATTTCAAAATGTCGCACTTCCAAACATTATTTTGTAAAATTGATTTCACCACTCTCTTGTATATATTAAAAGAGGGTTTTTAGATATTTTTCCATATTTTTAAAGCATCCCAAACTAGGCTTTCCCTAAAACCTCCTTTTATATTCGAACCAAAAATCAGACCGGTCCGGTTCAGACCCTAAACTTCTAAGCCCAAAATTGGGGTGTTACAAAAGTAATAAGTGTGGGTTCTCCAGTTTATGGTTGAACTATATTGGACCTAGGGATAGGACGAGGTTAAGTGGTTAAGGAAGAATTCAACAACATTGGTGTTCACCCTTCGATTCACGTCTGAGGTATCATCCAAGAAGTTTTCATCAACAGTACTCAGGCCTAAGGATTGGACAAGTCACAATAGGGATTCTTGCCAAGCTTGAACTACAGAGTTGTGTGATCGCTGTCGCGACAACAATAGACTCCTGCCGCAGCAGGTGCTGCCGCAATAGGCACGACGACAAAACCTGATTTTTTATACAGTGCAACACCTGCATTACCTAGCAAATCAATATCGGCCTATTTCTTAACCTTGAATCTTCATTCTCTTATATTCAGTATTCTTCAATATTATTTCCCAAACAATTTAAACTCTTTTCTTTTTATCTTGTGCAGCAATTCAAGGCTAAAGCTATTTCCAGTCCCTATGGATTTGACATCCGATACTTTGAGTATCACTTTACTACTTGTTTCGTGTACACTTGCACTACATTGCAATAGGACATTTTTACACGCAACATACTCCTTTTGTATACTTAACTCTCCCGATATTAAGTACATTGACAATCTCACAATGCTCTCCCGATACTCTTATGAGATGTTGAAACCAGAGTAAATAAACTTGAAGCTTTTATTGAATTGAACAAAAAATCCTAAAAACAGTCCAATCTTTACAACTACTTTACAAGATCAACCCTTAGCTCTCAGGGAAGTTTAGAACATGATGGAGAGAGAGAAACAACTAGGGTTTTGGGGGAAGACGGCTAGGAGCTTGATATCCCTTGCCTAGTCGAATTACAAGCCTATATATAGGCCTTGGGTCCAAGTTTTCTAATATGGAAGAGTATAAGTTTAAATTAAAGTACAACTCTTATTAAAGACTAAATCTTCTGAGTAGATGTCTTTAATTCGTCCTTTTTTCTTACTTTGACTTTATTTCTTGAACTTTGGACTAAGCCTTTCTTCTGCTTCAGGGGTTAGAAAAATATGGGAGTAGTCCACGACAGACTGGCATAAAATCCTCTATCTGTCGAGCTCCACTTTGCTTTTCCACCTAAGTGTCTTCATTGTCATCTTATATGCCACGACCGATGTTTGGACAAGCAGTGTTCTATGTTCCTAAGCTCCAATTCCGCAACGCGCCTCTGCTTCTTTACTGCCCTGGATGCTGCCATGGCAGATACCTGCAAAAAATGACCGAAATCACCAGCATCTGTGCAATTTTATCTAATTGTGATGTGTATGAAAACTCTATCATAAAATGCAACTAAGCAAGCTTGAGTGCAGCAAAAAAGGATAAATGAGGGTCAAAATATAGAACTTTTATGCACTCAACACACCCCCAAACTCGAATCTTTGCTTGTCCTCAAGCAAATGCAATCTAACTAGCATGGTTATTATTTTGGCCTTGGCTTAGCTCAGTGAACAGTCCTTACCCACAACACCTTTACCATCAAGATCAACATCTGTTCAAATGTTAATGGATCTATCCAGAGCAATAATATAGTTCTCGTGCACATGTGTGCAAGTTTTGTGAACAAACATGACTCATACTCTTTAGCAACTAGAATATTTACTTAGCCTACATAGAGTTTCATTTCCAAACAATTCTTTACTAGAGCCAGTTTCGGGCACCTCTAGTTCTAAATTATTATTATTATTATTTTCCTTTCTACTAGAGCCGATATTTTTGGCACCTCTAGTTACTTTCTAGAGCCGGCGATAGGCACCTCTAGAAGTTTTCTCTGGTTATTTTCCTAGAGCCAATGATAGGCACCTCTAGAAGTATCCTGAGCTTAAGTCTTTTTCTAACTCCAATGGCTAAGTTTTCTACTCTAAGTCTGCTAAAAGAAGTCTTTTATCATGTAAGTCACAAAGTGTTTAAGATTTCAGAACTATACTAAGGCTCTGATTATTCCTAAAACATTCTAAAGATGTTGTCACGACAGCGAAGGCCACGACAGATAAGAAAGTTCAATAGAATTAAGCCAAATATTTTTTTTGACACATTTATGGGTAAATTTGAAACCAAAAAAATGAGAAGTTCATTAAATAACAGAGGACTGCCTACCCCCAAACTCAAGGGTTTCATTGTCCTCAATGCATGACAATGGAATAAAAATGAAAAAACAGGAAAAAGAAAACATCACAAGGAGATATTATAAACAATAGAAACAACAAGCATAAAAGAAAATAACTTAAGTTGACGAGATGTTGTCGATGCTTCTGTTGATGCGGAGCTGCCCACGGGCAGTCACCTTTGTGGCAGAGGCTAGCTTGGGAGTGGGAGATGGTGAGGCTACCTTCTTTTTGGCTTCTCGAGGTGGCTGGACTCTGGTGGGTGAGATCTTTGGGCCATTGTCCAGGACCTCAAGTTTGCTGTCACTACTGCTGCTGCTGTCGTCTGCTCAGTCACGGTAGGGTCCCTCAACAATAACATTCAACTTCTTCTTCTTCATTGGAGGGAAGTCTTTGGCTATCTCCCGGACGACAGAGGGTTCCAAGTCGGAGTCATCCTACCAGACTGAGGATGAGGACAAAACTTCGAAGTATTTGGGATCAATCTCTGGTAATGGTTCCTTCTGTTTGGTTCCTCGGGGAGTAGCAGATCGCCTGTCGCCGTCTCCGGCCGTGGCAGAAGGTGTAGTGGAGGCAGCAATTGGTGTGGGCGTCATAGGGCTGGCGGCAGGTGCTTGGGCATGAAAAAGGCTTTCTGGAAAGGAGGGAAATTGCACATTTAGGTGATTAAGATCAACTTTAATGAAATTTATTGTGGTAGTGGTGAAGTCCCTCATGAATTCCATGAACCCCAGCTGTCGTTCCTCCATCTTTTTCAGCATTGGAATGATTTGGATGGAGGAGGTGGCTTCCGGTTGTGCGGCCTCGGTCTGCTCATGCTCTGCTACGACAGGTTCTGTGGAATCAAGTTCTGTCATGGCTGAGGGGTCCACATATTCCAAAGGGGTAGCAGGCTTCAACTCCATCAGGCTAAAAATGTTATGTTGTGTCCACCCCTTTCCTCGGATCTTCACGTGTTTAGCAATCTCAAACACATTGTTGGCTCGACAGAGGGTGATGATTAAGTAGGGGAAGAATAGTGGGCTCATTACACGTGTTGCACACTCATGGATGCCAGTGAGTATGTATTTACCAACGTTGATCTGCCACTCGTTGATAATGGAATGTATGAGGGCAAGTCTCTACCGATCCACTGTCGTGTTGTGTGATGTTCGCATAAGATGCTTCTTCACGAAGTGGTTCCAGAGTTTGGCAACCGGTGTGAGTTGGGTCCTTCGCACCGTCCATCTATGCTTGGGATCATCATTCCAGGTGGTGCCTTCTTCCGTCAAATCTGCCATGATGCTCTCATAGTCTGCCGGTGAGAGACTGCTGACAAACCTACTGCATGCATCCTCTTTTCTGCCCACATCAGCCACTTTAACGCGATGATCCTCTTGGAGATGAATGGTTCAAGCCCTAGATCTCCCGTTTTCTTGGTGTAAGTGAAACCTCGTTCCTCCCACATCTCCCGTTTCTGAAAAGAGTCGTAGTATCTCTTTTTCGAGTCTGCCTAGGCGAACCTTCTAGGGATTCTGCTATGGCTAGGTGTAGATACTGCCGCGGCAGAGGTGAAGGCAACACTTATTCTGGTTGATCTTGTAGTCATTGTGAGGACTCTGTGGAAATGAAAGAAAATTTCTAAAAAGCTAAAATTCTTGAAAGCAAAGTAGAGAGAAGAGAATGAGGTGAAAATGAAATGGGAAGAGAGGTTTATATAGAATGGGATTTTTCTGCCCGTTGGAACTGCAACATGTGGCGTGAATAACGGAGCCAACTGTCACGCTGTTTCCTGACGCGCGCCTATCATGCGTTTCCGGGTCTGTTACGCGTCTGTTAGGTGTTTCTGTGTTTGTCACGATAGCTCCGTGACAGACTGTATTTTTTGCGTCTGTCACGACAGTTGGTAACAGGCTATCACGACAACCTTGTTCCTTTGGGCTTCGTGGGTAGTTGTGAGTGTGGTGGGCTGGTTCATTCCTTCTCTTAACTCTACTTTATTTATCTGAAAATAAAATAAACAAAATATTAAATTCTTATTTCCTAAAACAATAAATAAATAAATAAATAAAATAAACTAATTTAAATTAGGGATGCATTGGGGCATCTCCTAAAGTAACTACTTCTTGCACTCTTGGGGCTTCAGTCCCCTGATAGTGCTTTAGCCTTTGTCCATTGACTTTGAATTGGTGCCCGTCCTTGATTGATCTGATTGTGATGGCACCATGAGGAAAAACCTGGACTACTTGGAAGGGTCCAAACCATCTATATTTTAGCTTTCCTAGAAAAAGCTTCAACCTAGAGTTGAATAACAACACCTTCTGCCCTGGGCTAAACTGTCGTGGCAGCAATTTTCTACCTTGCCACTTCTTTGTTTTGTCCTTGTATATCCTGGCGTTTTCATAGGCCATGGCTCGAATTTCTTCAATTTTATTCAAGTCCAGCAGCCTTTTCTGCCCTGCTTTATTCAGTCCATGTTAACTGTCTTGATAGCCCAATATGCTTTATGTTCTATCTCGACAAGCAGATGGTAGGTTTTTCCGTAGATGAGGCGGTAGGGCGATATTTCCAATGGTGTCTTAAATGCAATCCTGTAAGCCCATAGTGCATCATTCAAGTGAGGGGACCAGTCCTTTTGAGTTGGTTTAACCATCTTTTCTAGAATGTTCTTCACTTATGTGTTTGAGATTTCAGCCTGCCCATTGGTTTAAGGGTGATATGATGTTGTGATCTTGTGTATAATTCCATATTTCTTCAGCGCACTAGCAATTACCCAGTTGTCAAAGTGCCTACCTTCATCACTAATAATCACCCTTGGGATGCCAAACCTTGAGAAGATATGTTATGGAGAAATCTTTGCACGATCTTGGCGTTATTCTTTTGTATGGTGATAGCCTCTACCCACTTGGACACGTAGTCTACTTCCAACAGTATGTACAAATTCTCACAAGAGGCTGGGAATGGTCACATGAAGTCGATTCCCCAAACATCAAAAAATTCGACTTCAAGAATGTTCTGCAGGGGCATCTCATGCCTCCGAGATATATTTCCAGTTCTTTGGCATTTGTCACACTGCTTGTAAAAAGCTTGTGCATCCTTGAACAATGTAGGCCAAAAGAAACTAGATTGCAGAACTTTGGTAGCAGTTTTGTTTCCTCCAAAGTGTCCTCCATAAAGGGCAGCATGATAGTGGTGGAGCACCTCTTCCTGTTCTTCCTATGGCATGGATCTCTTGATGATCTGATCTGCACAGTGCTTAAATAGGATAGGTTCGTCCCAATAATAATGTTTTGCATCATTTTGGAACCTCTTCCTTGCTTGGTAGTTAAGTTCAGGAGGTAATAAACCACTAACAAGTTAGTTTACTATATCAACATACTAAGAGATTTCAGGAAGCTTACCTGTCGCCATGGCTGTCGCGGTAGTGCTGGTGGCAGTGAATAACTGCTCGTCTGGGAAGGTCTCCTGTATGTTAACTTTGTCCTGAACTTGGTCCTTTCCCATCTCCAGTCTTGACAAGTGATCAGCCACTTGGTTTTCTGTTCCTTTCTTGTCCTTGATGTTTATATCAAATTCTTGCAATAGTAGAATCCAACGTATCAACCGAGGTTTTGCACCCTTCTTCGTGAACATATATTTACGTGTTGAATGATCCATTTGGACCACTACTTTTGTTCCAAGTATATATGGCCGGAGCTTGTCAAAAGCAAACACCACTGCTAGCCACTCCTTCTCTGTCGTGGTGTAGTTTATTTGGGCATCATTGAGAGTCTTGCTGGCATAATAGATCACATGGAAGAGTTTTTCCTTCCGCTGCCCTAGTGCTGCCCCGACAGCATAGTCACTGGCATCACACATTATTTGGAACGACAGACTCCAGTCTCGTGGTTGTACTATTGGGTCTGTTACCAGCTTCTCCTTCAGTGTCTTAAATGCTTTAGTACATTCAGTGTTAATGTCAAAGGCCCTATTATGTTCTAACAAGAGACACATGGGTTTAGTAATTTTAGAGAAATTGGCAATAAATCTACGACAAAACCCTGTGTGTCCTAAGAAACTTCTTATGCCCTTGATTATGGTGGGTGGCGGCAGTTTTTCAATAACTTTGATTTTGGCTCTGTCGACTTCTATGCCGCGGCAGCTGACCTTGTGTACTAGCACTATGCGCTCGTCCACCATAAAGTTGCATTTTCCCAGTTTAAAACAAGGTTTGCCTCTTCACATCTTTCAAGAACCTTTTGTAAATTGCCTAGGCAATCGTCGAAACTGTATCCAAAGACGGAAAAGTCATCTATGAAGATCTCTAAGAAATCTTCCACCATGTCGGAGAATATTGCCATCATGCACCGTTGAAAGGTTGCTGGTGCATTACACAATCCGAATGGCATTCTTCGAAAGGCGTACGTTTCGTATGGGCGTGTGAAGGTTGTTTTCTCTTGGTCCTCCGGTGCAATTGCGATTTGGTTGTAACATGTGTAACCATCAAGGAAACAATAATAAGGCTTCCCTACTAATCTATCTAACATTTGATCAATAAAGGGTATGTGGAAGTGATCTTTTCGGGTAGCTTTATTAAGCTTCTGGTAGTCCGTACAAACCCTCCAACCGATCACAGTCCTGGTTGGGATTAGCTCGTTGTCCTTGTTTGTTACCACGATTATTCCTCCTTTTTGGGTACACATTGCACCGGGCTCACCCATTTGCTATCCGAGATGGCAGAAATTATCCCAACATCAAGCCACTTGATGATTTCTTCTCGTACCACCTCTCGTATAGCTTCGTTCAGTTGTCTTTGGGCATCAATCGTCGGCTTATGGTCATCCTCCAAGAGGATCTTATTCATGCAAATTGCCGGACTGATACCTTGGATGTCGGCAATGGTCCATCCAATATCCTTTTTATGTTGTTGTAGCATTCTGATTAGCCGATGTTCATGTTCCTGAATCAACTTAGAAGAGATGATTACATGCAACATATCATTAATTCCAAGAAAAACATATTTTAGTTGCCCTGGAAGGAGTTTGAGATCTAAAACAGGTGGCTACTCAATGGAAGGCTTTTAGATCACATATTCATTTGAGGTATATTTTAGAGGCTCGAAGAACTTACCTGGACGTGTGCCTATCCAATTTACCTCCTCAAAACCTTCAGTGTCAGATTCTTCATTGACTGAGGAGTCGCTGTCGTGACAGTCTGCTAAGTGACTACGGTGCCAGTGACCAAATTGTCTATCATGACAGCTTGATCTGAAGCAAGGTTGGTTTATGATTACTTCTGATATTGCCTTACATTCTTCCTCTGCATCAACTTGTTTATTAGCTTGGAGAACATTGAGCGTTATTTGTTGGTCATTGACTCTTATAGTCAGTTCTCCCTTCTTTACATCGATCATTGTTCTCCCTGTAGCTAGGAAGGGTCGTCCTAGGATGATCGGTGCGTTTTCATCCGCTTCATAGTCTAAGACAAGAAAGTCAACAGGAAATATAAACTTATCCACTCTTACCAAATTATTTTCAATCTTTCCTTCCGGCTGTAGGTAAGAGCGGTCTGTCAGTTGCAGCATGACTATCGTGGGCCTTTCTTGTCCAATGCATAGCTTCTGAAATACAGATTTAGGCATTAGATTAATACTAGCACCAAGATCACAAAGTGCCTTACCCACAAACTTGTCGCCAATTATGCATGGTTTGATGAAACTCCCAAGATCCTTCTTCTTTGTGGGTGAACGCTTATGAAGGATTGCCATGCATCCTTCAGTCATCATCACAGTTTCAAATTCCTGAAGTCTGGATCTCCTGGACATTGCATCATTGAGGAATTTTGCATAACCAGGCATTTGCTTAATGGCTTCTAACAGCGGGATGTTGATGTGTACTTGCTTAAAAACATCATAGATTTTCTTAAGTTGGTACTCACGTTTCTATTTTTTCAACCGCTGCGGAAAAGGGGGTGGAGGACGACAGTCTTCGAGGCATCCTTCACATGGGAATCAGATTTGAGGAGGCTCACATTTTGTAGTTTCATGTGTCTACTCCTCTCTTTCTTCTGTTGTCGTGGTAGATATGGCGCAACACGTTGTTTTGCTTCTACCAGGGTAGTGTTCTCAGCAGGTGTCTGTGGGATCGATTCCTTATCAGATGTTTCATTAATTGTTGGCCCTTGTAATTGTTTCTCACTCCTCGTTGTAATAACTTTGCACTGCTCATGTGTGGGTTTTCTAGTGACCTCAGTATCAATAGGGAATCCTCCATTCTACCTTGGGTTTATGAACTGTGAAACTTGACCCATTTGTGTCTTTAGAGATTTTAGGGTAGCCTCATGGTTTGTCATTCTCATCTCTGTCTTATCCATGAAGGATTCAGTTTTCTTGACAAAGTGATCAATGTTTGCCATATAAGCTCCTGTTTGAGACATAAAGTTTGCCAGGGTCTGTTCCAGTATGCTCGTTGTGGCTACCGGCTGCTGTTGTGGGTGCTGCTGTGGTTGCTGTCGTGACAAAATTCTGGGGCCCCTTGGTTCTGGTTATTCTGAAGTGGAGGGTTCAATGCATTGTTTGGGTTACTCCAGGAAAATTTGGGGTCCTTCCTCCAGTTTGGGTTGTAGTTGTTGGAATCATAACTCATGTTCTTATTATAATTCCCAACATACATCTCGTCTTCCAGCTGTAAGGGATAGTCATTTGTACTATGGTTTCCGCTGCAAGTTTCACACACCTCTTCGGAAGAGAATACAACCTTATATTCCTTCCCCTGCAAGTTTTCAACTATCTTAGTAAGGTAAGCAATTTGCGTTTTGACCGAGTTGTCAGATTCGTATTCCTTTACAGATACTCCTCGTCTACCTCCTCCTCGAGCTGTGTGAAACTGCTCATCGTTCTTACCTAACCTTTTCAACACCAGCATTGCATCCTCAGTTTCCTTGTCTAGTAACAAGTCGTTTGCTACTGAGTCTATCCTCATCCGGGTGTGTGCATTGGCAGCATTATAGAATTTGACAACCTGATTCAACACAGGGAATCCATGCATCGGCCAGTTTCGTAAGAGAGTCGTAAATCGGTCCCATGCCTCGTGCATTGGTTCGTCATCTTCCTGTTGAAAAGTAGCAATCTCGTTACGTAATCTTTAGATAAGAGGGAAGAATTAAAACGAGAGAGAAATTCACGACAGAGGTCCGCCCAAGTTCTTATTGAACACGGCATTAACTTGTTCCACCAGGTTTTCGCTCTATCCCTCAATGAGTGAGGAAATAGCTGGAGCCTCAGTATTTCCAGGCTTATTCCTGGCTGTCTAAATGATCCACAAATCTCCTAGATTGTTTTCAGATGTTCACGCACGTCCTCAGTAGCAGAACCACCAAATTGACCAGCGGAATTTATCATGTTGAACATCACAGGTTTCAGTTCAAAGTGTTCAGCTTCCACATCTGGCAACGTAGTTTCCAGTTCAACATGGTCCTTATCCATGTACTCTCGGCAAGTTTGTTGTGTTGTTGGGGCAGCAGGCGGCGGTCGATCGTTTCAGGCATCATTAGGAGGATCAACATCACCCTTAAGGTTGTTGTTTTTGTTGTTGTTGTCATCTTCCTCATTGTGTTGTCTTTCGTTCACCATTTCTTCCAGTCATTCCTTAAGATAACTGTTTCTTTCTATCAAGAGTTAGGCTTGGTTCCTGCGTTGATATGTGTGTTCGATTTCTGGATCTAATTCGTACTCAGATTCTTTACCATGTCTCGATTTGTGCATAAGCAATAGAGAAACATTCTGAAAAGCAGAGGGGAAATAAAACAACTAAAAACAAAAATAAATAAAAACAAAAATAAAAATAAAAAGGTGTAGTAATAAAATGTAAATGTATGTTACAAGTCCCCGACAACGACGCCAAAAACTTGTTTCGTGTAAAAGAGTCTATCGCAAATAGGTGCAAGTGTACAGGTCGCAAGTAATAAAGTGATACGAAGTATAGGATATCGTCTCCACAGGGACTGGAAATACTTCTATCCTTAGATTGCTGCACAAGAAAGGAATTAAGTTTAAATAAATGTTTGGAGAAATCTTGAGAATAAGCTAAAAAAAGATAAAGTAATCAGATTTAAGAAATATGCTGGTATTGATTTGCTCAGTAGTGCAAGTGTTGCACTGTTCAGAAGGCTTCATGTTCTGTCTGTCGTCGTGCCTGTCGCGGCAACACCTGTTGCGGCAGAGGTCTTTTGATGTCGCGGCAGCGATCGACAACTATTTACTTCAAGTTCAGCAAGAATCCATGTTGTGACTCGCCCTATCCCTAGGTCCATGTTCTGTCGATGAACACGTCTTAGATGATACCTCCCGGCGTGAATCGAAGAATGGACACCAATGTTTATGAATTCTTCCTTAGCTGCTTAACCTTGTACCTATCCCTAGGCCAAGATGGTTTAACAATAAACTGGAAAACACGTATTTACTCCTTTCGTATACTTAACTCTCCCGATATTAAGTAAATTGATAAACTCACAATGCTCTCCCGATACTCTTATGAGGTGCTGAAACCAGAGTAAATAAACTTGAAGCTTTCATTGAATTGAACAAAAAAATCTTAAGAAGAGTACAATCCTTACAACTATTTTACAAGATAAACCCTTAGCCCTAGGGGAAGTTTAGAACATGATGGAGAGAGAGAGAAACGACTAGGGTTTTGGGGGAAGACGGCTAGGAATTTGATATCCCTTGCCTAGTCGAATTACAAGCCTATATATAAGCTTTAGGTCCAAGTTTTCTAATATGGCAAGTGTATAAGTTTAAATTAAAGTACAAATCTTATCAAAGACTAAATATTCTAAGTAGATGTCTTTAATTCATCATTTTTTCTAGCTTTGACTTTATTCCTCGAACTTTGGACCCGACCTTCCTTTTGCTTCAGGGCTTAGAAAAATATGGGAGTAGTCCACGAAAGACTGGCTTAAAATCCTCTATCTGTCGAGCTCCACTTTGTTTTTCCACCTCAGTGTCTTCACTATCGTCGTCTATGCCACGGCAGATGTCACGACATGCAGTGTTCTATGTTACTAAACTCCAATTCCGCAACGCGCCTCTGCTTCTTTGCTACCCTGGATGCTGCCATGGCAGATACCTGTAAAAAGTGACTGAAATCAGCAACATCTGTGCAATTTTATCTAATTGTGATATGTATAAAAATCTATCCTAAAATGCAACTAATTAAGTAGGCTCGAGTGCAGCAAAAATAAGGATAAATGAGGGTCAAAATATAGAACTTTTATGCACTCAACACTCGACATCAATTGTCTTCTCCTGGAGCTGCATCAGCACAGCTCCTAGGTTTGTTCTTTCAGTCTTGACTCCTTAGCTCCTTGGTTCCCTCTTTCAGCCATTAGTACCTACAAAAAAATACACTAAAACAATATCTCTTGTTAATCAAATAAACGATAATCTATAAAAGCAAGGTAAAACAAAGAAATACTGTAAAATGCCATGCATGAACCTACTTATGCCTAAAATGTGCTTAAAACAGTAATAATAAGAGTTGGAACGTGCATGAAATATATGACTTATGGACACTTTAAGGCTACATTGGTGGATCTTGTTGTTCTCTTGGCGGCGAGTCTTGCTGCCCATTCCTGTCGTTTATAGCATTGTTGACAGGGTTGTCGTTTTCCATGTTTACCTTTGCTTTTTCTTTTTTTCCCTTAGTTTTCCCTAGGGCTACTCTGATTTCCTTCTTGAGCTCGCTTGCTCTTCGTTCTATATCGTCGTAATAAAGGATTTCTCCTTTTAGGTTTGCTCTGGTCATACACTAGCAAAGGATACCGTAAAATTCTTTATTTATTAAAAATAAAAACTGAAAAAAAATAAAATGCAAAGAAATAAAAGTGTACAAATTAAAGACGAAATTTGTTGTTACCAATCCCCGGCAACGACGCCAAAAACTTGTAGAGTGTTGAAGTTTTCTCCATTTATGAGCGCAACTGCACACTCCTGTCAAGTTATTGTATAAAAGATATCGTCTCCCGCATGGATTGGACAACTTGATTCGAATTGTAAGTCATGTACAAGAAAAGTAAATGCACAATTAAATTGGATGTTTGAAAAGAAAAGTAAAATAAAAACACAAGTAATTGAAGAGGAAGTGATCAGATTGATAGAGAGGGCAGGGTTATGCTGATGCTTAGTATGAAAATGCGTTGAGTAGGACAAGTCGCTTTGCGCTGCCAGACTCTGCTGCCTCGGCGGTGGACGGCAAGTAGACTACTGAGACCCTCTTGCTTCCTTAGAAGGGGAATGGAACTGTGTCTCGACGGAAAACTCGACAAAACTACAAGTCTCGGTAGAACACTTCGAAAGTGACTCCGCTTATGTCTAAGTTAGAGTTCTACTGATGCCCACTACAGATAATACCAGTCGCGGCGTGAATCATGCAAAGACAACAATGTTTATTCATCCTCTTTTAGGATGTATTAATCACACCTTCTATAGATGAAATCATACTTACTCCTTTCGTGAGTTCTACTCTCTCGATATCGAACAAATGGATAGAATTCAACTAATCTTTCGCCTTAATTGAAAACTGTGAAGAACATGGAATAAGTAAACCTTGTAATTTTATTTGCAAAAAAAAAACTTAAATCCTAAACAATCGTTCTCACACTAATTACAACTTTACCCAAACCCAAGGAGAATTTAGAACATGGTGGCGGCAAGAAAACCTAAACTATGCCTAATAAAAACCTAAGTTATTTTGAATTAGAATTACAATAGGTATATATAGGCATTAGCTAGGTCTAGTCCTTCTTGAAGTAGAAGTCTTCAAAGTAGATTTTCACATTAAATGTGACTTTAAACTGTGACTTCTTTGAGTTGAATGTGGACTTTATCACATTGCCTTGCTCCGCAAATAATCTCGAGATTCTCTTCAGCGTCTCTGCCCGCTGATACAGACGTCAAAAAATTGAGTGGATAACACTGATAGAATCAGTATTTTATGCTCTACAGATTGCACTCTGGTTCCCCAACTCCATAGTCTAATGTCTTGGGCAGCAAGTTGGGCGGCGACATCTACTCGGTAGTTGATGTCTCTGTCTGGAACTGCATCAGTACAGCTCCTCTTTCCCTCTGTTAGCCTCTAGTACCTGAAACCAAAAGAACACTAAAATAGTACTGTAGAGTGTCCATGAGTCCTATATTTTGTACACATTCTTGCCCTTATTATTGTTGTTCTTGAGCTCATTTTGACATATTTAGGTGCATTGCATGCATTATAACATAATCTTCTCTTGTACCGTGCTTTTATTGTATATCTTATGATTGGTGAAGAAAATTTGTTGTTTTAGTTAGTTTATGTTTACAGGTGTTATAGCTAGGAAAGTAGAGGAGAGGACAGGACAAGACGAGAAAGCTAGAACCAAAGAAGTTGTACTGAAGCAGCTCAAGTTGCCGCCAAGGACACTGTCGAAGCCGCATTGCCGCCTGGGTAGGAGTTACACCGACTTAGCCAACATGGGTTGCGATTTCAAGAGGACAATTTCATAAGCCCAATGAGCCAATTCTTGCAACTTCCTGGAGCCTGCAACGGTCGGTAGAGTTAATTCAAGATCGATAAGTAGAAGCACTTATCCTTACTTGCTGAAGAAGGCAACGTCCAAAGAATCTATATTTAAAGCATAAATGAGTATGTATTTAATTTAATTTACTTTAAGAACTCCTACTTCAAGAAGGACTCAACTTAGGTCAAGACCCCTATATATACCCAATATATGTAACGGTATAGGGGCATGTCGTGAGGAATTGACGACATCTACCGATGAGAGTGAGGATGGGGAGTTAGCTAGATAAGTTGGAGTGTTGGGGATCACGGCCCAACTCTCCTAGGGTTTAGGCGCGTGTATGTAAAGTAATTTGGGAAATGGTTGTATAGTTTTGAGTTGTTTTCAATAAAATTCTATGTTTGCTTAATCTATGCTTCTTGTTCGTTCAATTAGTCAACACCAGTCAGTTGAAGAGTAAATCCATTTGTCGGGCAAAAAAGTGCAAGGCTCACGAAAGGGTTAAGCACGATCACAACTCACAAAGGCGTTACTGACTTGGTTCCACACCAGTCCACAAGTTTCAGCGGCTAAAAGAGATTACCAACCGAGTTGTCTAATTTGGTTCCACACTAGTCCTCAAGTTAAGCAATATCCAACATCCTAACCTAGAAATAGAAGGGATCATTGTCGACTATCTTGTCGAACTTGGAATGTCTACCAGACTTGCCGCCAAGACTTCTTTCTGTTTCACCTGCCGAGGCAGTACACACCCTTGCTATGGCGTGACCTACTGCGATCGTGTGACAAGGTTGTAGTTTGCCGCCCACCTTACCCACCGAGGCAGCAATTCATGGCAGCGCAAAACATACTCAAGATTTTGCAATGCAGTCCACAAGCTACTAAAATGCTCTTGTCTTACCCAGCTTATCGCCCAATATCTCCCTATCATTCCTCTCATCACTATCTTTATCTTTACTTGTGTTTTTATATTTCCACATCTTGAGATTTAATGGTGCATTTATTAAATCTTCGTACAGGAAACCATTCATAGGAGCTATTTCAATCCATGTGGGAGACGACATCTTTTATATTATAACTTGACAGAGTGTGCACTTTGGAACTCATAAATGGAGAACACCATAATGCTCTGCAAGTTTTTGGTGTCGTTGTCGGGGATTGGCAACGACAACTATGTTGAATTTCTCCACTTCAATTTAGTTTTTTTGCACTTTAAATCTCTTTCTTTTTATTTAATTGTTTAAAAAATATTATATATATATATATATATAGCCTCTTTGCTTTCTTGGTGTTTGTCTTGCCAGGGCAGCAAGATTGACAGCAACATCCACCTGAGGAGGGGAAGGACATGCTCAGACAAATAGTCAAACACATAGACCCTCAGGAAATGGTTATGCTTGGGAAAAGTGTAACCCCCTTAGCCCGGCCTAGACGGTTGACCCGAACTACGAAGATTACACGGTGAAAACCAAAGTCAACCCGAAAGTCAACCTTGATTAACGACCCTTTTTCTTTTTAAACTTGTATAGATGCACATTAAACCTCATACTCAAAAATCACAGCAATCGGAAAACAATAAGGGACCCAATTGCACAAAATACGAATTTAGGGACCAATTTGTAAATTCTGAAAATTAAGAGAACTTTACCAATTTTTAAGTTACCATTATGAAATTAGTCATGTTTCATGCCTCTCTGCCAAAATTCATCTCAAACGGACATCTCAAACTCAAGCAATTGCACATACAGGAATCAGGACTAAAACGTAAAGCTTGCAAACCTCAAAACCATTCAAATTTTATGCCCAACGGTCAAGTGTTCCGAAACGGGTCTAGGCCGTTCAGGAACACCCCTTGGCAGTAGCCAAAGTGTTCAGAAATACCTCTACCGGTTTCGAAACGCCCAGGCTAAAACAAGGGCCTGTTTCGAAACAGGCAAGGGTGTTCCGAAACACCCTGCCCAAAAACAGCAGATAGGCCTGCTTTATCACGTTTAAACCCCCATCGAACATGCTCCAAACCATTCCACAATAAACCACCAACATGCCAAGCATCATACCTACCAAATTGCATCAAAATCTAGATACAAAACCACCCCTAGGTGCACCAACTCATTCAACACATCCAACACTTAATCATGCTTTTAAAATAAGAAGCATAACATAACGACTTAAGAATAAGAAGATTCAAACGTTGCAAGCGTTAAACCACATAGTTCAAAACCATAAACCAAACTTGTCCAACATACACACTCTCATTAAACATCAACATAAAAGACTCTCCCCCATTGCCTTTATTATCTATAGCTATTAACCGAGACATACATCTCAAGTGGAGCTCTCCTTGAATCCCTTGTTTCTTGATGTCCCAACTTCAAATATCTGCATTGATGGACAAAAAGGAGCGTAAGCACATAATGCTTAGTGAGGAATGCTCAAAACCAAAACACCATCAATGCAGCGAGTCATAAAACCTCTTTTAAAAGGAAACACATTTCGATAAACCAAAGCAATGTTCGAAAAACCCTTTTTAAACAACATGCTTTAATCATGCATTGCTCAAACATGAAAACAACCCCTTAGCTTAGAAAAGCTAAGAAACTCACTTCAAAGCACAAACTTGCAAAACCATCAATTTAACCTTTCCATGCATGAACATCATATGCAAAGTTAAATACAAAACCCTTGGAAAACACTTCTACTTCACATTATACCTTTCTCATTCTTGAAAAACCATCTCAAGCAAGAAACCTTTAAAAATCACTTACTCCTTCCATCTAAATCATGCATTAAACAAATGCAACATATGAACCACAAAATCAACAATTGCATTTCATGCCTTTTAAAACAAGCCTTCACAAGACTTCATTGCACTAAGGAGATTTCATGCACACATGCACCATTCTCAATAGAAAATAAATACTTGTTCAAGCTAACAAGTAATACATGCATTCTTGGTACATTACACACTTTCCATGCAACCTTGCATCATTTTCAAGCATCTCATGCTTCATTACATTCAAGAACATTATATTGGCACCCAAGTGATAATCACAAACCATCAAAACACAAGACACAATCGGATACACGGATTACAAGCGTTGTCCCACAGGCTTCATACACACTTCCGAACAACACAAGGTGGAGTTTACTGGTACAATCACAACCCCTCAACGCACATGATGGAGTTTAACGGTACAATCACAACCCCTCAACATCACTCATAGGAAGTTGTATAATACACTAGCGAGAGCCGGGACACATCACAAGGCTTACACATGGAAGCTACCACAACCATTGTAATCACCTTAACCAAGCTCACACACGGGAGCAACCCTCCACCATTGTGACGGTTAACAAAGTCCACCCATGAGAGCCAACCTCCATCATGGTGACTTTAACAAGGTTCACCCACGAGAGCCATCCTTCATTGTGGTGGCACTAAACCAAGCCCACCCACGAGAGCCAACCTCCATTGTAGTGGCACTAAACCAAGCCCACTCACGAGAGCCAACCTCCATCGTAGTGGCAATAAACCAAGCCCACTCACGAGAGCCAACCTCCATCGTGGTGACACCAATTGCCTCAATCTCTAGGATTCTTGGATGGAGAGTACGGTACAATCACAACCCCTCGACATCCAAGGCGACTCTATTCACGGTGCACCCAATCCTATAGCCGGCTAACTATATTCGATTAAAGTAACCAAGAACCACTTGCATCACTTGCCAATATAACCATTTTACCACGTTAATCCATTGTTTTACAAGCATAACCAAAATGCCAAAACCACCAATTACCATCACCATTTCATTGTTTTGAAGCATTAAACAAAGCCATTAAACAACATGCAACATTATGCATAAATTCCACAATTTCCAATGTACAAAACAAAGGATCTCTTACCTTGAGCATCCATCACACATGACTTTCAAAACCAGCATTAAAACATGCTAAAATATGCTTTCAAAACAGAATTTAAACATGCAAATCACATGCATTGCATCCAACAATCACAAGTACTTTAAAAACCAATTCATAACACAAACCAAGAGAGAAATTCCATTTACTTACTCTTGAGCTTAGCTAAGTTATTTAGACTTAAACTAAGCTCCCAAAACCTTCAAACCTTGGTTTTAAAACCCAACTTCACTCACCGATACACAAAACAAGGCTAGCCAACAAGCCTTCCAAGCATCCAAAACCTTCAACGCCACCTCTATTGCTCACGGATCATTCTCCCCTATATCAAGCACATAACAACAGAGGATTAATGCATCATTATGCATTAAAAAAACCAGCCACACAACTCAACTCACTGCTCTACACAAATCTAACATTTCGGCTACCAAACACAACCGAAATCACCTCCAAACTCTTCCAAAACTTAACCCAGCCAAGATCCATCACTTCTAACCATTTTTAAACATCAATTAACATCCAAAATGAACCCAAACTCGTCCTTATACCTCCAGCATTAACAAAACACCAAGATCACCCCAAAAACCACCATTTTCACAAGTAAAAACTTAGGAAAATCAACCTATTCGGGATTGCATTGATCAAACCTCAATTATACATCATTTAGACATCCAAATTACATCAAAAAGACATCTCAAAACATAGCCCAATCAATTATTACGAATTTAATCAAAATTAAATCCAAATCTTGCATTTCAAGCCAAAATCAAGATCACAACATCAAAACCTTTAATAAAACATAAATCAAGGATTGAGAACTTGGGAATTTCAGTAAAGAACTGAGTATTTAGAGGAGAAGGACGTTTATACCTCTAAATGTGAGTTTCTCCTTGTTTAAAGCCAAGATTCTTGAAAATTCAAAAAGCAAATAATAAGGATTTGATGTAGGAATGATTAGAGATCAATTGGAGATTGAAATCTCATCTTTAGATGTTAAAATCAGAGGAAAAATGGCTGGGGAAATGTGTTTGGCTGAGAGAAAAATGAGAGAAAAAGAAATGGGAAAGTTTTGACAAAAGTTAGTTATGAAGTCAAAAATATCTATTTTCCCTTTTTTCCTTTTATTAAAAATCATTAATTAAATCTTTAATATTAAGAAAAATCTGGAGAAAACTCTTCTTGGGTAAATTAGCTTCTTAAAGATTCAAAGTTTCAATCCTTTTAAAACAGTCACCAACTTTTCAAAAATTACATTTTAGTCACAAACTTGAAATGTCTTATTTCCAAACATCATTTTGTAAAATTGATTTCACCACTCTCTTATATATAATAAAAGAGGATTTTTGAATATTTTTCCATATTTTTAATGCATCCCGAACTAGGCTTTCCTTAAAACCACCTTTTATATTCGAACCAAAAATCCGACCGGTCCAGTTCAAACCCAAAACTTCTAAGCCCAAAATTGGGGTGTTACAACTCTCCCCCCCCCTTAAGAAATTTCTTCCTCGAAATTTCAAACGGCGAAAAGAGAACAACCAAACTTCTCAAAGCAACACGCAAAGCAACACATGAGACTTAAGCACCACCGAACACTCTCCACACAAAACTCCACCAAACCCAACACCACCACATACTGTTCACGAATTCCAAAACACTCAGATGTTAACCACATCTTAACCTCTCACACTTCCGGACTGCACATAGCCCCAACAACAACCTGAAGAACCTCCAAACTTTTACAGCATACACCACCTTAAATCATAACTCCCAAAACTTGTTCACACAGTGACACCAACCAATCCAGTTCAGCCACCATGTGATCCACAACCTTCACTGCTTCTAAAACTCCTTGCAAAACTACTCAACCTCTTTCAAGGACTACCACAACAAGCAAAAATTCTTAAGCATCAACTACTTACCCAAACTTCTCAACGTATTGCTAACATTCCTTCACATCCGCCGCTATCATTACCATAACGATTCACCAGGACTACTCACCTAACATCCGAAAATCACATCACAAAACCCCAACCTTGACTCCGCCAGCCGTTCCATACACCATCAGCTGTCTTCAGACGGAATTTACTTATACACGACTAGCCAACTACTTCTCACAAGAACCCGTCCAACCAACCATGGCCTTTGATCTTACATTGCCCTTCCACTTCAAACTTTGACTACAACACTAGCCTTACCAGGACACCGCCCATTCTATACATACATATTAAGATTACGAAACTTCTATCCTCCCAGGCCAAACCTTTTCTACAACCCACAACAAAACCTCTTCTCAACTCCTCAAAGGTTGCTATGAACCATCACCTACATAAACAACCCTTCAACTACTACATCAATGCCAAGTTACCTCAGCACTCTGGAACACATCCACTAACTTACTACATCACTTAACACCAAGAAACTACCACTTCTACCAGCTATTCACAACCACTCTAACCGATTCTAACTTCAACCGGTAATCTCCTCACCACCATACCGCTAAACTCATTAAGCGCCAAACACTTTCCTTCTACCAACATGCTATATCGCACTCACTATTACTGACAACTCGCTTAATACCCTCCTTTACTTCTAACATTCTCCTAGCACCAAAACAACTTTTAAAACCCACCATCCAACCTAACCCTAACACATCACTAAAGGACTCGATTAACTATCAGCGAGTGTGAACGTTCGTATGCATGGTCACCAATATGCCCTATCAATGCCTGATGTACATGCATGCAAAACCTCTAATATCATGTCACATGTATGCATGGACCAGTACATATAAAATATAGCATATAACAAATGATTTTAACTGTGCATGTATGCCGGTTCACACCCACCAATAACATCCTCAGAATCCGCCTAGGAACAACCTCCTATCTCACTTCCAACTTGTCTAACCCTACCATTCTAATATCCCATTAACCACAAAATACCCACTAATACCCTCTTCACACTAAGTTGTTTCCAAACAAACACCAACTACTACCCCAAACATGCTAGCGATAAGACCAAACCACTACACAAGGGAAAACAAAACCGAAACCAAACTAAGATAACTAGGGTAAAGGTTACTTAACAAGGTTACCTGCAAACACCTCACTGCCCCAGAGCTTCAACAGACAAGCTCTCTTCCTCGCAGAACCATCATTCTCCAGCCGCACCGCTGCAACATCAGCTAACACATTAAGGTCATCACCATCTCCCTGCGGTAAAGAACTCTGGCTACCCGAGCCAACTTCAAACAATTTCGTCTCAAATGCCCAACAGACCCACAATTCCAACAAGATTCATTCTGCAAGCTCCTCACACCTTTCTGCCCTTCCTGCCACCTTCGAACCTTGTCTTGGCCGTGCCCACGACCCTTCAGAGACCCTTTTGCTACCACTGAAGCTGATCTCACCACTTGAGGACAATTTCACTTCACATGCTCTTTAGAACCACAGTTCCAACAAACACATGTGCCCCAACAACCTCCAACATGACACTTCCCACATCGGTCACACATCGGCAACCGAGCTATCCCTCCTTGATCAAGTAGCACTTGCCCCAAATCTTACCATCCAAGCTTCGATTCAAGCAAAACCTTCTATCATGTCGCCTCTTACGCTGACCGCTCCCGAGGTCAGTACCCACAACTCTCTCGCTTAAACTTTTCTCACCTTCATAAACTGAAACCACACCCTCACGTTGCTTAAACCTTGGGAATTTCTCTCCAAGGTACCTTTCATAAAAGGCAGACACAAAGAAGTCCCCATCTATATCGTGGATGTGCGATGCTACCGCCACAGATGTCCACCAGGCACAGGCATCCTCCAACATTAATGAGACAACACTTCCCAGCTTACAAGCATAGTCACAACCTTCCTGATCCAAAATCAGAATTACACTGGCCAACCAGGCCTCGAACGTCTCAGGTGTCGAACCATGATACTCCACAGCTCCCAAATCATGCAAACGTTGTTTCGACAAACTCGCACGTTCCACAGTCGGCATGTCTACAGGCCTCACTTTCTCCAAAGCCTAAGATGTTCCCAACACCTCTTGAACTATAGGTGATGAACTCTTCATCACAGAACCAACTTCTTCCTCCTGCCTTACTACCTCAACTCCAGGCACTTAAGACTGAGATGAAACACCTCTATTAAAAGGTGAATTCCACGCCTTAACAACCTGCTCTAAAGCAGCAACCATCTCACCTAACTGTCATTCTCTCATCGATTTCACCATGCTATTAACAACAAGCTATCATAACAAAACAACAAAATGATCAGGCCAGCTTCAAGCAAGGATTCAAAACTCCAACTCCAAAATAACACAATAGCTATAATAATAAGGCAATGGGTATCCCGAATTCTCCCCTTTTACATGACATAAAAGTCAATAAAAACATGGATATCACAATATCGAGCATATCAATCAACATATTTCGATCATGCTCTCATCAAACAACATTCACTCGCAACAACATAATATCAACATATCATACCCAATACACTTTCACCATTCATAAAATCAGCTAACATCACCAGCATATCATCAACACAATTCCACATTAGCTCAATGAAGATTCACAATCATAAAGCATAACAAAATCATCAACAATTCGATGAAAGACACATTTCAACCGACTTCCAACCACACATCAGAATAAACATTAAACACTTATTACAACAATTTACCATTTCCCCAAGCATTCACAACTCAGCTCTGATACCACCAAATGTAACCCCCTTAGCCCGGCCTAGATGGTTGACCCGAACTACGAAGATTACACGGGGAAAACCAAAGTCAACCCGAAAGTCAACCTTGATTAACGACCCTTTTTTTTCTTTTTAAACTTGTCTAGATGCACATTAAACCTAGTCACTACTCTTGAGATAAGCATACTCAAAAATCACAGCAATCAGAAAACAATAAGGGACCCAATTGCACAAAATACGAATTTAGGGACCAATTTGTAAATTCTGAAAATTAAGAAGACTTTACCAATTTTTAAGTTACCATTATGAAATTAGTCATGTTTCATGCCTCTCTGCCAAATTTCATCTCAAACGGACATCTCAAACTCAAGCAATTGCACATACAAGAATCGAGACTAAAACGTAAAGCTTGCAAACCTCAAAACCATTCAAATTTTATGCCCAACGGTTAACTGTTCCGAAACGGGTCTAGGCCGTTCAGGAACACCCCTTGGCAGTAGCCAAAGTGTTCAGAAACGCCTATACCCGTTTCGAAACGCCCAGGCTAAAACAAGGGCCTGTTTCGAAACAGGCAAGGGTGTTCCGAAACACCTTGCCCAGAAACAACAGATAGGCCTGCTTTATCACGTTTAAACCCATCGAACATGCTCCAAACCATTCCATAATAAACCAACAACATGCCAAGCATCATACCTACCAAATCGCATCAAAATCTAGATACAAAACCACCCCTAGGTGCACCAACTCATTCAACACATCCAACATTTAATCATGCTTTTAAAACAAGAAGCATAACATAAGGACTTAAGAATAAGAAGATTCAAACGTTGCAAGCGTTAAACCACATAGTTCAAAACCATAAACCAAACTTGTCCAACATACACAATCTCATTAAACATCAACATAAAAGACTCTCCCCCCATTGCCTTTATTATCTATAGATATTAACCGAGACATACATCTCAAGTGGAGAGCTCCTTGAATCCCTTGCTTCTTGCTGTCCCAACTTCAAATATCTGCATTGATGGACAAAAAGGAGCGTAAGCACATAATGCTTAGTGAGGAATGCTCAAAACCAAAACACCATCAATGCAGCGAGTCCTAAAACCTCTTTTAAAAGGAAACACATTTCGATAAACCAAAGCAATGTTCGAAAAACCCTTTTTAAACAACATGCTTTAATCATGCATTGCTCAAACAGGAAAACCAACCCTTAGCTTAGAAAAGCTAAGAAACTCACTTCAAAGCACAACCTTGCAAAACCATCAATTTAACCTTTCCATGCATGAACATCATATGCAAAGTTAAATACAAAACCCTTGGAAAACACTTCTACTTCAAATTACCTTTCTAATTCTTGAAAAACCATCTAAAGCAAGAAACCTTTAAAAACCACTTACTCCTTCAATCTAAATCATGCATTAAACAAATGCAACATATGAACCACAAATCAACATTTGCATTTCATGCCTTTTAAAACAAGCCTTCACAAGACTTCATTGCACTAAGGAGATTTCATGCACACATGCACCATTCTCAATAGAAAATAAACACTTGTTCAAGCTAACAAGTAATACATGCATTCTTGGTACATTACACACTTTACATGCAACCTTGCATCATTTCAAGCATCTCATGCTTCATTACATTCAAGAACATTATATTGGCACCCAAGTGGTAATCACAAACCATCAAAACACAAGACACAATCGTATACGCGGATTACAAGCGTTGTCCCACAGGCTTCATACACACTTCCGAACAACACAAGGTGGAGTTTACTGGTACAATCACAACCCCTCAACACCCGTGATGGAGTTTAACGGTACAATCACAACCCCTCAACATCACTCATCGGAAGTTGTATAATACACTAGCGAGAGCCGGGACACATCACAAGGCTTACACATGGAAGCTACCACAACCATTGTAATCACCTTAACCAAGCTCACACACGGGAGCAACCCTCCACCATTGTGACGCTTAACAAAGTCCACCCATGAGAGCCAACCTCCATCATGGTGACTTTAACAAGGTTCACCCACGAGAGCCATCCTTCATCGTGGTGGCACTAAACCAAGCCCACCCACGAGAGCCAACCTCCATCGTAGTGGCACTAAACCAAGCCCACTCACGAGAGCCAACCTCCATCGTGGTGACACCAATTGCCTCAATCGCTAGGATTCATGGATGGAGTTTACGGTACAATCACAACCCCTCGACATCCAAGGCGACTCTATTCACGGTGCACCCAATCCTATAGCCGGCTAACTATATCCGATTAAAGTAACCAAGAACCACTTGCATCACTTGCCAATATAACCATTTTACCACGTTAATCCATTGTTTTACAAGCATAACCAAAATGCCAAAACCACCAATTACCATCACCATTTCACTGTTTTGAAGCATTAAACAAAGCCATTAAACAACATGCAACATTATGCATAAATTCCACAATTTCCAATGTACAAAACCAAGGATCTCTTACCTTGAGCATCCTTCACACATGACTTTCAAAACCAGCATTAAAACATGCTAAAATATGCTTTCAAAACAGAATTTAAACATGCAAATCACATGCATTGCATCCAACAATCACAAGTACTTTAAAAACCAATTCATAACACAAACCAAGAGAGAAATTCCATTTACTTACTCTTGAGCTTAGCTAAGTTTATTAGACTTAAACTAAGCTCCCAAAACCTTCAAACCTTGGTTTTAAAGCTGAAAACCCAACTTCACTCACCGATACACAAAACAAGGCTAGCCAACAAGCCTTCCAAGCATCCGAAACCTTCAATGCCACCTCTATTGCTCACGGATCATTCTCCCCTGTTTCAAGCACATAACAACAGAGAATTAATGCATCATTATGTATTAAAAACACCAGCCACACAACTCAACTCGCTGCTCTACAAAAATCCAACATTTCGGCTACCAAACACAACCGAAATCACCTCCAAATTCTTCCAAAACTTAACCCAGCCAAGATTCATCACTTCTAACCATTTTTAAACATCAATTAACATCCAAAATGAACCCAAACTCGTCCTTATACCTCCAGCATTAACAAAACACCAAGATCACCCCAAAAACCACCATTTTCACAAGTAAAAACTTAGGAAAATCAACCTATTCGGGATTGCATTGATCAAACCTCAATTATACATCATTTAGACATCCAAATTACATCAAAAAGACATCTCAAAACAGAGCCCAATCAATTATTACGAATTTAATCAAAATTAAATCCAAATCTTGCATTTCAAGCCAAAATCAAGATCACAACATCAAAACCTTTAATAAAACTCAAATCAAGGATTGAGAACTTGGGAATTTTAGTAAAGAACTGAGTATTTAGAGGAGAAGGACGTTCATACCTCTAAATGTGAGTTTCTCCTTGTTTAAAGCAAAGATTCTTGAAAATTCAAAAAGCAAATAATAAGGATTTGATGTAGGAATGATTAGAGATCAATTGGAGATTGAAATCTCATCTTTAGATGTTAAAATCAGAGGAAAAATGGCTGGGGAAATGTGTTTGGCTGAGAGAAAAAGAATGTAACCCCCTTAACCCGGGCTAGATGGTTGACCCGAATTAAGAAGTTTACACGGGGAAAACCAAAGTCAACCCGTAAGTCAACCTTGATTAACGACCCTTTTTTTAACTTATCTAGATGCATATTAACCCTAACCAAACACTCGAGGAAAACATACTCGAAAACCACAGCAACCGGACAACGATCAGGGACTCAATTACACAACATTCAAATTTAGGGACAAAATGTAAATTTCAAAAACTTAGAGGACTTAATCAGTTTTAAGGTTACCAATATGAAATTAATCATATTTCATGCTTCTCTGCCAAATTTCAATCCAAACGGACATCACAAACTCAACCAATTGCATATACAAAGTTCATGACCAAAACGCAAAGATTGCAAAACATTTAACCAACAATTTCAGTGCCCAACGGTCGAGTGTTTCGGAACAGGGATGATCCGTTCCGAAATGCGGGACTGTTCCGAAACAAGTTTCGAAACAGGGCCTGGCAGTGGCAAAACCGTTCCGGAACGGTTCTACCCGTTCCGGAACGCCTAGGCCATTTCAGGCCCTCAGTTCCGATACGGTAGCACCTGTTCCGAAACAGGCTGCCCAGATTGCAGAAATTTTGCTGGTTTATTACATAATTGATCCATCAAACATGCTGCAAAGGCAACCAAATTATACCAGCAAGTCATTCAACACTCAAGGAACATAATTGCATCATTCTTTCACAAACATGGCATCAATTATGGAAAAACCCAATTCTATAGCCATGCATCCTATATTAAAACCATACAAACACCAAAACATCCAAAACAACCTCAAAAAGGCCATTTACACGTTCCATCACTATTGAAAGCATAAAACCAACTTAGGGAGTCAAAAACATCTCCCAACACAACCATTTAGGTTCCCCATTGCCAAATGCCCAAAAGCTAATAGTGTTAGGAAAACATTCACCATACATGAGCTTAGTTCTTCACTTGGATTCTTGACCTCCTTGCTGCCCTTTAAGCACTTCAATGCTCTGCATTATTGGTTTAAGAAAAGAGAGAGAGAGCGTAAGCATATAGCTTAGTGAGGAATGCTCATTTAAAACATCACAATAATGCATTTATAAAACTCCTTTTTAAACCATTAGTCTAAAACACATTTGCTCATGCACAAATGTAAACAAACCAAGCATTTCATGCTTCAAATCATTAACATGTCATATTGGCTCTCAAGTGATAATCCATAACCATTTTCAAAACACAATTGACAAACAACAACAAACAATCGGATACGCGGATTACAAGCGTTGTCCCATACGCTTCATACACACTACCAATATCAAGGTGGAGCAATGGTACAAACACAACCCCTCAACACCACACATTGGTAGTTGTATAACATCACTAACGAGATCACGGGACATAAAATACAAGATCCACACATGGACTTTTAACCACCATTGTGATCTTACAATACACAAGGCTCACACAAGGACTTTTAACCACCTTTGTGACCTTACAATACACAAGGCTCACACAAGGACTTTTAACCACCTTTGTGACCTTAGCACAAGAACCACCCATGGACTTTTAACCACCATGTTGTTCTTAACACAAGAACCACCTATGGACTTTTAACCACCATGGTGTTCTTAACCATCTCGTTAGTGTACTTGGATGGAGCATGGTACAATCACAACCCCTCGACATCCAAGGCGACTTTATTCACGGTGCACCCAATCCTATAGCCGACTAACTATATCCGATTCAAGCACTTTTAAACCAAGACATCACTTGCCAATATACATCATTTAACAACAATATTCCACTGTTTTAAAGCATTTAACAAAGCCATAAACATCATGCATCACCATGCATCAAAAACCACATTTATCAATGTACAAAACAAGGATCTCTTACCTTGAGCATCCTTCACCACATGGCTTATAAATCCAGCAAATAGACATGCTTAATATGCTTTCAAAACAGAATTTAAAACATGCAAATCAACCTCATTGCAACCAACCAATTCATGGTTCATCAAAAAGAGAGTTTTTCCGAAAACTTACGCTTGAGCTTAGCTAAGTTGCTTAGACTTAAACTAAGCTCCCAAACCATCAAAACATTGGTTTCAAAGCTGAAAACCAAAAACCACTCACCGATTCCATTTCGCCACTTGCCGAAACACCAATCAAGCTTCCGGATAAACTCCACAAGGATCCGAAGATGCCTCCCTTTTTTTAAACACATCAAAGTAGAGGATTAATGCATCATCATGCATTAATATCTTCAACCAAGACACCTAAACTCGCTGCTCTCATCAACACTCATATTTCGGCTACCAAACACAACCGAAATCACCTCCAAACAACTCCACAACACTATCCAGCCAAGATCCATCAATTCTAAACATTCTTAAACCTCAATTAACATCCAAAAAGGATCTAAACACGTCCTTATACCTCCAACTATAGCATATCACCAAGATCACTCCAAAAACCATCAAAAACTCAAGCAAAACTTAGGAAAATCAACCTATCAGGGATTGCATTGATTAAACCTCAATTTCTCATCAATTATACATCCAAATTACAACAAAAACACATCTCAGAACATTGCCCAATCATTTCATACGAATTTTATCAAAAATTAACCAAATCTTGCATTTTAAAGCCAAGATCAAGAACACAATTTTAAAACCTTTAATAAAACACAAATCAAAGATGGAGAACTTGGTAATTTCAATAAAGAAATGAGAATTTAGAGGAGAAGGACGTTCATACCTCTAAACTTGAGTTTCTCCCTTTTTGGAACAAGATTCTTGAAAAATCCAATAAGCAAATGATAAGGTTTTGATGAAGAAATGATTAGAGATCAAATGAAGGTTGAAATCTAATCTTTAGATGTCAAAATCAGAGGGAATTTTTGCTGGAGAAAGTGTTTGGGTTGAGAGAAAAGTTGGGAGAAAAGAAAATGGAAAGTTTTGAGAAAGTTAGTTAAAATGACAAAATATCTTTTTCCCTCCCTTTTGTCTTTAATTAAAACCATTAATTAATTGATTAATATCAAGAAAAATCTGGAGAAACTCCTTTTTGGGTAAATAGCTCCTTAAAGATTCAAAGTTTCAATCCTTTTTAAAACAGTCACTCAGTTTTCGAAAATTACATTTTAGTCACTATCCCAAAATGTCACACTTCCAAACCTCATTTTGTAAAATTGATTTCACCACTCTCTTATATATAATAAAAGAGGATTTTAAGATATTTTTCCATATTTTTAATGCAACCCGAACTAGGCTTTCCTAAAAATCACCTTTTATATTCGAACCGCGATCCGACCGGTCCGGTCCAAACCCAAAACTTCTAAGCCCAAAATTGGGGTGTTACAACTCTCCCCCCGTTAAGAAATTTCGTCCTCGAAATTTACCTGAAGGAAAGAGGTACGGAAACTGCTTCAACATGTCATCCTTCCGCTCCCACGTGGCTTCTTCAACACCACGATGCTTCCACAACACCTTTACCAACTCAATGGTCTTGCCACGAAGAACCTTACTATCCGAATCCAGAATCTTCACCGGTTCCTCATCATAGGTCAAATTCGGATTCAATTCCACTTCTTCCACAGGCATCACATGTGAAGGGTCAGATCTATACTTCTGAAGCATAGAAACATGAAACACATCATGAATCTTCTCCAACTCTTGCGGTAACCTCAACTTGTACGCTACAGGACCCACACGCTCAATCACCTCGTATGGTCCAATGTACCTAGGGCTCAACTTACCTTTTCGGCCAAACCTCATCACCTTTTTCCAAGGCGAAACCTTCAAAAACACACGGTCACCCACTGCATACTCAATCTCCTTACGCTTCAAATCCGCGTAAGACTTTTGCCGATCAGAAGCTGCCTTCAAACGCTCACAAATGAGCTTCACCTTCTCGGTAGTTCCTTTAAACAAAGCTGGCATCGAAACCAACTTTTGACCCGTTTCAGCCCAACACAGAGGAATCCTACACTTCCTCCCATACAAAGCTTCATAAGGTGCCATTTGAATACTTGCCTGATAACTATTATTATAGGCAAACTCCACCAAAGGCAAATGTTTCTCCCAAGAACCCTGGAACTCAATCACACAACACCTCAACATATCCTCCAAAACCTGGATAACACGCTCGGACTGTCCATCCGACTGTGGATGATAAGACGTACTGAAATTCAACCGTGTACCCAAAGCCTGATGCAAACACTGCCAGAAACGCGATGTAAACCTCGGATCCTTATCCGACACAATCGACTTTGGCACACCATGCAGCCGCACAATCTCAGCAATGTACAACTCCGCAAGCTTATCCAAAGAGTACGTAGTATGCACAGGCAAGAAATGCGCACACTTCGTCAGGCGATCCACAATCACCCACACCGAATTCTTCTTCGATGGCGACAAAGGCAAACCAGATACAAAATCCATGGTAATCCTTTCCCACTTCCACTCAGGAATTCTCAACGGTTGCAACAACCCTGAAGGAAACTGAAGCTCAGCCTTAACTCGCTGACACACCATGCACTTGCTTACAAACACAGCAACATCCTTCTTTAAACCCACCCAATAGTACTCATCACGAAGATCACGATACATCTTAGTACTACCAAGGTGCATAGCAAAAAGGACTACTATGACCTTCAGTCAGAATAGCACGCCTCAACTCAGCATCATTGGGCACTACTATCCGACTCCCAAAACACAACACTCCATCATCATTAAAACAGAAATCCGAAGGCCTACCCTCCGCGATATCCTGAACATGTGGCACTAAGGAATCATCCAACAACCGATTTTCCTTAATCATCTGAACCAAAGATGGTTTCACTTGCAATTCAGCCACAAGACCACCATCACGCGAAATACTCAAACTGGCAAACATAGCCCTCAACTCAACATCTACATTTCTACTCAAGGCATCCGCTACAACATTAGCTTTACCCGGGTGATACTCAATCGTCAAATCATAATCCTTGAGCAACTCCACCCAACGTCGTTGCCTAAGATTCAACTCCTTCTGAGACACCAGATACTTCAAACTCTTGTGGTCCGTGTACACAGTACACTTCTCACTATACAAGTAATGTCTCCAGATTTTCAGAGCAAAAATCACTGCAGCCAACTCAATGTCATGCGTAGGATAATTGCGCTCATGCACCTTCAACTGCCGTGAAGCATAAGCCACCACCTTACCCTCTTGCATCAACACACATCCCAAACCAACGTAGGACGCATCACTATACACCACAAACTCTTTCCCTGATTCAGGTTGAACCAAGATTGGAGCTTGTGTCAAAGCTGCCTTAAGCTTCTCAAAAGCCTGCTGTCTCGCTTCTGTCCACTCATACTTAACATCCTTCTGCAACAACTTCGTCAATGGTGCAGCAATCTTTGAAAACCCATCCACAAACCTCTGATAATATCATGCCAAACCCAGGAAACTACAGACTTCATGAACAGACTTAGGAACCTTCCAACTCATCACTGCCTCAATCTTCTGAGGATCAACACGAATCCCTTCAGCAGAAACCACATGACCAAGAAACACCACTTCTCTAAGCCAGAACTCACACTTGCTCAGCATGGCATAAAGCTGATTCTCCAACAAGGCTTGCAACACAATCCTCAGATGCCCTTCATGCTCCTCCTCAGTACGCGAGTACACAAGGATATCATCAATGAATACCACAAAAAACTTATCCAGGTATTCATGAAATACATGATTCATCATGTCCATGAAAGCTGCAGGAGCATTCGTCAAACCAAACGGTATCACAAGGAACTCATAATGCCCATACCTCGTCCTGAAAGCTGTCTTCGGCACATCCACATCCTTCACCTTCAACTGGTAATACCCTGACCTTAAGTTAATCTTAGAGAACACAGCTGCTCCCTGAAATTGATCAAAAAGATCATCAATTCTCGGCAATGGATATCGATTCTTGATAGTCAACTTGTTAAGCTGACGGTAATCAATGCACATTCTCATAGTGCCATCCTTCTTCTTCACAAACAAGACCGGTGCACCCCAAGGTGACACACTCGGCCGAATGAAACCACGATCAAGCAACTCTTGCAGTTGCGTCTTCAGCTCTTTCAACTCCTTAGGTGTCATTCGATACGGAGTAATGGACACAGGAGTTGTGTTTTCATACAACTCAATCCCAAACTCCACTTCACGATTAGGAGGCAATCCAGGCAACTCCTCAGGAAACACACCAGGAAACTCTCGCACAGTCCTGATATCTTGCACACGCAACTCCTTAGAACTAGGATTCATCACAAAAGCGAGATAAGCTTCACAACCTTGCCTCAGCATCCGGCTCGCCTCCAATGTAGACACCACATTGGCAAGAAACTTCACGTTCTCACCAACCACAACAACCTCGTAATCATCCGCAAGCTTCAACGAAACTCGCTTATTCTCACAATCTACTACAGCTCGGTGCTCGACAAGCCAATCCATACCAAGGATTACATCAAAACCATAGAAAGGCAACTCCATAAGATCAACATGAAAAACATGATCTTGCACAACCAAAGGACATCTTCTATAAAGCTTTCGAGTCACAACAGTCTCTCCAAAAGAACTAGTGACACGCATACCAACATCCAAACACTCAACAGGCAAACCAAGCAATTCAGCATGCTCACGCAATATGTATGAGTGTGTAGATCCAGAATCAATCAAGGAAAGTAATGACAAGGATTGCAAAGTAAAAGTACCTGCGATCACATCCGTGTCATTTCTCCCCTCCCTCTGGGCATACACTCTGGCCTGGCCTCCACCCTCAGGCTGAACAGCTACAACATGAGCTACATTCCTTCCACCATCCTCTCTACACTGGAAGTTACCACGGCCGCGCCCACGACCTCTCTGTGGTGCAACAACTCCAGGAGCTCGTCCTTGGCCACCACCGGCCAACAGAGGACACTCTCTTCTCATGTGATCAGCGGATCCACAATTCCAGCACGAGTTACCAGCCACCACAATAGGAGCCTGCACCTCCTTCGCCGCTCGAGGACAATCACGCTTCAGGTGTCCACGCGACCCACATGTCCAAAATGTGTTTGGTTCGGCTCTTGCCTTGTCTCCCTGAACAAGCGCATCTTGCCCTCCAGCACCTCGCCTTGCTGAAGACTGATACTTTCGATCACGTCCCCTCTTGTTCCGTCCACCACCGGAACTATATTCAGCAACTCGCTTACCAACACTAGAACCAGCACTTCTAGAAGATAAACCCAAATTCATCTCAATATCCTTTGCCCTACCAACCAGCACATCAAAATCATTATACTCAGCAGCCAGCATATACGTCTTTACTTCCGTCACCAAACCATAACGGAAACGTTCACACCTTTCCCGCTCGTCAGGGATAAGCTCAAGTGCGTACTGACTGAGTCGGACAAACTAAACCTCGTACTCAGCCACTAACATGCTCCCTTGAATAAGAGACATGAATTCCCTCTTCTTTTCATCCAAGTACCTCACACCCAGGTACCTTCTCTTGAAAATGTTCTGAAAGAACGTCCATGTCACATCAGCATCCGCCATCCCAGAGATAGTGGTTGTCCACCAAGTGTAAGCATCGTCCTGCAACAACGATACTACACAGCCCAGCTTCTGCACATCAGTGCAATTCATTTGCCCCAAGATTCTCTTGGTACTTTCCAGCCAAGACTCAGAACCTTCAGCAGACAAACCCCTGAACTCAGTCCCTCCCAGACTGCGCAAACGTTCCAAAGGTAGTCTAGCATTAGCATCTCCCTGATGCCCAGCTCCTTGAGCTCCAGCTACTGCTGCTCGAAAAGCTCCAGCAATAGCTTGAATCAACATTGTCATGTTAGGTACAGCTTGCCCCTGACCAGCTTCAGGTCCAGCGACCCCAGCACCAGCCGCAATATCAGCTCCTTCACCCCCAGCACCACCACCACCCGGCGGAGAAGGTAAATCCACAACGTTTTCAACGTTCTCTCCATTCTCATTTTGAGCCATAGCTCGAGTATTAATCCTTGCTCTCTACGAGGTGCCATACTAAACAATGCAATCACAATGCAATAAACAAAGTCAGGCTCAGCAAGGTAAGCAATCCAAGTACTCCAGCTCATTTCCAATTAAAAACAAATCATTTCATTAGCTTTGATTTGGCAATCAGTCCCTCTAACATGCTTCACCACAGCACACATCACAATTGTAACATACTTACAATTCACACAACATGCTTTCATTCAACAAGCATACAAAGCAATCATACACATGTCGCCCACATAACCGTTCCCAATTACTCGAGAACTCAACTCTGATACCAACAAATGTAACCCCCTTAACCCGGGCTAGACGGTTGACCCGAATTAAGAAGTTTACACGGGGAAAACCAAAGTCAACCCGAAAGTCAACCTTGATTAACGACCTTTTTTAACTTATCTAGATGCATATTAACCCTAACCAAACACTCGAGGAAAACATACTCGAAAACCACAGCAACCGGACAACGATCAGGGACTCAATTACAATACATTCAAATTTAGGGACCAAAATGTAAATTTCAGAAACTTAGAGGACTTAATCAGTTTTAAGGTTACCAATATGAAATTAATCATATTTCATGCTTCTCTGCCAAATTTCAATCCAAACGGACATCACAAACTCAACCAATTGCATATACAAAGTTTAGGACCAAAACTCAAAGATTGCAAAACATTTAACCAACAATTTCAGTGCCCAACGGTCGAGTGTTTCGGAACAGGGATGATCCGTTCCGAAACGCGGGACTGTTCCGAAACAAGTTTCCAAACAGGGCCTGGCAGTGGCAAAACTGTTCCGGAATAGTTCTACCCGTTTCGGAACGCCTAGGCCATTTCAGGCCCTCCGTTCCGATACGGTAGCACCTGTTCCGAAACAGGCTGCCCAGATTGCAGAAATTTTGCTGGTTTATTACATAATTGATCCATCAAACATGCTCCAAAGGCAACCAAATTATACCAGCAAGTCATTCAACACTCAAGGAACATAATTGCATCATTCTTTCACAAACATGGCATTAATTATGGAAAAACCCAATTCTATAGGCATGCATCCTATATTAAAACCATACAAACACCAAAACATCCAAAACAACCTCAAAAAGGCCATTTACACGTTCCATCACTATTGAAAGCATAAAACCAACTTAGGGAGTCCAAAACATCTCCCAACACAACCATTTAGGTTTCCCATTGCCAAATGCCCAAAAGCTAATAGTGTTAGGAAAACATTCACCATACATGAGCTTAGTTCTTCACTTGGATTCTTGACCTCCTTGCTGCCCTTTAAGCACTTCAATGCTCTGCATTATTGGTTTAAGAAAAGAGAGAGAGCGTAAGCATATAGCTTAGTGAGGAATGCTCATTTAAAACATCACAATAATGCATTTATAAAACTCCTTTTCAAACCTTTAGTTTAAAACACATTTGATCATGCACAAATGTAAACAAACCAAGCATTTCATGCTTCAAATCATTAACATGTCATATTGGCTCTCAAGTGATAATCCATAACCATTTCCAAAACACAATTGACAAACAACAACAAACAATCGGATACGCGGATTACAAGCGTTGTGCCATACGCTTCATACACACTACCAATATCAAGGTGGAGCAATGGTACAAACACAACCCCTCAACACCACACATTGGTAGTTGTATAACATCACTAACGAGATCACGGTACATAAAATACAAGATCCACACATGGACTTTTAACCACCATTGTGATCTTACAATACACAAGGCTTACACAAGGACTTTTAACCACCTTTGTGACCTTACAATACACAAGGATCACACAAGGACTTTTAACCACCTTTGTGACCTTAGCACAAGAACCACCCATGGACTTTTAACCACCATGTTGTTCTTAACACAAGAACCACCTATGGACTTTTAACCACCATGGTGTTCTTAACCATCTCGTTAGTGTACTTGGATGGAGCATGGTACAATCACAACCCCTCGACATCCAAGGCGACTTTATTCACGGTGCACCCAATCCTATAGCCAGGTAACTATATCCGATTCAAGAACTTTTAAACCAAGACATCACTTGCCAATATACATCATTTAACAACAATATTCCACTATTTTAAAGCATTTAACAAAGCCATAAACATCATGCATCACCATGCATCAAAAACCAGATTTATCAATGTACAAAACAAGGATCTCTTACCTTGAGCATCCTTCACCACATGGCTTATAAATCCACAAATAGACATGCTTAATATTCTTTCAAAACAGAATTTAAAACATGTAAATCAACCTCATTGCAACAAACCAACTCATGGTTCATCAAAAAGAGAGTTTTTCCGAAAACTTACGCTTGAGCTTAGCTAAGTTGCTTAGACTTAAACTAAGCTCCCAAACCTTCAAAACATTGGTTTCAAAGCTGAAAACCAAAAACCACTCACCGATTCCGTTTCGCCACTTGCCGAAACACCAATCAAGCTTCCGGATCAACACCACAAGGATCCGAAGATGCCTCCCCTGTTTTAAACACATCAAAGTAGAGGATTAATGCATCATCATGCATTAATATCTTCAACCAAGACACCTAAACTCGCTGCTCTCATCAACACTCACATTTCGGCTACCAAACACAACCGAAATCACCTCCAAACAAATCCACAACACTACCCAGCCAAGATCCATCAATTCTAAACATTCTTAAACCTCAATTACCATCCAAAAAGGATCTAAACACGTCCTTATACCTCCAACTATAGCAGATCACCAAGATCACTCCAAAAACCATCAAAAACTCAAGCAAAACTTAGGAAAATCAACCTATCCGGGATTGCATTGATTAAACCTCAATTTCTCATCAATTATACATCCAAATTACAACAAAAACATATCTCAAAACAGTGCCCAATCATTTCATACGAATTTTATCAAAAATTAACCAAATCTTGCATTTTAAAGCCAAGATCAAGAACACAATTGTAAAACCTTTAATAAAACACAAATCAAGGATTGAGAACTTGGGAATTTCAGTAAAGAACTGAGAATTTAGAGGAGAAGGATGTTCATACCTCTAAACTTGAGTTTCTCCCTTTTTGGAACAAGATTCTTGAAAATCCAATAAGCAAATGCTAAGGTTTTGATGAAGAAATGATTAGAGATCAAATGAAGGTTGAAATCTAATCTTTAGATGTCAAAATCAGAGGGAATTTTTGCTGGAGAAAGTGTTTTGGTTGAGAGAAAAGTTGGGAGAAAAGAAAATGGAAAGTTTTGAGAAAGTTAGTTAAAATGACAAAATATCTTTTTCCCTCCCTTTTGCCTTTAATTAAAACCATTAATTAATTGATTAATATCAAGAAAAATCTAGAGAAACTCCTTTTTAGGTAAATAGCTCCTTAAAGATTCAAAGTTTCAATCTTTTTTAGAACAGTCACTCAGTTTTCGAAAATTACATTTTAGTCACTATCCCAAAATGTCACACTTCCAAACCTCATTTTGTAAAATTGATTTCACCACTCTCTTATATATAATAAAAGAGGATTTTAAGATATTTTTCCATATTTTAATGCAACCGGAACTAGGCTTTCCTTAAAATCACCTTTTATATTCGAACCGCGATCCAACCGGTCCGGTTCAAACCCAAAACTTCTAAGCCCAAAATTGGGGTGTTACAAAGAAATGGGAATGTTTTGACAAAAGTTAGTTATGAAGTCAAAAATATCTATTTTCCCTTTTTTTCCTTTTATTAAAAATCATTAATTAAATCTTTAATATTAAGAAAAATCTAGAGAAAACTCTTCTTGGGTAAATTAGCTCCTTAAAGATTCAAAGTTTCAATCCTTTTAAAACAATCACCAACTTTTCAAAAATTACATTTTAGTCACTAACTTGAAATGTCTTATTTCCAAACCTCATTTTGTAAAATTGATTTCACCACTCTCTTATATATAATAAAAGAGGATTTTTGAATATTTTTCCATATTTTTAATGCATCCCGAACTAGGCTTTCCTTAAAACCACCTTTTATATTCGAACCAAAAATCCGACCGGTCCAGTTCAAACCCAAAACTTCTAAGCCCAAAATTGGGGTGTTACAAAAAGCGCAGCTCACCTTAACCGAATTTTTTATTTTAATTTTAATTTTAATTTTTTTCTTTTTTTACTTTTATTTTTATGTATCAAGATTAGATTTAATTTTTAGTTCTCGTATTTATTTTATTTCAGGTTAGGAAGGAAGGAAAGACCAAGAAAGATGACAGAATAAAGGAGAGACCCAACTAGCGGCTAAGGCAGCCCAAGGCAGGTGAGCATAATAGCTATCCACAAAGGTTACATTTGCCCCAGCGAGCGAAATGGATATCTGTGTAGCGGCTAGGATCCCGTTATTCACGCCGCAATAATTGCCGCCCGTTGACAGCTTGCCTGCCAAGGTAGTGGAGAGAAATGGTTGTATAAGGCCAACTATTCTACCACCCGTTCTTCACTTTGCTCTCTCTTTTCTTTGAATTCTTTCTATAGCCTCTGCTTCCAAGATTTCTTTGCTTTATTTTCTTTCACTTTCTTTCCACTTTCTTTAGGAAAACAACCGTTCCAAAAAAAATGTCTTCATCACAGAAACTCGCCGCCACCTCCAAAACCCAGTACAAGAGGTTCTTGAAACCTGCTGTCGAGGAGACCTACAACCAGTTTTACAAAGACAGACAACTATGGGAAGGGATGGGCTTCCACTACACCCAGATTGATGTTAATTTTGGGTTGGAACCTTCCATGTTCGAGACAATCCATAATATAGGTTGGGACCAATTCGCACAGTGGCCAGAGGGGGTTAACAACAACCGCATGCAAGAGTTATATGCCAACCGGCCTAACCCAGAAATAGAAAGGATCACTGTCGACTATCCTGCCGAACTTGGAATGTCTGCAAGACTTGCCGCCAAGACTTCTTTCTGTTTCACCTGTCGAGGCAGTACACACCCATGCTATGGTAGTGACCTGCTGCGATCGTGTGACAAGGTCGTAGTTTTCCGCCCACCTTACCCGCTGAGGCAGCAATTCATGGCAGCACAAAACATACTCAAGACTTTGCAATGCAGTCCACAAGCTACTAAGCTACTCTTGTCTTACCCAGCTTATCGCCCAATCTCTCCCTATCATTCCTCTCATCACTATCTTTATCTTTACTTGTGTTTTTATATTTCCACATCTTGAGATTTAATGGTGCATTTATTAAATCTTCGTGCAGGAAACCATTCATAGGAGCTATTCTAATTCCTATGGGAGACGATATCTTTTATATTATAACTTGACAGATTGTGCACTTGCGCTCATAAATGGAGAACACCCTAACGCTCTACAAGTACCTTTTCTTCACCAAATAAAAGATAATATAGAAAAACATGGCAAATTAAAGAAATACTGTAAAATGCAATGCATGGTTCTAATCATGCCTATAATGTACTCAAAAACAGAAATAATATGAGATGGAATGTGCATGAAATATAGAACTTGTCGACATTTTGCAAACAACCCTTTCACTTTTTCCCGCGAGCATTAGTGGTCTTTTGTAAGGGCTTCTATTTCAATTTACTTGTTTAGAGATGCATTTTTTTCAAGTGGTAAACATTTCTCATTTTTGTCTCATCATTTTCTCTTCTTTTCATTCTTGATCCATTTCTTTTCAAGCATACATTTACTTTGCAGAGTCCCTATTATTGATTGTATGAATGATTCTTGAATCTAATCCCGAGATAGGGGCAAAGTGTGTGTGTTCAGGTTTAATATACATATTTGAGTGGATTTTCCTCTCAAACATTGTTGTTAGGGTCCTTGAATAAAGTGATAACTCTAAAACATCTACCAACAGAAGACTACTTCTTTTTTACGATGTTTGTGTGTGGAATGACATTTGGCATTCCTTCATTTCCTTTCACGAAAAGAAAAGGAAAAAATCTATTTGTTGTCCCCCTTTGAGCCCAGTGTTATTTTTGTGATTTAACCCTAACCAAGGATCACTCCCCACACTGGGGGCAAAGAGGATGAAAATTGTAAGCAAAGGAACATGACAAGTAAATGTCATAAACTAAAATGAAAAGACAAAGGGGGAAAACATAAAAAGAAAACAAGAAAATGAGAAAGAAAGGAGGGAAAAAAAAGAAAAAGAAAGAAAATAAGATATGGAAGTTGAAGAGTGAAGGAAGATTTGAAACGAATACTTTAGATGAGCAATATAAAGGAAAATGAACTCTAGGGTGAAAACCCAAAATGGACAGTCCAGAGTGATCCAAAGAATAAAATAAGAAGAACAGTGATTTCATTAGAAAAAGTTGATCCTTGGTTTAATCACCCTTAAAAATGAAATTAAGCCTTAGTATCCTTTTCTTGAAAACCCAAGCCTAGCCTACATTACAAGCCTTAAAAGACCATTTGGATCACACATGAATATTTGAGTAAAGGAGTTCGTATTCAGAACACATTTCGCCTAGTAGAGGTAACCTTTCTTCAGGGACCTTGAGCTTCTAATGTCTGATTGAGATTGGAAAAGTGGACAAATTTAAATTTGGGGAGTGTGTGAGTAAAAGAGAGCCACCAAAAGTGGGGCACTATCTGGTTGATGGATTCTTGAATCATTCATTCTTTGAATTTTGGGGCATCTGCCCTTTTCTTGTGTTTGTCAAGACTATTTTTAAGATCCTCATTTTTAGCCTTTTCTTGTGTTTCTTATGACTTTTTCCTTTGAGCTATCATTTATAGTCTTTTCTTGCATCTTACAAGTAGGCTGACATAGATTCATGAAAAGCAAAAGTTTTCTTGGTATTTATCTCAACTGTAGGAGACCATGAACGAATGTTTTCACCACTTCAAAAAACAATTTGAATGGGGGCATCACCTTGCATGAGAAGGTAAAAAGGAGATAGAAGAAGTACATGCGTTGAAGAGTTTGAAGTGAGCCGTGTTGTCAAGTAAGATCCACATATAAGATGTAGAAGCTCAAAAGCATGAAAAGATGTAGAATTGCACTTGAAAAGAAAACCATGTCATCATATTGGGGCAGTCTACATTGGCTAATAATTTCAGGCCCTCAATATTAATAGGCGTCAGAAGAAGAGATTAATGCGCCAATATCATTCGAAGATATTCAAGGTAGAAGTAAGCTTTGGTGCAAGGATTTACATGGAAGTAATTCAAGATGACTTATAGGGGCAAGAGTCTTGAAACTCACAAGAAGCACTGAAGATGCTTAATATTTCAAGGGGCATATGAAGACTTGAAGCTTTAAAGACCACGCAAGAAAGCCTTTCATTCATCATTGATGTATCTACTACAATGATAGTAGATCTTGAGATATTTGCCTACAAAGATCAAATGTTTTCAATGAAGCAAAGAGATATGAAGAATGAGAATGGCGAAGCAATGACAATTGAAGGAGTCTGCCCTTCCGACCAAGAGTACAAGATCAGTGGATTAAGTTTGCAAAGATTGAATGTTTTTTACGAGTCGAAAAAAACTGTGAAAAGGTATAACTGCTTATCTGGATAGAGCGAGCAAATGTGTGGGAAAATTAATTCTGAGAAAAAGAATTCAAGAAGCAAAAGAAATGAGACATACATTCATGTTTTAGGCCTCCCTAGGGTCATGCACATCATAATTACATTGAATATCACATTTTACAGGTATACGAAGGACCTTTCAGCAAAAGGAGCCCGCTTATTCATCCAAGCATAAGGGGGATGAAAATTTTCAGAAGATTCGCTTATCCGTTTAGGCGTAAGGAGAATGGATCCTGCTTATTCATTCAAGCATAAAGAGGATGAAATTTTTTCTAGAAGATTCGCTTATCCGTTCAGGCATAAGGAGAATGGAGTTCGCTTATTCATCCAAGAATAAGGATGATGAAATATTTTAGAAGATTCGCTTATCCGTTCAGGCATACAGAGAATGGAGTTCGCTTACTCATCCAAGCATAAGGAGGATGAAATTTTACAGAAGGTTCGCTTATTCATCCAAGCATAAGGAGGATGAAATTTTTCAGAAGATTCACCTATCAGTTCGAGAGGAAAGACAATGTTAGCTTATTTATCCAAACATAAGGAGGATGAAATCTTTTGAAGTCTGCTTGCTTATTCATCCGAGTATAAGGAGGATGAAACCTTTTGAGGTTTTGCTTATTTATCCAAACATAAGGAGGATGAAATATTTTGAAGTCTGTTTGCTTATTCATCCAAGCATCATGAGGATGAAATCTTTTGAAGCATGTTCGCTTATTCATCCAAGCATAAGGGGGATGAATTTTTTTCAGAAGAATCCGCCAATTTGTTTGAGCATTTGGGAGAATAGAACCCAGCTCAGCAATTCGGGCATTTGGGAGAATAGAACCCAGCTCAGCTATTCGAGCGTAAGGAGAATAGAATCAGCCTATCTGTTTGAGCAAGGAACCCAACTTAGCTATTCGGGCGTTTGAGAGAATAGAACCCATCTCAACTATTCGAGCATAAGGAGAATACAATCAGCCTATCCGTTCAGGCGTTTGGAGAATGGAATCCCCTCATCTATTCGATCAAAAGGAGAATAGAATCAGCCTATCTGTTCGGGCGTTTGGAGAATGGAATTCGCTCATCTATTCGGGCATCTGGAGAATAGAACATGCTTATCCGTTCAGACAGTGGGAGATTGGAGTCAATCAGAAAATCAGTGAAAATCAGTGCCTTTTGGTCTTTGCTTTATTCTTGTTGCACAAAGATAAGCAAAGAGTGGCATTTGTTGTCACTAGATTTTCACCTCATTTATTTATTTATTTTATCTATATATTTTATTTCAAAAGGAAAAAGAAAAAAAAACATTTTTTGTTATATAATAAGGTCCATCCTATTTTAATAAGGGTCCATTTCAAATCCATTTTCTTTAATAATAAAGGGTCTATTTTAATAAAATAATCCCACTTAAAATAATAGATAAGAAATCTATTTTTATTTTAAAAGGGCCCAAACTAACCTATTTATGTTGTTTTTGTGCAGGATTAAGAAGGGTCATTGGATTAAGGGAAGGAAAATCGAAGGTCTATGATGGATTAAAAAAAGGAAGGACCACCTGCACCCACTCGCCTGGTGCGTGGACTACATGCGTGCAGGTGGATTATTTCTCCCCCATGTTCGAACAGCAGCAGCCAAAGGGAGGGGGAGTCGGCCGGCCACCATTGGCCATGGCTGCCACCACTTTTGGTGACGGTCGACTCCCCATGCTCTTTTCATCGTGATGTCGCCGCCACCGCCTTAACCCGCCATCGATCACCTGCAAAAAAAGGAAGAAAGAGGTCAAACCTTATTCGAATTTAGGGAGATTTTTATCTGAAAATCTCTAAATTCAAGCCATTTTTATCTGTAAAATCAGAAAAATGCTTAATCCATGTGATATCTTGAGATTAGGGGTTTGAAAACAGGTTTTGGGGGAAGAAAACAAGGATTTGTGCTTGAAGATCAAGCATTCTTGTACATATAAAAGCCTTGTAATTCTCAAGTAAGAATCACCAAGAAAAATCCGAAAAAAAAACATTGAAAAAAAGTATTAGAAAGCTTTAAAAATTTCAGTAGGCATGTAGAAGAAAAAGCTCAAATTTCTCGGTGAAGTTGTAATAAAGATTGTTGGAATCAAGGAAAGCAAGTTCATCTTTTTGGTATTGTGTTCTTCCCTTTGAAATCTTTTATTTTGATTTTATTGTTTAATTTGATGTTTGAATGATATTTGTTTGTTGCAAGTAAACACATGTACTACAATCAATACGATAAACATTTTATCTCAAAGTCATAAGATTCAAGTTATAATACTGTTCAGTTCAATTCTCTATCTACCCTCCAACCAAACTCTCCCGTATGCAGTTCCCCAAAACTGCATCTATAAAGGCGTTAACCCATTCCTCTTGATATATGTGCCATCCTAAGGGAATACCTTAGGTACGGTACGGTATGGTAGAAATCACCCTAGCCAAAGCATACGAACATGTAACGGTAAGGGATTACCAGCCGTATCAGGGCTGAACCTACGGTAACTTCTTCTATGTCCCAAGTACCTCAATAGCAGTCTATGTAGTAACTTCTTTAATCAACAACAACAATATTTACGATAATTATAAGCATATAATTATTTTCTGTAAAACGATAACAAAAGAGCATGTCGTTCAATTAGGTACTCAGACATAAATCAGATATATAGTATGATCAATATTCATTTCAGTAAACATGTTATGCTTATATGAAATCAAGTTTTTCAATCATGTGCAGATGTTCAGTTTAATCAAACATATAAAACATGTAAAACAATATTCAAACAATCATGTAGCACACAAGCAACACTCCTAAAAAAGTCAGGTCGGTTGGTCAGATGGTCTATTGAGCACCAGTGTAACGCTCTGATGTTGTGCTAGAGTGTTGAGTGGATCGCAAGATCGATATTGACCAAGAGGGGGGTGAATTGGAAATTTAAAGTTTTGTGGTGGAAATTTGCAAATTAAAAATGATGGACAAAAGATTTAGAATGGTTCAAGTTCCAAATGAACTCTACATCTACTACCTTAGCTTCACTAAGGATTTGCAACAATTCCACTAAATTGCTCTTCCCCTTTTCTAGGACAAGGAGGCAACCCTTTACAATTTCGGTTGATTTTTCTACCCAAAAATCAACCCAATCCTCACACAAGTGAACAAAGAAATTTGATGGCTAATAAGGTATCTCTCAATACAAATGATAGCCCCAATACAAGCACTCAACCCAATTTGACAAAATATGAATGAAGTTTACAATTGGGATTTCTAGACAAATAGGAATTTTGGCACAATTGCTTGGATTTGATGAATAAGTGTTTTCTTGAAGATCAATAGTTGTTGCTGTAGCTTTTGGATATGTCTTTTATACCTCCTCATTGATTTCTAGCCGTTTGGATGGTTGGGAACATAAATGGAGTCGTTGGAACCCTCTCTTACCACCATAAATGCACTTCTGCAACTACCGGTATCGGTACGCGGGAAGGAGTATCAGTACCTGTCTCAGAAAAGAAAGAGTCGTTGTGTGCATTTAATAAGGGGTATCGATACGCACGCAAGCGTATCGGTACTGGGTATCGAAACGGCATGGGCCGTGTCGATACTATTTTCTGAACTTAGCTCACTGTCCACAACCGTATCGGTACTAGGGTTAGGCATATCGATACGGGTCAACAAACTTTTAAAGTTTGGTTACCAACCAACTGACACCAACGATCATATTTTTAAACCGACTTAATCTTTAAAAATTATAAGGGTTGTATCGATACGAGGGTTTGCCGTATCGGTACGCCATTCAAACTCTTTGAATTTTAACACAGGGCAGTATCGATACAAGGGTTTGGGGTATTGATACTGGTTCCGACAGTAACCAAGTTTGGTAAAATGGTATCGATACGCTTGGTGCTGTATCGATACTCCTGGATGATTTTCAATGGTTTTGCCTTGGAACACTTAGAAAATATTTTGAGTTTGAGTTTTATAAATCAGTTTTAAAGTGTTGGTGTTTTAAAACTTATTAAGGGACTTATAAAAACAATTTTAAGTTTTACAAATTGATCCTTAAAGATTTAATTATATCAAAATCAAACATAGGTTTTACAATCTCCCCCTTTTTGATATAACAAAACTAAAACTTAAAATTTTTGACATTTTTGAAAAACCTTTACAAAGTTAACTCCCCCTTAATATAAGCTTGGTAACCTTTGAATTAAAATCAAAATATTTTGAAGTGAGCTAGATTCTTCTCCCCCTTTTTGTTAGATCAAAAATCCTTTGAGACAATTAAGTGCATAAGGAAATCAAAGGTATAAAGATAATAAGCAACATAATTTTATTCATCATAGCATTAAACTGGAAATCCAAACAAAAGCAAACAAGAAATCAAAGCATAGGTTTTAATCCTAAAACAAACTTAATCCTAAGAACATAAAGCATAGATGCATAAAATAGAAAATCCTAGATGATATGAATGATATGCAAGAGGAAACGTCTAAGCATCATCTTCTTCGTATTCGTCATCTTCATCATCAACTCCCAAAGACTCATTAGAGCGCATGCTATTACACCATTCATCATGGAAAGCGACAATGGAAATATTCAAGGAATTGTGCCCGCTTTCAAGAGATGTAAGGCGATTCTCCATACCCGTCATCCTAGAGTCAAAAGAAGTTTCCATTGAAGTAAGACGAGTATTCATGTCCGTGCGCAACCCAGTAAATTGCTCATTGAGATAGGTCATGAGAGCATCCATATTGGGTTGTTGGACTTGAGGAGCTTGAGGAGCTTGAGCCTCTTCAAACATTGCGACGGCTTCTGGTGGTAACTAGGCAACACATATCCATTCACCATTAACATAAGAGAATTTTGCCCGAGCAAGAGATCGCTCATCAATGGGATCGGTGAGAGGAGTTGGAATGTCATAGGAGCAATCAATATCCTTTTTAACAAAGAAATAGCTCAAAGTTGTACCGTATGTGAAGGAGGTGACATGAGGAGTGTGACGATTTTGAACGAGGTAGACGATCTCCGCAAACATGAGTCGAGCTAGATTTGGTCGCTTGGCTTCACGGAAGCACCGAATCCAAAAATCATATACTTGACGGATGGTGGAATATTTTCCTCCGGAAGGACGAAACCACCACGACACCATCAAATGTAGAATCCGGTCTTGAGCATTAAGGGCGGTGACGGATCCACTAAGAACATGCCCCATACCATGCTCATCATCGAGGCCTTCATCATCCAACCTAAAAACCTCACAAATAGACTTGACATCAAGGATTATTTTCTTTCCCATAAGATAAGAGCTAATTGCAACAACTTCCCCATTACGACTAATACATCTTGCATTAGCATAGAAAATCAAAACCAAGAGGCGATAGAAAAAACCGGGAATAGAGATAAAATTCATGAAATTCCAACGATGAAGCAAGGGGAGGTATTCAAACTTGAAATGCTCCGAATTGAGAAAAGGGATGGATATTACCCTTTCGGCACGGATCTTGTAATTCTCATATTGACGAAAGTGATTTAGACCCGAATTGCCTTCAAAGGATTGCTCATAGATGGTTGAGTAGTTAGGACGAGCAATCGTTCCAAGGTTGGAAGATTCACCGGCTTGATTAGCCCTTGGTCGCTTCCTCGATGGTTCTTTTGGTGCCATGATCTAAAAGAGAAATTAAGCAAGGGAGATTTCTTCAATTTGAGCAAAAATCAAGGTAAAAGAATTTAAAAGAAAATTTTAAGAGAAATTTTGAAAAGAAAAATTTTAGAAGAAAATTTCAAGAAAAAGTTAAAAAAAACAAAGTTTGTTAAAAAAATGAAACAAAAGAATCAAAACAGCAAAAAAATTTGAAAAAGAGAAGGAAGGAGATTACCTTGATAGAAACTTGAAGATTTGAAGAAAACTAGCACAAAGATGAGAAAGAGAGCACAAAGCCTTGCTTGATTCAAAAACTCTTTTAAGTTTGAGTTGAGATGTGAAAAATATGAAAAAGGAAGTGCCTTTTTATAGGCAAAAACGGCTAGGATTAATTAGGTTTTGAAAATTTTGAGTTATGGTAAAAGTTGAACTCATTAAAGCTAATTTAATGCCATTAGCGCAGTCGAGTATCGATACGCCCGTTGGGGTATCGATACGGGGATAGAATTGTCTTTTTGCAAAAATGCCCGTTGGAAAAGTCGTATCGAAACGGAGGGGTCCGTATCGAAACGACCCGTATCGATACGGGATGAATCGTATCGATACGCGTGAAGCGTAGAAAATCCTGGGAAACGAAATGAAGAACAAGTATCGATACGCGTAGATTAGTATCGATACTATATGCCCAGAATTACATATTTGGTTCAAAGAACAACCAAAGGCTCGAACTTAACATCTCCTATGAGTATGCAAATGATGTATGAGCAGTTCTAAGCATACTTTAACAGAATCATACTCCCCTAACTATAGGCATGGAAGAAATTGGGAGTCTAAGCATACAAACATGGCATTTCACAAGATCAAGCATATTTAAGCACAAAAGAGGTCCTAGAAGGTCAAGATAGGCTAGCTAGACCTAACTCTCTCCTAAGGGACCAAAAACGCTCTTTGTCTAAGGGTTTAGTAAATATGTCCGCTAATTGATTCAAGGTGTCTACATACTCTATAACCACATCTTCCTTAAGGACATGATCTCTAATGAAATGATGCCTTATTTCTATGTGTTTGGTTCTAGAGTGTTGGATGAGATTTTTTGTTAAACAAATAGCACTAGTGTTGTCACATTTTAGGGGTATGGTTTCAACTTTAATTTCATAATCTAAGAGTTGTTGCTTCATCCAAAGAACTTGAGCACAACAACTCCCAAGGATATGTACTCGGCTTCGGTGGTAGATAAGGCTACACTATTTTGTTTCTTAGAGAACCAAGATATGAGCATACTACCTAAGAATTGGCAAGTTCCCGAAGTACTTTTCCTATCAATTTTGCAACCCCCATAATCCGCATCCGAGTAAGCATGAAGGTTGAAGGTAGAGTCTCTAGGATACCAAAGACCTAAACAAGGAGTGTCTCTAAGGTATCTAAAGATTCTCTTAACGGCTATAAGGTGAGACTCTCTAGGACTAGCTTGAAACCTAGCACACAAGCAAACACTAAACAAGATATTCGGTCTACTTGCGGTAAGGTAAAGCAAAGATCCAATCATAGAATGATAAAGCTTAGAGTCAACACACTTACCTCCTTCATCTTTGTCAAGCTTTGTAGATGAGCTCATAGGAGTGGCTTGAGGCTTTGCATTCTCCAAGCCAAACTTCTTGAGCATATCCTTTATGTATTTTGCTTGGTTGATGAAGGTGCCATCCTTCTTTTGCTTGATTTGGAGTCCCAAAAAGAATGAGAGCTCCCCCATCATGCTCATCTCAAATTCACCTTGCATTAACTTAGCAAACTCTTGACAATGACATTCATTAGTAGAACCAAAAATAATATCATCAACATAAATTTGAACTACTAAGATGGCATTTTTATACATTTTTATAAAGAGTGTAGTGTCCACCTTACCTTTTTCAAATCCTTTTTCAATCAAAAAATTTGAAAGCCTTTCATACCAAGCTCTAGGAGCTTGTTTTAAACCATAAAGAGCTTTGGTAAGTTTGAAAACATGATTTGGAAATTTTGAATCTTCAAAACCCGGTGGTTGTTCCACATACACTTCTTCATTTATAAAACCATTTAAAAATGCGCTTTTAACATCCATTTGAAAAAGCTTGAAATTATGATAACATGCATATGCAAGCAACATCCTAATGGCTTCCATTCTAGCTACGAGTGCATAGGTTTCATCAAAATATATTCCCTCTTCTTGAGTGTAACCTTGTGCTACAAGTCTAGCTTTATTTCTCACAATGTTATCACTCTCATCTAGTTTGTTCCTAAAGACCCATTTAGTTCCTATTGTAGATTGATTACTAGGCCTATCAACTAATGTCCATACATTACTTCTCTCAAATTGATTTAACTCTTCTTGCATAGCCATAATCCAAAAGTCATCTTTCAATGCTTCTTTTATATTTTTAGGCTCTATACATGAGATAAATGCAACATGGTTCATTAATCTAAGAGAAGAACGAGTGGTTACCCCCTTGGATGGATCACCCAAGATTTTACCATCTTTGACATAGTTCAACTCCCTTGGGTAGCTTACTTCCTTTTCCTCAATAACCAAGTCCTTCAAGGCTTCAAGAGGTGGATCTTGTGATTCCTCTTCCTTTGTTTGAATCTCATCCTCCTTTGAAGTTTGACCTCCATCAAAGGCATTTATGATCCCTACATCATCATCATCACAAGAATCCTTCCTAGTAAGGAGGTTATCATCGAATACAACATGAATAGATTCTTCTACTACTAAAGTTCTTTTGTTAAATACACGATAGGCTTTAGAGGTTAAAGAGTAACCTATAAAAATGGCTTCATCACTTTTTGCATCAAATTTACCTAAGTTATCTTTTCCATTATTTAAAACAAAACACTTGCACCCAAAAGGGTGAAAATAACTAATGTTAGGCTTTTTGGATTTTAAAATCTCATAAGGTGTTTTCTTTAAAATTGGCCTAATCATTACTCGATTTACAATATAACAAGCGGTGTTTGTGGCTTCCGCCCAAAAATATTTAGGTAATTTTTTTTTCACAAAGCATTGTTCTAGCCATTTCTTGTAAAGTTCTATTTTTCCTCTCAACTACCCCATTTTGTTGAGGAGTTCGAGGAGCCGAAAAATTATGGGTAATACCATTTTCATTTAAAAAATCTTCAAACCCTAAATTTTGAAACTCGGTTCCATGATCACTTCTAATATGAGAAATTTTAAGCTCAAGATCATTTTGGGTTAATTTTGAAAATAAGATGAAATTTTCCAAAGCCTCATCTTTAGTACTTAAAAGAGAACCCAAGTAAATCTAGAAAAATCATCAACTAGCACAAAAGCATAAGACTTACCACCCAAGCTCATAGTCCTAATTGGCCCAAACAAATCCATGTGAATTAGTTGTAAACATCTACTAGTGGAAACATCATTAATGGATTTAAAGGAAGACCTATGTTGTTTACCCTTTGAGCATGCATCACAAATTTTATCATTTGAAAATTTTATTTTGGGTAAACCTCTAACTAGATTTAGAGAGACTAGTTTTTCTAAAACACTTATGCTAGCATGTCCTAGCTTCCTATGCCACAACCATGCATCATTTTCATTTTGAGCAACTAAGCATGCATGAGATGTATGTATGTCATCTAAATACACCATGTATATGTTTCCTATGCGATGACCTATGAGCATAATATTATTAGATTTAATGTCTACAATTTTGCATCCATTTTTATCAAATAAAACATTAAATCCTTTATCACACAATTGACTTATGCTCAATAAATTGTGTTTAAGACCATCGACATATAAGACATTTTCAATGAGAATGGTAGAGTGATTACCTATGGAGCCAATACCTTTAATGTGGCCTTTGGAGTTGTCACCAAATGTTACTACTTCTCCATTTTTTGGCTTTAGATCCATGAATCGACTCTTGTCTCCGGTCATGTGCCTCGAGCATCCACTATCAAGGTACCATGAATTCTGACTTTGTGCTTTGGCCTTGTAGCAATGCTCCCCCTACAAACAAAGATATTAAGCTTTGGTTTTTGGTACCCAAATCATTTTGGGTCCATGAGTGTTAGCTCCCAAAACCTTGGTTCCCTTAGGAATCCAAGATGACATAGCAAAAATGTTATTAGATTTTACAAGTTCCTTAGGAACCCATACACTTCTAATTCTTTTAGCTCTACTATATCTAGGATAGCTACCTTGTTTGTAGTAGTTAGTCTTTTTCTTAGGTTGGTGTGTTCTAGAGGATTCTCCTACTTCATGCTTGACACTACCAACAATTTTTAAAGACTTTTTGAGCTCATTTAGCTCACCCAACACCTTTTGGTGTTCACTATTACATTGAGATAAAGGTTATTAAGATCAACATTTTCATCTTGAAAGAACTTTAGTTCATCTTTTAATCCTAATATCTTTTTCTCAAATTTTGAATTAGCTTGAGTGAGTGAGTCATTTTTCTCATTTAGTTCTAAAATGATTTTCTTGTTTTTAATGACCGACTCTTTAAACTTCTCAACTAATTCATCATATACCTCTTGTAACTCATCATATGCATCATTTAATTCTTCATATGAAAAATCTAAAGTAGATGAGTTAGAGGTTACCAAGGAGGAATCTTCCTCAAGTGCCATGAGGCAAAGATTAGCCACTTCTTGTTCGTCATCCTCCGATGACTCCTCATCACTCCAAGTAGCAAGCTTGGCTTTGAGTCTCTTCTTCTTCTCAAAGCCCTTCTTCTTGAGTTGAGGGCACTCCGAACGAATGTGGCCGGGTTGTTTGCACTCAAAGAAAATGATAGGATCCTTTCCTTCTTCTTTGTTCTTGCCTTTGAAGTCCATCTTCCTTTGGATTTTTCTTCCCCGGTTGGACCTCATGAAGCGTGAGAACCGTTTGGCTATCATAGTCAATTCTTCAAGTTCATCCTCCTCACAAGATGAGCTCTCATCATGTTGTGAAGCTTTAGCCTTGAGAGCTATTCCCATCTTCTTCTTCTTCTCAACCTCAAGCTTCTCTACCCTTTTCTCTTCTTTCTTCTTCTCATCTTCCCTTCCTTGCTTCATGATCTCATGAGTAAGGAGAGAACCCACAAGCTCATCAAGCTTCAATGTATTCAAGTTCTTTGCTTCGATGATAGCGGTTCTCTTCCCATCCCAAGACTCAGGAAGTGAATAGAGTAGCTTCCGGACAAGCTTGTCTTCCGGTATGATCTCTCCAAACCCCTTTAGACCATTGACAATTGTGGAGAATCGATCAAACATCTTTGACACCGTCTCATCGGGCTCCATCTTGAAATTTTCATAACTAAGATTGAGAATTCCAATCTTAGTTTCTTTAACATCATTGGTGCCTTCATAAATGGTTTCAAGAGTGTCCCACACTTCCTTGGCACTTTCAATTGATGAGACCTTTGAGTAGATGTCCGGACCGAAAGCACAAAATAGCATGTGGAGAGCTTTATCATTTACTTGAATCTTTTTCCTCTCCTCTTCACTCATTTCCACTTTCTTCTTCAACACCATCTTGCCTTCACCGTCTTGCTTCAATGGAATGTATGGCCCATCCTCAATGACATCCCACACAAGATAGTCATTTGACTTGATGAATAGACGCATTCTATTATTCCAAAAAGAATAGTTATCACCATTGAAGAAGGGAGGCTTTGTGGTCGATTGTGACTCGTACATGCCGGAACCGGAGGTTGAAGTCATCTCTTGATACTTTGATGATCACACTCTTCCAAGGAACTCCTCTTGTGGTTGTTAATCCTCAAAGAGGTAGGCTCTGATACCAATTGTTGAGTGGATCGCAAGATCGATATTGACCAAGAGGGGGGTGAATTGGAAAATTAAAGTTTTGTGGTGGAAATTTGCAAATTAAAAATGATGGACAAGAGATTTAGAGTGGTTCAAGTTCCAAATGAACTCTACATCCACTACCTTAGCTTCACTAAGGATTTGCAACAATTCCACTAAATTGCTCTTCCCCTTTTCTAGGACAAGGAGGCAACCTTTTACAATTTCGGTTGATTTTTCTACCCAAAAATCAACCCAATCCTCACACAAGTGAACAAAGAAATTTGATGGCTAATAAGGTATCTCTCAATACAAATGATAGCCCCAATACAAGCACTCAACCCAATTTGACAAAATATGAATGAAGTTTACAATTGGGATTTCTAGACAAATAGGAATTTTGGCACAATTGCTTGGATTTGATGAATAAGTGTTTTCTTGAAGATCAATAGTTGTTGATGTAGCTTTTGGATATGTCTTTTATGCCTCCTCATTGATTTCTAGCCGTTTGGGTGGTTGGGAACATAAATGGAGCCGTTAGAACCCTCTCTTACCACCATAAATGCACTTCTGCAGCTACCGGTATCGGTACGCGGGAAGAAGTATCGGTACCTATCTCAGAAAAGAAAGAGTCGTTGTGTGCATTTAATAAGGGGTATCAATACGCACGTAAGCGTATCGATACTGGGTATCGAAACGGCAAGGGCCGTATCGATACTATTTTCTGAACTTAGCTCACTGTCTACAACCGTATCGGTACGATGGTTAGGCGTATCGATATGGGTCAACAAACTTTTAAAGTTTGGTTACCAACCAACTGACACCAACGGTCATATTTTTAAACCGACTTAATCTTTAAAAATTATAAGGGTCGTATCGATACGAGGGTTTGACGTATCAGTACGCCATTCAAACTCTTTGAATTTTAACACAGGGCAGTATCGATACGAGGGTTTGGGGTATCGATATTGGTTCCGACAGTAACCAAGTTTAGTAAAATGGTATCGATACGCTTGGTGCTGTATCGATACTCCTGGACGATTTTCAATGGTTTTGCCTTGGAACACTTAGAAAATATTTTGAGTTTGAGTTTTATAAATCAGTTTTAAAGTGTTGGTGTTTTAAAACTTATTAAGGGACTTATAAAAACAATTTTAAGTTTTACAAATTGATCCTTAAAGATTTAATTATATCAAAATCAAACATAGGTTTTACATAGAGCCTATAATACAACTGATCTCTAATTAATATGGGAATAATCCTTTACTATGATAATTCAGTATGTATCGATACATACGAGTCAGGACGGGATCACACTGTCGCTCGTATCGAGAGGATCTAGGCTGGGCTGAAGCGCGGTCAAGAGAGATCTAGTACCTTTAAAAAGATAAAACCAAGTGTCAGTCTTTATTCAAAATTTTCTATTAAATAACATAAGTTAATACATATGCATGTTTGGATTAGAATTTCATGAAGCATGCTTAAAAATGGACTCAGAACGTCAAAAAACATAAAATATGACCTTTCGAAAATTTTTGACTTTTTGGTCAAAAAGTCAACGTTGGCGTCATCATGTTGACATCATCATCATGACGCCACTGGTTGACTGAGTTGACTTGGTCGGGTTGACTCGATTGACTCGGTCTGTTCGATTTGATTAAGTGGGTCTAGACTGGGTCGGTTCAAGGGTTTGACCGATCTGACCGGTTCGATTTGGGGTCCCTATCTCTGGCGACCGAAAAATGCCTAAGGCGGGGCGTGACCACCCATAAACTCGTCAGAAACGGATCAAAAAACACCCAAATGATCTATTGAGTGCGCTTGACTGTCCAACGATGTTTGGGATTAGTATTCCACTTTGTCCCCTCTTTAGTTAATTCTACCATGACAACATCGTAGTCTGACGGCGACATACTTTCCATGAACCTCTTGTTTCTGTTCTCCCGTTAGCTGACGTAGATTCCGTATAGGGTATTGATGTATTCCGACTCGAAAGTGACTTCCTTACCTCGCACTGTCACGGTCTGTGTGTCCTTGCTGTCGATGGCAGCATAGAATTCTCTGACCAATGTGACATTCATCTCCTCTATCCGGGCAGCAAACATCTGCCATTTGAGGGCTTTATTCTTCTGAGATATGAACGGTTCGAGCCCGAAATCTTCCATGCGTTTGGCGTAGAGGAACCCTCTATCTTCCCACATCTCCCTCTTTTGGAAGGAGGTGTAGTATCAGTCGACGGAGTCGGTGGTGGCAAAGCAGTTAGGTAGTCTGTCATGGCTGGGTATGCCGGCTGCTGCGGCAGAGCTGGAGGCAGCACTTCGTCTTGTTTGTTTGGTACTCATAATTGCAAGGCTGTTGAAAAATGAAAGAAGAATTTGAGATCTAGAGAGAAAGCAAGTTGAGAGACTAAAAGTGAGGTGAAATGAATAGTAAAATGGGGTTTATATAGATTAAGGGTTTGTTGCCCGTTGGAGCTGTAACGGCAGGAGCGAATAATAAGGCCAACTGTTACGTGGTTTCTGACGCATCTGTCACGCGTTTCCGTGTCTGTTGCGCGTCTGTTATGCGTTTGCGTGTCTTCCTCGACAGCGTGGTGACAGGCTATCTTTTGCGCGTCTATCGCGATAGCTGTTGACAGGCTGTGACGACATACTCCTCCTATGGGCTTTTTGGGCTGCTGGTGAGATGATGGGCTGGTTCACTTCTTCTCCTCTCCTTGTTTCCCTTATTTCCTAAAAATAATTAAAATAAAAACTTAGTCCCTAAAAATAAAATGGTTCTAATTTCCTAATATATATATATATATAATAATAATAATAATAATAATAATAATAATAATAAATAAAATTTAGTTAAATTAGGGATGCCTTGAGGGGCATATCCTAAAGTAACCACTTCCTGCATTCTTGGGGCTTCAGTCCCCTGATAATGCTTCAGTCTCTGTCCGTTAACTTTAAATTGGTGCTCGTCTTTTAAGGATTTGATCGTGATGGCACCATGAGGAAAAACTTGCACCACTTGGAATGGGGCGGACCATCTAGATTTCATCTTCCCTGGGAAGAGTTTCAATCTAGAATTAAATAACAACACAAGCTGCCCTGGCAGAACTGTCGTGGCAGCAACTTCTTGTCATGCAACCTCTTTGTCTTGTCCTTGTAAATTCTTGCGTTGCCGTAGGCCATTGCTCGAATTTCTTCAATTTCATTCAAGTCAAGTAACCTCTTTTGTCATGCCTTGTCTAAGTCCATGTTCACTGCCTTGATAGCCTAGTAAGCTTTGTGCTATATCTCAATAGGTAAATGGCATGTTTTTCTATATATCAGCCGGTAGGGTGACATTCCCAATGGTGTCTTGAATGATGTTCTATAGGCCCAGAGTGCATCATTGAGGTGTAAAGAACAGTCCTTTCAAGTGGGTTTAATCATCTTCTCAAGAATGTTCTTTACTTCCTTATTGAATATTTCGACATGTCCATTAGTCTGAGGGTGATAAGCTGTTGCGATCCGATGCTTTACACCATATTTTCTTAAGGCAGCAGCTATTATCCTATTGTCAAAATGTCTCCCTTCATCACCGATGATTGCCTTAGGTATGCCAAATCTGGAAAAAAAATGTTTTTTGTGCAGAAATCTCTGAACAATCTTGGCATCATTTTTATGTGTGGCGATCACTTCAACCCATTTGGACACATAGTCCACTGCCAGGAGGATATATAGATTCCCACATGATGCTACGAATGGTCTCATAAAATCAATCCCCCAAACGTCGAAGATTTCGACTTATAGGATGTTTTGCAGCGGCATCTCGTTTCGTCTTGAAATGTTCCCAGTCCGTTGACAATTGTCACAACTTTTGTAGAATGCTTATGCATCCTTAAACAGTGAGGGCCAGTAAAAGCCAGACTGCAAAACCTTCGCAGCGGTTTTGTTACCACCTAAGTGTCCTCCATATGGTGAAGCATGACAGTGGTGAAGCACAACTTCCTGCTCATCCTGTGGTACACACCTCCTGGTGATTTGATCTGCACAATGCTTGAAAAGAAGAGGTTCATCCCAATAATAATGTTTAACATCATTTTGGAACCTCTTCCTTGCTTGGTAATTTAGTTTAGGAGGTAATATTCCGCTAACTATGTAATTAACGAAATTAGCATACCAAGGAAGTTCAGAAAACTTATCTGACGTCATGGCTGTCGCGGCAGTGCTCGTGGCAGCAAACAACTGCTCGTCGGGAAAAGTCTCCAGTATGTGAGTCTTGTCTATCGGTAGACTTTTTCCCATCTCCAGTATTGAAAAGTGATATGCAACTTGGTTTTATGTTCCCTTTTTATCCTTCATTTCAATGTCGAACTCTTGCAGCAGCAGAATCCAACGTATTAGTCTAGGTTTTGCATCTTTTTTAGCAAACAGATACTTTAGTGTACAGTGGTTTGTGTGGACCACCACCTTCGTTCCAAGTATGTATGAACGAAACTTATCAATTGAAAACACCACTGTTAGCAATTCCTTTTTATGTTGTGGTGTAGTCACTTGGGCATCGTTTAGTGTTTTGCTGGCGTAATAAATTACGTGGAATAGCTTGTCCTTCCTCTGCCCAAGTATTGCCCCTATAGTGTAATCACTGGCATCACACATAATTTCAAATGGCAAACTCCAGTCCGGTGGCTGTACAATTGGGGTTGTTACTAACTTCTTTTTCAGGATTCTGAATGCCTCAGTACATTCGGTATTGAAGTCAAAGGGATGATTCTGCTCTAGTAGATGACATAAAGGCTTGGTGATCTTCGAAAAATTTGCAATAAACCTTCGATAAAACCCAACATGCCCTAAGAAACTCCTAATTCCCTTGATTGTGATGGGTGGCGGTAGCTTTTCAATCACTTCTATTTTGGCTCTGTCGACTTCTATGCCGCGACACCTTACTTTGTGGCCTAAGACTATCCCCTCATCCACCATGAAGTGACATTTTCCTAGTTTAATACCAAGTTTGCTTTCTCGCATCTTTCGAGCACCTTCTGTAGGTTGCCTAAGCAGCTTTCAAAACTGTCTCCAAAGACGAAAAAATCGTCCATGAATATTTCCAGGAAGTCCTCCACCATGTCAGAGAATATTGCCATCATACACCTATGGAATGTTGTTGGTGCATTGCAGAGTCCAAATGGCATTCTTCGAAAAGCGTAAGTGTCATATGGGCAAATGAAAGTCATTTTCTCTTGATCCTCCGGTGCTATAGCTATTTGATTATAACCTGAGTAACCATCAAGAAAACAATAATAAGGTTTTCCCGCAAATCTATCAAGCATTTAATCAATAAAAGGTAGGGGAAAATGGTCTTTCTGGGTAGCTTTGTTAAGCTTTCGGTAATCCATACAAACCCTCCAACCGGTCACAGTCCTTGTTGGGATTAGCTCGTTCTCTTCATTGGTCACCAATGTTGTTCCTCCCTTTTTAGGAACACATTGCACCGGGATCACCCACTTACTATCCGAGATGGCGTAAATTATCTCGGCGTCTAGCCATTTGATAATTTCTTTTCGAACCACTTCTCGCATAGCGTCATTCAAGCGTCTCTAGGCATCAATGGTCGGCTTATGATCATCTTCTAAGATAATTTTGTGCATGCATAGTGCCAGACTGATGCCTTGGATATCAGCAATCGTCCATCCAATAGCCTTTTTATGCTGCTGTAGCATCCCTATCAGCCGATGTTCCTGTTCCTGCATTAATTTGGAAGAGATGATTACGGGCAACATATCATTTAAACCAAGAAAAACATATTTGAGTTTCCCTCGCAAGGGTTTAAGGTCTAAAACAGGTGGTTCTAAAGTTGAGGGCTTTTGGATGATGTGTTCATTCGAGGTATAGTTTAAGGGCTCGAATAACTTACCTGGACGATTTCCTATCCAGTTTACCTCCTCTTGACCTTCAGAGTGAGATATGTTAGAATCTGAGGAGTTGCTATCGTCGTCGCTGCCGTGACAGTCTTCCAGATGGCTGATGTGGCAGTGACCAAATTTGATGTCATGGCAGCTCGACCTGATGCAAGGTTGGTCAAGGATCACTTCAGTGATAGCCTTGCATTCTTCTTCTGCATCAACATGTTTAATTACCTGGATAACATTTAGCTTGATCTCTTGATCATCCACTCTCATTGTAAGTTCTCCCTTTTCTACATCAATCATTGATCTGCATGTGGCTAAGAAGGGTCGCCCCAGGATGATTGGTGCATTCTCATCTGCTTCACAATCTAAAACAAGAAAGTCAGAAGGAAAAATAAACTTATCCACTCTTACCATAATATCTTCAATCTTCCCTTCTGGTTGCACGTAAGAGCGGTATGCCAGCTGCAGCATAACTGTCGTGGGCCGTGCTCGTCCAATACCTAATTTCTGAAATACAGATTTTGGCATTAAGTTAATACTAGCACCTAGATCACAAAGTGCCTTACCCACAAATTTATCACCAATTATGCACGGTATGATGAAGCTCTCAAGATCCTTCTTTTACTGGGGGTGGATGCCTCTGCAGAATAGTCATGCATCCTTCTGTCATTTTTACAGTTTCAAATTCCCCAAGTCTGGATCTTTTTGACATAGCATCCTTGAGAAATTTGGCATAACCGGGCATCTCCTTGATGGCCTCTAACAGCGAAATATTGATGTGAACCTGCTTAAAAATATCATAGATCTTTTTGAGCTGGTACTCTTGTTTCTGCTTCTGTAACCGATGTGGGAAAGGAGGTGGAGGACGATAATCTTCAATTCGTCCTTCACATGGTATTCAGATCTAAGGAGGCTTAGGTTCTTCATCCTTCTCCTCTGTCCCTTCTGCTGTCGTGACAGATGTGGGGGCAGCAGGTTGTTTGTCTTATACCGGGACAGTGTTCGCAGCAGTCGATTCTCGGCTGGTTCCTTAACCGGTTCAGCTTTCTTCTCCGGCCCCGTCAGTTGTTTCCCACTCCTTGTTGTGGTTGCTTTGCACTACTCATGTGTGGGTTGTCTAGCGACCTCAGTATCGCTAGGGAATCCTCCGTTCTGCCTTGGCTTAATATGCTGAGAAACCTGACCCATCTGTGTCTCCAATGATTTCAGTGTAGCTTAATGGTTAGTCATTCTCATCTCTGTTTTATCCATGAACGACTCAGTCTTTTTAATGAAGTGATCCATGTTTGCCATGTAAGCTCTTGTCTTTGACATGAATGTGGCCAAGGTCTGCTCCAGTATACTAGGTGCGGCTGCCGGCTGCTGTTGTGGCTGCTGCCGTGTCAGAATTCTGGGTGCCCCCTAATTTTGAGTGTTCTGCACTTGAGGATTTAGGGTGTTGTTTGGGTTACTCCAAGAGAAATTGGGGTCTTTCCTCCTGTTGGGATTGTAATTGTTGGAGTCATAGTTCCTCGGCTTGTTATAGTTTCCAACATACATCTCTTTCTCTAGCTGTAGCGGGCAGTCTTCCGAACTATGTTTCCCACTGCAAGTTTCATATACCTCTTCTGCAGAGTAGACAAGTTTTAAATCTTTCTTAAGCAAGTTTTCTACTACCTTTGTAAGGTATGCAACTTGTGTCTTTAGGGAATTGTCGGCTTCATAATCCTTCACAGCTAGCACTCGTTTACCTCTCCTCACTGTGGGAAATTGCTCTTCATTCTTCGCCAAAATTTTCAATACCACCATGGCTTCATCTGGATCTTTTTCCAACAGCAATCCATTGGCTACTGAATCTATTCTCATACGGTATGTGTGTTGGCAGCATTGTAAAATTTTATGACTTGATTTGAAACAGGGAATCCGTACATCGGGCAATTCCTCAAAAGAGTAGTAAACATGTCCCACGCCTCGTGCATTGGCTCGTCATCTTCTGACAAGTCGTCGTTAACCGGTCAAAAATAAATATATATTAATCCTTTTTCACCAATAAATAAAATAAAGGAATTGAATAAGTATAGGGAAAGAGGGTCGATCCGCATAGAGATTAGCTGGAATTGTTGACTTGAATTTGTTTAATCTGAATTCCCAGGAATATCTGTAAAAGCAAAGAAATAAAAGAAGGGGGTGATATGATTTTTGGTGAAGTAATAAAATAGAGAAAAAGAATTAAAAGTAGTAAGAAAAATCAAGTGTGTAAATCAGCCTCGAACCAGCTCCTTCAATTCTTTCGATCACTGAAATAGATTTTTATTTCGGGGATCATGTCGGTTACAGTCTACGAGGCCCAACCCGTCGTAACTTGTTCTTCTCTCGAGTAACCAATCCTCCCAAGTCTATCTTCGAAAGACGGTTCTTAAATAAATCAACCACGACTATCGCCGTTAAAGTATTTAGAATAAAGCAGGAAAAACCCGACTCAGAAATTGTCTAAAAGTAGAATCGCTTCTGATTTTATCTTTTCTTAGCTTACCGCCACTAAGAGTGTTCACAGGAAGTCGAAATTTTCCACAGGTCGATCCTTCCTCCCAACTATGTTTTTAAGCGAATTCAGACCAAAGGGCCCTTTTTTATGTGAAAAACGATTAAAAACTTTTAGTAAGGCCGATTGCCAAACTATCTAAGCAGAAAGATAAATATGATTTCCCAAAAGAATTTAAGCAAAGTTCAATTCTCACGAATTGAATTGACTTGGCTGCTTCTTGGCTTAAAGGATTTAGCTAAGCATGATATTGATTATCATACTTAACTTGATTTTTGAAAAACAATTGAATAACATAAAATAAATGAAAACAAGAAATTAAAGGAAAATGAACTTGAATTTAAAGCTAGAAATGTTTACAAAGATAAAAAGACTCAAAACTAGAAGATGATCTTAAGCCTTTACCAAAGGTTGGTATTTATAGGCTTTAGATTTACAAAGATAAGAGATAGGAAATGATAATTCAAATTCAAATGTTGATTAAAATTCAAAATAAAACTAATATGGATAAAAGCTGATAATCTGATCGGATTCTTCTTCCGGAACATTCCAGGAGCTTCTAGAAGTTGTCACGTCACTGCCACGCCACTGTCATGGCACTGCCACTGTCATGACAGTATAATAATAAAAACTACAGAAATGCTCCATTTTCACTGCTATTTCCAGAATTGGACCCCCTGCAGAAAATGTAATGAAAACAGTATGTATTAAGCAGCAAGAAGTCACAATAATTAGAAAATTAGCAAGTGAAACATGACAAATTTGAGAACTCATCAAATTCCCCCCTCACTTGTCTCATACTTGTCCTCAAGTATGTCCGAAAAAATCATAAACCCAAGAATGCATTTCTCAAGCCATTACAAGCATCTAACGTAATCATAAGAGTTCTAGCGCAAAAGGAGCTTTATGAAAGAAACATAATCAAACCAAATAAACACAAGCAAAGAGCAGCTCTTGTCCTTTTCAATTACCTATCAAGCATTAACCAAATCCTAACCTAGTCTTAATCCTCACCAAGATACACTCAAGAGCACTCAAAGTGTTTTAAAGGTAAATTTGAAGCAGAAACACTCAAAGTCATGTATGAACAAAGGTTTCCATAAGCTTGTAACAAGTTCAATTCTCCACTACTTTATTAGAATCGAAGTGCAAAAATCATTAGGTCTTTTATTCAAGGTGTAATGTGGGTTTAGAAAAAGGATAGAAAGATGGGAAGAAAAATAAAAGAGGATGATCAATGCAAGATATTTCAAACATTCAACAATGAAGACATTAAAAAGGAGCTAAAATGGGCAAGCAAACAGTTTATTTTTCTTTTTCTTTTCAGTTTTTCGAAACTTTTTCTTTCTTTTTTTTCTCTCTTTTTTCGAAGCAATTGCTTCCTTTAATTTTGTTTTTTTTTCATTTTTTTGGAAAAATTCTGCCATTTATTCGAATTGCAGCCCCTTTTTGTCTAGCAATATAGTTCTAGCATTTGATCAATCAAAAAGTTTGGTTGAGGGTTAAGCCAAAAAAATGGGGTGTAAGGCTAACAAAAGGCTCACTAGGCGATGAGAAAGGGGAAAATAGAGTGAAAGGGATAGAAGAGGTTAAAGCCTAATGCCTAAATCATTTTAAAGCACCTCGTTCTTAGTGTAGTCTCGAATCGTAAGCAAGCCACAAGTTCTAGATTCCTAAAATTCAGGATGACACTCTCAAGCAAAAGAAACGAGCATAATATGAAGAATGCATGCTCAAGGCTCAAAGTCTCACAAAATTGGGCTAAATTTGATTAAGCTAGGCGAGAAATCTAATCAACGCAATCAAGAGTAATTAAAAGAGAATGCCAAGCTGCAGATTACCATATCATTTGATTATCAAAAATGCTCCAATTCAATCACTCCTAAGCACAAGTACAAGTACAACATGATGTTCAACAAGTAATGGCAAGAAAAAATTCATCTCGAGTTTAATCAAAGTCAAACATATAATCAAACAAGCAGACAAGTGGTAAAAATTCACGAGATAAAAATTCAGGAGTTAGATCTGCCCAAGTTTGTATTGAACCCGACGTTAGTTTGTTCCACCAAGTTTTTGCTCTGTCCCTCAGTGAATGAGGAAATAACTGAAGCCTCAGTATCTCCGGATTTACTCCTGGTAATATAAACGATCCAAAAATTTCATCGAACGTTTATAGATGTTCTCTTGCATCCTCTGTAGCAGCACCACTAAATTGCCAGTGGAATTGATCATGCTGAACATCACAGGTTTCAGCTCAAAAATTTCAGCTTCCATGTCTAGCAGGGTTGTCTCTAGTTCCACATGATCATTGATCATGTAGTCATTGCATGACCGCCGTGCGGCCACGGCAGCGTCAGGCTGTCAGTTTCCTTCATCTCCGATAGGATCTTGGGGATTCCCTTGGTTGTTCCTCCCGTTATGCATGGCTTCTAACTGTTCCTCAAGATAATCGTTTCTGGCTATCAAAAGACGAACTCGGTTCCTAAGATTGTAAGAGCGTTCGATTTCAGGATCTAGTTGATACTCACGTTCCTTGCCTCGTCTCGATCTGTGCATAAGCAAACGAAAAACCTTGTGAAAAGCACAGGGTGAACAATCCAAATAAAAACAAAAAAAATAAAAAAGAATGTGTAGTAAAAGTAGGGTAAAGATATGTTACCAGTCTCAGGCAATGGCACCAAAAACTTGTTGCGTGTAAAAGAGTCTATCGCAATAGAGTGCAAGTGTACACGATGCAAGTAGTAAAGTGATACACGAAGTATCGAATGTCAAATCCACAGGGACTGGAAATAGCTTTATCCTTGGATTGCTGTACAAGAAAGAAAAAGAGAATTTAAATGTTTGTAGGAAAATATCGAAGAATACTGAAGATAAAAGATTAAAAGATTCAGGGTAAAGAAATAGGTTGGTATTGATTTGCTCAGTAGTGCATGTGTTGCACTGTATAGGACTTCCTATTTTGTCGTCGCTCCTGTCGCGGCAGCACCTGCAGTGGCAGCAGTCTGTTGTTGTCGCGGCAGCGATCACACAACTCTGTACTTCAAGCTTGGCAAGAATCCCTGATGTGACCTGTCCTATCCCTAGGTCCAAGTCTGTCGATGAACACGGGTTAGATGATACCTCCCGGCGTGAATCGAAGGATGAACACCAATGTTGTTGAATTCTTGTAACGCTCGTGTTTTGGGGTTAGGAGTTAGTTGGGTTACGGTTCGAGTCAGAAAAATTTAATTAAAATCAATTCAACCTTAAATTGGATCTAATTGACCTTTAGTAAAAATGGGAGGGACCAATGTTGTAATTTTCCCAAATGTTTTTAAAAGCAAGACAACTTTTGAAATAAAGTTGTCATCTTTCTCCCCCTCTCCCCCTTTCCAACGTCTAATGCCCCAAACCCCTCTTCAAAACCCTCCCAAACTAAAAACATTATTCCATTGGCTTTCAACTTCATTTAAAGGTGTTTTTGAAAGGTAAAAATGTTTTCTCACTCTCCTCTTCATCCTTTATCTATCTATGGTTGTAGATTTTAAAAATATGAGATTTTGAAATTTTGGGTTTGAGTTAAAGTTTGGGTTTTTATGGTGATTCTCATTTTGTTTTGAAACGGTAACTTAGATTTTGTTTTAATCACATCAAGATATTCAATATATGTCAAAATGAGTGGATTTTATTGAAAACCCGAAATGGGTTCTTGGAGCCATTTTTGGGATGTCAAAACTTGGGTTTTTGGGAGGTTTAAGGTTGAAATTGAAGGGATGTTGGCTTATATATGTTAGGAGGGTGTTTTGGGATCTTTTGAGTGTCATTTGGAGGGTTGAAAGTGGAGTTTTCAGCTAGTGTTGTAGGGAGTACGAATTTTAGATATTTGGGGATTAATTTGATTTGGAAATTTGGGTGAAGCTTGGGTTGAACTCAAAGGTTGAATGTTGCTTGAATATTAGCATTGATTGTGGTTGTTGGTTGTGTTTTTGGTTGGCTAGAAGCAAGATGAGTCATCGAAGGAACTTTGGGACCGAATCCGGGTTCGTAGGAGTTGCTTTGGTAGCTAAGGAAGGGCGGTGAGTGGTCTCAAACTCGTTTCAAAGTTTAGTTCGAGTGTATGTAGAGTGTGTGTGGAATGTGCTTGGTAGGCCATTTCCTTATTCCAAGTTGTTAATTCTAGCCTTTGATTCCATTAAATTCTATTGTGTATTTGCTTATCTATGCTCTTGTGAAATGTGGTTGAATTGGTGCATGTATATCATGAAATTGTGTATATGTGATGAGCATGAGATGTGGTTGATGTTACATGATGTGGTTATGAAAATTGGCACTAAATAATTACCAGTTGTAAATGATCGATCATTAGGATTAGTGTGCACACAAATTGAGCCACTAGAGCCACTGTCGATTTCGGTATCGAAACGGGCCTCTAGCGTATCGATACGGTCTTCTTAGCGTTGACCGCAAGAAGTTAACCGTTGGGGAGAGTATCGATACACTCTTGGGCGTATCGATACGGTCTCCACGGGTTGACTCTGACCAGTTGACCTAGTCAAGGCGTATCGATACACTCCTTAGGTGTATCGATATTGCCTGCAGTTTAAGTTTAAAATTGGGCGTCTTAATGTTGTTTTGGGTTCGCTTGATTGTCTCGTGTATGTTGTTCCGATGTATGATCACTTAGGATTTAATACTCCTCTTGGCAAGATTAAAATGAAAAAAATAGAGTTGCTAACCGAGGGGGAATCCTTAAGGGGTTTCACTCGGTTTTCCCCGTGTGGCTCACTCGGACCGGTCATCCGGCTAAACCGGGACGAGGGAGTTACATTTGTTGGTATCAGAGCCTGAGGTTACCGAGACCTCGGGCAGGTAAGTGAGGTAAGCTTGATGTATTAAATAATTGTATTGTTCGATGCATGTCTTGCCATGATTCCTGAATATTTGACTGTTTGTATGATGTTTTGAAGCATGAATTGTTGTGTCTGGTGTTGAGTGTGTGCCCATTGCTACTATTACTTAATTTAAAAAGATTTTTGGAAAAAGTAGTACTTGAGCACTATTGGACCCTTGCTTTGGCTAACATAATCCTTATATGTTTATTGTTGTAGTTTATACCTTGCTAGCTGTATCATGAGACCACGTGGGAGGCCTAGGATGGTTCGACTGGAACCACGGGCAGCGGCTCCAGGAGTTGAGCCAGTAATGAGAGTTGAGGCTCAAGTGGGAGAGCCTGTGGTTTGAGTTGGAGCTCCTCCACCACCTCCACCACCACCACCTCCTCCACCGGGAGTGGGAGGTGAGGCTGGGGCCGAAGGAGAGAGACCACAAGGAGGCCAAGGTGGCCAAGGACCGACCGGGATAGACTTAGCTTCGTTGGTTCAAGCGATTGTCGGGGCATTTCAGGCTGCAGTAGCTGGAGGTCAGGCAGCACACCATCAGGGTGAGGTCACTAGATTGCCTTTATAGAGACTTCGGGGCCTTGGGGCCGAAGAGTTCAGAGGTGCTACTCTAGAGCGATCCGAGTTATGGTTTGAGAAGATTGTCCGTATCCTTGCTCAGATGGGGTGTACTGGTGAGCGCAAGTTGGGATGTGTCGAGTCTCTACTTCAGGGTGATGCCTACACTTGGTGGGTCACCATTACTACGGGTATGGATGAGGCCGAGATCACTTGGGAGTTCTTTGAGACAGCTTTCCGTAAGAAGTATTTGGGTCCGCGATACCTCAATGAGAGGAAGAGTGAGTTTATTCCATTGCTTCAGGGGAGTATGTCCGTGACCGATTATGAGATCCGATTTGTCAGATTGAGTCAGTATGCACATGAGCTTGTACCTACTGAGGTGGAGCGTTGTAACCGCTTCCGTTATGGGTTGAGTGAAGAGATCAAGACGTATACTCTAGCTTCATATTACACTGATTTTGATGTCTTAGTCGCGAGGGCCAAGGACTTAGAGCACAGTCTGAGTTTGACTAGGCGGTCTTGTGGATCTAGTTCGGGTAAGAGGTCCAACAACTTTGATAGAGGTGATGCCAAGAGGCATCGGGACAACAGACATCATTTTGATCATAGGCGTGGTGGCGATAACCACGGTAGGGGCCATCAGGGTCAGAGAGCTGGTGGGAAGTTGCCCACATGTGCTACTTGCGGGAGGAACCACACCGGTGAGTGTTGGGGAAATTTTCATTCTTGTTGGAGTTGTGGTGCTAGAGACCACATTAGGCGTGACTTTCCACATCAGGTGGGACAGGCACCAGCTGAGGCTCCTGCTAGAGCCAATGACTTTCAGAGAGGCCGCGGGCGCGGTAGAGGTAACTTCCAGCCGAGGAACGATGGTCAGAGGAACATAGCACATGTAGTTGCGGTTCAGCCAGAGGGCGGAGGTCAGGCCAGAGTCTATGCTCAGCGTGGGGATCAACATGACACCGATGTGATCGCAGGTAACTTCTCGATACAGTCTTTGGGTTTGCTTTCTTTATTTGACCCTGGGTCTACACATTCCTACATATTGAGTGAGCATGCACGGTCTTTGAATTTTCCATGTGAGATGTTAGAGATAGAAGTTAGTGTTACTAGTTCCTTTGGGGACACAATAGTGGTTAGGAAGATGTATCGAAGGTGTCCGTTGATGGTTCAGGGGCATTTGTTTCCAGTGGATATGATGGAGCTTCCTTTCTATGGTTTTGATGTGATTTTGGGTATGGACTAGCTCACGGAGCATAGAGCTAGGATAGAGTTTGAAGCTAAGCGGATTTCCTTGAAGCTCTCAGATGACTACGAGATTGTAGTGGTGGGTGAGAACGTGAAGTTCTTGTCTAATGTGGTTTCAGTGTTAGAGGCTAAGAGATTAGTTGAGTTGGGGTGTGAAGCATACTTAGCGTATGTGATGAACCCTAACATGAGTGAGGTTAGACCTTAAGACATCCGGACAGTGTGTGACTTTCCTAGTGTGTTTCCGGAAGAGTTGCCAGGGTTACCACCGGACAGAGAGGTAGAGTTCATCATTGAGACTTATTTTGATTCAGCTCATGTTTCGATTGCTCAATATCGCATGGCACCGAAAGAATTGAAGACTCAGTTGCAAGAATTGACAGATAGAGGTTTTATTCGGCCTAGTTCTTCACCTTGGGGTGCACCAATTTTGTTTGTGAAGAAGAAAGATGGAAGCATGAGGATGTGTATAGATTACAGGCAGTTAAATCAGTTGACAGTGAAGAATAGATATCTGTTGCCTAGAATTGATGACTTGTTTGATCAGTTGAGGGGAGATCAGTCTTTTCGAAGATTGATTTGAGATCGGGTTACTACCAGCTAAAGGTAAGAGAGGTCGATGTACCGAAGACGGCCTTTAGGACTAGATATGGTCATTATGAGTTTTTAGTCATGCCTTTTGGGTTGACTAATGCACCGGCTGCTTTCATGGACATGATGAATAGGATCTTTCATCAGTATCTAGATCAGTTTGTAGTGGTGTTTATTGATGACATCTTGGTGTACTCGCGAACTGAAGAAGACCATGACCGACACTTGAGATTAGTTTTGAAGACTTTGCTAGATCATCAGTTGTATGCGAAGCTCAGCAAGTGTGAATTCTGGATCCGAGAGGTAGTCTTCTTGGGACATGTAGTGTCAGCCGATTGGATTAGAGTTGACCCGAAGAAGATTGAGGCCATTGTTGAGTGGAAGCAACCGAAGTCTGTGACAGAGGTACGTAGCTTCCTAGGCTTAGCCGGATACTATAGGAGATTTGTAGAGGGTTTCTCTAAGTTAGCCGCTCCATTGACACAGTTACTTCAGAAGAGTGTTCAGTTTGAGTGGACAGATGCAAGACAGAAAGCCTTTGAGAAATTGAAAGAAGCTTTTACCCAAGCACCGATCTTGATTCAGCATGAGTCCGGGAAGGACTATGTAGTCTACAGTGATGCTTTTTATGTAGGGCTAGGATGTGTCCTTATGCAAGATAGGAGAGTAGTGGCTTATGCCTCAAGACAGTTGAAGACCCATGAGCGCAACTATCTGACTCATGACATAGAGTTAGCTGCAGTTGTGTTTGCTCTGAAGATTTGGAGGCATTATTTGTACGGTGAGAGATGCACAGTGTACACTGATCACAAGAGCTTGAAATACATTATGACTCAGCGAGATTTGAATCTCAGACAGCGTAGGTGGTTAGAGTTGCTAAAGGACTATGATATTAGCATCGAGTACCATCCGGGTAAGGCCAATGTAGTGGCCGATGCATTGAGTAGGAAGATGGACGTGGACTTGAGAGCCATGTTTGCTAGACTGAGTTTGTCCGGAGATGGTGGCTTGGTAGCCGAGCTTCAGGTTAGACCTACTCTAGGTCAGTTGATTCGAAAGAAACAGCTCTTAGATAGATCTTTGGCACCTCACGTGCAAGATATAGCCGAGGGTAGATCTTCAGACTACAGTTTCAGTACTGATGGGGTTTTGTGTTTCAAAGATAGAATAGTTGTGCCAGAGGACAGTGACTTGAGACGTACGATCTTGACTGAAGCCCATAGTAGTCCGTTTGCTATGCATCCTGGAAGTACGAAGATGTATCGTGACTTGAAGAATGAGTACTTTTGGGTTGGCTTGAAGAGAGATGTAGCCAACTTTGTGAGTAAGTGCTTAGTGTGTCAGAGAGTGAAGGCGGAACATCAGGTTCCCTCAGGTTTGTTACAGCCGTTGAGAATTTCGGAATGGAAATGGGAGAACATCACCATGGATTTTGTTTCAGGTTTGCCTTTGACTCCTACGAAGAAGAACTCAGTTTGGGTGATAGTGGATCGTTTTACGAAGTGTGCTCACTTCTTGGCAGTCAACACTACTTACACTTTAGATAGATTGGCCGATTTGTATATTGGTGAGATTGTTAGACTGCATGGTGTGCCGAAGTCCGTTGTATCAGATAGAGATCCGCGGTTTACTTATAGATTTTGGGAGTGTCTGCATACAGCTTTGGGTACCCGTTTGAACTTCGGCACTTCTTATCATCCTTAGTCAGATGGTCAGTCAGATAGGGTTATTCAGATCTTAGAGGATATGTTACATTGTTGTATCATTGACTTTCAGGGTACTTGGGAGAAGCATTTGCCTCTAGTAGAGTTTGTATACAATAATAGCTTTCAGTCGAGCATTCAGATGGCTCTGTATGAGGCCTTGTATGGCCGGAAGTGTAGAACTCCAGTTTGTTGGGCCAAAGTGGGACAGAAATTGCTACCTATGCCGGATTTGCTCAAGGGGACAACCGACAAGGTAAAATTGATTTGTGATCGTTTGAAAGCTGCTTCGGATAGGCAGAAGTCCTATGTCGATTTGAAGATGAAGGAAGTTGAGTTCTTAGTAGGTGAGAAGGTGTTCTTGAAAGTGTCTCCGTGGAAGAAAGTGATGAGATTTGGCCGAAAGGGGAAGTTAAGCCCGAGGTACATAGGACCGTATGAGATTGTGAAGAGGGTTGGCCCGGTTGCTTATCAGTTGCATTTTCCATCCGAGCTAGAAAAGATACACGATGTGTTCTATGTTTCGATGCTTCGTAAGTATAGGTCTGATCCATCACATGTTATGCCCGTAGAAGAGATTGAACTGAATCCGGACTTGACTTATGAAGATGAGCCCGTTGAGATCTTAGCTTCTGACAGTAAGGTGTTGAGGGGGTAGATCGATTGAGTTAGTGAAGGTGCGGTGGCAACGTCGAGGTGTGGACGAGGCCACTAGGGAGAGGAAGAAGGATATGGAAAAGCAGTTTCCGTATCTCTTTCAGTCAGGTAATTTCGGGGACAAAATTCCTTAAGTGAGAGAGAGTTGTAACGCTCGTGTTTTGGGGTTAGGAGTTAGTGGGGTTACAGTTCGAGTCAGAAAAATTTAATTAAAATCAATTCAACCTTAAATTGGATCTAATTGAGCTTTAGTAAAAAGGGGAGGGACCAATGTTTTAATTTTCCCAAATGTTTTTAAAGGCAAGACAACTTTTGAAATAAAGTTGTCATCTTTCTCACCCTCTCCCCCTTTCCAACGTCTAATTCCCTAAACCCCTCTTCAAAACCCTCCCAAACTAAAAACACTATTCCATTGGCTTTCAACTTCATTTCAAGGTGTTTTTGAAATGTAAAATCGTTTTCTCACTCTCCTCTTCATCCTTTATCTATTTATGGTTGTAGATTTTAAAAATATGAGATTTTGAAATTTAGGGTTTGAGTTAAAGTTTGGGTTTTTATGGTGATTCTCATTTTGTTTTGAAACGGTAAGTTAGGTTTTGTTTTAATCACATCAAGATATTCAATATATGTCAAAATGAGTGGATTTTATTGAAAACCCGAAATGGGTTCTTGGAGCCATTTTGGGATGTGAAAACTTGGGTTTTTGGGAGGTTTAAGGTTGAAATTGAAGGGTTGTTGGCTTATATATGTTAGGAGGGTGTTTTGGGATCTTTTGAGTGTCATTTGGAGGGTTGAAAGTGCAGTTTTCAGCTAGTGTTGTAGGGAGTACGAATTTGAGATATTTGGGGATTAATTTGATTTGGAAATTTGAGTGAAGCTTGGGTTGAACTCAAAGGTTGAATGTTGTTTGAATATTAGCATTGATTGTGGTTGTTGGTTGTGTTTTTGGTTGGCTAGAAGCAAGTGGGGTCGTCGAAGGAGCTTTGGGACCGAATCCGGGTTCGTAAGAGTTGCTTTGGTAGCTAAGGAAGGGCGGTGAGTGGTCTCAAACTCGTTTTATAGTTTGGTTCGAGTGTGTGAAGAGTGTGCTTGGAATGTGCTTGGTAGGCCATTTCCTTATTCCAAGTTGTTAATTCTAGCCTTTGATTCCATTAAATTCTATTGTGTATTTGCCTATCTATGCTCTTGTGAAATGTGGTTGAATTGGTGCATGTATATCATGAAATTGTGTATATGTGATGAGCATGAGATGTGGTTGATGTTACATGATGTGGTTATGAAAATTGGCACTAAATAATTACCGGTTGTAAATGATCGATCATTAGGATTAGTGTGCACACAAATTGAGTCAAAACGTACGTGGCCTTGATGGCGTTAAGTCATCAAGGAGGAGTACGGTGATGTAATATTCCACCAGAAGCTTTTATATATTTCTACGGGATGATGAGTGGAATCCCATCCGTAGGGCATGTGGCAATGAATGGAATCCCGCACATGCAAGGTCCGGTGATGAGTGTAATCCCACCGAGGTAAAGTGTTGTGAGGTTTAAATCCGCACATCCGGGTAATTGAAAGTGGCCAATTAAACTTGTTCATATAATGGTGACATATGATGTTGATATATGATTGTTGATGTTGATGCTTGATGCTTAGTATGATGTAAGATGTCATATTATTCCACTTGAAAGACTAGCTAGGTCTACTTGATTATGTGCTAAAGTTTGATGTATGTGAGATTAGGATTTACATGCTTAAACCCTGCATTGTTGATGTTTTTCGTTTTAGAGCACCCTCACTAAGCTTATAGCTTACGCTCTCAATGTTCAACAATGCAGATCATTAGCGTGGTGTTATCTCGGAGCAAGGCAAGAAGGGCTTTCCAAATTTGTGACTCAAGTACGGTGGTTAATTTCGTATTAGATAGCAATGTGGCAAGGGTTTTTGTATGAGCTATGTATGACTCATGTATGTTGATGTTTGATTTGGCCTTGGTTTGTAAAGCATGTTATGCTATGATGTATGCTTGTGTGTGGTTGCATGTCTTAGATGTTTGGGTTGCCTTGATGTGGGTGCAAACCTCTTATGTGTTATCTTGTGCAATTCGGGCCTTTGAGCTTTCATGTATAACCTTAAATGCTAAATTGCCTTTTGTTGGAATGCCAAGTATGGATGCCTTGTTTCATGTTTGAATGCTTAAGTTGCTTGTATGGTTGTGCATCACCTTGTGTTGAATTGTGCCTTTTGGCTTCGAGTTAAAGCATGCTTTTATGGTTGGTCTGCCTTAGGATTGATGTTAGTATGTTGGTTGAGGTCTTAGAGGGATTTGGGGGCATCCTTGTGCCTTAAATTAGCTAAAACTTGTAAGTTCGTAGCAGGGGTATCGATACGATTGGACCCGTATCGATACGTCCTTCTTGTTTCAGGCCTCGCGTTTCGATACGCGAGGGGGCGTATCGATACCTTTTTTGGTCACTGGAGCCACTGTCGATTTCGGTATCGAAACGGGCCTCTAGCGTATCGATACGGTCTTCTTAGCGTTGACCGCAAGAAGTTGACCATTGGGGAGAGTATCGATACACTCTTGGGCGTATCGATACGGTCTCCACGGGTTGACTCTGACCAGTTGACCTAGTCAAGGCGTATCGATACACTCCTTAGGTGTATCGATACCGCCTACAGTTTAAGTTTAAAATTGGGCATCTTAATGTTGTTTTGGGTTCGCTTGATTGTCTCGTGTATGTTGTTCTGTTGTACGATCACTTAGGATTTAATACTCGTCTAGGCAAGATTAAAATGAAAAAATAGGGTTGCTAACCGAGGGGGAATCCTTAAGGGGTTTCACTCGGTTTTCCCCGTAAAGCTCACTCGGACCGGTCATCCGGCCAGACCGGGACGAGGGGGTTACAATTCTTCCTTAGCCACGTAACCTCGTCCTATCCCTAGGTCCGAGATAGTTCAACCATAAACTGGAGAACTTGTACTTATTCCTTTCGTATACCTAACTCTCATGATATTAAGTAAATGAATAATCTCGCAATGCTCTCCCGATACTCTTGCAAGATGTTGAAAACCAAAATAAGAAAACTTGAAGTCTATTTTATTGAATAGAAAAAATCCTAAAACAGTACAATCTTTGCAACTACTTTACAGAATCAACCCTTAGCCCTAGGGGAAGTTTAGAACATGAGCAGAAGGGGGAAAACAACTAGGGTTTTGGGGAAGACGTCTAGAGAATGTGGTGTCCTTCCTTAGGTCGAATTACATGCCTTTATATAGGTCTTGGGTTTAAGTTTTCTAATATGGCAAGAATACAAGTTTAAATTAAAGTACAACTCTATTAAAAACTAAATCTTCAAAGTAGATGCCTTTAATTCGTCCTCTTTTCTTGCTTTGGGTTTCTTGCTTGAACTTTGGGCTTGGCCTTCATTCTTATCTAGGGCTCAGAAAATATAGGAGTGACACACGACAGACTAGCTTAATTTCCTCTTTCTGTCGAGCTCCACTTCACTTTTCCCTTTAAGCAATGATGTCGTCATTGGCTACCACGACAGCGTCGTCCTTCTCGACTTCAGTCCTGTGTTCCAGCTCTTCTTCTCCACTTCCTTGAGTCTGCTACAACAGCTACCTGCAAAAGTAACCAAAATCAGTAGCAACTGTGTCATTTTATATAATTGTGATGTATATATGAAATATATCCTAAATGTAATGAATTATGCTTGAATGTAGCAGAAATATGAGTTAAATAGGAGTAAAAAGTAGAACTTTTGCACACTCAACATTTCTTTTTACTGCGAAGAAACCGGAGCAATCATGGATGCACACAATTTTATCTTCCATTTCTTGAGCCAACGATACTGGTGAAAGCAAAGAAATTATATCATTCAGGATATGAGCAATTTTATCTTCCCAAAAGACGACCGTCAACCAAGGGAAAATGTGATGTTATACGGGAACCCTAATATCGAGGTGAGTGTAGTAGCGTCTCGAGTTAGGCAAGGGCCTACTCGAATTTATTGTTATATTTATTAGTACTAACCTTTGAGTTAGTAATAAAATTGACATATTTGGCACTAAAATATTGATTAAAAGTTTAGGATTTATGTCTCCAATTTTCGTTTTGTTTTCGGTAGCACTTTCTGACCCGGTTCTCTACTAGGCCGGAAGGAGGTGTTACAACTAGGGTGTTTCGATACGGGGTTAGTTAAGTTAGATAAAGGCATTGCAATGTTCACAATTTAGTCACTGAATTTTAAAAGATCAAATTGAATGAGCTAATGAACTCCAAATGGTATGAAATTTTATAGGTATGTTAATATTGGGGTGAATTTCATTCTAGTACAACCTACTGCATTGAAGGACCCCTAATGTATTGAATTTATAGTTTGGTCCCTAAACTTATAATTGTTAATATTTAGTCCTAATTGACTAATTATCGATTCGTGTGGATTAGTTGGATTGAGTTACATCTGGGTATTGTGTTATTGCACGTTGTTGGGGTAAATGTTAAGATTAAATAGAAATTTTATCGCACCGTTTATTGTATTAATTATCGGTATCACCTTTTGACCCGATTCTCGACTAGACCAGAAAGGGGTTGTTACATCATCCCTTTCATGCACTTGGAGTTGGTGTTGATGGCTTTCCGATGAATGATTTGATAACTAAATTTCTGGGACAACCGAATGTTAATTTTCGGCAATTCGTCGGGTATATTGGCGTCAATGATGGTGTTGTTGGCCCGAGTTTTTTTACTATTTTGTGGAAGATGAAAATGATCCCATGAATCGACCCCTCACTGTTTGGTTAACCGGAGGTTAGTTCTTCTTCTTCTAAATCACATCTTCATAAATGTAACTTACTATACAAATTAGAAATAGTAATGTAATCTTATTCAGGACAAGGGTGCTCTTCAGTTTGAGATGCGTTCTCAATCAATGTTCGGTTCATTCTTTCAGCTCACCCATTTAACTGTGGAGTTTTCGTTGGTGTCTTTTAATGTCTGATTCCCTGTCGCAGACAATACTCATGAAAAGGCCCTGTGTACTCGACACCATTATAAGTACAAATGCACTTCAACTTCTTCCTCGTTTCTCTTTCAACTAATGCTTGAAACTGTTTAAATTTCTCAAAAACTTGGTCTTTCGACTTCAAAGTGTAGGCCCAAAGATTTCTTGAACAGTCATCAATGAAAGTCACAAAATAAAGTGCACTACCATGTGATCTTACTTTTATCGGACCACAAACATCTGAATGGATCAACTCTAGCAACTCTTATCTTCTATGAGAAGGATGACTTCTAAAAGAAACTCTTCTCTACTTTTCCGCTAGACAATGAACACAATCCTTCAATGTGAGTTTCTTTTTTACTGCGAAGAAACTGGTGCAATCATGGATGCACACAATTTTATCTTCCACTTCTTGAGCCAACGATACTGGTGAAAGCAAAGAAATTATATCATTCAGGAAATGAGCTTCTATGTCAAGCCACGGTCTAAAGAAGATAGTCAACCAAATTACTTCTTTCTAGCAAAACGAAACAGTCTATGAAAAGTAAATGTCAGAAGAGAATCACCACACCAGACATCCTCCCAAAAGAGTACTGACTTCCCATTTCCAAATAACCACCGAAAAGAATTAGCACCAATCCATCTTAGAATTTAATTAACGCATTTTGAGACCATGTGCCATCATTTTTATTGCGAATGGTTGAAAGGCATAAATTTTACTGTCAAAATCTCAGCATCATGAGACGAGATATGTTGTAAACAAAAATAACTTTTACTTTTAATTAACCAATGTTAACTGCTGAACTGAAATTAGTTAGGCTAACAAGCCAAGATGCATATAGAATTATAATTTCTTGCAATTACAAAAGGGTATACTTACTTTAATGAAACATGGCAGGTCTTTTCCCATGCGCCAATTAAACTGCATTTAGCAATTACACCCACTAAATATTATTTGGCAAACAAACAAAACAAATTCTTATCTAAAAAAAGATAATGACAAGTTCAAACCCATGCGCCACCATTGGTATATGTTAGCTAATAGAACACTATATTTAGTTAAACAGACGAATGTTATGTTGTATATATATATATAGCTCTGTGCATCAACTTACATGTATTAGAAAGTAGATAAATAAGCAAAAGGGTTGTGATCCTTATTTTCACAACATAAGGATCATATGGAGATTCATGGAATATTATTCTTCATTTGTTATCTCTTTGTTGCACTCGGAGTTGGCATCGATGGCTTCCCGATGAATGATTTGATAAGTAAATTGCCAGGACAACCGGATGTTAGTTTCCGGCAATTCGCCGGGTATATTGACTTGGATGATGGTGTTGCCGGACGGAGTCTTTTTTACTATTTTGTTGAAGCCGAAAATGATCCCATGAGTCAACCCCTCACTGTTTGGTTAACCGGAGGTTAGTTCTTCTTCTTTTTCTTCTAAATCACACCTTCATAAACGTAACTTACTATTCAGAAATAATAAGATGATAGTATTATTCAGGACCCGGGTGCTCTTCAGTTGGAGATTCCTTTTCAGGTGTTGGTCCTTTTATTACAACAAGAAATGCTCGTGGTCTCGACAAAAATTTATTTTCTTGGAACAAAGGTTGTCCGGTCTAGTTTGATTAAATGTGTCAAAATATGATGTACCTAGTTCTAATCGTGTTTAAATGTTGCAGTGTCAAATCTGTTGTTCATAGATTCTCCTATTGGAGCTGGATGGTCATATTCAAAAAAGAGCAGCGACTATAACAACGGAGATGATAGTACCAGTAAGATGACAATATACATTATTGGTTTTGAAATGAAATATTTCAGACATATTACTTGAATTGTCATTTGTTTGTTTCTTACAGCAAAACTATTGGTTACCTTCATGCAAAAATGGTATGAAAAATATCCAAGTTTCAAGTCCAGAGATTTGTACTTGACTGGATCAAGTTATGCAGGTTCAATAAACTTGACCTAACACCACTTACAGATGCAGTACATGACAATATCACATTTTCATTAGATTGGTGGGTTCTTATTCTCAGGACATTTCGTACCGAATCTTGCTAATGCTTTACTTGAATTGAAATTCAACGTCAAAGGATTGGCTGTAAGTATATAATTCTATCTGCATTACCATTTTAAAGTATATATTTGCTTATGAATATTGTTTTCAACAGCTGGGAGACCCAATGCTCCGTAAAAAGCTAGACATTCTAGCAAGATTCGATTTCTTCCACTCTCTAGGGCTGGTTGACAATAAAGTGTACGACCAAGTCAAGAAGGAGTGCAACACCCTTGACGAAAACAATTACTTTTCCAAATTCGAAACCAACTGGACTAACCCTTGCAAATTGCTTTTGGAAGATGGCCATTTATCTTCCAAATTATTTGATGCCATTCGCGCTCCTTGTGAAGGAAATTTAACGGATTTGAGCTTGGGCAAAGAGGTTCACATTTATTTTCGACATTTTTCTTTTACATATAGGTGATATCGATGTTAAAAATCTTGGATTTTTTTCCAGCTCACTACGGTCAGTCAGGGAGTAGACATGTGCACATTCATAAGGCCAAATTTCTATTTAAATCTCCCGGAAGTTCAGAAAGCTTTCCACGGGAATCGAACCAACTTGCCATATCCATGGATGGGTTGTTTTATGTAACATTTCCTTTTGTCCCATTCACTTTTAAGGTTCCTCACTCCGATGGCTTCTACACTTCACATCTCATTTCAATCTATGTAGGCCTAATTTTGTGTACAACCAGAATGATGAGAACCGTGACATGCTTCCCGCACTGAAAAGTCTTCTTCAACAATCAGTTCCAATCACAATATTTAGGTTGCCATTTAATCATCTCTTTTAGCTGTGTGTTCAAGAAAAATAGTAAAACTCAAGTAAATTGCTTCAATGCTACAGTGGAGATCTAGACGGTGCGGTACCAGCAATGGGAACCTTACAACATTTATACAAATTGGCTGAGGAGATGAATATCAAATTGACAAAAGAAGAAGCTTGGAGTTATGAAAACAAGGTTCTTTTCTTTATGCATTTAATTATATTTATATGAGCGTATTTAGCATAATTTAAGATCTTTCAAAACTTGAGCAGCAAGGAGGGCGGAAGTACTCATTTGGAGACTTGTTGACATTCTTCACCGTGATAGGAGGTGATCATCATGTTGCATTTTCTCAACCATCCGAAGCTCTCTATATTTTCACAGATTTCACAGTTAATCGAATGCATTGAGACAAGCAATGGAACCTGCACAGCATTGGGGTCTTGATTCTTCGAAACAAGATTCGTTGTTGTAATATTTTTATTGTGTACGAAAGAGATAACTGAGAATACATGAAACTCCATACCCTTTATCTAATAAATTGCAAAATTTCAATATTTCTCCCGTCCTATCATATTTCTATTGCCTTTATGAAAGAAAGGAAATTTCATTAGCCATTACATGTAGTGAAATACAAACCGGAAAAAAAGGCATAACACAATTAAAAGCCCAATGAACTAAAGTATGAGCCACGGAATTAGCCTCTCGGTTGACATAATGTATCCTTAAGTCTATAATTCATAAGATTTTGACGAGCTTCAAGAAGATGTACACCAACCCTCGAGAAATCCAGTATCGGGTTCGCAAGTCGATTGACTACACTCAAAGCATCCCCTCCAATTATTGCATTCACCCACCCATGCGAAATAGCTAGCCGAATACATTCCTGGAATGCAGCATCCTCTAAAGTTTCCTTCGAATAAGCATCATTTAATTTGATGGAGAAACCATCAAGCACGAAATCGTGTTGATCTCGAGCCACACCCCTATAGAAGCCATACATGTAGCAGTGATAAAAGCCCTGTCAGACGTTTATTTTAACACTGCCATTTTGGGGTTTGCACCATCGGGGAGGCTGTAACAAGGAAGCATCAGTGAGTGTGACAATTGAATACGGGTTCAAGATACTTCTGTGTACCTTTTTGTTATGGCGGTTCTAAATGTTCCATCAAATAAGCTCCACCACCTCCACGGACGTAGGATCGGGTTGTTTATCCAGTTGAACGCCACTTGAGAGTCAGATTATATAATCAACATCGCCTTACCAAGCCAGCCTGCTTCAATAAAGATCAACAGTGCAGTTTTAATCGCCATAAGCTCAGCATAGTCAGACCCTTGACCTAAGACCGGACCAGAGAAAATCACTCTGACTAGGCCTGCAACAGTTCTCATAGGAACTACCATCTTGCAGAATTTTCATAGGAACCACAGACAATTTTAGCCAATGTCTTTGGAAAGCATGAGCTGATTATAAGGGCATGGTGAGAACATCTGCTACTTGCTCATATGTTGGAATCTCACGTACAAAAAATAGAATGTAAAATTGGATTAGCAGAAACATCTATATTATCACACCATAACACATGTATTCCTTCCAATCTCACATGCAATTCTCTTAGTAAAAACTGAAGCCACATGATTTCTACAGTAGCACACGCCACACTTCTATATTCTGCCTCTTATGTTGATCGAGCAACGACTTGCTACTTCCTTGAACTCCAAGACACATGATTCCCACAAAAGAAAACACAAAATCTTGTTGTAGAGTGTTTGTCATCTGAGTCAGAACCCCAATCAGCATCAACAAATCCTATAATGGTTAAACTGTTATTTGGAGAAAACTGCAACCCAAAATCAATGTTCCCGGCAAGTATCGAAGGATACGCTTAACAACATTAAGATAAACGCCACTAAGTGTCTGCACAAACTGACAGACTTTGTTCACAGAAAAAGTTATGTTGGGCATAATGATAACTATATACTGAAGTGCACCAACCATACTTATGAACTCAGTTGCATTCTCAATAGGACTCCCATCATGAAGAGGCATCTTACAGTTCGAGATTATTGGAGTAGGAAGGCTATTGGCACCATCAAATCCACACTTTCTTAATAAGTCCAATGTGTATTTTCTTTGACTAATCAAAATTCCTCCATTGGCAGTAGGGATGTAAAAACAAGTCAGAACCTGAAAACCCGACTGAAACCTGCTCGAGTCAGAACCTGATTTGACCTGAGGATTTGATGACCCGAACCCGATCTGTAACTGACTGTTGTTGATCTGAACCCGAATTTGACTTGTTACTGTAGTGACCGAACCCGACTTGCGTCCGACTAAAAATGACCCGAACCCGAATTGGACCTGTTACTGTGGACCTGCGCCCGAATGAAACGAACCCGAACCCAAAGTCGACCTGGTAGATAACCGATTTTACCGAATGAATTGACCCGAGATCCGATATTACCCGACCTGTTTTGAACACGACCTGTTTTGGACCCGGCCTATTTTGAATCCGACCTGTTTTGAACCCGACCTGTTTTGGACCCGACCTGTTTTGAACCCGACCTGTTAATTGACCCGACCTGCTTTGAACCTGACCTCTTTTTAACCTGAACTGATATTGATCTGACTTGATATTTACCTGATATATAGTTGAAGAAGTCTACGATTTGATAAATTTAAAGTGATGATAAATGTAAAGTATTAATTTATTAAATTAATTTAATACTAACTCGTTCAATATAAATTATTTGTGAAGCTTAATAAGAATTAACATACTTAAATTTATTTTATTAAAAATATTCAAAATTTAAAATTTTTATCAAATTAATAAGTTGTGATGGATGAATTTAAAACAAGTTATTTAAAATTTAAATCAATTTATTAATTGTGATCATTAAATTTAAAAAATATTTTCTTAAAAATTTTAATAATAACTATTACAACAATAAAAAATATTTTTTTAGTTTATGGAAAAAAAAATTGAACTAATGGGGGAAGCTTTTTTGATTGATAGGAAATTAATTATGGGGAGAGGGACTTTTTGGCGCCAATCAAACAAAGTGGGGGGAGATTTTGCTGACAAAATTGGTTTGGGGTAGATATTGCCGCCACATCAAATAAAATTGGGAGTGGAGGTGTGATTTTTTTATTTAGGGGTTAATTATTCTTTATTTAGGTCCTTCCTTAATTATATGGTTAGGGTTTAGGTTTTTTAGATTTTAGTTTGTTTTTTTTAGTCCTAACTTTTTGTTTAGTTTCTTTAAATTTCATTTAATTAGGCCATGCTTCATAAATTAATTAACTATTAAGCTTTTTGGTTTGGTTTAAATTTAATTTGGTCCTCGTATAAAGATTTGGTAAATAATTAAATTTAATAATTTTATTCATTTGTGATTTTGGCTCTAATTAATAATTTAGTTTTAATTTATTTTTAGATTTGTCCTTTTTATGTTTCAATTTATTTTGTTTGTTAGATTTATGGGTTTATGTTTAGGGTTTAGGGGTAAATGTGTCAAGTTCATTGTTTGGGGCTATGAGATTAGTTTAGAGATTATGTGATTAGGCTTGCACTCTAATTATTAGTGAATAGTGCCTGTAAGATTTAGATATTCATGTTTGGGGTTTAGGGCTAAATGTGTCAACTTAATTATTTGAGATTATGAGATTAGTTTAAGGATTAGGGGACTATGCTTCTACTCTAATTATTAGTGATTATAAGATTTAAGGGTTGAGGCTTATTGTAACCCCCGTAGCCCGGCCTAGACGGTTGACCCGAACTACGAAGATTACACGGGGAAAACCAAAGTCAACCCAAAAGTCAACCTTGATAAACGACCCTTTTTTTCTTTTTAAACTTGTCTAGCTGCACACTAAACCTAGGCGTACTCTTGAGATAAGCATACTCAAAAATCACAGGAATCGGAAAACAATAAGGGACCCAATCGCACAAAATACGAATTTACGGACCAATTTGTAAATTCTAAAAATTAAGAGGACTTTGCTAAATTTTAAGTTACCATTATGAAATTAGTCATGTTTCATGCCTCTCTGTCAAATTCCATCTCAAACGGACATCTCAAACTCAAGCAATTGCACATACAAGAATCAGGACTAAAACGTAAAGCTTGCAAACCTCAAAACCATTCAAATTTTATGCCCAACGGTCAAGTGTTCCGAAAAGGGTCTAGGTCGTTCAGGAACACCCCTTGGCAGTAGCCAAAGTGTTCAGAAACGCCTCTACCCGTTTCGAAACGCCCAGGCTAAAACAAGGGCCTGTATCGAAACATGCAAGGGTGTTCCGAAACACCCTGCCCAGAAACAGCAGATAGGCCTGCTTTATCGCGTTTAAACTCCATCGAACATGCTCCAAACCATTCCACAATAAACCAACAACATTCCAAACATCATACCTACCAAATTGTATCAAAATCTAGATACAAAACCATCCCTAGGTGCACCAACTCATCCAACACATTCAACACTTGATCATGCTTTTAAAACAAGAAGCATAGCATAACGACTTATGAATAAGAAGACTCAAACGTTGCAAGCGTTAAACCACATAGTTCAAAACCATAAACTAAACTTGTCCAACATACACAATCTCATTAAACATCAACATAAAAGACTCTCCTCCATTGCCTTTATTATCTATAGCTATTAACCAAGACATACATCTCAAGTGGAGCTCTCCTTGAATCCCTTGCTTCTCGCTGTCCCAACTTAAAAAAAAATCTGCATTGATGGACAAAAAGGAGCGTAAGCACATAACGCTTAGTGAGGAATGCTCAAAACCAAAACACCATCAATGCAGCGAGTCATAAAACCTCTTTTAAAAGTAAACACAATTCGATAAACCAAAGCAATGTTTGAAAACCCTTTTTAACAACATGCTTTAAATCATGCATTGCTCAAACATGAAAACCATCCCTAAGCTTAGAAAAGCTAAGTAATTCACTTCAAAGCACAACCTTGCAAAACCATCAATTTAACCATTCCATGCATGAACATCATATGCAAAGTTAAATACAAGATCCTTGAAAAACACTTCCATTTCTCATTATATTTTTCTCATACTTGAAAATCATTTCAAAGCAATAAACCTTTAAAAACCACTTACACCCTCAATTCTATCTCATGCATTAAACAAATGCAATACATGAACCACAAAATCAACATTTGCATTACATGCCTTTTTAAAACAAGCCTTCATAAGACTCTAATGCACCAAAGAGTTTCCATGCACACAATGCAACATTCTCAATAGAAGATAAACACTTGTTCAAGCTAACAAGTAAAACATGCATACATAGAACATTACACACTTCTCATGCAACCATGCATCATTTCAAGCATCTCATGCTTCACTACATTCAAGAACATTATATTGGCTTCCAAGTGATAATTCACAAACCATCATAACACAAGACACAATCGGATACGCGGATTACAAGCGTTGTCCCACACGCTTCATACACACTTCCGAACAACACAAGGTGGAGTTTACCTGTACAATCACAACCCCTCAACACCCGGGATGGAGTTTAACGGTACAATCACAACCCCTCAACATCACTCATGGGAAGTTGTATAATACACTAGCGAGAGCCGGGACACATCACAAGGCTTACACATGGAAGCTACCACAACCATTGTAATCACCTTAACCAAGCTCACACACGGGAGCAACCCTCCACCGTTGTGACGCTTAACAAAGTCCACCCATGAGAGCCAACCTCCATCATGGTGACTTTTAACACGGTTCACCCACGAGAGCCATCCTCCATCGTGGTGGCGCTAAACCAAGCCCACCCACTAGAGCCAACCTCCATCGTAGTGGCACTAAACCAAGCCCACTCACGAGAGCCAACCTCCATCGTGGTGACACCAATTGCCTCAATCGCTAGGATTCTCGGATGGAGTTTACGGTACAATCACAACCTCTCGACATCCAAGGCGACTCTATTCACGGTGCACCCAATCCTATAGTCGGCTAACTATATCCGATTAAAGTAACCAAGAACCACTTTCATCACTCGCCATAACCATTTTACCACATTAATCCATTGTTTTACAAGCATAACCAAAATGCCAAAACCACCAATTACCTTCATCAATTCATTGTTTTGAAGCATTAAACAAAGCCATTAAACAACATGCAACACTATGCATCAATTCCACAATTCCAATGTTCAAAACTAAGGATCTCTTACCTTGAGCATCCTTCACACATGGCATTCAAAACCAACATTAAACCATGCTAAAATATGCTTTCAAAACAGAATTTTAAACATGCAAATCACATGCATTGCATTCAAAAATCACAAGTGCTTTAAAAACCAATTCATATCACAAACCAAGAGAGAAATTTCATTTACTTACTCTTGAGCTTAGCTAAGTTGTTTAGACTTAAACTAAGCTCCCAAAACCTTCAAACCTTGGTTTTAAAGCTGAAAACCCAACTTCACTCACCGATACACAAAACAAGGCTAGCCAACAAGCCTTCCAAGCATCTGAAACCTTCAACGCCACCTCTATTGCTCACAGATCATTCTCCCCTGTTTCAAGCACATAATAACAGAGGATTAATGCATCATAATGCACTAAAAACACCAGCAACACACCTAAACTCGCTGCTCTTTGCAAATCCAACATTTCGGCTACCAAACACAACCGAAATCACCTCCAAACTCTTCCAAAACTTAACCCAGCCAAGATCCATCACTTCTAACCATTTATAAACATCAATTAACATCCAAAATGATCCCAAACACGTCCTTATACCTCCAGCATTAACAAAACACCAAGATCACCCCAAAAACCACCATTTTCACAAGTAAAAACTTAGGAAAATCAACCTATTCGGGATTGCATTGATCAAACCTCAATTATACATCTAATATACATCCAAAGTACATCAAGAAGACATCTCAAAACAGAGCCCAATCAATTAGTACGAATTTCTTCAAAATTAAATCCAAATCTTGCATTTTAAGCCAAAATCAAGATCACAACATCAAAACCTTTAATAAAACTCAAATCAAGGATTGAGAACTTGAGAATTTCAGTAAAGAACTGAGTATTTAGAGGAGAAGGACGTTCATACCTCTAAATGTGAGTTTCTCCTTCTTTAGAGCCAAAATTCTTGAAAATTTAATAAGCAAATGATGAGAATTTGGTGTAGGAATGATTAAAGATCAAATAGAGATTAAAATCTCATCTTTAGATGTAAAAATCAGAGGAAAAGTGGCTGGGGAAATGTGTTTGGCTGAGAGAAAAATGAGAGAAAAAGAAATGGGAAAGTTTTGACAAAAGTTAGTTATGAAGTCAAAAATATCTATTTCCCCTTTTTTCCTTTTATTAAAAAAATTAATTAAATCTTTAATATTAAGAAAAATCTGGAGAAAACTCTTCTTGGGTAAATTAGCTCCTTAAAGATTCAAAGTTTCAATCCTTTTAAAACAGTCACCAACTTTTCAAAAATTAAATTTTAGTCACTAGCTCGAAATGTCTTATTTCCAAACCTCATTTCGCAAAATTGATTTCACCACTCTCTTATATATAATAAAAGAGGATTTTTAGATATTTTTCCATATTTTTAATGCATCCCGAACTAGGCTTTCCTTAAAACCACCTTTTATATTCGAACCGAAAATCCGATCGGTCCAGTTCAAACCCAAAACTTCTAAGCCCAAAATTGGGGTGTTACAACTCTCCCCCTCTTAGGAAATTTCGTCCTCGAAATTTCAACCGGTGAAAAGAGCACAACCAAACTTCTCAAATCAACCCACAAAGCAACACATGAGACTTAACCACCACCGAACACTCTCCACACAAAACTCCACCAAACCCAACACCACCACATACTGTTCACGAATTCCAGAACACTCAGATGTTAACCACATCTTAACCTTTTACACTTCCGGGCTGCACATAGCCCCAACAACAACCTGAAGAACCTCCAAACTTTTACAACATACACCACCTTAACTCATAACTCCCAAATTTGTTCACACAGTGACACCAACCAATCCAGTTCAGCCACCATGTGACCCACAACCTTCACTGCTTCTAAAACTCCTTGCAAAACTACTCAACCTCTTTCAAAGACTACCACAACAAGCAAAAATTCTTAATCATCAACTGCTTACCCAAACTTCTCAACGTATTGCTGACATTCCTTCACATCCGCCGCTATCATTACCATAACGACTCACCAGGACTACTCACCTAACATCCGAAAATCACATCACAAAACCCCAACCTTGACTCCGCCAGCCGTTCCATACACCACCAGCTTCCTTCAGACGGAATTTACTTATACACAACCAGCCAACCACTTCTCACAAGAACCCGTCCAACCAACAATGGCCTTTGATCTTACATTGCCTTTCCACTTCAAGTTTTGACTACAACACTTGCCTTACCAGGACTCCGCCCATTCTATACATACATATTAAGATTACGAAACTTCTATTCTCCCAGGCTAACCCTTTTCTACAACCCACAACAAGACCTCTTCTCAACTCCTCAAAGGTTGCTATGAACCATCACCTACATAAACAACCCTTCTACTACTACATCAATGCCAAGTTACCTCAGCACTTTGGAAACACATCCACTAACCTGCAACATCATTTAACGCCAAGGAACTACCACTTCTACTAGCTATTCAAAACCACCTGACCGGTTCTAACTTCAACCGGTAATCTCCTCACCACCACACCACTAAACTCTTTAAGCACCAAAACACTTTCCTTCTATCAACATGCTATATGGAACTCACTATTACTGACAACTCGCTTAATACCCTTCATTACTTCTAAAATTCTCCTAGCACCAACACAACTTTTAAAAACCCCATCCAATCTAACCCTATCACAACACTACGAACCCGATTAACTATCAGCGAGTGTGAACGTTCGTATGCATGGTCACCAATATACCCTATCAATGCCTGATGTACATGCATGCAAAACCTCTAATGTCATGTCACATGTATGCATGGACCAGTACATATATAATATAGCATATAACAAATGATTTTAACTGTGCATGTATGTCGGTTCACACCCACCAATAACATCCTCAGAATCTGCCTAAAAACAACCTCTTATCTCACTTCCAACTTGACCAACTCCATCATTCTAACAACTTATTATCCACAAGATACTCACTAATGCCCTCTTCACACTAAAGTTGTTTTCAAAACAACACCAACTACCACCCCAAACACGCTAGCAACGAGACCATACCCCCTACGCAAGGAAATACCAACTGATACCAAACTAAGATACTAGAGCAAAGATTACTTAACGAGGTTACCTGTAAACACCTCACTGCCCCGGAGCTTCAACAGACAAGCTCTCCTCCTCGCAGAACCATCATTCTCCAGCCGCACCGCTGCAGCATCAGCTAACACATTAAGGTCATCACCATCTCCCTGCGGTAAAGAACCATGGCTACCCCGAGCCAAGTTCAAACAATTTCGTCTCAAATGCCCAACAGACCCACAATTCCATCAAGATTCATTCCGCAAGCTCCTCACACCTTTCTGCCCTTCCTGCCACCTTCTAACCTTGTCTCTACCGTGCCCACGACCCTTCAGAGACCCTTTTGCTACCACTGAAGCTGATCTCACCACTTGAGGACAATTTCGCTTCACATGCTCTTTAGAACCACAGTTCCAACAAACTCCTGCGCCCCAACAACCTCCAACATGACACTTCCCACATCGGTCACACATCGGCAACCGAGCTATCCCTCCTTGATCAAGTAGCACTTGCCCCAAATCTGCACTACCATCCAAGCTTCGATTCAAGAAAAACCTTCTATCACGTCGTCTCTTACGCTGACCCCTCCCGAGGTCAGTACCCACAACTCTCTCGCTTAAACTTTTCTCACCTTCATAAACTGAAACCACACCCTCACGTTGCTTAACCCTTGGGAATTTCTCTCCAAGGTACCTTTCATAAAAGGCAGACATAAAAAAGTCCCAATCTATATCGTGGATGTGCGATGCTACCGCCACAGATGTCCACCAGGCACAGGCGTCCTCCAACATCAATGAGACAACACTTCCCAACTTACAAGCATAAACACAACCTTCCCGATCCAAAATCAGAATTACACTGGCCAACCAGGCCTCGAACGTCTCAGGTGTCGAACCATGATACTCCAAAGCTCCCAAATCATGTAAATGCTGTTTTGACAAACCCGCGTGTCCCACCACCGACACGTCTACAAGCCTCACTTTCACCACATCCTGAGATGTTCCCAACACCTCTTGAACTATAGGTGATGAACTCTTCACCACAGAACCAACTTCCTCTTCCTGCCTCACTACCTCAACTCTAGGCACTGAAGACTGAGACGAAACACCTCCACTAAAAGGTGAATTCCACGCCTTAACAACCTGCTCTAAAGCAGCAACCATCTCACCTAACTGCCACTCTCTCATCGATTTCACCATGCTATTAACAGCAAACAATCATAACAAAACAAACAAATCGATCAGACCAGCTTTAAGCAAGGATTCAAAACTCCAACTCCAAAATAACACAATAGCTATAATAATAAGGCAATGGGTATCCCAAATTCTCCCCTTTTACATGACATAACAGTCAATAAAAACATGGATATCACAATATCGAGCATATCAATCAACATATTTCGATCATGCTCTCATCAAACAACATTCACTCGCAACAACATAATATCAACATGTCATACCAAATACACTTTCACCATTCATAAAATCAGCTTACATCACCAGCATATCATCAACACAATTCCACATTAGCTCAATGAAGATTCACAATCATAAAGCATGACAAAATCATCAACAATACGTTCAAAGACACACATTTCAACCGACTTCCAACCACACATCAGAATAAACATTAAACACTTATTACAACAATTTACCATTTCCCCAAGCATTCGCAACTCATCTCTGATACCACCAAATGTAACCCCCGTAGCCCGGCCTAAACGGTTGACCCAAACTACGAAGATTACACGGGGAAAACCAAAGTCAACCCTAAAGTCAACCTTGATTAACGACCCTTTTTTCTTTTTAAACTTGTCTAGATGCACACTAAACCTAGGCATACTCTTGTGATAAGCATACTCAAAAATCACAGCAATCGGAAAACAATAAGGAACCCAATCGCACAAAATACGAATTTACGGACCAATTTGTAAATTCTAAAAATTAAGAGGACTTTGCTAAATTTTAAGTTATCATTATGAAATTAGTCATGTTTCATACCTCTCTGCCAAATTACATCTCAAACGGACATCTCAAACTCAAGCAATTGCACATACAATAATCAGGACTAAAACGTAAAGATTGCAAACCTCAAAATCATTCAAATTTTATGCCCAACGGTCAAGTGTTCCGAAACGGGTCTAGGCCGTTCAGGAAAACCCCTTGGAAGTAGCCAAAGTGTTCAGAAACGCCTCTACCCGTTTCGAAACGCCCATAATAAAACAAGGGCCTGTTTCGAAACAGGCAAGGGTGTTCCGAAACACCCTGCCCAGAAACAGCAGATAGGCCTGCTTTATCACGTTTAAACCCCATCGAACATGCTCCAAACCATTCCACAATAAACCAACAACATGCCAAACATCATACCTACCAAATTGCATCAAAATCTAGATACAAAACCATCCCTAGGTGCACCAACTCATCCAACACATTCAACACTTGATCATGCTTTTAAGACAAGAAGCATAGCATAACGACTTATGAATAAGAAGACTCAAACGTTGCAAGCTGTTGCGTGTAAAATAGTCTATCGCAATGGTAGTGCAAGTGTACACGTCGCAAGTAATAAAGTGATACTAGAGTATCGGATATCGTCTCCACAAGGACTGGGCTAACCCTTTCCTTCGCTATCTGCACAAGGGGAAAAGAGTAGATTAAGATATTGTCACGAAAATAATAAAGAATACTGGAAAATAAAAGTAGAGAAATCAAGATAGAGAGAATGGGCTGGTATTGAATTGCTCAGTAGTGCAGGTATTGCAGAGTTTAGGAAATCCAGTCCTGTCGTCGCGCCTGTCGCCGACAGCACCTGTCGCGGCAGCTGTCCGTTGGCTGTCGCGGCAGCAGACACACCAACTCCGTACTTCAAGTTTGGCAAGAATCCCAGATCTGCCTTGCCCTATCCCTAGACACAAGTCTGTCGATGAACACGTCTTTGATGATACCTCCCGGCGTGAATCGAAGGATGAACACCGATGTGTATGAATTCTTCCTTAGCCACTTAACCTCGCCCTATCCCTAGGCACGAGATGGTTCAACTATAAACTAGAGAACGCGCTCTTATCTCTTTCGTATACTTAACTCTCCCGATGCTAAGTAAATGGATAACCTCACAATTCTCTCCCGATGCTCTTGCAAGATATTAAAACCAAGATAAAAGAACTTGAAGTTTATTTTATTGAACTTGAAAAATCCTAAAACAAAGCAACCCTTGCAACTACTTTACAAAACAACCCGTGGCCCTAGGGGGTTTTAGAACATGTCGGTGACGGGTAGATGACAGGTAGACAGCGGAGGGTTTTGGTTATCGGTTATGGGGTATATTGAGGGATGATCCTTCTAGGTTAAAACCTATGCCCTTATATAAGCTTTGGGCTCAAGTATTCTAAGGTAACAAGGATTACAACTTTAATTAAAAGTAAGATTCTAATAAAGACTTAATCTCTAAGGATTCCTACTTTTCAGCTGCATCCTTGCTTTTAGGAATTTCTTCTCCTTGAGCTTTGGCTTGACATATCTTTCGATCCGGGGCTTGGAAAAATATGTGGCTTTCACACGACAGACGAGCAGATTTTTCTCTATCTATCGAGGTCCACTTTGCTTTTCCTCTTCATAAATCTGCTGTCACCATGCTGTCACGACAGGTCCATGACAGGTTCGTCTTCTTTGGCTGCTTGTCCAGTTCCGCTCTCCTGCTTCTCTGCCTTGCGCCTGCCTTCATCGTCTACTATGACAGATACCTGCAAAAATAGCCATCTTTTAGTAGAATTCGTGCTTTTAATCCTTTTGTGATGTTTTACTAAAAACTAACCTAAATGCAATGCAATGATGCTTGAATGTAGCAGAAATATGGGTTAAAAAGGGTGTAAATAATAGAACTTTTACACACTCAACACACCCCCAAACTCAAGTTTTTGCTTGCCCTCAAGCAATTTAAACCTAAAAGAAAAATGAAAATTTTTTGTGTTGGCCTTCAAACAGTGAACTGTCCCTTACCCGTCGCTCACTCTCTATGGCGGCAGCAACTTGTCGGAAAGGTTAGGATCTGTCCGGAATCTCCCTATAGCTCTCGTGCAGTGTGTGCATGCTTGTGAACAGTTATATGCTAAGACTCTCTTAGTTTCACTAGAATATTCAACTTCTTAACTCGAATTTTTATGCCAAAGTTTATTTCTTTAGAAGGCACATTTTCATGCTTCTTTTTCTTCTATTTTCAAGCTAAATTTTTCTAGAGCCAGTTTCGGGCACCTCTAGTTAGCTTCCTAGAGCCGGTTTCGGGCACCTCTAGGTTTTTCTTTTTCTTTTGCTAAACTTCTTTCCTAGAGCCAGTGTTAGGCACCTCTAGGAGCTATTCAAGTTCTAAGCTTCCTATTCTAGTTTGGCTAAAAGAAATCTAAGCAATATAACGGTCACAAAAGTGTTTAAGTTTTCATAACTATAGAAAGGCTCTAAACTTTTCCTTAACCTGTCCTAAAGATGCTGCCACGACAGAGCCGTCATGACAGGTAAGTTAACTTCACAGTTTTAAGCCAACAGTTTTAATTTTCTGATTTTTTTTTTTAAAAAAAATAAGTAAATAATAGGACACAACAAATAATCAAAAGATGTGCTAAAGACTCCATTAAATATGGAGGGTTGCCACCCCCAAACTCAAGGGTTGCATTGCCCTCAATGCAAAATGACATGAAAAATAAAATAAAGAAAAAGTATATCACAAAATAGAAAGGCAGGCAGCAATAAGAGGAAAATAAAAACTTAAATTTTAGTCGCTGTCCTCGCTGCTGCTGCTAACACGGATCTGCCGGCGGTGTCTGGGCTGTGGAGGCGGCTGGGCAGGTGCAGGGGCAGGTGCTGTGGCAGGCTGCTCTACAAGTTGGCATTTCTGTTGTATATGAAGCCACGCTCCTCTCATAACTCCTTGTTGGCGAAGGGTGATGCTGCTGCTGAAGAAGAAGCGGCAGCAGCGTTACGACGGGTTTGTCTCGACGACATTTTAGTTGCAAGGGCTGTGAAAGAGAGAAAAAAAATAAAACTAGAGGAGAAAGCAAGAGAGAAAAATCAGAAGTGATGAAAAAAAAGAAAGGGAGAACGGGGTTATATAGCGGTCGAGTAGCTGCCCGTTTAATGTTGCAACGGCAGGCGGGAATAACGGGGCGGCAGATTGGATGTAGCGTGTCTGACGCGTCTGACACGCATTTATGCGTCTGTTACGCGTCTGCCGCACGCTTCTGCGTCTGCCATGTCAGTCTGTTGACAGCCTGTCATATCCGTCCGCGGCGGCAGCCGAAACGACAGGCTTCCATAAATGGGCTTTGTTGGGCTGATGGATGGGTGGTGGGCTTGGGTCACTTCTCCTTTTCTTCTTGACTCCTTTATTTCCTAAAAACTGAATTTAGAAAAACAAAACATTATTCGAATAAAATAACCTAATTTCCTAATAAATAATAATAATAATAATAATAATAAAATAAATAAAAATAAAAATTAGGTTAAATTAGGGATGCCTTGTGGGGCATCTCCTAAAGTAACCACTTCATGTATTCCTGGGGCTTCAGTCCCCTGATAATGCTTGAGGCGTCGTTTCCGGTACTTCTTGAAGTCCATCTGTACCCTCCATCTGGTGATTTTTCTCATTGTAGGGGCTCCTTTCTTTCTCTTCCCTTTGAAGTCCATGAAGTCCTCCTTTCTTGGTAATGTTTCTGAGGGCATGAACATATGATTAGAAAAAATCAAATTGACATTCGACCATAAACTTACCTTGTTTTCGTTGGATGTTGTTGTGGTTGAATGTATCCATTGCTGCCGTGCCCGCTGCTGCGGCAGGCAGTTATTTTGACAGTTCTTTATCAGGTTACTTTGCAGGTCAATGGGACATTGGTAAGTGCCATCACTCTCTATATCAAATTCTGTTGACCACTCGTAGATCTCCATCAGTAGAGACTTTGATGATTTTATGTCCACCGGCTTTGGTTCCTCAAATACCTGCAATGGAATTGGTGAGTTTTCATATAATTCAAAAGGTTCGTTTATTACCTGCTCATATTCCATCGGTGAGGCATTGTCATTGGGTAGCTCTTCTAGGTGGTCGTGCGAGTGCCATGACAGGGATGAATGTGTGCAATCTTGGTCAGGCATAATCGAGGTGGTGGGTTTAGAATTTGCCTCTGATGTGGTTGCTGCTTCGGCATCAGTTGCTGCTGAGGCGGCAGTTGCTGTCAAGGCGGCAGGTTCTATCGAGGCGGCAGTTTCTATCAAGGCGGCAGTTGCTGTCGAGGCGGCAGTTGCTGTCGAGGCGGCAGTTGCTGTCGAGGCGGCAGTTGCTGTCGAGGCGGCAGTTTCTGTCGAGGCGGCAGTTGCTGTCGTGACATTCTCTTGAATTTCACTCAGCGTTGTCGCGGTGTTGCTCCGTTCCGGCTCCTCGATCATTGCCATGGCAAGTTGTTGCTCAGACTCATCATATGTTGGGTATTCCTTCACATAGGCATCCTCGTCATCTTGCCTCAGGATTTCAGGTTCATCTGTGGCATGAATGAGGACTGGTCTGCTCAAGAGTTCATCTATCTTGGCGATACTTGCTTTCGTAGAAGCTGACACTTTTTGAGTGATTGCCAAGAAGGCTTGTAGTGTGTCTTCTAAGGATTTTGACTGCTCTTGTGGATGATGACATTGCCAGGGCAGGTCGGGTTCTGTAGCAAAACTGTCATGGTAAAAAAAATTTTGTGGGTTTTGATCGTACCATAAAAAATTTTGCTGCTGCGGCATCGGCATTTGCTGCCCCTGTTGCTGCCACGGCTGCTGCCCTGGAAGCATATCTTTACGGTAATTGCAAGAACTTTCCCACATCAACTCTCGAATGGTTTTTCCTGGCATGTTGATGCCCTTGAACCTGTATTTTCACCTAAGTTTTTTTTTTGTTAAATAAAATAAAATAAAATAAAAAAATAAAAAATAAAAAATAAAAATGAAAGAAAAGTGCAGAAGCTAGGGTAAGAGTGTGTTGCCAGTCCCCGGCAACGGCGCCAAAAACTTGTTGCGTGTAAAATAGTCTATCGCAATGGTAGTGCAAGTGTACACGTCGCAAGTAATAAAGTGATACTAGAGTATCGGATATCGTCTCCACAGGGACTGGGCTAACCCTTTCCTTCGCTATCTGCACAAGGGGAAAAGAGTAGATTAAGATATTGTCACGAAAATAATAAAGAATACTGGAAAATAAAAGTAGAGAAATCAAGATAGAGAGAATGGGCTGGTATTGAATTGCTCAGTAGTGCAGGTATTGCAGAGTTTAGGAAATCCAGTCCTGTCGTCGCGCCTGTCGCCGACAGCACCTGTCGCGGCAGCTGTCCGTTGGCTGTCGCGGCAGCAGACACACCAACTCCGTACTTCAAGTTTGGCAAGAATCCCAGATCTGCCTTGCCCTATCCCTAGGCACAAGTCTGTCGATGAACACGTCTTTGATGATACCTCCCGGCGTGAATCGAAGGATGAACACCGATGTGTATGAATTCTTCCTTAGCCACTTAACCTCGCCCTATCCCTAGGCACGAGATGGTTCAACTATAAACTAGAGAACGCGCTCTTATCTCTTTCGTATACTTAACTCTCCCGATGCTAAGTAAATGGATAACCTCACAATGCTCTCCCGATGCTCTTGCAAGATATTAAAACCAAGATAAAAGAACTTGAAGTTTATTTTATTGAACTTGAAAAATCCTAAAACAAAGCAACCCTTGCAACTACTTTACAAAACAACCCGTGGCCCTAGGGGGTTTTAGAACATGTCGGTGACGGGTAGATGACAGGTAGACGGCAGAGGGTTTTGGTTATCGGTTATGGGGTATATTGAGGGATGATCCTTCTAGGTTAAAACCTATGCCCTTATATAAGCTTTGGGCTCAAGTATTCTAAGGTAACAAGGATTACAACTTTAATTAAAAGTAAGATTCTAATAAAGACTTAATCTCTAAGGATTCCTACTTTTCAGCCGCATCCTTGCTTTTAGGAATTTCTTCTCCTTGAGCTTTGGCTTGACATATCTTTCGATCCGGGGCTTGGAAAAATATGTGGCTTTCACACGACAGACGAGCAGATTTTTCTCTATCTATCGAGGTCCACTTTGCTTTTCCTCTTCATAAATCTGCTGTCACCATGCTGTCACGACAGGTCCATGACAGGTTCGTCTTCTTTGGCTGCTTGTCCAGTTCCGCTCTCCTGCTTCTCTGCCCTGCGCCTGCCTTCATCGTCTACTATGACAGATACCTGCAAAAATAGCCATCTTTTAGTAGAATCCGTGCTTTTAATCCTTTTGTGATGTTTTACTAAAAACTAACCTAAATGCAATGCAATGATGCTTGAATGCAGCAGAAATATGGGTTAAAAAGGGTGTAAATAATAGAACTTTTACACACTCAACACAAGCGTTAAACCACATAGTTCAAAACCATAAACCAAACTTGTCCAACATACACAATCTCATTAAAAATCAACATAAAAGACTCTCCCCCCATTGTCTTTATTATCTATAGCTATTAACCGAGACATACATCTCAAGTGGAGCTCTCCTTGAATCCCTTGCTTCTCGCTGTCCCAACTTCAAAAAAATCTGCATTGATGGACAAAAAGGAGCGTAAGCACATAATGCTTAGTGAGGAATGCTCAAAACCAAAACACCATCAATGCAGCGAGTCATAAAACCTCTTTTAAAAGTAAACACAATTCGATAAACCAAAGCAATGTTTGAAAACCCTTTTTAACAACACGCTTTAAATCATGCATTGCTCAAACATGAAAACCAACCCTTAGCTTAGAAAAGCTAAGTAATTCACTTCAAAGCACAACCTTGCAAAACCATCAATTTAACCATTCCATGCATGAACATCATATGCAAAGTTAAATACAAGATCCTTGGAAAACACTTCCACTTCTCATTATACTTTTCTCATACTTGAAAATCATTTCAGAGCAATAAACCTTTAAAAACCACTTACACCCTCAATTCTATCTCATGCATTAAACAAATGCAATACATGAACCACAAAATCAACATTTGCATTACATGCCTTTTTAAAACAAGCCTTCACAAGACTCCAATGCACCAAAGAGTTTCCATGCACACAATGCAACATTCTCAATAGAAGATAAACACTTGTTCAAGCTAACAAGTAAAACATGCATACATAGAACATTACACACTTCTCATTCAACCATGCATCATTTCAAGCATCTCATGCTTCACTACATTCAAGAACATTATATTGGCTTCCAAGTGATAATTCACAAACCATCATAACACAAGATACAATCGGATACGCAGATTACAAGCGTTGTCCCACACGCTTCATACACACTTCCGAACAGCACAAGGTGGAGTTTACCGGTACAATCACAACCCCTCAAAACCCGTGATGGAGTTTAACGGTACAATCACAACCCCTCAACTTCACTCATCGGAAGTTGTATAATACACTAGCGAGAGCCGGGACACATCACAAGGCTTACACATGGAAGCTACCACAACCATTGTAATCACCTTAACCAAGCTCACACACGGGAGCAACCCTCCACCGTTGTGACACTTAACAAAGTCCACCCATGAGAGCCAACCTCCATCATGGTGACTTTTAACACGGTTCACCCACGAGAGCCATCCTCCATCGTGGTGGCGCTAAACCAAGCCCACCCACGAGAGCCAACCTCCATCGTAGTGGCACTAAACCAAGCCCACTCACGAGAGCCAACCTCCATCGTGGTGACACCAATTGCCTAAATCGCTAGGATTCTTGGATGGAGTTTACGGTACAATCACAACCCCTCGACATCCAAGGCGACTCTATTCACGGTGCACTCAATCCTATAGCCGGCTAACTATATCCGATTAAAGTAACCAAGAACCACTTTCATCACTCGCCAATATAACCATTTTACCACATTAATCCATTGTTTTACAAGCATAACCAAAATGCCAAAACCACCAATTACCTTCATCAATTCACTCTTTTGAAGCATTAAACAAAGCCATTAAACAACATGCAACACTATGCATCAATTCCACAATTCCAATGTTCAAAACCAAGGATCTCTTACCTTGAGCATCCTTCACACATGGCTTTCAAAACCAACATTAAACCATGCTAAAATATGCTTTCAAAACAGAATTTTAAACATGCAAATCACATGCATTGCATCCAAAAATCACAAGTACTTTAAAAACCAATTCATATCACAAACCAAGAGAGAAATTTCATTTACTTACTCTTGAGCTTAGCTAAGTTGTTTAGACTTAAACTAAGCTCCCAAAACTTTCAAACCTTGGTTTTAAAGCTGAAAACCCAACTTCACTCACCGATACACAAAACAAGGCTAGCCAACAAGCCTTCCAAGCATCCGAAACCTTCAACGCCACCTATATTGCTCACGGATCATTCTCCCATGTTTCAAGCACATAACAACAGAGGATTAATGCATCATAATGCATTAAAAACACCAGCAACACACATAAACTCGCTGCTCTTTGCAAATCCAACATTTCGGCTACCAAACACAACCGAAATCACCTCCAAACTCTTCCAAAACTTAACCCAGCCAAGATCTATCATTTCTAACCATTTATAAACATCAATTAACATCCAAAATGATCCCAAACACGTCCTTATACCTCCAGCATTAACAAAACACCAAGATCACCCCAAAAACCACCATTTTCACAAGTAAAAACTTAGGAAAATCAACCTATTCGGGATTGCATTGATCAAACCTCAATTATACATCTAATATACATCCAAAATACATCAAGAAGACATCTCAAAACAGAGCCCAATCAATTAGTACGAATTTCTTCAAAATTAAATCCAAATCTTGCATTTTAAGCCAAAATTAAGATCACAACATCAAAACCTTTAATAAAACTCAAATCAATGATTGAGAACTTGAGAATTTCAGTAAAGAACTGAGTATTTAGAGGAGAAGGACGTTCATACCTCTAAATGTGAGTTTCTCCTTGTTTAGAGCCAAAATTCTTGAAAATTCAATAAGCAAATGATGAGAATTTGGTGTTGGAATGATTAAAGATCAAATAGAGATTAAAATCTCATCTTTAGATGTAAAAATCAGAGGAAAAGTGGCTGAGGAAATGTGTTTGGCTGAGAGAAAAATGAGAGAAAAAGAAATGGGAAAGTTTTGACAAAAGTTAGTTATGAAGTCAAAAATATCTATTTCCCCTTTTTTCCTTTTATTAAAAAATCATTAGTTAAATCTTTAATATTAAGAAAAATCTGGAGAAAACTCTTCTTGGGTAAATTAGCTCCTTAAAGATTCAAAGTTTCAATCCTTTTAAAACAGTCACCAACTTTTCAAAAATTACATTTTAGTCACTAGCTCGAAATGTCTTATTTCTAAACCTCATTTCGCAAAATTGATTTCACCACTCTCTTATATATAATAAAAGAGGATTTTTAGATATTTTTCCATACTTTTAATGCATCTCGAACTAGGCTTTCCTTAAAACCACCTTTTATATTCGAACCGAAAATCCGACCGGTCTAGTTCAAACCCAAAACTTCTAAGCCCAAAATTGGGGTGTTACACTTATGGGTATTGTTTAGGGGTATACATATATACATACAAATATGTATGTTCTAGTATATATATATTACAATATATCCACACTAAAACTTACATACATACATATATATGTATGTATATGTATAATTATAACAATATATATATATATATATATATATATATATATATATATTTACTAAAACTTAAATACATGTATATATACGCGTTTTAGTATGTATGTATGTATACATGTGTGTGTTTTAGTATATATATAATTAATTATAACAATACATATATATATCATAAGGAAAATACTTTGATGCACAAGCTATGTAAACTTTAGTTTACACAAGCCCTTTAATTTTAGGGTTTAGGGTTTAGGGTTTTATGTTAGGGTTTAGGGGTTTAGTATGTAGGGTATATAATTTAAGGTTTATGGTTAGAATTTAGAGTTTAGAGTTTAGGGCTTAGGGTTTAGGGTTTAGGTTGCTAGGGTTTGTGATTTAGATTTTAAATTTTATAAAAGGATTGTGTAAAAAAAATTTACACAGCTTGTGCATCAAAATAAAACCCATATCATAATATATATATATATATATGTATATTTATATGTATATGTGTATATATATATATCTGTAGATATAAATTTTATTCATTTTTAATATGGTGATATTTTTATTCATTTTATTCCCTAAAATTTTATTTTCCACAGAAATTTACCCTTATTAATTTTATTTTTTGTAATTTACTCCAACATTTTAGATATAAAACATTTGATGATATTTTTGTTCATTCTAGTGCCTAATATTGTGACTAAAATGTATGTAAGTATGTATGTACATATCAATGTATGAACCCTAAACCCTTAATGAATTTTCTCTTAACCCGAAACCTTAAACCCTAAAAATCATAAACTCTGAACCCTGAACCATAATGTGTATTAGTATGTATGTAGTTATTTATGTATGAACCCTAAACCCTTGATGAATTTCCCTAAACCCTGCACCATAAACCATAAACCATAATGTATGCAAGTATGTATGTATCTATCAATGTATGAACCCTAAACCATTAATAAACTTTCCCTAAAACCTAAACCCTCAATCGTCCAATATTTTATAATTTTAATTTGATATTTATGTTCATTATAGCCCTTAAAACTTCATTTCTATTCCAAATTGACCCCTATATACTAATTGTTTTTTAATTAGTCCAATAATATACAATTTTGCTTTGACATTTTGTTCATTTTAGTCCCTAAACTGTATTTGTATTCCAAATTGACCACTTTTTATTTTTTTTAATTAGTCCGATGTTTTATAATTTTAATTTGATATTTTTGTTCATTTTAGTCTCTTAACTTTATTTTAATTAGTCTGATGTTTTATAATTTTAATTTGATATTTTGTTCATTCTAGTCCCCTAAACTTTAGCTTAATTCCAAATTGACCCACGTTTATTTTTAATTCCAAATGTTTTATTATTTTAATTTGAAATTTTGTTCATTATAGACTCTAAAACTTTATTTTTATTCTAAATTGACATTTACATATTGTTTTTAATTACTCTAATTTTTATGCTTTTAATTTGATATTTTTGTTCATTACAGTCCCCAAAATTTTATTTTTATTCCAAATTGACCCACATTTATTTTTTTTAATTTTCCCAATGTTTTATTATTTTAATTTGATATTTTCTTCATTATAGTCCCTTGACTTTATTTTAATTCCATATTGACCCCTATATATATTTTTAAATTCATCATGTTTTATAATTTTAAATTGAAATTTTGTTCATTCTAGACTCTAAAACTTTATTTTTATTCTAAATTGACATCTACATATTATTTTTTAATTACTCTAATTTTTATACATTTAATTTGATATTTTTGTTCATTACAGTCCCCAAAATTTTATTTTTATTCCAAATCGACCTCTTTTCATTGTTTTCTTCTAAATTTGTCTAATGTTTTATAATTTTAATTTGATATTTTTGTTTATTATAATCCGTGAAACTTTAATTTTAATCCAAATTGACCCCTTTTCAGTTCAAATTGACCCCTTTTCATTATTTTTTAATTAATTCAATGTTTTATAATTTTAATTTGATATGACTTTAAATAATTAACTCCAAATCAATGACGATTGACGAAGGCCAACCTAAAGTCTATCGACTACTTATATGGTTGTACCGAACTCAAACTCAATACAAATTTCAATCCTGAAAATACTCCGACCTGAATTACCCGACCTGAAACTACCCGACCTAAAATTACCCGACCTGAAATGCACCCGACCTGAAATGCAACCGACCTGAAACGAACCCAACCTGAAATGGACCCGACCTGAAATGGACCCGAACTGAAACGGACCCGACCTGAAATGGACCCGACTTGAAGTGTATCCGAACCTGAATTAACATGTCAATTATCTGCTTCGGACCCGACCCGTTTTGACCCGACCTAAAATGGATCCGACCTGAAATGGACCCGACCTGAAATGGACCCGTACCCGACTCGAGTCGAGTCAAAACAGAAAAATGTCTTGAAATGACATGTACCCGATTTTACCCGACCTGACAATACCCGACCTGAAACCCATCCGATTACCTGTTTTTACATCCCTAATTGGCAGCATAATGAACTCAAACCCTAAGAAATAACGTAGTAAACCAAGATCTTTTAAAGAGAACACCTAATTTAACTTAGTGACCACTTTCTCAACATCAACTATATTGTCCATAATGATGATAATAGCATCAACATACACAAGAAATTAAAGCAAGTAATGTCTTTCTTTTTGACAAACAATGAGGCATCAGACTTAATTAGATTGAATACCATGTTAAGATCTTAGAATGAACTGTCAGCTTGATTAAAGAATAAGGAAAAGAGAGGCAATATTCTCTGATTATTTTATTGATTCGTAACTAGGGATGTAAAAACAGGTAATCAGATGGGTTTCAGGTCGGGTACTGTCAGGTCGGGTAAAATCGGGTACAGGTCATTTTAGGTCATTTTTCTATTTTGACTCGACTCGGGTCGGGTGCAGGTCCATTTCAGGTCGGGTCCATTTCAGGTCGGGTCCATTTCAGATCGGGTCCATTTTAGGTCGGGTTCATTTCAGGTCGGGTCAAAACGGGTTGGGTCCGAAGCAGATAATTGACAGGTTAATTCGGGTTCGGATACACTTCAGGTCGAGTCCATTTCAGGTCGGGTCCATTTCAGGTCGGGTCCGTTTCAGGTCGGGTCCGTTTCAGGTCAGGTCCATTTCAGGTCGGGTTCATTTCAGGTCGGTTGCATTTCAGGTCGGGTGCATTTCAGGTCGGGTAATTTTAGGTCGGGTAGTTTCAGGTCGGGTAATTCAGGTCGGGGTATTTTTAGGATTGATATTTGTATTGAGTTTGAGTTCGGTACAACCGTATTAGTAGTCGATAGACTTTAGGTTGGCCTTCGTCAATCGTCATTGATTTGGAGTTAATTATTTAAAGTCATATCCAATTAAAATTATAAAACATTGGAGTAATTAAAAAATACTGAAAAGGGGTCAATTTGGATTAAAAATAAAGTTTCACAGATTATAATGAACAAAAATATCAAATTAAAAGTATAAAACATTAGACAAATTTAAAAGAAAACAATGAAAATGGTCAATTTGGAATAAAAATAAAATTTTGGGGACTGTAATGAACAAAAATATCAAATTAAAAGTATAAAAATTAGAGTAATTAAAAAACAAAAAGTAGATGTCAATTTAGAATAAAAATAAAGTTTTAGGGTCTAGAATGAACAAAATTTCAAATTAAAATTATAAAACATGATGAATTAAAATATATATATAGGGGTCAATATAGAATTAAAATAAAGTTAAGGGACTAGAATGAAGAAAATATCAAATTAAAATAATAAAATATTTGACAAATTAAAAAAAATAAATGTGGGTCAATTTGGAATAAAAATAAAGTTTTAGGGTCTAGAACATGAAAATATCAAATTAAAATTATAAAACATTGGACGAATTAAAAAACAATGAATAGGGGTCGATTTGGAATTGAAATAAAGTTAAAGGGACTAGAATGAACAAAGTACAAATTAAAATTATAAAACATCGGACGAAATAAAAAACAATAAATAAGGGTCAATTTGGAATTAAACTAAAGTTTAGGGGACTAGAATGAACAAAATATCAAATTAAAATTATAAAACATCGGATTAATTAAAAATAAATAAAAAATGGTCAATTTGGAATACAAATACAGTTTAAGGACTAAAATGAACAAAATGTCAAAGTAAAATTATATATTATTGGACTAATTAAAAAACAATTAGTAGTGGTCAATTTGGAATATAAATGAAGTTTTAAGGGCTATAATGAACAAAAATATTAAATAAAAATTATAAAACATTGGACGATTCAGGGTTTAGAGTTTAAAGGGTTTAGGTTTTAAGGAAATTTTATTAATGGTTTGGGGTTAATACATTGATAGATATATAAATTCTTGCATACATTATGGTTTAGGGTTTATGGTTTAGGGTTTAGGGTTTACGGAAATTCATCAAGGGTATAGGGTTCATACATAAATAAGTACATATATACATACTTACATACATTATGGTTTAATGTTTAGGGTTTATGGTTTTTAGGGTTTATGGTTTTAGGTTAAGAGAAAATTCATTAAGGGTTTAGGGTTCATACATTGATAGGTACATACATACATACTTACATACATTTTAGTCTCAATATTAGGCACTAGAATGAACAAAAATATCATCAAATGATTTATATCTAAAATATTAGAGTAAATTATAAAAAGGGAAAACTACACCGGTGGTCCCCTAACTATCACCGTCTTCCTATTTTAGTCCCAAAACTATTTTTTTTCGCAAAACCGTCCCTTCTGTTACATAGTTCTCCTATTTTGGTCCCTCATCGTTAAAAACTAACGAAATTGCTGACGTGGATTTTTTTTAATTATTTTTTAAATATTTTTTTTATTTTCTCTCTCCTATATATATATTATTTAAATTTTTTATTCAGATTAATATGATGGTGACACGTGTCACCACCATAACAAAGAAAATAAATTGTACAAAGGGAGAAGCTGGGATTCAAACCCACGTCACCCTTGTCCTCAAGCCAATGGGTTAACCATTGGGCTAAACTCCAATTGTTAATATACTTTAGTACAAATTACATTTAAAACAATAAAATGGTTTTTTCTGATGCTTCTTATCACCGTCTCTCTTGCTACTCCCTTTTTCCTTTCTTTTTCACAGGGAAAGGTGCCTGCAATTTCCCACCATCTTTCTCCTTTTCTGTACTGTCTCTTCCATTTTTCTTCATCTTTTGTTTCTTTTTGTTTTTGCAGAACAGACCAGTCGCTCTTCAGCTTCCCAGTCCTTGTGCGTGTATTTTTTCTGGGTTTAACAGGGTTGGTTCACTCTTCGCTTTACTTGTTCTTCAACCTCTTTCAATTTTTTATTCTTAAAATTGACTGGTTTCTTCTTTTTCTGGTGTTTGATCTGTAGGATAGCTCTATCTTAGAACCTTGCATTCGTTGGATTAAGCTATAGCTCCCCCATCGTTGTATGTGCAACTGGTCTCCTAATACCATCCATTTCCTTCTTGCTTTCCATCGTTCTCAGATTCTTCATTTTCCCAAACCCATATTTTTCTTGTCGTTATCTATTTTTAGTTCAGAAAAAAGGGAAAACTCGTGATGATAACAAAACATGCATGATTCATGGGAATGGTAATAATTAACAAGTATTAAAACAGTGTCCTTGAAAAACATCCAAAAGTTGCCCGACGTTTCGATTATCATATAGGACGACAAAGCCCGAGTTGAGTGGCACCGGCAGCCGAGCCAAAGTGATTGGCACCTTGGTTTCAATCGTTGGAGCCATCGTAATAGAACTATACAAAGGCCCATTTATACGAAAATCCTTGTTCTTCTATGGCAACCATTACCAACTTAAGCATGTACCCAATGGTTTAAATCTAATTTGTACTAAAGCATATCAACAATCGGAGTTTATCCCAGTGGTTAATCCATTGGCTTGAGGACAAGGGGGACGTGGGTTTGAATCCTAGCTTCCCCCTCTGTACAATTTATTTTCTTTGTTATGGTGGTGACACGTGTCACCACCATATTAATCTGAATAAAAAATTTAAATAATATATATAGGAGAGAGAAAATAATAAAAAATATTTTAAAAAATCCACGTCAGCAATTCCGTTAGTTTTTAACGACGGGGGACCAAAATAGGAGAACTATGTAACAGAAGGGACGGTTTTGCGAAAAAAATAGTTTTGGGACTAAAATAGGAAGACGGTGATAGTTAGGGGACCACCGGTGTAGTTTTCCCTTATAAAAATTAAAAAATAATAAGAGTAACTTTCTGTGGAAAATAAAATTTTAGAGAATAAAATGAATAAAAATATCACCATATTAAAAATAATAAAATTTATATCTACATATATATACACACACATATACATATAAATATACATATATTATAATATATACATATACATGTATTGTTATAATTAATTAAACATATGCATATATATATATATACTAAAACACACATGTATACATACATACTAAAACACACACACACACACACATATATATATATATATATGCATGTATTTAAGTTTTAATATATATATGCATGTATGTATATATATATGTATACCCCTAAACAATACCTATAAACTTCAACCCTTAAATATTATAATCACTAATAATTAGAGTACAAGCCTAATCCCCTAATCCTTAAACTAATCTCATAACCCTAAATAATTAAGTTAACACATTTACCCCCAAACATGAATATCTAAATCTTACAGACACTATTCACTAATAATTAGAGTGCAAGCCTAATCACATAATCCCTAAACTAATCTCATAGCCTCAAACAATCAACTTGACCCACTTACCCTTAAACCCTAAACATACCCATAAATCTAACAAACAAAATAAATTGAAACATAAAAGGAAAAATCTAAAACTAAATTATTAATTAGAGCTCAAATCACAAATGAATAAAATTATTAAATCTAATTACTTACCATATCTTTATACGATGATTAAATCAAATTTAAAGCAAACCAAAAAGCTTAATAATTAATTAATTTATGAAGCATGGCCTAATTAAATAAAATTTAAAGAAACTAAACCAAAAGTTAAGACTAAAACCTAAATAACTTAAACCCTAGCCATCTAATTAAGGAAGGACCTAAATGATAATTAACTCCTAAATAAAAAAACTTCCTATCAATCAAAAAGAGGTCAGGTTCAAAGCAGGTCGGGTCAATTAACAGGTCGGGTTCAAAACAGGTCGGGTCCAAAACAGGTCGGGTTCAAAACAGGTCGAGTAATATCGGATCTCGGGTCAATTCAGTCGGGTAAAATCGGTTATCTACCATGTCGGCTTCGGGTTCGGGTTCGTTTCAGTCGGGCGCATATCGGGTTTCAGGTCCACAATAACATGTCCAATTCGGGTTCGGGTCGTTTTCAGTCGGACGCAGGTCGGGTTCGGTCACTACAGTAACAGGTCGAATTCAGGTTCGGGTCAACAACAGTCGGTTACAGATCGGGTTCGGGTCATTAAATTTTCAGGTCAAATCAGGTTCTGACTCGAGCAGGTTTCAGTCGGATTTTCAGGTCGGGTCAGCTTTTTACATCCCTATTCGTAACTGTAATATCTTCACCAATTATTATATACAAGGGAGAATTGATGAGTTGGTTAAGCCACAATCTAATATCCCTAACCGTTTCTAAATCAACCTCAGGAGGAGTGATGCAGTACAACAAAGCCTATTTGCACTCACTCAGATATGTTTACTCTAATAACATTTAATCATTTTTATTCATTTTTTAAATAAATTAATCTCATTAGATTGTACGTAATTACATTCTTAATCAAATATGATTATATAATTATAATTCTCGTATGTTATGAATATTTATCTATGTGGATGTCTATCATGATTAGAACTTTATCAAAGAAGTTTGATTTATTTATTATTAGGAATATTATCTCTATGAATTAGAGTTTAATGTATTATGTATTTCTTATGCCTATAAATAGATGATTCATTGAAGGCATTGTATACAAGTCTATATTTGAGAATAATACAAACCTCCCTCTTTCTCTCATCTCTTTGTTCTTCTTGTTCTTATTCTTGTTCTTCTTTATTTTATTCACAACACGTTATCAGCACGATCTCGCTCGCTCAATTACTGTGATTATTGTTGGTGGTTCTCGAAAAGAATTTCAATTTGATATTGGTAACTACATCTATCATATATTCAGCTTACCTTGGAAATTATGGTATGTTTTACTTATTTATATACTAATATAATGATTGATTTATCATTCTCCAAAAGTTAGTATATTCATATCTATTATTTGGTTATTATTTTAATTTATTATTATTTTATTCATACTTGAAGTAACTCTTGAATTAACGAAAATTAAAATTATCGTCGTACTTCATTAGATGGATTGATAAAGCAAACCAAATTAAAGCCCTCAAGGATTTCGGTTAAATGCTATTGGGCACACAAGTTGGAACATTTTATTACATAGTATATTAGTTTTATTCAAAGTTTTTATTATTCCATTCTAGTTTATAATTGATTCAATTCAAGGATTGTGTTGTCATGTGATTGTCATATATTTGTTTTATCATTATTATTATTATTATTATTATTATTATTATGGTAATTTATATGAATAAATTCGAGATATGAAACAACTTTATTATTTGTATCAATTACTTTGTATGTGAATCAAAGGCAAAAGGAATACGTTACTTTGATGTGTTTATATATTCATCAAAATGTCGCTTGATTTTAACTATGGTTGTTTATAATTTGATCACATCAATTATAGTTATGTTTATTCAACTTGATCTATGACTACTTTTATACTTTTTGATCTAGTCTCAAATAATTTTTTTTATTCTATTGATAAAAGTCGATGCTTTTAACCGTGTTTTGAGTTTTACATGTATTCAAATGAGTTTGAAAGAGACATGGTGTAAAAAAGATTATGAGAAGATACCTTGGTTCATTTGCTACGTCATCATTGTCTTTGAGACGAAATTCAATATCGGTAAACTCTATTTTATTTTTATCTTTTAAAATACAATTTTAAAGTGCGATAAATCATGATCTTTTAAAATACAAGAAGATTATTATAAAGTCTATATTTGCTCGAACGCAATATTTCTTCGTTGAAAAACTTAACCATAGACTTCTCCCAATTTCAAGTTACGAAAATTCGTCTTGATCCAAAAAGTTTTATGGGAGGCATTCCTTGAAGTGAATGCAAAGCATGATGTTTATTCCATGCGATTATCAATGATGGGGCAGTCCCTGAAGTGAATGCAAGCATGATGTTTATTCCATGCAATTATCAATGATGGGGCATTCCCTGAAGTGAGTGCAAGCATGATGTTTATTCCATGCAATTATTGGATCTGTTTCATTCCTTGAAGTGAATGCAAACATGGTAAATCATTATTCAATTAGAGACATAATTTCGATATAATCCAAGTATAATTGGCTGGACATCCCGTTCTGCGAGGCTACTGGTCTCAAAGGAGGTTTTTAAAGGACCTTGTGGACAGGTTTAACAATGCCGCGTACGAGGATTAAATCTTTGTTCTCTGTGATAAGGATATGTGAAAAAGGTTTTAAAGGCCCACTGGCTCTACTCCATTCCCTGAAGTGAATGTGAGATTATATTATGGAAGGAATAAAAAATCACATTAAAAGTTGTGGTCGTGGTCGAGGCTATGAATATACACATGAAAAATATAGTCATTTTAAGAATACTTCTACCCGCTGGTAGCGAAGTTATAAGGATGATAAGAGTGATAAAGATCATTCTAAGGAAGTGAAATCCTTTTACCAATGTGATGTTATAAACCATTGGTTTCGTACTTGTCAAACGCCAAAGTATTATGGACTTTATCCATAATCATGAATGATAAATGAAATAAAATATAAACAAAATTTGTTTATGACAAAAATAATTATGGCGTTATTAGTCCAACTCAATTGGATATTGTTAATTTTCTCATAACCCTTGAAGGGAATAATTTACCATTTATTTTATTTCCCTTACAACCTCTAACAGGAATAATTGTTTTTTTGTTTTTTTTAATGTTAATTCGTTTTATTTATTATTTATTTATGTTAGTTTGCTTTATCTTTATTTATTTTATATATTATTTATTTACGTTTTATTTTAATTTATTATTTGAAGAATATGATTACTTCCGGAATAAAATATACAATGAATTTTGGCTATTTATGCCTAGCAGATAATGCAAGTACTCATATTGTACTTAAGCGTAAGAAAAATATTTTTCCCATTTAAATGCAAAGGGAAATATGAGTAGTATTTCTCAAAGTACTAAAATATCAATACTTCGGAAGAGCACTTGAAAGTTTATCTCTGATAGATAATCGACTTGATATGATGTGCTATATTTTATATTTTTCATTCCTCGAAGTGAATGATACAAAGTACATATTTTCATTACCTGAAGTAAATGAAACAAAACACATTTTGAAAGGTGCACAATTATGCATTTCTCGATTAAAATGCAAGGGAATAATGTGAGTACTATATCCGGAAGTACTAATATCACAAAAGGCTCTGGTTGAGCAAATATGTTATTGTCAAATGGAACTTTATTCCATATTCAAAGTGCGTTATACTCGTCAAAGTCATAAAGAGAGCAATATGAGTTCGCAAACTATCCCTTTGGGAATTATAGATAACATATGTTATCAATTGGCATTTGAAATAAGCCAATATGGATATAAGTTCTGGTAGCCAAAAAGTCAGTTGAAAGCTCTAGAAGAGCTATATATTGCTACCAAAAGATAATTTCAATTGAAAGCTACAAAAGAGCTAAATATATTCCTATTTAAAGGAACAATTTTGATGGCCGTACTAGACATGTACGAGTGTGATTGAATTACATGTTATGGTAAACAAGGAGTTTACAAATTCAGAGATATATACACACATATATATAGTTGGCATGATCGGTTAGACCATCCTGATCAATGGTGCAGAAATTATTGAGATTTACATGCACATGTATTAAAAGAACTTGTAGTTCTTGTGGTGCTTATTCTCAAAGGAATAGATTAAATTCCACTTATTAAAGAACGTGAAGTTCTTGTGTTGCTTAAAGGAATTGATTAAATTTCACTTACTAAAAGAACCTGAAGTTCTTGTGTTGTTTGTTCTCAAAGGATATAGATGATCCCACTTACCAAAAGAATTAGAACTTAAAGTTCTTGTATTGAAGTTGAGACTGTATGTCTTGCATATCTGAACGAAATATGGGCCCATATATCCACAAATGTGGAAAGTTTTATATGATTTTAGTAGATGCATCTACATTGTTTTATCGACTTACAACCAGAAGTTTGTGAGATTGATTCTAAAAAATATTCAGATTATGAAGTTAGACTATTCGTCTTGAAAAGCTAGTGGGTTTATATTTTAGGCTATATCAGTTGTTACAAAGCCTATTGATTATGAAAAATATAGTTTAGCAAAGTTTCAATTGGATGCCTCCTATTTAATAGCTAAACTATGAGAACAAAAGAGTTATTATTTATATGGTGTTTTCATATAACAACACTTATACGCATCAAGCCAACGAGTTATAATAAACTCCCCGTTATGATTGATTTTTGGTCAGAAACCATACATTTCCCATTTTATGATTTTTGAATGTGCGATATGAATTGCTCCACCACAACGCACAAAATGGGTAAATAAAAAGGGTTGAGAATATATATTGAGTACGAGTCTCCTTTTTTGTTTAAATTCTTAAACATTAATTGGAGAATCATTTATGACATGATTTTTCTCAACATCAGGGGGAGATAATAATCAGCTGGATAGAGGAAAATGAATTATCATTATCTAGATCCTCGTATATGAACTAGAAGTTCATAAGATAATTCATGTTATTACATGTCAACTGCAGACATATTTACTGACCCAATTAGAGTAATTAAGTCTCATATACCAGCTGAAATGCTCTAAGTTTAAATTACATGTTAGAGCGAGAGAATGTAAATCATGCCTGAAGCATGATAGTTGAAATGGTTCCAATGATCAAAATTCTCGTAAATAGAAAGTAATATGAGATGGTCATATATTGGAGGCGGGTGCTCCTGAAGAGACCTAAGACATAACAAATAATAAAACTCTATAAGAGTTTCAGGTACCTGAAATAAAGATTGAAATCTTGAAGAGATCTAAATGAGTTATGTCATTACGAGAATGGAACCAGAAAATTGGAAAGTTGTCGACAACGATTTTACAAACAATTTTACATAAAACACTTCTATAGAAGTAAAGAAAGAAATCGAGGATCTTGTATAAAATCTATCCGGAAGTATAGATATTGAATTGGCCAATGTTGAAAGACGCTTTGAACTTCTAAAGTAGAAGTATTTGGACAAGCAGTCCAAACACCTAAAGGTGTAATGCAAGTGAGGCACAAATAAGTAGTCGTAAATACGATTGAACTATGATTTATGAAAATTTTTAATTACTTCATGGTGGATGCAATTACTTTGGCAGTTTTTGAAAATTTTACATGCGTCTAATTATTTGTGGATCCATATTTATCCTTGAAGGATCTAAAATGCTATAAGCATTTGGAAATTTCTGAGGAAATTTTTTTAGACATGTCTCATGAATATTTTTGGCGCATTTGGTATAATCGCCTTAGTGAATACTAATTGAGAAAATACTATAAGAATGATTAGATTTTCTTATGTATTTTATAAAGGAGTTTGGATCAATATCCATTATGATAATTTTAGAACTCCTAAAGAACTTCAAATTGGAAACTCATGAAGTACTTTCAATACAAGTATTTGAATCTTGACATCAAGTTTATCTCGACCTGAAGATCGAGCATTTTTATATATTTCTTTTGTCTATGAATAGACATAAGCTGAAAAAATCTTAAAGAAGATTCAATATGAATAGAGCATATCTATTGAGTATCTCAATAGTTGTAAGATTGTTGGATGTGAATAAAGATAATTATATCTTTTCTTGGTCTTGAAGCACTATATATTAGTTGGTCAATAAATATCTATGAATATACAAAGATCGTTACATTTAGATCTTCAAACATTCGTTGATGCCTCCTTAAATGTCGTAGAAATAATTGTTATGCACGAGGCAAGCCAAAAATGTGTTTGGCTAAGACTATTGACCCAACATATCCAAAAGATATGTGGATTTACTTTTACAAGATATGATAAAAGCTATCTTGTGTGAAGATAACGCAAGATGTATATCTCAGTTTGAAAGTGGATACATCATGGAACATATTACTCCAAAGTTTCATCCCTCACGATCTTTAGAAAAATGATATTCAAGATTAAATTATGAAGATTCAAAGATCTTCTGTGATGTTTGCATGAGGGAGAGTAAATACGCGTTGCACTCTTTTTCCCTTAACCGAGGTTTTGTCCCAATGAGTTTTACTGATAAGGTTTTTAATGAGGCAACATGTTATGCGTATCAAAGATGTGTGTACTCTTTTTCCTTCACTAAAGAATTTTTTTTCCCACTGGGTTTTTATCTTAGTAAGGTTTTAACGAGGCACATTATCTTAATAGACATCCAAGGGGGAGTGTTATGAATATTTATCTATGTGGATGTCTATCATGATTAGAACTTTATCAAAGAAGTTTGATTTATTTATTATTAGGAATATTATCTCTATGAATTAGAGTTTAATGTATTATGTACTTCTTATGCCTATAAATAGTTGATTCATTGAAGGCATTGTATACAAGTCTATATTTGAGAATAATACAAACCTCCCTCTTTCTCTCATCTCTTTGTTCTTCTTGTTCTTATTCTTGTTCTTCTTTATTTTATTCACAACATCGTAATTATTATCCTGAAACATGGGAGGTCTTTTCCAATGTCCCACCGTTGATTCTTAAAGCCAACTAAACTACCTTTAGCAATTACATCCACAAAACAAATTGTTATCTAAAAAAAGACAAAGACAACTTCAAACCCATGCGCCAACATTGGTATGTTTTAGCTAATAAAACACTATATTTAGTTAAACAGATGAATGCTATGTTATATATATATATAGCTCAGCCTGTGCATCAACTTTCATGTATTAGAAAGTAGATAAATAAATAACAGGGTTGGGATCCTTATTCCCTCAACGTAAGGATCGTATGGAGATTCATGGAATATTCCTCCTTTGTCATCTCTTTCTTGCACTCGGAGTTGGTGTTGATGGCTTCCCGATGAATGATTTGATAACTAAATTGCCGGGACAACCGGATGTTAATTTCCGGCAATTCGCCGGGTATATTGACGTGGATGATGGTGTCGCCGGCCTGAGTTTTTTTTACTATTTTGTGGAAGCTGAAAATGATACCATGAATCGACCCCTCACTGTTTGGTTAACCGGAGGTTAGTTCTTCTTCTTCTTCTAAATCACACCTTGGTAAATGTAACTTACTATACAGATCAGAAATAGTAACGTAATCTTATTCAGGACAAGGGTGCTCTTCTGTTGGAGATGCGTTCTCAAGTGTTGGTCCTTTTATTACAACAAAAAATGCTCGTGGTCTCGACAGAAATTTATTTTCTTGGAACAAAGGTTGCCTGGTCTAGTTTGTTTGAATGCTGCAATGTTTAACGTGATATGATATGATGTATGTGGTTTTAATCATGTTTAAATGTTGCAGTGTCAAATCTGTTGTTCATCGACAACCCTATTGGAGCCGGATGGTCATATTCAAATACAAGCAGCGATTATATTCACGGAGATGATAGTACCAGTAAGATGACAATATACATTATTGGATTTAAAATCAGATGTTTCAGACATGTTAACGAGTTTGTTTCTTACAGAAAAACGATTGGTTACCTTCATGCAAAAATGGTATGAAACATATCCAACTTTAAAGTCCAGGGATCTGTACTTGGCTGGAACAAGTTATGCAGGTTCAATAAACTTGACCTAACACCACTTACAGATGCAGTACATGACAATATCACATGTTCATTAGGTTGGTGGGTTGTTATTCTCAGGACATTACGTACCCAATTTGGCTAATGCTTTACTTGATGAGAACAAGCAATCCAAGGAATTGAAATTCAAGCTCAAAGGAATTGCTGTAAGTACATAATTGTGTTCTATCTGAATTACCATTTTCAAGTATATATTTGCCTATGAATACTGTTTTCAACAGCTGGGGAACCCAATGCTCCGTAGAAAGCTCGACCTTCTAGCAAGATACGATTTCTTCCACACTCTAGGGCTGGTTGACAATGGGACCTACGGCGAAGCCAAGAAGGATTGCAATACCATTGACGAAAACAATTACTTCTCCAAATTCGAAGCCAACTGGACTTACACTTGCGATTTGTTTATGAATTATACCCCTTTCATGTTTCACAGTGATGCTTTTGATCCTTATTATGAAAATTCCAAACTCTTTGATGCCATTCGCGATCCTTGTGACGGGAATTTAAAGGATTTGATCTTGGGCAAAGAGGTTCACATTTATTTCCAATGTTGTTCGTTTATATATATATATATATGGATGATACGATGTTGAAAATCTTTGTTTTTTTTTCAGCTCACCAAGGTCAGTCAGGGAGTAGACATGTGCACTTTCCTAAGGCCGAATTTCTATTTCAATCTCCCGGAAGTTCAGAAAGCTTTCCACGGGAATCGAACCAACATGCCATATCCATGGATGGGTTGTCAAGATATAACGTATGTTTTCCTCGTAACATATACGTTTCTCCAATTCCTTCATAGAATCACTTCTTTACCTCCTACGGAAACCATTGATCTTAACCTCTCATTTCAATTGATGTAGGGAGGGTAGATTTAAATACAACCCGAATGATAGGAACCGTGACATGCTTCCCGCGCTTAAAAGTCTTCTTCAACAATCCGTTCCCATCACAATATTCAGGTTGCCATTTATTCATCTCCTTTAGCTTTTCGTTCAAGAAAAATAGTAAAACTCAAGTAAACTGCTTCAATGTTACAGTGGAGATGTAGACGGTATAGTACCAGCAACGGAAACCTTGCAACATTTATACAAATTGACCGAGGAGATGAACATCAAATTGACAAAAGAAGAAGCTTGGAGTCATGAAAACAAGGTTCTTTTCTTTATGCATTTAATCATACGTGTATTTACCAGAATTTAACTTGTTTAATTTCAAATACTGAGCAGGTTGGAGGGAGGAAGTATTCATTTGGAGACTTGTTGACATTCTTCACAGTGATAGGAGGTAATCATCATGTTACAGTTTCTCGGCCTTCCGAATCTTTGTATCTTTTCACAAATTTCACAGTTAATCGAATGCACTGAGACAAGCAAAGGAACCTGCATAGCGCTGGGGTCTTGATTCATGACCAATCCGTCATTCATCGAAACAGGATTTGTAGTTGTAATATCTTATTGTGATACCTGAGAATACATGAAACTCCATACCCTTTATCTCATCAATAACAAAATTTCAATATTTTTCTCGCCATGTTATGTTTCTTTTTCACATCAATTCGTGTTTTGTATCATTTACATTTACATATATTATTGTATTTATATCATGTAGCTGCCTGGTATCCAACACTCTCGGTTTATTTTAAGATGCAACATACGCACCATAGGTGGCAGTTAAACGTCACTGTTAGTTTCAACCTTTCATCCTAATAATGAATCCAAAACAGCCGAAATTCGAAACAACTCGAACCCAAAATCAGTATGCAAAACGGAGATTGGTATATATATTTGTTCCGTTCATGGGTCACAATTGAGAATTTTCAGGTTTGTGTTGTTGTAACACCCGAGTTTTGGGGTCGGGAGTTGAGTGTGTGAGTCAGGTTCGAGTCGTTAGATTCGGTTTAATTAAAATAAGTTTTGGTTTTGTTTTAATAAGACTTGAATTTTAGTAATGGAAATTTCGTAAATTTTCAAAAGTAAAAAAAAAAGATGAGTAAAAGTCCTTTTTGAAACAAAAAAATGGTCTTCTTCTTCCTTGTTTCAATTTCCTCGACCAAAAAACCCCCAAAACCTCCTAGTGGTAGACTCTAGATTCTCAAACTTGGTTTGGTTCTAAAAGTGTACCCGAGTTGTCCTTGTTGTCCCCTACTAAGGGTAGCAAGGCCCTCGAGATATCCTCCCCTAGGTCGAATTACATGCCTTTATATAGGTCTTGGGTCGAAGTTTTCTAATATGGCAAGAATACAAGTTTAAACTAAAGTACAACTCTATTAAAGACTAAATCTTCTGAGTAGATAGATGTCTTTAATTCGTCCTCTTTTCTTGCCTTGACTCTCTTCATTGAACTTTGGGTTTGTCCTTCCTTCCGCTTCAGGGCTCAGAAAAATATGAGAGTGGTCCATGATAGACCTGCTTGAAATCCTCTATCTGTCGAGCTCCACTTCACTTTTTCACCTCAGCATTCAACTATCGTCATGGCTGCCACGACAGTTGTCACGGCAGTCATTGTTTTTCGACTCCAGCTCCGCAATTCGCCTCTGCTCCTTTGCTGCCCTGGGTCTGCCGCAGCAGGTACCTGCAAAAGTAACCAATTTTAGCAGCAACTGTGCAATTTTATCTAATTGTGATATAAATGCAAAAATCTATCCTAAATGCAATGAATCATGCGTGAGTGCAATAAAAATATGGGTAAAAGATGGGTAAAATATAGAACTTTTATGCACTCAACACACCCCCAAACTCAAGTCCTTGCTTGTCATCAAGCAAATACAACCTAAAAATAAACTAACATCTTTTTGGCTTGGCTTATTGCAATGAACTTCTCATTACCTATAACACTTTCTCCATCAAGAGCAGTACCTTGTCGGGTGTTTATGGATTTATATGGAACAATGCTATAATTCTTGTGCAAATGTGTGTAGGTTTTATGAACAAATATGTGTCTAGACTCCCTTAGCTACTAGAATAGTTATGCTACCCACTTGAATTTTTGTGCCAGTTTCATTTTTTTGGAAGGAATTCTTGGGCTCTTTTAGTTTTTACTTAGACTAAAAAAAGTCTTTTTCTTTTTCTTCTACTTTTGTTTTTACTAGAGCCTATTATGGGCACCTCTAGTTATCTCCATAGAGCTGTTGTGAGGCAGTTCTAAGGGAACTGAGTCTAAAATTTTCTTTTTCTTTTATTCTTTTCCTAGAGCCGGTGATAGGCACCTCTAGAGGAAACTCAAGTGTTAAGTTTCCCTATTCTAGTTCACTAACAGAAGCCTAGACAACATATAAGTCACAAGGGTGTTTTAGATTTCAGAAATAATGCAAGGCTCTAAATAATTCCTAAAACATCCTAAAGGCACTGTCACGACAGAAAATGTCGCAGCAGGTAAGTTCAGTTCAAAGTCTTAAGCCAAATCATTTTTTGACACAAAAATAAACTTAAAATGGGACACAATCTAAAGACACAACTTAACAAGTTCATTAATAGAGGGATGCCCACCCCCAACTCGAGGGTTGCATTGCCCTCAATGCTTGACAATAATGAAAATTAAAAAAAAAAAACAGAAAATCAACATCACAAAAATAGATAAAATAACAGCAAAGACAACAAATATATAAGAAAAGCACTTAATTTGATGAGTTGACGTCGTTGTTGCTGCTGACTTGGAGCTACCGGCGGGCAGTGACCTTGACGGTAGGGGCTTGCTGGGTGCTGGGAGATGGGGAGGCCATTTTCTTCTTTGCCTCTCGAGGTGGCTGGACTCGAGTAGGTGAGATGTGGGAGGGGGGGCTGGTCCAGGACCTCAAGATCATCATCGCTGCTGATGCTATCTGATATGTCGTGGCAGGGTCCTTCGATAGTCTCGTTCAGCTTCTTCCTCTTCATTGGAGGGAAGTCCTTAGAGATGTCTCGGACGACAGATGGTTCTGAATCGGAATCGTCCTGCCAGACGGAGGATGAGGAGAACCCTTCAAAATATTTGGAGTCGATCTCCGGTAGGGGTTCCTTCCTTTTCTCTCCGCGGGGGGTGGCAGATTGTATGCCTCCGTCTATGGTCGTGGCAGGTGTGGAGGCAGCAGTGGATGTTCTCGGGCTCGCAACAAGTGTGAGTGCAGCAAAGAGATTTTCTAGGAAGGAGGGAAATTGCACATTGGTAAAATTTAAATCATTTTTTATGAAATTTATCGTTACGGCGGTGAAATCCCTCATAAAAACCATGAGGCCGAGCTGTCATTCCTCCATCGTTTGCAGCAGCTTTAGGATCTGCCTGGAGGTGTATGTCAGTGGTGTTGTCGTTGTCTGCTCCGGTTCTGTTGTGGCAGCTTCAGTGGGCTCAGGGTCTGTCGTTGCTTCTGTCGCGGTAGTAGGGTCTGCGTAAGACAGAAGAGTGGCAACCTTTAGTTCCATCAAACTGAAGATGTTCTGCTGTGTTAACCTTTCCCTAAGACTTTGACATCTTCGTTGATTTCTAGTACGTTGTTGCCTCGATAGAGTGTGGTGATGAGGTAGGGGAAGACTAGAGGGCCTGATGGTCGGAGAGCACACTCGAGGATGTCGTCTCGGATGTATCGATCGACATTGATTTGCCTCTCGTTGAGGATGGAATGCACAAGGGCTAGTCGATGCCGGTAAACAGCGGTGTTGTATGAGATAGGCAGGAGGCGCTTCTTCACGAAGTGGTTCCACAGCTTGGCTTGTGGTGTGAGCTGGGTCCTTCGTACGGTCCATCGGTGCTTGGGATCCTCATTCCACTGAGTGCCCTCCTCTTTCAACTCTGCCATGATAGCATCATAGTCTGTCGACGACAGACTATTCACAAACCTCCGGTGGGTATCTTCTTTCTTGCTCACGTAGAGACCATATAGTGTGTTGATATATGTCCGTTCGAGGAAGATCTCCTTGCCCCTAACTGTCACTATCGTGGCATCTTTATCCGGGACGGCAGCGTAGAACTCTCGAACTAGGGTAACGTTCATTTCTTCTAGATGGGCAGCGAACATCTGCCACTTGAGCGCGATGATTTTCCGGGCGATGAAACTTTCGAGCCTCAATTCTCTAGTCTTTTGGGTGTAGGTAAACCCTCTTTCTTTCCACATCTCTCTCTTCTAGAAGGAGCCATAATACCTCCTTTCAGAATCGGTGGATACGAAGCGGTTGGATATTTTGTTGTGGCTTGGGGTGGAGGCTGCCGAGGTAGAGGTTGAGGCGGCACTGCGTCAGGTTGATCTAGTGGCCATTGCAAGGAACTGTAGCAAAATGAAAAAGAGTTTTCTGAGATCTAAATTTTGGGAAGCAAGTAGAGAGAATAAGAATGAGATGAAAAATGAAAGGGGGGGGGGGTAGGGGTTTATATAGGACGGGGTTTTCAGCCTGTTGAAGCTGACGACAGGCATGAATAACGGGGCCAGCTGTCACGCGGTTTCCTGACACGTCTGTCACGTGTTTCTGTGTCTACTACGCGTCTATTACGTGTTTGTGTGTCTGTCGCGACAGCTCTGTGACAGGCTGTATTTTCCGCATCTACCACGATAGCTGGTGATAGGCATTGACGACAGGCTTGTCCGTTGGGCTTTTTGGGCTGCTGTGAATATGGCGGGCTGGTTCATTCCTCCTCTTTGCTTTTCTTCCTTTATTTCCTAAAAACATAAATAAATAACTAGACTACATTAAAATCTTATTTCCTAAAAATAAAACTTTATTTCCTAAATAATAAATAATAATTAAAGAAAATAAAATAAAATAAAGTTAAATTAAATTAGGGATGCCTTGGGGGCATCTCCTAAAGTAACTACTTCCTACATCCTTGGGGATTCAGTCCCTGATAATGCTTGAGCCTCTGTCCATTAACTTTGAATTGGTGCCATCCTTGATTGATCTAATTGTAATGGCACCATGAGGAAAGACTTGGACAACTTGGAAAGGGCCAGAACACCTAGATTTAAGCTTTCCTGGGAAGAGCTACAACCTAGAGTTGAACAACAACATCAGCTGCCCTGGGCATAATTGTCGTGGTAGCAGTTTTCTGTCATGCCACCTCTATGTTTTGTCTTTGTAAATCTTGGCGTTGTCGTAGGCCATTGCTCGAATTTCTTCAATCTCATTCAAGTCCAGTAGCCTTTTCTTCAATCTTATTCATTTCCCACAAGAGGCTGGGAATGGTCCCATGAAGTTGATCCCCCAAACGTCAAAGATCTTGACCTCAAGAATGTTTTGCAGTTGCATCTCATTTCTCCTTGATATGTTTCCAGTTCTTTGGCATTTATCATAGCTTTTGTAAAAAGCTTGTGCATCCTTGAACAACATAGGCCAATAGAATCCAGACTGCAGAACCTTGGCAGCGGTTTTATTTCCTCCTAGGTGTCCTCTATAAGGGGCAGCGTGACAGTGGTGCAGTACTTCTTTCTGTTCCTCCTGTGGTATGCATCTCCTGATGATTTGATCTGCACAATGCTTAAAGAGAAGAGGTTCGTCCCAATAATAATGTTTTGCATCATTTTGGAACCTCTTCCTTGCTTGGTAATTAAGCTCATGAGGTAATAACCCACTTACAATATAATTGACAATGTCAACATACCAATGGGTTTCAGAAAGCTTACATGCCGCCATGGCTGTCGCGGCAATGCTGGTGGTAGCAAACAACTGCTCATCAGGTAAGGTCTCCAAAATGTTGGTCTTGTCTTTTTCTTGATTCCTTTCCATCTCCAGCCTTGACAAGTGGTCTGCTACTTGGTTTTCTGTCCCTTTTATCCTTAATGTCAATGTCGAATTCTTGTAGCAGCATAATCCAACGTATCAATCTTGGTTTAGCATCCTTTTTGGTGAACATATACTTGAGTGATGGGTGGTCTGTATGGACCACCACTTTCGTTCCAAGTATATACGGATGGAACTTATCAATTGCAAACACCACTGCTAGAAGCTCCTTCTGTGTTGTGGTGTAGTTTATTTGGGCATCATTCAATGTTTTGCTGGCATAGTAAATTACATAGAAGAGTTTATCCTTCCTCTGCCCTAATGCTGCCCCGACAGCATAATCATTGGCGTCACACATTATCTCAAATGGCAAGATCCAGTCCAGTGGATGCATTATCGGGGCTGTTACCAGCTTTTCCTTTAGTGTTATGAATGCTTCAGTACATTCAATGTTGAAGTCGAAGGGGTGATTCTATTCCAACAGGTGGCAAAGAGGCTTAGTAATCTTCGATAAATTTGTTATGAATCTTCGATAAAACCCTGCATGCCCTAAGAAACTTCGTATCCCTTTGACTGTGGTGGGTGGCGACAGCTTTTCAATAACCTCTATTTTGGCTCTGTCTACCTCTATGTCGCGGCAGCTAACCTTGTGGCCCAGTACTATGCCTTCATCCACCATAAAGTGGCATTTTCCCAGTTTAAAACCAAGTTCGCCTTTTCGCATCTTTCAAGGACCTTCTGCAAATTGCCTAAACAACCGTCGAAGCTGTCTCCAAAGACGGAAAAGTCGTCCATGAAAATTTCTAGGAAATCCTCCACCATGTTGGAAAATATTGCCATCATGCACCGTTGAAAGGTTGCTAGTGCATTGCAGAGCCCAAATGGCATTCTTCGGAAGGCATATGTGTCGTATGGGCATGTGAAGGTGGTTTTCTCTTGATCCTCTGGTGCGATTGCGATCTGGTTATAACCTGAGTAACCATCAAGAAAACAATAGTAAGGCTTCCCTGCTAATCTATCTAACATTTGATCGATAAAAGGTAAGGGGAAGTGGTCCTTCCGTGTAGCTTTACTAAGCTTCCGGTAGTCCATACAAACCCTCCACCGGTCACAGTCCTGGCTGGGATTAGTTCGTTGTCCTTATTGGTTACAACGGTTATGCCTTCTTTTTGGTTACATATTGCACCGTGCTCACCCGCTTGCTATCCGAGATGGCGTATATTATTTTGACATCAAGCCACTTGATGATTTCCTTGCGTACTACCTCTCACATAGCTTCATTCAGGCATCTTTGGGCATCAATTGTCGGCTTATGGTCACCCTCCAAGAGGATTTTGTGCATACACACTGTCGTGTTGATGCCTTGGATATCGGCTATGGTCCATCCAATCACATTCTTGTGCTTCTGTTTCATTTTCACCAGCATCTGTTCCCGCTCCTGCATCAACTTAGAGGAGATGATTACGGGAAACGTATTATTTAAACCAAGAAAAACGTATTTAATTTTCCCTGGCAGGGGTTTAAGGTCTAACACAGGTGGTTGTTCAATGGAAGTCTTTTGAATTACATGTTCGTCCGAGGTGTAATTTAAAGGCTCGAAGAACTTACCTGGACGTGTGCCTATCCAATTTACCTCCTCAGGATCTTCAGTGTCTGAGGGCTCACCATCGTCGGGGCTGTCGTGATAGTCTTCAAGGTAACTGCGGTGGCAGTGACCAAATTTCATGTCGTAACAGTTCGACCTGATGCAGGGTTGTTCCAGGACTACTTCTAAAATCGTTTTGCATTCTTCCTCTGCATCAGCTTGTTTTATTGCTTGGAGAACATTGAGTTTGATTTGCTGGTCATTCACTCTCATAGTAGTTCTCCTTTCTCTACATCGATCATTGTTCTGCCTGTGGCTAGGAAGGGTCGTCCCAGGATGATCGATGCGTTTTCATCTACTTCACAATCTAAAACAAGAAAATCAGCAGGAAAAATAAACTTATCCACTCTTACCAGTATATCTTTGATATTTCCTTCCAGTTGTACGTAAGAATGGCCTGCCAGCTGCAACATGACTGTCGTGGGCCTTGCTTGTCCAATACCTAGTTTCTTAAATACAGATTTGGGCATTAGATTAATGCTAGCACCAAGATCATAAAGTGCCTTACCCAAGAATTTATCGTCAATTATGCCAGGTATGATGAAGCTCCCAGGGTCCTTCTTCTTTTGGGGTGGAATCTTATGCAAGATTGTCATGCATCCTTCTGTCATCTTTATTGTTTCAAACTGCCCAAGTCTAGACCTTTTGGACATTGCATCCTTGAGAAACTTAGCATAACCAGACATATGCTTGATGGCTTCTAACAACAGAATATTGATGTGTACTTGCTTGAAAATATCATATATTTTCTTAAGCTGGTACTCCTGCTTTTATTTCTGTAACCGTTGTGGAAAAAGGGGTGGAGGATGGTAGTCTTCAAGGCGTCCTTCACATGGAATTCGAATCTGAGGAGGCTTGAGTTCTTCAGCTTCCTCTATCTGCTCCTCTATCCCTTCTGCTGTCGTGGCAGGTGTGGCGACAACAGGTTGTTTCTCATCTGTCGGGACAATGTTCTTGGCAGGTATCTGTAGGGTCGGTTCAGCAGATGTTTCCTTTATTTCCGGCCCTTGTAGTTGTTCCCCACTCCTTGTTGTGATCGATTTGCACTGCTCATGTGTGTGTTTTCTAGTGACCTCGGTGTCACTAGGGAATACTGGATTCTGCCTCGGTTTGATGTACTGTGAAACTTGGCCCATATGTGTCTCTAGAGATTTTAGAGTGGCTTCATGGTTTGTCATTCTCATCTCTGTTTTGTCCATAAAGGTCTCAGTTTTCTTGACAAAGTGATCCATGTTTTCCATGTAAGCTCCCATTTGAGACATGAATGTTGCCAGGGTATGTTCCAGCATACTAGGTGCTACTGTCGGCTGCTGTCGTGACAGTATTCTGGGCACTCCTTGGTTCTGGTTGTTCTGCACTTGAGGGTTCAATGCATTGTTCGGATTGCTCCAAGAAAATTTGGGATCCTTCCTCTAGTTGGGATTGTAGTTGTTGGAGTCATAGTAGAGCCTTGTTATAGTTGATGAGTTCTCAAATTTGTCATGTTTCACATGCTACTTTTCTAGTTATTGTGACTTCTAGCTGTAACTCCCTTAGCCCGGCCTAGACGGTTGACCCGAACTACGAAGATTACACGGGGAAAACCAAAGTCAACCTGAAAGTCAACCTTGATTAACGACCCTTTTTTTCCTTTTTAAACTTGTCTAAATTCATAATAACACTAAGTGTATTCTTGATAAGAACATATTCAAAAATCACAGCATTCATAAAACATTTAGGGACTCAATTGTACAACATACAAATTTAGGGACCAAATTGCAAATTCAGAAAATTTTGAAGACTTTACCGAATTTTAAGTTACCAATTTGAAATTAATTTTATTTCATGCTTCTCTGCCAAATTTCATGTCAAACGGACATCTCAAACTCAACCAATTGCATATACAAAGATTGATACCAAAACGTGAGAATTTCAAAACATTTAACCATCAGATTCAGTGCCCAACGGTCGAGTGTTCCGAAACGGGGAAGACCCGTTCCAAAATGAGGGACCGTTCCAAAACGAGTTGCGAAACAGGACTTGGCAGTGGTAAATCCATTTCGGAACAACCCTACATGTTTCGAAACGCTAAGGCCATTTCAGGCCCTCTGTTCCGAAACGGTAGCACCCGTTCCGATACGGACTGCCCAGAATTGCAGAATTTTGCTGGTTTAGCACACTTTCAACCCATCAAACACACTCATATGACCTCCATATCATGCACAAAAGTCATCAAACACTTAAGGAACATACTAGCATCATCAAAACACAATCATGGCATCATTTGGGCAAAACTCCAAATCTAGAGGCATGCATCCTATATTGAGAATCATGCAATCATCAAATCACCAAAACCAAATACCAAATGGCCATTTACATATTCCAACATCATCAAAGGCATTAACCAAACTTAGGGAGTCCAAAACATCTCCCAAAACCACAATCTAGGTTCCCATTGTCAAATGCCAAAAGCTAATAGTGTTAGGAAAACATTCACCATACATGAGCTTAGTCTTTCACTTGGATCCTTGACCTCCTTGCTGCCCTTAAAGCACTTCAATGCTCTGCATTATTGGTTTAAGAAAGAGAGAGCGTAAGCACATAGCTTAGTGAGGAATGCTCAATTAAAACATCACAATAATGCATTTGTAAAAACACCTTTTCAAGGCCTTTAGTTACAAAACAACATTCATCATGCATTTATGCATACAAACCAAGCATCTCATGCTTCAAATCATCAACATGTCATATTGGCTTTCAAGTGATAATTCATAACTATTTTACAATTCAAGACACAATCGGATACGCGGATTACAAGCGTTGTCCCATACGCTTCATACACACTACCAATATCAAGGTGGAGTATACGGTACAATCACAACCCCTCAACACCCGTGATGGAGACTATGGTACAATCACAACCCCTCCCCATCACTCATTGGCAGTTGTATAACATCACTATCGAGAACACGGGACACACAACACAAGGTCCACACATGGACTTTTAACCACCATTGTGACCTTAACACAAGATCCACTCATGGACTTTTAACCACCATGGTGATCTTAACCATCTCGTTAGTGTACTTGGATGGAGTTTACGGTACAATCACAACCCCTCAACATCCAAGGCAATGTTATTCACGGTGCACCCAATCCTATAGCCGGCTAACTATATCCGATTCAAGTACTTTTAAATCAACACATCACTTGCCAATGTACATCATTTAACATCATCAATTCACTGTTTTAAAGCATTTAACAAAGCCATTAACTATCATGCATCACTATGCATCAAAACCACATTTATCAATGTTCAAAACAAGGATCTCTTACCTTGAGCATCCTTCAACACATGGCTTATAAAACCAGCATTAAACATGCTAAAATATGCTTTCAAAACAGAATTAAAACATGCAAATAAACCACATTGCATCCAACCATCTCATGGTTCATCAAAAAGAGAGTTTTTCCGAAAACTTACTCTTGAGCTTAGCTAAGTTGTTTAGACTTAAACTAAGCTCCCATAACCTTCAAACATTGGTTTCAAAGCTGAAAACCAAACTTCACTCACTGATTCCGTTTCGCAAGCTTGCCGAAACACCAATCAAGCTTCCGGATCAACACCACAAGGATCCGAAGTTGTCTCCCCTGTTTTAAACACATCAAAGCAGATGATTAATGCATCATCATGCATTAATATCTTCATCCAAACCCCTAAACTCGCTGCTCTCATCAACATTCACATTTCGGCTACCAAACACAACCGAAATCACATCCAAACACCTCTACAACAATACCCAGCCAAGATCCATCAATTCCAAACATTCTTAAACATCAACTAACATCCAAAAAGGATCTAATCACGTCCTTATACCTCCAGCTATAGCAGAACATCAAAATCACCCCAAAAACCACCATTAACTCAATCAAAAACTTAGGAAAATCAACCCATCCGGGATTGCATTGATTAAACCTCAATTAAACATCATTTATACATCCAATTTACATCAAAAAGACATCTCAAAACAGAGCCCAATCATTTAATACGAATTTCTTCAAAATTAAATCCAAATCTTGCATTTAAAGCCAAGATCAAGAACACATCATTAAAACCTTTAATAAAACTCAAATCAAGGATTGAGAACTTGGGAATTTCAGTAAAGAACTGAGTATTTAGAGGAGAAGGACGTTCATACCTCTAAATGTGAGTTTCTCCTTGTTTAAAGCCAAGATTCTTGAAAAATCAATAAGCAAATGATAAGGATTTGATGTAGGAATGATTAGAAGCCAATTGGAGATTGAAAAATCATCTTTAAATGTTAAAATCAGAGGAAAATGGCTGGGGAAATGTGTTTGGCTGAGAGAAAATTGAGAGAAAATGAAGTGGGAAAAATTTGAGAAAAGTTAGTTATGAATTTAAAAATATCTATTTCCCCCTTTTTCCTTTTATTAAATATCATTTAATAAATGTTTAATATTAAGAAAAATCTGGAGAAAACTCTTCTTGGGTAAATTAGCTCCTTAAAGATTCAAAGTTTCAATCCTTCTAAAACAGTCACCAACATTTCAAAAATTACATTTTAGTCACTAACTTGAAATGTCACATTTCGAAACCTCATTTTGCAAAATTGATTTCACCACTCTCTTACATATAATAAAAGATGATTTTTAAATATTTTTCCATATTTTTAATGCATCCCGAACTAGGCTTTCACTAAAATCACCTTTTATATTCGAACTGAAATCTGACCGGTCCGATTCAAACCCAAAACTTCTAAGCCCAAAATTGGGGTGTTACAACTCTCCCCCCCCCCTTTAAGAAATTTCGTCCTCGAAATTTACCTGAAGGAAAAAGATACGGAAACTGCTTCAACATGTCATCCTCCCGTTCCCACGTGGCTTCCTCAACACCACGATGCTTCCACAACACCTTTACCAACACAATAGTCTTGCCTCGAAGAACTTTACTATCCGAATCCAGAATCTTCACCGGTTCCTCATCATAGGTCAAATCCGGATTCAATTCCACTTCTTCCACAGGCATCACATGGGAAGGATCCGATCTATACTTCCGAAGCATAGAAACATGAAACACATCATGAATCTTTTCCATCTCTTGCGGTAACCTCAACTTGTACGCAACAGGACCCACACGCTCAATCATCTCGTATGGTCCAATGTACCTAGGGCTCAACTTACCCTTTCGGCCAAACCACATCACCTTTTTCCAAGGCGAAACTTTCAAAAACACACGGTCACCCACCGCATACTCAATCTCCTTACGCTTCAAATCCGTGTAAGACTTTTGCCGATTAGAAGCTGCCGCTCACAAATGAGCTTCACCTTCTCGGTGGTTCCTTTCAACAAAGCTGGCATCGAAACCAACTTCTGACCCGTTTCAGCCCAACAAAGAGGAGTCCTACACTTCCTCCCGTACAAAGCATCATATGGTGCCATTTGAATACTCGCCTGATAACTATTATTATAGGCAAACAACACCAAAGGCAGATGTTTCTCCAAAGAACCCTGAAACTCAGCCACACAGCACCTCAACATATCTTCTAACACCTGGATAACACGCTCAGACTGTCCATCCGACTGTGGATGATAAGAAGTACTGAAATTCAACCGTGTACCCAAAGCCTGATGCAAACACTGCCAGAAACGCGATGTAAACCTCGGATCTCTATCCGACACAATCGACTTTGGCACACCATGCAACCGCACTATCTCAGCAATGTACAGCTCCGCAAGCTTGTCCAAAGTATACGTAGTATGCACAGGCAAGAAATGCGCACACTTTGTCAGGCGATCCACAATCAGCCACACCGAATTCTTCTTCGATGGCGACAAGGGCAAACCAGACACAAAGTCCATGGTAATCCTTTTGATGAGTTCTCAAATATGACACATTTCATTTGTTATTTTCTAGCTATTGGGACTTCTTGCTGCTTAATCCATGCTGTTTTCGTTATATTTTGTGCAGGGACCCAATTCTGGAAATAGCAGTGAAAATGAGGCATTTCTGCAGTTTTTATTATAATTCTGTCATGACTGGCATCATGGGCACGACACCGGGCACGACGCGTCTGACGTGGCAATGACGTGGCGACTTCTAGAAGCTTCTGGAACGCTCTGGAAGATGTTATCAGCTTATCCGATTAGATTCCTGCATTTAAATTTTAAAACATTTGAATTGTTTTATCTTTTGTTTATTATTTTAAATTATTTCATCACTTTATCTTTGTAAATTTAAGCCTATAAATACCACCCTTGGTAAAGGCTTAGATCCATCAATCATTTTAGTTTTTATCTTTGTAAACATTTTTAGTTTTAATTCAAGTTCTTTTTCTTTATTTTCTTGTTTCATTTATTTTATGTTATTTAATTATTTTTCCAAAACCAAGTTAAGCATGATAATCAATATCATGCTTAGCTAAATTTCTCGAGCCAAGAGCTAGCTAAATCAATTCTAATCGTGAGAATTGAACATTGCCTAAATTCCTTCGGGAATACATTTTTATCTTTCGGTTTAGATAGTTTGGAAATCGGCCTTACTAAAGTTTTTAATCGTTTTTCGAATCAAAAAGAGCTCGTTGATCTGGAATCGTTTAAAAACATAGTTGGGAGGAAGGATCGGCCTGTGGCAATTTCGACTTCCTGTGAACACTCTTAGCGGCGGTCCGCTAAGGAAAGATAAAATCAGAAGCGATTCTTTTTAAGACAATTTCTGAGTCGGGCTTTTCCTGCTTTCAAAACTAAACACTTTAACGGCGATAGACGTGGCTAATTTGTTTAAGAATCAACCTTCGAAGATAGTCTTGGGAGGATTGGTTACTCGAGAGAGAAGCAAGTTGCGACGGGTTGGGCCTCGCGGACTGTAACCGACATGATCCCCGGAGTAAAAATCTATTTCAATGATCGAAGGAATTGACAAGGCTAGCTCGAGGCTATTTCACATACTTGGTTTTCCTTATTTTTAATTTGTGCATTTTATTTCATTACTTCATCCAATATCAAATCACTCCCCCATTTTATTTAATTATTCTGCAGATATTCCTGGAAGTAGTAATCGAAGCAATCTTCAGTCAATAATTCCAGCTAATCTCCTCGTGGATCGACCCTCTTTCCCTATATTTACTTAATTTCTTTATTTTATTTTTAGTCGAAAGAGGTTAATTATTTATTTATTTTTGACCGGTTAAACGACGACTTGTCAAAATTGGCGCCGTTGCCGGGGAGATTTATTTTCGGCAATTTTTGACTGATTTTGTTTTATTTTATGACCAGGAAGAATCCTGGTACTTTGGCTCCATATAACCCGGAAATCGAAGCAAGCGCTCGTAGAACTCACGGCGAGACCCTTCGACGAAAGAAACAACAAAGCACACGACAACTCGAACAAGAATCCACCTTCGAATCTACACCAATCGAAGAACCTACACAGGAACCAGAACCGATGGCGGAACAAACGATTCGAGAGCTGAACGCAGCCCCTACTGTGCAACAACCCCTTTGTACCGCCTTTCCTCACGGTGATACCCCATTCCAACTCAAAACGAGCCTGATTCACCTATTACCCACCTTTAATGGCCTCCCTACTAAAAGCCCACATAAACACCTTGCCGAATTTCACATGGTGTGCAACAGCATGAAACCGCAAGGAGTTTCAGAGGATCAGATAAAACTAAGGGCTTTTCCTTTTTCCTTAGCCGGAACGGCTAAAGAGTGGTTATTTTATTTACCTCCGAATTCTATTAATACATGGGCTGATCTTTCTCGTGTTTTCCTTGACAGGTATTTCCCTGCAGCAAAAGCGACTGAACTTAGGCGAAGCATTTTGAGTATCCAACAAATGCACGACGAATCCCTATATGATTATTGGGAAAGGTTCAAGAAGCTGTGCGCAAGCTGTCCGCAACATGGCCTATCCGAGCAAACACTCCTTCAATACCTATATGAAGGAATGTTACCAATGGACAAAAAGATGGTAGATGCAGCAAGCGGTGGCGCGCTCGTTAACATGACTCCTACTGCGGCGAGAACATTAATCTCCACAATGGCTGCAAACTCGCAGCAATTTGGTTCTACAAGTGAACCCAGTCGACGGGTTCACACAGTAAGTACAATTTCATTGGAGAATAAAATTGATAATTTGACTAATATTGTGTATTCTCTTGTTTCAGGGGAGATAAAAGCTGCTAAGGTATGCGGAATATGCACTATGTCAGATCATGCAACCGACTTATGCCCATTATTGAGAGATACGTCTAGTGCCCAAGTTAACGCCATACACAACTTTCCCGGACCTCCCCAAAGACCTTATAACCCACATAGTAATACATACAATCCCGGTTGGAGAGATCACCCAAACTTGAGCTACGGTAATCAGAACCCAAATTACCAACCTAGGCAACAACCTCCCTACCAAAACCAAGCACCCCAAAAATCCTCGCTTGAGTCTATTGTTGAGAGATTGGCAGTTTCGCAGGAAAAATTCCAAACCCAAACACAATCCCACCTCCAACAAATCGACAAGCAAATAAGCCAACTAGCTCAAGCCGTTAGCCGTATGGAATCCCAGGGAAAGCTACCATCCCAAACCGAAACCAACCCAAGGGAAAACGTTAGTGCGATAACTTTGCGTAGTGGAACAGTTTTAACGCCTAAACCGCCCAAGCAAGATGAGCAAAAATCCGACGAGCAAGGCAACTCTTCGAAGGACCAGAACGAAAAGTCTACACCCATTGCAGGTAACTCTAAGTCCAATATTTTTGTTTCTACTTACGAACCTGTTCCTCCTTTTCCAGGTAGATTGTCGAAACGAGATAAAAAGGAGGAGGAGAAGGAAATTTTGGATGTATTCAAGAAAGTAGAAATTAATATTCCACTTCTTGATGTTATTCGAAAAGTGCCCAAATATGCAAGGTTCTTGAAGGATTTATGCACAAACCGAAGGCGACTATCCGGAAATGAAAAGGTTAACCTTGGTGAAAATATTTCGGCCATCTTTCAAAAGCCGTTGCCGCCAAAGTACAAGGACCAAGGTATGTTTGTGGTTCCTTGTAAAATTGGGAATGTTGGGATAAAAAGGGCGATGTGCGATTTAGGCGCATCTATCAACGTCATGCCGTTAAGCGTTTACAACAAAATTTCGACTGAACCATTGAAAGAAACGCGAGTGACGGTTCAATTAGCTGATCGATCAATCATCTACCCCGAGGGAGTACTAGAAAACGTGATGGTACAGGTAAAAAAATCTCATTTTTCCTGCTGATTTTTACATTATTGACATGGAAAATGATCGCAGCAATAACGGATCCGAAATCTTGCTTGGCCGACCTTTCCTATCAACTGCGCATACAAAGATTGATGTCCGCGACGGCATCTTAACTATGGAGTTTGATGAGGAAGTAGTTAAATTTGATATGTACAAAGCTATGAAGTATCCTGATTCGGTTGCAAGTTTAAATTTCGTTGATATTATAGATCCGTTAGCTGATGATTTGATCGAAACTAATTTGTGTTATGAATTTTGTAGGGAATTCGCAGATCTCGACGATAAAAACAAAGTCAAAATTATTTCAAATCTTTCTTCCCTTTCTGATTTTCGATTAATTCCAATTCGAACTAAACATTTTCCATCAATTTTGCAGGAACCAAAGCCAAGGTTGGAATGGTTTGATTATATATTTTTAGGCGACAACCAAACTTTGCCAAACATCATCTTGAGTAAGTTGTCTTGGGAAGGAGGTAGAGTTGTTGTTTTGCGCACAAAAAGAAAGATGAAGGAAGACGTTAAAGCGACGAGCGATGGACATTATCGATTGTTTGAAGACCTTTATTTTGAAGAGCCGAAAATTTAGCAAAGGTCGTCGAGCTAAACGACGTTAAACAAAGCGCTAAATGGGAGGCAACCCATTGATTTATTTTTCATCAATTTTTACTTCCTTTTTTTTATTTAATTTATGCTTCTTTATTTTTCATTTTTTTTAATTGCCTTAATAAAATTTTCTTTCCCTCTGCAGGATTATTTTCGCACACAGCAAGCCAAACATCACACTCCAGTGAAGTGCACCGTTTCATTAAAGTTGGCGCAGGATAGCAAAACCCCTTCCCACTTAATGGCGCATGGTAGCAAATCCCTTTCCAACCATTTTCAAAACCCTTTGACCGGTTGCATAGGAATAAAATAAAGTAAGAATTGTTTTCAATTCTTTTCTTTATTTGTCCCCATTTGAAACCCTTTTCCCTTTCTTTCTTTCCCGCAAACCCACCAAATCCCTAAAACACAACTCACTCAGCCGCAATGCCCCGCACCACGGAAAGCCCCCATTCCTACGGCTTCCACAACACCTCCGCCTTCAGCCCCAACCATCGTCCGTCGTTCGCGTCTCTCCAACAGCACAGCCGATTCAGCCACGCCGACTCCACCATGCCCCATTCCTCCTCCCTACCGTGGTGGCCAACGACCAGCAACCATTCGACGGGTGCCAACAAAAATGCTGAACCACCCTTCGCTGCACCCTCTTTCGCACATCCGGCAGTCTATTCAAAGCCCTCTGCCGCCGTTGATCCGAGCCACTCATAGTGCATCATTCCCATCGACTCAATTTCATCACTCACGGGGAGTATCTTTTGCCTTTATTATCTTTTTATTTCCTTAATTTTTATGAATTGGGGCAATTCACTTAAGTGAGGGGGAGGGTAATAAATTACCACTTGTCCTATTCTTGTTTGATAATGTGTTTGATTATGATTAAACTTGAGTTGAACTTTTCTTGCCATTACATGTTATCTTGCATATTGTAATTGTTCTAGTGCTTAGGAATGATTGAATTGGAGCATTTTGATAATTAAATGATATGGGTAATCTGCAGCTTGGCATTATCTTTTAATTACTCTTGATTGTGTTGATTAGATTTCTCGCCTAGCTTAATCAAAATTAGCCCAATTTTGTGAGACTTTGAGCCTTGAGCATGCATTCTTCATATTATGCTCATTTATTTTGCTTGAGAATGTCATCTTGAATTTTAGGAATCTAGAACTTGTGGCTTGCTTACATTTCGAGACTACACTAAGAACGAGGTGCTTTAAAATGATTTAGGCATTAGGCTTTAAACCTTTTCCTTTCCTTTTCGTTTTAATTTACCCTTTCTCATCGCCTAGTGAAACTTTGTTAGCCTTACACCCCATTTCCTTGGCTTAACCACTTTTTGATTGATCAAATGCTAGAAACTATATTACTAGGCAAATAAGGAGCTGCAATTCGAATAAAGGGCATGATTCTTCGAAATGAAAAAAAAAACAGAATAAAGGAAGCAATTGCTTCGAAAAAAAGAGAAAAAAAAGAATAAAAAACAGTTTCGAAAAGAAGAAAAGAAAAAAAGAAGAAAGAAAAAATGTGTGTTTTGCTTGCCCATTTTTAGCTCCTTTTTAATGTCTTCACTGCGAATGTTTGAAATATCTTGCATTGATCATCTTCTTTTGCCTTTTCTTTCCATCTTTCTATCCTTTTTTCTAAATCCACATTACACCTTGAACAAAGACCTAATGATTTTTGCACCTCGATTCTATTAAAGTAGTGGAGAATTGAACTTGTTACAAGCATATGGAAACCTTTATTCATGATTGACTTTGAGTGTTTCTGCTTCAAATTTACCTTTAAAACACTTTGAGTGCTCTTGAGTGTATCTTGGTGAGGATTAAGACTAGGCTAAGATTTGATTAATGCTTGATAGGTAATTGAAAAGGACAATGGCTGCTCTTTGCTTGTATCTATTTGGTTTTAATTATGTTTCTTTCATGAACCTCCTTTCGTGCTAGAACTCTTATGATTATGTTTGATGCTTGTAATGGTTGAGAAATGCATTCTTGGGTTTATGATTTTTGTCGGACATACTTGAGGACAAGTATGAGACAAGTGAGGGGGAATTTGATGAGTTCTCAAATATGACACATTTCATTTGTTATTTTCTAGCTATTGGGACTTCTTGCTGCTTAATCCATGCTGTTTTCGTTATATTTTGTGCAGGGACCCAATTCTGGAAATAGCATTGAAAATGAGGCATTTCTGCAGTTTTTATTATAATTCTGTCATGACTGGCATCATGGGCACGACACCGGGCACGACGCGTCTGACGTGGCAATGACGTGGCGACTTCTAGAAGCTTCTGGAACGCTCTGGAAGATGTTATCAGCTTATCCGATTAGATTCCTGCATTTAAATTTTAAAACATTTGAATTGTTTTATCTTTTGTTTATTATTTTAAATTATTTCATCACTTTATCTTTGTAAATTTAAGCCTATAAATACCACCCTTGGTAAAGGCTTAGATCCATCAATCATTTTAGTTTTTATCTTTGTAAACATTTTTAGTTTTAATTCAAGTTCTTTTTCTTTATTTTCTTGTTTCATTTATTTTATGTTATTTAATTATTTTTCCAAAACCAAGTTAAGCATGATAATCAATATCATGCTTAGCTAAATTTCTCGAGCCAAGAGCTAGCTAAATCAATTCTAATCGTGAGAATTGAACATTGCCTAAATTCCTTCGGGAATACATTTTTATCTTTCGGTTTAGATAGTTTGGCAATCGGCCTTACTAAAGTTTTTAATCGTTTTTCGAATCAAAAAGAGCTCGTTGATCTGGAATCGTTTAAAAACATAGTTGGGAGGAAGGATCGGCCTGTGGCAATTTCGACTTCCTGTGAACACTCTTAGCGGCGGTCCGCTAAGGAAAGATAAAATCAGAAGCGATTCTTTTTAAGACAATTTCTGAGTCGGGCTTTTCCTGCTTTCAAAACTAAACACTTTAACGGCGATAGACGTGGCTAATTTGTTTAAGAATCAAACTTCGAAGATAGTCTTGGGAGGATTGGTTACTCGAGAGAGAAGCAAGTTGCGACGGGTTGGGCCTCGCGGACTGTAACCGACATGATCCCCGGAGTAAAAATCTATTTCAATGATCGAAGGAATTGACAAGGCTAGCTCGAGGCTATTTCACATACTTGGTTTTCCTTATTTTTAATTTGTGCATTTTATTTCATTACTTCATCCAATATCAAATCACTCCCCCATTTTATTTAATTATTCTGCAGATATTCCTGGAAGTAGTAATCGAAGCAATCTTCAGTCAATAATTCCAGCTAATCTCCTTGTGGATCGACCCTCTTTCCCTATATTTACTTAATTTCTTTATTTTATTTTTAGTCGAAAGAGGTTAATTATTTATTTATTTTTGACCGGTTAAACGACGACTTGTCACCTTTCCCACTTCCACTCAGGAATCCTCAACGGTTGCAACAACCCTGAAGGAAACTGATGCTCAGCTTTAACTCGCTGACATACCATGCAGTTGCTTACAAACTCAGCAACATCTTTCTTTAAACCCACCCAATAGTACTCATCACAAAGATCACGATACATCTTAGTACCACTAGGGTGCATAGCAAAAGGACTACTATGACCTTCAGTCAGAATAGAATGCCTCAAATCAGCATCATTGGGCACTACTATTTGACTCCCAAAACATAAAATCCATCATCATTAAAGCAGAAATCCGATGGTCTGCCCTTCGCAATATCCTGAACATGTGGCACCAAGGAATCATCCAACAACTGCTTTTCCTTAATCAACTGAACCAAGGATGGTTTCACTTGCAACTCAGCCACAAGACCACCATCACGCGAAATACTCAAACTGGCAAACATAGCCCTCAACTCAACAGCTACCTTCCTACTCAAGGCATCCGCTACAACATTAGCTTTACCCGGATGATACTCGATCGTCAAATCATAATCCTTAAGCAACTCCACCCAACGTCGTTGCCTAAGATTCAACTCATTCTGAGACATCAGATACTTCAAACTCTTGTGGTCCGTATACATAGTACACTTCTTACCATACAGGTAATATCTCCAAATTTTCAAAGCAAAAACCACCGCAGTTAACTCAATATCATGCGTAGGATAATTGCGCTCATGCACCTTCAACTGCCGCGACGCATAAGCCACCACCTTACCCTCTTGCATCAACACACATCCCAAACCAACAAAGGATGCATCACTATACACCACAAACTCTTTCCCTGATTCAGGTTGAACCAAGATAGGAGCTTGCGTTAAAGCTGCCTTAAGCTTCTCAAAAGCCTGCTGTCTCGCATCTGTCCACTCATACTTAACATCCTTTTGCAACAACTTCGTCAACGGTGCATTAATCTTTGAAAACCCATCCACGAACCTTCGATAGTATCGTGCCAAACCAAGGAAACTACGGACTTCATGAACAGACTTAGGAGGCTTCCAATTCATCACTGCCTCAATCTTTTGAGGATCAACACGTATTCCTTCAGCAGAAACCACATGACCAAGAAACACAACTTCTCTAAGCCAGAACTCACACTTGCTCAGCTTGGTATAAAGATGATTCTCCAACAAAGCATGTAACACAATTCTCAAATGCCCCTCATGCTCCTCCTCAGTACGAGAGTACACGAGGATATCATCATTGAACACCACAACAAATTTATCCAAGTATTCATGGAACACTTTATTCATCATGTCCATGAAAGCTGCAAGAGCATTCGTCAAACCAAAAGGCATCACAAGAAACTCATAATGCCCATACCTCGTCCTGAAAGCTGTCTTTGGCACATCCACATCCTTCACCTTCAATTGGTAATACCCTGACCTTAAGTCAATTTTAGAGAACACAGCCGCTCCCCGAAATTGATCAAAAAGATCATCAATTCTCGACAATAGATAGCGATTCTTGATAGTCAACTTGTTAAGCTGACGGTAATCAATGCACATTCTCATAGTGCCATCCTTCTTCTTCACAAACAAGACCGGTTCACCCCAAGGTGACACACTCGGCCAAATGAAACGCGATCCAGCAACTCTTGAAGTTGCGTCTTCAGCTCTTTCAACTCTTTAGGTGCCATTCGATAAGGAGTGATGGACACTGGAGTTGTGTTTTCATACAACTCAATTCCAAACTCCACTTCGCGATTAGGAGGCAATCCAGGCAACTCCTCCGGAAACACATCAGGAAACTCTCGCACAGTCCTGATATCTTGCACACGCAACTCTTTAGAGCTAGGATTCATCACAAAGGCTAGGTAAGCTTCACAACCTTGCCTCAGCATCCGGCTCGCTTCCAATGTAGACACCACATTGGCAAGAAACTTCACATTCTCACCAACCACGACTACCTCATAATCATCCGCAAGCTTTAACGAAACTTGCTTATTCTCAAAATCTACTACAGCTCGATGCTCAACAAGCCAATCCATACCAAGGATTAAATCAAAACCATAGAAAGGCAGTTCCATAAGATCAACATGAAAAACATGGTCTTGCACAACCAAGGGACATCTTCTATAAAGCTTTCGAGTCACAACAGTCTCACCAAAAGAACTAGTTACACGCATACCAACATCCAAAGACTCAACAGGAAAACCAAGCAATTGAGCATGCTCACGCAATAAGTATGAGTGTGTAGATCCAGAATCAATCAAGGAAAGTAATGACAAGGATTGCAAAGTAAAAGTACATGCGATCACATCCGTGTCATTCCTCCCTTCCCTCTGAGCATACACTCGGGCCTGGCCACCACCCTCAGGCTGAACAGCTACAACATGAGCTACATTCGTTCCAGCATCCTCTCTGCGCTGAAAGTTACCACGGTCGCGCCCACGACCTCCCTGTGGTGTAACAACTACAGGTGCACGTCCCTGGCCACCACCGGCCAACAGAGGACACTCCCTCCTCATGTGATCCGCTGAACCACAGTTCCAGCATGAGTTACCGGTCACCACAACAGGAGTCTGAACCTCCCTCGCTGCTCGAGGACAATCACGCCTCAAATGTCCACGCGATCCGCATGTCCAACATGTGTTCGGATCAGCTCTCGCCTTATCCCCCTGACCAGGCGCACCTTGGCCTCCACCACCACGCCTAAACGAAGACTGAAACTTCCGATCGCGTCCTCTCTTGTTCCATCCACCACCGAAACTATACTCAGCAGCTCGCTTGCCTGCACTAGAACCAACACCTCTAGAAAATAAACCCAAATTCAGCTCAATGTCCTTTGCCCTACCAACCAGCACATCAAAGTCAGTATACTCAGCAGCTAGCATATAGGTCTTCACTTCCGTCACCAAACCATAACGGAACCGTTCACACCACTCCCGCTCATCAGGAACAAGCTCAAGTGCGTACTGACTGAGTCGGACAAACTGAACCTCTTCCGTCACCAAACCATAACGGAACCGTTCACTTCCCTTGAGTGAGAGACATGAATTCCCTTTTCTTTTCATCCAGGTACCGTACACCCAGATACCTCCTTTTGAACGCGTTCAGAAAGAACGTCCAAGTTACATCAGCTTCCTCCATTCCGGAGATAGTGGTCGTCCACCAGGTATACGCATCGTCATGCAACAATGATATCACATAGCCCAACTTCTGCACATCATTACAATTCATTTGTCCCAAAATTCTCTTGGTACTTTCCAACCAAGACTCAGAACCTTCAGCAGACAAACCCCTGAACTCAGTCCCTCCCAGACTGCGCAAACGTTCTAGAGGTAGTCTAGCACTAGCATCTCCCTGATGCCCAGCTCCTTGAGCTCCAGCTACCGCCGCCCGAAAAGCTCCAGCAATAGCTTGTATCAGCATTGTCATGTTAGGAGCAGCTTGCCCCTGCCCAGCTTCAGGTCCAGCGACCCCAGCACCAGCAGCAGCTCCAGAGCCAACTCCCTCACCCCCAGCACCACCACCACCAGGTGGAGGAGGTAAATCCACTACATTTTCAACATTCTCTTCATTCTCGTTTTGAGCCATAGCTCGCGTATTAATCCTTGTCTCTCTACGAGGTCCCATTTACTAAACAATGCAATCACAATGCAATAAACAAAGTCAGGCTCAGCAAGGTAAGCAATCCAAGTACTCAAGCTCATTTCCAATTAAAAACAAATCATTTCATTAGCTTTGATTTGGCAATGGGTCCCTCTAACATGCTTCACCACAGCATACACCACAATTGCAACATACTTACAATTCATACATCATACTTTCACTCAACAAGCATACAAAACAATCATACACTTATCACCCACATAACCATTCCCAATTACTACGAAGATTACACGGGGAAAACCAAAGTCAACCCGAAAGTAAACCTTGATTAACGACCCTTTTTTCTTCCTTTTTAAACTTGTCTAAATGCATAATAACCCTAAGTGTATTCTTGAGAAGAACATATTCGAAAATCACAACATTCAGAAAACATTTAGGGACTCAATTGTACAACATACAAATTTAGGGACCAAATTGCAAATTCAGAAAATTGTGAGGACTTTACCGAATTTTAAGTTACCAATATGAAATTAATCTTATTTCATGCTTCTCTGCCAAATTTTATCTCAAACGGACATCTCAAACTCAACCAATTGCATATACAAAGATTGGGACCAAAACGTGAGAATTTCAAAACATTTAACCATCAGATTCAGTGCCCCAACGGTCGAGTGTTCCGAAACGGGGAAGACCCGCTCCGAAACGCGGGACCGTTCTGAAATGATTTGCGAAACAGGACTTGGCAGTGGCAAATCCGTTTCGGAACATCCCTACCTGTTTCGAAACGCTAAGGCCATTTCAGGCCCTCTGTTCCGAAACGGTAGCACCCGTTCCGATACGGACTGCCCAGAATTGCAGAATTTTGCTGGTTTAGCACACTTTCAACCCATCAAACACACTCATATAACCTCCATATCATGCACACAAGTCGTCAAACACTTAAGGAACATACTAGCATCATCAAAACACAATCATGGCATCATTTGGGCAAAACTCCAAATCTCTAGGCATGCATCCTATATTGAGAATCATGCAATCATCAAATCACCAAAACCAAATACCAAATGGCCATTTACATATTCCAACAACATCAAAGGCATTAACCAAACTTAGGGAGTCCAAAACATCTCCCAAAACCACAATCTAGGTTCCCATTGCCAAATGCCAAAAGCTAATAGTGTTAGGAAAACATTCACCATACATGAGCTTAGTCTTTCACTTGGATCCTTGACCTCCTTGCTGCCCTTAAAGCACTTCAATGCTCTGCATTATTGGTTTAAGAAAGAGATAGCGTAAGCACATAGCTTAGTGAGGAATGCTCAATTAAAACATCACAATAATGCATTTGTAAAAACACCTTTTCAAGGCCTTTAGTTAAAAAACAACATTCATCATGCATTTATGCATACAAACCAAGCATCTCATGCTTCAAATCATCAACATGTCATATTGGTTTTCAAGTGATAATTCATAACCATTTTACAATTCAAGACACAATCGGATACACGGATTACAAGCGTTGTCTCATACGCTTCATACACACTACCAATATCAAGGTGGAGTATACGGTACAATCACAACCCCTCAACACCCGTGATGGAGACTATGGTACAATCACAACCCCTCCACATCACTCATTGGTAGTTGTATAACATCACTAACGAGAACACGGGACACACAACACAAGGTCCACACATGGACTTTTAACCACCATTGTGACCTTAACACAATATCCACTCATTGACTTTTAACCACCATGGTGATCTTAACCATCTCGTTAGTATACTTGGATGGAGCTTACGGTACAATCACAACCCCTCAAAATCCAAGGCGACTTTATTCACGGTGCACCCAATCCTATAGTCGGCTAACTATATCCGATTCAAGTACTTTTAAATCAACACATCACTTGCCAATATACATCATTTAACATCATCAATTCACTGTTTTAAAGCATTTAACAAAGCCATTAACTATCATGCATCACTATACATCAAAACCACATTTATCAATGTTCAAAACAAGGATCTCTTACCTTGAGCATCCTTCAACACATGGCTTATAAAACCAGCATTAAACATGCTAAAATATGCTTTCAAAACAGAATTAAAACATGCAAATAAACCACATTGCATCCAACCATCTCATGGTTCATCAAAAAGAGAGTTTTTCTGAAAACTTACTCTTGAGCTTAGCTAAGTTGTTTAGACTTAAACTAAGCTCCCATAACCTTCAAACATTGGTTTCAAAGCTGAAAACCAAACTTCACTCACCGATTCCGTTTCACAAGCTTGTCGAAACACCAATCAAGCTTCCGGATCAACACCACAAGGATCCGAAGATGTCTCCCCTGTTTTAAACACATCAAAGCAGAGGATTAATGCATCATCATGCAATAATATCTTCAACCAAACACCTAAACTCACTGCTCTCATCAACATTCACATTTCGGCTACCAAACACAACCAAAATCACATCCAAACACCTCTACAACAATACCCAGCCAAGATCCATCAATTCCAAACATTCTTAAACATCAACTAACATCCAAAAAGGATCTAATCACGTCCTTATACCTCCAGCTATAGCAGAACATCAAAATCACCCCAAAAACCACCATTAACTCAATCAAAAACTTAGGAAAATCAACCTATTCGGGATTGCATTGATTAAACCTCAATTACACATCATTTATACATCCAATTTACATCAAAAAGACATCTCAAAACAGAGCCCAATTATTTAATACAAATTTCTTCAAAATTAAATCCAAATCTTGCATTTAAAGCCAAGATCAAGAACACATCATTAAAACCTTTAATAAAACTCAAATCAAGGATTGAGAACTTGGGAATTTCAGTAAAGAACTGAGTATTTAGAGGAGAAGGATGTTCATACCTCTAAATGTGAATTTCTCCTTGTTTAAAGCCAAGATTCTTGAAAAATCAATAAGCAAATGATAAGGATTTGATGTAGGAATGATTAGAAACCAATTGGAGATTGAAATCTCATCTTTAGATGTTAAAATCAGAGGAAAAATGGCTGGGGAAATATGTTTGGCTGAGAGAAAATGGAGAGAAAATGAAGTGGGAAAAATTTGAGAAAAGTTAGTTATGAATTCAAAAATATCTATTTCCCCCTTTTTCCTTTTATTAAATATCATTTAATAAATGTTTAATATTAAGAAAAATCTGGAGAAAACTCTTCTTGGGTAAATTAGCTTCTTAAAGATTCAAAGTTTCAATCATTCTAAAATAGTCACCAACTTTTCAAAAATTACATTTTAGTCACTAACTTGAAATGTCACATTTCGAAACCTCATTTTGCAAAATTGATTTCACAACTCTCTTACATATAATAAAATAGGATTTTTAAATATTTTTCCATATTTTTAATGCATCCCGAACTAGGCTTTCCCTAAAATCACCTTTTATATTCGAACCGAAATCCAACCGGTCCAATTCAAACCCAAAACTTCTAAGCCCAAAATTGGGGTGTTACACTAGCTGCTTAATACATGTTGTTTTCATTACATTTTGTTCAGGGGTCCAATTCTGGAAATAGCAGTGAAAATGGATCATTTTTGCAGTTTTTTTATTATCCTGTCATGACTGGCATCATGGGCACGACACTAGGCACGACGCGTCTGACGTGGCAGTAACGTGGCAGTGACGTGACAACTTCTAGAAGATCCTGGAATGTTCCGAAAGAAGAATCCGATCAGATTATCAGCTTTTATCCATTTAATTTTATTTTGAATCTTAATCAACATTTGAATTTGAATTATTATTTCTTATCTCTTATCTTTGTAAATCTAAGCCTATATATACCAACCTTTGGTGAAGGCTTAAGATCATCGTCTAGTTTTGAGTCTTTTTATCTTTGTAAACATTTTTAGTTTTAATCCAAGTTCATTTTCCTTCATTTTCTTGTTTCATTTATTTTATGTTATTCAATTATTTATCTAAAATCAAGTTAAGTATGATAATCAATATCATGCTTAGCTAAATCCTTTAAGCCAAGAACCAGCCAAGTCAATTCGATTCGTTAGAATTGAACTTGCTTAAATTCTTTTGGGAAATCATTTTATCTTTCTACTTAGATAGTTTGGCAATCGACCTTACTAAAAGTTTTTTACCGTTTTTCATATCAAAAAGGGCACATTGGTCTGAAATCGCTTAAAAACACAGTTGGGAGGAAGGATCAGCCTGTGGAAAATTTCGATTTCCTGTGAACACTCTTAGCGGCGGTCCGCTAAGGAAAGATAAAATCAGAAGCGATTCTATTTTTAGACAATTTCTAAGTTGGGTTTTTCCTGCTTTATTCTAAATACTTTAACGACGATAGACGTGGTTGATTTATTTAAGAACCGTCTTTCGAAGAAAGACTTGGGAGGATTGGTAACTCGAGAGAAGAACAAGTTACGACGGGTTGGGCCTCGTAGACTGTAATCGACATGATCCCCGAAATAAAAATCTATTTCAATGATCGAAAGAATTGAAGGAGATGGTTCGAGGCTGATTTACACACTTGGTTTTTCTTACTACTTTTAATCCTTGTTTTTTTTATTTTATTACTTCACCAAAAATCATATCACCCCTTCTTTTATTTCTTTGTTTTTACAGATATTCCTGGGAATTCAGATTCGACAAATTCAAGTCAATAATTCCAGCTAATCTCCCTGCGGATCGACCCTCTTTCCATATATCTATTCAATTTCTTTATTTTATTTATTGTTGAAAGAGGTTAAACACTTATTATTTTTGACCGGTTAAACGACGACTTGTCAAAATTGGCGCCGTTGCCGGGGAGATTTATTTTCGGCAATTTTGACTGATTTTTGTTTTATTTTATGACCAGGAAGAACCCGGGTATTTTAGCTCCATACAACCCGGAAATTGAAGCAAGCGCCCGTAGAACTCACGGCGAAACACTTCGACGAAAGAAACAACAAATCACACGACGACCTGAACAAGAATCCACCTCCGAAACAACACCAATCGAAGAACCTACACAGGAACCAGAAACGATGGCGGACCAAACAATTCAAGAGCTGAACCCAGCCCCTATTGTGCAACAACCCCTTTGTATCGTTTTTCCTCAAGGCGACACTTCGTTCCAGCTCAAAACAAGATTAATTCACCTAGTCCCTACCTTTAACGACCTGCCTACTGAAAGCCCACACAAGCATCTTGCCGAATTCCATATGGTGTGCAGCAGCATGAAACCACAAGGGGTCTCGGAGGACCAAATAAAACTAAGGGCTTTTCCTTTTTCCTTAGCCAGAATGGCTAAAGAGTGGTTATTTATTTGCCTCCGAATTCGATTAATACATGGTCTGACCTTTCTCGTGTTTTTCTTGACAGGTATTTCCCTGCATCAAAAGCGACAGAAATTAGGTGAAACATATTGGGCATCCAACAAATGCACGACGAATCCCTATATGATTATTGGGAAAGGTTCAAGAAGCTATGCGCAAGCTGTCCGCAACATGGCTTATCCGAACAGACACTTCTTCAATACCTATATGAAGGAATGTTACCGATGGACAAAAAGATGGTAGATGCAGCAAGCGGTGGCGCGCTCGTCAACATGACTCCTACTGCAGTGAGAACATTAATCTCCACAATGGCTGCAAATTCGTAACAGTTTGGTTCTGCAAGTGAACCCAGTCGACAGGTTCACACAGTAAGCACAATTACATTAGAAAATAAGATTGATAATTTGACTAATTTTGTGCATTCACTTGTTTCAGGAGAAATAGGAGTTGCTAAGGCATGCGGGATTTGTACTATGCAAGATCACGCAACCGATTTATGCCCAATGCTGAGGGAAACGTCTAGTGCCCAAGTCAACGCCTTACACAACTTTTTTGGACCTCCCCAAAGGCCATACAATCCGCAAAACAACACATTCAACCCCGGGTGGAGAGATCATCCTAACCTTAGCTATGGTAATAGGAATCCAAATTTCCAAACTAGACAACCTCCCTACCAAAATGAAGCCCCCCAAAAATCTTCCCTTGAATCTATTGTTGAGAGGTTAGCCGTTTCATAGGAAAAGTTCCAAAACCAAACGCAATCTCACCTTCAGGAACTAGACAAACAAGTTAGCCAATTAGCTCAAACAATAGGGCGACTAGAATCTCAAGGAAAATTTCCATCACAAACCGAAATCAATCCAAGGGAAAATGTGAGCGAAATCACTTTGCGAAGCGGAACCGTGATAGCACCTAAACCGCCAAAGAAGGACGAGCAAAAATCCGAAAGCTCCTCGGAACACCAAAAAGACAAATCTCCTTCCACTTCAGGTAACATCAAATCTAAAATTCCTATTTCTACTTACGAACATGTTCCGCCTTTTCCAGGAAGACTAGCAAAAAGGGACAAGAGGGAGGAAGAAAAGGTAATAATGGAGGTGTTCAAAAAGGTGGAAATTAACATTCCACTCTTGGATGTTATTAGGAAGGTTCCTAAATACACAAAGTTTTTGAAAGACCTGTGTACAAACCAAAGAAGGTTGTCAGGAAACGAGAGAGTTAACCTTGGCGAGAATATTTCAGCCATTTTTCAAAGACCACTGCCACCAAAATACAAGGATCAAGGTATGTTTGCGATCCCCTGTAAAATTGGGAATGTTGGAATCAAAAGAGCTATGTGCAATTTGGGTGCCTCCATCAATGTCATGCCTTTAAATGTTTATAGAAAAATCTTAAATGATCCACTGAAGGAAACTAAGGTAACAGTACAATTGGCTGATAGATCGATTATATAACCAGAAGGGGTATTGGAAAATATTTTGGTTAAGGTAAATAATCTCATTTTTCCCGCCGATTTTTATATTATTGATATGGAGAATGATCACATCAACAATGGGTCTGAAATTTTTCTTGGACGTCCTTTTCTATCAACCGCACACAAAAAAATTGATGTTCGTAATGGCATTTTAACCATGGAATTTGACAGAGAGGTAGTGAAGTTTGATGTTTATAAAGCTATGAAATATCTTGATTCTGTCGCAAGCCTTAATTTCATTGATATTATAGATCATTTGGCTAATGACTTTATCGGAACTGATTTATTTCATGACTTTTGTAGGGAATTGGAAGATCTCAACGATGACGACTGAGGCGAAACAATCTCTACTCTCTCTTTAATTTCTGAAATTCGATTAACTCCATCACAATCTAAACCTCTTCCCTCAATTTTGCAGGCACCTCAGCTAGAATTGAAACAACTCCCACCACACTTGAAATATACATGTTTGGGCGACAAAGAAACTCTACCCGTCATCATATCAAGCGAATTGTCGTCACAACATGAGGAGGAGTTAATTTCTACATTGAGCATCCATAAAGAGGCAATCGGATGGACATTAGCTTATATCAAAGTCTTAAGTCCTTCTACGTGCATGCACAAAATAAAAGTGGAGGATGGCGCAAAACCTATCCTAGAGGGACAACGTCGACTGAACCCACCGATGATGGATGTGGTAAGACAAGAAATACAAAAATTGCTAGATGCCGATATCATCTACGAAATTTCTGACAGTAAGTGGGTTAGTCCAATTCATGTTGTGCCTAAGAAAACGGGAATAACTGTTGTCGAAAATGATGAAGGTGAAAAGGTTCCAAAAAGAATTCAAAACGGATGGCGAATGTGTATCGATTACAAGAAACTTAATTCCCAAACTCGAAAAGACCATTTCCCTTTACAGTTCATCGATCAAATGATCAAAAGACTTGTTGGAATAACACATTATTGTTGTCTTGACGGATTCTATGGATTATTTCAGGTACCTATAGCACCCGAAGATCAAGAAAATACTACATTTACTTGTCCATTTGGCACATTTGCATATAGGCGAATGCCTTTCGGGCTATGCAATGCTCCAGCCACTTTCCAACGTTGCATGTTAAGCATTTTTTCCGATCACATTGAGCGAGGTATAGAGGTATTTATGGATGATTTCACCGTTTACGGCGATTCGTTTTCTAAATGTCTCTCTAATTTTTCATACGTGCTTAATCGATGCATTGAGTATAATTTAGTTTTAAATTATGAGAAGTGTCACTTTATGGTAAGTAAGGGTTTAGTTCTCGGTCATATGATTTCTGCCCAAGGTATAGCCGTTGATAAAGCTAAAGTAGACGTTATTCGCTCACTTCCATACCCCACTTCGGTGAGGGAAATTCAAAGTTTTCTTGGTCATGCAGGATTCTATCGACGCTTCATAAAGGATTTCTCTAAGCCCGCACAACCACTTTGTCACCTATTACAAAAAGATGTATCGTTCGATGTAGACAAAGCTTGTAGAGAATCATTTGATGAGCTAAAAGCACGACTTATTTCCGCCCCAATTGTGCAGCCCCCGGATTGGTCGTTACCCTTCGAAATCATGTGCGATGCCTCCGATCTAAGTGTGGGCGCAGTGCTTGGGCAAAGATCCAAAGACGGACTACATGTTATCGCTTATGCCTCTAGAACTCTTGATTCGGCACAACGAAATTATTCTACAACAGAAAATGAGCTTTTTGCTGTCATTTTTGCATTAGATAAGTTTTGCCCTTATTTATTAGGAACTAAAATTCTCATTTTTTCTGATCATGCAGCATTGAAATACTTGATCAACAAAAAGGACGCGAAACCTCGTTTGATTAGATGGATACTCTTGTTACGAGAGTTTGACATTCAAATCAAAGACAAGAAGGGCAGCGAGAATTTGGTGGCGGATCACCTAAGCCGTTTAGCGACATCACCGATCGAACTCCCTCTACGAGATGAGTTCCCGGATGAATCGCTAATGGAAGTTAAGGTAACATTCCCTTGGTTTGCCGATTTGGCAAATTTCTTAGCCACTGGTAAGGTCCCTAACAATTTGTCTAAATCCGCGGTTAAACGTATTAAAAGAGATGCTAGATATTATATATGGGATGATCCATATTTGTGGAAATTGTGTTCTGATCAAATAATTCGTCGTTGCGTAAGTAATAGCGAGGTAACTTCTATACTTAAATTTTGTCATTCTTACGCTTGTGGCGGACATTTTGGCCCTAAACGAACTGCGCACAAAATCCTTGAGTGCGGGTTCTTTTGGCCTACTTTATTTAAAGATATTTACGATTTCTGCAAATCATGTGACAAATGCCAACGGGTTGGGAATTTAAGCCGTCGAAGTGAAATGCCATTAAATCCAATACATATATGTGAAGTATTCGACGTGTGGGGACTCGACTATATGGGACCTTTTATTTCATCCTATGGAAATCTTTATATTATTTTAGCGGTCGATTACGTTTCGAAATGGGTTGAGGCGAAAGCCACCCGTGAAAATGATGCGAGAACCACGACTAATTTTTTGCGTGAATTTATTTTTTCCAGGTTTCGGACTCCAAGGGCGATCATTTGTGATAGAGGAACACATTTCGTCAATCGAATTGTCAAAGCTTTGATGAGGAAATATAGCATGACGCAACGCATATCAACAGCTTATCACCCGCAAACTAACGGACAAACGGAGGTTTCAAATAGGGAACTTAAGTCAATCCTAGAGAAAATCGTAAAACCCAATCGGAAGGATTGGAGCTTGAAATTGGTCGATGCGTTATGGGCATATAGGACCGCCTACAAAGGACCTATCAGCATGTCACCTTACCGCTTTATCTTCGGTAAACCTTGTCATCTTTCGGTCGAACTTGAACATAGGGCATTTTAGGCAGTGAAAGAATGTAATATGGAGATGAATGCTATTGGCGAAACATAGAAACTCCACATCCAAGAACTTGAGGAAATTCGCCGAAACGCTTACGATAGCGCACAACGTTATAAAGAACAAACTAAAGCGTTTCATGACAAACACATTTCGTTTAAATCTTTTTCAATTGGACAAAAAGTTCTCCTATTTAACTCGAAGTTGAAAATTTTTGCAGGAAAACTTAAGTCTAAGTGGAGCGGGTCGTTTACCGTAGTCAATACCTTCCCTCATGGAGCCATGGAGATTAAAGACAACTCGGGTGGACAGTTTAAAGTGAATGGACAGCGACTCAAACCGTTCTTCGAAAGCGCACCCATCGAACAAATTGAAGAAATTATCCTCGAAGAACCGAAAATCTGAGCAATGAATTGGTCGAGCTTAACGACAATAAACAAAGCGCTAAATGGGAGGCAACCCATTGGTTCAATTTTTTTATTTATTATTTTTATTTTTACTCTTTGCTTCAGTATATTTCTTTCTTAAATAACTTCTTTTTTTTCCACTACAGGCTTCTCTGTCGAATGGAACAGGGCAATTTCATTCCCCAGCCAAAGTGCACCGTTTCATTAAACGCGGTGCATTTTAGCACGCTTAATGAACGGTGCATGATAGCCCCGACCCTTCCATTAAAACTTTCGCAGACCCAGCCCTTTCCCCCCTTTTTTCCTCTTCTTTCCTTTCCGCAAACACCACTAAACCCTAGCAAGCTCACCCCGCCGTAAACACCCAACCGGATTTTCACCCCGCCGACATCAGCCCACAATGCCGTGCACAAGACAACAAGCCCGTCGTCTCCCTCAAGAACCACCGATGGTTATCAGCGGACGGCTTCATTTTCAACCGCCTCAGTTTATGGAGATTAGCAGCGAGTCCGAACCCTTCGCCGCACCTCCTCCTCGCCGCGGAGGCCGTCAACGACAAGCCACCACTCCACAGGCCGAAAATCCTATCCCCCAGACTACCGCGGCTCCTCTGCCTCCTTCCCCGAGCGTCAGTCGTCGTTCGCACCGTTCCAACAGCGTCGCCGGCCCAAGCACCAGCCGCCGTCCGCCATCCCCACGGTCTCCATCACCATCGTTTTATTCGATGCCCACTGTGGACTCCTCCACACCCTCTCGGCAACATCCATCACATACCCAACAGAGGGATTCCACAATCCCTTCATTTTCTATACATTCTGCCGAATCGGAGCAACACCCCGAGGTAAATTCTACCCCGATTTTAACTCAACCATTGCTAATGTATCACCCTTCTTTTGGATACACAAAAGACTTCTCGGCCGATTACGGTTTCCACCACGATCACCAGTCCTCTGCAAACTACCATCATGGCGAGCACTCTGACCAGCAGAATAGTGCATCATCTTTTCCCTCTCCGCCCAGAGGCGACACAGAAAATCCTGAAAGAAATAGGCGTGGGCGTAAATATGCCGTCCCGGCAGAAGAGGAGCTCAAAGGTTTCCTCATCTTTTCTTCCGATCAGCTCGACCAATTTCAGAGTATCAGACATAGACCTTTTCGGGTTTGCAAATTCATTCCCCAGCTTACTATTGTTAATCTGAATATCTCTGAATCTGTCACACACTATTTTAATGCTAACGGATGGACTGCCTATTCTGAAATAAAATGTGGAACATTTTATGAGTTGGTTTTTGAATTCTACTCAACATTCTCTTTTGCCGAAACTAGTTACATTACGCCTGACTCTCCTGCTATTATCAAATTTCGGTTATGTGGTCAAAGTTTTGCTATGTCTGTCAATGAATTTCATTTAGCTATGGGTTTTGTGACTAACGTCACAAACCCTGATTATCTAACAACATTGTTTGAGATCCCTGCAGATTTCGATGAAAATGCTGCTTATTTTGAGCTACTCGGACAAACAGACATAGTCTTCGACCCTCGTTCCACCAAGGCTATTACGCTTCAAGATCCAGGGCTCCGTTATGTTCATCGTTTCCTTGCCTACAATTTTTCTGGACGTAACGATGCCTCTGCCACTTTAAGTAAGACCGACTGTTCTTCCTCTGGTGTATGCATTCGGGTAGGAAGGCAAACTTAGGATTTTGGTTAGCTCGCTAGTTCAAAGTCGCCATCCGGTATAATCGCCCCTTAATCCTTGGTCCTTTACTTACTCACCTTGCATCTAGAATAGCTCACTTTGATATTGAGCATTTCACTTACGCCTTTTCTATGGATGCTTTAGATGAGCGTTGCTTGGACTCCATGGGACTACTTGATGGACAACCGGATGCGCCCTTCTTCAATCCACCAGGAATTTTAACACCAAGGACAAGAAGGGTTTTCGCTCGCAGAAATACCCCACGCGCCTCTCAATCCCCTCCTCCCCAAGAGCAGCCTTCTCATGATGTTCCGGATTTTGCTACGCGCCTCCACGCACTAGAAGATAACATTTCCGAAATCCTCTCTTACCTACGTCCTGGGCGCGGCCGCGGACGTGGCCGCAATTGTCGTTGATCACGGGGAGTTCCCTTTGCCCCTCTTTGCCTTACTCTTTAATTCTTTTTTCTGAATTGGGGCAATTCATTTAAGTGAGGGGGAGGGTGCAAAAACACCACTTGTCCTATGCTTGTTTGATAATATGTTTGACTTTGATTAAACTTAAGATGAATTTTTCTTGCCATTACATGTTACCTAGCATGTTGTACTTGTTCTAGTTCTTATGAGTAATTGAATTGGAGCATTTTGATAATCAAATCATATGGGTAATCTGCAGCTTGACATTTTTTTAATTACTCTTGATTGTGTTAATTGGATTTCTCGCCTAGCTTAATCAACTTAGCCTAATTTTGTGAGAATTTGAGCCTTGAGCATGCATCTTATTCTTTATGCTCGTTCTTCCTTGCTTGAGAGAGTCATCCTGAACTTTAGGAATCTAGAACTTGTGTCTTGCTTACAATTCGAGACTACACTAAGAACGAGGTGCTTTAAAATGATTTAGGCATTAGGCTTTAACATTTTCCATCCCTTTCACTCTATTTTACCCTTTCTCATCGCCTAGTGAGCCTTTGTTAGCCCTACACCCCATTTTTTGGCTTAAACCTCAACCAAACTTTTTGATTGATCAAATGCTAGAACTGTATTGCTAGACAAAAAGGGGCTGCAATTCGAATAAGGGCAGAATTTTTCTGAAAAAAATGAAAAAAAAGAAAAAAACATTTTCAAAAAAAAGAGAAAAAAGGAAGGAAGATATGTGTTTGCTTGCCCATTTTTAACTCCTCTTTTGTCTTCGTTGCTTATTGTTTGAAACTTCTTGCATTGATCATCTTCTTTTGCCTTTTCTCTCCATCTTTCTACCCTTTTTCTAAACCCACATTACACCTTGAATAAAAGACCTAATGATTTTTGCACCTCGATTCTAATAAGTAGTAGAGAATTGAACTTGTTACAAGCTTATGGAAACCTTTGTTCGTGCATGACCTTGAGTGTTTTTGCTTCAAATTTACCTTTAAAACACTTTGAGTGCTCTTGAGTGTATCTTGGTGAGGATTAAGACTAGGCTAAGATTTGATTAATGCTTGATAGGTAATTGAAAGGGACAAGGGCTACTATTTGCTTGTATTTATTTGGTTTGATTATGTTTCTTTCATGAAGCTCCTTTTGCGCTAGAACTCTTATGATTCTGTTTGATGCTTGTAATGGCTTGAGAAATGCATTCTTGGGTTTATGTTATTTCGGACATACTTGAGGACAAGTATGAGACAAGTGAGGGGGAATTTGATGAGTTCTCAAATTTGTCATGTTTCACATGCTACTTTTCTAGTTATTGTGACTTCTTGCTGCTTAATACATGCTGTTTTCATTACATTTTGTGCAGGGGTCCAATTCTGGAAATAGCAGTGAAAATGGAGCATTTCTGCAGTTTTTTTTATTATCCTGTCATGACTGGCATCATGGGCACGACACCAGGCACGACGCATCTGACGGGGCAGTAACGTGGCAGTGACGTGACAATTTCTAGAAGATCCTGGAATGTTTCGAAAGAAGAATCCGATCAGATTATCAACTTTTATCCATTTAATTTTATTTTGAATCTTAATCAACATTTGAATTTGAATTATTATTTCTTATCTCTTATCTTTGTAAATCTAAGCCTATAAATACCAATCTTTGGTGAAGGCTTAAGATCATCTTCTAGTTTTGAGTCTTTTTATCTTTGTAAAAATTTCTAGTTTTAATCCAAGTTCATTTTCCTTCATTTTCTTGTTTCATTTATTTTATGTTATTCAATTATTTTTCTAAAATCAAGTTAAGTATGATAATCAATATCATGCTTAGCTAAATCCTTTAAGCCAAGAACCAGCCAAGTCAATTCGATTCGTGAGAATTGAACTTGCTTAAATTCTTTTGGGAAATCATTTTTATCTTTTTGCTTAGATAGTTTGGCAATCGGCCTTACTAAAAGTTTTTAACCGTTTTTCATATCAAAAAGGGCTCGTTGGTTTGAAATCGCTTAAAAACACAGTTGGGAGGAAGGATCGGCCTGTGGCAAATTTCGACTTCCTGTGAACACTCTTAGCGGCGGTCCGCTAAGGAAAGATAAAATCAGAAGCGATTCTATTTTTAGACAATTTCTGAGTCGGGTTTTTCCTGCTTTATTCTAAATACTTTAACGGCGATAGACGTGGTTGATTTATTTAAGAACCATCTTTCAAAGATAGACTTGGGAGGATTGGTTACTCGAGAGAAGAACAAGTTACGACGGGTTGGGCCTCGTAGACTGTAACCGACATGATCCCCAAAATAAAAATCTATTTCAATGATCGAAAGAATTGAAGGAGCTGGTTCGAGGCTGATTTGCACACTTGATTTTTCTTACTACTTTTAATCCTTGTTTTTATTTTATTTTATTACTTCACCAAAAATCATATCACCCCCTTCTTTTATTTTTTTGTTTTTACAGATATTTCTAGGAATTCAGATTCGACAAATTCAAGTCAATAATTCCAGCTAATCTCCCTGCGGATCGACCCTCTTTCCCTATATATATTCAATTTCTTTATTTTAATTATTGTTGAAAGAGGCTAAACACTTATTATTTTTAACCGGTTGAACGACGACTTGTCAATAGTTCCCAACATACATGTTGAGTGTGTAAAAGTTCTATTATTTAAACCCTTTTTAACCCATATTTATGCTGCATTCAAGCATCATTGCAATGCATTTAGGATAGTTTTCAATTAAACATCACAATTATATAAAAGGCACGGATTCTACTAAAAGATGGTGTATTTTGCAGGTAACTGCCAAGGTTGACGATGAAGGCAGGCGCAGGGCAGATAAGCAGGAAAGCTGAACTGAACAAGCAGCTGAAGAAGACGAACCTGTCATGGACCTGTCGTGACAGCATGGTGACAGCAGATTATTGAAGAGGAAAAGTGAAGTGGACATCGATAGATAGAGAAAAATCTGCTCGTCTGTCGTGTGAAAGCCAAATAATTTTCCAAGCCCCGGATCAAAAGATATGTCAAGCCAAAGCTCAAGGAAAGGAATTCCCACAAGATAGGGATGCGGCTGAAAAGTAGGATATTTTAGAGATTTAGTCTTTATTAGAATCTTACTTTTAATTAAAGTTGTAATCCTTATTACCTTAGATAACTTGAGCCCAAAGCTTATATAAAGGGCATAGATTAAACCTAGGGCATAAGGGATTACCCCATAACCGAAACCAAACCCCTGCCGTCCACCCGTCACCGACATGTTCTAAATTCCCCCTAGGGCCACGGGTTGTTTTGTAAAGTAGTTGCAAGGGTTGCTTTGTTTTAGGATTTTTCAAGTTCAATAAAATAAACTTCAAGTTCTTTTATCTTGGTTTTAATATCTTGCAAGAGCATCGGGAGAGCATTGTGAGGTTATCTATTCGAATAATGTTTTGTTTTTAATTTCGGTTTTTAGGAAATAAAGGAGGCAAGTGAGAAAGAAGAAGTGGCCCAAGCCCACCGCCCATCCACCAGTCCAATAAAGCCCATTTATGATAACCTGTCGTTTCGGCTGCCGGCGCAGACGGAGTTGACAGGCTGTCAACAGACGCACAGCAGACGAAGAAGCGTGCGGCAGACGCACAGCAGAGGCATTAATGCCCGTCAGACGCGTCAGACACTCTACATTCAATCTGCCGCTCCGTTATTCCCGCCTGCCGTTGCGGCATTAAATGGGCAGCTCCTCAACAGCTATATAAACCCCTTCTCCTTTTCATTTTTCATCACTTCAGATTTTCTCTCTTGCTATTCTCTTCTAGTTTTATCTATTTTCTTTCGATTTCAGCCCTTGCAACCAAAAATGTCTTCACGACAAACCCGTCAGAACGCTGCTGCGGCTTCTTCTTCAGCAGCAGCATCTTCGTTCGCTAACAAGGAACTATGGGAGGAACGGAGCTTCATCTATAACAGAGATGCCCCCCATATGGGACTCCGGCCGTTCATTATGAAGGCCATAACAGCACAACTTTGGGAGGACTTCGCCGAGCAGCCGGCAGAACTTAATGACACTCTGGTCAGGGAGTTTTATGCGGCGATCGAGAGCAAGACGGCGACAGCTGTCACCGTCCGAGGAGTGACAGTCCCTTTCACCGCCAGCAGCATCAACCATGTCTTCGGCCTCTTCTTTGGCCCCAATGATGATGCTCATCAACAGTTTTGGGACACCCTCGACGCTGCCGGCCACGATGCTGTCATGAGGGAGTTGACAGAAGCGGGAACGACATGGAGCACAAGTAAGAAGAACCCCCACTCTGTCAATAGGGGGCAGCTACTACCTGAGGCAAAGCTATGGAACGCTTTTATCAAAAAGCGTATCCTGCCCTCGTCCCACCATACGACAGTCAACAGACAGCGGTTGGCCCTCATCCATTCTATCATGCATGACAGGCCCATCAATGTGGGCAGGTACATGCGGGACAGCATTCTCGACTGTGCTTTCCGATCAGACTCACGGCTCTGCCTGCCCTGCACCATCACTGCCCTCTGCCGCTGCGCTGCCGTACCGGAGGACCCCTCAGACAAAATCAAGAAGGGCAGCGGCTGGACAGACAGCAACATCTCCAGCCTCATGGATATTATCATCGTATCGCCCTTCAACGCCTTCGATCCAAACGACCCTCCTGCTGAGTCTGATGATGAGCCTGCCACTGAACCTGCCCCAGAAGCTGCCACCAACACCGCCCCGGTAGATCAGAACGCCCACATCCTTGCGGCCATCTTGCGGATAGAGGAGCGCCAGATGGGCTTAATGACATTCATCCGAGACTTCTCCAATGCAACGGTAAATTTCATTACCAATACTTTGAATTTTACGGATGTCATTTTCCCCACCTTCCCCGCCCATTATTTCAATATCCCCTCCCCTACTCCCACACCACCTGTCTCTCCCCACGGAGAATCTGCCTCCTCCACACCTTCCCCCACAGCAGCCGGCAGCCCACCGGCAGACACCTCCCCTCGAGGAACAAAGCGAGCTGCCACTGATGACAGCCCCCTTGTCCAGAGGAATTTGGACAGCGCCTTCACACGGGTAAAACGTATTAAGCATGTGGCTGACAAGAGACGGCTGTCCAAAGCCATCATGACCACCAGCTGGGACAGCAGCAGCAGTTCCGATGTCAGACTAGTGGAGCAACCTGCCCTTCAACCTGCTGACGACCCTGTCCCCCAACCGGAGGAAGACCCTGCCCCTCAACAGGCTGACGAATCTGTCGATCAACCTGCTCCGGAACTTGCCCAGCCACCTCCACACCGCAGACGTCGACATCAGATCCGCGTCAGCAGCAGCAGCGAGGACAGCGAATAAAATTTAAGTTTTTTTATTTCTTTTTCTCCTCGTATTGCTGCCTGCCCTTATATATTTGTGATGTACTTTTTTTTATCTTGTTTTTCTTTATTTGTTTTTATGTTATTTTGCATTGAGGGCAATGCAACCCTCGAGTTTGGGGGTGGCAACCCTCCATATTTAATGGAGTCTTTAGCACATCTTTTGTTTAGTTGTTGTGTCTTTTTATTTACTTATTTCTTTAAAAAAAATCAGAAAATTAAACTGTTGGCTTAAAACTGTGAAGTTAACTTACCTGTCATGACGGCTCTATCGTGACAGCATCTTTAGGACAGGTTAAGGAAAAGTTTAGAGCCTTTCTATAGTTCTGAAAACTTCAACACTTTTGTGACTGTTATATTGCTTAGATCTCTTTTAGCCAAACTAGAATAGGAAGCTTAGAACTTAAATAGCCCCTAGAGGTGCCTAACACTGGCTCTAGGAAAAGAAGTTTAGCAAAAAAAAAAAAATCAAAAACCTAGAGGTGCCCGAAACCGGCTCTAGGAAGCTAACTAGAGGTGCCCAAAACTGGCTCTAGAAAATTTTAGCTTGAAAATAGAAGAAAAAGAAGCATGAAAATGTGCCTTCTAAAAAAATAAACTTTGGCATAAAGATTTGAGTTAAGGAGTTGAATATTCTAGTGAAACTAAGAGAGTCTTAGCATATAACTGTTCACAAGCGTGCACACACTGCACGAGAGCTATAGGGAGATTCCGGACAGATCCTAACCTTTCCGACAGGTTGCTGTCGCCATAGAGAATGAGCGACGGGTAAGGGACAGTTCACTGTTTGAAGGCCAACACAAAAATTTTCATTTTTCTTTAGGTTTAATTGCTTGAGGGCAAGCAAAGACTTGAGTTTGGGGGTCTGTTGAGTGTGTAAAAGTTCTATTATTTACACCCTTTTTAACCCATATTTCTGCTGCATTCAAGCATCATTGCAATGCATTTAGGATAGTTTTCAATTAAACATCACAATTATATAAAAGGCACGGATTCTACTAAAAGATGGTGTATTTTGCAGGTAACTGCCAAGGTTGACGATGAAGGCAGGCGCAGGGCAGATAAGCAGGAAAGCTGAACTGAACAAGCAGCTGAAGAAGACGAACCTGTCATGGACCTGTCGTGACAGCATGGTGACAGCAGATTATTGAAGAGGAAAAGTGAAGTGGACATCGATAGATAGAGAAAAATCTGCTCGTCTGTCGTGTGAAAGCCAAATAATTTTCTAAGCCCCGGATCAAAAGATATGTCAAGCCAAAGCTCAAGGAAAGGAATTCCTACAAGATAGGGATGCGGCTGAAAAGTAGGATATTTTAGAGATTTAGTCTTTATTAGAATCTTACTTTTAATTAAAGTTGTAATCCTTATTACCTTAGATAACTTGAGCCCAAAGCTTATATAAAGGGCATAGATTAAACCTAGGGCATAAGGGATTACCCCATAACCGAAACCAAACCCCTGCCGTCCACCCGTCACCGACATGTTCTAAATTCCCCCTAGGGCCACGGGTTGTTTTGTAAAGTAGTTGCAAGGGTTGCTTTGTTTTAGGATTTTTCAAGTTCAATAAAATAAACTTCAAGTTCTTTTATCTTGGTTTTAATATCTTGCAAGAGCATCGGGAGAGCATTGTGAGGTTATCTATTTACTTAGCATCGGGAGAGTTAAGTATACGAAAGAGATAAAAGCGCGTTCTCTAGTTTATAGTTGAACCATCTCGTGCTTAGGGATAAGGCGATGTTAAGTGGCTAAGGAAGAATTCATACACATCGGTGTTCATCCTTCGATTCACGCCGGGAGGTATCATCAAAGACGTGTTCATCGACAGACTTGTGCCTAGGGATAGGGCAAGGCAAATCTGGGATTCTTGCCAAGCTTGAAGTACTGAGTTAGTGTCTGCTGCCGCGACAACTAACGGACAGACGTCGCGACAGGTGCTGTCGGCGACGGGAGCGACGACAGAACTGGAGATCCTAAGCAATTCAATACCTGCACTACCGAGCAATTCAATACCAGCCCATTCTCTCTATCTTGATAATTCAATCCTTTTATTTACGTTTTTACTTTATTATTCGTGACAACTTTCTAAAATATTTTCTTTACTTCGTGCAGTAAATCAAGGTGAAGTCATTAGCCCAATCCCTGTGGAGACGATATCCGATACTTCGTATCACTTTACTACTTGCGTCGTGTACACTTGCACTACAATTGCGATAGTCTATTTTACACGCAACAAGTTTTTGGCGCCGTTGCCGGGGATTGGCAACATAACTACATCTTTCTTCTATTGCACTTTTGTTTTTATTTTTTATTTTTTATTTTTTTTTTGTTTTTCGTTTTCAACTCTTGCTTTTCACAAGGTTTTCTTGTTTATGCGCAGATCGAAAAGAGGCGAAGACCCTGAGTATAAGTTAGATCCGGAAATCGAACGATCATTCAATCTCAAGAAACAGATTCGCCACCTTTTAGACAGGAACGAATACCTTGAAGAACAGCTAGAGCAGATGGCCCGTAACCAGCCTGCTGGAGGAGACATACCGCCTGTCGGCGACCCGCCTGGGGCAGGTGGACGACGGTCATGTCGTGACTACATGCTGAATGACCATATAGAGCTGGAGACCACACTGCAGGATATTGATGTTGATAACTTTGAGCTTAAACCTGTCATGTTTAGTATGATCAACAACGCCGGACAGTTTAGTGGTTCTGCGACAGAAGATGCTAGGGAGCATCTCAAAACGTTCCAGGAGATCTGTGGTTCATTTAGGCTACCAGGAGTTAGTCCGGAGATACTGAGGCTTCGGTTATTCCCCCATTCATTGAGGGACAGAGCTAAAACTTGGTGGAATAAACTTACACCGGGTTCTATTATGACTTGGGCAGATCTAACTCGTGAATTCTTATCTCGTTTTAATCCTTCACATTTATCTGAGCGATTACGTAACGAAATTGCTACTTTTCAACAGGAAGATGACGAGCCGATGCACGAGGCCTGGGACAGATTTACTACTCTTCTACGGAACTGCCCAATGCATGGATTCCCCGTCTGGAATCAGGTAACTAAGTTTTATAATGCTGCTAACTTACAAACTCGCATTCGCATTGATTCTGCAGCAAATGGACTGTTATTGGATAAAGATCCGGACGAGGCATTGCAAGTTCTAAAAAATCTAGCCAAGAATGAGGAGCAGTTTCCGACAGCTAGAAGAGGGGGTAAACGGGTACTTGCTGTCAAGGATTATGAGGCTGACAGCACTATGAAATCACAGGTAGCATTCCTCACTAAAGCCATGAAACACTTATTGAGTGAAGAGGAAGTACGAGGGTTTGCTGTCGAGGAAATTTGTGCCACTTGTGAAGGAAATCATAGTAGTGAAGAGTGCCCTATAAATATAGAAGAGGGGAAATATGTTGGAAATTACAAGCCAAATTATAATTCCAACAACTACAACCCTAATTGGAGGAAAGATCCCAAATTTTCCTGGAGTAATCCTAACAATGCCCTGAATCCGCAAGCACATAATCAGAATCAGGGGGGTCCTAGATTGTTGACGCGACAGCAGCTGCAGCCGCAGAACCTGCCGCAGAACCTGCCGCCTCAGCAACAACAGCAGCCACCACCTGCCACGAATAGTGTATTGGAACAGACTCTGGCCACCTTTATGTCTCAGACTGGCACATATATGGATAATATTAATCAGTTTGTCAAGAAGACAGAAAATTTTATGGATGAAACTAAGATGAGAATGACAAACCATGAGGCCACCTTGAAGTCTCTAGAGACACAAATGGGTCAGGTATTGCAGCATATTAAACTGAGGCAGAATGGAGGTTTTCCTAGCAATACTGAAAATGCTAGACCACCCCCACATGAGCAATGTAAGGCAATTACTACTAGGAGTGGGAAAAAACTACCAGGGCCGGAAAAAGAAGTGGATACAGAACAGGACCCTGCTTTGAACAAACCTGCCGAGGAAGCTGCCCCGACAGGTGACAAACAGACTGTTGCCGATGAGCCTGTCACGACAGCAGAAGCGACAGAGGAAAAAAAGGAAGATTATCGTCCTCAGATTCGCATGCAGTGGGAAGGACGCATTGCTGATTATCGACCCCCACCACCCTTCCCTCAACGGATACAACAAGCTAAGAATGAATCTCAACTCAAAAAAATTTATGATATTTTTAAACAGGTTCATATTAACATTCCGTTGTTAGATGCTGTTAGGGAGATGCCAGGTTATGCTAAATTTCTCAAGGATGTCATGTCTAAAAAATCTAAACTTGGGGAATTTGAAACGGTAAGGATGCAAGAGGGTTGCATGAGTATTCTTCATCGGCAACCACCCCAGAAAAAGAAGGATCCGGGAGTTTCCTCATACCTTGCGTAATCGGCGATAAATTTGTGGGTAAGGCACTTTGTGATCTTGGTGCTAGTGTTAATCTAATGCCCAAATCTGTTTTTCAGAAACTAGGTATTGGCAAGGCGCGGCCCACGACAGTTACCCTACAGCTAGCCGACCGCTCTTACGTTCACCCCGAGGGAAAAATTGAAGATATTTTGGTAAGAGTGGATAAACTTATTTTTCCTGCTGACTTTCTTATTTTAGATTGTGAGGTAGATGAGAACGCACCAGTCATCCTAGGGCGACCCTTCTTAGCCACGGGAAGATCATTGATTGATGTGGAAAAAGGAGAACTCACCATGCGCGTGAACGATCAAGAAATTAAGTTGAATGTTCTCCAAGCAATGAAACATGCCGATGTGGACGAGGAATGCAAAGTCATCATCGAGGTGACCTTTGATTACCCCTGCATCAGGTCGGGATGCCGTGATATCAAATTTGGTCACTGCTGCGACAGCTATTTAAAAGCCTGTCACGACAGTGACGACGACAGTGACTCCTCTGAATCCGATACACCTGACACTGAAGGTCATGAGGAGGTAAACTGGTTAGACCATCGTCCAGGTAAGTTATTCGAACCTTTGAATTACACTTCGGATAACCATTTAATCCAAAAGCCCTCTACTGTTGAACCACCTGTATTAGAACTTAAGCCCCTGCCAGGGCAGCTTAAATATGCGTATCTTGGTTGTGATGACACACTGCCTGTAATCATCTCTGCTAAGCTGCCGCAGGAACAGGAACGACAGCTAATCGACATGTTGAGGCAGCATAAAAGGGCGATAGGATGGACGATAGCAGACATCCAGGGCATTAGTCCGGCAATCTGTATGCACAAAATCCTCCTAGAGGAAGATCATAAGCCGACTATTGATGCCCAAAGGCGGTTAAACCTTGCAATGAAGGAGGTAGTGCGTAAAGAAATAATTAAATGGTTAGATGCTGGTATTATTTACGCCATCTCCGACAGCAAATGGGTAAGCCCGGTGCAATGTGTTCCCAAGAAAGGAGGGATGACCGTGATAACCAACGAAAACAACGAATTAATCCCAACCAGGACTGTGACCGGTTGGAGGGTTTGTATGGACTATCGGAAGCTTAACAAAGCTACCCGAAAGGACCACTTTCCTTTACCCTTTATTGATCAAATGCTTGATAGATTAGCGGGTAAACCTTACTATTGTTTTCTTGATGGTTATTCAGGATATAATCAAATTGCTATTGCACCGGAGGACCAAGAGAAAACGACTTTCACATGCCCCTACGGTACGTACGCATTTAGGAGGATGCCATTTGGACTCTGTAACGCACCTGCCACCTTCCAAAGGTGCATGATGGCTATATTCTCGGACATGGTTGAGGACTTCCTAGAAATTTTTATGGAGGATTTTTCTGTCTTTGGAGACAATTTTGAGAGTTGTCTAGGCAATTTACAAAAGGTGCTCGAAAGATGCGAGAAAGCTAACTTGGTTTTAAATTGGGAAAAATGCCACTTTATGGTGGATGAAGGGATAGTCTTAGGCCATAAGATTAGCTGCCGTGGGATAGAAGTCGACAGGGCAAAAATAGAAGTCATAGAGAAGCTGCCACCGCCAACCACAGTCAAGGGCATTAGGAGTTTTTTAGGGCATGCTGGTTTTTATAGGAGATTTATTGTCAATTTCTCAAAAATCACGAAACCCCTATGTCATCTCTTAGAGCAGAACCGACCCTTTGACTTTAATGAAGAATGTACTGAAGCATTCAAGGTTCTGAAGGAAAAGTTAGTGACAGCCCCCATAGTACAGCCACCAGACTGGACGCAACCGTTTGAAATTATGTGTGATGCTAGTGACTATGCTGTCGGGGCAGCACTTGGGCAGCGCAAGGACAGGCTATTTCATGTCATATATTATGCCAGCAAAACATTGAATGATGCCCAAGTGAATTATACCACCACGGAAAAGGAGCTGTTAGCTGTGGTGTTTTCCATCGACAAGTTTCGTTCTTACATACTTGGAACGAAGGTTATAATACACACCGACCACTCTGCCCTCAAGTATTTATTTGCAAAAAAGGATGCAAAACCTAGGTTGATACGATGGATCTTACTATTACAAGAGTTCGACCTTGAGATAAAAGATAAAAAGGGGACAGAAAATCAGGTGGCAGATCACTTGTCGAGGTTGGAGACGGGACAAAGTCTACCGCCAGATGAGACACACATACTGGAGACCTTCCCATATGAGCAGCTCTTTGCTGCCGCACTAGCTGTCGCGACAGCCATGGCGGCAGGTAAGTCTTCTAACCTTCCCTGGTATGCTGATTTCGTTAATTTTATAGTTAGCGGAATATTACCTTCTGATCTTACTTATCAAGCCAGGAAGAGGTTTCAAAATGATGTTAAACATTATTATTGGGACGAACCTCTTCTTTTCAAAATGTGCTCAGATCAGGTTATAAGGAGATGCATACCACAAGAAGAACAAGAAGACATTCTCCATCACTGTCATGCTTCACAATATGGAGGACACTTAGGAGGCAATAAAACGGCTGCCAAGGTGCTGCAGTCAGGGTTCTACTGGCCGACACTGTATAAGGACGCACAGGAATTTTACAAAAACTGTGACAGGTGCCAGCGGACAGGTAACATCTCGAGGAGAAACGAGATGCCACTGCAGAATATTCTAGAAGTCGAAATCTTCGACGTTTGGGGGATTGATTTTATGGGACCTTTTCCATCTTCATGTGGAAATCTTTACATCCTCCTAGCAGTGGATTATGTCTCCAAGTGGGTAGAAGCAATCGCAACTCAAAAGAATGATGCCAAAACAGTCCAAAAGTTTTTGCACAAAAACATCTTTTCTAGATTTGGCATCCCTAGGGCGATTATCAGTGATGAAGGGAGACATTTTGACAACAAGGTAATTGCTGCCGCCTTGAAGAAATATGGTGTCAAGCAGAGGATCGCGACATCATACCACCCACAGACCAATGGACAGGCTGAGATATCCAATAGGGAAGTGAAGAACATTCTAGAAAAAATGGTTAAACCAACTAGGAAAGATTGGTCTTTACTTCTGAATGATGCATTATGGGCATACAGAACAGCCTTCAAGACTCCATTGGGCATGTCTCCATACCGTTTGATTTATGGGAAAACCTGTCATCTGCCTGTCGAGATAGAACACAAGGCATATTGGGCGATCAAGGCAGTAAACATGGACTTGGACAAGGCAGGCCAGAAAAGGTTGTTGGATTTGAATGAAATCGATGAAATACGGACAATGGCCTACGACAATGCAAGGATTTACAAGGAAAAAACTAAGAAGTGGCATGACAAGAAGTTGCTGCCACGACAGTTCTGCCCAGGGCAGCTTGTGTTGTTGTTTAATTCTAGATTGAAACTCTTTCCAGGGAAGCTCAAATCTAGATGGTCTGGCCCATTCCAAGTAATTCAAGTTTTTCCCCATGGTGCCATTACAATTCAATCACTAAAGGACGGGCACCAATTCAAAGTCAATGGACAACGCCTCAAGCACTATCAAGGGACTGAAGCCCCAGGAATACAGGAAGTGGTTACTTTAGGTGATGCCCCACAAGGCATCCCTAATTTAACATAATTTCCTATTTTTCTTTATTTTTATTATTAATATTATTTATTAGGAATTAGATTTATTTTATTCGAATAATGTTTTGTTTTTAATTTCGGTTTTTAGGAAATAAAGGAGGCAAGTGAGAAAGAAGAAGTGGCCCAAGCCCACTGCCCATCCACCAGTCCAATAAAGCCCATTTATGATAACCTGTCGTTTCGGCTGCCGGCGCAGACGGAGTTGACAGGCTGTCAACAGACGCACAGCAGACGAAGAAGCGTGCGGCAGACGCACAGCAGAGGCATTAATGCCCGTCAGACGCGTCAGACACTCTACATTCAATCTGCCGCTCCGTTATTCCCGCCTGCCGTTGCGGCATTAAATGGGCAGCTCCTCAACAGCTATATAAACCCCTTCTCCTTTTCATTTTTCATCACTTCAGATTTTCTCTCTTGCTATTCTCTTCTAGTTTTATCTATTTTCTTTCATTTTCAGCCCTTGCAACCAAAAATGTCTTCACGACAAACCCGTCAGAACGCTGCTGCCGCTTCTTCTTCAGCAGCAGCATCTCCGTTCGCTAACAAGGAACTATGGGAGGAACGGAGCTTCATCTATAACAGAGATGCCCCCCATATGGGACTCCGGCCGTTCATTATGAAGGCCATAACAGCACAACTTTGGGAGGACTTCGCCGAGCAGCCGGCAGAACTTAATGACACTCTGGTCAGGGAGTTTTATGCGGCGATCGAGAGCAAGACGGCGACAGCTGTCACCGTCCGAGGAGTGACAGTCCCTTTCACCGCCAGCAGCATCAACCATGTCTTCGGCCTCTTCTTTGGCCCCAATGATGATGCTCATCAACAGTTTTGGGACACCCTCGATGCTGCCGGCCACGATGCTGTCATGAGGGAGTTGACAGAAGCGGGAACGACATGGAGCACAAGTAAGAAGAACCCCCACTCTGTCAATAGGGGGCAGCTACTACCTGAGGCAAAGCTATGGAACGCTTTTATCAAAAAGCGTATCCTGCCCTCGTCCCACCATACGACAGTCAACAGACAGCGGTTGGCCCTCATCCATTCTATCATGCATGACAGGCCCATCAATGTGGGCAGGTACATGCGGGACAGCATTCTCGACTGTGCTTTCCGATCAGACTCACGGCTCTGCCTGCCCTGCACCATCACTGCCCTCTGCCGCTGCGCTGCCGTACCGGAGGACCCCTCAGACAAAATCAAGAAGGGCAGCGGCTGGACAGACAGCAACATCTCCAGCCTCATGGAGATTATCGTCGTATCGCCCTTCAACGCCTTCGATCCAAACGACCCTCCTGCTGAGTCTGATGATGAGCCTGCCACTGAACCTGCCCTAGAAGCTGCCACCAACACCGCCCCGGCAGATCAGAACGCCCACATCCTTGCGGCCATCTTGCGGATAGAGGAGCGTCAGATGGGCTTAATGACATTCATCCGAGACTTCTCCAATGCAACGGTAAATTTCATTACCAATACTTTGAATTTTACGGATGTCATTTTCCCCACCTTCCCCGCCCATTATTTCAATATCCCCTCCCCTACTCCCACACCACCTGTCTCTCCCCACGGAGAATCTGCCTCCTCCACACCTTCCCCCACAGCAGCCGGCAGCCCACCGGCAGACACCTCCCCTCGAGGAACAAAGCGAGCTGCCACTGATGACAGCCCCCTTGTCCAGAGGAATTTGGACAGCGCCTTCACACGGGTAAAACGTATTAAGCATGTGGCTGACAAGAGACGGCTGTCCAAAGCCATCATGACCACCAGCTGGGACAGCAGCAGCAGTTCCGATGTCAGACTAGTGGAGCAACCTGCCCTTCAACCTGCTGACGACCCTGTCCCCCAACCGGAGGAAGACCCTGCCCCTCAACAGGCTGACGAATCTGTCGATCAACCAGCTCCGGAACCTGCCCAGCCACCTCCACACCGCAGACGTCGACATCAGATCCGCGTCAGCAGCAGCAGCGAGGACAGCGAATAAAATTTAAGTTTTTTTATTTCTTTTTCTCCTCGTATTGCTGCCTGCCCTTATATATTTGTGATGTACTTTTTTTTATCTTGTTTTTCTTTATTTGTTTTTATGTTATTTTGCATTGAGGGCAATGCAACCCTCGAGTTTGGGGGTGGCAACCCTCCATATTTAATGGAGTCTTTAGCACATCTTTTGTTTAGTTGTTGTGTCTTTTTATTTACTTATTTCTTTAAAAAAAATCAGAAAATTAAACTGTTGGCTTAAAACTGTGAAGTTAACTTACCTGTCATGACGGCTCTGTCGTGACAGCATCTTTAGGACAGGTTAAGGAAAAGTTTAGAGCCTTTCTATAGTTCTGAAAACTTCAACACTTTTGTGACTGTTATATTGCTTAGATCTCTTTTAGCCAAACTAGAATAGGAAGCTTAGAACTTAAATAGCCCCTAGAGGTGCCTAACACTGACTCTAGGAAAAGAAGTTTAGCAAAAAAAAAATCAAAAACCTAGAGGTGCCCGAAACCGGCTCTAGGAAGCTAACTAGAGGTGCCCAAAACTGGCTCTAGAAAATTTTAGCTTGAAAATAGAAGAAAAAGAAGCATGAAAATGTGCCTTCTAAAAAAATAAACTTTGGCATAAAGATTTGAGTTAAGGAGTTGAATATTCTAGTGAAACTAAGAGAGTCTTAGCATATAACTGTTCACAAGCATGCACACATTGCACGAGAGCTATAGGGAGATTCCGGACAGATCCTAACCTTTCCGACAGGTTGCTGTCGCCATAGAGAATGAGCGACGGGTAAGGGACAGTTCACTGTTTGAAGGCCAACACAAAAAATTTCATTTTTCTTTAGGTTTAATTGCTTGAGGGCAAGCAAAGACTTGAGTTTGGGGGTCTGTTGAGTGTGTAAAAGTTCTATTATTTACACCCTTTTTAACCCATATTTATGCTGCATTCAAGCATCATTGCAATGCATTTAGGATAGTTTTCAATTAAACATCACAATTATATAAAAGGCACGGATTCTACTAAAAGATGGTGTATTTTGCAGGTAACTGCCAAGGTTGACGATGAAGGCGGGCGCAGGGCAGATAAGCAGGAAAGCTGAACTGAACAAGCAGCTGAAGAAGACGAACCTGTCATGGACCTGTCGTGACAGCATGGTGACAGCAGATTATTGAAGAGGAAAAGTGAAGTGGACATCGATAGATAGAGAAAAATCTGCTCGTCTGTCGTGTGAAAGCCAAATAATTTTCCAAGCCCCGGATCAAAAGATATGTCAAGCCAAAGCTCAAGGAAAGGAATTCCCACAAGATAGGGATGCAGCTGAAAAGTAGGATATTTTAGAGATTTAGTCTTTATTAGAATCTTACTTTTAATTAAAGTTGTAATCCTTATTACCTTAGATAACTTGAGCCCAAAGCTTATATAAAGGGCATAGATTAAACCTAGGGCATAAGGGATTACCCCATAACCGAAACCAAACCCCTGCCGTCCACCCGTCACCGACATGTTCTAAATTCCCCCTAGGGCCACGGGTTGTTTTGTAAAGTAGTTGCAAGGGTTGCTTTGTTTTAGGATTTTTCAAGTTCAATAAAATAAACTTCAAGTTCTTTTATCTTGGTTTTAATATCTTGCAAGAGCATCGGGAGAGCATTGTGAGGTTATCTATTTACTTAGCATCGGGAGAGTTAAGTATACGAAAGAGATAAAAGCGCGTTCTCTAGTTTATAGTTGAACCATCTCGTGCTTAGGGATAAGGCGATGTTAAGTGGCTAAGGAAGAATTCATACACATCGGTGTTCATCCTTCGATTCACGCCGGGAGGTATCATCAAAGACGTGTTCATCGACAGACTTGTGCCTAGGGATAGGGCAAGGCAGATCTGGGATTCTTGCCAAGCTTGAAGTACTGAGTTAGTGTCTGCTGCCGCGACAACTAACGGACAGACGTCGCGATAGGTGCTGTCGGCGACGGGAGCGACGACAGAACTGGAGATCCTAAGCAATTCAATACCTGCACTACCGAGCAATTCAATACCAGCCCATTCTCTCTATCTTGATAATTCAATCCTTTTATTTACGTTTTTACTTTATTATTCGTGACAACTTTCTAAAATATTTTCTTTACTTCGTGCAGTAAATCAAGGTGAAGTCATTAGCCCAATCCCTGTGGAGACGATATCCGATACTTCGTATCACTTTACTACTTGCGTCGTGTACACTTGCACTACAATTGCGATAGTCTATTTTACACGCAACAATACATCCCTTCTTCTAGTTGTAAAGTATAGTCTTCTGAACTGTGATTTCCACTACATGTTTCACACACCTCTTCTATAGAGTATACAACTTTAGAATCTTTTCGTTGCAGATTTTCGACTATCTTTGTGAGGTATGCAATTTGTGTTTAACCAAACTGTCAGCTTCATACTTCTTTACAGACATTCCTCGTTTTCCTCCCCTTCGAGCTGTTGGAAATTGCTTATCGTTCTTTGCTAACTTTTTCAACACTAGCATTGCCTCGTCTGGTTCTTTATCCAGTAATAGCCCATTTGTTGCTGAATCTATTCTCAGTCGAGAATGTGCATTGGCAGCGTTGTAGAACTTGACAACCTGATTCCAAACAGGGAATCCATGCATTGGACAGTTCTATAATAGAGTAGTAAATCTGTCCCACGCCTCATGCATTGGTTTGTCATCTTCCTGTTGAAAAGTAGCAATCTCGTTACACAATCTTTCAGATAAATGATGAGGATTAAAACAAGAAAGGAATTCACGAGAGATATCTGCCCATGTTCTAATTGAACCCAGCGTTAATTTATTCCACCAAGTTTTAGCTCTATCTCTCAATGAATGAGGAAATAGCCGGAGCCTCAGTACTTCCGGATTTATTCTTGACAGTCTGAACGATCCACAGATTTCCTGGAAAGTTTTAAGATGTTCACGGGCATCCTCAGTAACAGATCCACCAAATTGTCCAGCGGAGTTTATCATGCTGAACATGAAAGGCTTTAGTTCGAAGTTCTCAGCTTCCACGTCTGGCATGGGAGTTTCCAGCTCAACATGGTCATTATCCATGTAGTCTCGACAGAACTGTCGTGCTGCAGGGGTACCAGACGGCGGCATATAATTCATGGCTTCATTAGGAGGATCAACCCTTGGGTCATTGTCATCTCTCCCATTGTCATCTATCCTAAATGCAATGAATCATGCTTGAGTGCAACAAAAATATGGGTAAATGAGGGGTAAAATATAGAACTTTTATGCACTCAAAATTAACCAAGAAACCTTATTCAATAAGATCTCCTACTTAAAATAGATTTATATTCATATAAGTAACCATACTCGGTACAATTACAAAGATACCTCGTACCGTACCGCGGGGGTTCGCCCCTGCACCCCCAACCAACTTAATCTGAGCCCACCGAAAACTTGAGTACTCCTTTGATGGACAGATGCTCTTGCTCCATTCACTCACTCCCGCTCCAGCATTTGTCCTTTTACAGTACATGGGTCATACTTAACACTTCCAAAAGAAACTCTTCTCTGCTTTCCCGCTAGACAATGAGCACAATTCTTCAATGTGGCATTCTTGAAACCCGGAAGTTGATTCTTATTGGCTAAACAATTAAGCCCTTTCTCACTCATGTGACTAAGCCCTTTATGCCACAACTCATTTGAGTCATTTACTGTCACATTCATAGTGTCTTTAGAAATCGAAGCCTACATCAAGTACAAATTTGAACTCTTCTTTCCTCGAGCCACAACCAATGAGCCTTTAGTCAGCTTCCATTGCCCCTCACTGAAGGTGTTACAAAATCCCTCATCATTAAGCTTTCTTGCAAAAATCAAACTTAAACAAATATCCGGTGCATGTTTGACATCCTTGAGAGTTAACTTTGTTCCATTATTGTTCACCAAGCTAACATATCTCATGCCAATAACTGGAATCGAACCGTCATTACCCATATTCAATACTCCAAAATCACCAAGAGTATAAGATGTGAAGAAATCTCTCCTCGACGTTAAATAGGGGTAAAAAGTAGAACTTTTGCACACTCAACATTCTTTTTTACTGCGAAGAAACTGGTGCAATCATGGATGCACACAATTTTATCTTCCACTTCTTGAGCCAACGATACTGGTGAAAGCAAAGAAATTATATCATTCAGGAAATGAGCTTCTATGTCAAGCCACGGTCTAAAGAAGATAGTCAACCAAATTACTTCTTTCTAGCAAAACGAAACAGTCTATGAAAAGTAAATGTCAGAAGAGAATCACCACACCAGACATCCTCCCAAAAGAGTACTGACTTCCCATCTCCAAATAACCACCGAAAAGAATTAGCACCAATCCATCTTAGAATTTAATTAACGCATTTTGAGACCATGTGCCATCATTTTTATTGCGAATGGTTGAAAGGCATAAATTTTACTGTCAAAATCTCAGCATCATGAGACGAGATATGTTGTAAACAAAAATAACTTTTACTTTTAATTAACCAATGTTAACTGCTGAACTGAAATTAGTTAGGCTAACAAGCCAAGATGCATATAGAATTATAATTTCTTGCAATTACAAAAGGGTATACTTACTTTAATGAAACATGGCAGGTCTTTTCCCATGCGCCAATTAAACTGCATTTAGCAATTACACCCACTAAATATTATTTGGCAAACAAACAAAACAAATTGTTATCTAAAAAAAGATAATGACAAGTTCAAACCCATGCGCCACCATTGGTATATGTTAGCTAATAGAACACTATATTTAGTTAAACAGACGAATGTTATGTTGTATATATATATATAGCTCTGTGCATCAACTTACATGTATTAGAAAGTAGATAAATAAGCAAAAGGGTTGTGATCCTTATTTTCACAACATAAGGATCATATGGAGATTCATGGAATATTATTCTTCATTTGTTATCTCTTTGTTGCACTCGGAGTTGGCATCGATGGCTTCCCGATGAATGATTTGATAAGTAAATTGCCAGGACAACCGGATGTTAGTTTCCGGCAATTCGCCGGGTATATTGACTTGGATGATGGTGTTGCCGGACGGAGTCTTTTTTACTATTTTGTTGAAGCCGAAAATGATCCCATGAGTCAACCCCTCACTGTTTGGTTAACCGGAGGTTAGTTCTTCTTCTTTTTCTTCTAAATCACACCTTCATAAACGTAACTTACTATTCAGAAATAATAAGATGATAGTATTATTCAGGACCCGGGTGCTCTTCAGTTGGAGATTCCTTTTCAGGTGTTGGTCCTTTTATTACAACAAGAAATGCTCGTGGTCTCGACAAAAATTTATTTTCTTGGAACAAAGGTTGTCCGGTCTAGTTTGATTAAATGTGTCAAAATATGATGTACCTAGTTCTAATCGTGTTTAAATGTTGCAGTGTCAAATCTGTTGTTCATAGATTCTCCTATTGGAGCTGGATGGTCATATTCAAAAAAGAGCAGCGACTATAACAACGGAGATGATAGTACCAGTAAGATGACAATATACATTATTGGTTTTGAAATGAAATATTTCAGACATATTACTTGAATTGTCATTTGTTTGTTTCTTACAGCAAAACTATTGGTTACCTTCATGCAAAAATGGTATGAAAAATATCCAAGTTTCAAGTCCAGAGATTTGTACTTGACTGGATCAAGTTATGCAGGTTCAATAAACTTGACCTAACACCACTTACAGATGCAGTACATGACAATATCACATTTTCATTAGATTGGTGGGTTCTTATTCTCAGGACATTTCGTACCGAATCTTGCTAATGCTTTACTTGAATTGAAATTCAACGTCAAAGGATTGGCTGTAAGTATATAATTCTATCTGCATTACCATTTTAAAGTATATATTTGCTTATGAATATTGTTTTCAACAGCTGGGAGACCCAATGCTCCGTAAAAAGCTAGACATTCTAGCAAGATTCGATTTCTTCCACTCTCTAGGGCTGGTTGACAATAAAGTGTACGACCAAGTCAAGAAGGAGTGCAACACCCTTGACGAAAACAATTACTTTTCCAAATTCGAAACCAACTGGACTAACCCTTGCAAATTGCTTTTGGAAGATGGCCATTTATCTTCCAAATTATTTGATGCCATTCGCGCTCCTTGTGAAGGAAATTTAACGGATTTGAGCTTGGGCAAAGAGGTTCACATTTATTTTCGACATTTTTCTTTTACATATAGGTGATATCGATGTTAAAAATCTTGGATTTTTTTCCAGCTCACTACGGTCAGTCAGGGAGTAGACATGTGCACATTCATAAGGCCAAATTTCTATTTAAATCTCCCGGAAGTTCAGAAAGCTTTCCACGGGAATCGAACCAACTTGCCATATCCATGGATGGGTTGTTTTATGTAACATTTCCTTTTGTCCCATTCACTTTTAAGGTTCCTCACTCCGATGGCTTCTACACTTCACATCTCATTTCAATCTATGTAGGCCTAATTTTGTGTACAACCAGAATGATGAGAACCGTGACATGCTTCCCGCACTGAAAAGTCTTCTTCAACAATCAGTTCCAATCACAATATTTAGGTTGCCATTTAATCATCTCTTTTAGCTGTGTGTTCAAGAAAAATAGTAAAACTCAAGTAAATTGCTTCAATGCTACAGTGGAGATCTAGACGGTGCGGTACCAGCAATGGGAACCTTACAACATTTATACAAATTGGCTGAGGAGATGAATATCAAATTGACAAAAGAAGAAGCTTGGAGTTATGAAAACAAGGTTCTTTTCTTTATGCATTTAATTATATTTATATGAGCGTATTTAGCATAATTTAAGATCTTTCAAAACTTGAGCAGCAAGGAGGGCGGAAGTACTCATTTGGAGACTTGTTGACATTCTTCACCGTGATAGGAGGTGATCATCATGTTGCATTTTCTCAACCATCCGAAGCTCTCTATATTTTCACAGATTTCACAGTTAATCGAATGCATTGAGACAAGCAATGGAACCTGCACAGCATTGGGGTCTTGATTCTTCGAAACAAGATTCGTTGTTGTAATATTTTTATTGTGTACGAAAGAGATAACTGAGAATACATGAAACTCCATACCCTTTATCTAATAAATTGCAAAATTTCAATATTTCTCCCGTCCTATCATATTTCTATTGCCTTTATGAAAGAAAGGAAATTTCATTAGCCATTACATGTAGTGAAATACAAACCGGAAAAAAAGGCATAACACAATTAAAAGCCCAATGAACTAAAGTATGAGCCACGGAATTAGCCTCTCGGTTGACATAATGTATCCTTAAGTCTATAATTCATAAGATTTTGACGAGCTTCAAGAAGATGTACACCAACCCTCGAGAAATCCAGTATCGGGTTCGCAAGTCGATTGACTACACTCAAAGCATCCCCTCCAATTATTGCATTCACCCACCCATGCGAAATAGCTAGCCGAATACATTCCTGGAATGCAGCATCCTCTAAAGTTTCCTTCGAATAAGCATCATTTAATTTGATGGAGAAACCATCAAGCACGAAATCGTGTTGATCTCGAGCCACACCCCTATAGAAGCCATACATGTAGCAGTGATAAAAGCCCTGTCAGACGTTTATTTTAACACTGCCATTTTGGGGTTTGCACCATCGGGGAGGCTGTAACAAGGAAGCATCAGTGAGTGTGACAATTGAATACGGGTTCAAGATACTTCTGTGTACCTTTTTGTTATGGCGGTTCTAAATGTTCCATCAAATAAGCTCCACCACCTCCACGGACGTAGGATCGGGTTGTTTATCCAGTTGAACGCCACTTGAGAGTCAGATTATATAATCAACATCGCCTTACCAAGCCAGCCTGCTTCAATAAAGATCAACAGTGCAGTTTTAATCGCCATAAGCTCAGCATAGTCAGACCCTTGACCTAAGACCGGACCAGAGAAAATCACTCTGACTAGGCCTGCAACAGTTCTCATAGGAACTACCATCTTGCAGAATTTTCATAGGAACCACAGACAATTTTAGCCAATGTCTTTGGAAAGCATGAGCTGATTATAAGGGCATGGTGAGAACATCTGCTACTTGCACATATGTTGGAATCTCACGTACAAAAAATAGAATGTAAAATTGGATTAGCAGAAACATCTATATTATCACACCATAACACATGTATTCCTTCCAATCTCACATGCAATTCTCTTAGTAAAAACTGAAGCCACATGATTTCTACAGTAGCACACGCCACACTTCTATATTCTGCCTCTTATGTTGATCGAGCAACGACTTGCTACTTCCTTGAACTCCAAGACACATGATTCCCACAAAAGAAAACACAAAATCTTGTTGTAGAGTGTTTGCCATCTGAGTCAGAACCCCAATCAGCATCAACAAATCCTATAATGGTTAAACTGTTATTTGGAGAAAACTGCAACCCAAAATCAATGTTCCCGGCAAGTATCGAAGGATACGCTTAACAACATTAAGATAAACGTCACTAAGTGTCTGCACAAACTGACAGACTTTGTTCACAGAAAAAGTTATGTTGGGCATAATGATAACTATATACTGAAGTGCACCAACCATACTTATGAACTCAGTTGCATTCTCAATAGGACTCCCATCATGAAGAGGCATCTTACAGTTCGAGATTATTGGAGTAGGAAGGCTATTGGCACCATCAAATCCACACTTTCTTAATAAGTCCAATGTGTATTTTCTTTGACTAATCAAAATTCCTCCATTGGCAATAGGGATGTAAAAACAAGTCAGAACTTGAAAATCCGACTGAAACCTGCTCGAGTCAGAACCTGATTTGACCTGAGGATTTGATGACCCGAACCCGATCTGTAACTGACTGTTGTTGATCCGAACCCGAATTTGACTTGTTACTGTAGTGATCGAACCCGACTTGCGTCCGACTGAAAACGACCCGAACACAAATTGGACCTGTTACTGTGTACCTGCGCCCGAATGAAACGAACCCGAACCCAAAGTCGACCTGGTAGATAACCGATTTTACCGACTGAATTGACCCGAGATCTGATATTACCCGACCTGTTTTGGACCCGACCTGTTTTGAACCCGACCTGTTTTGGACTCGACTTGTTTTGAACCCGACCTGCTTTGAACCTGACCTCTTTTTAACCTGAACTGATATTGATCTGACTTGATATTTACCTGATATATAGCTGAAGAAGTCTACGATTTGATAAATTTAAAGTGATGATAAATGTAAAGTATTAATTTATTAAATTAATTTAATACTAACTCGTTCAATATAAATTATTTGTGAAGTTTAATAAGAATTAACATACTTAAATTTATTTTATTAAAAATATTCAAAATTTAAAATTTTTATCAAATTAATAAGTTGTGATGGATTAATTTAAAACAAGTTATTTAAAATTTAAATCAATTTATTAATTGTGATCATTAAATTTAAAAAATGTTTTCTTAAAAATTTTAATTATAACTATTACAACAATAAAAAATATTTTTTTAGTTTATGGAAAAAAAATTGAACTAATGGGGGGAAAGCTTTTTTGATTGATAGGAAATTAATTATGGGGAGGAGAATTTTTTGGCGCCAATCAAACAAAGTGAGGGAGATTTTCCTGACAAAATTGGTTTGGGGTAGATATTGCCGCCACATCAAATAAAATTGGGAGTGGAGGTGTGATTTTTTTATTTAGGGGTTAATTATTCTTTAGGTCCTTCCTTAATTAGATGGTTAGGGTTTAGGTTTTTTAGATTTTAGTTTGTTTTTTTTAGTCTTAACTTTTGGTTTAGGTTCTTTAAATTTCATTTAATTAGGCCATGCTTCATAAATTAATTAACTATTAAGCTTTTTGGTTTGCTTTAAATTTAATTTGGTCTTCGTATAAAGATTTGGTAAATAATTAAATTTAATAATTTTATTCATTTGTGATTTTGGCTCTAATTAATAATTTAGTTTTAATTTATTTTTAGATTTGTCCTTTTTATGTTTCGATTTATTTTGTTTGTTAGATTTATGGGTTTATGTTTAGGGTTTAGGGGTAAATGTGTCAAGTTAATTGTTTGGGGCTATGAGATTAGTTTAGGGATTATGTGATTAGGCTTGCACTCTAATTATTAGTGAATAATGTATGTAAGATTTAGATATTCATGTTTGGGGTTTAGGGCTAAATGTGTCAACTTAATTATTTGAGATTATGAGATTAGTTTAAGGATTAGGGGACTAAGCTTGTACTCTAATTATTAGTGATTATAAGATTTAAGAGTTGAGGCTTATGGGTATTGTTTAGGGGTATACATATATACATACAAATATGTATGTTCTAGTATATATGTATTACAATATATCCACACTAAAACTTACATACATACATATATATGTATGTTATGTATAATTATAACAATATATATATATACTAAAACTTAAATACATGTATATATACGTGTTTTAGTATGTATGTATACATGTGTGTGTTTAGTATATATATAATTAATTATATCAATACATATATATATATATCATAATATATGTATATGTATATTTATATGTATGTGTATATATATATATCTGTAGATATAAATTTTATTAATTTTTATTATGGTGATATTTTTATTCATTTTATTCCTTAAAATTTTATTTTCCACATAAATTTACCCTTATTAATTTTTAATTTTTGTAATTTACTCCAACATTTTAGATATAAAACATTTGATGATATTTTTGTTCATTCTAGTGCCTAATATTGTGACTAAAATGTATGTAAGTATGTATGTATGTACATATTAATGTATGAACCCTAAACCCTTAATGAATTTTCTCTTAACCAGAAACCTTAAACCCTAAAAATCATAAACCCTAAACCCTGAACCGTAATGTGTATAAGTATGTATGTAGTTATCTATGTATGAACCCTAAACCCTTGATGAATTTCCCTAAACCCTGCACCATAAACCATAAACCATAATGTATGCAAGTATGTATGTATCTATCAATGTATGAACCCTAAACCATTAATAAATTTTCCCTAAAACCTAAACCCTCAATCGTCCAATATTTTATAATTTTAATTTGATATTTATGTTCATTATAGCCCTTAAAACTTCATTTCTATTCCAAATTGACCCCTATATACTAATTGTTTTTTAATTAGTCCAATAATATATAATTTTGCTTTGACATTTTGTTCATTTTAGTCCCTAAACTGTATTTGTATTCCAAATTGACCAATTTTTATTTTTTTTAATTAGTCTGATGTTTTATAATATTAATTTGATATTTTTGTTCATTTTAGTCTCTTAACTTTATTTTAATTAGTCCGATGTTTTATAATTTTAATTTGATATTTTGTTCATTCTAGTCCCCTAAACTTTAGCTTAATTCCAAATTGACCCACGTTTATTTTTAATTCCAAATGTTTTATTATTTTAATTTGAAATTTTGTTCATTCTAGACTCTAAAACTTTGTTTTTATTCTAAATTGACATCTACATATTGTTTTTTTAATTACTCTAATTTTTATACTTTTAATTTGATATTTTTGTTCATTACAGTCCCCAAAATTCTATTTTTATTCCAAATTGACCCACATTTATTTTTTTAATTTGCCCAATGTTTTATTATTTTAATTTGATATTTTCTTCATTATAGTCCCTTAACTTTATTTTAATTCCATATTGACCCCTATATATATATTAATTCATCATGTTTTATAATTTTAATTTGAAATTTTGTTCATTCTAGACTCTAAAACTTTATTTTTATTCTAAATTGACATCTACATATTGTTTTTTAATTACTCTAATTTTTATACTTTTAATTTGATATTTTTGTTCATTACAGTCCCCAAAATTTTATTTTTATTCCAAATCGACCTCTTTTCATTGTTTTCTTTTAAATTTGTCTAATATTTTATAATTTTAATTTGATATTTTTGTTCATTATAATCCGTGAAACTTTATTTTTAATCCAAATTGACCCCTTTTCAGTTCAAATTGACCACTTTTCAGTTCAAATTGACCCCTTTTCATTATTTTTTAATTAATTCAATGTTTTATAATTTTAATTTGATATGACTTTAAATAATTAACTCCAAATCAATGACGATTGACGAAGGCCAACCTAAAGTCTATCGACTACTTATATGGTTGTACCGAACTCAAACTCAATACAAATTTCAATCCTGAAAATACTCCGACCTGAATTAACCGACCTGAAACTACCCGACCTAAAATTACCCGACCTGAAATGCACCCGACCTGAAATGCAACCGACCTGAAACGGACCCGACCTGAAATGGACCCGACCTGAAATTGACTCGAACTGAAACGGACCCGACCTGAAATGGACCCGACCTGAAGTGTATCCGAACCCGAATTAACCTGTCAATTATCTGCTTCGGACCCGACCCGTTTTGACCCGACCTGAAATGAACCCGACCTGAAATGGATCCGACCTGAAATGGACCCGATCTGAAATAGACCCGACCTGAAATGGACCCGAGCTGAAATGGACCCGCACCCGACCCGAGTCGAGTCAAAACAGAAAAATGACCTGAAATGACCTGTACCCGATTTTACCCGACCTGACAATACCCGACCTGAAACCCATCCGATTACCTGTTTTTACATCCCTAATTGGCAGCATAATGAACTTCAACCCTAAGAAATAACGTAGTAAACCAAGATCTTTTAAAGAGAACACCTAATTTAACTTAGTGACCACTTTCTCAACATCAACTATATTGTCCCTATAATAGCATCAACATACACAAGAAATTAAAGCAAGCAGTGTCTTTCTTTTTGACAAACAATGAGGCATCAGACTTAATTAGATTGAATACCATGTTAAGATCTTAGAATGAACTGTCAGCTTGATTGAAGAATAAGGAAAAGAGAGGCAATACTCTCTGATTATTTTATTGATTCGTAACTGTAATATCTTCACCAATTATTATATACAAGGGAGAATTGATGAGTTGGTTAAGCCACAATCTAATATCCCTAACCGTTTCTAAATCAACCTCATGAGGAGTGATGCAGTACAACAAAGCCTATTTGCACTCACTCAGATATGTTTACTCTAATAACATTTAATCATTTTTATTCATTTTTTAAATAAATTAATCTCATTAGATTGTACGTAATTACACTCTTAATCAAATATGATTATATAATTATAATTCCTCGTAATTATTATCCTGAAACATGGGAGGTCTTTTCCAATGTCCCACCGTTGATTCTTAAAGCCAACTAAACTACCTTTAGCAATTACATCCACAAAACAAATTGTTATCTAAAAAAAAGACAAAGACAACTTCAAACCCATGCGCTAACATTGGTATGTTTTAGCTAATAAAACACTATATTTAGTTAAACAGATGAATGCTATGTTATATATATAGCTCAGCCTGTGCATCAACTTTCATGTATTAGAAAGTAGAGAAATAAATAACAGGGTTGGGATCCTTATTCCCTCAACGTAAGGATCGTATGGAGATTCATGGAATATTCCTCCTTTGTCATCTCTTTCTTGCACTCGGAGTTGGTGTTGATGGCTTCCCGATGAATGATTTGATAACTAAATTGCCGGGACAACCGGATGTTAATTTCCGGCAATTCGCCGGGTATATTGACGTGGATGATGGTGTCGCCGGCCTGAGTTTTTTTTACTATTTTGTGGAAGCTGAAAATGATACCATGAATCGACCCCTCACTGTTTGGTTAACCGGAGGTTAGTTCTTCTTCTTCTTCTAAATCACACCTTGGTAAATGTAACTTACTATACAGATCAGAAATAGTAACGTAATCTTATTCAGGACAAGGGTGCTCTTCTGTTGGAGATGCGTTCTCAAGTGTTGGTCCTTTTATTACAACAAAAAATGCTCGTGGTCTCGACAGAAATTTATTTTCTTGGAACAAAGGTTGCCTGGTCTAGTTTGTTTGAATGCTGCAATGTTTAACGTGATATGATATGATGTATGTGGTTTTAATCATGTTTAAATGTTGCAGTGTCAAATCTGTTGTTCATCGACAACCCTATTGGAGCCGGATGGTCATATTCAAATACAAGCAGCGATTATATTCACGGAGATGATAGTACCAGTAAGATGACAATATACATTATTGGATTTAAAATCAGATGTTTCAGACATGTTAACGAGTTTGTTTCTTACAGAAAAACGATTGGTTACCTTCATGCAAAAATGGTATGAAACATATCCAAGTTTAAAGTCCAGGGATCTGTACTTGGCTGGAACAAGTTATGCAGGTTCAATAAACTTGACCTAACACCACTTACAGATGCAGTACATGACAATATCACATGTTCATTAGGTTGGTGGGTTGTTATTCTCAGGACATTACGTACCCAATTTGGCTAATGCTTTACTTGATGAGAACAAGCAATCCAAGGAATTGAAATTCAAGCTCAAAGGAATTGCTGTAAGTACATAATTGTGTTCTATCTGAATTACCATTTTCAAGTATATATTTGCCTATGAATACTGTTTTCAACAGCTGGGGAACCCAATGCTCCGTAGAAAGCTCGACCTTCTAGCAAGATACGATTTCTTCCACACTCTAGGGCTGGTTGACAATGGGACCTACGGCGAAGCCAAGAAGGATTGCAATACCATTGACGAAAACAATTACTTCTCCAAATTCGAAGCCAACTGGACTTACACTTGCGATTTGTTTATGAATTATACCCCTTTCATGTTTCACAGTGATGCTTTTGATCCTTATTATGAAAATTCCAAACTCTTTGATGCCATTCGCGATCCTTGTGACGGGAATTTAAAGGATTTGATCTTGGGCAAAGAGGTTCACATTTATTTCCAATGTTGTTCGTTTATATATATATATATATGGATGATACGATGTTGAAAATCTTTGTTTTTTTTTCAGCTCACCAAGGTCAGTCAGGGAGTAGACATGTGCACTTTCCTAAGGCCGAATTTCTATTTCAATCTCCCGGAAGTTCAGAAAGCTTTCCACGGGAATCGAACCAACATGCCATATCCATGGATGGGTTGTCAAGATATAACGTATGTTTTCCTCGTAACATATACGTTTCTCCAATTCCTTCATAGAATCACTTCTTTACCTCCTACGGAAACCATTGATCTTAACCTCTCATTTCAATTGATGTAGGGAGGGTAGATTTAAATACAACCCGAATGATAGGAACCGTGACATGCTTCCCGCGCTTAAAAGTCTTCTTCAACAATCCGTTCCCATCACAATATTCAGGTTGCCATTTATTCATCTCCTTTAGCTTTTCGTTCAAGAAAAATAGTAAAACTCAAGTAAACTGCTTCAATGTTACAGTGGAGATGTAGACGGTATAGTACCAGCAACGGAAACCTTGCAACATTTATACAAATTGACCGAGGAGATGAACATCAAATTGACAAAAGAAGAAGCTTGGAGTCATGAAAACAAGGTTCTTTTCTTTATGCATTTAATCATACGTGTATTTACCAGAATTTAACTTGTTTAATTTCAAATACTGAGCAGGTTGGAGGGAGGAAGTATTCATTTGGAGACTTGTTGACATTCTTCACAGTGATAGGAGGTAATCATCATGTTACAGTTTCTCGGCCTTCCGAATCTTTGTATCTTTTCACAAATTTCACAGTTAATCGAATGCACTGAGACAAGCAAAGGAACCTGCATAGCGCTGGGGTCTTGATTCATGACCAATCCGTCATTCATCGAAACAGGATTTGTAGTTGTAATATCTTATTGTGATACCTGAGAATACATGAAACTCCATACCCTTTATCTCATCAATAACAAAATTTCAATATTTTTCTCGCCATGTTATGTTTCTTTTTCACATCAATTCGTGTTTTGTATCATTTACATTTACATATATTATTGTATTTATATCATGTAGTTGCCTGGTATCCAATACTCTCGGTTTATTTTAAGATGCAACATACGCACCATAGGTGTAACCCCCTAGACCCGCCTATGCGTTACAACGGATCCTAGGAAGTCACATTAGGGTCACAAGAGCGACCCACATTAAAATTTCAAATAAACAAATTGTTAACCATTTAAAATCATAAATCAAATTTTGAATTAGAATACAATTCCAGAAAATATTCAGACTACAAAATAAAAACTATGATACAAATTTCTAAAATAAGTTTTAAACTCGAATGTAAATCAAGATGTGACATACATGTCCCCTAATTACACAGATACCATACTCCGCAAACAAACCGAAGAAACTCCATACCGATGTTGACAGCTACAACATGGTCGATCTTCTAACCTGTGATGGTAAAAACAACGTGAGCTTCGAAAAGCTCAGTAATACAAACTACCAAGGGATGCTAAAAGCACAAGCAGGTAAGGCAAGCTTAACACTATCATGAAGAACTAGGTAACGATAAGCTCAAATTACGATTCGAGATTTTAGAGGAATAAGCTTAATACTAGAAGGTAACAAAGTTGTTCTTTATAAGATCATCCGAACTCAAGATGTGAGTCTAAAGCAGAGATTCAAAAGAGGTTCAGATTTCAGAAGTTGAATTAAGGAGTTCAAAGTGGTTCATTAAACGCGAATTTTAAGTTTACTGAGCGTTCAACTTTAATACATTAATTTAGTAGGGTATACGTAAGAAGAGGTCAGAAAGTTTTATAAACTTACTTAACTATCCTCCAACCGAACCCCAAAATGCAATTCCAACTGAATTGCATAAAGAAGGTCTTACCCTAGGCCTGAGGCGTAGGAGCCTACCTAAGGGGATACCTTAGGTCCAGAATGACCTACCTTAGGCCCGTGGGCGTAGGAGCTTAAGTACAGAAGGACTTATCAGCACTGAGCCTACAGATCATCATTCATATCCATATAATATACCACAGATGATTTCAATTTATATTCAGAAGACAATATAGCAGAAAATAAATATTAAATCTACTTTTATACCAGAATACATGTATCAAATTTATTTTATTATCATTATCATTATTTCGTATTCAATGTCATATATCATATATATTTTCCATAACATGGGTCAGAAATCAGAGAATTGTTTTCCTTTCATATTACAATATCATACTTTTAAATTTTAAGCATATTGCCTTGATCTAGAACATAAAGTAATTACATATACATGGTACACGCTTTATGGCCTAATTCATTTCTTAGAGGTACTCGATAGATATCAGAAATATGACACTTGACGAATTTAGACTGATTTTAGAATGAGGTCCCTACGAATAGGGGAGTTCGGTAAGACAGATCGAATTAACATCGAAAGTTGATGCATCAGAATCATTGGGATTTCAGATATATCGAGAGTGATTCGATCGCTAAAGCTTACGAGGGTATTGTTGGGCATTTCGGCCTTCGAAGGGTAATTTGGTAAGCTGAACCAACAAGGTATAAACGGTGATGCACAGAATTTAGGAATTCTAATTGCTCATCAAGCTTTCGAGTCCCTCTGAAGTAATTGAAACCATTAACACAGAGTTTGAAATATAATCGGATAAGTACTTCTTAAGCATTCATTCCCAGAACTGATTACAGCGTAACAACAAATAGATCGTCTTCACCTTACACCCACTGAACTTATTATGATAGATCAAACATGCATCCAAGCGGTAATTTTCAAAATTCCCGAACATGTATATAACACCCGAACTCGTTCCATAGCATCGAATTTATCTTTTTGAGGAAACATGTTGCTCTACCAATAACTGAGTACTTTCTCCAAATAACTCGAACATGTCGCCACATGGTATCTTTCCAAAATTATGATAGTATCAGAAACGACCAACAAACACAGGCCGTGAATTACCACTTTAGAGTCATTATGTTGTCTAGCTTTTTGGTCTTCATTATTCCGGACTTAGAGGTACCTTCAGTCACTTTCAGCATTCACAAGTATTTCAGATGCTTCATATCCGAGGGTGTTACAAAAATTCTGAGCCTTTCGGTTGTTCCAACTACTCTTTCATTTCTGATCTCGAGGGTATAATCATCATTTCGGTTAATTTTGGCATCTAGTGCCCGAGGGTAATTCAGTCCCCTTTTTTTTGTCATCACATTGTTCCGATTAATTCCGCCTTATTAATATTTTCAATCCTCTTTGACATTTCAAACGCTTTAGTCAGTCCGATAATTACACCATTGGTAGCTCTGGACATGCGAAAAATTCTTGTAAATTTGTCTTTGGAGATTATTCAGAATTCATGAATAGCTTAAGTGTTTATATTCCCGGAGATGCAAATCTTATTACTAGGTCATTCCCAGTATAAAGAGATTTTCCGATGAATCAATTGTTTATCAGATAAAACGCAAAATCTCATATCGCATTACTCTCAAGGTATTTTCATCATTTCTTAACTTAGCATTTCAGAAATTAAAATCATTAACAAGCAAAACCCAAATTTAGAGCCTCACAGACTTATCAATCATTCTTAGATCTCGAAAGTTCTTTTAAGTCACTTATCTTTTTAACCGAGCACTAGTCTTAACTAGTTCACTACCCTTTTTCATATTCGATTAGGCATTAACAGAATTAATCATACACTTAAACACAATCATGCATGTGTTTACCGGATACCACTATGTATCATAAAGCATGCAATAGGTAGTAATGTATTACCTCAACTCCGAGCTACACCGGTCGATTCATGATACTTCATTCGATCGCACTCCAACCCAAATTTTTCATCCCTCACATCTCAGATACAATGAACTTTGAACACCTTCAAATACACAAACTCCAAGATCAGACCTTATTCACAAAGTTCTTAACTGAATAATTAAATACATATACAAGTCCGAGTTTGAGGTCAGATTCGGAGACTTTCGGGTAAGAATTTCATGAAACGGGCTTCAAAATCGGACTCAGGACGTCGAAAAACATAAAATGGGGCTTTTCTGGAAAAGTTGACTTTTTGGTCAAAGTCAACGCTGACGTCAGCGGGTCAACAGTCAACGGGGTCAGAGTCAACGCTGATGTCATCATCGGTCAATGCTGACGTCATCAGTCATCCGAGTTGACTCGGACGGGTCGACTCACTGAGTTGACTCGGACGGGTTGACTCACTGAGTTGACTCGGTAGATGGGTTGGGCTCGGATACGGGTCGGGTCGATTCGAGTACGGGTTTAGGTCGGACTCGGGTTGGACCGGTTTGGACCGGGTTTAGACCGGTTCACTTACCGATTCGAAAATCTGCCGGAACTTCGCCGAGAAATCACGCCGGAATGTCGCCGGAGACCCCCAACAGCCTCGATTTCACCGAAAAACAGAGAGAAATGCATTGTTAAAACAACACATACCGTACATGGTGAAATAAAAGCTGGAATCGAGCCGGAATTTACCTAGAAAGGTGTGATTACGCCGGAAAATCACGAAGCTCCGACGAGGCTTCTCCCGGCATCGAAACCGCGAACGGTCAGAGGGCTTTTGCTCCGCATGAAGAGAGGAGTCCAAAGGTGGCGACCGAGCGTCGATCGGACGTCATCCGATGCTAGGATCTGAGAAAAAAAAGACGGTGAGGGTTTGGGTTAAGTCGAGCCTTCGAACGAGCTTTTGCCGATGACGGCATCTCGGTTGCGCGTGTGACAGGCGGCTGAAGGACCGGAGTAGGGCGGTGCACACACCGGTGATGGCGGTGTCACGCACGACGGTGCGGTGAGGGAGATCGACGGTGGTAGAGAATCAGGGTGACTGGGGAGAAAACTAAACCTTTTGGGTTCCTTCAGACTCGATCAAAACGACAATACTGGGGTTAGAGGGGGATTCGAATCGTTATCTCCTTTTTTATTAAAATATACCCAAATACATAATTTAAAACTGAACCAAAGCAGACTTACACCAAAATTGGACTTGGCTCAAATGGTAAGGTCGTGGTTTATATCTCCAAGGGTTAAAGGTTCAAATCCCCTTGCTAGCACACATACATACCCTTTTTTTATCTCCATACACTCATTTATTAATATATATATATATATATATATATATATATATATATATATATATATATATATATATATCTTTTTTTGACTTAAAAAATTAGGGGTGTTACAATAGGTGGCAGTTAAACGTCAAAAATAAATAAAAAAAGAGAAAGAAAAGGAAAAAATATAATTATGGTATAATAATTATGAAAAAAAAAGAAAATTAAGTGAGGTAATAATAATGAAAAAATGTGATAAAAAAGTAAAAAAAAAGTCAAAAATTAGCAAAAAAAAGAGAAAAGTAGAAAGAAAATAAAAAAAGGGGAATCAGCGCGCCACGTGCCAGTGTGGGTTGGTTCCTCAGCAAACCCTCGTCGTGCGACTCCATGGTGGCTAGCTGGCGCCTACAGGCTACGGCCGTCGACGTCGTTGGTACCGGCCGGTCCGCCTTGCTACCGCCGTCCCAATGCCGACCAAAAAAAAACCCAAAACCTCCTAGGGGTAGACTCTAGATTCTCAAACTTGGTTTGGTTCTAAAAGTGTATCCGAGCTGTCCTTGTTGTCCCCTACTAAGGGTAGCAAGGCCTTCGATTCTCACCCATTATAGGCTTCAAACGAATCTAGTTCAACCCAGGAGGACTCACCACCGATGCCGTCTCAAAGAATCAATATCCTTACAAAGACAAAGGAATGAGTCTCGAAGGTACTTGCTAGGCTCATACGAAGAATCAATATTCTTACATGAGCAAAGTGTATTTCCCCCCACTTAAACGAACGGGACGAAGCTCGGGAATATAGCTTAGAATTAAGTCTTAGATGCGTAAAATAGAGTTATATTCATTTAAATGGACAAATAAATGGAACCTATTATGAACTTGCAAATTCCATATTTTTTAAAAATAACATTTTTTTGAAAACCATTTTAAACCAATTTGTGGCCTAACCCTCTATTGTTTTTATTTAAAAAAAAAAACAAAAAACAAGTCTCCAGCGAAGTCGCCAAGCTGTCGCAACCACTTTTTTAGGGAGGCTTCGAAAAGTGTAATTTGATCACTTTAAATCAGTGTTATTTTAATAAAACGTTTTGTTTTAAAATCAGGAAAAATAGGTTCGGGGGTCGTTTACGCATGGGGAAGGGTTAGCATCCCCACGACGGCCAAAATTGGTACCTCATTGGTTTTAAAATCGTTTTCAAAACTGGAATTTGCAAATTAAAAAAGGTTTGACTTTATTTGTCCGTTTAGTGAATATTAGTCTATTTTAACGACCTTATTGCCCAAGAGATGAACTTTAACCACCGCCAACATTTCTGGTACTAACCCGTCATTCCCGTTTGATAAGACGCCGCACTAAATTAATTACGCTTTTCAAGCAACAAAAAAATTTAGTGCGTTGAGCATTTTATACTCAAAAGTGACCTTTTTAAAATAAACTATATTTTTTGAAAGATTTCTTTTTAAGCCTTTTCCAAAATTTTACTTCAAAACCTAAAACCCTAAACTTCTACTTTAAAAACTTTTTATTTTATTTCTTGAAAAAAACTTTATTACTTTAAAAAACATCTTTATTTTTTTAAAAAAAATCACTTAACTCATTTATCGTTAATACTAAAATTTCAAAACCCTTTTTTATTTTTATTAAAATCAAGCCCTTTATTATTTCCACCCATGCATTATTGTTTTTCTTAATTAAATCCATAACTTTAATTTTTTTTCAATTAAACAACAATAACTCATTTTATTCTTACATTTTTAATTTAAACACTTTTAATATTCATTTCTACATTTCTAAAGATTAAAACATACCTAACAACATTTTTTTAAAGCATGCAAATATTTAAAGATCAAATCAAAATTAAACAGAAAATTTAAAACGAAAATATTACCGGAATCGTGAAACGGTTTTCCGACTTCAAGAACACAACATAAAATTCACAAAAAACACAAACACAAAATTCAACCAATTAGAAACATGAAAAAAATCTAAATAAAAATCAAGTGTATTTTTATCTTCAATTTGGCGTGTTGAACAATGGAGAATATGGGGTTTTTATATATATACTTGAGCTTGAAAATCAAGCAAATATTCGTGTTTAATCCCTAAATTGTAGGGGTGGGAATGGGGATAGAAGATTAGATTTTGTTGAAAATGAGTAAATTACCCTTATGTCCATTCAAATTTGTAAAATATTAAAGATTCATGCAGATATTTTTAGGGGATCCTCACGGTGATTTATACGGGTACGGTTCGATTATCCCCACAGTTCGAATATAGCAATCCTTGGCCCCATCCCCATTTGAGCTTCGGTGATAAAACTTCACCCGCCCCATCCCCATGGGTGAAGAATTCGGTTATTCCTCATACCCATCGGTTCGGATCCCCACGATTTTTGGGTTATTCCTCACCCGATTGCCACCCTACTAAATTGGAGCCAAAATCAGACCAAGAACTTGATTCACGGTAAAACCCCTCAAATCTTATCCGATTTTGGTTCAATATCAGAGCTGAATTTTCCCCTTGATTCGAGCCTAGGGTTTGACCTCTTGTCTACGTTTTTTTGCAAATTTCGGCAAGCACAAGCGGCGGCGGCGAGCAGAGTTGGTGGCGTTAGAGAGGCGGCGGCGAGGCGGACCGGCCGATACTAACGAAGACAGCAGTCGTGACCAGTAGACGCCGGCCGACCACCTTGGACGTTCCTTAGAGGGTTTGTTGGGGAACCAGCCCGCGCGCTCACGCACTAGCGCGCGACGCGCGTCGGTTCCCTTTTTTCTTTTTTATTATTTTCTTTTTTGCTGTTTTTTGGCTATTTTCCTTGTTTTTTTTGCTATTTTCCTTTCTGTTTTTTTACACATTTATTATTTTTTTTACCTTCCTTTTATTTCCTTTTTCTTCAACATTTATTTTCCACATTTATTATTAAAATTATTTTATCCTTTTTTTTCTTTTTTAAAGATGGGCTAGTATTTTTAAACGGGCTTTGTTTTTTTCTCTTTTGAAATGGGCTTCAAAATTAGGATATATTTTTATTATTCAAAATATTTTTATTGTGATATGTATGTACGAAAGAGAGAACCACAGAGTCTCTATCTTTGTGAATCTCCATTCCAAGAATTTTCTTTTAGCTCCTAAGTCTTTCATATCAAATTCCTTACTCAATAAAGCTTCCAAACCGACAACATCATGCATATATTTTGCAGCCAACAACATATCATCAACATACAGTAGCAGAAAAATAAAAGAATCATTATCAAGGCTTTTAACATAGACACAACAATCATACTCACATCGCTTGTAGCCAATCTGAATAATGTAGGAGTCGAATCGCTTGTACCATTGTCGTGAAGATTGCTTCAACTCGTACAAAGATTTCTTCAACCTGCAAACCAGATGTTCATCTCCGGATTGAATGAACCCTTCTAGCTACTGCATATAAATTTGCTCCTTTAGATCACCATGCAAAAAAGCAGTTTTAACATCCATCTGCTCTAAATGCAAATCCGAATTAGCTACAAGTGCAAGAACTGCCCTGATTGAAGTATGTCTAACCACATGAGAAAAGATTTCATCATAATCAACTCCTTTTTGTTGTGAAAAAACATTTGCTACCAATCGAGCTTTGAACTTTTCCCCCTCTTTTTCTGATACTGTTGGTTTCCTTTTATACACTCATTTCCATCCAATAGCCATCTTTCCCTCAAGAAGCCTAGCTAGCTCCCACATATGATTTTTCTACAAAGATTCCATCTCCTCAACCATTGCAGCCATCCATTTGCTTTTCTCCAGACTAGAGATAGCCTGTTGAGAACTATCCGGATCTTCACTACTAATGTGAAGTGCAAAAGACACCATATCTTCAAAACCCAATCTGTATGGAGCCTTTACATTGGTGTGTCTCTCTTTATCTCTAGCTAAATTATAATTCTGCAACGGAACTGTATTAGAGTCACCAAAAGTTGAATTCGAACTTTCACCTTTCTCAAATGTTACTTCTTTCTCAACTACTACTGGATATTGTTCGAAATCCACCAGCACCTTGTCTCGGTTATGTTGCAACATGAATTGCTCGTCAAAATTTGCATCTCTACTAATCTCTGTTTTCCTTGCAACTATATCCTAAAACTTGTATCCTTTCACTACAAAAAAAGGAACATATACCGACGGACACCAAACCGTCGGTACAACACAAAAAACCGTCGGTATATGTCCCAAAACCCTTTACCGACGGACAGAAGACTTATTCCGACGGAAAAGTAACCGTCGCTAATATGCTTGTCGGTATAGATCTATACCGACGGTTATAACTGTCGGTATAGATCTTGAACCCTATACCGACGGTCCAAACCGTAGGTATACATATGAACTACCCCGACATTTTAGTACATATATTCCGACGGAAATAATCCGTCGCTAAATCTAAACAATATATAACGACGAGTATCTACCGACGGACGTCCGTCGCTATAGATGTTACTTTATACCGACGGTTTGTCCGTCCCTATATGTTCTACTTGTACCGACGGTTTGTCCGTCGCTATAGGTTCTACTTGTACCGACAGTTTGTCCGTCGCTATAGGTTCTACTTGTACCGACGGATTGTCCGTCCCTATATGTTCTACTTGTACCGACGGTTCTATCCGTCGGTATAGGATTTGTTGTGTTTTTTATTGAATTTAAATATTAATTATTTCTATTGTATTTTTTATTTTAAATATTAAATATACTAGTAACATTATAACAATAATTGTATGGATTTTTCAATGAAAAGTATATAATTGAATGTTTAAATAATTATTAAAATTACCAATACTAGTATTTTAAATATTAAAAAGTTTGTATTTTAATATCGAATAAAACATCTACGAGTGTATTAAAAGTAGAAGAAAAGTGGAACAAAATGTTTGTTTGTCTCAATACCGTTTATAATAAAAGCTAAAAATACTTCAAAGAGTCTCCTCTACTGTGTGCTCGGATCATCTATATTATGCTGATTTTCTGAAGGCATGGATCGACTGTTAACTGCCGCTGTAGCACTACCAGCATCAGGAGCTACCTATTAATAGAAATAAAAATAACGACTTTAAGTAAGAAAAAATGAAAGGAGTAATAAGATTGAAGTAATACAAGTCAAGAATCAACAATCACATAAACAAATTCATAAATTCCTTTCAAAAGAATCTGTGCTGTTTTTTCTTAATTTAAGCATTAGAATGAAGCACGTAGACTCATTGTTGGTAGAGTGTAGCACAAGTAATACCAGCAATTAAAATACCATAAGATTGAAATTCTTTCAGCAATAATTTCAGCTTAAAATGATGGAGAGATTAAGTAAGATGATGTGGGTCTGGAAAACAACTCTAAACCTCAATTTATCAAGGTTTTCTCAAAAAACTGCTTGGTTCACTTTTTTAATACAAAATTTTCATGTTTGACCCCAACAATCTTGGCTTACCAAACGTTAAAAGAAAAGGAAAAAAAAATCAGTTCCACGAGACGAAACCATTAAACCCAAAGGGATAAGGAATATATATACACACAATCTTGGTTAAGTTTTATGTACGTTGGATGCAAAAACACATGCTAAACTAAAATGTAACAAAGTACACTTCATTGGAAATTAGAAAATTACAAATACAGATGCTGCAACACAATAAGCACAATGTAAGCTATTATAAACACAATTACATAGACAATAAAAGAAATCTAAAATATTGAGCACCAGCTTAGCCCTTAGTTTAATATCAACTTTTCCATATTCTATATGCAAATAAGCAGCACTACTAGAGCTTATGCAAATTTAGAGATGATTAAAGTAATAAATCTTTAATTGATTGTAGAGCACTAATGCATCATTGATGCAGAGGTTTTCAGTGACAAGGAGCTTACAACACTGTCAATAGAAACACCTAGTATTCCAGTGTTTAACTTCTCAAATTCTTCATAACGGTCACTGAAAGCAGTAATCTCTGTAAGAAAAAAAAAATAGGGAGGTAAAAGTACGAATAAGAATCCAATATCATACAAAATTCCAGCATATATGTTCAGACTGAAGCAAACCTGTGGGGCAAACAAATGTGAAGTCAGAAGAAGAGAATCACATATTTCTTCCCAATGTATTCAGAGAGCTTGACCTGAAACAATAATGCATCCATAATGAAGTTCAAAAAAAAATTTCATACCAAAAGAGTAAAAATAGTGACATGCCTAAATATACTTCAACAAACATCCACATAATATACCTTAATGAACTCCTGGTCAAAGACAACCTCTGCTTCTAAATCGGGAGCAGTATTCCCCACCAGTGGAAGCTCACTCTGCAAGAGAATGCTCGAAATGAGAAAACAAAAACATAAAACAGAAGATAAAACAATGCCATCAAAAATTTAAGAATATGCTCAGAATAAACAAATTCCAATACTTTTTTTTTTGAATTTCACTCACATTTGAAATGTGCTTATCGTTTTAAAAAACCAACAGAATTATTGAATTTAAACATATTAATTCATTTAAAACTGCATTCACAAATGCAATTAGCTTTAGCTTAAACAATCGCAATTTCATTGGAGTCTAAGACCCACAATAATCGAACCAATCAATAATGGATATGCTCATCATAATCAAGTTGTTTAATATCAAAATCGGTTAGCAGTTTTGAAGAACAATGAACAATGAACCCACGGTGAAAAGCACGAAGATGAGAGGAAAAAAAACAAATCAGAGAATGTTTTGAAGTGGGGAATTAGGGATTAGAGATTTCAGTTTTGAAGAACAAGAGAGAAATCGAAGAACAAACCTGTGGCTGTGGTACCGACGGCCGTCACGAGCTCAAGGGAGAAGCACGACAGATGCAGCTGTGGGGAATTAGGGATTTTAATTTTTCCCGATAAGATGGTGTTTTGTTAATTTAAAATACACCCTATACCGACGGACTTAAAAACCGTCGGTCAAACCCCACACTATACCGACAGATATAAATATCTATCGGTAAAACCTAAATCTATACCGACGGACACGACAAACCGTTGGAATATATATTGTCTATACCGACGGTTATTTTAAACCGTTGGAATATATATTGTCTATACCAACGGATGGGGTATCCGTCGGTACAACTTGTGGTTTTTAGCGACGGTATTGTTGTCCGTCGGTATATATACTCTATACCGACTGTTTTCGACCGTCGGTATAAACCACCGTCAGTATATGTATATTATTTTGTAGTGTTTGACACCATTCTTGTAGCCTAGAAAGATGCACTTCTTCGATTTTGCATCAAGTTTTGATCTCTCATCACCAGGTACATGCACATAAGAAGGACAACTGACAAGTCGTCGTTTAACCGGTCAAAAATAAATAAATATTTAACCTCTTTCAACAATAAATAAAATAAAGAAATTGAGTAGATATAGGGAAAGAGGGTCGATCCACGAGGAGATTAGCTGGAATTATTGACTGAAGATTTCTTCGATTACTACTTCCAGGAATATCTGCAGAATAATTAAATAAAATAGGGGGAGTGATTTGATATTGGATGAAGTAATAAAATAAAATGCAAGAATTAAAAATAATAAGAAAAATCAAGTATGTGAAGTAGCCTCGAGCTAGCCTTGTCAATTCCTTCGATCATTGAAATAGATTTTTACTTCGGGGATCATGTCGGTTACAGTCTGCGAGGCCCAACCCATCGCAACTTGCTTCTCTCTCGAGTAACCAATCCTCCCAAGACTATCTTCGAAGGTTGATTCTTAAACAAATTAACCACATCTATCACCGTTAAAGTGTTTAGTTTTAAAATCAGGAAAAGCCCGACTCAGAAATTGTCTTAAAAAGAATCGCTTCTGATTTTATCTTTCCTTAGCGGACCGCCGCTAAGAGTGTTCACAGGAAGTCGAAATTGCCACATGCCGATCCTTCCTCCCAACTATGTCTTTAAACGATTCCAGATCAACGAGCTCTTTTTGATTTGAAAAACGGTTAAAAACTTTAGTAAGGCCGATTGCCAAACTATCTAAACAGAAAGATAAAAATGTATTCCCGAAGAAATTTAGGCAATGTTCAATTCTCACGATTAGAATTGATTTGGCTAACTCTTGGCTCAAGAAATTTAGCTAAGCATGATATTGATTATCATGCTTAACTTGGTTTTGGAAAAATAATTAAATAACATAAAATAAATGAAACAAGAAAATAAAGAAAAAGAACTTGAATTAAAACTAAAAAATGTTTACAAAGATAAAAGAAAACTCAAAACTAGAAGATGATCACTAAAATGATTGATGATCTAAGCCTTTACCAAGGGTGATATTTATAGGCTTAGATTTACAAAGATAAAGTGATGAGATAATTTAAAATAATAAACAAAAGATAAAACAATTCAAATGTTTTGAAATTTAAATGCAGGAATATAATCGGATAAGCTAATAAGATCTCTCAGAACGTTCCAGAAGCTTCTAGAAGTCGCCACGTCAGACGCGTCGTGCCCATGATGCCAGTCATGACAGAATTATAATAAAAACTGCAGAAATGCCCCATTTTCACTGCTATTTCCAGAATTGGATTCGTGCACAAAATATAACGAAAACAGCATGTATTAGGCAGCAAGAAGTCCAAACAACTAGAAAAATAGCAAATGAAATATGTCATATTTTAGAACTCATCAACAACCAAAATTCCGTAAGTGTGAAAAATCAACTACATTGCATGTCCATACCTCTTATGCATCTTTTCCACCCAAAGATGCTCGTGGTGACATGTTGATGAGATAGCATACCATACTCACAACCTCTGCCCAGAGGTTTTTAGGAATCCTTACATTCAGTCTCAAGCACCGAGCCCGCTCAGCTAATGACTTGATCATCCTTTCAGCAACACCATTTTGTTGTGGCGTCTTTCGCACAGAAAAATGTCTCTGAATCCCGTTCTCCTCACAAAACTTCAAAATCTGCGAATCTGTGTACTCTATGTCATTATCAGACCTTAAATACTTGATCTTTCTACCTGTTTGATTCTCCACCTCAGCTTTCCACACCTTGAATTTTGAAAAGACTTTAGATTTCTGTTTCAAGAAATACACCCAAACTTTCTTAGAAAAATCGTCAATAAAAGTAACATAATACACAGATCCACCCATTGGTGATTCTGAGAGGCTTGATAGGCTCAATTATTACCTTCAACCGATACTTGTCAAGTGGTGGAGAAGTTCGATTTTCGGGTGTTTAAGTTGGTGTCAAAAATAAGAAATTAAACACAAGGATTTAGAGTGGTTCAGCTTTCTTACCCAAAGCCTACATCCACTACTTTGGAACGCCACCAAGGATTTCCCAAATTCACTAAGAATTTTGTCCCATTTTCTCGACTTAGGAGGAAATTGTTTCAACGATTAAGCTATCTACCCTTAGCTTAATCAAATACTTACTTACAAGTGAAATTCAAAGAAAACAAGAAATCCCTCTAATAGGTATGTGTTTGCAACTCTAAGCACTCACCCAAAACATATACGCTTGAGCAAATTTAACAATTAAGCTCACAAGTGTTGTCTATACAAGAAATATACAATTTAGACCCTAAAGACAATTTGACATCATAGTGTTGTTGACAATTGAAGCATTAGTCTTCCTTTGATGCTTGGAGGTCGCTTTTATACTCCCAATTGAGTTTCTAGCCATTGAGGACCGTTGGGGTTGAATTGGAGCTGTTGGAGACTTTATTTCCCAATATAAATGCAGTTTTGATGATGTCCGTATCAGAACACACAAGCTCGTATCGGAATGACCTTCTTCAAAACTAGTCGTTGAAGCCTGATGTAGCAAGTCGTATCGAAACGCCTCTGGCCGTATCGAAACAACATTGAGCTGTATCGAAACGATTACAAACTGTTTCGATACGAGTGACAGTTGAGTTGTATTTAAAAGACCATTGAGAAAATATGACCGTTGGGGGTTTTGACCGTTGAGGTCTTTGCCACATAGGCGTATCGAAACGGTGAAGCTCGTATCGAAACGCTATGTAAAAACCCTCACCTACATTAAGCCTGTTTCGAAACAGACATGGATGTATCGAAACATTTTGAATCTGTAAATACTCGTATCGAAACACCTATGGGTGTTTCAAAACACCTTGGTGGTTTTGTAAAATTTGGCTTTAGAAAACACATTAAAACCCCTTTAAGAATTGATTAAACATATTTTCAAGTTGTTTGGACTTAAAAGCATTTTGAAATCTTTTCAATTTAGTCCAAAACTATTTTTAATTATTATATCAAAACACATATTTCTACAATCTCCACCTTTTTGATATAGTAAAACCAATCTTGAAAATTGTTTGTGATTCTCCCCCTTAGTGGAATAAATATTGAATAAGAGAATTAAAATTCAAAATCAATTAAAGCTCCCCCTTATTCATTTGAAAATTAAAATTTTCAAAACATTCTCCCCCTTTTTGTTATATCAAAAATGGTTCAAACTAAGTTTGAAAACTTTGAAGTCCATAACAATGGAGAGTTTTTAGAACAAATTTGACAAAAAATGATATTTTTAAAATTGGCCCCCTTACTCAAAGCATCATTAAGAGTTAGTTCAACACATGATAATCTAGTTGAAATAAAAATAAATCAAATTAAAACAAATAAAACAACTAGATTTTACCACACTTGAACTTCAAGGGAGGATGTGAAGCCTTCCTTCTTCAAGTGTTCTTCCTTGTGTGCATGGAGCTCCCCCTCAAATTTGGACTTGTTGATCAATCTCTATCACACCTATACAAGACAATCAAGTAATTTTTGGTATCCAAATTGCTTTGGATCCATAGACATTGGTAGCATAAAGTTTAGTCCTCTTAGGAATCCATTTTTCAATTTCATCTCTTTTAGTTGAAGTTATTGGTTCTTTTGGAACTCAAACACTTCTAAAACATTTTCCATTTAATAATCTAGGGGCACTAGATTGTCTTTGATAAAATTTTGATTTTCCAAAATTATTTTTCTTTTCTAGTTCCTTGGAAATCAAAATCTTTTCTTTCTTAAGATCATCAATTTCCTTTTGATGATCTTTTTCAATGGTTTGAAGCAAATTTTGTAAATCTAAAACCTTAAGTTCAAAATCTTTAATTTTTACTTCAAACTCTAGATTTGTTTTGGAAAGCAAATCATTTTCCTTTTTCAAATTTGAAAGCAAATTTTTTGTTTTTAGAAAATGATGCCTTAAATTCCAAAACCAAATCATCATAGAAATCTTGTAACTCATCAAAAGTATATGAATTTGAACTAAATGAGTTAGAAGTTACCTTCCCCTTCATTGAGGGCGATGAAACATAGGCGGGCTACCTCATCATCGGTGGAGTCTTCATCACTCCATGTCGCCACATATGCTTTCTTTGAAGATGATCCCTTTTTGTTGGACTTGTGGGAATCCTTCATCTTCTTCTTCGATTCATGCTTTGATTTAGCCATCTCGCTCTTCATGAATCGGAAAAATTTCTTGAAGAGATGAACTATCTCTTCACTTTCCTCCTCGCTCAAATAAACGTGTTGGCATGTAGAGGAGTTGAGAGCTACGACACTTGCGTTGATGCCTAGCTCCATGACTTTCTTCTTCCTCATCTTCTTTATCTCTTCCTTCTTTTTCTCCTCTTCTTTTTCTTTCTTCATCATTTCATGAGTGATAAGAGACCCCATGAGTTCATCAAACTTTAAAGTATTGAGATTCTTGGCTTCAATGATAGTGGTCTTCTTTGAGTCCCAAGACTCGGGAAGAGAATAGAGAAGCTTTCGGACAAACTTGTCTTCCGGAATGATTTCTCCATAGCCTTTAATTCCATTTATGATGGTGGAGAATCTATCCAACATCTTTGTGATGTCTTCATCTTGTTCTATTTTGAAGTTCTTATACTCGTGGTTAAGAAGGTCGATCTTTGTCATCTCGAGAAATCCAGTACCAGGTTCGCAAGTCGATTGACTACACTCAAAGCATCCCCTCCAATTATTGCATTCACCCACCCATGCGAAATAGCTAGTCGAATACATTCCTGAAATGCAACATCCTCTAAAGTTTCCTTCGAATGAGCATCATTTAATTTGATGGAGAAACCAGCAAGCACAAAACCGTGTTGATATCGAGCCACACCCCTATAGAAGCCATACATGTAGCAGTGATAAAAGCCATGTCGACGTTTATTTTAACACTTTCATTTTAGGGTTTGCACCATTAGGGAGGCTGTAACAAGGAAGCATCAGTGAGTGTGACAATTAAATCTGGTTGCAAGATACTTATGTGTACCTTTTTGTTATGGCGATTCTAAATGTTCCATCAAATAAGCTCCACCACCTCCACGGACGTAGGATCGAGTTGTTTATCCAGTTGAACACCACTTGAGAGTAAAATTATATAATCAACCTTGCCTTACCAAGCCAGCCTGCTTCAATAAAGATCAACAGTACATTTTTAATCGCCATAAGCTCAACATAGTCAGACCCTTGACCTGAGACCGAACCAGAGAAAATCACTCTGACTATGCCTGCAGCAGTTCTTATAGGAACTACCATCTTGCAGAATCTTCATAGGAACCACAGACAATTTTAGCCAATGTCTTTGGAAAGCATGAGATGATTATAAGGGCATGGTGAGAACATCTGCTACTTGCTCATATGTTGGAATCTCACGTACAAAAAATAGATCCAATTCCACATGCTTAAATTTAGAATATAAAATTTGATTAGCAGAAACATCTATATTATCACACCATAGCACATGTATTCGTTCCAATCTCACATGCAATTCTCTTAGTAAAGACTAAAGCCACATGATTTCTACAGTAGCACACGCCACACTTCTATATTCTGCCTCTTCTGTTGATCAAGCAACCACTTGTTGCTTCCTTGAACTCCAAGACACATGATTCCCACAAAAGAAAACACAAAATCTTGTTGTAGAGTGTTTTTCATCTGAGTCAGAACCCCAATCAGCATCAACAAATCATGTAATGGTTAAACTGTTATTTGGAGAAAACTGCAACCCAAAATCAATGGTTCACGGCAAGTATCGAAGGATACCCAAAATCAATGAGTTTCCAATTAGTAGTCACTAAGGCGATTATACCAAATGCGCTAAAATATTCATGAGACATGTCTAAATAAATTTCCTCGGAAATTTCCAAATGCTTCTAGCATTTTAAATCCTTCAAGGATAAATATGGATCCACAAATAATTAGACGCATACAAAAATTTTCATAACTGCCAAAGTAATTGCATCCACCATGAAGTAAATAAAAATTTTCATAAATCATAGTTCAAGTCGTATTTACGACTACTTATTTGTGCATCACTTGCATTACACCTTTAGGTGTTTAGACTGCTGGTCCAAATACTTCTATTTTAGAAGTTCAAAGCGTCTTTCAACATCGGTCAATTCAATATCTATACTTCTGGATAGATTTTATACAAGATCCTCGATTTCTTTCTTTACTTCTATAGAAGTATTTTATGTAAATTGTTTGTAAAATCGTTGTCGACAACTTTCCAATTTTCTAGTTCCATTCTCGTAATGACATAACTCATCGAGATCTCTTCAAGATTTCAATCTTTATTTCAGGTACCTGAAACTCTTCAAGAGTTTTATTATTAGTTATGTTTTGGGTCTCTTTAGGAACACCCGCCACCAATATATGATCATCTCATAATACTTTTCATTTACGAGAATTTTGATCATTGGAACCATTTCAATTATCATGCTTCAAGCTTGATTTACATCCACTTGCTCTAACATGTAATTTAAACTTAGAGCATTTCAGCTGGTATACGAGACTTAATTACTCTCATTGGGTCAGTAAATATGTCTGCAGTTGACATGAAATAGCATGAATTATTTTATGAACTTTTAGTTCATATTCGAGGATCTAAATAATGATAATTCATTTCCTTCTTTATCCAGCTGATTATTCTCTCCCTCTGATGTTGAGAAAAATCATCAAATAAATGATTCTCCAATTAATGTTTAAAATTTAAACATAAAATGAGACTCGTACTCAATATATATTCTCAACCCTTTTACTTGTCCATTTTGTGCTTTAAGGTGGAGCAATTCAACTATATATCACACATTCAAAAATTCAAAATGGGAAATATGACTTCTGACCAAAAGTCAAATCATAATGAGGAGTTTATTATAACTCGTTGGCTTGATGCGTATAAGTGTTGCTATATGGAAATATCATGTAAATAATAACTCTTTTTTTCTCATAGTTTAGCTATTGAATAGGAGGCATCCAATTGAAATTTTGCTAAACTATATTTTTTCATAATCAATAGGCTTTGTAACAACTGATATAGCCGAAAATATAAACCCACTAGCTTTTGCAAGACGAATAGTCTAATTTCATAATATGAATCCTTTTAAAATCAATCTCACAAACTTATGGTTGTAAGTTGATAAAACAATGTAGATGCATCTACTAAAATCATATAAAACTTTCCACATTTGTGGACATATGAGCCCATATTTCGTTCAGATATGCAAGACGTGCAGTCTCAACTTCAACACAAGAACTTCAAGTTCTAATTCTTTTGGTAAGTGGGATCAACTATATCCTTTGAGAACAAAAAACACAAGAACTTCAAGTTCTTTTAGTAAGTGGAATTTAATCAATTCCATTAAGCAACACAAAAACTTCATGTTCTTTAATAAGTGGAATTTAATCAATTCCTTTGAGAATAAGCACCACAAGAACTACATGTTCTTTTAATACATGTCCATGTAAATCTCAATAGTTTCTACACCATTATTCATCAGGATGGTCTAACCGATCATGCCAACTATATATATGTGTGTGTATATCTCTGAATTTGTAAACTTCTTGTTTACCATAACATGTAATTCAATCTCACTCGTACATGTCTAGTACGACCATCAAAATTGTTCCTTTAAATAGGAATATATTTAGCTCTTTTGGAGCTTTCAATTGAAATTATCGTTTGGTAGCAATATATAGCTCTTCTAGAGCTTTCAACTAACTTTTTTGCTACTATAACTTATAACCATATTGGCTTATTTCAAATGTCAATCGATAACATATGTTATCTATAATTCCCAAAGTGATATTTTGCGAACTCATATTGCTCTCTTAAAATTTCCACTTCTAGTGGTGACGATATTATTACCATTAGCGGTAATTATTGCAATATTCGCAATTATGCACTTTTCATAACGTGCTTTCTCTCAAGAACTTATTGCTCTTCTGGAGCATCAATAACTTTGAGATATAGTACTCACATTTTTCTCTTGCATTTAAATGGAAAAATATATCTTATGCTTCTGCTAAGCATAAATCGTCACCATAAATTATATTTGATAAGTAATCATGTTAAACAAAATAAATAATATGATAATATAAAATGTAAATAATTAATGTATAAAGTAAATAAACATAAAGCAAAATAAATAAAAAGATAATTAATTCTTTTCAAAGTTATGAGAATAATTAGAAGATGATTTATTCCATTCGAGAGTTATAAGAAAATCAACAACGTCCAAATGAGTTGGACTAACAATGTCCAAATAAGTTGGACCAATATCATCTTTGTCAATTTTCGCAAACATAATTTGCTTTTATTTTCTTTCCTTTATCATTCAATCATTGTTGATTTTTTCAACATCAAATTGGTAATAAAAAAGATTTCACTTTCTTAGAATGATCTTTATCGCTCTTGTCATCCTTATAACCTCACTACCAGTGGGTAGAAGTATTCTTAAAATTACCATATTTTTTGTCTATATTCATAGCCTCGACCACGACCACAACTTCTAATGTGATTTTTATTCCTTCCATAATATAATCTCACATTCACATCAGGGAAAGGAGTAGAGCTAGTGGGCCTTTGAAACCTTTTTCACATATCCTTATCACAGAGAACAAAGATTTAATCCTCGTACGCGGCATTGTTAAACCTGTCCACAAGGTCCTTTAAAAACCTCCTTTGAGACAAGTAGCCTCGCAGAACGGGATGTCCACCCAATATACTTAGATTATATCGAAATTATGTCTCTAATTGAATAATGATTTACCATGTTTGCATTCACTTTAGGGAATGAAACAATTCTAATAATCGCATGGAATAAACATCATGCTTGCATTCACTTCAGAGAATGCCCTGACAAGTCGTCGTTAACCGGTCAAAAATAAATATATATTAATCCTCTTTCAACAATAAATAAATAAAGAAATTGAATAAGTATAGGGAAAGAGGGTCGATCCGCAGGGAGATTAGCTGGAATTGTTGACTTGAATTTGTGGAATCCGAAATCCCAGGAATATTTGTCAAAGCAAAGAAATGGAAGAAGGGGTGATATGATTTTTGGTGAAGTAATAAAATAGAGAAAAAGAATTAAAAGTAGTAAGAAAAAACCAAGTGTGTAAATCAGCCTCGAACCAGCTCCTTCAATTCTTTCGATCATTGAAATAGATTTTTATTTCGGGGATCATGTCGGTTACAGTCTACGAGGCCCAACCCGTCGTAACTTGTTCTTCTCTCGAGTAACCAATCCTCCCAAGTCTATCTTCGAAAGACGGTTCTTAAATAAATCAACCACGACTATCGTCGTTAAAGTATTTAGAATAAAGCAGGAAAAACCCGACACAGAAATTGTCTAAAAATAGAATCGCTTCTGATTTTATCTTTCCTTAGCGGACCGCCGCTAAGAGTGTTCACAGGAAGTCGAAATTTGCCACAGGCCGATCCTTCCTCCCAACTATGTTTTTAAGCGAATTCAAACCAAAGGGCCCTTTTTGATATGAAAAACGGTTAAAAACTTTTAGTAAGGCCGATTGCCAAACTATCTAAGCAGAAAGATAAAAATGATTTCCCCAAAAGAATTTAACCAAGTTCAATTCTCACGAATCGAATTGACTTGGCTGGTTCTTGGCTTAAAGGATTTAGCTAAGCATGATATTGATTATCATACTTAACTTGATTTTAGAAAAACAATTGAATAACATAAAATAAATGAAACGAGAAAATAAATGAAAATGAACTTGGATTAAAACTAGAAATGTTTACAAAGATAAAACTAAAAATGATGGATGATCTAAGCCTTTACCAAGGGTGGTATTTATAGGCTTAAATTTACAAAGATAAAGTGATGAAATAATTTAAAATAATAAACAAAAGATAAAACAATTCAAATGTTTTAAAATTTAAATGTAGGAATCTAATCGGATAAGCTGATAACATCTTCCAGAACGTTCCAGAAGCTTCTAGACGTCGCCACGTCATTGCCACGTCAGATGCGTCATGCGCGGTGTCGTGCCCATGATGCCAGTCATGACAGAATTATAATAAAAACTGCAGAAATGCCTCATTTTCACTGCTATTTCCAGAATTGGGTCCCTGCACAAAATATAACGAAAACAACATGGATTAAGCAGCAAGAAGTCCCAATAGCTAGAAAAATAACAAATGAAATGTGTCATATTTGAGAACTCATCAGATTCCCCCTCACTTGTCTCATACTTGTCCTCAAGTATGTCCGAAAAATCATAAACCCAAGAATGCATTTCTCAACCATTACAAGAATCAAACATAATCATAAGAGTTCTAGCACGAAAGGAGGTTCATGAAAGAAACATAATTAAAACCAAATAGATACAAGCAAAGAGCAGCCCTTGTCCCTTTAAATTACCTATCAAGCATTAATCAAATTCTAACCTAGTCTTAATCCTCACCAAGGTACACTCAAGAGCACTCAAAGTGTTTATAGGTTTCCATATGCTTGTAACAAGTTCAATTCTCCACTACTTTAATAGAATCGAGGTGCAAAAATCATTAGGTCTTTGTTCAAGGTGTAATGTGGGTTTAAAAAAAAGGATAGAAGGATGGAAAGAAAAGGCAAAAGAAGATGATCAATGCAAGATATTTCAAACATTCAGCAGTGAAGACATTAAAAAGGAGCTAAAAATGGGCAAGCCAACACACATTTTTTCTTTTCTTTTCTTTTTTCTTCTTTTTTTTTCTTCTTTTTGAAACTGTTTTTCTTCTTTTTTTTCTTTCCTTTTTTTTCTTTTCTTTTCGAAGCAATTGCTTCCTTTTATTCTGTTTTTTTTTCTAGGAAAATTTCTGCCCTTATTTGAAAAGTATCTCCTTCATGTCTAATAAATATTCTAGCATTTGATCAATTGAAATGGTTAAGTCAAAGGAATGGGATGTAAGGCTAACAAAGGCTCACTAGGCAATGAGAAAGGGTAAAATAAAATGAAAGGGATGGAAGAGGTTAAAGCCTAATGCCTAAATCATTTTAAAGCATCTCGTTCTTAGTGTAGTCTCAAATTGTAAGCAAGCCACAAGTTCTAGATTCCTAAGTTCAAGATGACACTCTCAAGCAAGGAAACGAGCATAATATGAAGAATGCATGCTCAAGGCTCAAATCTTACCAAAATTGGGCTAATTTGATTAAGCTAGGCGAGAAATTTAATTAACACTATCAAGAGTAATTAAAAGAGATGTTAAACTGCATATTACCCATATCATTTGATTATCAAAATGCTCCAATTCAATCATTCCTAAGCACTATAACAAGTACAACATGCTGGACAACAAGTAGTGGCAGGAAAAAAATCATTTCAAGGTTTAATCAAAATGAAAACATATTATCAAACAAGCATAGGACAAGTGGTAATTTACTACCCTCCCCCTCACTTAAGTGAATTGCCCCAATTTAGAGAAAAGAATTAAAAAAAGTAAGGCAAAGAGGGGTAAAGAGAACTCCCCGTGATCAACGATGATTGCGACGATGGTGATGGTGACCGTTGAGAAGGCGGCCGGCGGGTGGAGCTTGGTCCAGCGGTGCTGTTGGAGAGCTGCGAATGGCGGCTGACGGCTGGGGGAGAAGGAAGAGGTGCGGTGGAAGCCATAGGCGTGGGGTTTTCGATCGAGGGCTGGGGGCTTGGCGTTGTCGACTACCACGACGAGGAGGAGGTGTGGGGAATGGTGAAGTCGGCGTGACTGAGTAAAAAAAACAAAGGTGTTTGGTTGTGTATTTTTTTAGGGTTTGGGTAGCTTACGGGAAAGAAAGACAGGAAAGGGAAAAAGGGGAAATGTTTTTTTTAAGAGAATAGGCTAAGATGCGCCGGCTTCTTTGGGTTATGCTAATGTGCACCTTTTAATGAAACGGTGCACTCCAATGCTTATGGTCGAAATGTGCTGCTGTGAAGGGTTAGAAGCGTGGCTTGGCTTGCTGTGTGCAAAAAGAAACATGCAGAGGGAAAGGAAAATTTATTAAGGCAACGAAAGAAAATGAAAAATAAAGAAGCATAAATTAAATAAAAAAAGGAAGTAAAAATTGACGAAAAATAAATCAATGGGTTGCCTCCCATTTAGCGCTTTGTTTAACGTCGTTTAGCTCGACGACCTTTGCTAAATTTTCGGCTCTTCAAAATAAAGGTCTTGAAATAATCGATAATGTCCATCGCCTGTCATTTTAACGTCTTCCTTCATCTTTCTTTTTGTGCGCAAAACAACAACTAAGCTTTTACCTCCTTCCCAAGACGACAACTTACTCAAGATGGTGTTTGGCAAAGTTTGGTTGTCGCCTAAAAATATATAATCAAACCATTCCAACCTTGGCTTTGGTTCCTGCAAAATTGATGGAAAATGTTTAGTTCGAATTGGAATTAATCGAAAATCAGAAAGGGAAGAAAGATTTGAAATGATTTCGCCTTTGTTTTTATTGTCGAGATCTGTGAATTCCCTACAAAATTCATAACACAAATTAGTTTCGATCAAATCATCAGCTAACGGATCTATAATATCAATGAAATTTAAACTTGCGACCGAATCAGGATACTTCATAGCTTTATACATATCAAATTTAACTACTTCCCCATCAAATTCCATAGTTAAGATGCCGTCGCGGACATCAATCTTTGTATGCGTAGTTGATAGGAAAGGTCGACCAAGAAAGATTTCGGATCAGTTATTGCTGCGATCATTTTCCATGTCAATAATGTAAAAATCAGCAAGAAAAATAAGATTTTTTACCTGTACCAACACGTTTTCTAGAACTCCCTCGGGGTAGATAACTGAACGATCAGCTAGTTGAACCGTCACTCGCGTTTCCTTCAAAGGTTCAGTCGACATTTTGTTGTAGACGCTTAACGGCATGACGTTGATAGACGCGCCAAAATCGCACATTGCTCTTTTTATCCCAACATTCCCAATTTTACAAGGAATCGCAAACATACCTTGATCCTTGTACTTTGGCGACAATGGTCTTTGAAGAATAGACGAAACGTTCTCACCAAGGTTAACGTTTTCATTCCCAGACAATCGCCTTCGGTTTGTGCATAGATCTTTCAAAAATTTTGCGTACTTAAGGACCTTCCGAATAACATCCAAACGTGGAATGTTGATTTCCACTTTTTTGAATATATCCAAAATTTCCTTCTCTTCCTCCTTTTTATCTCGTTTCGCCAATCTACCTGGAAAAGGAGGAACAGGTTCGTAAGTAGAAACAGAAATATTGGATTTAGAGTTACCTGCAATGGGTGGAGACTTTTCGTTCTGGTCCTTTGGAGAGCTGACTTGCTCGTCGGATTTTTGCTCATCTTGCTTGGGCGGTTTAGGCGTTATCACCGTTCCACTACGCAAAGTTATCGCACTAACATTTTCCCTTGGGTTGGTTTTGGTTTGGGATAGTAACTTTCCCTGGGATTCTATACGGCTAACGGCTTGAGCTAGTTGGCTTATTTGTTTGTCGATTTGTTGGAGATGGGATTTTGTTTGGGTTTGGAATTTTTCCTGCGAAACTGCCAATCTCTCAACAATAGACTCAAGCGAAGATTTTTGGGGTGCTTGGTTTTGGTAGGGAGGTTGTTGCCTAGGTTGGTAATTTGGGTTCTGATTACTGTAGCTCAAGTTTGGGTGATCTCTCCAACCGAGATTGAATGTATTGCTATGTGGGTTATAGGGTCTTTGGGGAGGTCCGGGAAAGTTGTGAATGGCGTTAACTTGGGCACCAGACGTATCTCGCAACAATGGGCATAAGTCGGTTGCGCGATCTGGTATAGTGCATATTCCGCATACCTTAGCAGCTTTTATCTCCCCTGAAACAAGAGAATACACAATATTAGTCAAATTATCAATTTTATTCTCTAATGAAATTGTGCTTACTGTGTGAACCCGTCGGCTGGGTTCACTTGTAGAACCAAATTGCTGCGAGTTTGCATCCATTGTGGAGATTAATGTTCTCGCCGCAGTAGGAGTCATGTTAACGAGCGCGCCACCGCTTGCTGCATCTACCATCTTTTTGTCCATTGGTAACATTCCTTCATATAGGTATTGAAGGAGTGTTTGCTCGGATATGCCATGTTGCGGACAGCTTGCACACAGCTTCTTGAACCTTTCCCAATAATCATATAGGGATTCGTCGTGCATTTGTTGGATACTCAAAATGCTTCGCCTAAGTTCAGTCGCTTTTGCTGCAGGGAAATACCTGTCAAGGAAAACACGAGAAAGATCAGCCCATGTATTAATAGAATTCGGAGGTAAATAAAATAACCACTCTTTAGCCGTTCCGGCTAAGGAAAAAGTAAAAGCCCTTAGTTTTATCTGATCCTCTGAAACTCCTTGCGGTTTCATGCTGCTGCACACCATGTGAAATTCGGCAAGGTGTTTATGTGGGCTTTCAGTATGGAGGCCATTAAAGGTGGGTAATAGGTGGATCAGGCTCGTTTTGAGTTGGAATAGGGTATCATCGTGAGGAAAAGCGATACAAAGGGTTTGTTGCACAGTAGGGGCTGCGTTCAGCTCTCGAATCGTTTGTTCTGCCATCGGTTCTGGTTCCTGTGTAGGTTCTTCGATTGGTGTAGATTCGGAGGTGGATTCTTGTTCGAGTTGTCGTGTGCTTTGTTGTTTCTTTCGTCGAAGGGTTTCGCCGTGAGTTCTACGAGCGCTTGCTTCGATTTCCGGGTTATATGGAGCCAAAGTACCCGGATTCTTCCTGGTCATAAAATAAAACAAAAATCAGTCAAAAATTGCCAAAATAAATCTCCCCGGCAACGGCGCCAATTTTGACAAGTCGTCGTTAACCGGTCAAAAATAAATATATATTAATCCTCTTTCAACAATAAATAAATAAAGAAATTGAATAAGTATAGGGAAAGAGGGTCGATCCATAGGGAGATTAGCTGGAATTGTTGACTTGAATTTGTTGAATCCGAAATCCCAGGAATATCTGTCAAAGCGAAGAAATGAAAGAAGGGGGTGATATGATTTTTGGTGAAGTAATAAAATAGAGAAAAAGAATGAAAAGTAGTAAGAAAAAACCAAGTGTGTAAATCAGCCTCGAAACAGCTCCTTCAATTCTTTCGATCATTGAAATAGATTTTTATTTCGGGGATCATGTCGGTTACATTCTACGAGGCCCAACCCGTCGTAGCTTGTTCTTTTCTCGAGTAACCAATCCTCCCAAGTCTATCTTCGAAAGACGGTTCTTAAATAAATCAACCACGACTATCGCCGTTAAAGTATTTAGAATAAAGCAGGAAAAACCCGACTCAGAAATTGTCTAAAAATAGAATCGCTTCTGATTTTATCTTTCCTTAGCGGACCGCCGCTAAGAGTGTTCACAGGAAGTCGAAATTTGCCACAGGCCGATCCTTCCTCCCAACTATGTTTTTAAGCGAATTCAAACCAAAGGGCCCTTTTTGATATGAAAAACGGTTAAAAACTTTTAGTAAGGCCGATTGCCAAACTATCTAAGCAGAAAGATAAAAATGATTTCCCCAAAAGAATTTAACCAAGTTCAATTCTCACGAATCGAATTGACTTGGCTGGTTCTTGGCTTAAAGGATTTAGCTAAGCATGATATTGATTATCATACTTAACTTGATTTTAGAAAAACAATTGAATAACATAAAATAAATGAAACGAGAAAATAAATGAAAATGAACTTGGATTAAAACTAGAAATGTTTACAAAAATAAAAACTAAAAATGATGGATGATCTAAGCCTTTACCAAGGGTGGTATTTATAGGCTTAAATTTACAAAGATAAAGTGATGAAATAATTTAAAATAATAAACAAAAGATAAAACAATTCAAATGTTTTAAAATTTAAATGCAGGAATCTAATCGGATAAGCTGATAACATCTTCCAGAACGTTCCAGAAGCTTCTAGACGTCGCCACGTTATTGCCACGTCACTGCCACGTCAGACGCGTCGTGCCCGGTGTCGTGCCCATGATGCCAGTCATGACAGAATTATAATAAAAACTGCAGAAATGCCTCATTTTCACTGCTATTTCCAGAATTGGGTCCTTGCACAAAATATAACGAAAACAACATGGATTAAGCAGCAAGAAGTCCCAATAGCTAGAAAAATAACAAATGAAATGTGTCATATTTGAGAACTCATCATGCCCCATCATTGATAATCGCATGGAATAAACATCATGCTTTGCATTCACTTCAGGGAATGCCTCCCATAAAACTTTTTGGATCAAGATGAATTTTTGTAACTTGAAATTGGGAAAAGTCTATGGTCGAGTTTTTCGACGAAGAAGAAATATTGCTTTCTGAGCAAATATAGACTTTATAATAATCTTCTTGTAAATTCAAAATCATCATGATTAATCGCACTTTAAAACCATATTTTAAAGGATAAAAATAAAAATAGAGTTTACCAATATTGTGTTTCCTCTCGAGGACGATGGAGACATAGCAAATGGCAAGGACATCTTCTCATAATCTCTTTATGTCATGCTCTTACCACGACATTTAAATATATCATGTAAAACTCAAAACAAGGTTAAAAACATCAACTCTCATAAAAAATATAAATAAATATTGATATTTAATTATAAAAAATAATAGTAAGTCTACGACCATAATTTTCTTACCATGTAATAAAAACCTTTTTTAAGCATCAGTTTAGGGTTGAGAACAAGAGAAGTCATAAATGAATGGTGTAACACCCGGGTTTGGGGGTCGGACGAAAATAATATTTAAATAATATTTTGAGTTTCGGTTTTATAATTAAAATAATAAAATATTCTCATGTGCTTCGTGTTTGCAAAACAATTAAAGTATATGTTGGGCCTATCTTCTAAGTCCAAATTTCCATGGACCTTAGGAGATGGTAGTCCAAAATAAAAGCTTGTCATCATCTTCCACACTCCCCATTTCTACATCTCACGACAATGGAGAGCTCTTCTCCCCATCTCACCATTTCATCGCCTTTCTTCTTCAATATTGGAGCTTTTTGAAAGGTAAATATATTTTGACTTGGCCTTGGTCTCCTCTTCATTTTGGTACCACTAATTCTCACTAAAACTATGTATTTCATAATTAGGGTTTTTCAAAGCTTTAGTTAAAGGTTGTGACTTTATGAGTTTTTATCAAGGCTTTTGGTTTATTTATGTTAGATATGATGTTTTTGAACCAAATGGTCGAACATATATAATTTTTAGAGTGTTTTAGGATGATTCCCGAATTTGGGTTTTGGTGGGTTTTTAGGAGGGTTTTTAGATGAATTTTGGGTATGGTTTGTGTTGGAATTTGAGGGTTGATGTTAGGGTAATAGTTGGGGGTTGTTTTGGAAGCATTTGGAAGTGTTAAATGTGTTGAAATCACAAGTTTTGGGCTGGGTATAAGGGCTTCTCGGATTTGATATTTTTGGGGGTTGTTCATGGTTTGAACTATTGTGTTGGTTGCTTAAATAGTGTTCCGGGTTTGCTACCTTAATTGGTGAATTGATTTGAGGTTGTTTGATTGTGTTGAGATGATTAGATGCAAGATTTTGTGTTGGTGAAGCATCAGGAACAAATCCGGAATCGTTGGAAGCTTGATCGGCTAGTATGGTTGAGCTTGGAATTGTCGGTGAGTGGTTAAATATTTTTAAATGGTTTTTAAGTGTTGGTTCACGCATGTGAACTAGGTTGGGATTGGTAGACCCACCTAGAGTTGGGATTAGGGTGGTGGCCTAATCCCAAACTTTAGTTAGAGACCTTGGTTGATCTTTAAAGTGTTGAATTATGCCTCATGTTTAATCATACTTATGGTGGTTATGCTTATGTTGTTATACATGTATGTGGAGGCATGGTTTAATGCATTGTTACATGCATGTTGATGATAAATGTGATAGAGATATACATATGTATGAAATATGATGTGATATTTGTGTTATTGAGATGCATGTGGTGTTGACATGTGTAATGATGTTATGAGGCGATTGTATGATCCGAGGATCATGGTGAGTACATGCTAGGCATGGAAATGTAGTTTGTACATGACGGTGAGTCATGGTGAGTACGTGCTAAGCACGAAAGTTATTATGAAATGATATTGTGAAAGATTATTGAAATGTGTAGTATTGGCACTAATATGCTTGGGTACAAATGATCGATCATTAGGATGTTAGTGTGCACACATGAGTCTAAATTCGTGCGTGGCCTTGGTGGCGTTGAGTCACCAAGGAGGAGTACGGGTACGCCCGGAAATTGTATTTATATTAGTCGATGATGAGTGGAATCCCATCGACGGGGCGTGAGGATGAGTGGAATCCCCTCCGCGTGAAATGAGGCGTGAGGATGAGTGGAATCCCCTCCGCGTGAACGGTGATGAGTGTAATCCCACCGTTAGGTAATGGTTGTGTTGTTGGATGTGAGTTCCAACGGTTATCCGCGTATTCGAGTCATAGCTGGGTGCCAATACGGATTGTAGTTATGTTGCCAATGTGTGATTAATTGGGAACCTATGTTATTTGTGATGTGTTGCTAACATGGTTTAATATATGCGATTTCATATGTTGTGAGTTTAAACATGTTGAGCATGACATGATATTGAATATATGTTCATGCATCACATATATTTATGTCTCGCGTGGATCGGAGGTAAGATTATGCATTTTATCTTGGTTGTAGCTCGTGCTTGGACCCTGCATTGTCGAAGGTTTGTTTTATGAGCTTACCCTCACTAAGCTTTTATGCTTACGCTCTCTTTTGTTCGACAATGCAGATAAATGGTTTGTGGGTGGCAAGGGCAAGGAAAGGCCTCCAAGTGTTGCTTACGGTTAACTCAAGTATGATGTTTACATTTAAAGATTGTAATAGTAAAGCAATGGGATAGGTGTCGTGTTAACATGCTTTTGGAATATATTGTTGTTATTGTTTAGGAGCATGTTAGTCTCCTCGTATGAGTTTGTTAATTTGCCTTTGGGATGCATGCCTTGCTTGTATCCATGTTAGTATTTTGCTACTTAGAATTGCCTAAGTGTTGGACATGTTAAAGCTCAATATCTATAATGACATGCATGGATGTGTGGCTTGTGATGTTGTGCCTTGGAGTTTAGTCTTGATATGATGTTGCTCAAGCATGCTTGTATGTTGTTTTGCCTTTAAAATTGTTGTTAGTGTGTTGTTAGAGGTTTTGGTGGGGTTTAGGGGCACCTTTGTGCCTTAAACCAGCAAAAACCAGTCTGCAGACAGGGGGCGTTTCGGAACGGGCCACCCTGTTTCGGAATGGTTCCTTTGCTTTTGGCCTGCCGTTTCGAAACGGATGGGGGTCGTTTCGGAACATTTTTGCTACTGGAATTTTGAGAAATTGACGAGATAAAGGCGTTCCGAAACGGGCCTTTGATGTTTCAAAACGGTCAAATATCGTTGACCACGAGAAGTTGACCGTTAGGGTCGTTTCGATACGGGTCACCCCTGTTTCGAAACGGTCACCCTATGGTTGACCCTGGCCTGTTGACTAAGTCAAGGTGTTTTGGAACACCCTAAGGGCGTTACGAAACGGCCTACTGTAAAGGACAAAAATGAGTTGCTTAATGTTTTGGTTGGTCGGAGTATGTTACATTGTTTGTATTTTCCACTGCTGTGCTTCACATAGGTTTAATTATGCCTATAGACAAGATAAAATAAAAAGGAAATTTTTAGGGTCGGTTACCGAGGGGAAACCTTAACGGGTTTCGCTTCGGTTTTCCCCGTGTGGCCCACTCGGATCGGTCATCCGACCAGACCAGGATGAGGGGGTTACACTTGTTGGTATCAGAGCCTAAGGTTATCGAGACCTTGGGCAGGTAAGTGAGGTAAGTTTCAGTTTTGAATTGATACGCACGGTGTTTGCTTGCTTTGTAAGTATGATTGCTTGTATGACAAGTATGTTGATTGTTTGTTTAAAAGCATGTTGCTCGTTACCCGTGTATGATGTGATGTGTGATTGTTTGATTTATAATGTATGTTGTTTGATCGTACGCATATGTTTGCTTGTTTAGCAAGTAAGCCTTGTTATATGCTTGGTTGAGCATGTATGTGTGTTGATTTGGTTGAAAATGTTTAGTAGAGTCCCATTGCTTCTATTACATCGGAAAAAGGATTTTAAGTGAGGGAAATGATACTTGAGCCACTTGGACCTTTCCTTTGCTAACCCAACTTGTATGTTAAATTGTTGATTGATTTATTGCTTTTAGTAAATTTGGGGCCAGTGTGTGGGCCGTGAATCGGTGAGTGGAAGTTGTGGTTTTTGAAAATGTGGAGGAAGTTCTTTGCTATAGTTAGAGGAGCATAGTTGTACCAGAGTTGAGGTACAATTTGTTTGCTCGAGTCCGCGTGTATGTGAGTTGATTCTTGTTGGTGAGGGACGATGGGACCGATTCTGGTATTAGTTGGTGAAAAGAAGCGAAGACCTATGAGTGGGAGTCAGAGTGGCATCTATGTTATAGTAGATAAGCCCTTGGTACAGTTTTGAGTTTGTCTCTTCTGATTGGTTCTAAGTCCGTACTTCCGTATGTTGTTAACAAGCATGCAAGTTTGAATGTGCCCGATGAGGTGTCAGAGGTAGGTATGAGTACCTTAGTTCTTTTGACGAGATCTAGGTAGGGGTCTCGTGTGGGTAATCTGAATTTTAGGAATGTTAGTTGGTTATCGTTGGGGGTTCGGCCTATGGTTTTAGTACAAGACAGTCGGTCAGTGTTCGTGAGTGGGAGTTAGTTTGTGTGGTTGGGCCAGTGTACGTTGAGTTGTCTTTCATCAAGCGGAAGAGATGAAGTCACTTCCGATGTAGTTGAGTCGAGAAGGGAGTCTTGAGCTTTGACTCTAGGTTGTTTGTTAGGGGCAGAACAAGTCCAGCATGACTGTTGGCGCGTGATCAGAATTGAACCTTGAAATTACGAGATGCTCTAAGAACGATTTAGAAGAGTTAGATTTTGTTGAAGGACCAGCCTGAAGACAAGAGGGCCGAAGACTAACAGCTGTGTACTTGTGAAGTTGCAATTTCTACGGATTTGTCTTTTGTGTGAGCATGTAAGGAAGCTTGATATCTCTGTTGAGATTTTTGACTTAGGGACACATGTGACTAGACCTTTTGGGTGAGATAGTGGTGGCCAGAAAGATGTATGGAAGATGTTTGTTGATGGTTCAGAGTTACGTGTTTTTAGTAAATGTAAAGTGCTTGTCTGTTATTACGGTGTCGAGGTACCTTTTGAGATGGTTTGGCTTGTAGAACATCAAGTTAGGGTGCACATTGAGACAAAGACAGAGTTGCCTTGAAGTTGCAGATTTCAGTGGGACTGTAGTGGTAGGTGAAGATGTGAACTTCTTATCGAATGTTGTTCCAGCTTTAGAGGTCAAAGGTTGATTGAGTTTAGTTGACAGGCTTGCTTAGCAATTGTGATGGATTTGATTTTTGAATGAAGATTAGACCGCAGAATGTTAGGATAGTTTGTGTTTTCTTTTCCTAGAAGTGTTTGGAAGAATTGTCGGCTTATCTCTTGTTTAGAGGGGAAAAGTTTGATATTGAGACCGTCTTCGAGTTTGCTCCTGTTTTGATTGCTCTATATCTTATGATTTCCGGAAGAATTGAGAATGTTGAAGAATCAACTTCGAGACTTGTTAGACCTTAGATTCATTAGGCCCAGTGCATCATCTTAGAGTTCTACAGTGTAATTTGAGAAAAAGAGAGAAGGCAATACGAGAATGTGTTTAGATTTCCGACAGTCGAAACAAGCGACAGTGAATGGTTAGTATCCATTTCTGAGTGTCAGTGAATTATTGATCAGTTAGTGTGTGCTTCAGTCTTTTCAAGATTAATTCGGGATCCGATTACCACCAGTTGGAAGTGAGAGAAGTTGAAGTATTGAAGACAACTTTTGAGGCAAGATGTGACCGTTTTGAGTTCCGAGTTATGTGGTTTTGTTTGACTAGTGTGTTAGTTACTTTTATAGAGATGTTGAGTAGAATATCTTCCTAAGTTTCTTGATCAGTTTGTAGAAGTTCTCGTAGATGATACATGGATAGATTCAAGTACCGAAGAAGATCATGACAAGCTTTGAAGTTAGTGTGGTAGATCCTATTAGAGAGTTAATTGTGTACCAAGTTGTGCAACGTGAGCTCCAAGTTAATGAAGATGTTCTCCTAGGACATGTAGTTAAGCTGAGTGTGTTAGAGAAAATCCCAAGTAGGCAAAAGAGGACGTGAGTTGGAAGAAATCGAAGATTGTGACGGGTATCTATACTTCCTAGGTCTAGCATTGTTACTATCGAAGGTTTGTAAATGATCCTGTGAAGATAGTTGATCCTTGACAGATTGTTACAGAAGAATGTTCAGTTGTGTGGTTAGATGCGAGACAATGAGCCCTTGAGAAACCGAAGGAAACTTTGAAGAGAGCTTCGACCTTGAATCAGCTTATATTAGAGAAAGAGTTTGCGAACCATAGTGATATGTTACATGTAGAGTTAGGTTATATGCTTATGCAAAGCAGAAGATTGCGGCTTGTTCATCGAGATAGTTGAAAGACTGTGAGAAGAGTTATCCGATATGAGACATAGAGTTAATTACAGTTGTATTTGCTTCGAAGACTTAGAGACAAAGCTTGTATAGTAAGAAATGCACAGAGTATATGTACGTATCATCAGAGCTTGAAATATTTGAAGACTTAGGAAGGGTTGAAACTTGAACAACATAAAGTGTTAGAACTGCTTGAAGACTGTAATAACAAGATTGAGTACCATCCGAAGAGAGTCAACGTAGTAACCAATGCTTCGAGTTGTATTTGTTGATAGATTAGTAGTTGAGTTGCGAGTTGTAATTGCCGGATTCAGTTTACCAAATGATAGTAATCTTGTGGTCGAGTTACATGTTAAACCTACTTTGAGTCAGAATGTTTGAAAAGAAACAGTTGCAAGACAGATTCTTGGCACCTCACGTGTGAGGCAGAGTAGAAGGAAGACCTTCAGAATACAGTTTCAGAGATGATAGAGTTTTGCACTTCAGAGACAGAATGGTAGTACCGATTGACATAGTGTTTTGAGACGTATTGTTTTAGCCGAAGCACACGGTAGTTTATTTGTATTGCATCTGAGTAGTATGAAGACGTATTGTGGGTTGAAGATGAATACTTCAGGATTGAGATGACGTGTGATGTGGTTCAGTATGAGGGTAAGTGTATAATTTGCCAGCATGTCAAGACCGAACGTCAGTTTTTTCTTCTAGCCTGTTACATCCGTGGAAGGTTCTTAATGGAAGTGGGTAATAGGGATCCGAGATTTCAACTAGATTGTTTCTGAAGACGTCTGCATAGTGTTTGGTTAACTGATGAAGTCAGATGATCAGTCAGAGAAAGTCATCGATCAAGTTTTTTTTAAACAGTGTTGTATGAGTTTGTGAATCAGGCTAAATCTATTGTTTATCTGTTGCAGTTACCACCAGAGTTAGAAAGAGGTTTGTGATGTGATGTGTGTATCTATGATTCGGGAATGTGAGTCATATATGTTCTGTGCTATGTTTGTAGAAGAGATCGAGTTGAGTTTAGAGTCAACATGCCTTGAAGGATCCGTTGAGACCTTAGCATTAGATAGCTAATGTTGTGTGGTAAGTTTACCGAGTTGATGAGTATGTTGTGGTGAGAAGGAAAGTGTGGAGTAGCATGTTTCAGTGGCTCTTCATGTTCGATGAATTTCGGGGACGAAATTTCCTTAAGTGGGGGAGAGTTGTAACACCCGGGTTTGGGGGTCAGACGAAAATAATATTTAAATAATATTTTGAGTTTCGGTTTTATAATTAAAATAATAAAATATTCTCATGTCCTTCGTGTTTGCAAAACAATTAAAGTATATGTTGGGCCTATCTTCTAAGTCCAAATTTCCATGGACCTTAGGAGATGGTAGTTTTAGCCTTTCATTAATGGCATTTTGGTCATAAAAGGGACTTTCAAATTTAAATCCCATTTTCTATTAAAAATAAAAGCTTGTCAACATCTTCCACACTCCCCATTTCTACATCTCACGACAATGGAGAGCTCTTCTCCCCATCTCACCATTTCATCCCCTTTCTTCTTCAATATTGGAGCTTTTTGAAAGGTAAATATGTTTTTGACTTGGCCTTGGTCTCCTCTTCATTTTGGTACCACTAATTCTCACTAAAACTATGTATTTCATAATTTGGGTTTTTCAAAGTTTTAGTTAAAGGTTGCGACTTTATGAGTTTTTATCAAGGCTTTTGGTTTATTTATGTTAGATATGATGTTTGTGAACCAAATGGTCCAACATATATAATTTTTAGAGTGTTTTAGCATGATTCCCGAATTTGGGTTTTGGTGGTTTTTAGGAGGGTTTTTAGATGAATTTTGGGTATGGTTTGTGTTGGAATTTGAGAGTTGATGTTAGGGTAATAGTTGGGGGTTGTTTTGGAAGCATTTGGAAGTGTTAAATGTGTTGAAATCACAAGTTTTGGGCTGGGTATAAGGGCTGCTCGAATTTGATATTTTTGGGGGTTGTTCATGGTTTGAACTATTGTGTTGGTTGCTTAAATAGTGTTCCGGGTTTGCTGCCTTAATTGGTGAATTGATTTGAGGTTGTTTGATTGTGTTGAGATGATTAGATGCAAGATTTTGTGTTGGTGAAGCCTCGGGAACAAATCCGGAATCGTTGGAAGCTTGATCGGCTAGTATGGTTGAGCTTGGAATTGTCGGTGAGTGGTTAAATATTTTTAAATGGTTTTCAAGTGTTGGTTCAAGCATGTGAACTAGGTTGGGGTTGGTAGACCCACCTAGAGTTGGGATTAGGGTGGTGGCCTAATCCCAAACTTTAGTTAGAGACCTTGGTTGATCTTTAAAGTGTTGAATTATGCCTCATGTTTAATCATACTTATGGTGGTTATGCTTATGTTGTTATACATGTATGTGGAGGCATGGCTTAATGCATTGTTACATGCATGTTGATGATAAATGTGATAGAGATATACATATGTATGAAATATGATGTGATATTTGTGTTGTTGAGATGCATGTGGTGTTGACATGTGTAATGATGTTATGAGGCGATTGTATGATCCGAGGATCATGGTGAGTACATGCTAGGCATGGAAATGTAGTTTATGCATGACGGTGAGTCATGGTGAGTACGTGCTAATCACGGAAGTTATTATGAAATGATATTGTGAAAGATTATTGAAATGTGTAGTATTGGCACTAGTATGCTTGGGTACAAATGATCGATCATTAGGATGTTAGTGTGCACACATGAGTCTAAATTTGCGCGTGGCCTTGGTGGCGTTCATTCACGAAGGAGGAGTACGGGTACGCCCGGAAATTGTATTTATATTAGTCGATGATGAGTGGAATCCCATCGACGGGGCGTGAGGATGAGTGGAATCCCCTCCGCGTGAAGTGAGGCGTGAGGATGAGTGGAATCCCCTCCGCGTGAACGATGATGAGTGTAATCCCACCGTCAGGTAATTGTTGTGTTGTTGGATGTGAGTTCCAACGGTTATCCGCGTATTCGAGTCATAGCTGGGTGCCAATACAGATTGTAGTTATGTTGCCAATGTGTGATTAATTGGGAGCCTATGTGATTTGTGATGTGTTGCTAACATGGTTTAATATATGCGATTTCATATGTTGTGAGTTTAAACATGTTGAGCATGACATGATATTGAATATATGTTCATACATGACATATATTTATGGCTCGCGTGGATCGGAGGTAATATCATGCATTTTATCTTGGTTGTAGCTCGTGCTTGGACCCTGCATTGTCGAAGGTTTGTTTTATGAGCTTACCCTCACTAAGCTTTTATGCTTACGCTCTCTTTTGTTCGACAATGCAGATCAATGGTTTGTGGGTGGCAAGGGCAAGGAAAGGCCTCCAAGTGTTGCTTACGGTTAACTCAAGTATGATGTTTACATTTAAAGATTGTAATAGTAAAGCAATGAGATAGGTGTCGTGTTAACATGCTTTTGGAATATATTGTTGTTATTGTTTCGGAGCATGTTAGACTCCTCGTATGAGTTTGTTAATTTGCCTTTGGGATGCATGCCTTGCTTGTATCCATGTTAGTATTTTGCTACTTAGAATTGCCTAAGTGTTGGACATGTTATAGCTCAATATCTATAATGACATGCATGGATGTGTGGCTTGTGATGTTGTGCCTTGGAGTTTAGTCTTGATATGATGTTGCTCAAGCATGCTTATATGTTGTTTTGCCTTTAAAATTGTTGTTAGTGTGTTGTTAGAGGTTTTGGTGGGGTTTAGGGGCACCCTTGTGCCTTAAACCGGCAAAAACCAGTCTGCAGACAGGGGGCGTTTCGGAACGGGCCACCCTGTTTCGGAACGGTTCCTTTGCTTTTGGCCTGCCGTTTCAAAATGGATGGGGGTCTTTTTGGAACATTTTTGCTACTGGAATTTTGAGAAATTGACGAGATAAAGGCGTTCCGAAACGGGCCTTTGATGTTTCGAAACGGTCAAATATCGTTGACCACGAGAAGTTGACCGTTAGGGTCGTTTCGATACGGGTCAGCCCTGTTTCGAAATGGTCACCCTATGGTTGACCCTGGCCTGTTGACTAAGTCAAGGCGTTTCGGAACACCCTAAGGGCATTTCAAAACGGCCTGCTGTAAAGGACAAAAATGAGCTGCTTAATGTTTTGGTTGGTCGGAGTATGTTACATTGTTTGTATTTTCTGTTGCTGTGCTTCACATAGGTTTAATTATGCCTATAGACAAGGTAAAATAAAAAGGAAATTTTTAGGGTCGTTAACCGAGGGAAAACCTTAACGGGTTTCGTTTCGGTTTTCCTCGTGTGGCCCACTCGGATCGGTCATCCGACCAGACCGGGACGAGGGGGTTACAAATGGCTACTCATTGTGACCCTTATCCTCATATTGTCACACATGTTTCCACTTTCGCAATGACAATTGAACTTTGTCACTCTAGCAAGGATTTCAATTGTAAACAAGGGAAGCCATAAATTTATTAACAATGGCAGTGTTGATTGGAAGACAACGCAAGGGCCATAAGCTTTGTTCTGCTTTCGGGAGGTGTTTTAAAATTCATGGCTTGCTCAAACCTTCAAATCATGTCATCATGCTTTTTTTTCAAAAATTAAAGATTAAATTAAAATATTAAGATAAAAGCAATCAGTAATTTTAAAAAAATGAGGGGAAACACTTATCTTCGGTTCAACATAGAATCAAATTTTTTCTAATACTTCCTTTGAGATTTGAACAAGAAGAACCAAAATCTTTCGAGCGAACTCGTGCTGATAACGTGTTGTGAATAAAATAACAAGAACAACGAACAAGAATATAAGAACAAAGAGATGAGAGAAAGAAGAAGATTTGTATTATTCTCAAATATAGACTTGTATACAATGCCTTCATCAAGTCATCTATTTATAGGCATAAGAAGTACATATTACATTGAACTCTAATTAAATAAGATAATATTCCTAATGATAAATTAAATCAATCTCCTTAGATAAAGTTCTAATCATGATAGACATCCACATAGATAAATATTCATAACAATAAGTCATAAAGTTTTGTTTTAAAAGAAAAAAGAAAATAAAAAAAGTTTTTTTAAAAATATATTTAGGGTATAGGATTTAAATGAATTTTAAAAAAACTTAAAAAGAAGTTACTTAAGTAAAAATAAAGTTTATTTTAAAAATGGGTTGTTTTAAAAGAAAAAACTTAAAAAATAAAAACGATTTTAAAAAGAGTAAAAATATTTGAAAAAGAGGGAAACATGAAAATGTAAAAAAAAAAACACAAAAAAGTAAAGAACGTAAAAAGGAGTTTTAGCTTAGAAAATAAAAGAACTAAAAAAGAAATAAAAGGCTTTTTAAAAGGAATAATAAAAAGGGTAAAATTTAAAAGAATGAAAAGTTTGCTTGCTTGTTTTAGAAATAGGTGAAAACTTAGGATTATGGGCTAAAGCTTAGATAGAGACTTGTTTGTTGAAAAATGTTCTTCACAAAAATAAAATACACTTAAGCAAAGTTAAACTTTAAATTAGGAATAAAAGACTTAGACATTTTGTAGGGCTTTTAAATAATCGAACTTAGAATTAAATAAAATGCTCAACACACCTAAATCTCTTTGTTGTTTGAAAAGTGAAAACCTAATCAATGCAATGTCTTATCAAACAAGAATGACGAGTTAGCGCCAGAAATGTTGGCGGGGATTAAAGTTCATCTCCTGGGAGATAAGACCGTTAAAATAGACAAATATTCATTAAACGGACAAGTAAAGTCGAACATTTTTGAACTTGCAAATTCCAGTTTTGAAAACAATTTTAAAACCAATTAGGTACCAATTTTGGGCATCGTGGGGGTGCTAACCCTTCCCCACGCGTAACCGACCCCCGAACTTATTTTTCGTAGACCAAAACCATTGTTTTATTAAAACCAAAAACGTTTTATTAAAATAACCCTATTTTTAAAAGCATTCCAACAGTCTCTGTTTATTTTAAGATGCAACATATGCACCATAGGTGGCAGTTCAACGTCACTATTAGTTTCAACCTTTCATCCTAATCACTAAATCCAAAACATCTTAAATTCAAAACAACCTGAACCCAAAATCAATATGCAAAACGGAGATTGGTAGATATATTTGTTCCGTTCATGGGTCTCAATTGAGAACTTTCAGGTTTGTGTTGTCAGGACCGTCTCGGATATTTTTAGAGCCCTAAGCAAAATTAGACTTCTCTAGAACAAAAATATATTCCATATATTTCAACTATTAACTTAAAATTCCATTAATAAATCACAGAAACATTATTAAACTCTTTTAACACGTTAATTTTCATTGTTGTATTAAGAAATCACCTTAAATACAATTAAAACAATAAAAGACAACCACTTACTTACATGATTGTCACTTGAAATATAACATAAAAAATTTCAAAATTTGCATTATGTCCCCACTAAATTTTTTCACATATTTGAAATCTTATTAAACTTTTATGGGCCTATAAAATTGGGGTCCTGAGCCGGCGCTCCTACTATTGAGTCGGTCCTGTGTGTTGCTTCTCTGTTATGAGATTTTCAGGCCTTATGGTTCTACTGATGTTTGAAGATGCAAATTTAATGGAATCGGTACTGAAACATAGTGGCATTGGACAATGTTGTCACTAAATTTTCACCCCTAGCTTTAATAATATATAAAAATAAAAATAAAACAGAAAATGAAAGAAATCAAAAAAGAAATATAAAATAAAAAAGAAATAATAAAAATCTTTTTAAAGCCCACTTTTTAAAAAGATAAAAATCCATTTTCAATAAAAGTCCACTTTTAAATAAAGAGAACAAAGCTCATTTTCTTTATGTTGGAACCCATATTATTTAAAAAGTAAAAAGTAAAAAATAAATAAAGAAAAAAAAAAGAAAGAAAAGAAAAAAATATAATTATGGTATAATAATTATGATAAAAAAAGGAAAATAAGTGAGGTGATAATAATGAAAAAATGTGATAAAAACAACAAAAGAGAAGCCGAAAATTAGCAAAAAAGAGAAAAGAAGAAAGATAATAAAAAAGGGGAACCAGCGCGTGGGCTGCACGCGTGTGGGTTGGTTCCTCAACAAACCCTAGTCGCGCGACTCCATGGTGGTTAGTCGGCGCCTACAAGCCACGGCCGACGACGCCATTGGTACCGGCCGGTCTGCCTCGCCGTCATCGTCCTAATGCCACCAACCCCACTCCCCATCACCGTCTGTGCTCGCCGAAATCTGCAAAAAACCGAGAAAGGTAGTCAAACCCTAGGCTCAAATCAAGGGGAAAATTCAGCTCGAATATTCAACCAAATCGGATGAGGATAGAGCGCTATTGCCGAGAATCAAGCCCTTGGTCAAATTTAGGCTTCAATTTGGGGATTAAATCTCGATTTGGCTGGAAGTTGAAGCTCAATTTTTAGTATAAATACCCCCTCCTTTTTGCTTGTTCATCACACACAATTGAGAGAAAAATCACTTGAAAAGGTTTGAGAAAATTTTTGAAAAAATCTCTGAATTTTTCAAGAGTTGGCTGGAAATATTTGGAGAAAAAGTTCGAGTTTGGAGCAATTTTCCGGAGGTGGTTTGGAGCATTTTGAGAAGCTCGAATTCGAGTTCATCGTTCATCGTTTTCTCGGTAAAATTTCTATATTTTCTTTGTTTATTTTTATATTGATTTTATGTTTGTTCTTGGTTGAATTGTTGGTGTTTTTTTTGTGTTGTTTGTGAATTTAATGTTGCTTTTTCGAAGTCGGAAAATTGTTCACAATTCTGGTAACTTTTTTCGTTTTAATTTTAGTTTGATCTTATAAAATTTTGCATGCTTAAAATTTTTTGTTAGGATGATTTTGATCTTTAGGAATGTAAAAATAAATTCAAAAGATGTTTAGATTTAAAATGTATAAATAAATTAAATAAATGTGGTTAAATTGAAAAACTAAAAATTAGGAATTTAATTAGGAAAAATAATAAAGTGAGGAGTGAAATAATAAAAGGGCTTGATTTTAAAAAAATATAAAAAAATTTTTGTGAAATTTAGTTTTAAATAATGAATGGCTTGAGTACTTTTCAAAATAAAAAGATAAATAAGATTTTTTAGGGAAAATAAATAAGTCATAAAGTTTTGTTTTAAAAGAAAAAAAAATAAAATAAAAAAGTTTTTTTAAAAAGTTTAGGTATAGGATTTAAATGAATTAAAAAAAACTTAAAAAGAAGTTACTTAGGTAAAAATAAAGTTTATTTAAAAAATTGATTGTTTTAAAAAAAACTTAAAATGAAAAAATGAAAATAATTTTAAAAAGAGTAAAAAATCTTTTGAAAAAGAGGAAAACATGAAAATATAAAAAAAAACACAAAAAAACACAAAAAGTAAAGAACGTAAAAAGGGGTTTTGGCTTAGAAAATAAAAGAAGTAAAAAAAGAAATAAAATGCTTTTCAAAAGGATTAATAAAAAGGGTAAAATTCAAAAGAATAAAAGGTTTGCTTGCTTGTTTTAGAAATAGGTGAAAACTTAAGATTAGGGGATAAAGCTTAGATAGAGACTTGTTTGTTGAAAAATGTTCTTTACAAAAATAAAATACACTTAAGCAAACTTAAACTTTAAATTAGGAATAAAAGACTTAGACATTTTTTAGGGCTTTTAAATAATCGAACTTAGAATTAAATAAAATGCTCAACACACCTAAATCTATTTGTTGTTTGAAAAGTGAAAACCTAATCAATATGGTGTCTTATCAAATGGGAATGACGAGTTAGCGCCAGAAATGTTGGCGGTGATTAAAGTTCATCTCCTTGGAGATAAGGCCGTTAAATAGACTAATATTCATTAAATGGACAAGTAAAGTCGAACCCTTTTGAACTTGCAAATTCCAGTTTTGAAAACAATTTTAAAACCAATTAGGTACCAATTTTGGGCATTGTGGGGGTGCTAACCCTTCCCCACGCGTAACCGACCCCCGAACCTATTTTTCGCACACCAAAATCGTTGTTTTATTAAAACCAAAAACGTTATATTAAAATAACTCTATTTTTAAAAGTGATCCAACACTCTTTGTTTATTTTAAGATGCAACATTCGCACCATAGGTGGCAGTTAAACATCACTGTTAGTTTCAACCTTTCATCCTAATCAATGAATCCAAAATAGCTGAAATTCGAAACAACTCGAACCCAAGATCAGTATGCAAAACGGAGATTGGTAGATATATTTGTTCCGTTCATGGGTCTCAATTGAGAATTTTCAGGTTTGTGTTCTAAGGACCGCCTCGAATATTTTCGGAGCCCTAAGCAAAATTAGACTTCTATAGAACGAAAATATATTCCATAGATTTCAATTATTAATTTAAAATTCCATTAATAAAGCATAGAAACATTATTAAACTCTTTTAACACGTTAATTTTCTATATAAAATTCCATATATTTTCGAAGTTACAGTCCTTCCTATATAGAACTTTTTCACTCTGAAATGTTGAAGCTACGCATAGTTTGTTGCAAAAATTACTTAAGGAAGCTTTACACACGGGCTTTGTAAAGATATGATGCAAGTTGTAGAGTAGAAAATGTTACGTGTAAAAGAGTCTATCGCAATGTAGTGCAAGTGTACATGACGCAAGTAGTAAAGTGATACGTAAGTATCAGATATCGTCTCTACAAGGACTGGGCTAATAGCTTTAACCTTGTATTGATGTACAAGAGGGAAAAGAAAGAGTTTAATTGTTTGTCACGAAATAATAAAGAAGACTGAAAATAAAAGATGAAAATATTCAGAGTAAAGAGTAGGCCGATATTGATCTGCTCCGTAGTGCAGGTGTTTGCACTATCTAAGACTTCTTTGTTCTATCGTAGCACCTGTCGCGGCAGCACCTACTGCGGCAGCGGTCTGTTTTTGTCGCGGCAGCGAACACACAACTCAGTACTTCAAGCTTGGCAAGAATCCCTGCTATGCCTTGGCCTATCCCTAGGTCCAAGTCTGTTGATGGACACGTCTTCGATGATACCTCCCGGCGTGAATCGAAGGATGGACACCGATGTTGTTGAATTCTTCCTTAGCCACTTAATCTCGTCCTATCCCTAGGTCCGAGATAGTTCAACCATAAATTGGAGAACCCGTACTTATTCCTTTCGAATACTTAACTCTCCCGATATTAAGTAAATGTGTAATCTCACAATTCTCTCCCGATACTCTTGCAATATGTTGAAAACCAGAATAAGCAAACTTGAAAGTCTATTTTATTGAACAGAAAAAATCCTAAAACAATGCAATCCTTGCAACTACTTTACAAAATCAACACTTAGCCCTAGGGGAAGTTTAGAACATGATGAGAAGGGGAAAACGACTAGGGTTTAGGGGAAGACGATTAGAGAATGAGATATCCTTCCCTAGGTCGAATTACATGCCATTATATAGGCCTTGGGTTCAAGTTTTCTAATATGGCAAGAATACAAGTTTAAATTAAAGTGCAACTCTATTAAAGACTAAATTTTCAAAGTAGATGTCTTTAATTCGTCCTCTCTTCTTGCTTGGAGTTTCTTCCTTGAACTTTGGGCTTGGCCTTCATTCTAATCTAGGGCTCAGAAAAATATAAAAGTGCTTCACGATAGACCGGCTTAATTTCCTCTTTCTGTCGAGCTTCACTTAACTTCTTCCCTTCATTATTGTTGTCGTCATTGGCTGCCACGGCAGCGGCAATGGCAGCATCCTTCTTCTCAGCTGCAGTCCAGTGTTCCAGCTCTGCTTCTCCACTGCCCTGAGTCTGCTATCGCAACTACATGCAAAAGTAACCAATTTTAGTAGAAACTGTGCCATTTAATATAATTGTGATGTATGAATGAAATCTATCCTAAATGCAATGAATTATGCTTGAATGCAGCATAAATATGGGTTAAATAGGGGGTAAAATATAGAACTTTTACACACTCAACACACCCCCAAACTCATGTTTTTTCTTGCCCTCAAGCAATTAAACCTAAAATAAATAAATAAAATTGTTTGGCTTAAAACAGTGAACTTTTCCTTACCTGCCATTCATTCCTTATTGTGAGCAACACCCTATTGGATAATTCAGGATTCATCCGGAACCTTGCTATAATTCTTGTGTAGTGTGTCAATGTTTTGTGAACAATTATATGCCTAGACTCCCTTAGTTTACTAGAATAGCTAAGCTTCTAACTTGAATTTTTATGCCAACTTTTATCTTTTTGGAGGCAATTCTTAGGCTCCTTTAGTTTTTACTTAGACTCGATTATCTTTTCTTAGTTTAAGTTTGACTAGAGCCGGTTTCGGGTACCTTTTGCTAACTTCCTAGAGTCGGTTTCGGGCACCTCTAGGTGTATTGAGTCTACTTTTTCTTAACTTCTTTTCCTAGAGCCAATGTTAGACACCTCTAGGGCGATTCAAGTGTTAAGCTTTTCCCTATTCTAGTTTACCAGCAGAGTTCTAGACAGTATAAAAGTCACAAAGTGTGTTTAAGAATCAGAACTATAGTAAGGCTCTAAACTGTTCCTAAAACTATCCTAAAGGCATTGCCACGACAAAGGCTGTCACGGTAGGTAAGTTTAGTTCAAAGACTTAAGCCAATTTTTTAGCACAAATAACTAACACTTAGACACAATTCTTAAACGGAAAAGACACTTCATTAATGGAGGGATGCCACCCCCAAACTCAAGGGTTGCATTGCCCTCAATGCATGATGACAAAATGATAAAAAGAAAATAAAAATAACATCACAATTATAACAAAATAGCAGACAGAAAATATAAGAAAAGAAACTTAAATTTTAAGCGTTGTCGTCGCTGCTGCTGCTGATCCGAATCTGCCGGCGGGCAGTGACTTTCCTCGTTGATGCTGGTAGCTGGCTCAGAGAGGCAGAGGTGGTCTTTTTCTTTGCTTCCCTCGGAGGCTGGATGTGGGTCGGTGAGGGTAGTTTCTCCAGCACCTGAACCTCCTCTGAAGAGCTGTTGCTGCTGCTGCTACAACTGATGTTGCCGCTATCAGATTTCCCTTGGTTGGATGGTCCGACTCCTGTGTTTGGTTTCTGCCGTTTCATTTGGGTGAATTCCTTAGACAAGTTCCTCTTGACAGAGGGCTCGTCATTGGATTCCCCCCAAATTGAGGAAGAGGAGAAACCAGCTATGTATCTGTCAAGGTCGGACATAGGCTCCTTTCTCTTCTCTCCCCTGGCAGATGTTGTGGCAGTGTGGCTGCCGCCTGCAGCTGTCGTGGCTGGGGTTGGGGTGGACGTGGCATATGGTGTTCTTGGTATGGCAGCAGAGGTAGGGGTATGGGCAGGGGTGGGGGGAGCAAAATAGTGATCGGGGAAAGCAAGAAACAATACATCTTGAAAATTTAAATTACTTTTAATGAAATGTATTGTTGCTGTTGTGAAGTCCCGAATGAAGCTCATCAGACCTAGCTGTCGTTCCTCGATTTTTTGCAGTGTGGCAAGGATTTGGGTAGAGGAGTCGGCTGGGGGAGCTGCTGTTGTGGGCTGCCTTGGTTCTGTGGCGGTAGGCTCTATTTGGGTGGGCTCTGTCGGCTCACCTGCTGCGCCAGATGGGTTGAAGCTAGATATTGGCGTTGCAACTTTCAGCTCCATCAAGCTAAGGATGTTCCTCTCCATCCATCCTTTTCCTCGGATTCTCAAATCCTCAGCAACTTCAAGGATGTTGTGGCCACGGTAGAGGGTTGTTATGAGGTAGGGGAAGACAAGTGGTCCCGATGGCCGAAATGCACAATCCAAAATCCCCTCTCGAGCATATCTACCAACATTAATAGGCCTCTCGCTTAGAATTGAATGGACGAGAGCTAACCTTGGTTGATCTACCGTGTTGTTGTGTGAGGAGGGCATAATCCTCTTTTTGACGAATGCGTTCCCCAACTTGGCTCCGGGGGTAAGTTGAACTCGTTTCACCGTCCTTGGGTGTTTGGGATTGGTATTCCATTCGGTGTCTTCCTCGGTGAGTTCTGCTATGACAACATCATAATCTGCTGCCTACAGGCTCTCTATGAATCTCTGATGCCCATATTCCCTTCTGTCGACGTAGAATCCATAAAGGGTGTTGATGTACTCTGGCTCAAAGGGTACTTCCTTCCCACAAACTGTCACTGCTGTCACCTCCCTACTATCAATGGCAGCATAAAGTTCTCTTACTAAGGTGACGTTCATCTCTTCAGGCTGCTCGGCAAACATCTGCCAATGTAGAGCTCTGATCTTACGAGCTATGAATGGTTTAAGCCCGAGATTCTCTATTCTTTTGCTGTAGATGAAGCCTTTTTCCTCCCACATATATCTGCCTTGGAAGGAACTGGGAGTGGTTGTTGCTGGGGCAGAGCCTGAGGCAGCACTACATCGGGTGTTTCTGGTACTCATGGTTGCAAGGGACTGTAGAGAAAAAAATGAAAGCAAATGAAATTCTAGAGAGGAAACAAGTAGATAGAGTAAAAGTGAAGTAAAAAATGAATAGTAAAACGGGGTTTATATAGATGAAGAGTTTGCTGCCCGTTGGAGCTGTAACGGCAGGCGCGAATAACGGGGCCAGCTGTTACGCGGTTTCTGACGCGTCTGTCACGCGTTTCCGTTTCTTATGCGCGTCTGTTACGCGTTTGCGTGTCTGTCGCGATAGCATGTTGACAGGCTGGATTTTTTGCATCTGTCATGACAGCTATAACGACGGGCTCCTTTTTTGGGCACTTTGGGTTGATGGAAAGATGATGGGCTGAGTTCACTTCTCCTTTTCTCCTTGTCTCCTTTATTTTCTAAAAATAATAAAAATAAAAACTTAGTTCCTAGAAATAAAATAATTCTAATTACATAAAAATAAATATATATATATATATATAATAAATAATAAAAATAAAATTAGGTTAAATTAGGGATGCCATGAGGGCATCTTCTAAAGTAACCACTTCCTGCATTCTTGGGGCTTCAGTTTCCTGATAATACTTTAATCTATGTCCGTTGACTTTAAATTGGTGCCCATCTTTTAAGGATTTGATCGTGATGGCACCATGAGGAAAAACTTGCACCACTTGAAATGGGCCGAACCATCTAGATTTCAACTTTCTTGGGAAAAGTTGAATAACAACACAAGTTGCCCTGGGTAGAACTGTCGTTGCAGTAGTTTCTTGTCATGCCACTTCTTTGTCTTGTCCTTGTAAATTCTTGCGTAGAGACCAGTTCTTTCGAGTTGGCTTAACCATCTTTTCAAGAATGTTCTTTACCTCTCTGTTGGATATTTCAGCCTGTCCATTGGTCTGAGGGTGGTAAGCTGTTGCAATCCGATGCTTGACACCATATTTCTTTAAGGCAGCAACTATTACCCTATTGTCAAAATACCTCCCTTCATCACTGATGATCGCCTTAGGGATGTCGAATTTGGAAAAAAATGTTCTTGTGCAAAAACCTCTGAACAGTCTTGGCATCATTTTTCTGTGTGGTGATCGCTTCTACCCATTTGGACACATAGTCCGCTACCAGGAGGATATATAGATTCCCACATGATGCTGGGAACGGTCCCATGAAATCAATCCCCCAAACGTCGAAGATTTCGACTTCAAGAATGTTTTGCAGCGGCATCTCACGTCTTCTTGAGATATTTCCAGTCCGTTGACATTTATCACGGCTTTTGTAGAATGCCTGGGCCTCCTTGAACAGTGGCGATCAATAAAACTAGACTGCAAAACCTTGGCAGTAGTTTTGTCACCACCTAAGTGTCCTTCATATTGTGAAGCATGGCAGTGATGAAGCACAACTTCCTGCTCATCCTGTGGTACACATCTCTTGATGATCTGATCTACACACATTTTGAAAAGAAGAGGTTTGTCCCAATAATAATGCTTAACATCATTTTGGAACCTCTTCCTAGCTTGATAGTTAAGATCGTGAGGAAATATTCCGCTAACTAAATAATTAACGAAATCAGCATACTAGGGGAGTTTAGAAAACTTACCTGCCGCCATGGCTTTCGCGGCAGTGCTTATGGCAGCGAACAGTTGCTCGTCATGGAAGGTCTCTAGTATGTGTGTCTCGTCTGTTGGGAGACTCTTTCCCTTCTCCAATCTCGACAAGTGATCTGCAACTTGGTTTTCTGTCCCCTTTTTGTCCTTCATTTCTATGTCGAACTCTTGCAATAGCAGAATCCAACGAATCAATCTAGGCATTGCGTCTTTCTTGGCAAACAGATATTTCAGTGCAGAATGGTCTGTGTGGACCACCACTTTCGTCCCAAGTATGTAGGATCGGAACTTGTCAATTGAAAACACCACAGCCAACAATTCATTCTTTGTTGTGGTGTAATTTACTTGGGCATCGTTGAGTGTTTTGCTAGCATAGTAAATTACAAGGAATAGTTTGTCCTTCCTTTGCCCAAGTGCTGCCCCTACAGCATAATCACTGGCATCACACATAATCTCGAATGGCAACTTCCAGTCCAGTGGTTGTACGATCGGGGCTGTTACTAGCTTCTCTTTTAGAATTCTAAATGCCTAAGTACATTCAGTGTTGAAGTCGAAGGGACGATTCTGCTCTAGTAGGTGGCATAACGGCTTGGTGATCTTCGAAAAATTGGCTATAAACCTTCGATAGAAACCAGCATGCCCTAAAAAACTTCGAATTCCCTTGACTGTGGTGGGTGGTGGCAGCTTTTCAATTACCTCAATTTTTACCCTGTTGACCTCTATGCCACGGCAGCTTACTTTGTGGCCTAGGACTATCCCTTCATCCACCATGAAGTGACATTTTCCCAATTTAATACCAAGTTCGCTTTCTCGCATCTCTCGAGTACTTTCTACAGGTTGCCTAAGCAGCTTTCAAAATTGTCTCCAAAGACTGAGAAATCATCCATGAATATCTCTAAGAAATCTTCCACCATGTCGGAGAATATGGCCATCATACACCTCTGAAAAGTTGCATGTGCGTTGCAAAGTCCAAATGGCATCCTCCGAAAAGCGTAAGTACCGTACGGGCAAGTGAAGGTCGTTTTCTCTTGATCCTCCGGTGCGATGGCTATTTGGTTGTAACCTGAGTAACCATCAAGAAAACAGTAAAAAGGCTTTCTTGCTAATCTGTCAAGCATTTGATCAATAAAAGGCAGGGGAAAGTGGTCCTTCCGGGTAGCTTTGTTAAGTTTCCGGTAGTCCATACAAACCCTCCAACCGGTCACAGTCCTGGTTGGGATTAACTCATTTTCTTTGTTGGTCACCACGGTTATTCCTCCTTTCTTAGGAACGCACTGCACCGGGCTCACTCACTTACTATCCGAGATGGCATAAATTATCTCAGCATCTAGCCATTTGATAATTTCTTTTCGGACCACTTCTCGCATAGCATCATTTAAACGTCTCTGGGCATCAATGGTCGGCATGTAATCATTCTCTAAGAGGATTTTATGCATGCATAGTGTCGGGATGCCTTGGATGTCAGCTATCGTCCATCCAATAGCCCTTTTGTGCTGCTGCAGCATCTCTATCAGCTGATGTTCCTATTCCTGCATCAACTTGGAAGAGATGATTACGGGCAACGTATCATTTAATCCAAGAAAAACATATTTGAGCTGCCCTGGCAGGGGCTTAAGATCTAGAACAAGTGGTCTACAGTGGATGGCTTTTAGATGATATGTTCATTCGAGGTATAATTTAAGGGCTCGAATAACTTACCTGGACGATTGCCTATCCAGTTTACCTCCTCATGATCTTCAGTATCAGATATGTCAGAATCTGAGGAGTTGCTGTAACCCCCTTAGCCCGGCCTAGACCGTTGACCCGAACTACGAAGATTACACGGGGAAAACCAAAGTCAACCCGAAAGTCAACCTTTTTTTCCTTTTTAAACTTGTCTAAATGCATAATAACCCTAAGTGTATTCTTGAGAAGAACATATTCAAAAATCACAGCATTCAGAAAACATTTAGGGACTCAATTGTACAACATACAAATTTAGGGACCAAATTGAAAATTCAGAAAATTGTGAGGACTTTACCGAATTTTAAGTTACCAATATGAAATTAATCTTATTTCATGCTTCTCTGCCAAATTTCATCTCAAACAGACATCTCAAACTCAACCAATTGCATATACAAATATTGGGACCAAAACGTGAGAATTTCAAAACATTTAACCATCAGATTCAGTGCCCAGCGGTCGAGTGTTCCGAAACGGGGAAGACCCGTTCCGAAACGCGGGACCGTTCTGAAACGAGTTGCGAAATGGGACTTGGCAGTGGCAAATCCGTTTCGGAACAGCCCTACCTGTTTCGAAACGCTAAGGCCATTTCAAGCCCTCTGTTCCGAAACGGTAGCACCCGTTCCGATACGGACTACCCTGAATTGCAGAATTTTGCTGGTTTAGCACACTTTCAACCCATCAAACACACTCATATGACCTCCATATCATGCACACAAGTCATCAAACACTTAAGGAACATACTAGCATCATCAAAACACAATCATGGCATCATTTGAGCAAAACTCCAAATCTATAGGCATGCATCTTATATTGAGAATCATGCAATCATCAAATCACCAAAACTAAATACCAAATGGCCATTTACATATTCCAACATCATCAAAGGCATTAACCAAACTTAGGGACTCCAAAACATCTCCCAAAACCACAATCTAGGTTCCCATTGCCAAATGCCAAAAGCTAATAGTGTTAGGAAAACATTCACCATACATGAGCTTAGTCTTTCACTTGGATCCTTGACCTCCTTGCGGCCCTTAAAGCACTTCAATGCTCTACATTATTGGTTTAAGAAAGAGAGAGCGTAAGCACATAGCTTAGTGAGGAATGCTCAATTAAAACATCACAATAATGCATTTGTAAAAACACCTTTTCAAGGCCTTTAGTTACAAAACAACATTCATCATGCATTTATGCATACAAACCAAGCATCTCATGCTTCAAATCATCAACATGTCATATTGGCTTTCAAGTGATAATTCATAACCATTTTACAATTCAAGGCACAATCGGATACGCGGATTACAAGCGTTATCCCATACGCTTCATACACACTACCAATATCAAGGTAGAGTATAAGGTACAATCACAACCCCTCAACACCCGTGATGGAGACTATGGTACAATCACAACCCCTCCACATCACTCATTGGTAGTTTTATAACATCACTAACGAGAACATGGGACACACAACACAAGGTCCACACATGGACTTTTAACCACCATTGTGACCTTAACACAAGATCCACTCATGGACTTTTAACCACCATGGTGATCTTAACCATCTCGTTAGTGTACTTGGATGAAGTTTACGGTACAATCAAAACCCCTCAACATCCAAGGCGACTTTATTCACGGTGCACCCAATCCTATAGCCGGCTAACTATATCCGATTCAAGTACTTTTAAATCAACACATCACTTGCCAATATACATCATTTAACATCATCAATTCATTGTTTTAAAGCATTTAACAAAGCCATTAACTATCATGCATCACTATGCATCAAAACCACATTTATCAATGTTCAAAACAAGGATCTCTTACCTTGAGCATCCTTCAACACATGGCTTATAAAACCAGCATTAAACATGCTAAAATATGCTTTCAAAACAGAATTAAAACATGCAAATAAACCACATTGCATCCAACCATCTCATGGTTCATAAAAAAGAGAGTTTTTTTGAAAACTTAATCTTGAGCTTAGCTAAGTTGTTTAGACTTAAACTAAGCTCCCATAACCTTTAAACATTGGTTTCAAAGCTGAAAACCAAACTTCACTCACCGATTCCGTTTCGCAAGCTTGCCGAAACACCAATCAAGCTTCCGGATCAACACCACAAGGATCCGAAGATGTCTCCCCTGTTTTAAACACATCAAAGCATAGGATTAATGCATCATCGTGCATTAATATCTTCAACCAAACACCTAAACTCGCTGCTCTCATCAACATTCACATTTCGGCTACCAAACACAACCGAAATCACATCCAAACACCTCTACAACAATACCCAGCCAAGATCCATCATTTCCAAACATTCTTAAACATCAACTAACATCCAAAAAGGATCTAATCACGTCCTTATACCTCCAGCTATAGCAGAACATCAAAATCACCCCAAAAACCACCATTAACTCAATCAAAAACTTAGCAAAATCAACCTATTCGGGATTGCATTGATTAAACCTCAATTACACATCATTTATACATCCAATTTACATCAAAAAGACATCTCAAAACAGAGCCCAATCATTTAATACGAATTTCTTCAAAATTAAATCCAAATCTTGCATTTAAAGCCAAGATCAAGAACACATCATTAAAACCTTTAATAAAACTCAAATCAAGGATTGAGAACTTGAGAATTTCAGTAAAGAACTGAGTATTTAGAGGAGAAGGACGTTCATACCTCTAAATGTGAGTTTCTCCTTGTTTAAAGCCAAGATTCTTGAAAAATCAATAAGCAAATGATAAGGATTTGATGTAGGAATGATTAGAAACCAATTGGAGATTGAAATCTCATCTTTAGATGTTAAAATCAGAGGAAAAATGGCTGGGGAAATGTGTTTGACTGAGAGAAAATGGAGAGAAAATGAAGTGGGAAAATTTGAGAAAAGTTAGTTATGAACTCAAAAATATCTATTTCCCCCTTTTTCCTTTTATTAAATATCATTTAATAAATGTTTAATATTAAGAAAAATCTGGAGAAAACTCTTCTTTGGTAAATTAGCTCCTTAAAGATTCAAATTTTCAATCCTTCTAAAACAGTCACCAACTTTTGAAAAATTACATTTTAGTCACTAACTTGAAATGTCACATTTCGAAACCTCATTTTGCAAAATTGATTTCACCACTCTCTTACATATAATAAAAGAAGATTTTTAAATATTTTTCCATATTTTTAATGCATCCCGAACTAGGCTTTCCATAAAATCACCTTTTATATTCGAACTGAAATCCGACCGGTCCGATTCAAACCCAAAACTTCTAAGCCCAAAATTGGGGTGTTACAACTCTCCCCCCTTAAGAAATTTCATCCTCGAAATTTACCTGAAGGAAAAAGATACGGAAACTTCTTCAACATGTCATCCTCCCGTTCCCACGTGGCTTCCTCAACACCACGATGCTTCCACAACAGCTTTACCAACACAATGGTCTTGCCTCGAAGAACTTTACTATCCGAATCCAGAATCTTCACCAGTTCCTCATCATAGGTAAAATCCGGATTCAATTCCACTTCTTCCACAAGCATCACATGGGAAGGATCCGATATATACTTCCGAAGCATAGAAACATGAAACACATAATGAATCTTTTCCAACTCTTGCGGTAACCTCAACTTGTACGCAACAGGACCCACACGCTCAATCACCTCGTATGGTCCAATGTACCTAGGGCTCAACTTACCCTTTCGGCCAAACCTCATCACCTTTTTCCAAGGCAAAACTTTCAAAAACACACGGTCACCCACCGCATACTCAATCTCCTTACGCTTCAAATCCGCGTAAGACTTTTGCCGATCAGAAGCTGCCTTCAAACGCTCACAAATGAGCTTCACCTTCTCGGTGGTTCCTTTCAACAAAGCTGGCATCGAAACCAACTTCTGACCCGTTTCAGCCCAACAAAGAGGAGTCCTGCACTTCCTCCCGTACAAAGCTTCATATGGTGCCATTTGAATACTCGCCTGATAACTATTATTATAGGCAAACTCCACCAAAGGCAGATGTTTCTCCCAAGAACCCTGAAACTCAGCCACGCAGCACCTCAACATATCCTCTAACACCTGGATAACACGCTCAGACTGTCCATCCGACTGTGGATGATAAGAAGTACTGAAATTCAACCGTGTACCCAAAGCCTGATGCAAACACTGCCAGAAACGCGATGTAAACCTCGGATCTCTATCCGACACAATCAACTTTGGCACACCATGCAACCGCACTATCTCAGCAATGTACAGCTCCGCAAGCTTGTCCAAAGTATACGTAGTATGCACAGGCAAGAAATGCGCACACTTTGTCAGGCGATCCACAATCACCCACACCAAATTCTTCTTCGATGGCGACAAGGGAAAACCAGACACAAAGTCCATGGTAATCCTTTCCCACTTCCACTCAGGAATCCTCAACGGTTGCAACAACCTTGAAGGAAACTGATGCTCAGCTTTAACTCACTGACATACCATGCACTTGCTTACAACTCAGCAACATCTTTCTTTAAACCCACCCAATAGTACTCATCACGAAGATCACGATACATCTTAGTACTACCAGGGTGCATAGCAAAAGGACTACTATGACCTTTAGTCAGAATAGCATGCCTCAAATCAGCATCATTGGGCACTACTATCCGACTCCCAAAACATAAAACTCCATCATCATTAAAGCAGATATCCGATGGCCTACCCTCCGCAATATCCTGAACATTTGGCACCAAGGAATCATCCAACAACTGCTTTTCCTTAATCAACTGAACCAAGGATGGTTTCACTTGCAACTCAGCCACAAGACCACCATCACACGAAATACTCAAACTGGCAAACATAGCCTTCAACTCAACAGCTACCTTCCTACTCAAGGCATCTGCTACAACATTAGCTTTACCCGGATGGCACTCGATCGTCAAATCATAATCCTTAAGCAACTCCACCCAACGTCGTTGCCTAAGATTCAACTCTTTCTGAGACATCAGATACTTCAAACTCTTGTGGTCCGTATACACAGTACACTTCTCACCATACAGGTAATGTCTCCAAAATTTCAAAGAAAAAACCACCGCAGCTAACTCAATGTCATGCGTAAGATAATTGCGCTCATGCACCTTCAACTGCCGCGACGCATAAGCCACCACCTTACCCTCTTGCATCAACACACATCCCAAACCAACATAGGACGCATCACTATACACCACAAACTCTTTCCCTGATTCAGGTTGAACCAAGATAGGAGCTTGCGTTAAAGCTGCCTTAAGCTTCTCAAAAGCATGTTGTCTCGCATCTGTCCACTCATACTTAACATCCTTTTGCAACAACTTCTTCAACGGTGCAGCAATCTTTGAAAACCCATCCACGAACCTTCGATAGTATCCTGCCAAACCAAGGAAACTACGGACTTCATGAACAGACTTAGGAGGCTTCCAATTCATCACTGCCTCAATCTTTTGAGGATCAACACGTATTCCTTTAGCAGAAACCACATGACCAAGAAACACAACTTCTCTAAGCCAGAACTCACACTTGCTCAGCTTGGCATAAAGCTGATTCTCCAACAAAGCTTGTAACACAATTCTCAAATGCCCCTCATGCTCCTCCTCAGTACGAGAGTACATGAGGATATCATCAATGAACACCACAACAAATTTATCCATGTATTCATGGAACACTCTATTCATCATGTCCATGAAAGCTGCAGGAGCTTTCGTCAAACCAAACGACATCACGAGAAACTCATAATGCCCATACCTCATCCTGAAAGCTGTCTTTGGCACATCCACATCCTTCACCTTCAACTCGTAATACCCTGACCTTAAGTCAGTTTTAGAGAACACAGCCGCTCCCCGAAATTGATCAAAAAGATCATCAATTCTCGGCAATGGATACCGATTCTTGATAGTCAACTTGTTAAGCTGACGGTAATCAATGCATATTCTCATAGTGTCATCCTTCTTCTTCACAAACAAGACCGGTGCACCCCAAGGTGACACACTCGGCCGAATGAAACCGTGATCTAGCAACTCCTGAAGTTGTGTCTTCAGCTCTTTCAACTCTTTAGGTGCCATTCGATAAGAAGTAATGGACACAGGATTTGTGTTTTCATACAGCTCAATTCCAAACTCCACTTCCCGATTAGGAGGCAATCCAGGCAACTCCTCCGGAAACACACCAGGAAACTCTCGCACAGTCCTGATATCTTGCACACGCAACTCTTTAGAGCTAGGATTCATCACAAAGGCTAGGTAAGCTTCACAACCTTGCCTCAGCATCCGGCTCGCTTCCAATGTAGACAACACATTGGCAAGAAACTTCACATTCTCACCAACCATGACTACCTCATAATCATCCGCAAGCTTCAACGAAACTCGCTTATTCTCAAAATCTACTACAGCTCGATGCTCAACAAGTCAATCCATACCAAGGATTACATCAAAACCATAGAAAGGCAATTCCATAAGATCAACATGAAAAACATGGTCTTGCACAACCAAGGGACATCTTCTATAAAGCTTTCGAATCACAACAGTCTCACCAAAAGAACTAGTTACACGCATACCAACATCCAAAGACTCAACAGGCAAACCAAGCAATTGAGCATGCTCACGTAATATGTATGAGTGTGTAGATCCAGAATCAATCAAGGAAAGTAATGACAAGGATTGCAAAGTAAAAGTACCTGCGATCACATCCGTGTCATTCCTCCCTTCCCTCTAAGCATACACTCGGGCCTGGCCACCACCCTTAGGCTGAACAGCTACAACATCAGCTACATTCCTTCCAGCATCCTCTCTATGCTGAAAGTTACCACGGCCGCGCCCACGACCTCTCTGTGGTGCAACAACTCCAGGTGCACGTCCCTGGCCACCACCGGCCAACAGAGGACACTCCCTTCTCATGTGATCCGCTGAACCACAGTTCCAGCATGAGTTACCGGTCACCACAACAGGAGCCTGAACCTCCCTCGCTGCTCGAGGACAATCACGCCTCAAATGTCCACGCGATCCGCATGTCCAACATGTGTTCGGATCAGCTCTCGTCTTATCCCCCTGACCAGGCGCACCTTGGCCTCCACCACCACGCCTAACCGAAGACTGAAACTTCCGATCGCGTCCTCTCTTGTTCCGTCCGCCACCAGAACTATACTCAGCAGCTCGCTTGCCTGCACTAGAACCAACACCTCTAGAAGATAAACCCAAATTCAACTCAATGTCCTTTGCCCTACCAACCAGCGCATCAAAGTTAGTATACTCAGCAGCCAGCATATAGGTCTTCACTTCCGTCACCAAACCATAACGGAACCGTTCACACCTCTCCCACTCATCAGGAACAAGCTCAGGTGCGTACTGACTGAGTCGGACAAACTGAACCTCGTACTCAGCCACTGACATGCTCCCTTGAGTGAGAGACATGAATTCCCTTTTCTTTTCATCCAGGTACCGTACACCCAGATACCTCCTCTTGAACGCGTTCAGAAAGAACGTCCAAGTTACATCAGCTTCCTCCATTCCAGAGATAGTGGTCGTCCACCAGGTATACGCATCGTCATGCAACAATGATATCACACAGCCCAGCTTCTGCACATCATTACAATTCATTTGTCCCAAAATTCTCTTGGTACTTTCCAACCAAGACTCAGAACCTTCAGCAGACAAACCCCTGAACTGAGTCCCTCCCAGACTGCGCAAGCGTTCTAGAGGTAGTCTAGCACTAGCATCTCCCTGATGCCCAGCTCCTTGAGCTCCAGCTACCGCCGTCCGAAAAGCTCCAGCAATAGCTTGTATCAGCATTGTCATGTCAGGAGCAGCTTGCCCCTGCCCAGCTTCAGGTCCAGCGACCCCAGCACCAGCAGCAGCTCCAGCACCAACTCCCTCACCCCCAGCACCACCACCACCAGGTGGAGGAGGTAAATCCACTACATTTTCAACATTCTCCTCATTCTCGTTTTGAGCCATAGCTCGCGTATTAATCCTCGTCTCTTTACGAGGTCTCATTTACTAAACAATGCAATCACAATGCAATAAACAAAGTTAGGCTCAGCAAGGTAAGCAATCCAAGTACTCAAGCTCATTTCCAATTAAAAACAAATCATTTCATTAGCTTTGATTTGGCAATGGGTCCCTCTAACATGCTTCACCACAGCATACACCACAATTGCAACATACTTACAATTCATACATCATACTTTCACTCAACAAGCATACAAAACAATCATACACTTATCACCCACATAACCATTCCCAATTACTCGAGAACTCAGCTCTGATACCACCAAATGTAACCCCCTTAGCCCGGCCTAGACGGTTGACCCGAACTACGAAGATTACACGGGGAAAACCAAAGTCAACCCGAAAGTCAACCTTGATTAACGACCTTTTTTTCCTTTTTAAAATTGTCTAAATGCATAATAACCCTAAGTGTATTCTTGAGAAGAACATATTCAAAAATCACAGCATTAAGAAAACATTTAGGGACTCAATTGTACAACATACAAATTTAGGGACCAAATTGCAAATTCAGAAAATTGTGAGGACTTTACCGAATTTTAAGTTACCAATGTGAAATTAATTCTATTTCATGCTTCTCTGCCAAATTTCATCTCAAACGGACATCTCAAACTCAACCAATTGCATATACAAAGATTGGGACCAAAACATGAGAATTTCAAAACATTTAACCATCAGATTCAGTACCCAACGGTTGAGTGTTCCGAAACGGGGAAGACCCGTTCCGAAACGCGGGACCGTTCCAAAACGAGTTGCGAAACAGGACTTGGCAGTGGCAAATCCGTTTCGGAACAGCCCTACCTGTTACGAAACGCTAAGGCCAATCCAGGCCCCCTGTTCCGAAACGGTAGCACCCGTTCCGATACGGACTACCCAGAATTGCAGAAATTTGCTGGTTTAGCACACTTTCAACCCATCAAACACACTCATATGACCCCCATATCATGCACACAAGTCATCAAACACTTAAGGAACATACTAGCATCATCAAAACACAATCATGACATCATTTGGGCAAAACTCCAAATCTATAGGCATGCATCCTATATTGAGAATCATGCAATCATCAAATCACCAAAACCAAATACCAAATGGCCATTTACATATTCCAACATCATCAAAGGCATTAACCAAACTTAGGGACTCCAAAACATCTCCCAAAACCACAATCTAGGTTCCCATTGCCAAATGCCAAAAGCTAATAGTGTTAGGAAAACATTCACCATACATGAGCTTAGTCTTTCACTTGGATCCTTGACCTCCTTGCTGCCCTTAAAGCACTTCAATGCTCTGCATTATTGGTTTAAGAAAGAGAGAGCGTAAGCACATAGCTTAGTGAGGAATGCTCAATTAAAACATCACAATAATGCATTTGTAAAAACACCTTTTCAAGGCCTTTAGTTACAAAACAACATTCATCATGCATTTATGCATACAAACCAAGCATCTCATGCTTCAAATCATCAACATGTCATATTGGCTTTCAAGTGATAATTCATAACCATTTTACAATTCAAGACACAATCGGATACGCGGATTACAAGCGTTGTCCCATACGCTTCATACACACTACCAATATCAAGGTGGAGTATACGGTACAATCACAACCCCTCAACACCCGTGATGGAGACTATGGTACAATCACAACCCCTCCACATCACTCATTGGTAGTTGTATAAAATCACTAACGAGAACACGGGACACACAACACAAGGTCCACACATGGACTTTTAACCACCATTGTGACCTTAACACAAGATCCACTCATGGACTTTTAACCACCATGGTGATCTTAACCATCTCGTTAGTGTACTTGGATGGAGTTTACGGTACAATCACAACCCCTCAACATCCAAGGCGACTTTATTCACGGTGCACTCAATCCTATAGCCGGCTAACTATATCCGATTCAAGTACTTTTAAATCAACATATCACTTGCCAATATACATCATTTAACATCATCAATTCATTGTTTTAAAGCATTTAACAAAGCCATTAACTATCATGCATCACTATGCATCAAAACCACATTTATCAATGTTCAAAACAAGGATCTCTTACCTTGAGCATCCTTCAACACATAGCTTATAAAACCAGCATTAAACATGCTAAAATATGCTTTCAAAATAGAATTAAAACATGCAAATAAACCACATTGTATCCAACCATCTCATGGTTCATCAAAAAGAGAGTTTTTCCGAAAACTTACTCTTGAGCTTAGTTAAGTTGTTTAGACTTAAACTAAGCTCCCATAACCTTCAAACATTGGTTTCAAAGCTGAAAACCAAACTTCACTCACCGATTCCGTTTCGCAAGCTTACCGAAACACCAATCAAGCTTCCGGATCAACACCACAAGGATCCGAAGATGTCTCCCCTATTTTAAACACATCAAAGCAGAGGATTAATGCATCATCATGCATTAATATCTTCAACCAAACACCTAAACTCGCTGCTCTCATCAACATTCACATTTCGGCTACCAAACACAACCGAAATCACATCCAAACACCTCTACAACAATACCCAGAAAAGATCCATCAATTCCAAACATTCTTAAACATCAACTAACATCCAAAAAGGATCTAATCACGTCCTTATACCTCCAGCTATAGCAGAACATCAAAATCACCCCAAAAACCACCATTAACTCAATCAAAAACTTAGCAAAATCAACCTATTCGGGATTGAATTGATTAAACCTCAATTACACATCATTTATACATCCAATTTACATCAAAAAGACATCTCAAAACAGAGCCCAATCATTTAATACGAATTTCTTCAAAATTAAATCCAAATCTTGCATTTAAAGCCAAGATCAAGAACACATCATTAAAACCTTTAATAAAACTCAAATCAAGGATTGAGAACTTGGGAATTTCAGTAAAGAACTGAGTATTTAGAGGATAAGAACGTTCATACCTCTAAATGTGAGTTTCTCCTTGTTTAAAGCCAAGATTCTTGAAAAATCAATAAGCAAATGATAAGGATTTGATGTAGGAATGATTAGAAACCAATTGGAGATTGAAATCTCATCTTTAGATGTTAAAATCAGAGGAAAATGGCTGGGGAAATGTGTTTGGCTGTGAGAAAATGGAGAGAAAATGAAGTGGGAAAAATTTGAGAAAAGTTAGTTATGAACTCAAAAATATCTATTTCCCCCTTTTTCCTTTTATTAAATATCATTTAATAAATGTTTAAAATTAAGAAAAATCTGGAGAAAACTCTTCTTGGGTAAATTAGCTCCTTAAAGATTCAAAGTTTCAATCCTACTAAAACAGTCACCAACTTTTCAAAAATTATATTTTAGTCACTAACTTGAAATGTCACATTTCGAAACCTCATTTTGCAAAATTGATTTCACCACTCTCTTACATATAATAAAAGAGGATTTTTAAATATTTTTCCATATTTGTAATGCATCTCGAACTAGGCTTTCCCTAAAATCACCTTTTATATTCGAACTGAAATCTGACCGGTCCGATTCAAACCCAAAACTTCTAAGCCCAAAATTAGGGTGTTACAGCTGCTTTCATCGTCGCTACCGTGACAGTCTTCTAAATGGCTTTGGGGCAGTGGCCAAATTTGATGTCATGGTAGTCCGACCTGATGCAGGGTTGGTCAAGGTTAACTTCAGTGATATCCTTGCATTCTTCTTCTGCATCAGCATGCTTTATTGCTTGGAGAACATTCAGTTTGATCTCTTGATCATTCACTCCCATAGTGAGTTCTCTCTTCTCTACATCAATCAGCGATCTTCTTGTGGCTAAGAAGGGTCGCCCTAGGATGATTGGTGCATTCTCATCTGCTTCACAATCTAAAACAAGAAAGTCAGCAGGAAAAATAAATTTATCCACTCTTACCAGAATATCTTCAATTTTTCCTTTCGGTTGCACGTAAGAGCGGTCTTCCAGCTGCAGCATAATTGTTGTGGTCGTGTTCGTCCAATACCTAATTTCTGAAATACAGATTTTGGCATTAAATTAATACTAGCACCTAGATCACAAAGTTCCTTACCCACAAATTTATCTTTGATTATGCACGGTATTATGAAGCTCCCAGGATCCTTCTTTTTCTGGGGTGGATGCTTGTGTAGAATAGTCATGCATCCTTCTGTCAGCTTAACTGTCTCAAATTCCCTAAGTTTGGATTTCTTCGACATAGCATCCTTGAGAAATTTGGCATAACCAGGCATCTCATTCATAGCATCTAACAGCGGAATATTGATGTGGACCTGCTTAAAAATATCATAGATCTTCTTAAGCTGGGATTCATGTTTCAACTTCTGTAACCGCTGAGGGAAAGAAGGTGGAGGACGATAGTCTTCAATGCGTCATTCCCACTGCATTCGGATCTGAGGAGGCTTAGGTTCTTCATCCTTCTCCTCTGTCCCTTCTGTTGTCGTGGTAGGTATATCGGCAGCAGGCTGTTTGTCGTCTGCCGGGGCAACGTTCTTGGCAGTCGATTCTAGGGTTGGTTCCTTAACTGGTTCAGCTTTCTTCTTTGGCCCTGGTAATTTCTTCCCGCTCCTAGTTCTGATAGCCTTGCACTGATCATGTGTGGGTTGTCTAGCGCTCTCAGTATCTCTAGGGAATCCTCCATTCTGCCTCGGTTTAATATGTTGGGAAACCTGACCCATCTGTGTCTCTAGTGATTTCAGAGTAGCTTCATGGTTAGTCACTTGCATCTCTGTTTTATCCATGAATGACTTAGTCTTCTTGAAGAAGTGATTCATGTTCTCAATATAAGTTCTTGTTTGAGACATAAACGTAGCCAAGGTCTACTCCAATATACTAGTCGTGGCTGATGGTGGCTGTTGCGGTTGCTGCCGAGTCAGAAGTCTAGGTGCCCTCTGATTTTGAGTGTTCTGTACTTGAGGATTCAGGGCATTGTTCGAGTTGCTCCAAGAAAATTTGGGATCTTTTCTCCAGTTGGGATTGTAGTTGTTGGAATTGTAGTTCTGCTTGTTATAGTTTCCAACATACATCCCTTCCTGTAGCTATAGCGGGCAGTCCTCCGAACTATGATTCCCACCGCAAGTTCCACATACTTCTTCTGCAGCATAAGCAGGTTGAGAATCCTTCTTCAGCAAGTTCTCTACTGCCTTTGTGAGATATGCAACTTGTGTCTTTAAGGAATTATCGGCTTCGTAATCCTTCACAGCTAGTACTCGTTTACCTCTCCTCGATGTGGGGAACTGTTCTTCATTCTTAGCCAAATTCTTTAACACTACCATGGCGTCCTCTGGATCTTTATCTAACAACAACACATTGGCTGTTGAATCGATTCTCATACGAGTCTGTAGGTTGGCAGCATTGTAGAATTTGATTACCTGATTCAAAATAGGGAATCCATGCATCAGGCAATTCTTCATAAGAGTGGTAAACCTGTCCCATGCCTCGTGCATTGGCTCGTCGTCTTCCTGTTGAAAAGTAGCAATTTTGTTACGTAATCGCTCAGATAAATGGGAAGGGTTAAAACGAGACAAAAAATCACGAGTTAAATCTGCCCAAGTTCGTATTAAACCCGGCGTTAGTTTGTTCCACCAAGTTTTAGCTTTGTCCCTCAATGAATGAGGAAATAACTGAAGCCTCAGTATCTCCAGATTTACTCCTGGTAGTCTAAACGAACCACAGATTTCCTAGAATGTTTTTCAGATGTTCCCTAGCATCCTCTGTAGCAGCACCACTAAATTGGCCAACGGAATTAATCATACTGAACATTATAGGTTTCAGCTCGAAATTCTCAGCTTCCACATCTGGCAAGGTGGTCTCTAATTCCACATGATCATTGATCATCTAATCTCGGCATGACCGGCGTGCGGCAGCAGCAGGAGGATCGGCAGGATGTCCGTTTCCTCCATCTCCAACAGGATCTTCAGGACCTCGGGGATTCCCTTGGTTGTTCCTCCTATCTTCGTGTCTTTCGTTCACCATTGCTTCTAACTGTTCCTCCAAGTACTCGTTTCGTTCTATTAGGAGGCGGACTCGTTTCCTGAGGTTGCAAGTTCGTTCGATTTCAGGATCTAACTTGTGCTCAGGTTCTATCCCTCGTTGAGACCTGCGCATAAGCAAACAAAAGACCTTGTGAAAAGCACAGGGTAAACAATCCAAGTATAAACAGAAAAATTAAAGAAAGTGCAGTAAAAGTAGGGTAAAGATATGTTGTCAGCCCCCGACAATGGTGCCAAAAACTTGTTGCGTGTAAAAGAGTCTATCGCAATATAGTGCAAGTGTACACAACGCAAGTAGTAAAGTGATACGTAAGTATCGAATATCGTCTCCACAGTGACTGGGCTAATAGCTTTAACCTTGTATTGTTGTACAAGAGGGAAAAGAAAGAGTTTAATTGTTTGTCACAAAATAATAAAGAAGACTAAAAATAAAAGATGAAAATATTTAGAGTAAATAGTAGGCCGGTATTGATCTGCTATGTAGTGCAGGTGTTTGCATTGTCTAAGACTTCTCTGTTCTATCGTAGCGCCTGTTGCGGCAGCACCTGTTGCGGCAGCGGTCTGTTGTTGTCGCGGCAGCAAACACACAACTCGGTACTTCAAGCTTGGCAAGAATTTCTGCTATGCCTTGGCCTATCCCTAGGTCCAAGTATGTCGATGGACGCGTCTTTGATGATACCTCCCGGCGTGAATCGAAGGATGAACACCGATGTTGTTGAATTCTTCCTTAGCCACTTAATCTCGTCCTATCCCTAGGTCCGAGATGGTTCAACCATAAATTGGAGAACTTGTACTTATTCCTTTCGAATACTTAACTCTCTCGATATTAAGTAAATGTGTAATCTCACAATGCTATCCCGATACTCTTGCAAGATGTTGAAAACCAGAATAAGCAAACTTGAAGTATATTTTATTAAATAGAAAAAATCCTAAAACAATGCAATCCTTGCAACTACTTTACAGAATCAACCCTTAGCCCTAGGGGAAGTTTAGAACATGATGAAAAGGGGGAAAACGACTAGGGTTTAGGGGAAGACGGCTAGAGAATGAGATATCCTTCCCTAGGTCGAATTACATGCCTTTATATAGGCCTTGGGTTCAAGTTTTCTAATATGGCAAGAATACAAGTTTAAATTAAAGTGCAACTCTATTAAAGACTAAATCTTCAAAGTAGATGTCTTTAATTCGTCCTCTGTTCTTGCTTGGAGTTTCTTCCTTGAACTTTGGGCTTGGCCTTCATTCTAATCTAGGGCTTAGAAAAATATAAGAGTGCTTCACGACAGACCGACTTAATTTCCTCTTTCTGTCGAGCTCCACTTCACTTCTTCTCTTCATTATTGATGTTGTCATTGGCTGCCACGGCAGCGGCCATGGCAACATCCTTCTTCTCAGCTGCAGTCCAGTGTTCCAGCTCTACTTCTCCACTGCCCTGAGTCTGCTACCGTAGCTACCTGCAAAAGTAACCAATTTCAGTATAAACTGTGCCATTTAATATAATTGTGATGTATGAATGAAATTTATCCTAAATGCAATGAATTAAGCTTGAATGCAGCAGAAATATGGGTTAAATAAAGGGTAAAATATAAAACTTTTACACACTCGACAGAAGAAATGTGACGAGTAATAAGGAGTCCCATTGAGATCCTTTCACGAACAAAATGATAGTCCAATTCAATGTGCTTACTGCGAGCATGAAAAATAGGATTAATAGTCATATGTAACGCACTTAAATTGTCACAAAATAGAGTTGGTGGTTGTGACTGAGGAACGGGAAGATCACGTAAGAGAAAGGTAAGCCAAGTTAATTATGCAGTAGTGTTGGCCATAGCAAGATACTCAGCCTCAATATTGGATCGAGAAATGGTTGGTTGCTTTTTGGCGCACCAGGAGATAATATTTCGCCCTAAGAAGGTACAAAAACCAGTAGTGTATCTTTGTGTAGTTGGACAACCTGCCCAATCTGCATCAGAGAAACCATAATGATCAAATGTAGTATTACCAGTTAAATGTAAACCAAAATGAATAGTGCCTTTGACATATCTTAAGATGCGACGAACCATTTTCATATTAGCAAGGGAAAGTGAGTGCATAAATTGAGAAACATAATTAACAGAAAAAGAAAGGTCAGGTCTAGTTAGAGTAAAGTACAGTAGAGCACCAACAATACTACGATAAAAGGAAGGATCTGGATAAGGTGTGGTATCATTAAGCCCTTTAGTTTTAGATTTCATTGGAATATGCATAGGTTTGCAATAAAGCATTTGTGACTTATCAAGAATGGAATAAGCATAGTGAGTCTAAGAAAGGTGTAGAGAATTGTTATCCCGCTGAATTTCAATCCCAAAGAAAATGATGAATGGAACCTAGATCTTTCATAGCAAATTCAGAGTGCAAGAGTTTAACTAAATCATTAAGTAACTTCGAATTTAATCATGTCAAAAGCATGTCATCAACATAGAGTAGTAAAATTAATGTACCAATAGATGAGTGCAAAATGAAAAGTGATGGATCAGCTAAACTACAAAAAAAATCCATGGGCAAGCAAAAAAGAGCTAAAACGATCAAACCAAGCTCGTGGTGCTTGCTTGAGACCACAAAGAGCCTTTTTTAGTTTACAAACATGAGAGGGAAAAATTGAATCATGCATACCAAGGGGTTGATCCATAAATATATCTTCACTTATGAAACCATGTAGAAAAGCATTTTTGACATCAAGTTGTCTAATGTCCCATCTTTGAACTAATGCTAGGCTAAGAACTAGGCGTATCGTACCTGGTTTTATAACATGAGAGAAGGTTTCAGTATAGTCGATGCCATCAACCTGATGGTACCCCTTTGCAACTAACCTAACCTTGAGACGATCAAGTGTACCATTTGCATTCAATTTAGCTTTAAACACCCATTTGGAACCGATAGCATTCATGTGAGGTTCCCGAGGTACCAAGGTCCATGTTCGATTTTTGTGTAGCGTAGCAAGTTCCTCAATCATAGCTTGTCTCCAACCAGGATGTTGTAGAGCCATTTTGACACTGCGTGGTTCTTTAGGAATATCATCGCATTCATGAATGAGAGTATAACGAGGATTGGGTTTGTATATGCCATGTTGAGCTCGAGTGACCATGCGATGGGACTCTGATTGGACATGTTCAACATGTAAAGCAGATTCAGGATTTAAGGGAGAGGAAATAGGTGAGGAGCTACCTGTACTAGGTAATGTGTCATCGGTAGGAGATGAAGGTGGTATTTCCAGAGAATCATTGTGATATGTCAAAGTTTTGGTAACATTTGGTGATTGAGGTGTAGCGGACAAGTCGTGATCACAAGGTAAAGGAGAGTGATAGGTAACATCTTCAATTACAAGGTCAGTAGTAGTCGGAGGGTCAGGCAAGCTAGTGCACGATAGTGGGATAGATGGAGATGCATCCACATGGGGAACAATGATGTGATCCTTTGGTAAGGATAGAAAATGATTCAAAAAATCAGTGAAACTTGTGAGTGAAGAGGATGTAGACATTTTAGTTCTGCAAGGGAAATTATTTTCATCAAATACCACATGTCTTGAAACAAAGATCCTATTGGTTTTTAGGTCGAGGCAACGATACCCTTTATGTTGGTTGATGTAACCTACAAAAATACAAGATATAGTCTTAGCATCAAATTTGTTTCTCTTCATATTCTAAGTATACGGATAGCATCTACATCCAAACACGCGTAAAATAGAATATGTAGGATGAGAACCATATAACCGAAAATAAGGTGTGTCAAATGCTAGTGAAGAAGAAGGCAACCAATTGATTAAAAAGGTTGCGGTAGTAAAACCCTCAACCCATAGAAACTTAGGCACACCACTATGAAAAATCATAGTCATGCCAAGTTCTCTAATAGTGTGATGCTGGCGTTCAACAAGTCTTGTCTGCTCAGGAGTATAAGGACATGAAAGTTGGTGAATGATTCCTTGTTGCTGAAAATGAGATTTTAGTTTGTTAGTCATAAACTCTCCATCTCCGTCAGTATGGAAAATTTTTATTTGCGTGTTGAATTGTCGTTGCACATAATTTTCAAAAGCCAAATACACATCACAAAATTTAGATTTAGCACGAAGAGGAGTTACCCACATATAATGAGAATAATCATCAACAAAACATGCATGGAATTGAAATTTTCCAAGAGATAAAACGGGAGCTGAACCCCAAATGTCACAATGAACTCTCTCAAAGATTCTAGTACTAACAGAACTAGATGACTTAAAAGGTAATTTTCTGAGTTTTCCCACTTGACAGCTTTCACAAATAGTATCGACTTTTTTATTTGAGTTAACATCAATTAACTTCTTTGTGTACAGAATCTTGACAGCTGAGCTTTGCGGATGTCCAAGACATTGGTGCCATAACTCCTCTCTTCCTAAATTTGTCTAGTTGGGAAATTTGCTTCCTTCATCTTAGATAAAACATAAAGATCTTCTTTACGCTGACCCACTAGTAGGATTTGCCATGTTGCTCGTTCCTTAACACAAAATAGCTCATTAGTGACTTCACAATTGAACGGATATTGCGTTGTTAATTGACTAATGGAGAGTAAGTTCCTTGTTAGTTGTGGAACTAATAGAATATCACCTAACATTAATTCATTTTTACCATCAGATACCAAGGTATCGCGAATTGCATCTATCTTTAAAGGAGAACCATTGCCAATAAATACAGAATCACAACCAACATATTTTTTGAGATTAGAGAGCATACCTAAATTTGCAGTCATGTGATTCGAAGCACCAGTGTCAGTGGTCCATTCAGTATCAGCAATGGAGGTGTCCATAGTGAGAGCCACAAGTGCTTGAGGAAGTTCATCATTGTCGGGATGTGTTGGTAGACTCCAACAGATTTTAGCGATGTGTCCTTGCTTTCCACAGAGCTGACAGTACTCATTTTTGTACATCTCTCTCTTTCTATAATGTTCATTCGTCTTTTACCATGTGGTGGTGGTCAAGAGACACCATTGTTACTCCTTTGAGGTGATTGTTGTGATTTTGAGTTGTTACCTGCAAAATTTGAGTATTGAAAACTGTTATTTGTAGCATGAAAACCTCTTCCTTTTGACGTGAATTGATTATTTTGATGATTTTGATTATTGTAGCTTTGTCGCTGCTGACGTTGGTTACGTTCTCCATAGAACGCATATGATGGAGTACTTGATGCTTCAAGCCATGAATGTCGTTGTTCAAAGCCTTGTAAGAGTGAAAAAAAACTTCTGAGTAGGATGGCATTGGAGGTTTAAGCATTGTTGTTGTGAAAGATTCATATTTGGGGCCAATATTTGCTGGTAAGGAATAAACTTTTGTCTTGTCATGTATAGGATTGCCTATGGCAGCTAGGCTATCACATATACTCTTGAATTTCCTCAAATGTTCTGCTAATGATTAACTTGGTTCCTTTTTTAGAAATGTAAGTTGCTGTCGTAGAGTGAATTCCCTTTCTTGTGAGTCTTGGGCATATGCTTCTTTCAAAGCATTCCAAACTAATTGAGATGAGTCAAGGCCAATGACCAGACCTAAAGTCTCTTTTGTAAGTGTTCTGATGATCCATCCACATAGAAGACGATCTTCTTTTTTCCATTTGAGGAAAACTTCTGAAATTTGGTTTTCTTCTTCATTGCTTGTTGACGTCTTCTCTGATGTGACATTGGTGTACATGGCAGGTTTTATTTACTCGTATGTGAGAAGCCCAACCATGTCTTGACTTTCAGCTAATGCAAGTATTTGTTCACGCCAAAGTGGATAGTTGTCTGGTGTGAGTTTGAGGGTAACAAAGTTGGAAACGTTTAGAGAAATTTTGGAAGCAATTGATAAAGGTTAGAACTCTCGTCTCACAAGAGGCTCAGATACCATAAAGAAAAAATAAAGTGAATGATATTTGTTGGAACGCTTCTCTTTTCTTTTACATGAGAAGTGAGTTTTATTTACCTCAATATATACACATTGACAACCAATGAAAGGAAAGTACAGGAAAGGCAATATTCTAAATAAAGAAGGAAACTTGTATGGGTAATTCAATGATGTCACATAACTATTTTACAGGAGTAGATTACTCAAAGGATTTCCCATTATGCAGTGATTGGATTTCAACAAGATCCCTTGAATTACTCTTCACGATTCTTCTATCTTTGAGAAGGATAACCATAGCTTGATTTACTTCATTATCACTCCAATTCTCAGCCTTATCACTCCATGTTGTAGACTCAAGGTGGTTGTTATGTTTAATAGGATCTATATTTTGACTCAACATTATTGATACGTCTGTCACATCGGCTTCTTCAATTCTTGTAATTCAATTCGCCCGTTCCCAGCACGAGTATCATCTATCTTGTCCAGTTCAAAATCTTCGAATGATTCACCCTCTCTATTCTTCAATGTACTCTAAGGACAACGTTCTGGTTTATCTAATCGCAAGATCTTTTATTCGTTGTAATTGCCCTCTACAACGATGGTCACTTGTGAAAATTAATACCTCACTTTATGTCACGAAAATGTAATGCAAAATAAATATGAAAAAATTAACACAAAATGAAATTGTGCCAGTATAGTAAATGTCATAATTGTGATGATGAATGCGGATGAAGATGTCGATTCTCAAATAGTCCTTAGAAATACATTCATTTAATGGAGAAGACGTCTGATTACAAGAAGCTGTAATAATGAATTATAGATAACGATTAGCTTTTTGTCTTGTCATCTCGACTTCGCAAAGCAAGGCTCGTACTCCATGTCTTAACGTCACTTTCGGAATAAGGGGTGATCTCACTGTTCTCTTCTTCTACTGCTCAAAAGGCTCGCGACAATGTATTCTACGAACCTGGGAGCTTTTGGGAAGATCATTAACTCGTGCAAGCAGGATGCAGACAAGAGTCTTTTCTTTATGGGAATATCTTGACAATCCAATTTGGAGGGGCCTATTTAAAACTTTTGAAAATTTTAGGGGCTCAAATTAAAATTTCTAATAATTTTGAAATGTTTAATTTAAAATTTTCATAAAATGCAAAAGTTTAACTAAAAATTTTGAAAAAGGGAAAAAATCAAAACTTATCAATGCCCCACTTTAAAAAAAAATAGAAAGTGATTTAAGTGAAATCTTAAAACCTTAAGGGGAACATAGCTTCTATTAGCTTTGACGAGGATCCACCTCTGCATTCACGCTACGTTGTCTTCGCCTCCGACACATTTCTCATTGTCAATTTGCATCATTTCTCGATTGGTCTTAATTCGACCCGACATGATACTATATCGTTATTGCTATTGGCATCACATACTTCTCTCCTTTCTCGAATGCCTCTTAAATTGGACTGTTTCTGAATCAACACTATATAATGATGTAATATGCACAAGTAATAAATGCAAAATGAAAGAAAAAGAACACACAAAAAATTAAGTTAGTACAAATGAAATAATCGAATAAATAAATTAAATGAAAAAAACCACACGATAAATTAAGGAAATTTAAAGCACATACATGGCATATAAAGCAAACAAGGGCATAAATAAACCAAATACAGCCTAACAGGATTTCCGCTAAAGGACATAATACCGACATGGCTCTAAAAGATGAGCTCTACGATTCACTATATGCGGTTTGGATCTAAAGTAAAAGATACTCGAACTGTCGCTAGGACATCGATTCGGGAGAATATGACCCATATACCATAAATTGGTGTGAACCCCACGAAATATAAAGATCGAATCCCGGTAGTGAATTACAACACAGTACAGAGGTGAACACCCCACGAAGCGAAATAATCACTCCCATTTAATGGGTACTAGAACTAATATATGATGACAATTTATATCAAAATCAAACAAGACTTAGAAATTGAAAATTAAATTAAATCAAATTTAAAGTTTACTCAATAATTACGATGTGAACCCAACTAAGGCTTGACTTTCTTTTTTTGTTTTTGAAAATAAATTTTTTTGTCCCCAGCGGAACCGGCATCCTGTAGCGACTTAAAAATGTGATATAATGAAAAAATATATTTTTAATAAAAATGGTTTTAGGAGAGGATTTTGGAAAAGTTCGTATTTTTAAACAAGACTTAGAGTCGACACCGATCATTTTAAATAGGGTGGATCGAACATCGAAAAATAAAACCAAGGATTTAAAAAAGGGTTCGGGAGTCCGTTACTAGTGGGAAAGGTTTCGCACCCCCACCACGCCCAAAAATTAGTACCTAAGGTTCGTATCGTATTTATTAAGGCAAATTTAAATTCGAATCTAACTTAATTAATAATCTCTAAAATGCATGGATGTATGGTCTCACAAATCAAACAACCTAACTCATAACCTACGATGCCAAAGGAGATGACGCTCGAAGACTCGAGGCGACACTCCCACTAAAATATTGGGACCTCGACTATTAAAATAAAATAGTGCGATTAATAAAATATGACAATCGTGCATGATCAAGACATGTTTTAGCATAAATAATAAAAAGGGCATGAAATTTCTTTTAATAAAAAGGGCATGGATAAAGACAACATATATTGATATAATTTATATAACATAATTTCATAATATGCATAAATAAATAAAAAGTATATTAATAAACAACAATGGGACATGAAGTATAATTTAAGCTAATATTAATATACAAAGATGAAGATCAAATTTTATCCCACTAAAAGCTCGGATGAAAAACTTCAACCAACCCCTACCAAGATCTTCACGCCATCTCCTTTCATTTCTTTTTTCCTTTTTCTTTTTTTTTGCTTTTTAATATATATTATTTTTCTTTTTTAATATATATATATATTTGCTTTTTCTTTTTTTAAATTTTTTACTTTTACTTTATATATATATGTTTAATAATATACTACTATATTAATTAGCGATACTACTATGATATTATACAACTCGGACAACTCATAATGGACCTATGTAAAACTCGATTTGGATTAGTCAACCAATAGTTAAAAAAACAATAAGTGCATCAGTTTTAGAGTGTTGAAGGGCAATATATTCAACTAATGAAATACAAAAATAATACAGCTGCCTGCATGAAGATAACAAAATTTGTCAAGTACCTACAGAAAGTTGTTCTCAAACAAGCTAGGATACAGCTCTGTTGCAGCTAAAAAGGATGAAACAAGAAAAACCTAAATACTTGTGTTTCTGGAACTTGAGTATGTGTGTCGGAACGAGTATGTATCCGACACATTATATTTCGATTCCCATGTTGAAGTATGGGTTGGAGACGGGTACTTAAAAGGAAGAAAAAAAAATCGAAGCAACATATGCGTTTTAAAGTTTTGAGTAAAATTAATGTGGTGGAAGATAACAGTAACAGTGAGTGAAGCTTAATATGCTCAGGTTCTCTTGTTGGGTTCAAAGACATACTTAACCAGTGATTCTTTGATCGATAGCAACTCAGGGAACTCCTTCTTCAGCTTGGATGCATCCAACTCATTATTGCTTCGGGGTGCGACGATCACCTTGGCTTGTTCTTCCAATGTGAAGTTCGCCCACTTAAACTCGGGATCAATGTAAGTTTTGTACATCTCCAGGATCTCATTGTGGCTCACGACTCCAGGGTTTGTGAAGTTCCATATGCCTTTCAAGTTCCTCTTTGCCATCTCGATAGATATGGGTAATAGTTCGTCCAAGATCGTCATGCTGTTGGGGATGTTAACCACCTTGTTGTAACGCGAAATCTTGGTGATGAAGTTACGGGGATTGTTTAGGTCGGATGAGATCGGCATTCTAACTCTGAGGGTGCAGACATTGTCATGCTCTTTCAACAGCTCTTCAACCTGAAAAGATTGGAGATAGATTATGAGCACACTTAAGACAAGTTAACAAACAAAACTGGAATCTAATGAAGGATGTCCAATGTACCATAGCTTTGGTTTTTGAATAGAAGGAGCCGATGAAATTGGGTTTGTCTTCCTCTTTAAACCCAATGCCAGAGCCCTGCGGATGTGCAGCATCATACTCGAATATGCACCCGGTAGCGAAGTTCATCATCAACAGCCCATGCTCTCTGCAAACATCTGCCAAGGTTAAAGTACCAACAACATTAGTGCGAATTGTTTCTGTTTTGTGAGATTCACACCAATCAACATTAGGTCTGCCGGTAACACCAGCAGCATTAAAAACATGGGTCGGCTTTATATTCCTGATATCTGCCTTAAGCGATGTGCGATCTTCCAAGCGTCCTCTTCCATACTCGAAGGCAATACCTTGTTTTTCACATAACTGACCAAGTAAACCCCCTATCCAGCCAGTCCTGCCATAGATCAAGAACTTCAAGGAATGCTTCTTGGGAGAGCTACCGCCCTTGTGGGTTGGAACCACCATTCGGGTCTGGTTGGGACCACTTACGTATGATGTCTCTTTTACATCCTCAGAATCGAAGTGTCTACCACCAGGCATAACCAACATTCTCGGGTGTGGTACTAACGCACCAGTCACATCGCCCCACCAATCAGGGTTTTGGGTGTACCATTCTATGGTCTTCTTCAACCCCTCTTCCCAAACAGTTCGCTCGGACCATCCCAATTTTTTCAGTCTCTGATCATCAAGAAAATACCTCTGGTCATTGAACGGTCTGTTTTCGACGAACTTGATGCTTGCCTCAGGATCCATCGAGAAAAGTTTGCATATATCTGTGGCTACATCAATCACTCTCCTTTCCTTCTTCGTGCCAATATTATAAATATGGCCAACTTCACCCTTGTGAAGAATGACCTCAAATGCCTCAGCAACATCCTCACAGTATAAATAACTCCTCACATTAGAACCATCCCCGTGAATTGGAAGAACCTTCCCCCTCATTGCCAATAGGATAAACTTGGGAATTAGTTTTTCCGGGAACTGATTGGGACCATAAACATTGTTTCCACGGGTTGTAATAACTGGTAATCCATATGACCTGCCATATGCCATAACAAGCATTTCAGCACCGGCTTTTGTTGCCGAATACGGATTTGTCGGGAGAAGTTGGGAAGCCTCATGGTTTCCAACAACAGCATCCTCATCTGTCTCCCCGTAAACCTCATCGGTGCTGACATGAATGAACCTCCTGATCTGACCAGTGACTTTGCAGGCTTCAAGCAAGACATGGGTGCCATAAATATTGTTCTTCGTAAACTCAAAACTGTTCCCAAATGAATTATCAACATGAGTTTGCGCCGCAAAGTGCATTATCGTGTCAATAGACTCAGTGATAAGAAGATAGTTAACAAGATCTGCGCTTTCAATGTCCCCCTTCACAAACTTAAAGTTTGGGGATGACTTCGAAGGAATAAGATTTTTAAGGTTCGAGCAGTAATCAAGCTTATCGAGTACAACAATCTTGTAGTGCGGATAGTTTCGAATGAGCCGATTAGCAACATGAGATGCAATAAACCCTGCTGCCCCAGTTATCAGGATATTCTTGGGCGTATAAGAAGCCATATTTAATTCTACAAAAGGAAGAAATATAAAACCTAATTTCAGAACTATGGAGAAATATAATAAGTATCAGCACCAACTCGCATAAACAAATACACAAAAATATAAACACAGAACCTAGGACTACTAAACATAAAATAAACACAATACATATGCAAATCCAAAACCAGATATAGAAAAGCGTACAAGAAATCACCTAATAAACTGTGTAAGCAAAATCAACCTTAAAAACAGATCTACATAGAGCATAGGTGGATAATATCATCAGTGCAATCAAATCACATTGCCATATACATACATACATGTGTATGTGTGTATTTTAAATTTGTTTTGGTTTGAATTTCCCTAGAATTTATTTCAGCATCTCTTTCATTTCAACATCTGCAATCAAAGTTCAAGGAACAAAGAAGAAGAAATGATCCACAAGTTTATAACACCATCTTAATTACCAATCCAATACAAACAAAAAGATCAATACTTTGAAAATGTAAGAAAATAAATGACAAATCTTTGGAATCCAATCTCAGCATATATAAAACAAGAGAAAGAGATCCAGAATAAATGACAAATCTTTGGAATCCAATCTCAGCATATATAAAACAAGAGAAAGAGATCCAGATCCAATTAGTAAGCAAATAAGTGCAACCATATAAGTAACAGGTAAAAAAGCAATCCAACCCAAAGACATGAAATTTTTTCACATTTAAGAACAGATCTTAGAAAACTAAGAAATACCCAGATCAAAAAATGATCTCAATTAATTTAAAAGCGTCAAATTTGCAAACAAACACGATCAAGGATCACATTTGATCTTCCCAACAAATACCACTGAAAAATGAGAAAACTTTAACTTACAAGATGCAGAGAAATCAACGAAAATCCAGAATTAACAATTGTAAACAAAATTCCGGAGATAAAGAGAGAAAGTTGGAGTAAAAGACGAAGCTTGGAAGGACAGGGAAATGGAGGAGACTTCATTCATATGTATATATAGATAGCTGTGCAAACGAGAGAGACAGTTAAGGGGAGCCATGAAATAAGACCAAATGACAATAATACCCTCATTTCGGTGGTATTTTTGGCAGGTGTCAAGTTTCTTGTATGATTAACGGAGTTAAGGGCTAAATGGGAATAAAGAAGAAAGCAAGTTTTGATTGGTTTGACTGTAATTGAGATTAAAAGCATTAGCCAATATATTATTGACATGTGTAATTATTTTCAACATGTTTTTCTAATAATCATCCCTATCCAATCCATCAACCCAATTTGGATTGAATAATGCATAGTTTCATTTTGAAAGCATTAATTCCAACTCAATTTACAATACTAAGGTTCAAATTTTAAACATTGTGTGAAAAAATTAACGTAGGTTGTGACGGGCGTTACCTAAAAAAAATTTGTATCATAACATCTGAGATTTTTTTAGTTTAAATTGGTTAAATAAGATATATATTCCTTCTAATTTTTAGATTTAAAGGCGTAATAAATTCTTGTAACTTTCAATGTTTAATCCTAGTTTCGACTTTCGTCTCTTATCTTAACACTATTTGTGTTACAATATACAAGAAAATAGTTCGAGTTTATTTAAGAAAATAATAATCATTTTAATTTATGAGTGGTAAAAGATTTAAATCAACAATAAATTAGAGTTGAGTTACGAACTAAGATATCCTGACTGTGGAGGTTTTCACCCTTTTAAAGTTTAATTACTTTTTAGGTTCTCATTTATTCAAAAAAACTTATCATTTTATATTTTTTATCTTAATAAAATACATTATTTTTTTACCAATGAGACCACTTCCTATGTTCAAATAAAAAATAGGGTAAAGTATACAGACGGTCGCTAAACTATACCCGAAAAAACAAAATGATAACTAAACTTTCAAAAATCACAAAATAGCAATTAAACTTTATGTTTTATAACAAAACAGTAACCAAACGTTAAATTACGTTAAGTTTCTGTTAAAACTTTAGTATAATAACACATTTAGTCCTTCAATTTTATACAGACAATCAATTTAGTCCTAATTTTAATTTGAAGCAATTCACTAAATTTAACCATCGTTATTTACGCATTCTTTCAATTTGGTCATTAAAGCAAAATTTCAAAGTATGGTAACATGATAAATAATTACAATTAAATTTTTATAGGAACTCGAAAACTTGACTCGAATCGAAAAAATTTTAAATAAAGTTTGAGTTATAAAATATGACGCGTCAACTCGAATAACTCAAATTTTTTTGACTCGACTTGATCAAACGCACATTTCTATCTTATGATATGACGCGTCAACTTGAATAACTTGAAATATTCTTATATTTTAAATCATTTTTTCTTTTAAATCGAATATTTTTTAAAATAGAATATTTAATATTTTCATATTTAAATCACATCGAATATTTAATAACTACTTTAAATATTTGATTTAATTTAAAAATATTCGAATTAAAAAGAAAAAAATTGATTTAAAATATTCGAATATTTAATTAAATTTTTATAGGAACTCGAAAACTCGACTCGACTTGATTAGATTCAAATCAAAAAAATTCAAAAATAGTTTGAGTTGTAAAATATGATGCGTCAACTCGAATAACTCAAAAATTTTGTACTCAACACGATCGAACGCTCACCTCTATCTTAAGATATGGCGCGTCAACTCGAATAACTCGAATATTTTAAATCATTTTTCTTTTAAATCACATTGAATATTTAATAACTACTTTAAATATTTGATTTAATTTAAAAATATTCGATTTAAAAGAAAAAATTAATTTAAAATATTTGAATATTTAAAGTAGTTATTAAATATTTGAATATTTAAAAGAAAATTATTTATTGTAGTTATTAAATATTCGAATATTTTAAATCAATTGTTTTCTTTTAAATCAAATATTTAAAGAAGTTATTAAATATTCGATGTGATTTAAATATGAAAATATTAAATATTCTATTTAAAAAAAATATTCAATTTAAAAGAAAAAAAATGATTTAAAATATTCGAATATTTTGAGTTATACGAGTTGATGCGTCATATCTTAAGATAGAGGTGAGCGTTCGAACGAGTCGAGTCAAAAAATTTCGAGTTATTCGAGTTGACGCGTCATATTTTACAACTCAAACTTTATTTGAAATTTTTTCGATTTGAGCCAAGTTGAGTCGAGTTTTCGAGTTCCTATAAAAATTTAATTAAATATTCGAATATTTTAAATCAATTTTTTCTTTTAAATCAAATATTTTTAAATTAAATCGAATATTTAAAGTAGTTATTAAATATTCGATGTGATTTAAATATGAAACATTAAATGCTCTATTTTTAAAAAAATATTCGATTTAAAAGAAAAATTGATTTAAAATATTCGAATATTTCGAGTTATTCGAGTTGACACGTCATATCTTAAGATAGAGGTGAGCGTTCGATCGATTCGAGTAAAAAAATTTGAGTTATTCGAGTTGACACGTTATATTTTACAACTCAAACTTTATTTGAAATTTTTTCGATTCGAGCCAAGTCGAGACGAGTTTTCGAGTTCCTATAAAAATTTAATTCTAATTATTTATCATGTTACCCTACTTTGAAATTTTGCTTTAATAACAATTTGAAAGAATGTGTAATTAACAAGGGCTAAATTTAGTGAATTGTTTCATATTAAGACTAAATTGATTGACTGTATAAAATTGAAGGACTAAATGTGTTATTATATCAACATTTTAACAAAAACTTAACGTAATTTAACGTCTAGTTACCGTTTCGTTATAAAACATAAAGTTTAACTGCTATTTTGTAATTTTTGAAAGTTTAATTACCATTTTATTTTTTCGGGTATAATTTAGTGACCATCTGTGTACTTTACCCCTAAAATATATATCAATTTAGCATAATAACATAGCCATTGACAAGTCTAGTCCAAGCCGGCTTAATGGGTAATATGACCCATAAAATTAAATGGATTTAGGCCCAACTAGCTCTTCTGGATTGCACAATATTTAGGCTTTATTGTAAAAAAATATTGTGAGCTAAAATAAAATCTACAGCTATGTTATATTAAAACTAAATCAAGTAGTTAATTAATTTTGTGATTAAATATTTATAAAATGTTAAGGTAGCCAATATAATTAGGAGGTCTAACTCTATTAAAAAAAATAGGTGGTCTAACTGCATAGGTGTAATTATATCGTTTTAATTATACTCTTCAATTCTTATAGAAGGTTGAGAATAGAGGGAATTACGTGTGTAATTAATCATAATGACTTTAATTTTTTTTTTTGTTTATTTTTAATTAATAGACTTCACTAAATTATGTGTAATTACACTTCGTCAACTCGATATGTTTAAATAAATAGAATTCTTTGTAATTATAAAGAGGATATGAATACTAGTTTAATAATTACATTTTCTTACAATTATTCCACGCAGTATACAACATATTTTACTAGTTTAGTTGTGATTTTTTAAATCAACTTATTCATATTTTCAAAAAAAAATATGAGTTGTTTTTTAGTAGTACTGAAAATTTTCAATTTAAATTTAACATATTTTATTGATATTAAAAAATAATTTAAACTCACATAAAAAATAAGGTCAGAGATTCAATTTTTCACGCACTGGGAGTTTTGGACAGGTGCGATAAGAGCGACTGCACAGGGCCTCCAAGAGAGGGTCCCCGAAAATAGAGAACCCAAATTAAATTAAATATTTGTAAAAAAATTATAAAATTATATATATATATAAAATTATGTGTATATAAAAAAATAATTTAAAACTTAAACATGCAAAAATAATGATAATTTTGAAGTGAAAATGTTTGATATTTAGATGTTTATAAGTCAACTTTTTGTTGCTTAAGAGGATAATTCAATAATATTTTTTTGTAAAAAATACTTATATCTTTTACTGATTATAAATTAAGAGCCCTATTCTAATAAATTGTACAGGACCCCCAAAATCTTTGAACCGTCCATGTTCTCACGTCGTCGTGAATGAAAGAAACTGAGTTAAAATGATAACCTCGTAATAAACTTTATAGTATTCAATTCGAAATAGTCGATCAATAAATTAAATGTCGATGATTATATGGACCAATACCAACGTATAGAAATATAATTATAATGCAAGCTCACATAAACTTTACAGATGTTAAAATATTATGGGTAAATAATATGAAAATGATATGAAGAAATATGCAAAATATAACATGATATAAAGAAAATAAAGACAAATGTTTCATGAAATATAAGGGCGTATATGACACGAAATACTTAAAAGAAGTTGAAAACAATTACTATTATTAATATGTCTACGATATACAACAGGATTTCTCTATAATTTTGTTTGTTTTGTGAGTTTTTTTATAAAGATAGTTATTCTACGCTAGATGAGCAACGACGAACACCACTATTGTCGAGCACCGATGAACACTGGTAGATTATTTTATAAAAATTCTAAATTTAAAGTATTTTATGCGGAATTATAATTTTTTTAAAAATTAAAAATTTAGTTTAATTAAAGTATTTTTTTAGTTTTAAATTTATTTTAAATATTATTAATCAAAATAAACTATCAGTAAATCAAAAAATCCTAGGTTTTTTTTTGCTTTGAAATTAACTCAATTGCCGACACACCCATCGTCAACTGCCGCCATCGCCGACAACCTTTTCCGCTGCCGTCGCCGACAGTCACTGCCACCGTCGTCAACAACTGTCGCCAGTCCTAATCCTTCGTTGCAATTAGGTAATTTATCCCTAATTTTTGAAACTCTAATTATCTTAAATTTGATTCGATTTAAATGTGTTTCACTTAATTTTCATTCAATTTATCCCCAAATCCCAAAATCAGTTGCAGCAATCCAATTTTGTTGATTAATTCGTAAAAATAATGGTCGATTCGAACCCCCAAAAAGTGCAGTTCATCGCGCGTACCGGTACGATAAGAATATCGTACTGGTGTAACCCTCTAGACCCGCCTATGCGTTACAACGGATCCTAGGAAGCCACATTAGGGTCACAAGAGCGACCCACAGTAAAATACACATGAAAACATTTTTTTTCTCAAAACACTTATTAAACTGTAAAATCAACTTTTGTTTAAAATACTATTTCAGAAAATCATTTAAACGCATAACAAGAAAATTTCAGAAAGTACTTTACAGACACTATCACAAAATCATACGTGACATACATGACATACATGCCGACTAACTATACAGTACCGTACTCTAGAGGCAACGCCGAGAGAACTCCGAACACTGATGTCAAACATTAGGTCATGATATTTTCTTTTAGCATGCGATGGTAAAAACAACGTGAGCTTGGGAAAGCTCAGTAATACAGAACTACCAAAAGATGCTACAAGAACTACCCTCCAACCTTACACCAATATGCAGTCCCCCAGAACTGCATCCATAAGGACTTACCCTAGGCCCGATGGGCATAGGTGCCACCTAAGGGGCTGCCTTAGGTCTATAAGGACTTACCCTAGGCCCGATGGGCGTAGGTGCCACTCAAGGGGAGACCTTGAGTCCATAAGGACTTACCCTAGGCCCGATGGGCGTAGGTGCCACTCAAGGGGAGACCTTGAGTCCATAAGGATTTACCAGCTTGATCAGGGCTGTACCAACAAAGACTTCATAACATAACCCAACAGTATACCCCAGATAGTAATCGGTGTTCAGATTTCAAACATGAGTAACATAATACATGTAACGGACATATTTTATTCAGAGTATCAGAAACAGAAGTTCATGCTTTTGACAAATAAATGGGGATACTATCGAGCAGAGCAGACATTTTCAGCATTCATCGTGCAAACAGATTGTACCATCATAGATCAAACTAACAGATCATTCTAACAAATTCATCAAACAGTCAGACAATACCTTGATATATCAAACGATCACATACCAAGTATACAGATTGGACAGACTTATATCATGTAGGCAGAGCATGTCATCATATATCAAGTTCATCATTTTACCTCATTTTCTAACATAGTGATGCAATCTCAATAACCATTGAAATGTTCATCAAACATAATATTATTCACGATTAAATAATTATACAATCCATTCAACAGAATATAACACACATGGAACACACTAGATGGAATATTTTATTTTCTGAAGATACTTGGCATTTACAGAAGGGGACGCATTAAACTTTTGACAATTTAGACGAATTTCCATAACGAGGTTCCTATAAAAAAGGGTTCGTAAAATGATTCATATTATGTATTCAAGAATTGGTACATCAAGATCTTAGAAAGTTTGGATATATCATGAGTACTTTAGTCATTTAAGCTTACAAGGGCATTATGGTCATTTTATCATTCATGGGCGTTTTAGTAATTTATACCAACGAGACATGAACAGTCGTTCTGGAAATTCTATTTACTCATCACTTTTCCAGTCATGCATTTAGAGATTTCTATGATAAGATCTTTTGCGATATCGGATACATCTAAAGTTGTTTTGGTCACTATGGCCAACAAGGGCGTTTTGGTCATTTAACTATCAGAGGTGATTTTGTAGTTTAGCCCAATAATGATAAAATGACGATTTACAGTAGTTAATATTTCCAGAAGTTTTTCAAGCCCCTTACTGTTCAAACTAACATATTCCTACCTTGCAGTACTAACCAATCCTTATATTAATATCATGAGTGATTAACATAAATGAGCGTGCTTCCTAACACTTAGGGGCAGTTTAGCCCTTAAAGTCTTATTAGAATTCTCAGAGTTTCATCAATTGCATAATTGTATATTTAACTCAAGAGAGCATTTCAGTCATTTTGGAAATTGGGATGAATTCACCGTTTTTGTCAAATCTTACTATTTAGCACCTCTATCGTTTACGTATTCGGTAGAGATTAAGTCATTCTAGTCCTTTCGGCCCTTATAGACGGTTTACTCATTTTAGAACTTAAGGGTAAAATTGTTATTCTAATTAATTAAGAATTTCGGTGCTCGAAGGCACTACAGTCTTTTTGGTCATTACGATCATTTCGATTAATTCATTCCTCACTGTCGTACGGATCAGCTTAAGAATACAACAATAATTCCAGTAATTTCACCTTTAGGCGTTATACCTTCATATGTTATACAGAGCTTGGGGGAAATTCAAGTTTCTTTTAGTATCACACACATTTGAATAATGATGGCGAAGTCTTTTCCAAAAAAAACATACATCATGGGTAGAGTAACTTGCATAATCAGGTCGAATGCAGATTTTAGGTCATTTCCTTTATCAGAGGGGTAGTTTAGTCATACTTATACTCCAATGGCATTTTCGTAATTTCATAATTAATATCTCTCACTCGATATTCTGGGCCTCGATTCTTACGCACTGATGATTGAGTTGCGGATTAACTGAATTTAACTATTAGGACTTCTGATACTGTTAGCCCATCAGTAATCTTATTCGGATAATTTGGTCTTATTAATATTCATACTTATTGCTCGAATCTGATTCAATTTAAGCAGAATCTACAGTATACGTCATCATAAACATGCATGCTTTAACCGGATATCAACATGTACATAAAGTATACAAGGGGTAGTAGTGTATTACCTTAACTCCGAGCTACATCAGTCGATTCGTGATACGACATTCGAATACCCTCGAACTCGGATTTAACATCCCACAACCACGCGAATGTGAAGATATGCGGATGCCTTCAATTAAACAAAATCCACAATTAATCCTTAATCACACAGCCTTTAAACTGAACAAGAAACTTATAAGCATTTTTGGGTTCAAGATCAAATTCTGAGGCTTTCGGGTCGGAATTTTGCGAAACGGGCTTCAAAAACGATCTCAGGACATCGAAAAACATAAAATAGAGCTTTTTCGAAAATTTTGACTTTTTGGTCAAAGTCAATGCTGGCGTCAGCATGACGTCATCAGAGAAGGCCAACGGTCAAGGTCAAAGGAGTCAACTCAGACGAGTCAACTTAAACGAGTTAACTCATTGAGTCAACTCAGACGAGTTAACTCAGCCGGGTCAGAAGCGGGTTGGACTCGGGTCGGTTACGGGTCGGGTGGTTCAGACCGGTTCTTACGCAAAAATTTCCAGGGTCCTTGGACGGTCACCGAAACCCTCGCCGGCGGTCGAAAAAATCCATTTTCAACCTGGAAAATGAAGCTCGTTAGTCTTGAGTTTCATTCTATCAAAAACGACAAAAAGAATTAACCGGAAGCTCGCCGGATCTTACCCCAACAGAAATAGAATGGCCGGAAAGCATACGGCTCCGGTGAGGCCCTTGCTAATGCCGGAACGGTGATCAATCAGAGGGATTTCGTGGATCTCTTCCCGCCGATCATGTCTGCACCGACGACGAGCTCAGCCGACGATGAGAACGACCAGAAACGAAGGAAAAACAACAAGGTTCGCGGGAGAGTTTTTCGTAGCTTCAACACGGCCTCCACGGTGAACGGCAACGGAACATCGCGAGTGGCTGCCATGGCCGTGGTCGAAGTGCAGCGGCGAGCACAACGGTGGCAGCGGTGCACCCCACGGACGGCCGGTGGCCGAGATCGGCAACGATGGGGGGTGTTTGAGGAGAGAGTTTGGAACCTTCTAGGTTCCTTCAAAATTCGAACAGGCATTTTTTTAGAGGGGTAGCTGGGGAGTCAGATCAAACTTAACTTATTTTGGTATAAACATCACATATAAAATAAAATTTAAATTGAGTAAGATGAAACCAGAAATACTTGTAGTTCTGATGGTTAAACCTTTGTCTCACAAGGCCAAGGGGCACGAGTTCGAAACCCCTTGGCAGCACCTCTTTTCAAACATTTCTTTTTTTTTCTACTTTTTTAAACCATGAAAAACGAGGTGTTACAATTCTCCCCCTCTAAAAAAAATTCGTCCTCGAAATTTACCATAGTCAGAGAAATACATAAATCATTCTTTCATCCACACTCGTATTGTAGTATGCTCATCAGAGTATCCTTATTTCTCAGGACTTTCTTAGACGGTCATATATCAATATGGCGTTTTCCTCAGTCACTCAAACTATCCTTAGACCCAAGGTTATCCCATTATACATCTTTGACAACTAATCAGAATAAATATTTGGATTCTTATCGAACTTTATATGGTGCTAAGCGAATAGTTGTCTCATAACTTTTGTCATAAATGGTCTTAGTCGAGAATAATAAGCTTTCCCAACTATCAGAGATGTCATTCATACGACCCAGAATTATATTCATAATTCTTTTAGGTTGACCATCAATTTACGGATGAAGAACTGTCCCTCAAATTCGGACGAGTACAAGGCTTCCAACAGAGCCTTCCAGAATCAAGACGTAACATCGAATGTCAGTCAGGGGTGATATGTATAACTATACAACATGCCACACTTGCAGGGAAGTCTTTCTCCAAACCAAACCAACATAACCAAAGTTTTAAATGATTTGCACTTATCTTTAGTGTAAAGGTCAGGCAATTGTTTTCTTTGTGTATAACGGAGTAACTACCGAGTTTACTCTTTCACCGGGTTCATAGACACCTCTCTCTTAGATTCATACGACATTTATAAAAAAAAATTCATCGGGATATTTTCAAACATATCTTTATCTCCGAGTTACCTTACATGCAGTCTTATATCGGTTACCTCATATGATCAAACATTTATTCTTAACTTGATTTAGATCTTCAATTTCATATGCATAGACCATCTCAAGTTCCCTATCAAGATTCAAATTCATTAAGTTAATTCAATTGACAGACGAATGTTACAGACATTTCTTGTCATTACGATTCGAGATACAGCGGACGGAAAGTTTAGATTCAGTTATTTCAGAAAAATGATTCGACATCAGAGCCCCGGCTTGGTGGAGTACGGTCAGGATCTAGGGGCATGCACATACCAGACACCATATGACAGACGATTGGCCGATCTACCCAGAATGACGCAACTCTAAGCTCTGATAACACTAAATGTAACCCCCTAGACCCGCCTATGCGTTACAACGGATCCTAGGAAGCCACATTAGGGTCACAAGAGCGACCCACAGTAAAATACACATGAAAACATTTTTTTTCTCAAAACACTTATTAAACTGTAAAATTAACTTCTGTTTAAAATACTATTTCAGAAAATCATTTAAACGCATAACAAGAAAATTTCAGAAAGTACTTTACAGACACTATCACAAAATCATACGTGACATACATGACATACATGCCGACTAACTATATAGTACCGTACTCTAGAGGCAACGCCGAGAGAACTCCGAACACTGATGTCAAACATTAGGTCATGATATTTTCTTTTAGCATGCGATGGTAAAAACAACGTGAGCTTGGGAAAGCTCAGTAATACAGAACTACCAAAAGATGCTATAAGCTCATGCAGACATATGGTAGGCATAACATTTTCATGATGTTTCAAGTAGTGATAGTCATCTATTTCTGTTCTACTATTTCGAAGTTACATCATACTCAAGAATAATGGTATTTGTTCTTTAATCAGACTTTGAGAATTAGACGAAAATTATATAGGCTGGTAACATACGAGGTAAGAATCAGAGAGTTTGGCGTCTAGTGTGTTCCAATAAGTGCAGATAAACATACATAAGTACTTAACATCATATCATATGAGCACATAACAGATTAAATGCAAATGTTCAATGATCATACAGAAGTTTACAATAACTACCCTCCAACCTTACACCAATATGCAGTCCCCAGAACTGCATCCATAAGGACTTACCCTAGGCCCGATGGGCATAGGTGCCACCTAAGGGGCTGCCTTAGGTCTATAAGGACTTACCCTAGGCCCGATGGGCGTAGGTGCCACTCAAGGGGAGACCTTGAGTCCATAAGGACTTACCCTAGGCCCGATGGGCGTAGGTGCCACTCAAGGGGAGACCTTGAGTCCATAAGGATTTACCAGCTTGATCAGGGCTGTACCAACAGAGACTTCATAACATAACCCAACAGTATACCCCAGATAGTAATCGGTGTTCAGATTTCAAACATGAGTAACATAATACATGTAACAGACATATTTTATTCAAAGTATCAGAAACATAAGTTCATGCTTTTGACAGATAAATGGGGATACTATCGAGCAGAGCAGACATTTTCAGCATTCATCGTGCAAACAGATTGTACCATCATAGATCAAACTAACATAGTGATGCAATCTCAATAACCATTGAAATGTTCATCAAACATAATATTATTCATGATTAAATAATTATACAATCCATTCAACAGAATATAACACACATGGAACACACTAGATGGAATATTTTATTTTCTGAAGATACTTGGCATTCACAGAAGGGGACGCATTAAACTTTTGACAATTTAGACGAATTTCCATAACGAGGTTCCTATAAAAAAAAGGGTTCGTAAAATGATTCATATTATGTATTCAAGAATTGGTACATCAAGATCTTAGAAAGTTTGGATATATCATGAGTACTTTAGTCATTTAAGCTTACAAGGGCATTATGGTCATTTTATCATTCATGGGCGTTTTAGTAATTTATACCAACGAGACATAAACAGTCGTTCAGGAAATTCTATTTACTCATCACTTTTCCAGTCATGCATTCAGAGATTTCTATGATAAGATCTTTTGCGATATCGGATACATCCAAAGTTGTTTTGGTCACTATGGCCAACAAGGGCGTTTTGGTCATTTAACTATCAGAGGTGATTTTGTAGTTTAGCCCAGTAATGATAAAATGACGATTTACAATAGTTAATATTTCCAGAAGTTTTTCAAGCCCCTTACTGTTCAAACTAACATATTCCTACCTTGCAGTACTAACCAATCCTTATATTAATATCATGAGTGATTAACATAAATGAGCGTGCTTCCTAACACTTAGGGGCAGTTTAGCCCTTAAAGTCTTATTAGAATTCTCTGAGTTTCATCAATTGCATAATTGTATATTTAACTCAAGAGAGCATTTCAGTCATTTTGGAAATTGGGATGAATTCACCGTTTTTGTCAAATCTTACTATTTAGCACCTCTATCGTTTACGTATTCGGTAGAGATTAAGTCATTCTAGTCCCTTCGGCCCTTACAGACGGTTTACTCATTTTAGAACTTAAGGGTAAAATTGTTATTCTGATTAATTAAGAATTTCGGTGCTCGAAGGCACTACAGTCTTTTTGGCCATTACGATCATTTCGATTAATTCATTCCTCACTGTCGTACGGATCAACTTAAGAATACAACAATAATTCCAGTAATTTCACCTTTAGGCGTTATACCTTCATATGTTATACAGAGCTTGGGGGAAATTCAAGTTTCTTTTAGTATCACACACATTTGAATAATGATGGCGAAGTCTTTTCCAAAAAAACATACATCATAGGTAGAGTAACTTGCATAATCAGGTCGAATGCAGATTTTAGGTCATTTCCTTTATCAGAGGGGTAGTTTAGTCATACTTATGCTCCAATGGCATTTTCGTAATTTCATAATTAATATCTCTCACTCGATATTCTGGGCCTCGATTCTTACGCACTGATGATTGAGTTGCGGATTAACTGAATTTAACTATTAGGACTTCTGATACTGTTAGCCCATCAGTAATCTTATTCGGATAATTTGGTCTTATTAATATCCATACTTATTGCTCGAATCTGATTCAATTTAAGCAGAATCTACAATATATGTCATCATAAACATGCATGCTTTAACCGGATATCAACATGTACATAAAGCATACAAGGGGTAGTAGTGTATTACCTTAACTCCGAGCTACATCAGTCGATTCGTTATACGACATTCGAATACCCTCGAACTCGGATTAAACATCCCACAACCACGCGAATGTGAAGATATGCGGATGCCTTCAATTAAACAAAATCCACAGTTAATCCTTAATCACACAGCCTTTAAACTGAACAAGAAACGTATAAGCATTTTTGGGTTCAAGATCAAATTCTGAGGCTTTCGGGTCAGAATTTTGCGAAACGGGCTTCAAAAACGATCTCAGGACATCGAAAAACATAAAATAGAGCTTTTTCGAAAATTTCGACTTTTTGGTCAAAGTCAACGCTGACGTCAGCAGTCAAGTCAACGTTGACGTCAGCATGACGTCATCAGAGAAGGCCAACGATCAAGGTCAAAGGAGTCAACTCAGACGAGTCAACTTAAACAAGTTAACTCAGACGAGTTAACTCAGACGAGTTAACTCAGCCGGGTCAGAAGCGGGTCGGACTCGGGTCGGTTTAGAGATGGGCACGGGTCGGGTCGGGCCGGGTTTTTGGCCCACCCGAACCCGACCCGAAAATACTAACCCTAAACCCGAACCCGACCCGACCCGACCATTTCTTTTAAAAAACCCGACCCGACCCGACCCGAAAATAAATACCTTAAACCCGACTCCGACCCGACCCGACCCGACTTATATAAAAAAAATAAATTTTAGGGACTAAATTGTAAAAAAAATAATTTTAAGAGACTTAATTGTAAAAAATAAAAAATTTAAGGACTAAATTGTAAATAAAAAATCAATTTTAAGGACCTAATTATAAAAAAATATATAAAAAAGGGGTATTATTACAAATATCCCTAAAAAATTTAGGGGAAAATTACACTATTAGTCCCGGGTCGGGTCGGGTAGGATTTTTTCACCCTAAAACCCGAACCCGACCCGACCCGACCTCACCCTACACAAAAACCCGACCCGACCCGACCCGAACCCGATTTTTTCATAAAAATACCCGACCCGATCGGGCCGGGTCGGGTCGGAACCCGTTGGGTCCGGGTTCCGTGCCCATCCCTAGGTCGGTTACAGGTCGTGTGGTTCAGACCGGTTCTTACCCAAAAATTTCCAGGGTCGTTGGACGGTCACCGGAACCCTCGCTGGCGGTCGAAAAAATCCATTTTCAACCTGGAAAATGAAGCTCGTTAGTCTTGAGTTTCATTCCATCAAAAACGACAAAAAGAATTAACCGGAAGCTCGCCGGATCTTACCCCAACAGAAATAGAATGGCCGGAAAGCATACGGCTCCGGTGAGGCCCTTGCTGATGCCAGAACGGTGATCAATCAGAGGGATTTCGTGGATCTCTTCCCGCCGATCATGTCTGCACCGACGACGCGCTCAGCCGACGATGAGAACGGCCGGAAACGGAGGAAAAACAACAAGGTTCGCGGGAGAGTTTTTCGTAGCTTCAACACGGCCTCCACGGTGAACGACAACGGAACATCGCGAGTGGCTGCCATGGCCGTGGTCGAAGTGCAGCGGCGAGCACAACGGTGGCAGCGGTGCACCCCACGGATGGCCGGTGGCCGAGATCGGCAACGATGGGGGGTGTTTGAGGAGAGAGTTTGGAACCTTCTAGGTTCCTTCAAAATTCGAACATGCATTTTTTTTAGAGGGGTAGCTGGGGAGTTAGATCAAACTTAACTTATTTTGGTATAAACATCACATATAAAATAAAATTTAAATTGAGTAAGATGAAACCAGAAATACTTGTAGCTCTGATGGTTAAACCTTTGTCTCACAAGGCCAAGGGGCACGAGTTCGAAACCCCTTAGAAGCACCTCTTTTCAAACATTTCTTTTTTTTTCTACTTTTTTAAACCATGAAAAACGAGGTGTTACAACTGGTACGCGGGGGCTAACTGTACTGGTACGCCAGACGCATCGATAGAGTTTTTGGTCATTGGATTTTTTTGTTTTGCAAGCGTACCGGTATGCTTGGAATTTTTGGTCACTGAAATTTTTGGGCTTTTTCATGGTTTAAGTACTGTGCATGCTTCTTGAGGTTTTATTTTTACATTTTTCTTAAGTTTCATTATATTTAATTTTGCTTTCATTTACTTGTATTAAATTGCAGGTTTTTTCGAGTTAGTTGATATCGAAGACATCGAAGATATTAAAGATCTAGAAAAATTGAAGCTACGGAGTTCGAGCCCTATATTGAGGACAAAGAACGTGGAATTAATTCTGAAGAAGAAGAAGAACCTAATCATGATGTTGACGGTGTAAAACAAATAGATGATGAGAAGACCCTTGACTATTTCATTGTCGAAAGCATATGAGATAAGATTGATAAAGAATTAAAGGATTACGATGAGAATGATATGAGTATGCTAAAGTGGAAAACTTTAGATGACTGTATTGAATTTTACCATACCTATGCTAAAGTGAAAGGATTCGGAGTTCGAGTCGACCAGACAGTGAAAAGTAGAGCTACAAATCAAATAATTGCAAAGAAAATGGTGTGCCGTAAGAAGGGACATAGAGACGAAAAGTGGTATAACTTGCCAAACAGAAAACGTCTACAAAGACCGAACATTAGAGTTGGTTGTGGAGCATTTATTAGATTTAAATTGGACGAACGCCATCATTATTGGAAAATTGTGAAATTTCAGGAAGGACATAATCATGATATGGTTCACGCAACACATATTGCATATATCAGGTATGGAATTTTTATTAATAATTAAATTTATAGATACTAAATTCTAGTTGATTATATATATTGAATGGTTTTTTTATTTTAGGTCATTTCGAAAAATCAATCAGCTAGATGAGCTGAAGATAAAGAGCATACACCACTCTGGAATTACTCCAAGTAGGATAATGCAAAATTTCGTGAATGAAGCTGGTTCAATTCAGAATGTTGATTTTTTACCCAAGGACTTGTACAATTATCTGGATAGAATTAGACGAGAAGAAGTCCAAGATGGTGATGGTGAAACGGTGATGACATATTTATATAGGAAGCGAGAATTTGATCCTTTCTTTTTTGTTAGGCACACGAGGGATGAATCCGGACACTTAGAAATGTTGTTCTGGTTCGATGGTGTATCATGCGCCGACTATGAACACTTTGGTCATGTACTTGCATTTGATACAGCTTACAAGTGTAACGCATACAACAAGTCGTTCGTTGTTTTGGTTGGTGTCAATCATCATCGAAACACAGTGCCATTTGGATGTGCATTGATTGTGAACGAGAAAGATGATACATATGTGTGGGTATTAGAACAGTTGATCGAAGCCGGAGATGGGTACAAATCGCTTATTGTTATTACTGATAGAGATAAGGCTATGGTAAATGCCATTTCTCGAGTACTACCTGGGGCAAAACATAGGTTGTGTTTGTGGCATATCATGAGAAACGTATTTTTTCATATGGAACAAGATTTCTTTGATGGCTTTATGAGATGCGCTGACATGTGTAGGACGCCATCTGATTTTAAAAGTGCTTGGAAATAACTAGTGGAAAAACACAACGTTCAAGGGAAAAAATGGATAGAAAAATTATATGAAGATAAAGAGAAATGGGAAAAAGCATATTTGCAATGATACTTTCATGCAGGTAACATTATATACACTTTAATTTAATATATTATTTATTGTATCTAACGTAATTAATAAATATTTTTTGTGTGCAGCAATGAGGACTACTCAACGCTGTGAATTCATGCGCAACGACCAAATCAACCACCTCGACCCGCTCGTCATCAGACAGTTGCTCGAGCACCCGAGGGAGAAGTTTCTTTAGCCTCACTTTCGGAGATGATCGCTCAGATGGAGGGTCGTATTATGAGTCCTTTTGATACAGTTGAGGAGCGTATAAAGTGGTTGGAGTATTCAGTTGACCTCCTTCATAATGATGGCGATGGCGGCGACGATGCACTCGAGGCTTAGGTTTTTGCTACTTGGATTATACTTTTTATGGATTATGATGGAACTTTTTTATGGATTATGCTTGTTATTCTTTTATGATGAAACTTTTTTATGGATTATGTTGGAACTATTGATACTTTTTAAGTTAGAGTATTCACTTGTTATTATTTTATTGTATGGATTACGGATTATGCTAGAACTTATGTTGAAGTATTCACTTGTTATTCTTTTATGGATTATGTTGGAGTATTCACTTGGATTATTCTTTTTGTTATCAAATATGTTATGGAGTTTATGAGTTATTGTATGAATTATATGAATTTCTGAATTTTTATGTATGTAACGTAAAAGGTAAAAAGAACATAATTGTTGTATAAATGAGAAATTTTTCTTCAAAAAAGTACTAACATGAATCGAAATAATAAAAAACATAAAGTTGAAATATTGGTAAAGTGTTCAAATAAATTGAATAGTCAAAAGGAAAAGGAAATGACCCAAAAAATGGTTCACTACAATTCAAAATTTCTTAATCCTCGGCTACTTCATCTTCTGTGGACAATTTAAACAGATCGACTTCATTGTGATTGCTTCAAACAAGTTTGGCCAAAATTCTCAATCGTTCAACTCTCATTTCTTCTGTCTACACAATAGAAATATAATGGTAGTCAAATATCACACTTTTTCAAAACGAAACTACATGGTATACTTTACCGTGAAAAAAATTTCGACCAATCACTTTTGTTATCGGCTTCTATATACTTTAATGTGTACATGCCACAATCATCCCTAAATCAAATATGAAATAAATTAATCTATTAACAAAGAAAAATTTAGAGAAAAAAACATAATATATTTAAACTTATATTACTTACGAATTTGGCTGCTTCGGTACTTGTACGCAATTGAATGAAAATTCTACGACATCATTAAATAATCTACTCAAATGAGCATGACCCGCAAACCAAACTAGAGCTTTAGTTAATTGTATAAACCGTGAAAACATTAAGATATCGATAGTTAAACACTATTCATATATTAGTTCCCATAAATGAGTTAAGAACTTACTATATTTTCTGCAATCTTTTTATGCGCTCTAGAAGCACCAAGAGAGTCCAAAACGTAATTATGTCTCTCAACAACTAATAAAAATCAATGACATTTTGCATCATATAAAGGCACATTTACCTGCAAAATTATGTAAGTTTAAAATCACTATTAAAATTTTTAAATTGGCCATTTAATTTCTCAAATTGACCATTAAATTTTTCAAAATGGAAATTCATTTTCACAAACTTCTTTTCAATATTTTGCACAGATTGAATGAGTGTCTCGAACTTCTGATCACTCTGATAAGGAGTGCTTATGTTTTCCTCAAGTACAACTCCATGCTTTTTCTATAAGTATATAAATACTAATCTCAACAAAAACTATTTAAGACAAGCATTGAAAGTTTAAGTAATTATAATAAATGTACCTCGGTGTTTGTCTTCCTAGAACACATGTCGATATGACGCTTACACTTCATCATTATTGTATCTTATTTTAAAGGCGTTAAATTTAGATCATCATCTACATCAAAGAAGTTAATTTTAAGTTAGAAAATTTTGCAACATTTGAAGCTAGCATACTGGTGCGCTATCAGTATCGTACTGATACCGATTTGGTACTAGTAACGTATCGGTACAGTAAAAATACCGTACCCGTACACCATGATATCGCTGAAAATTTAGTGACCAAAAAATGCATCGGTACACATATCATACCGATACAGTAATATCCAGCGTACCGGTATGTGTGAGAATATCGTACCTGTACAATATCACTGAATTTCCATTGGCTAAAAATTGTATCGGTACACATAGCGTATCGGTACGGTATTTCCATGCGTACCGGTACGCGAAGAATATCGTACCGATATGCGCCACGAACAATAAAATTGGGGGTTTCAGATCAGCCATTAATTTTACGAATCAATCAAAAAAATTAGTTTGTTATAACTGATTTTGAGGTCTTAGCAAAGGCGTTGGGGTTCTCAATTTTGAATTACATAAGTCAATTAACATAATTTTGGTTAGGGTGATGATTACGGTTTTAAAAATTGGGGATAAATTACCTAATTGCAACAAAAAATTAGGACTGACGGCGACAAAGGTTGTCGGCGACGGTGGCGGTGGGTGCGGCGGCAATTGGGTTAATTTCAAAGCAAAAAACCTAAGATTTTTTTATTTGGGATAGTTTATTTTGATTAATAATATTTAAAATCAATTTAAAACTAAAAAATACTTTAATTGAATTACAATTTTAATTTTTAAAAAATTTATAACTACGCATTAAGTAATTTAAATTTAAAATTTTATAAAATAATCTATCAATGCTCATCAATTGTGGGGGATAATAGGGGCAATTAAATTAATTAACGACAAGGAAGATAAGCTGGTTTGGAGACATTCGAAGACGGGGCAGTTTTCAGTATCGAATTTATACAAACTGATGGCTTCCTTTGGATTGGATGGGGTTCGGACATGTTCAGCAATATGAAAGGTGCACATACCACCGAAAATTCAGTGTTTTATATGGTTCATTATTTTGAATCGATTGCCGACATTATGCTACTTACATGAGAGGGGAGTACGAGTGGCAGTGACGGGTTATAGTTGTCGTTGGTGTGGGATAGGGGATGATGAGGTTGATCATATTCTCCTTCGTTGTCCGATAGCGTGGGATGTTTGGTCGCGTGTTTTCACTTGGTGGCAGGTTGCCGTGGTTCGACCAGCAACTATCAGTGCTTTCGTGTCGACGATCTTGGAAGGTACTTTTAGGGGGCAGTTACGGGAACGTTGGTTGTCGGGGTGTGCTGCCACGTTATGGTCCTTATGGCTAGCATGCAACGCACTGATTTTTCAGAATAAGAATGCGTCTGTGGATGAGCTGATTTTTTTAATCAAATTAAGGGCGTTTTATTGGATGCGCGCTTTTGAGCCACAGGATCTAATTGATGAATCCGAATGGTGGAGCTGTCCGTGGGAGGGAGTGGAGCAGATTCGGACTAAAAGACCACGCGTGGGGTATGTTTGGAGTCCTCCTCGGCTAGATAGTGTGAAGTTTAATGTGGATGGTTCGGCTAGAGGGAAACCGGGACCGGCGGGATGCGGAGGTGTGTTACGTGACGAGGGGGAGGGTGTTGGCATTGTTCTCGGGTCTGTTGGGCGTGATGGAATCTAACGAGGCTGAGGTGTATGCAATCTTAATGGCAGTGGAGTTTTTTAGGGACTCCAAGTGGGGTTCATTACCTTGTATCATTGAATCCGACTCGTTTGTTGCGACTTCATGGATGGAACGAGAGGAGACACGCCCATGGCGTCTATATGCCCTTTTCAGTCGGATTGATGATGCATGCTTGGGGGGGAACATTGTATTCAACCATGTGGTGGGAGGTAAATGGGGTGGCCGATATTTTAGCAAAGGGGGGGTGGCACGTAAGGCATGGCTGAGGATAGGGATTTAAGGAGGGGTGCGGCTGGTGCTATGTGGATTGGAGGCTGGGTAAGGGAGGAATGGGGACGATTGGTGGGGTGTGTGCGGGGAGGGTGCTGCCTACTGTAGGTGCTGGATGAAGGGGGGGCGGCACGCATTCCGGGTGTTGGGAGCTGGGAGGGTGCATGTTCTAGGCAAAGTCGGTCTACAGGAGGTTGGTGAGCCAAAACGGGAGGAGTGGTTCCGAGGGGTGTGCGGGCTGTCTTGGGCGTAGTAGGGGCACTTGGGGATCGTTTCGTTATTTGCGTTGTATCGAATATCTGTCCCGGGTACTCTTTTCCTCCACCTAGGCTTAGGGAGGTTTTTAATGAGGCCCGATGCGGATATATTGTATGATTTTTCGATTAATAAAGATCATACTTTTGAGCAAAAAAAAATTTTATGTACTATAAAAATACATTATAAGATTACAATCTCAACCTAATTAACTTTGGAATCAAAATTTGACTTCTGAATATTGTTCTAGAACCCAACACTTGATTCTGATAAATCATCCGGTACTTAATCATATTATATAAATTTTAGTCTGTAAATTTATATTATCTTCTATATTAGGAAAAAAGAATTGAATGCAACTAATGTACATGTTGAAGTGTTAAGAAACTTATTGGCTTCTATAAATAACAATAACTGTTGAGTTGTGTGGAGCTCGATTCGATCAACCAATAATGCTCACCAAGTGGTGGAGATGTGGATTTTTGGGTGGAAGGGTTTAGGAAGCTAGAATGTAAATAGACACAATGATTTATAGTGGTTCGGCCTTCTAACAAGCACCTACATCCACTACCTTAGCTTCCCACTAAGGATTTCACAATCAATCCACTAATTGATTCGTCCCCTTTTCTAGGATTAGGAGGAAACCCTTACAACCGATCAAACTTCTACCCAAAGCCTTGATCAAAACCCTCTTTACAAGAGATAACTAAAAGCAAATTTAAACCCTCTAATAGGTGTTTGTTTGCACAATGAAGCACTCACCCAAAACCTAAAACACTTGAGCAAATTTGACAATTTTGGCTCACTAGTGTTTGTCTATACAAGAAATGACAAATTAAGCACTAAGACATTTTCTTGATCATTTGATGTTTGACAATATGAGCATTAGTCTTCTCTTGATGCTTGGAGGTCCCTTTTATACTCCCAATTGAGTTTATAGCCGTTTAGGACCGTTGGGGTTGAAATAGAGTCGTTGGAGCCTTTAATTCCCTCCATAAATGCAGTCTGCAGCTCCCCGTTTCGAAACGCTCGAAGCAGTTTCGAAACACTCTCAATATAGAAAGAGTCGTTGCAGTCTGTCAGGGTACCCGTTTCGGAACACCCCCTTGCCGTTTCGGAACGCGTATCGAAACGCTCTAAGCCCGTATCGAAACGACCTGCATTTAAAAGTTAGTTGGGAAAGAGCCGTTGGGGTTTATGACCGTTGTGGTCAGTGCCACGTGGGCGTATCGAAACGGCCTAGCCTGTTTCGAAACGCTGGGCAAAAAATGTTGTCCATAGAGAGCCCGTTTCGAAACAAGTTTCGAAACGTTTTGGCTACTGGAGGCACCTGTTTCGAAACGCCCTAAGGTGTTTCGAAACACCTGGACAGGTTTGAGAAATTTGGCTTTGAAACACATATTAAACCAATTTTAAAACATCCCTAAACATGTATTTGGACTTGGGAAATGTTTTAAATACTTTTTAAACAGTCCAAAACATTTTTCAATTATTATATCAAAACATTAGTTCTACAATCTCCCCCTTTTTGATATAATAAAACTCTCTTGAAAAATTGTTTGGGATTCTCCCCCTTTAACTTTAAAAATGTGAATAAGAGACTAAAGATATGAAATCAAATAAAGCTCCCCCTTATTCATTTGAAAATTCAATTTTTCAAACCATTTCTCCCCCTTTTTGTTATATAAAAAAGAATTTAAAACATTAAGTTCAAAAATAACAATAGAGGTAAAAATTTGACAAAAGTAAGAATTTGGTTTTAAAATGGCTCCCCCTTACTCAAAGCATCATCAAAGATGTTAGTCCAACATTTATGATCATCTAGTTGAATAATCTAAAAATAAAACGAATAAAAGCAAAAACAACTAGAATTTTTACCAACACTTGAACCCAAGGTAGGATGTGAAGCCTTCCTTCTTCAAGTGTTCTTCCTTGTGTGCATGGAGCTCCCCCTCAATTTTTGACTTGTTGAACATCTCCATCACACCTACAATAGACAATCAAGTAATTTTTGGTATCCAAATATCTTTGGATCCATAGACGTTAGTAGCACAAATTTTAGTCCCCTTAGGAATCCATTTTTCAATGTCATCCTTTTTAATTGAAGTGGTTAGTCCTTTTGGGACCCAAACACTTCTAAAACATTTTCCTTTAATAAATCTAGGAGCACTAGATTGTCTAACATAAAAGTTTGATTTTCCAAAATTGTTTTTCTTTTCAAGCTCTTTGGAAATCAAATCTTTTTCTTCTTGAACTTTTTGAAGCAATTTTTGTAACTCAAAACATTTTAATTCAAACTCTTCAAGTTTTGCTTCAAGTTCAAGTTTGGTTTTAGAAAGCAAATCATTTTGAATTTTTAACTTTGAAACCAATTTATTGTTTTTCAAAATGTGGCTTTTAAAATCTAAAACCAAATCATCATAGGCATCTTGTAATTCATCAAAAGTGTAAGAACATGAAGTAGATGAATTAGAAGTTACCCTTGAATCTTCTTCGATGGCCATAAGGCAAAGGTTGGCTTGTTCATCGTCGGTGGAGTCCTCATCACTCCAAGTAGCCACATGTGCCTTCTTCTTATGGCTTGAAGTGCTTGCCCTCTCCTTTCTTTTAGGTTCTCGTTCAAGCTCTCTCAAGGCTTTCTTCATGAACGGGGCACACTTCTTGAAGAGATGAACTATCTCTTCATCTTCATCCTCCTCTTCACTTGAGTAGACATGATGGCAAGTGGAGGATTTGAGAGCCATGGCACTAGCATTGATGCCAAGCCCTTTGATTTTCTTCTCTCCCATAGCTCTAATTTCTTCCCTCTTCTTCTCATCCTCTTTGTTCTTCTTCATGATTTGATGAGTAAGAAGTGACCCCATTAGTTCATCAAGCTTCAAAGTCTTCAAATTTTTGGCTTCGATGATGGCGGTCCTCTTTGAGTCCCAAGACTCGGGAAGTGAGTAGATGAGTTTTCGAACAAGCTTCTCCTCCGGGATGGCTTCTCCATAACCTTTAAGACCATTGGTGATGGTGGAGAACCTATCAAACATCTTCTCGATGTTCTCTTCCGGATCCATTTTGAAGTTCTCATACTCCAAAGTTAGGAGCCCAATCTTGGTCTGCTTGACTTCATTTGTCCCTTCGTATGTGACTTCAAGCTTGTCCCATACCTCCTTGGCACTCTCACAAGAAGACATCTTCTCATAGATGGATGGACCAAATGCACAAAATAGAATGTGCAATGCTTTACAATTTAGCTCCATCTTCTTGCGATCGTCGGCACTCCACTCCGCTTTACTTCTTTGAGGCACGAACGGGCCATCTTCAACTACATCCCATAGCTTGTAATCTTTTGATTTGATGAAGAACTTCATCTTTGTCTTCCAATGGGCATAGTGAGCTCCGTCAAAGAAAAGCGGTTTGTCAATTGATTGTGCCATTGAGCCGGTTGATGAAAAAGTGATCGAGCTTGCCGGATCTTCTCAATAGGATGTTAATCCTCACCAATTGAGCCAAGCTCTGATACCAATTGTTGAGTTGTGTGGAGCTCGATTCGATCAACCAATAATGCTCACCAAGTGGTGGAGATGTGGATTTTTGGGTGGCAGGGTTTAGGAAGCTAGAATGTAAATAGACACAATGATTTATAGTGGTTCGACCTTCTAACAAGCACCTACATCCACTACCTTAGCTTCCCACTAAGGATTTCACAATCAATCCACTAATTGATTCGTCCCCTTTTCTAGGATTAGGAGGAAACCCTTACAACCGATCAAGCTTCTACCCAAAGCCTTGATCAAAACCCTCTTTACAAGAGATAACTAAAAGCAAACTTAAACCCTCTAATAGGTGTTTGTTTGCACAATGAAGCACTCACCCAAAACCTAAAACACTTGAGCAAATTTGACAATTTTGGCTCACTAGTGTTTGTCTATACAAGAAATGACAAATTAAGCACTAAGACATTTTCTTGATCATTTGATGTTTGACAATATGAGCATTAGTCTTCTCTTGATGCTTGGAGGTCCCTTTTATACTCCCAATTGAGTTTATAGCCGTTTAGGACCGTTGGGGTTGAAATAGAGTCGTTGGAGCCTTTAATTCCCTCCATAAATGCAGTCTGCAGCTCCCCGTTTCGAAATGCTCGAAGTCATTTCGAAACACTCTCAATATAGAAAGAGCCGTTGCAGTCTGTCAGGGTACCCGTTTCGGAACACCCCCTTGCCGTTTCGGAACGCGTATCGAAACGCTCTAAGCCCATATCGAAACGACCTGCATTTAAAAGTTAGTTGGGAAAGAGCCGTTGGGGTTTATGACCGTTGTGGTCAGTGCCACGTGGGCGTATCGAAACGGCCTAGCCTGTTTCGAAACGCTGGGCAAAAAATGCTGTCCATAGAGAGCCCGTTTCGAAACAAGTTTCGAAACGTTTTGGCTACTGGAGGCACCTGTTTCGAAACGCCCTAAGGTGTTTCAAAACACCTGGACAGGTTTGAGAAATTTGGCTTTGAAACACATATTAAACCAATTTGAAAACATCCCTAAACATATATTTGGACTTGGGAAATGTTTTAAATACTTTTTAAACAGTCCAAAACATTTTTCAATTATTATATCAAAACATTAGTTCTACAATAACAAATTAAAGTGTTGAATAAGTTACTTAAACATATTAAACAAACGAGTGGCTTCTATAAATAATGATAAATTTTAAGGATAAAATACGTAAATTATTACTAAATTTTGTTCTCTAACTTATTTTGTTCGTTAAAGTTTAAAAACATTCAATTTACTCACAAAATTTTATGAATTAATTTTTTTATCACTCCTCCGTTAACCCTCTAACATTGTTATGACGTGGACCATAACATGTGAAATTACAAATGACCAAAATAAGTTAAAGAGCAAAGTTCACTGTGATTTACATATTTTACCCATAAATGTTTTATTATTATTTTATTCCACGTCATAATGGTGTTAAAGAATTAACAGATGAGTGATGAAAAAATGAATATATAAAGTTTAATAAATAAATTGAACATTTTGAAACTTCAGTGACCAAAATAGGTCATATAGTAAAGTTCAATGATAATTTATATATTTTACCCAAATCTTAATTATGGATTATAAACCATAGAAAATTATTCAATACGAGTTATGTGTAGTTTATATGTTCCTTTTGTTTTAGGGTTCATTTATTTATGTTATGGTTTAAGATTTATAAGTTTAACTTTTAGAGTTTAGAATTTAATATTTATGTTTATGTTTATAATTTAGAATTTAATGTTATATATTTTTGTTTTATTTTTTAAAAGAATAAATATATATACTTGTATAATTTTTTTACGTGTACAAAAAAGTTACTCTTAAAATATATTACTAACTTAAGTATCGGTAACGTTTCATCTTACAAATTTTAATACTTCTCATATCTCCTTATATTTTTAGATCGCGTGTTTCTCAAATCTATCCAACATTTAAATCTAACCAGCCACCAAGAACGGAGCCATTTATAGGTTGAAAGGGCAGTTGTCTCCTCTCAAATTTTTGGTATATATAATTTTAAGTTTTTTAATTTAAATATTAGTTAAATAATTTTTTTTCTTCTATTTTTTTGTTATAAAGACTTGATAACTCTTGTTCCTTTCAATGTTTGATCCTAGCTATATTCCTGCTCGCCACATAAATAGTTTTATATATTTAACGATTAAAATGTTCATGTATAAATTTTTTATGGTCAACCTTTGAGAACACCTGCGACGAAAGAATTAGTCATTGATAATTAATACCTTAACTCAAACCAAAATAATTAGAAATGTTGGTCTGCTTGAAACTAATTTCATGAAATAAAGTGTTATATTTTAATAAATGAATTAAATAAATATATAACCCCCTTGTCCCGGTCTGGCCGGATGACCGGTCCGAGTGGGCCACACGGGGAAAACCGAAGCGAAACTCGTAAGGTTTCCCCTCGGTTAGCAACCCTAACTATTTTCTTTCATTTTAATCTTGTCTAAAGGCATGTTAATGCTTAAGTGATCACGTCAGCGGATTAAATCGAGAAAGACAAGCAACTGGACTCAAAACAGTAAGAAAACAGTCCCATTTTAAATTATTTGGCAGGCCGTTTTGAAACACCCTTAAGGTGTATCGAAACACGTTGACTTGGTCAACGGCCCCAAGTCCACACGAGAAGGTCGTATCGGAACGGAGGTCAACCGTTCTGAAACACCCCCAACGGTCAACTTCTCGTGGTCAACGATATATTGACCGTTCCGATACACCTAGACTCGTTTCGAAACCCCAAAATAACGACAATTTCTTAGAATTCCAGTAGCAAAAACGTTTAGGAACGGACCTTAGGCGTATCGAAACGCTTGGCCTGAAACAAGAGGCCGTATCGAAACGAGACCAACCATTTCGATACACGGGCTGCGAAAATACAGATTTTTGCTGGTTTAAGACCCTAGGCAGCCCCAAAACTTTACCAAAACACTCAAGACTCAATACTCAACCAATCTAGATGATAGGCAACCTAAAAACTCATACTTAGCACACAATATATATGTGAAGCCAAACATCAATGAAGCAACATGTATAACAACAATCTTGCATTACATTCCAATTTCATCCAAGACATACTTAGGCATAAAAAGGCCCTTAAGGCACAAGTCACCACATATGAGGTTTGCATATACAACCAAAGCAACCTAAACGTCTAAAAGGCATGCCATCACACACAAGCATGCAACAAGATATAACATGTTTTACAAACCAAGTCAAAACATGAACATCAACCACATTTATGAGTCATACATCGCTCATATAAATACACCCAATTGCCCCATTGCTACACTACCACATTAATTACTAAAATCATACTTGAGCAACTACACTTGGAAAGCCCCTTCGCCTTGCTCCTTGCTAACACCACGCTGATGATTTGCATTGTTGAAAATGAGAGCGTAAGCTAGAAGCTTAGTGAGGATGCTCTAAAATCTAAAAACAACAACAATGCAAGGTCCAAGCATGCAAATCCTCAACCTCATATACAACATACATGGGCATCAACAAGTCAACCTAGCTAGTCTTTCAAGAGTCATAATAGGGCATCTCACATCATACTAAGCTCAACATATAGACCAACATCGCAATATCATAAGTATAAGAACAAGTCCATTAGTCACTATTAGTTTACCCGGATGTGCGGATTTAATCTCAACAACAACATTACCTCGGTGGGATTACACTCATCACCGGACCTTGCATGGGCGGGATTCCACTCATCACCACATGCCCTACGGATGAGATTCCACTCATCATCATGTAGAATATAAATAAATTTCTGGTGGAATATTACATCACCGTACTCCTCCTTGATGACTCAACGCCATCAAGGCCACGCGCGTTTTGACTCAATTGTGTGCACACTAATCCTAATGATCGATCATTTACACCCGGTAAGTTAATTAGTGCAAATTTCATTAATCACATCACACATCCACCAATTATATCACATATTCATCGTATACACATAGCAAGGTATACACATACAAATCAATCCATATTTCACAAGATCAAATAGGCAATGACATAGTAAGCATCAATAGAAATCAAGGAGTTAAACTACCAACTTAACTCCCACCTAGGAATGGCCTACCAAGCTCATCCCAACACATCCACTACACACACTTGAACCAACTTTAAAACAAATTTAAAGTTTTACTCACCACCCTTCCTTAGCAAGCCAAGCAAGCAAGCAAACCTCCTAATTTTCCGGATTCGGTCTCGATGCTTCTCCATTGTCTCCTCTTGTTTCTAGCCAATCAAAACACAACCATTACTCACAAATTTGATGCTAAAATCAGTCACCAACTTCAATCCATAAACACAAGCCAAACTTCAACAATTTCAAACCCAAACAATCACCAAAATTCTCATTTTCGTGCTCCCTTATTACCCAACAGAAAACCATGATTTCAAGCACCTAAATGACATCCAAATGGTCCCAAAACACTTTTCTGATATCCCTAAACCATCAGTCCTTCAACCCAACCCTAAAACTTACCAAAAATCCAATTTTTGACACCTCAAAAATGGCCCCAAAGACCCACTTCGGGTTTTCACCCAAAATCAACCATTTCAAGTTATTATGTGTATTTTGATGAGAACAAAACCCAACTCAACAATTTGAAATCAATTGAAAAACCCCTTAAAAATTCAAACTTTTATCAAATAATCAAAATACAAAAATGGGTAGTTTTAAAATCTAAAACCATGAAATTAAAGAGGATGATGAGGAGAGTGTAAATATGTAATTACCTTTAAAAATACTCTTGAATCAATGAAGGGATTTGATGGAATAGTGAATAAGGGTTTGAGAGGGGTTTCAGTGTTTCCAACGTGAAAAGCAAAGGGAGGAAGACAACACATTTTTTTTTGTTTTTGATTCAAAAAGTGGTATTCCACCTTTTTACCTTAATTACAAAAATGCCACTCTTTTTATTTTAAATCCCAATTAATCAAAGCCAAGGTCAAATTAAATTAAATGGGTTTTGATGACTCGAACCAACTCACACAACTAACTCCTAACCCCAAAACACAGGTGTTACAGAATATAAAAAACATCAATAAAATTAAATAAATTAATACCTAAATCATTCTCATAAACATTTATATTATCATTAGGGATAAGTCTACCACGTGCGACGAACACCGTTAAACACTACTAACACTGAACATTGTTGAACATCATTAAATTGATTAATAAAGATTAAAAATCAAAGACTCAACACATAATTATAAATTATTTAAAATAAAATTTTAATTAAATTATTTCTCATATATATTATATTTTAATTTTTTTAATAATTAGATCAAATACAAACCTTGGTCAATTTAAAAAATAAAAAACTCAAACACTAAACTATATACCATAAAACATAAACCATAAACTTGAAATCCTAAACCTTAAACACTAAATCCTAAATCTAATATTCAAATTTAAAGTTTAAGGTCCGAGGTTTAGGGTTTCAAGTTTATGGTTCATGTTTTAGAATTTATGAAAAATAATTTAATTGAAATTTTACTTTAAATAATTTATAATTGTATGTTGAATCTTTGATATTTTTAATTTTTACTAATAAATTTAATGGTGTTCAGCGTTAGTGGTGTTCGTAACTCGTTGTAGAATTTTCCTTATTGTTATATGTAGTTTTAAAATGACAACATAAGATTATTATAGTGATAATGCGGAGTAGATAAGATTGACAACTGGGTAGGACCTGCCAGCTCAGCATATGCTGTCTAAAAGTTTTTTTTTTAAACAAAATTCTGCCTTAAAGTTAACTATTTGACATTTCAACTTAAAAAAACACGTGCCAAATAAAATATAGCAAAAAGCCAAAAGAAAACTAACTTGGGTTGAAAGTGATATGTTGATAATTATAGATTAAGATAGGGTAAATATAATCTTTTATACCTAATTTTGGTATTTACGTGTAATATAGTATCCATTTTTTTGTAATTAGATACTTAGTATTTTTTGGTGTTAAGTATCTAAGTTTTTTTGTGTAATTAGATAGTTAACATCTTCAATTATACATGCTTAATTATTGGTCAATGCTTATAATTTTTACTTAGTTTAATTAAAGACGTAATATGTTATAAATCCAAAGTTTAGGCGTTAAAGTTCTAATTATGAACATGTGTAATTTAAAAAATATTCAATATCTAGTTGTACTAAAAAAAGTTAGGTACCTTGTAGAGCGTAGATGGGTTCTCTAAATTGAGTGCAAATATGCACTGCTAAGTTATAGTATTTAAGATACCGTCTCCACAGAGATTGGAAGCTGCTTCAATGATTAAATTCCTGCACAAGAAAAAGTAAAAACACAATTGAGTTGGGATTTGAATTGATTTGATTAAAACTAAAAGCAAGTAAATTAAAGGACTGAGAATTTCGATTGAGAGAATGAACCGGTATTGGAATGCTTCGTAGTGTGGATTTTGAATGTTTCGTCTTGGTTCAAGTGCTGCAAAATTGACTCCGCTGTCAAGGTGATGCCTTGGTAGACAACCCGCCACGGTAGAGACTGATGTGCTGCCCGGGCGGCTGAGTGATGCTTCAAAATTCGGCAAGGCTTCCTTCAGTGACTCCTCTTTATCCCTAAGTTGAAGTGTTGTTGGGGAACACGTCTTGATAATACCTTCCGGCGTGAATCTAGTGATGAACACCAACCAATTCTTAAGCCTCATTTAGCTTATGAACTTCTAACTTATCCCTAAGCCGAAGTAATTTCACCCCAAGTTGGATAAAATCGTGTTTACTCGTTTCGTGAGTCTAACTCTCTCGATATTAGAAAAATTGATAATTGCTCTCTCATCTCCCGATTTGATAGCAAACAAGAACAATGCCAAGAGTAAACAAACTTTGAAATTTTATTGCAACACTAAAAACCTAAAGGAATATAAACAATCTCTCACAACTACTCAACAAAACCAACCCTTAGCCTTAGGAAAAGTTTAGAACATGATGGTTGAATGGAAGCACTAGGGTTTTTCGAAAAGAAGGCTAGGGATATCTCTCCTAGTCGGTTACATCATATATATATAGGGTAAGGGTAAACAGCCTCTAGGGGACACATTACTTTAATATTGTTGTGAGAAACTTTTTTTTCTCAAAGTATTGTCCTGGGTAGATTAATTCCAGAACTATGGTTGTTTGAACAGTGAATTGAAGTCGGATTCAGCTGGTACCGACTTTGAGATTTTTTTTAAAGTCGGATTCAATTGGTGTCAACTTTGAGGTTTTTTCTCTAAAGTTGGATTCAGCTGGTGCCGACTTTGAGGTTTTTTTTACGAAATTCGGCTGCATTAAGTACCGACTTTGGGTACACTATTCAAACTGCCATAGTTTTGGAATTAATCTACACAGTGCAATACTTTGAGAAAAAAAGTTTCTCACAACAATATTAAAGTAAAATTTCCACCTCTAGGAGTACAAGTTGGAATTTAATTAAACTTCCTTGAACGCTTGAATCTTTAATTAAATTCCTCTTTGACTTCTAGTTGATTTCTTCTTCCATGGCTTTGACTTGGCTCTTCATTGACTCTTGGGCTCCGATTGGCTTGCAGATGGTCTCTAAAAATTAGCCTCTTTATGCTCTTCAAGTCGCCTACCACTTTGCCTCTATCGATCTTCTTTGGTCTCTGCCCCAGCGGCAAGTTTGCCCGCCTGGGCGGCACTCTATCAGCTTCTCTAGCTCAGTCTGGCTTCTGTCTGGAAAATGTGGGATTTGGCATCATCGCACGGTCTAGCCTGGTGACAAGTCGTCGTTTAACCGGTCAAAAATAAATAAATATTTAACATCTTTCAACAATAAATAAAATAAAGAAGTTGAGTAGATATAGGGAAAGAGGGTCGATCCGCATAGAGATTAGCTGGAATTATTGACTTGAATTTGTCGGATTTGTATTCCCAGGAATATCTGTAAAAACAAAGAAATAAAAAGGGGGTGATATGATTTTGAGTGAAGTAATAAAATAAAATCCAAGAATTAAAAATAGTAAGAAAAACCAAATATGAAAATTAGCCTCGAGCTAGCCTTGTCAATTCCCTCGATCATTGAAATATATTTTTACTCCGGGGATCATGTCGGTTACAGTCTACGAGGCCCAACCCGTCGCAACTTGCTTCTCTCTCTAGTAACCAATCCTCCCAAGACTATCTTTGAAGGTTGATTCTTAAACAAATTAACCACGTCTATCGCCGTTAAAATATTTAGTTTTGAAAGAAGGAAAAGCCCGACTCAGAAATTGTCTAAAAAAAGAATCGCTTCTGATTTTATCTTTCCTTAGCGGACTGCCGCTAAGAGTGTTCACAGGAAGTCGAAATTGCCACAGACCGATCCTTTCTCCCAACTATGTCTTTAAACGATTCCAGACCAACGAGCTCTTTTTGATTTGAAAAACGATTAAAAACTTTAGTAAGGCCGATTGCCAAACTATCTAAACAGAAAGATAAAAATGTATTCCCGAAGGAATTTAGGCAATGTTCAATTCTCACGATTAGAATTGATTTGGCTAGCTCTTGGCTCAAGAAATTTAGCTAAGCATGATATTAATTGTCATACTTAACTTGATTTTTGGAAAATAATTAAATAGCATAAGAAATGGAACAAGAAAATAAAGTAAAAGAACTTTTATTAAAGCTAAAAACGTTTCAAGCTAGAAGATGAAAACTAAAATGATTGATTATCTAAGCCTTTACCAAGGATGGTATTTATAGGCTTAGATTTACAAAGATAAGGTGATGAGATAATTTAAAATAATAAACAAAAGATAAAACAATTCAAATGTTTTGAAATTTAAATGCAGAAAATCTAAACGGATAAGCTGATAAGATCTCTTAGAACGTTCCAGAAGCTTCTAGAAGTCGCCACGTCACTGCCACGTCAGACGCGTCGTGCCCGATGTCGTGCCCATGATGCCAGTCATGACAGAATTATAATAAAAACTACAGAAATGCCCCATTTTCACTGCTATTTCCAGAATTGGGTTCCTGCACAAAATATAACAAAAACAGCATGTATTAAGCAGCAAGAAGTCCCAATAACTAGAAAAATAACAAATGAAATATGTCATATTTGAGAACTCATCACCTGGGGTGTTTATGTTCTGCCCTTCTTCCTCTTCTCGACTGCCGTCGCTGGTACCTGCTTGGGCGGGTATCACTTTGCTTATTTTCGCCACTGTCGAATTTGGATGGTTGTTGCTGCCTCGACGGGAAATCCGCCGTGGCAGCGTCTTGGCCATGTTTCACTTTCTTGGATGTGCTTCACTCAGTAGAGGCTTGCTTAGATCTGGACCATCGGGGGATGATTTTTGCACCTTCCCCCTTTCCTTCGTTGCCCGCACGACATCGCCTGCCCGGGCGGCATCACCTGCCAGGGCATCACCTGCGCATGTACATAACAACTAAAATGAATATAAAGAGCAAGCGACTTTAAACATGAATTTCAATGTTTTATGCAAAAAGGGTTGCAATGCAATTCAAACTGGTGTAGGTTTAGCAATAATTGTCATAGAAAGAGGGTGTAAATATAGAAATTTTACACACTTAACACACCCCAAACTCGGACTATTGTTTGTCCTCAAGAAATGCAAACCATCTATTGCCAAACCTTAGTTTTTATAAATCGTCTCTTTGGTCATACTTTTCCTTCTCTCTCCAAACCATGACGAAGAACGCTTCGGCCCTAAAATCTTTGGATGCCCTAGGAAATCCCTGGAATCAAACTATAAGATTTGTGAGTGTGTGCATGCATTGTGAACAAGATGATTATAAGGATTCTAAATAAACACTTAAGCATTAACCTACTTAACTTGGGTAATTTTTTTAATATTTAAGCAACCTAACCAATTAGAGCCAATTTCGGGCACCTCTAGTGATTAGCCTAGAGCCGGTTTTGGGAACCTCTAGGGCTTCCTTAAGCTAGAGCCAATGGTGGGCACCTCTAACTTTTTACCCAATTTTCTTTATAAGCTATTCTATGTCCTAATTGTACTAGAATTCCTTAAACCATGCAAGTCAAAAAGGTGTTTAAAGTTCTAATCTCATAGTGTGATCCTAAGTTATCTTCCTTTAAGCATCCTAAAAATAAAGGCTTTAAACAATCCTAAACGATGGTAAGAAGAGAGATTTCTATTGCCAAGAAAAAAAGATTTAATTAAAACTAAACTAAGGCAATTGATAGGAAATATTGCCAAGGCATAAGCTTTATTCGGTTAAGGTGATGCATGCAGTAAAAAAATTGAAAAATATTAAACAAAACTGCATTTTTGTGTCGCGGCATGTCAGTGCCTTGGCAGTGGAACCTACACCCCTAAACTCAAGAGGAGCATTTTCTTCAATGCATCAACAAACAAAATAAAAGCAACACGAGAAAAATAAAATTAAATTGATGGGGATTGAGAAGAGTCCTCATCGGTGTCGTGGACGATCAATTTTCTCTATGATGTATGCTTGGTCCTTTTGCTTGTGTGCAATGATTGTTGGGGCTTCATCAGTCTTAGTTTCCTGAGCATCCTCATTATGTGATGTCGAGGCAGTAGGCACTGCCGAGGCATTAGTTGTTGCCGAGGCATGCGTTGTTTCGTCCGTTTTGACAGCGGCTTTGAACAAATGTTTTCTTCTTTGGGTGAGCTTGGGCTTGCCATGTTTTTGAGGTTGTTGGCCATGGTGATTTTGTTTCTTGATGTGGAAAATAAAGAAAACCTGAAAAACTAATTATAATAAAAACAAATAAAGTATCTCCTAAAATAACCGAAAATAAAATAAAGGTGCAAAAATTAAAAATAAAAAATCAAAAACTCTTAGAAAGAGCATTTTCATGCATCTTCTAAGGTTACCGTATATTCGAGAAAGCTTGAAGAAGGTCGTTTCCGATACTTCTTATAGTCCATCTGCACCCTCCATCGAGTGACTATATTGCCCAAAAAGAGTTGGACCAATGTGCTCGCAGCTACTCCCTTTTAGCGTTACCATGGTGGATGCATCTTTCTTTCGTGTTCCCTTATAGTCCATGTATATGCTCCACCTTGTGACTTTTTCTAAAGACATGAATATATTATTATGAAAATTTATATCATTATCCAACCATTTACTTACCTCATTCTCGTTAAAATCTGTCATGGCTGGATGTAGCCTTCGTTGCTGGGGCAACTACTGCAGCAGCAAATTGCCATGGAAATCTTCTACCATAATTCGGTGCAAGTCAAGGGGATAACCAAATGTCTGAAAAGCTTCATGAATCCAACCATTGTTTTCTTTAGGCCCCTCGAACATCTCCTTCAGTAGATATTTTGATAGCTTCAATTCTACCAACGTTGGTTCCTTAAAGAATACTTGTAATGGAAGAGATGAGTTTTTAAAGAATTCAAAAGGTTCAACCATTACCTGCTCATATTCTATTGGCAGAGTATTGTCGTCTCATTGATCTCTTGTGTGGTCGTGCAATTTTGAGAGTGTGGTTGCCGCCTCAGCAGTCGTTGTCGCCTCGGCAACGGTTGATACAACATTCTCAATACTTTTCTCAACCTTGCTAAGCATTGTTGTGGCATTGCTCTATTCAGGCTCCTCAATCTTTTTCGAGGCAATTTGTTGCTCAGGCTCATCATGTGTTGGGCAGTCACTCTTATTGGTATCCTCTTTTCCTGGAGGTTTTAATTGTTCCCCGCACCTTGTGGAACTCTCTTCGCTTTTCTCCACGACCTCTTGCCTTGAGACTTCAGTATCCCTAGGAATGGGTTGTTGGTGCATGTTATTCATGGCATATGTGGATTTCCTCAATCGATCTTTCGATTTTCTCATGAGTTCAGCCATCTTGGCTATACACACATCCATGGAATTTAATAGCTCTTGACGAGGACTACATTGCCATGACATATCTGTTGTCGTGACACTTTGTTGCTCATAAGGACTACATTGCCAAGGTATGTATGTTGCTGCGGAAGCAAAATTGTCATGGTAGAAAAAATTTTAAGATTGTTGATCGTACCATGAAGAATCTTGATGTTGGTTCCATCTCGGTCCGTCCATGTATTCACCGAAAAGATGAGGGCAACTTTGAAACACATGATTTCCTTCACAAAAATTGCAAGAATTTTCCAACATCAACTCTCGAGTGTTTTTTCTTGACATGTTGATGCACTTGAACTCGTATTGCATTTGAAATTTTTATTTTTTTAAACAAAAGAAAAACTAAATAAAATAATGCAAGAAAATAAAGATTAGTGCAGAAAAATAAAAACGAAGTCTCTATGGCCAATTCCCGGTAACGGTGCCAAAAAGTTGTAGAGCGTAAAGAAGTTTTCTAAATTGAGTGCAAGTGTACACTGCTGCCAAGTTATAGTATTTAAGATATCGTCTCCACAGGGATTGAAAGTTACTTCAATGATTAAATTTCTGCACAAGGAAAAGTAAAAACACAATTGAGTTGGGATTTGAATTGATTTGATTAAAACTAAAAGCAAGTAAATTAAAGGATTGGGAATTCAGATTGAGAGAATGGGCCGGTATTGGAATGCATCGTAATGTGGATTTTGAATGTTTCGTCTTGGTTCAAGTGCTGCAAAATCGACTCCGCTGTCAAGGTGATGCCTTGGCAGACAACCTGCCGCGGCAAAGACTTATGTGCTGCCCGGGCGGCTGAGTGATGCTTCAAAGTTCGGCAAGGCTTCCTTCAGTGACTCCTCATTATCCCTAAGTTGAAGTGCTATTGGCGAACACGTCTTGATAATACCTCCCGACGTGAATCTAGTGACGAACACCAACCAATTCTTAAACCTCTTTTAGCCGTTAAACTTCTAACTTATCCCTAAGCCGAAGTAATTTCACCCCAAGTTGGATAAACTCGTGTTTACTCGTTTCGTGAGTCTAACTCTCTCGATATTAAAAAAATTGATAATTGCTCTCTCCTCTCCCGATTTGATTGCAAACAAGAACAATGCCAAGAGTAAACAAACTTTGAAATTTTATTGCAACACTAAAAACCTAAACGAATACAAACAATCTCTCACAACTACTCAACAAAACCAACCTTAGCCCTAGAAAAAGTTTAGAACATGATAGATGAATGGAAGCACTAGGGTTTTTCGAAAAGAAGGCTAGGGATATCTCTCCTAGTCGCTTACATCACATATATATAGGGTAAGGGTAAGTCGCCTTTAGGAGTACAAGTTGGAATTTAATTAAACTTCCTTGAACGCTTGAATCTCTTTAGATCTTTAATTAAATTCCTCTTTGACTTATAGTTGACTTCTTCCTCCATGGCTTTGACTTGGCTCTTCATGGGCTCTTGGGCTCCAATTGGCTTGCAGATGGTCTCTAAAAATTGGCATCTTTATGATCTTCAAGTCGCCTACCACTTTTCCTCTGTCGATCTTTTTTGGTCTCTGCCCCATCGGCAAGTTTGCCCGCCTGTGTGGCGCTCTATCAGCTTCTCTAGCTCAATCTAGGTTATGTCTGGCAAAGGTGGGATTTGGCATCATCGCACGGTCTAGCATGGGGTGTTTATGTTATGCCCTTCTTCCTCTTCCCGATTGTCGTCGCCGCTACCTGCTTGGGCGGGTATCACTTTGCATATTTTCGCCACTGTCGAATCTGAATGGTTGCTGTCGTGGCGGCGAGAAATCTGTCGTGGTGGCGTCTTGGCCATATTTCGCTTTCTTGGCTCTGCTTCCCTCAGTAGAAGTTGGCTTTGATTTGGACCATCGGGGGATGATTTCTGCACCTTCCTCCCTTTCTTTCATTGCCTGCATGGCATCGCCTGCTCGGGCGACATCACCCGCCAAGGCATCACATGCGGCATCACCTGCCAGGGCATCATCTGCGCATGTACAAAACAGATACCAAACAATACCGTTTTCCACCAAATAACACGAATATAAAGATCAAGCAGCTTTAAACATGAATTTTAGTGTTTTATGCAAAAAGGGCTGCAATGCAATTCAAATTGGTGTATGTTTAGCAATAATTGTCATAGAAAGATGGTGTAAATATAGAACTTTTACACACTTAACATACCTAATTGCACAAAAAAGTGAGGTACCTAATTGTACAATCAAAAAAATTAAATACCTAACTTTCCCATTAATATAAAAGTTAGATAGGGCATCTTTAATATTGTTCATTTTTTCACATCATTTCACTAAAATGGTGTGTTTTGGTCACTATTCATTCTCCAACCCAACATCATATTCCAAATTTCTCATGCCACCATGTTGGTGTTGTTCACAGTGTCACACCATATTTGATGTGGAGCTGTAGTAACACCAAATCTTTTTAAATTAAAAGAAAATGTGTTATAGTGCAAAGTTTGGAGTTAGTCTCTTCACACCAAAATAATATTAAAAATCTTAGTTTGCACCATTTTAGTACAAATATTGGAGTTGATCTCTTTACACCAAAATAGTGTTATAGTGTTAGTGAAGGTTGGAGATACTCTTAATTGCACCCAAAAAAATGAGTTCAGCATCACATTGCTCATAAATGCGAGAAGTTGGGTATCAAAAGTTATATTTACTTACGGCTTTTTCTAACCTATGCATACATGCATAGGTTAAGGGTCAACTAATAGCTTGTATTAATTAGAAGATTCTACTTAAAAAAATAACAATAATTTAATGTAATACAAAACCCTAAAATATTCTACTGAAAAATCTCATTTAATGTATTAGGGTATAGGATTTAGGGTTTTATGATTTAATGTTTAGTGTTTTAAGGGTTTAAGGTTTTATGGTTAGAGTTTTAGGTTTTTATGGTTAAAGTTTAGGGGTTTATGGGTATGGTTAGGATTTAAGGTTTAAGTTTTAAGGTTTAGTGTTAGTGTTTAGGGTTTAGGGTTTAGGGTTTATTGTTTATGGTTTAAGGATTATGGTTTTAGGATTATAGTTTAGGGTTTTAATAGAATCTTTTAATGTAACCCCCTAGACCCGCCTATGCGTTATACGGATCCTAGGAAGTCACATTAGGGTCACCGGAGCGACCCACGATAAAATTTCAAATAAACAAATTTGTTGGACCATTTGAAATCATAAATCAAGTTTTGAATTAAAATACAATTTCAGAAAAACATTTTAGACAATGTAACAAAAATATGATACAAATTATTATTTCAAGTTCAAACTTGAATATAAATCAAAACATGACATACATGCCCTCTAATTATACAGATACCATACTCCGTAAGCAAACCGAAGAAACTCTCATACCGATGTTGATAGCTGCGACATAATTGATCTTCTAACATGTGATGGAAAACACAACGTGAGCTTTGGAAAGCTCAGTAATACAAACTACCAGGAGATGCTAAAAGCACAAGTAGGTATATGGCAAGCTTTACATTGTCATGAAGAACTGGGCAACGGTAAGCTCAAATTACGACTCGAGATTTCAGAGGAGCATTATACCAGAAGGTAACATAGTTGTTCTTTATTTGATCACCCGAACCTTAAGAGATAAGTCTAAAGCCGGGGATATAAAGAGATTCCAATTTCAAAAGTTGAATCAAAGAGTTCAGAGTGGTCCGTTAAGCGCGAATTGTAAGTTTACGGGGAGTTCAACTTTGATATATTAATTTAACATGGTATGTTCAGAAGAGGTCAGAAAGTTTTATTAATTTACTTAACTACCCTCCAACTGAACTCCAAAATACAATTCCCCCTGAGCTGCATACATAAGGTTTTACCCTAGGCTTGAGGCTTAGGAGTCTACCTAAGGGAATGCCTTAGGTCCAGAAAGACTTACCCTAGGCCCGTGGGCGTATGAGCTTAGGTTCAGAAGGACTTACCAGCGCTGAGCCTACAAATCTTCATTCATATCACAGGTAATGTACCCAATGTGATTTCAGTTTATATTCAGAAGACATCATTACAAAAAATAGATGTCATATCTATTTTTATACTAGAAGAAAAATGTCAAATTATTATTATTATTATTATTATTATTATTATTTCCTATTCAATGTCATATATCAGGTATATTTTTCATATCAAAGGTCAGAAAACCAGAGAATTGCTTCCCTTTCGAATAACAGAGTTGTACTTTTAATTTTTAGCAAATGGTATTGGTTTAGAACAAAGAGTATGTAACCCTCTCGTCCCGGTCTGGTCGGCTGACCGGTCCGAGTAGGCTACACGAGGAAAACCGATGTGAAACCCGTTAAGGTCCCACCTCGGTTAGCAACCCTAGAAAAAAACTTTTCATTATTATTATCCCTTCTAAAGGCATTATTGAATCCTATGTGAGGAAGGCAACAACGGAAGAACATACGTGTAACACCCGGGTTTAGGGGCCGGGTGAAAATAATATTAAAATATTATTCGGGTCCGGTTTTATAATTTAAATAAATTAAATAATGGTTCGGGTTTCGTTTTCAAAATTAATTAATTTGATGTTGACTAAATTTTGGAATTTAAAACCCCAAGTGACCATGGGAAGCATGCCCTTGTGAATAACCAATTTCATTAAGGGCAAATGGGTCATTGGGCTTTTAACTTAAGACAAAATAAACCAAAAACCCCATTTCTTCACTTTCTTCTTCTCCCTTCACTTTCAAAATATCAGAAAAAACCTCCCCAAGCCATTGGAGCTACTGTTCCATCATCTCCCTTCTTCATTTCAACTCCGTTTTGAAAGGTAAGAGTACTTTTGACTTCTCCTCATCATCCCCATCCTAAAAGTACCATTCATTTTCGTTTTCATGAAGTTTTGAGAAAATAGAAACTTTGAAAATCTTGATTAAAAATGGTGTCTTTATGTTGCAAAGTTAAATGTTTTGATTTAATATGATTAGTAATGAAGTATAGAGACCAAATGATACTACATATATGAATTTCGGGTGTTTTGGACCAATTTTCGGAATTTGTCTTGAGAGGGTTTTTAAAGTATGTTTCGAGGCTGTTTAAGGTTGGATTTCGGGGGCTGTAGGTAGTATGATATATGAGGATCATTTTGGGTGCAATTGAGGCTTATTTGGGTGCTTGAAATAAGAGTTTTCGGTGGGTCAAGTGGGCTGCTCGAAAATCCTGTTTTTGGTCTTGCTTTGAGTGTTGAATGCTTGGTAATGATAATCCGGGCTAGTTTCGATGACAAGATATTGATTGTGGATGTTTTGTTTGTGTTTGGGTTTGATTAGAGTCAAGTTTGGGCATCGGTGAAGCATTGGAAGTGAATCCGGAGAATTGAAGGTTGTTGCTTGCGTGGTCTTGAGCTTGGAAGCTTAGGTGAGTGGTTAATGCTTTAATTTGATTTTCTAAGGTTGGTTCGAGTACGTGGATGTGGAAATGGTTTTCAAGAATAGTTTTGGTTCAAAGGTGATTTTGGAAGTGGTTTAGTTTTGGCCTTGAAAATGATTTAAACTCAAGAGTAAGTTGTTGTGAATTGCCTCTTTAAATTCCTTTTTTTCCATTTGTTTTCATTACTTGTGGTGATGTTTTGTCAAGCATGAAATTTAAATAATTTAGAAAGAAGTATGATTGCTTAATATTATATCGTTGATCATGTATGGTGGTATTAATGATGTTGTTGATATGCCTTGTAAGGTGTGAGTAAGTTGGTGCAAGTTGTGCACGAAAATGGTGAGTAAGACCATTCGTAATCGATAAGATTCCAAGTAGTAAGTGATGCTATTGTGGATTTTGTTACATCTTGTTTTGGTTGTGCATGATATAGTGAGTACATGTCGTATGGTAGTAATTGTGCATCATGTTGCATGGTTGGTGTCGAACCTCACGTGATGGTTGTCGTTGCTCCGGTGATGTGTAGTCCCGCCGGTAGCAAGTGGTATAAGACTCCGGTGATGTGTAGTCCCGCCGGTAGTGACTAGTAGAAGAGTACTTTGATGTGTAGTCCCATTGGAAAACTACTAGTCGAAACGGTGATGTGTAGTCCCACCGTGTGTGTTTTGGTTATGCTTGTGCATGCCATGTAATGTTCATGTTGTATCTCACTATATCATTGTCTTCATATTGTCTTGCTTTAATCTAGGATTATGTCCTCACGCATACCATGAAGTGTAATGCCATGTTAAATGCCTACATTGTTGAATTGTGGTTGAACTTGCATGTTAGTAAGATGATTAGATAGTTGAATGGATCTTTTGGTGTTGGCCTTTATTTAAAGAAAACTTTGAACCCTGCATTGTCGTAGTTATGTTTTAGAGCTCCGCTCACTAAGCTTTATGCTTACGCTCTCCTTTTTCCGACAATACAGATCCTTAGCTTGGAGTTAGCAAGGAGCAAGATAAGGGCGTCCAAACGTGTGGTGGTTTGCTTAAGTATGGTTTAATTAAGTAATGTAATAGTCTAGCAATGGGAAATGCTACGTATTTTAGGAGCTTGTATCTAGACTCCTTTGTGTTGGCTTATTGTTGTTAATGCCTAATGTTGATGTTTGAATTAATTATGGATTGTATGCATGTAATACCTTGTTGATTGTTGGTGTGTATGGTGGCATGTCTATAGACGTTTAGGTTGCCTTGTTATAGTGCAAACCTCTTTATGCTTATCATGTACCTTTTAAGGCCTTTGAGTTTTATGTATGACCTTATATGTTAAATTGCCCCTTTGTGATGTCATGTATGGATGCTTAGATGGTGTTAGATTGCTAAAGTTGCTTGATTATATGTGCGCCTCTTTGTGTTGTTTAATGCCCTTGGTTCTTGTGGAAGCATGTTTTATGGTTGGTTTGCCTTAGGGATTGATGTTAGTGTGTTGGTTGAAGTGTTAGAGGGATTTAGGGGCCTCCTTGTGCCTTAAATCAGCTCAAACCTGCCTTTTCGTAGCTGGGGTATCGATACCGTTGGACTGGTATCGATACTGCCCTTTGGTTTCAGGCCTCGTGTATCGATACTCGAGGGAGAGTATCGATACCTTTTTGGCCACTGGAGCCACTGTCGATTTCGGTATCGATACCGGCCTCGAGGGTATCGATACCGTTGTCTTAGCTTTGACCGTGGGAAGTCAACTTTTGGAGAGGGTATCGATACCCTTGAGGGAGGTATCGATACTGTCTCCTCAGGTTGACCAAACCCTGTTGACCTAGTCAAGGGGTATCGATACCCCCCTAAGGGTATCGATACCGCCTGCAGTTTAACTTTAAAAATGGGCTTTTAGATGTTAGTTTGGGTTCGTTTGACTGCTTTGTAAATATCGTTCCGCTGTATGATCACTTAGGATGTAATTTTCATCTAGACAAGTTTAAAATGAAAAAAAAATAGGGTTGCTAACCGAGGGAGAGTTCCTTAGGGAGTTTTCACTCGGTTTTCCCCGTGTAGCTCACTCGGACCGGTCATCCGGCCAGACCGGGACGAGGGGGTTACAATACGAGACAAGACAACCCAATAGTTCATCAAAACAGTCCACTTTAACCCTTTACCGCAGGCCGTATCGAAACGCCCTTAGGGTGTTTCGATACGTCTTGACTTGGTCAACTGGCCAAAGTCAACATGATGAGTCTGTTTCGAAACAGGGGTGACCCGTATCGAAATGATCACAACAGTCAACTTCTCGTGGTCAACGAGATGAAGGCCATTCCGAAACGCTAAGGCTTGTTTCGATACATCAATTTATCGTCAAAATCTCAGATTTCCAGTGGAAAAATCGTATCGAAACGTTCCTTAGGCGTATCGAAACGCCTGGCTAAAAACAAAAGGGTCGTATCGGAACGGGGTCGACCGTTTCGAAACACCCTCTGTCTGCATATTTGTTTTAGCTGGTTTTAAGGCACAAGGATGCCTCAAAACCCCACTAAAGCCTCTCACAACACACAAGCACAAACCTAAGGCAAGACCACACTTCTACAAACATGTTTAACACACTTCAAGCATATAAGAACCAAACATTAAAGGAACCAACATCAACAACGTGTGAATCATACATAGCATTGAAGGTTCATGCTTCACAAGGAAAAAACTTGAGCATTAAAGATAGGCATCCAACACAAGATCATACATTCACTATGAGGAAGCATACATAGCTTTTAAGGTTACATGCCTTAGCCAACAAAACATATAAGCATTCAAGACATGCAACATAAACAAGGTTTACAATTAGACATTTAAGATAGGTAATTTAAACATGGTTTACAAGCAAACCAAGGCAACCAAAGCCAACCAACATCAACATGCAACAAGGCATTCACATCAACAACACATATCCCATTGCTTGACTATTACATTCTACAATTTAAAGATCATACTTGAGCTAACCGTAAGCAACACTTGGAGGCCTTTCCTTGCCCTTGCCACCCACAAGCTAGTGATCTGCATTGTCGAACAAAAAGGAGCGTAAGCATAAAAGCTTAGTGAGGGTATGCTCATAAAATAAACCTTCGACAATGCAGAGTCCAAGCACGAGCAAAAATCAAGATAGAATGCATGGTCTTACCTCCAATCCTCAAAAGCCAAAATAAAAGATGATGCATGAGCATATTATCAAGGTCGTGCCATGCTCAACAAGTCCATAACCACAACATATAGAAACACATATAACCACATATGGGCAACATAATCCACAATCCGTATTGGCACCTAGCTATGACTCGAATACGCGGATAACCGTTGGAACTCACATCCAACAACACAACCATTACCTGACGGTGGGATTACACACATCACCGTTCACGCGGAGGGGATTCCACTCATCCTCACGCCTCATTTCACGCGAAGGGGATTCCACTCATCCTCACGCCTGTCGATGGGATTCCACTCATCACCGACGAATATATATAAGAAGATTTCCAGGCGAACCCGTACTCCATCTTGATGACTACCATCATCAAGACCACGCGTGCATTTTGACTCACGTGTACACACTAAACATCCTAATGATCGATCATTTGTACCCAAGCATACTAGTGTCAATACTACACATTTCATTAATTTTTCTCAATATCATTTCATACAACTTCTGTGCTTAGCACGTACTCACCAAGACTTACCGTCATGCACAAACCACATTTCCATGCCTAGCATGTACTCACCATGATCCTCCGATCATACAATCACCTCTTAATATCATTTCACATGTCAACACTACATGTATATCATTAAAACAATTATTGCATCATATTTCATACATATGTATATCTCCATCATGTTTATCATCAACATGCATATAACAATGCATTAAGTCATGCCTCAACATACATGTATAACCACGTATACATAGCCACCATAAACACAATTAAACATGAGGCATAAATCAACACTTTAAAGATCAACCAAGGTCTCTAACTAAAGCTTAGGATTAGGCTACCACTCTAATCCCAACTCTAGGTGGGTCTACAAGCCCAACCTAGCCCACATGCTTGAACCAACACTTGAAAATCATTTAAAAATATTTAACCACTCATCTTCATTTCCAAGCTCAACACCAAGCAACCAACACCTTCAAATTTCCGAATATATTCCCGAGGCTTCACCAACACAAAATCTCGCTTGTAATCACCTCAACACAAGCAAAACAACTTCAAATCAACTCAAACATCAAAGTAGCTAATTCGGAATACTAATCAAACACCAAACACAACAATTCAAGCCATGAACAATCCCTAAAATCACCAAACCCGAGCAGCCCTTATACCCAATCCAAAACTCATGTTTTCAACCTTTTTAGCACCCTTAAATGCTTCCAAAACAACCCCCAACTATTACCCTAACATCAACCCTCAATTTCCAACACAAACCATACCCAAAACTCAACTAAAACCCTCATAAAACCCCACCAAAACCCAATTTCGGGAATTCTTATAAAACACTTCAAAAATTATATATATTGGTCCATTTGGTTCATAAACACCATATCTAACAATATTACATCAAAATCTTAAGTTAAAAATAATAAAGATGTCATTTTTATTCAAATCTTCCAAAAACCCAAATTCTAAAACTTGAACCAAAATGAAATCTAATTGTACTTTTAAAGAGAGGAAGATGAGAGCAAGTCGGAAATGTAATTACCTTTCAAAAAGCTTCAAAAATGGAGGCACAATTTGATGGAAAAGCACAAAGGGGAAGGAGGGGAAACTTGACGTGAAAATGGAGAAGGGTGGGGAAGAAGATGATTTAAATGGGTGTTTTAAAAATAAAAGTGTTTTTATTTTGCAAGTCTCATTATTTACAAGAATGCCATTAATGAGATGGTCATTCTCATCTATTCTAAAATCCATGGGATTTGATTCCCAAAACAATTTAAATCCAACATAATTATTTGCTTCGAATATATGAAGCCTAAAATAATAAATTATTATTTTTAATTATGAAACCGAAACTTGAACCATTATTTTTTTTTATTATTTTCTCCCGGCCCCCAAACCCGGGCGTTACAGAGTATTTACGAATACATAGTACGTGCCTTACGACTCAATTTATTTTTGAGAAACACTCGATAAGTATCAGAAAGAGGCATTCGACAATCTTTGGACGGATTTCAGAATGAGATACCTACGAATAGGGGAGTTCGATAAAACGACTCGGACCAAACATCGAAAGTTGATGCATCAGGATTATCGGGATTTTAGATATATCGTGAGCAAATCAAACGTTACAACTTACGAGGGTATTATGGTCGTTTTGACCTTCATGGGTAATTTGATAATTTAGACAAACCAAGCATAAGCAACGATACACAGAATTCAAGAATTCGAGTTACTCTTTAGGTTTTCGAGTCCCTTGAACTGGTTAGAACCCAACAATACGATGTTTATTATTTAATCGGATAGGTACGCCTTAAACATTTGTTTCGCAGAACTGACCACAACGTACAACCAAAAGTAGTTCACCTTTCACCAATCGCCCACTAAACTTATTACCAGGAATCAAGCATATATTCGAACGATATTTTCCAAGTATTCGAACATGTGCAATGCACTTGAACTCATTCCAAAACATCGAATGTGCCTTATGAGAACAAATATCTCTTACTATTAACTATGTACTTTCTCCCAATAAATTGTACGCCTTCATATGGTACTCCTCCAATATCATCTTAGTGTCAGAAACGACCAACAAACACATGTCGTATGTTACCACTTTTTGTTTGAGCCATTACATGGTTGGCTTTATTCGGAGTTCTCAATTCCATGTCTTAGAAATATTCTCAATCGTTATAATATCCGAGGGTATTTCAAACAATCCGATGCTCGAAGGTGCTACGATTGTTCAGAGTCTTCTGGTCCTTCCAACTATTCATTCATTTAAGTTCTCGAGGGTAAAACCATCATTTTTGATTAATTTGGCAACTGGTGCCGATGATAGATTATTCTTATTCTTTTTTTTTGTCATTATGGATATTCTGATTAGTTCAACGTCATTAGTATTTCCAAACATTTTAGTCATTTCAATCAATTCAGTAATTTACGCAACTTGGACTAATTCACATACAAATATTTTCTCGCAAATGTCTTCAGAGATTTATTCAATTTCAAATAAAATCTGAGCAATTTACAATCTTAAAGGTGAAGCCTCGTTATTATAACTTCTCAAGCCAGTTTCAAGATTTTCAGAAGAATTAGTTGATACACCGGATCTAGTGTAGATTCTTAGACCACTTTCATTGATTGGGGTATTTTAGTCATTTTCACACATCAATGGCGCTTTTGTAATTCATTGGCCAACATAATCAGGTTTGGAGATCAACCGTTTTTATTAATCGCTTACTGAACTCGAAAGTCTTCGATTTATCAAACCTCTTATTCGAATCTATGCCTTGGCCACTAATATGCTTATTTCTTAATTGATCGACATTGGCAGAATTAATCATATGCTCAATCATGGTCGTGCAAGCATTAACCGAATACCAACAAGTTTTGAAAGCATGCAGAAGGTAGTAATGTATTACCTTGAATCCTTGCTATATCAGTCGACTCTCGAATGACATTCAAACTCTCTTGAACCCGAATTTGACATCCTTCAAAATCTCGTATTCAAGAAACCGAGAACACCTTCAATTATACAAATTCCCATTTTAGTCCTTATTCAAAGTACTCTTAATTGAATAAATAAATATATATACAAGTTCGGGTTCAAGGTCAGATTCGGAGGCTTTGGGGTCAGAATTTCACGAAACGAGCTTCAAAAACGGACTCCAGACGTCGAAAAACATAAAACGAGAGTTTTCGGTAAAGTTGACTTTTTGGTCAACGGTCAAAGTCAACACTGACGTCATGATGACATCAGCATGTCAATGATGACGTCACTGGTCAACTGGGTCGACTCGATTGAGTTGACTCGAACGGGTTGACTCACTGAGTTGACTTGAAAGGTTTGACTCGGTCAACGGGTTAACGAGTCGGGTCAAACTCGGGTCGAGTCAAGCGAATCGGACACGGGTTAGGTCGAGTCTGAGCTCTGGGCCGATCGGTTCAACTGGTTCGGCCGATTTAGATTGCAAAGGGCTTGATTTGGTTGAGCCCAAACCGACTTAATCGGTTCAGGCCCGGTTCAGATGTAAACCGGGTCTCACCTTGCTTCACCAAAATCCTCGCCGGCATTCACGAGCTTTCTCACCGGCGACTCCATTGACATCAATCTGCCAAAAAACCAAAGCCCATGAGACACCTTGCTCAACCAAACCGAAAACCTAACGATCTATACCGAAAAACAGTCGGAACTTACCCAAAATGATTCGAAGTCGTCGGAAAACTTACAACTTCGATGAGGCCTCTCTCGTTGTCGGATGGGTAGTTCGTCGGCTGGGTTCTACTCGCTGTCACGTCAAGGGCTCAGATCTGGTGCCCGTTTCACAAACGACCGGCAACCGAGGCCGAAAAAAGCAAGAAACAGCGGTGACGATTGGGTTTCCCGCAGCAGCTTCAAACGAGGTTTGCCGACAAAAGGCGGCTCGACTACGCGCGTGGTGGTCATGGCTGGGATCGTGGCGACGTGACGCCTCCAGTGACGGAGATGGACGGCGGGCGATCGAGAAGGTGAAAGGTCACTTTTAAAAACCCAAGCAATTTGATTTTTTGTTGTTATTTTAGAATGTGCATTGGTTTCGGGTAGGTGAGGAGTCTCAATTTTATTCGATGTTGAAATAGACAATTAAACCATAGTTCAATAAAAAACAGGAGTAAACTAAACCATGATTTGTCTTAGCTCAGATGGTTAAAGCTTGGGTTTACCAAGCATAGGTCATAGGTTCAAACCTTTACAGCCACAATTACCAAATATTATTATTTTTTAGGCCTCTACTTTTTATTTTAGGGTGTTACATTTAAGGTTTTTTAATACATTAAATGATTGTTATTTTTTCAAATAGAATTTTATATTTAATATAAGTTTTTAAATAACCTTTAACCTATGCATGTATGCATAGGTTAGACAAACCCTTTACTTATTAAAATTTGAGATGAATTTATCATTTAATTAATATTTTTTCCTTTAAATAAATTTTTATTTAATGCGTACCCAAATAAACATTTTGTTAAAAATATAAGTGCATAGGGATCAACGAGGGGTACTAGAGGAGTAGTCGCCCTCCTTGAAAATTTCAAACATTCATATGGTTTATGTTTTTTTTAGTTGATGATCTATTTTTGCACTCCCCTAAAATTTTATAGTTTTGCGCCGTTTAATTTTAAGTATAACTTTTTAATAATTCGCACATTTGACATAAAATCATGCATATGTCCCTATAAATACACCAAATATTTTAATAATAAAAAAATATATAACAATATATGCTAAAAACTAATGAGTTCCTTAAGTTTACAGATTACTTTAATTAATTAGTGAGATAGTTAAGTTTAATTTGATTGAAAACTCAAATCATCTAAGTTATAGATGAGTCTGCCACGCTCGACGAACACCGATGAGCGCCACTAACGACAAGCACCGATGAGCACCGTTAATTCAATTTACAAATATTAAAAATATAAAGGATTCGCCGTATAATTATAAATTATATAAAAATCAAAAGGTAAATTAATTAAAATATATTATTTTATTTTAATTTTTTAAACATAGATCAAAATACTTATCTACTCCTAAATTACAAAACCCTAATTTTTGTTTATTTAAAATTCAAGCCGCTTTCGCTGCGGTTTCAGCCGTAACTGTATAATAAGTTGTAAGTTTCTCATTGATGAAATATGCTTTAGGTTTAATGCTATAGGGAAAAAAGGAGAAATTTTGTTGCTTGAGGATACTTTTGCTTCACATTGTTCTTTTTTAGCCTTTTATTTTAGTTGTTATTGCTGGGAAGAAAAATTGTATATTGCATAGAAAGAGCATTGCATGCAAGTATGTGGACAATGATCTCTCTTGTACTTAAAAAGAATTCCACTAAACATTATATCACAGATATTTAAATCCAATATGAGTACTATGTTTTGATTTTCATTTTACACTCAGTGCTTTTGCTTTAGCTGTGTGGAGTTAGAGGGGTGAAAACGCGGCTGTTCAGGCATTGTTTTGGCAAGCAAAGAAAGGGTTTTCAGTTTTATTAGCATTCGAATCGGAGAGATATAAAAATACAGCCATCATGCTTGCTAGGAGATTCGCTTTCGACTGCAATGTAAATCACGAATTCAATTTATATCTATTAAGAAACCACCGCTTGAATTTAAAATCAACAAAAATTTGGGGTAGATATGTATTTTGATCTATGTTTAAAAGAAAATTAAAAGTAAAATAATATATTTTAATTAATTTATTTTTTAATTTTTATATAATCTATAATTATACGTTGAGTTATTTAGATTTTAAATCTTTACAAATTAAATTAATAGTGCTCATCGGTACTCGTCGTTAGTGATGCTCGTTGAGCGCTGTAAAGTTTCCTTAAAAATTTTTCAATAATAAATAAGATGATGGAATTCGCAATTAATTAAAAAATTATTAATATATATACTATAAATAAATAGAAATGGAAATATTATTTTATTATTAAATAAATTCATATTATACTCTTCTAAATTCAACATATTTACATTTCAAATGAAGGGAGAAGTGGTTTACAATTACAACTTTACATCATAATTGGCGTTCATTGTTGGCGCATGAAGTATGTGGCAAGCACGGTTTCTTTACTCTTTTTTATTATTTTATTTTTTGTAAAAATTCAGCAAATTTTCCTACCATAAACTCCGACCAAAAACAAAAGAAAATATTTCAGAGAGAGACAGCAATTGATTGGAGAGAGAAAGAGAGAGAGTTGTCTGGAAAAAAAATACCTGTGAAAGGACTGGGGACCTTGTTTTTCTCTTGAGATAAATCATTCAGCTTTCGATCGGAAATTTTGGTCTGATTTTCTGTTTTTCTTCAACTTTCTGTCTGTAAGAAAATTCCCCTGTTCATGTTTTTTTCAATTCCGGACGGTACATTCACAATTTGCAGAGATGCAGCTGGCATCGCTGGTAACATGATCTTCTTCTTTGCTTTTTTATCTTTCTTCTTGTGGACTTGATTTGTTTTCGTTAGAATACTGAATTGATTACAATTTTGTTAATTGTTTTTGGTTGTTTGATTGAATTCAAAATGGCCCATTAATCCATTCTTGAAGATGAACTGATTTGATCACAAAAGTTTCCATTTTTTGATTGAGCTCATAGTGACCCATTAGTCCATTCTTAAAGATTTTGGAGCTTAAAGGAATTTATTTTCTTATGAAGCTTAGAGAGCTTGATTTTGTTCTTCAAACTGCCAAAAGTTTTATTATTTATACTGAATTGATTCTTCAAAGAGTTGTGATCGTGTTCTTTTACCGCATTCATGTATTCGTACCGTGTTTTTGTTATTTCCCCCTTGTTGTATTGGTGTTGTGTCAAAAATTATCAAGTTGGATTCCAGCTTATGCGAGTTCTCTTAATGGAAATTGAATGCGTTATAGTTAAGGATGCTTTAAACTGACTTCTCGGGAGCTGAAAACACGAGTTGAGCTCGGTTTTGTATGATCTTAATTTGCTTGTGATGTGAAAAGTTTTCTTCGTTTTCCAGGGGGGCGGGGAGGATTTATTACAATCTTACAATTCAATGTTTGTGTGTTGTTTGTAGCTTGTGTTTTGGTTTGAAATGTTTTTTCTAGCTTAATATCGAGTTAAAACTGAGCCCAATGAGATTTTAGAGGTAGCTTCTCCAAATATTGGTTGCACCTGTGAAAGATAGTCATGTTTTTACCAGTCTCTAAGTTCTGGGTGGCATTGCCGTTTCGTTTACGGATTCTTTAGTGCACCGTTGGTGTTCCTTTGGTACTTCAATCTGATCTTGATCCTTCTTTATTTCAGGGAACATCTTTGCTTTCGGGCTGTTCGTATCACCCATGTATGTTCTACTTTCTAAGTATTTTAATCCAAGTTATGAGAATTTGTCATCCGAATGAATCTATTGGTATATCTTATCCTCTAATTAGTTCCGATTATTGCTTTTCTTTTCAACTTTTCAGACCCACGTTTAAAAGAATTATCAGAAACCAGTCCACCGAGAACTTTTCCGGATTGCCTTATGTATATGCACTCTTGAACTGCTTGATCTGCACGTGGTATGGAACGCCGTTGATATCTTTTGACAATGTGCTGGTTATGACGGTTAATTCGATCGGTGCGGTTTTTCAACTAACCTACATTATCATCTTCATCGTACACGCTGACAGAGAGAAAAAGGTTATCCATTTTTTTTTCAAACTTTTATGCATTTGTTGTTACCGTTTATTTCTTTCTTATGAGCACTCTGTTTGTATTGTTCTTCTGTCGCCTGGACTTAAAAGTAAGTGTCATATATGAGGAGCGTACTCTCCTACCATGTCCGTATATGTGTTGGGGGTATTAAGTACTTTGAGAAAATGAGAAATCCGGGTAATATAGGTGCTGTTTTAACACTGTCAGTGATATTCTTTATGTCGATGGCAGATTAGGATGCTCGGGTTGCTACTTGCAATTTTTGGCCTTATGGCAATCATAGTTGCTGGGAGCTTACAGATAGCTGACCGAGGAACACGATGGGTCTTCGTCGGGTTATTAAGTTGTGCTTCTCTCATATCAATGTTTGCTTCCCCTTTGTTTATAATTGTGAGTTGGTCGATCAAATGCACTAATAGTTATTTTTTTATACATTCGGTTGTTATTGGAAATTTCTTGAGCTTTTAAAGACATGTTGTCCCTGACATGATCTTTGTTCCCAGAATTTAGTAATTCGGACGAAGAGTGTTGAATTCATGCCATTCTATCTCTCACTCTCAACGTTCTTGATGAGCACCTCGTTCTTCCTATATGGTGTCTTTAACTTTGATGCCTTTATTTATGTAAGCTTCTTCTAACATTGATGATGACAACTTGTTTTCGATATAAAAGTTGTTGGTTTTATGTGGTGATATCACCTCTTTGTTTTTCAGGTTCCAAACGGAATTGGGACTATTTTGGGGATTCTACAACTCGCGTTGTACTTCCACTATAAAACAAAGTCCGTCGAAGAATCCAGAGAACCACTCATGGTGTCACATGCGTGACTCTTGCCTTTTCTCGGAATAGGTAATCACTTCTATATTCCCTCTCTATGCTTTGATGATTTTTCAATGGTGTGCTGGTGGAAAGTTTTTGACGTTGAGGTGTATACTGACCGGAATCTTGATGTATGGTCTCATTCGTTGTATTGTTCTGAGTGTGTTCTGATTCTTTGTCTAAACAAATTTGCTTGTCGGCACTCCGAGTTATAACGGATAGTGTCTAGGCTTTGCATGCATGAGTGAAGCAAAAAAGTGATTTCGGTTTTGAGATCAACTCAACTATGTATTGCTGCTATTTTTGCATCCTACAACATTTGAGCACAATTTGTGCTCGCTTGAATGCATACGAGTGACTCTCTTCATAAATATCTCCGTTGATCGTTTCGGCCTATGATGTTCCGTCTTTGTATAAATTCCAAACTGATGTCGTTTATGAAAGAATTTTAGACAATTTCTCGATACTAGATGGTGTCGATGATCCAAAAAACCCCGAGGTTGCCGGACATATACATGCATCACATAATCATTTTGCTGCTATGTCGGTTTTCTCTTGCTGTTGTAAAACCTTGGAAACTTCATTTATCTGGAATACAAATGTTCAGATATGTGTTGGACACGATTACCTCGAGAAAAATGAAGGGTCGGGATTGTTAAGTAAACACAATGCAAGGGAGTTAATACACAGTTTCATTCATCAGAAAAGGTTAGTTTTGAGATTACAGAGGGTGCTCTTATATACACAAGGATTGCCCGCCAAAACTAACAGTTTATACTAGAAACCCTAACTGCCCTAGGTTTACAAGTATTCTGTTACAACCGAAAGTTGATGACTCAGCTTATTATCTGGATACTTTTAATATTTTCCCTACTTCTTCAATTTTCTCTTATGGAAGAGAACTCGCGCACACAAAGCTAGGATCGAAAATCTTCAAAGCTGGCTATAGAAATGGCCTTTGTGAAAATATCAGCGACTTGTGCTGAACCTGGCACATAATTCACCTGAATAACCTGTGCCATGGCCTTCTCTCGGACAAAAAACAAGACAAGATCCACGTGCTTTGTCTTTGCGTGCATGACTGGATTGGCTGCCATGACCACTGCGCTCGTGTTATCGCTCTAGATAACAGGTGGCTGAGATAGTTCAACATTCATATCTTTAAGAACTGCTTGCAGCCATAGAACATCTGCAGCCGCATTTGCAAGACTTCGAAACTCAGCTTCTGCTGTTGATCTGGACATAGAGCGTTGTTTGCGAGAGCTCCATGACAACAAGTGTGGTCCGAGAAATGTACAATACCCAAAGATGGACCGTCGGTCAACTGGGTCACTACCCCAATCGGCGTCAGAAAACGAATGAATAACAAAGTAAGAACAATCTTGCGAGGAAAACCAAAGTCCAAATTCAAGGGTGCCTTTTAGGTATCGAAGGATGCGTTTGACTGCCATCCAATGCAATGCAGTGGGTCATTGCAAAAATTGCGCCACTTTATTAACTGAAAAAAGATGTCCGGACGGATGTGACAAATATATTGCAGAGAGCCTACAATGCTGCGAAACTCAGGAGCATTTTCCACCGGAGCAGCATCATCCTTGTGGAGCTTAGAGGTGGAAACCATTTGTGTAGGAACTGAGCTGATGTGATAAGGTTTTGAAAATTTCGAGTTTCGAAGACAACCTTAAAAAAAATTTAGAGTCGCCACCGGCCACTGAGGTAGGTCGGACACCGTAAAAACAAAACTAAAGATTCATTTGAAAGAGTTCAGGAGTTTGTTACGTGTGGGGAAGGGTTAACACCTCCATTACGCCCGGAAATCGGTACCAAAACAATTGTTGCTTTTAGTTGATGAAAATTATTCGAAATTTAAAATGAATTTAATTAAGGGTTCTTAATTGAAAAATGAACTTTAATGGTACGAGCTTTATCAAATTGGCGATTTCGAATTAATTTGACATTTAAATAAAAAGGATGACGGTACATCAGACCAAAGACTAAACCGACATCATATAAGATTGACTGCCGTGTTAGTTTAGGGTTCGGATCCCGTACGCCACCTTTATGCATGATGCAAGCAGATAAAATATGATGTCAAGGTCTTGTTCGTTTTAATTATGAATTTGACCTTTAGACGATTCGAATTAATCCGAATATTCGAGGAATATCCAATAAACTAGGATATTTCGACCCGAATACGCGAATTAATAAAGAACTATTTTTTTATAATTAATTATTAATTAACATACAAATTGAAACATTAATGGTCACATGAAATGACATATAAGATGCATGCCACAAAAGACATACCCGAGTGATAAAAGTAATTAAGCTATGTACACATTTAAAACAAACACACATATAAAAATTCGAGCGATATATAAAAGGCTAAGATACACACACATTAAGATCACGCATATAACATATAAACTATGGAATGTGTATGAAACTATATATTATAAAAAATGTTAAACAAGGTTAAATATAAAAAACATACGATCATACATTTATAAAATAACATAACATATGCCACATATTACATTCATCAACATAACATAGTCAACATGGTAATCACATACATAAAATATGAACATAATTTAACAATATGGTAAAAGCATGAATGAGGACTGAAAATTAAATATGTATGAAGGTAGGGACAAAGAAAATAATTAAACCAACGATTAGGGGAACAAAACAGTAATAAAATCATTAAAAACAAATTAAAAAAACAAAACGGGACCAAATTAAAAAAAACGGAAACTTAAGGGGACCAAATTGTGATTTGACCACTCGAAAACTAATTAAAGCCAAATAAGTGATGAAATTAAAAACTTTCAAAAACCCTCAAGGAACAGATGTGGAGTTTCAAAACGCGGAGACCCCTTCACGCGTAATAACAACGAAGTGGAGGGGTTTAAGACGAATTAAACCATTTTTAAAATTTTAAAACACTATAAAAACTGAATTAAAAACATTTCAGCCCCTTTTTTAACCTAACCCTAATATCATAGACTCTTCCCTCTTCTCTCGTCTGAAAATCTAAGAGCCTAAATATTACTCCGGTCGCCGTTAATCGGCGCCGGAGATCCAAAAAAAACTTTCCTCACTTTTTTTTTACCTTTCGAAACCTAAAAATCTTTATTTTGCGAAAACGACACCAAAAGAATTTTTCCTTTTGAAAAGTCAAAACCCTAAGATCCCTTTTCTTTTCTTTTTTTTTTGGTTATCGCCCCCCTCCCCCCCGACTCACCATGCACAGCCTCTAGGAAGTCGGAAGGTTTATCGTCGAAGGGGGAACATAAACCGACGCGAAGGAAAAAAACAAAATCCCTAACTATGTTGTTTTTTATATATATTTGATGCGAAATGAAACTAAAAAAAAAGAAAGACGATACCTCTGAATACTTTCTTTTTGTATTGCTCTCTAGAAACTCCCCTTTCAAAACTTAGGGATTACATTGCTTGTTTCGGGTTTTATAGCCCGATAATTATATTTTTGAATTACATGTAATTCTTTTGGAAAATCTGCCATTGGTTGTTGATAATTCGGTGCCTCCCTGTAATTGTTGGTTTTGCCTCGTACGATTCTGTTATTCGTTGCGTTTTCAGCCTTCTCTGATATTTGTTTTTTTGTGTGCATGTGGGCCTCTGGTACGGAGGGGATGAGAGACGTGCTGGGAACCGGAGCAGATCTGGACAATCTGATGACTCGAAAAGGCGGGCGTGCGAGAACCGGGAGCCGAACCGACGCGCGTGGCCTCAGCACGAGTAGTGGAGCGTCGTGCACGCGCGCGTATAGTGTAACACCCGTGTTTTGGGCCTAGGAGTTAACCGGGTTTTGGTTCGAGTCAAATAAAATTTAATTAAAATAATTCAACTTCTATTAATGACCTAGTTGGAGCTTTGGAAAAAGGGGAGAGACCTATGTTGCTATTTGACCCCAAAGTTTTAAAAAGCTAGACAACTTTAACTAAAAGTTGTCATCTTCTTTTCATCTTCTTTCCAACTTCAAAAAAGAAGAAGAAACCCCATCTCTAAAACCTCTCAAAACCCTAGCTTCTATTCCATCATTTTGCCACATGATTTCAACCCCGTTTTAAGAGGTAATTATGTTTTCTAAACCTCCTCTTTATTCTCTATCTATCCCTTGTTGTAGATTTCAAAAAAATGGTGTTTTGAAAATTAGGGTTCATATGAAATTTGGGGTTTTGATGGGGCTTTTCAATTTGTTTTGCTAAATCATGTTGGGGGTTTGTTTAAGCATGATGAAATACATCATATACTTTAATTTGGTTGAATTTTGATAAAAATTCGTAGTATGGTCTTAGGGCTAAATTTAAGGTTGTAAAACTTGAGTTTTGGTGGAATTTATGTTGAAAGTAAGGGGCTGTTGGTCTACCTATGGTATGGGGGTGTTTTGGGATGATTTGGAAGCCATTTGGATGCTTGGAAATCGAATTTTCAGCCTTGAGTTGTGGGAGTCCGAAAATGGGATTTCTAGAGATGTTATGTGGTTTGGAAATTGTAGAATTTGGGTTGTGAATGTAAAGTGGGTTGAAGGTTGAATTAGCATCGAATTGGGAAGTAATATATGTGTTTTTGTTTGACTAGAAGCAAGAGGAAACGCGGAAGAGGCTTTGGGACCGAATCCGAGTTCGTAGGAAGATTGGTTCGAATTGCTAAGGAAGGACGGTGAGTGGTTTCAACTTGTTTTAAGTTTGGTTCGAGTATGTGTAGAGGGAGTGTGTGTGAAGTGTGCTTGGTAGGCCACTCATAGTTCATTCAAGTTGTTGATTAACCTTTGATATCCATGAATGCTATTATGCTTGTTTGACAATGCTATTATGATTGTGGTTGGTAGATGTGAGTTTATCTTGATATACATCTATGAGATTGAGTATGAATGTGGTTGATGATATATATATGTTGTGGTTATGATAATTGGCACTAAAATAATTACCGGTTGTAAATGATCGATCATTAGGATAGTGTGCACACAAATTGAGTCAAAACGTACGTGGCCTTGATGGCGTTAAGTCATCAAGGAGGAGTACGGTGATGTAACATTCCACCGGAAGCTATACATATATTTCTACGGGATGATGAGTGGAATCCCACCCGTAGGGCATGTGGCGATGAGTGGAATCCCGCACATGCAAGGTCCGGTGATGAGTGGAATCCCACCGAGGTAAAGTGTTGTCAAGGTTAAATCCGCACAATCGGGGTAATTAAAGTGGCCAATTAAACTTAAAACGTGAATTGTGATATATGATGGTGATATATGGTTGTATTATATTTGTTGCCACATGATGATGATATATGAGATTTGAACTTGTTAGGATCGAGAGACCATATATGCCACTTGAAAGACTAGCTAGGTCTACTTGATATTATGTCAATGGTGGATGTATGTAGACTAGGATTAACATGCTTGGACCCTGCATTGTTGTTGTTTTCCGTTTTAGAGCACCCTCACTAAGCTTATAGCTTACGCTCTCTATGTTCAACAATGCAGATCATTAGCGTGGCGTTAGCTCGAGGCAAGGCAAGAAGGGGCTATCCAAGTTGTTGCTCAAGTATGGTAGATTTTGTAGTAGTTAAGCAATGTGGCATTAGGACGTGTTAGTATGAGCCTTGTATGACTCTTATGAATGATGTTGTTGGGATTGATGTTTGGAGGGTAAAACGTGTAATATTTTGTCGGTTGATGTTGATGCTAGGAGCATGCTTAGACTCTATGTTATGTTGATTTTGTGTGGCTTGTGATGCCATGTTTAAGTTGTAAACCATGCCTAATTTGCTCTCTTGCATGTGGGTTGAATGCTTTAGAAACCATGTTTAAAGTTGGATGTTGTTTGAATGGATGTAAGTGTGTTGATTGTTGCCTTTGTTTTAGACATATTAAAGTTGTGTCAAAGCATGATGGTAATGTTGTAGTATGTTGGGTTTAATTGCTTGGCTGTTGTATGGTGTCTTGGGGATGTTTTGGGGCATCCTTGTGCCTCAAAACAGCCCAGAAAAGTCTGCAGACAGGGGGTGTTTCGGAACGGGTCCCCGTGTTCCGAAACGGTCCCTGCGTAAATGGCCTGCCGTTTCAAAACGGATGAGGGTCGTTCCGGAACGTTTTCGCCACTGGAATTTTGAGAAATTGGCGAGATGAAGCCGTTCCGAAACGGGCCTTTGAAGTTCCGAAACGGTCAAATCTCGTTGACCACGAGATATTGACCGTCAAGGTCGTTCCGATACGGGTCACCCCTATTTCGGAACGGTCACCTTGTGGTTGACCCAGGCCCGTTGACCAGGTCAGGGCGTTTCGGAACACCCTATAAGTGTTTCGAAACGGCCTGCTGGAATGAAAAAAAAATGGACTGTTTATGTTTGTTTGGTCGGTGATTTGTTTCGTGATTGTATCTTCCGCTGTTGTGACAGACTTAGGTCTAATTTATGTATGTAGACAAGATAAGTTAAAAAAAGAAATTTTCTGGGTCGTTAACCGAGGGGAAACTTTAACGGGTTTCGCTTCGGTTTTCCCCGTGTGGCCCACTCGGACCGGTCATCCGACCAGACCGGGACGAGGGGGTTACATTTGTTGGTATCAGAGCCTGAGGTTACCGAGACCTCGGGCAGGTAAGTGAGGTAAGATTAATGTGTTAAATGCTTGTGTTGTTTGGTGCATGATTTGCCATGAATCCTTGATGCTTGATTAATCGTATGATGTTTTGAATGCTTGAACTGTCGTGTCTGGTGTAGAGTGAGTGCCCATTGCTACTATTACTTAATTTTAAAAAGGATTTTTGAAAAAAGGGGATACTTGAGCACTGTTGGACCCTTGCTTTGACTAACGTAATCCTTATCTGTTTCTTGTTGTAGTTTACCTTGCTAGTTGAACCATGAGACCACGTGGGAGGCCTAGGATGGTTCGACTGGAACCACGGGCAGAGGCGCCGAGAGTTGAGCCAGTTGTGAGAGTCGAGGCTCAAGTGGGAGAGCCAGTGGTTGGAGTTGGAGCTCCTCCACCACCTCCACCACCACCACCTCCTCCACCGGGAGTGGGAGGCGAGGCCGGGCCCGGAGGAATGGGACCACAAGGAGGCCAAGGTGGCCAAGGACCGGCCGGGATTGACTTAGCTCCGTTGGTTCAGGTAATAGCCGGGGCGTTCCAGGCTGCAGTAGCTGGACGTCAGGCAGCTCATCATCAGGGTGAGGGCACCGGATTACCATTAGAGAGACTTCGGGGCCTTGGGGCCGAAGAGTTTAGAGGTGCTACTCCGGAGAGGTCAGAGATGTGGTTTGAGAAGACCGTCTGTATTCTTGCTCAGATGGGATGTACTGGTGAGCGCAAGTTGGGATGTGTTGAGTCTCTGCTTCAGGGTGATGCCTACACCTGGTGGGTCACCGTTACTTCGAGGATGGATGAGACTGAGATCACTTGGGAGTTCTTTGAGACAGCTTTCCGGAAGAAGTATTTGGGTCCGCGATACCTCGATGAGAGGAAGAGAGAGTTTATGGCATTGCTTCAGGGGAGTATGTCCGTGACTGATTATGAGATCCGATTCGTCAGACTGAGTCAGTATGCACCTGAGCTTGTACCTACTGAGGTGGAGCGTTGTAACCGCTTCCGATATGGGTTGAGTGAGGAGATCAAGACTTATACTCTGGCTTCTGATTACACTGATTTTGATGTCTTGGTCGCGAGGGCCAAGGACTTGGAGCACAGTCTGAGTTTGACCAGGCGGTCAGGTGAATCTAGTTCGAGTAAGAGGTCCAGCAACTTTGATAGAGGTGATGCCAAGAGGCATCGGGACAACCGGCATCAGTTTGATCATAGGCATGGTGGCGGTAACCACGGTAGGGGCCATCAGGGTCAGAGAGCTGGTGGGAAGTTGCCCACATGTGCTACTTGCGGGAGGAACCACACCGGTGAGTGTTGGGGAAACTATCATTCTTGTTGGAGTTGTGGTGCTAGAGACCACATTAGGCGTGACTGTCCACATCAGGTGGGACAGGCACCAGCTCAGGCTCCTGCTAGAGCCAATGATTTTCAAAGAGGCCGCGGGCGCGGTAGAGGTAATTTCCAGCCGAGGAACGATGGTCAGAGGAATTTAGCTCATGTTGTTGCGGTCCAGCCGGAGGGCGGAGGACAGGCTAGGGTTTACGCTCAGCGCGGGGAGCAGCATGACGCCGATGTGATCGCAGGTAACTTCTCGATACAGTCTTTGGGTTTGCTTTCTTTGATTGACTCTGGGTCTACACATTCCTACATATTTGAGTGAGCATGCACGATCCTTGAATTTGCCTTGTGAGTTGTTAGAGGTAGGAGTTAGTGTTACTAGTTCCTTTGGGGACACGGTAGTGGTTAGGAAGATGTAACGAAGGTGTCCGTTGATGGTTCAGGGACACGTATTTCCAGTGGATATGATGGAACTTCCTTTCTATGGCTTTGATGTGATTCTGGGTATGGATTGGCTCACGGAACATAGAGCTAGGATAGATTTTGAAACTAAACGGATTTTTTTGAAGCTCACAGATGATTATGAGATTGTAGTGGTGGGTGAGAATGTGAAATTCTTGTCCAATGTGGTTTCAGTGTTAGAGGCTAAGAGGTTAGTGGAGTTGGGGTGTGAAGCATACTTAGCGTATGTGATGAACCCTAACATGAGTGAGGTTAGACCTCACGATATCCGGACAGTACGCGATTTCCCTAGTGTGTTTCCGGAAGAATTGCCAGGGTTACCACCGGACAGAGAGGTAGAGTTCAGCATTGAGACTTATTCTGATTCGGCTCCTGTTTCGATTGCTCCGTACCGTATGGCACCGAAAGAATTGAAAGAGTTGAAGACTCAGTTGCAAGAATTGACAGATAGAGGTTTCATTCGACCTAGTTCATCACCTTGGGGTGCACCAGTGTTGTTTGTGAAGAAGAAAGATGGAAGTATGAGAATGTGCATAGATTACAGACAGTTAAATCAGCTGACAGTGAAGAACAAATATCCGTTGCCTAGAATTGATGACTTGTTTGATCAGTTGAGAGGAGCATCAGTCTTTTCAAAGATTGATTTGAGATCAGGTTACTATCAGCTAAAGGTTAAAGAGGTTGATGTACCGAAGACGGCCTTTAGGACTAGGTACGGTCATTATGAGTTTTTAGTCATGCTTTGGGTTGACTAATGCACCGGCAGCTTTCATGGACATGATGAATAGGATTTTTCATCAGTATCTAGATCAGTTTGTAGTTGTGTTTATTGACGACATCTTGGTGTACTCGCGAACTGAAGAAGACCATGACCGACATTTGAGACTTGTTTTGAAGACTTTGCTAGATCATCAGTTGTATGCGAAGCTCAGCAAGTGTGAATTCTGGATCCGGGAAGTAGTCTTCTTAGGACATGTAGTGGCAGCTGAAGGCATAAGAGTTGATCCGAAGAAGATTGAAGCCATTGTTGAGTGGAAGCAACCGAAGTCAGTGACAGAAGTACGTAGCTTCCTAGGCTTAGCCGGATACTATAGGAGGTTTGTAGAGGGTTTCTCTAAGTTAGCCGCTCCTTTGACGCAGTTACTTCAGAAGAGTGTTCAATTTGAGTGGACAGATGCAAGACAGAGAGCCTTTGAGAAATTGAAAGAAGCTTTGACCCAAGCTCCGATCTTGATTCAGCCTGAGTCCGGGAAGGACTATGTGATTTATAGTGATGCCTCGTATGTAGGGTTAGGATGTGTTCTGATGCAAGACCGAAGAGTAGTGGCTTATGCCTCAAGACAGTTGAAGACTCACGAGCGCAACTATCCGACCCATGACATAGAGTTAGCGGCAGTTGTGTTTGCTTTGAAGATTTGGAGACATTATTTGTATGGTGAGAAATGCACAGTATACACCGATCACAAGAGTTTGAAGTACATTATGACTCAGCGAGATTTGAATCTCAGACAGCGTAGGTGGTTAGAGTTGCTAAAAGACTATGATCTTACTATTGAGTACCATCCGGGTAAGGCCAATGTAGTGGCTGATGCATTGAGTAGAAAGATGGCTGTAGACTTGAGAGCTATGTTTGCTAGATTGAGTTTGTCCGGAGATGGTGGCTTGATAGCCGAGCTTCGGGTTAGACCTACTCTAGGTCAGTTGATACGAGAGAAACAGCTCTTAGATAGATCTTTGGCACCTCACGTGCAAGATATAGCCGAGGGTAGATCTTCAGATTACAGCTTCAGCACTGATGGGGTTCTGTGTTTCAAAGATAGAATAGTTGTGCCAGAGGACAGTGACTTGAGACGTACGATCTTGACTGAAGCCCACAGTAGTCCGTTTGCTATGCATCCTGGAAGTACGAAGATGTACCGTGATTTGAAGAATGAGTACTTTTGGGTGGGCTTGAAGAGAGATGTAGCCGACTTTGTGAGTAAGTGCTTAGTGTGTCAGAGAGTGAAGGCGGAACATAAGGTTCCCTCAGGTTTGTTACAGCCGTTGAGAATTCCGGAATGGAAGTGGGAGAACATCACTATGGATTTTGTTTCGGGTTTGCCTTTGACTCCTACGAAGAAGAACTCAGTTTGGGTGATAGTAGATCGTTTTACGAAGTGTGCTCACTTCTTGGCAGTCAACACTACTTACACCTTAGATAGATTGGCCGATTTGTACATTGGTGAAATTGTGAGGCTACATGGTGTGCCGAAGTCCATTGTGTCAGACAGAGATCCGCGGTTTACTTCTAGATTTTGGGAGTGTCTGCATACAGCTTTGGGTACCCGTTTGAACTTCAGCACTTCTTATCATCCTCAGTCAGATGGTCAGTCAGAGAGGGTTATTCAGATCTTAGAGGACATGTTGCGCTGTTGTATCATAGACTTTCAGGGTACTTGGGAGAAGCATTTGCCTCTGGTAGAGTTTGCGTACAATAACAGTTTTCAGTCGAGCATTCAGATGGCTCCATATGAGGCCTTGTATGGCCGGAAGTGTAGAACTCCAGTGTGTTGGGCCGAGGCAGGACAAAAACTGTTACCTATGCCGGATTTGCTCAAGGGGACAACCGAAAAGGTAAAATTGATTTGTGATCGCTTGAAGGCTGCTTCGGATAGGCAGAAGTCCTATGCCAATTTGAAGAGGAAGGAAGTTGAGTTCTCAGTGGGTGAGAAGGTATTCTTGAAAGTGTCTCCGTGGAAGAAAGTGATGAGGTTTGGCCGAAAAGGGAAATTGAGTCCGAGGTACATAGGACCGTATGAGATTGTGAAGAGGGTTGGTCCGGTTGCTTATCAGTTGCGTTTGTCATCCGAGCTTGAGAAGATACATGATGTGTTCCATGTGTCGATGCTTCGCAAGTATAGGTCCGACCCATCACATGTTATGCCCGTAGAAGAAATTGAATTGATTCTGGATTTGACTTACGAGGAAGAACCAATGGAGATCTTAGCTTCAGACAGCAAAGTGTTGAGGGGTAGATCAATTGAGTTAGTGAAGGTGAGGTGGCAACGTAGAGGTGTGGACGAGGCCACTTGGGAGAGGAAGGAGGATATGGAAAAGCAGTTTCCGTATCTCTTTCGGTCAGGTAATTTCGGGGACGAAATTTCTTAAGTGGGAGAGAGTTGTAACACCCGTGTTTTGGGCCTAGGAGTTAACCGGGTTTTGGTTCGAGTCAAATAAAATTTAATTAAAATAATTCAACTTCTATTAATGACCTAGTTGGAGCTTTGGAAAAAGGGGAGGGACCTATGTTGCTATTTGACCCCAAAGTTTTAAAAAGCTAGACAACTTTAACTAAAAGTTGTCATCTTCTTTTCATCTTCTTTCCAACTTCAAAAAAAAAAAAGAAACCCCATCTCTAAAACCTCTCAAAACCCTAGCTTCTATTCCATCATTTTGCCACATGATTTCAACCCCGTTTTAAGAGGTCATTATGTTTTCTAAACCTCCTCTTTATTCTCTATCTATCCCTTGTTGTAGATTTCAAAAAAATGGTGTTTTGAAAATTAGGGTTCATATGAAATTTGGGGTTTTGATGGGGCTTTTCAATTTGTTTTGCTAAATCATGTTGGGGGTTTGTTTAAGCATGATGAAATACATCATATACTTTAATTTGGTTGAATTTTGATAAAAATTCGTAGTATGGTCTTAGGGCTAAATTTAAGGTTGTAAAACTTGAGTTTTGGTGGAATTTATGTTGAAAGTAAGGGGCTGTTGGTCTACCTATGGTATGGGGGTGTTTTGGGATGATTTGGAAGCCATTTGGATGCTTGGAAATCGAATTTTCAGCCTTGAGTTGTGGGAGTCCGAAAATGGGATTTCTAGAGATGTTATGTGGTTTGGAAATTGTGGAATTTGGGTTGTGAATGTAAAGTGGGTTGAAGGTTGAATTAGCATCGAATTGGGAAGTAATATATGTGTTTTTGTTTGACTAGAAGCAAGAGGAAACGCGGAAGAGGCTTTGGGACCGAATCCGGGTTCGTAGGAAGATTGGTTCGAATTGCTAAGGAAGGACGGTGAGTGGTTTCAACTTGTTTTAAGTTTGGTTCGAGTATGTGTAGAGGGAGTGTGTGTGAAGTGTGCTTGGTAGGCCACTCATAGTTCATTCAAGTTGTTGATTAACCTTTGATATCCATGAATGCTATTATGCTTGTTTGACAATGCTATTATGATTGTGGTTGGTAGATGTGAGTTTATCTTGATATACATCTATGAGATTGAGTATGAATGTGGTTGATGATATATATATGTTGTGGTTATGATAATTGGCACTAAAATAATTACCGGTTGTAAATGATCGATCATTAGGATAGTGTGCACACAAATTGAGTCAAAACGTACGTGGCCTTGATGGCGTTAAGTCATCAAGGAGGAGTACGGTGATGTAACATTCCACCGGAAGCTATACATATATTTCTACGGGATGATGAGTGGAATCCCATCCGTAGGGCATGTGGCGATGAGTGGAATCCCGCACATGCAAGGTCCGGTGATGAGTGGAATCCCACCGAGGTAAAGTGTTGTCAAGGTTAAATCCGCACAATCGGGGTAATTAAAGTGGCCAATTAAACTTAAAACGTGAATTGTGATATATGATGGTGATATATGGTTGTATTATATTTGTTGCCACATGATGATGATATATGAGATTTGAACTTGTTAGGATCGAGAGACCATATATGCCACTTGAAAGACTAGCTAGGTCTACTTGATATTATGTCAATGGTGGATGTATGTAGACTAGGATTAACATGCTTGGACCCTGCATTGTTGTTGTTTTCCGTTTTAGAGCACCCTCACTAAGCTTATAGCTTACGCTCTCTATGTTCAACAATGCAGATCATTAGCGTGGCGTTAGCTCGAGGCAAGGCAAGAAGGGGCTATCCAAGTTGTTGCTCAAGTATGGTAGATTTTGTAGTAGTTAAGCAATGTGGCATTAGGACGTGTTAGTATGAGCCTTGTATGACTCTTATGAATGATGTTGTTGGGATTGATGTTTGGAGGGTAAAACGTGTAATATTTTGTCGGTTGATGTTGATGCTAGGAGCATGCTTAGACTCTATGTTATGTTGATTTTGTGTGGCTTGTGATGCCATGTTTAAGTTGTAAACCATGCCTAATTTGCTCTCTTGCATGTGGGTTGAATGCTTTAGAAACCATGTTTAAAGTTGGATGTTGTTTGAATGGATGTAAGTGTGTTGATTGTTGCCTTTGTTTTAGACATATTAAAGTTGTGTCAAAGCATGATGGTAATGTTGTAGTATGTTGGGTTTAATTGCTTGGCTGTTGTATGGTGTCTTGGGGATATTTTGGGGCATCCTTGTGCCTCAAAACAGCCCAGAAAAGTCTGCAGACAGGGGGTGTTTCGGAACGGGTCCCCGTGTTCCGAAACGGCCCCTGCGTAAATGGCATGCCGTTTCAAACGGATGAGGGTCGTTCCGGAACGTTTTCGCCACTGGAATTTTGAGAAATTGGCGAGATGAAGCCGTTCCGAAACGGGCCTTTGAAGTTCCGAAACGGTCAAATCTCGTTGACCACGAGATATTGACCGTCAAGGTTGTTCCGATACGGGTCACCCCTGTTTCGGAACGGTCACCTTGTGGTTGACCCAGGCCCGTTGACCAGGTCAGGGCGTTTCGGAACACCCTATAAGTGTTTCGAAACGGCCTGCTGGAATGAAGAAAAATGGACTGTTTATGTTTGTTTGGTCGGTGATTTGTTTCGTGATTGTATCTTCCGCTGTTGTGACACACTTAGGTCTAATTTATGTATGTAGACAAGATAAGTTAAAAAAAGAAATTTTCTGGGTCGTTAACCGAGGGGAAACCTTAACGGGTTTCGCTTCGGTTTTCCCCGTGTGGCCCACTCGGACTGGTCATCCGACCAGACCGGGACAAGGGGGTTACATATAGGAGTTTGAGAGTCGTGCGTAGGCGCGTGGAGGTTCTGGTGCCTTCCTCTCCTCAATCGTGGACCGTTAGATCTTCCCAGATCTAACGGTTGAGGCTCGGCTACGCAAGGTTTAAGATCAGATTAGAGTTCCGTTTTTTAATTAAGTTGGGCCCGAATCAGGTCATGTGATGTATAATATTTTTTTGGGCTTTGTATCTCGACATTATTAATATAAAAAAAACTTGGGCTTTATTTTATAGATTGAGCTTTTATATATATATATATATATATATATATTAGTTTTTTTCAGACTTATTTCATTAATAATATTAATATTAATATTAATATTAATAATAATGACAAATAACAGTATAGTATGGATAGTAGATAATAGTAATAATAATAAGAATAATAAATAATAATGATGATGATGATGATGATAATAATAGGTAATAATAATAATATATAACAATGATAATAATAGTAGATAAATAATAATAACATTAATATGATAATAATAATAATAATAATAATATTAATAAGTAGATAGATAATAATATTTAGGGGTTTTTTTTCAAATAACATAATACTAATGACTATATATATAAATATTATAGTACTAAAAATATATGTATATTATTTTTTTAGTTTTTTTTCATCATATGGTATGTAACTAATTAAAATTGAAGCCCATTATTTAAAAATAAAAAACGAGTTGACATCCCGAACAAAATAGGTGATTACAGCTGCCCCCTTTGCTTATACTTGTGGAACAAGAATAAACCAAAGGCCATAAGCACCGATTTTGTCCAACTTTCCTGTATGGATCTCGAGTCACCATGCACTTGAACTACTGGCGGTTCGACAGTCGGTATGGGAAAATGCAACGGTCGCGGAGGCTTGAAATTGTTTTTCTCATTTCAACATTCTTCAACCCTTCGAGGTCCGAACACATAGACACTTGGTGAAAAATAAAAGCTCCATTCTCAAAGTGCCCGAACGGATAGGCGGATTCCATTCTCCTCATGCCTGAATGGATAGGCGGGTTCCATTCTCCTCATGCCGGAACGGATGGGCGTGTTCCATTCTCCTCATGCCCGAACGGATAGGCAGGTTCCATTCTCAAAAAGCCCGAACGGATAGGCGGGTTCCATTCTCCTCATACCTGAACGGATTAATGGGTTTCCATTCTCAAAAGGTCCGAACGTATAAGTGGGTTCCATTCTCAAAATGCCTGAACGGATAGGCGGGTTTCCATTCTCAAAAAGCTCGAACGGATAGGCGGGTTCCATTCTCCTCATGCCTGAACGGATCGGCGGGTTTCCATTCTCAAAAAGCCCGAACGGATAGGCGGGTTCCATTCTCCTCATGCCTGAACGGATAGGCGGGTTTTCATTCTCAAAAAGCTCGAACAGATAGGCGGGTTCCATTCTCCTCATGCCTGAACAGATAGGCGGACTTCCTTTTACTGGAAGAGCTTTAATATACCTGTCAAAAATAGGCAAAATGATATGATGATGCGAGTTAGCATGCCCCTAATCTGAGGGATTCCTAACTACAAATGATGCATGAATTATGACATCGAAATTGCTCGGACGCTTTCACTATTTGGATTGGTCAATCTTGATCTTCTTCTTTTTCTCAATCTCTTTTGGCTTTCTTATCTTTGCCAAATCTCCTTCCTTTGTCTCGTCTTAAAAGGTAACTGCTGACTTTCACTGGTCAGATTGGACATAACACTTCTCGTGGTGCTCATTCTCGTAACGTTGCCCCCCATTCAAACTGGGTGTTCAACTTTTCTCTTCATCTTAACTCAACACGACGACTTTTCTCTTTTCTCAACATTAGGGGGAGGCACATGCCCCTAAGCCCCTGAACTTTCCTCTTAAGTTCATTAAGGTCCACTTTCATTTTCTGAACTAATCAAGGCATTTTGATAAAAACTCGGTTTAAGTCCCTGGACTATAGCATGTAAAATCTTACTATTGTCCTCACCATGGCCACTGGTGAACTATCATTTGTATTCATGACCTTGCATTCTAAACTTTATCCATGTAGTAATGGGAGGAATATTTGTCGTGTCCACTAAAAAATTAGATTACATCTTTTAATTTCAAAATGAGATGCATTTTCGAAAACTAGATTTTCTTTTCAAATTATGGACATATCAGACTAGATTAAATGCCCCGAATATCAAGTGCACGAACGACACTATTATGGCTCACCAAGGATTGCCCCAAGCATCACGTGTCTAGGAGACCTCGAAAGCTGAGCTGATGTCTGAAAATGTGAAATACTCTCCGAGCTATTTCAGCTTTTTAATCAATTAGACTTATCTTCTATAGGGTTCGCCTTTATCATTATTACTTCGTCTCAATTCTTTATGATTTTGGGGAAGTCAATTCATCACATTCCTTTGGCTCAAAATAAATGATGGAGCAAACAACAAAACCCCGAATTACTCTGCATTGTCATGATTTGAAAATATTATCATCACTTATGTAGCTAAAGTTTTTTATTCGAATGGTGCATAGCAACCTTATCGGTCTTTTGCTACAACGGAGTGCCCCAAAAATTCCATACTTGTATCCGAAATTGCCTATTACCAGGCTTCGAACATTGGAGTGCTTTTGTTACGCTTTTATTATTCTCTCTCTTTTGTCTTTTCTTTTTCCTTTTTCTTTTCTCCTTTTCTCTTTTTCTTTTTCTTCTTTTTTCCTCTTTTTTTCTTTTTCTTCTCTTTTACTTCTTTTTTTCTCTTTTTCTTTTTTTCTTTCTCTTTTTCTTTTTTCTTTAGCACGGAAGATTTCCGGTTGTTCTCCTGAAGGTCCTAATACTATGTGTACTCAATAGATGACCAAATTAACTCGGAGTGTAAGCCACATATTCATCATCTTCACAACCTTCGATTTCCGCTACACAAAGGATGCTCGAAATTAACCTTTGGGGTCAGGGTCAATGTCCCTTGTGCAATTGATATACGGGGACACAATAGACAAATATATATACACAAAATGGAGAGTTAATTGAGACACAAAACACAATGCATCCCTTCATTGAAATTTAAACATGCAGTCTTAGGCACTTACAAAATAGGTCTTTGCTACCTTCGGGCAAAGGGTAGCAGATTTGATTTCACACATCACTTCAAGGAAAAGATTAAAATGCAATGAAATGAAAACAAGCAAACTTGGATGTACTAAAAACTCTTTACCGTTGCTAGGCTGGCCGTTCATCATAACCCTTAAGCTTCCTCGAGGAACTCAATCTCCTTATTGTCCATCAGTTCCTGAACCAACTGCTTGAATTCTGGACAGCTCTGAATCTCAAGCCCCGCAATCTGATGGTACTCACAGAATGATTCATGGCCATCACACACTCCCTTCATACCCTTCTCAATCAAGCCTGCCGTGCACAGCTGCTCGAACTCCCAACTTAGAGGTGACTTGATTTTTGACACTTTCATCCTCACTTTCTTCGAGTCTACCACTTCAAGGGCATTCACGCCTCATCCTCTATGATTCGGAAGCAGATTGGTCGCCACATTGGGCCTCTCTAACTCAAAGACCCCGGTGTTGATCATGTTTTGCACGAGCTTCTTGAACGCCGTGCAATTTTCTATCGTGTGCCCCGGTACTCCACTGTGGTATTCACAATTCGCCTTCTCGTCATACCATGAAGGTAAGGTGGCTGGAAGGGAGTAACATGATATGAACGTACTATATCAGCCTCATATAGGTGTTTGTACACCTCATTGTATGGCACGGGGAGAGGGGTGAAGGACATCTTCTCTTGTTCCTTCTTGGGAGCCCTACTCTCTCTTCGGTTCGAGCTTTGCGCATTCCCGACTACGGTCCGAGGCGGTGAGATGGTGAGGTGCTTAGGAGCCTCGTAGGTACCGATGTTGTTCACCACATGATCTTTCTTCTTAAATTGCTTCCGAGTATTCTCTCCTCCATCGATTCTACCACTCTTGATAGTTGTCTCGATACGTTCACCAGCCATAACCATATCTGAGAAATTACCGATATGGTTGCTTATTATGCGGTTATAGAGGGTTCCCTTCAAAGTATCGACAAACATATGGGAGATCTCATTCTCGCGGAGTGGGGGTTGGACCTGTGCCGCCACATCTCGCCAACGTTGGGCGTATTCACGGAGGCTATCATTGTGCCTTTGCTCCAAACCTTGTAGCATGAGTCGGTTTGGGACCATATCGATTATGTGCCTATACTGATCTGTGAAAGCCTTTGCCAAATCCTTCCATGACCTAATCTGAGCACGGGTCAACTAATTGTACCACCTCACCGCGGGCCCCGCTAAGCTGTCTTGAAAGCAGTGAATTAGCAACCTCTCGTTGTCGATGAAACTCGTCATCTTTCTACAGAACATGGTTATGTGGGAAGTAGGGCAAGTCATCATGTCAAACTTCTCAAACTCCGTTGTTTTGAACTTGGGTGGGATTATCAGATCTGGAACCAAATTGAGATCTCTAGCATTCATCCCGTATGACCCTTCTTCTTTCTCCTTTGTCCGGAATTTCTCTTTGAGGTCCTTCTGGGTCTCTTCTAGTTGTTTTGAGAACTCCGCCTTGACCTTGTTCAAATTCTCAATCTCATCCAAGTCTGGGACACTATCCCCGACATTTTCCAGATGATTAAAAACCAGACCTGATGGGGCATGGGTAGAGGCGCCCACCTTATGCAATGTTGCCCCATCTCCTTGAGTAGCCGCTCCTTGCGAGGGCTTAGAGGTATCGGTAACGAAACCATGGGAAAACGAGGGGTCTCCCCTCTCTTGACTAGGGTTTCCAACAGCACCCTTTCCTCTTAGATTGGCTTGTAGCAACTGAGATATCTCTTTCATCATATCTTGTTGGGACTTGATGATGGTGTCCCTCAATTCTTGCTGAGCTTGCTCCAACTGACCCCTTAAATCGGCTTTCAACTTAGCAAAACTCTCCTCCATTTGCTTTCTTTGATGGAGGGTAAAGTGTGGATGCGGAATCTTCGATAGTCACGAATACTATCATGACCCCGAACAATTAATCTCATGACTTTATGATGTAATGCATGCAATGTGTTGTATGCATAACAGAAACAGATAATTGAAGGCAATAAATTAACAAAAATAGAATCGAATGCAAGGAAATGTTGATTCGACGAACATCCTCATCAAACAACTTTTCATAACTGAGATCAAGTCTTGTTACAACGAGGTAAGAAAATAAATACATAGGGTACGATTTTCAATATGTTTTGCTCGTCCCCTTAGCGCGTTCCGGAAACTCCGTTGCCATGGACACTTTCTCCCGTTACGGCAGTTTTTAATTTTAGAATGTTCTCGAATCAACACTTCGTATGAACATGCCATGAATATGCACAAATAATTAAGCAAGACAAAAAAGGCAATTGGATTAGTAACAACAATAATGAATAACGAATACAATAAACGAATGAAAACACACCAAAGCAGATTAACAATGCAAGACCTATTAGCATGAATTCTAATTTTACGGTTATCCGTGCGGCTGTAATCGGAGTTGGCTTCTTAAATTCTCACACATGTGGGTTCAGTTCTAACAAGGGTACTCAAACCTATCTTATCACCTACTAAGGTAACAAGAGCCCCAATTTCGGCCAATTGCGCTCGTGTTATCGCTCCAGATAACAGGTGATTGAGATAGTTCAACATTCATATCTTTAAGAACTGCTTGCAGCCATAGAACATCTGCAGCCGCATCCGCAAGACTCTAAAACTTAGCTTTTGTTGTTGATCTGGACACGGAGCGTTGTTTGCGAGAGCTCCATGACAACAAGTGTGGTCCGAGAAATGTACAATACCCAGAGATGGACCGCCGGTCATCTGGGTCACTACTCCAATCGGTGTCAGATAACGTATGAATAGCAAAGTGAGAACGATCCTGCGAGGAAAACCAAAGTCCAAATTCAAGGGTGCCTTTTAGGTATCGAAGGATGTGTTTGACTGCCACCCAATGCAATGCAGTGGGCCGTTGTAAAAATTGTGCCACTTTATTAACTGAAAAAGAGATGTCCGGACGGGTGTGACAAACATATTACAGAGAGCCTACAATGCTGCGAAACTCAGGAGCATTTTCCACCGGAGCAGCATCATCCTTGTGGAGCTTAGAGGTGGAAACCATTGGTGTAGGAACTGAGCTGACATCGCGCATATCTGATTTCACTAACAACTCAGAAATGTATTTCTTTTGCGATAAGAACAAGTCATCATTTGTACGAAGCACCTTTATCCCAAGGAAAAAATGCAGTTCGCCAAGATCTTTTAAAGAGAATTTATGACGTAGACCACAACATACGTAGTAGCGGTGGCACTCGTGTAGACAAATAATGAAGCATTAGCATTAGAGGAACGAAAACTCAATTCTTGAAGAAAGCACTTCAGTTTTTATTATATGGATACTTCTAATAGGGATAATATAGATTCTCGTTACCGAAACTATGTTTTGATTTATTTTTGTTTCGAAATGCAAGGCGTAATAGAATAATTTGTACATGACTGGAAAAGAAAAAGAAGCTTCAATTACATTCCTGGAAAATCTTTTCTCTGTTACAGCTAATTGAGTAGGAAAACTAGAGAAGGTCCCTTAGTGTTGTTCTCACCACTGCACTGGATTTCCCCTGCAAGAAGATTACCAACGTTGCGTTAGCAGAGAATCGGAGTGTACTCGAGCTGAACTGAACTCGAGACGTAAGAGGTTCAAGTTAGATCTCGACTTAATATTCAAAACACTAGTTCAAAATCAATTACTTATGATCCAGTTCGAGTTGAGATTTTTTTATATTAATTAATTAAAAAATCGATTAAGCTTACGAGTTACTCAAATCGAATATTAGGATATTCAAATTCAGCTTGTTAAGATCAGAAAAAATAATTTTGCAAACTGAAAATGATCAAATAAAAAACCAATACATGGGAACATGGTTAAAAGGTTAAATAATGACTTTGGTCCCTCTATCATGCTCAAATTAGAATGTAGTCACTATATTTTAACATAGCATAATTTTATTCCTCTATTTTTATAGTATTTTTTAGTTAATCCTAATAATTAAAATTATTAATTATTCAAGTTAAAAAGGCCCACACTAATTTTCCTATAAAAAACACTTTCAACCCATCATGCAGAAAATATTATTTTATATTGAACTCCCAATAATATTTTAGATTATTATCATATAAACTGGCGGTAGAAATTAAAAGTGTTCACATGCGCCTTAGTTTTAGGGTTTAGAATTTTAGGTGTAGGGGTTTATATTTTAGAGATAGTGATTAGAATTTAGGGTTTAGGGCTAGAACTTAGGGTTTAGGGTTAGTAAAAACTTTTAGTTTCCACGAGTAGTGTATCAAATATTTACCCTAATATTTTAATTAAAATAATTCACAATGTTAATTAGAAATAATCATTTGATTTAGACTTGACAGGTTTCGATCCAACTTTATAGAGTTTAGTTTTATAAGAAAAATTTTCATTTGAGTTGGATTCAGGTCAGATTTTTTAGGATGAAGTTGGATTGAATTTAGGTTTAGGGTGAAAAACACTTGACCCGACTCGTGACCATTTCTAATGTTAACCACTTAAAGTAATTAATGATATTATAAAATTCTCATAAAAGTAATTATATTATAAAGTATAGGAACAAATTGCTTCAAATTAAACTATAGGAATTAAATTATGAACATGAGTATAATAGAGAGATTAGAATCAGATGTTAATTTTATTTGGGATAATGTTTAAGATTTAAATCTTACCCATGTGAATCTAGTAAACTTAACTGAACAAAATTGTTTTTTAATAGATTTTTGTAATATTCAAATCATATTAGTTATTTAATTATCGGATATCATAGTTATACCAAAAAAGTAATTGATTTTAACTAAAGGAAGAACTAATGAAATCACCTGGTGATCATCTCCCTGGTCGGAACTTCTCTCGACGGAATCATCAAGCAACTGCCCTCTTTCATCGTACAGAATCAGTCCACTAAACCGCGGCAGCTCGCATTTCTCCCCCATAAGTATCGGCCGTTGCCACACCGGCGACTCCGAGTTATGGCTCCGCCACCCCACACCCCCGCCGTACTCTTCCAAACCCAACAAAGGCGGCTGCCTCTCCTCCCAGCGGAAGCTCCCCTCCCGCCACCGTTTAGCTCCACTCCACATCACCGACCCCACCAACATCCTCTTCGAAACCCAACCACAACCCGGCTCACACCATTTCGCATTCATCCCACCGTCCGACACCGTTTCGCCGTCTGCCATCCGCTTCTTTTGAGCCTTCTTTTTTAGAACCGTGGCGGCGCAAAGCCCGACAATGGCGGACGCGGCACAAACGATGACGATCACTGCTTCTTGTGTCGTGAGTTTCCATTTCTCTTCCAAACTCCATAAAGCCTCCATCGATTCTGGTTGTACAACTGAATCCCACACGGAGAAGGACAGCTCAAGTGAAGTGAAACATATATATGCATGTATACGAAAAATAATAATAGGAATACGAATACAAATACAAATGAAAATGAAAATGAAAATATGAAGGTATATGAATTCTCGGAATTTAGAGTGAGTTTTCACATGAGGACCACCGCTGGTTAGGGGATGTAATAAAATTATAAGCAATTTACTGCAAATTTCAATGGTGTTTTAGCCGTTGGGAAATACATCCCCACCGTTTTAGAATTTATGAGTAATAATGGCATTCGCAATTCACGAGACATGCAAGGTTGGAATGATGGGTCATCTTCATCGTTTTCTTTTAATATCATTGGGAGGTAAGAATGATAATTAGTGTAAGTTTACTCGAACTAGATTAATTATTGTAATCTAATTATATTATATAAGTTTAGTTTAAGTCAAACTCCTAAGACTAGAGTTAGAAGTTAATAATTAGTAGGACTCTTATGTAACTAAAAGTGCTAGTCTATAGAAGTCTGTAAATTTTTGTAAGTTTATCAATTAATTCAATCGAAAAAATCAGAATATATTTTTGTTTTTTCTTCAATTTTGTTTTTCTTTATGGTATCAGTCTAAATTCGTTCTTATCGATTTTTTTTCTCTTTTCCTCTTCAATGAATAATTCGATTTCAACTAGAGGTTTCACCAACAAACAGATGATACAACTGCAACAACTATTCAGCAGATTCATTAGGAGCAGTACATGAAATCTGGTTTTCGCAGACAATGATGGTACACATACCAACTCTTCTTCCACTGTACTTTTTTTACTACGAATACATCAGCATGTATTGTGGACTCTGGTGCTTCTAAGCACATGACTAGTAACGAGAAATTGTTTTTTAATTTAAAATTTTCTCCTCTTAAAATTCTATCAAATTAGCGGATGGTTCTTTCTCACCAATTCAAGGCAGTGATTTTGTATTTCTTATTGATGACTTAGTCCTCAAGACATGCTTTTTGTGCCTAGCCTGAATTGTAATTTGTTGTCAGTTCGCAAGCTCTGCAAGGATTTAAATTGTGTTTTTCAGTTCACAGATTCTGAGTGTTTTTTACAAGCACTGGACTTCAAAAAAAGGATTGGCAATGCTCGCTTGCAGAATGGTTTATATGTTCTTCACAGTACAGGAAATTCTAAACATTTATCTTCTAAATTTTATCTTACTTCCTGAGGACAATCTGATGTTATGTTATGACATTTTAGGTTAGGCCACTCAAATTTCACTTATCTTGCAAAAAAAATTCCTCAATTATTTGTTAATCAAAAACCTTATTCCTTTAAATGTCATATATGTCAACTTGCTAAACAAACAAGACAATCTTACTTACCCTCTACTTACAAACCCTCACATCTTTTTTCTCGTATCCACAGTCATGTTTGGGGTCTTTCTAAAGTGAAGAATATTACTAGTAGCATATGGTTTGTGACCTTTATTGATGACCATGGTAGAACCACTTGGACTTACCTCTTGAAAGAAAAATTTAAAGTGACCAGTTTTTTTTAGAGACTTTACAACATGGTTGAGACCCAATTTCATTCTAAAATTCAAATCTTTAAATCGGATAATGGAGGAGAATTCTTTAATAAATTTTTAGGTGATTTTTTCAAGGAGAAAAGGAAAATACATATTAATTCTTGTGTTGATACTCCTCAACAGAACGGAGTCGCAGAAAAAAAAATAGGCATCTACTAGAGGTAACTCGAGCTTTAATGTTTACCTACAATGTTCCTAAATGTCTATGGGGAGAAGCCTTATTAACTTCTACATATCTTATTAATCGCATGCCTAGTAGAGTTTTAAATTTCCAAACACCTAAAGATGTTCTTTTATCTTGTTTTCCTCACTTTAAGCCTTTGTCCTCTACACTTTCTTTGAAAACTTTTGGGTGTATCGTGTTTGTTACAAACCATGATTCTTCTAGGTCTAAATTAGATCCTAAATCTCCAAAATGCGTGTTCGTAGGACACTCTTCACTAAAGAAGGGCTACAAATGTTATTATTCACCTTCTCGTAATTTTTTTGTTTCTTTGGATCTTAACTTTTTTGAACATGAACCATATTTTTCCACAGCTGAAATTCAGGGGGAGAGTTTTGATGATTTTCAGCCCTTTCTAAAACAAGTTCCTTCTTTTCCTTTACCATCTCCTACCTATTCCTCTTCACTTGAGCCTCATATTTCTCTTTCTCCACATAATATTTTACCTATTTCCTCACCTAATACCTTATATACATCACATACTTCATCTATTGTCATGCCTGCATGAACCTAAAATTAATCGAACCTTCTTCATAGCCCCTAAATAATTGCAGGTTTACATCAAGAAGAGGAGAACCATTTCAAAAACCATTATGCAATCTGGTACTCGCCAAGAATTGAATTTTAGTCCAGCTGCTTGTAAAGAAAGTGGAGGTAATAATTATGCTAGTATTCTTTCTCATCTTCTTGATTTTAAACACTTTTATTGCTAAAAGAAAAGGAGTGAGACAGTGTACTAAGCATCCTTTTCAAAGGTATGTTGCTTATGAGAATTTGATGCCATCTTTTAAAGCATTTACAGCAAAGCTAGAGGAAGAACGTATTCCTAAGACTATTGAAGAAGCTTTACAGAATCCAAAGTGAAAGAAAGCAGTTGATGAAGAAATTGAGGCACTTGAAAAGAATGGTACATAGACCATTACAAATTTTCCCCAAGGTAAAAAATTCGGTGAATGCAAATGAGTGTTCGCCATTAAGTACAATTCAGATGGTAGTATACAGAGATATAAAGTCAGATTGGTTATCAAGGGGTTCACACAGACCTATGGAGTGGATTATAAGGAAACATTTTCTTATGTTGTTAAATTAAATTCAGTTAGAGTTTTGTTAAGCCTAATTGTAAACTGTGATTGGCAACTACATCAACTTGACATTAAAAATGCTTTTCTTAATGGTATCCTTGAGGAAGAAGTATACATGCAGATTCCACCTAGACTAGAAGGTGTTGGACAAAATCAAAAGGTGTGCAAGCTTGACAAATCTCTCTATGGCCTTAAGCAGTCTCCAAGAGCATAGTTCGACAGATTTACTAGGGTTATTTTGGAGAATGGATACAAACAGTCACTGGTAGACCATACAATGTTCTCTAAGGTAACATCATTAAATAAAAGGATTATTGTAAAGTGCTCATAAGTCTCATATTTTGTATGCATTACATCTCATATTAATGTTGTTCTTATATGCATTTTAGGCATAATTAGGTGTATGCATGCATTATTTACAGTATTCTTTACTTTACCATGCTTCTATTGAATATCTTTAATTTGGTAAGAAAATATATTATTTTAGTTTAGTTTTAGTTTCAGATGCTAGAAGCTGTCAGAAGGAGGAGAAAGTTGAGGAGTTGATGCTGAGGCAGCATGCCAAAGAGATGTACTGAAGCAGTTCAACACAAAAAAAGATTATGTCGAGTAGTTGTCACCGCCATATCTGCTGCCCAGAGCAGCAACTTGAGGAATTGGTGAATTGGAGTGCAATTGGAAGAGCATAATTTTCTGAGCCCAATGAGCCCATCCACACAATTTACTAATGCTGGAAACAGCGGACAGAGCTACCAAAGGAGAAAATGTCTAAGGCGGCCTAAGCTTGCTTGCGGCACAATGAGTCTAATTTCAAGTCAAAGAAGTCAGAATTAAAGGATGCATTCAATACAAATGCTACTTTATCATGAAGAAGACTTCTACTCCAAGAAGGGCTTAACCTAGGCCATGCCTTATATATACCCGATCATATTGTATATTTTAGACAATTCATAGTCGGCATAACTTAGGTTTCTCTTGTGTTTTCTTGTCGCCACTATGTTCTAAATTCTCTAGGGTTTGGGTTATGTTGTAGAGTAGTTGTGAGAATGGTTGTTTTCAATTGAGTTCGAAAGATCGATTGTGAGCAATCTATTTGTTTGGCATCGAGAGAGTCAAACTCATGAAAGAAGTAAGCACGATCTTATCAATACCAGGTGTTGATCAATCCAGATTAGACATAGGTTAGGGTTTAAGGTGGCTAAAAGGGGACGATGCAAAGGTTGATGTTTATTGCAAGATTCACGCTGACGGGTATTATCCGCAGCGGGCATCAACAGTATTCTAACTTAGACATAAGTTGAATCATTATCGAAGCGTTCTGTTGAGTCTTGAAGGTCTGCCAAGTTTGTCGCCGATCCAATCGTCCGTTCCACCTGTTGAGGCAACGAAAGTTGTTGAAGCACCAATCTGCCATCTTCCACCAAGGCAGCAAAATCTGGCAGCGCAATACAACTTAACCTATTCAACACAGTTTCACACTACAGAGAAGCATAACCTGACCCATTCTATCAATCTGATCTCTTCTCTAAATTACTTATGTTTATTTTTTTTTATTACAAACTAAAATTTACTTGTGCAATTTAATATTCTTTGTGCATGAATTTATATTCGAATCAGCTGTCCAATCTTCGTGGGAGACGATATCTTTTATATTACAACTTGACAAGAGTGTGCACTTGCGCTCACATTTAGAGAACACCCCTAACGCTCTACAATTATTCTTATTGTTTATGTGGATGATATAATATTGACAGAAGATGATGAAGTAAAATTGAGTCGATTAAAAACCTTGTTGAGCAAAGAAATCGAAATCAAGGATCTAAGAAAACTCATATATTTCCTAGGTATGGAGATATCAAGGTCTAGCAAAGGTTTGATGATCAATCAGAGGAAGTATATTCTGAATTTGTTAATAGAAACATGAATGTTGGGTTGCAAACCAACAGATACACCCATGGATGCAAACTTAAAGTTCAACAAAGTCGATCTAAGTCCAAAGGCAGATAAAGAACTCTACCAGAGGCTAGTAGGAAAATTGATCTATCTATCACTAACAATATCAGATATCTCTTTTCTAGTGAATATTGGAGTCAGCCCATGACAGATCCGAGGCAGGAACACATTGAAGCAACAAGAAGATTTTGAGATACTTAAAAGATATACATGGACATGATTTAATATTCAAGAAAAGTTCTGATAAAATTGTTAGAGTATTTACAGATGCAAGTTGGGCTAGTGAACTAACAGACATGAGGTCAACCAATAAATATTGCTCTTATGTAAGGGGTAATTTGGTGACTTAAAAAAGCAAAAAGCATACAGTTGTTTTCAAAAGCAGTGCAGAAGCGAAAAACCTAGCATTGGCCTTAGAAATGTGTGAAGGAATCTGGTTAATAAAGTTGCTTAAAGAACTAGGAATGACCAAAGATAAAAATTTCCAGATCTTTTATGATAATCAATCGACCATTCAAATTGTCAAGAACCCTATTCAACACGACGGAACAAAGCATGTTGAAATAGATAGGCAATTTATCGCAGAGAAGTTGACAAGTGGAATGGCTTCATTAGAGTATGTTACAGCCGAAGAGCAAGTGGTAGATGTACTAACAAAAGCACTGCCAAAAGCCTTATTCGATAATTTTTTATTCAAGTTGGGATTATACAATGTATATTCTCCAACTTGAGGGGAGTGTAAGTTTACTCGAACTAGAATTGTAAGTCTAGTCGAACTAGATTAGTTATTGTAATCGAACTATATTGTATATAAGTTTAGTTAAAGTCAAACTCCTAAGACTAGAGTTAGAAGTTAATAATTAGTAGGACTCTTAATGTACTAAAAGTCCTAGTCTATAAAAGTTTATAAACCTTTGTAAGTTTATCAATTAATTCAATCGAAAGAAACAGAAATACATTCTGTTTTTCTTCAATTCTGTTCTTCTTCAATTAGTCAGAAATTTGAATTATGAATACTGTTACAGTATTATGAAAGTCGGCAGCACTAAAAGCACATTCTATTGCAGCAACTCCACTGCTTACTTCATTAATTTGATAACTTTATCTTTAGACGAGCAAATAATCTATGGAGCACAGAGACATTATTATCAAACAACATTAATTGAGCAATTTATCCACTAGATTTTTATCCTCTTACTTTTAAAAATTTTTAAACGTTTCCATCCGTCCTGATAAAGAAAAAATGAAAGATTCTCTTCGTACGCTTATATAACTGATAACCTCAAGATATTTATAGGTTTCCTAATTTCAAAGCCAGGTATGTATATGCTCCTGAAGCATTAACATAAATGTGATACACATACTAAAGGAGAGGTAATTAGCATCCTAATGTACATGTTTAAGTTGATCACTTTAAACGTGGTATAATATTATAATTGTGCGGTTGAAATTTTCAAATACGTGTCTCCTACGAAAGAGGAAGCAATTTTATTTCACTGGTAGAAATTCAATGATACAACAATTCTACTTACAGGGCATAAATTAGATAAACGGGAAACTAGCAAACACCAGGGACCCTCCCTTCACTCAGCTAACCTCGCCTCACTCTAATTAGACCGATTGGACGATCATGTTAATCCATATTGAACCGTCCCTACATTCCGGTGAGCCGCTACGGCGACAGCTGCGGCACCAACCGCCCCGAACTGGGTTTGTGCCTGCAGGAGTTTTGCATCGATGGGTAGCCTTTGCTCGGTCTTGCCTTGAGTTCGGTAATAGGGGTTGCTGTTCATATCGAAAGCTGTTCCCGCCCCCGGGGAAGGTTTTCCCACCATGCTAAGCTGTGGTTGCGGTTTGGCTTGTGGATTCTTGACCGTCTGCATTCCTGGTTTCTCTTTATTTACGTGGAAGCAATGTGGGGAGAAATTCTGTGAAGGAAGGACTGTGTTTCGGTAGAAGTTCTTAGCTTCGTAACCGTCTTTAACATTTTCCCCATCATCATATGGTACGACCGATCCTACAACTCTCCCAGGCTTCGCTGTACAAAAAGGAGAACAAACTCCTTGATTAAAAGGTGAAACAACAAACGGAAACCGAGTAATAGCATACAGAAATCACTCATACCTGATGGCACCCTAGGAGGAGGCCGTGTTGGCCTCGGACCAGAAATCGTATTCGTTACTTTTTTGGAATCAGCTTCTGCATCTTTTCGGTTCTCGTACGAAACCGAAGTTGACTGTGAATTTGGAGGGATAGAATTCGAGTGAACAGTAGACCTGCAATAAACAGAAAAAAAAAGGTTGTAAAATTGCATCTTGCAATGGGGGGAAAAAGTTGCTATTTTCTTTCGAGTCCATATGTCATTCGATCGGAGAAAAGTTCTAACAAAATCGTGGAAATGTTAGCATTTCTAATTAAAAGTAAATGGTCGATATACTAGAAACCTCGGATGCGCATGTGAAGACCTTCCAAATACATGAAAATCTTAACCAAAAAAACTGCAAATACTCATGTACGGACACATATAACCATATCCTAGACTCGCACACAAGCCCAAATAACATTGTTAGAAACCTAGTAGTTGGGAACATGTAATACCTTGGGAGGGATACGTGCTTCCTCTCCAGAGGGAAAACCGGCGCACTTTTACCACCGTTCTCCTCAAGATATGTGAACTGCTTTTTGAATTGACCGACAGGGCTGTAATAAAAAAATGTTAAAATCAAGTGGATTAAGATAAAACAGAAATACAAGATACAAACATTAGCATTTATAGTTAATACATTACATAATAAGAAAGTATTCAAACCTAGGATAGAGAAAATTGGCTCCTTCATGTCCATTTAGATAGTCTTTGAGCAGCTGAGGATGATATTCTAGTGCCTCCCTGTAAATTAACTCCCTAATGTCCTCCTTTGTCACCCGTCGCCTCTCAAACTCAAACTCTATTTTCGAGATTGGTTGACAAGAAGGTTCCCTCTCGATTTTAGCCAAGCCTTTGAAGTAAGGATCGGCTAAAGCCTATTAAATTAATAGGGAAAGTTTCAGTGTGATGAAATGAAAAGAATGCACACAAGAAAGTTCTGTTTTTACTATTGATTGGGAGAAAATAAGATAAACCGACCTCCTCAGCAGTTGGCCTATCCTTGGGATCGAATGCTAACAGCCTCTGCAATAACCGTACTGCTAACGGATCTGCATTTGGAAACTTTTGTGAAAACGGCACAGGACGTTTTTTCCGCATTTCAGACAAGTATTTTCTAGCTTTGTCATTTCGAACCTGCACTTACATGAACCAAAATCACCAATTTGCACTAAAACACACACGTATGCACGCAACAAAAAGGAGAAAAAGCAAGATGTCGTACCCCGCAAATGATTTCTGGTGAAGGTGTCCCTATAAGATCAGTTATCAATTCCAACTGATGAACGACACTTTTTCCAGGAAATAAGGGCTTCCCCATCAATACCTCAGCGAAGATACAGCCAATGCTCCAAATATCAATAGCTGGTGTGTACTGCAAAATGTTTCCGAACTTAAATAATTGAAACTTAAAAACCGCACACCTGTAAAGGCACTGCAGAGAAACAGACATAACCGGACGCAATTACCTGAACGACAGATATTTCAACTTCCAGGAGAGTTCATAGTCCTCCCTGAACAACAATTATTTTAATCTAGGCATTACTGCTTACTAAAAAGCACTCAAGTATTCTTTATACATATAAGAAAACTAGCCGATTTTCTAAGCGAGACAAAGCCTAAATGAGATATGGTTTCTCGATGATTGCACTCCAATACTATATATTTATGATTAATTTTAATAAATCAGTAAACAAAAAGATCTAACAAAAAGGTCAGTAAAATTTAACCCCCAAAGAAAATTGACACATTGAACTCGTAAGGGAATTAGAAGATGCTAGACATGATGGAAAAGCCACCCTACCTTGGAAAAGAAAGATCCACAAAGCTCTGGAGCTCTATACCATCGAGTAGCAACATAATCCTGCAAGGGGAATCAGAAAATAACATATATACATAAATACATATAAAGATGCATATCCACTCTTCTTTAAGAAGAAGAAAAATGAAGGCATGCAAAAAGAAGAACTACATACCGTCCAGAAGACTGTCATTGGGGTGTCATTAAAAGCAACCCTTGCTAGCCCAAAGTCACAAACTTTTAGCTTGCAATTTGCATTGGCCAGTATATTCTTTGGTTTAAGGTCACGGTGGTAAACATTCGCTGAAACCAATAACTTAGGAATCAGTATAAATTTGCAGTTACTTCAAGCACTCTACTGCTATCGGTATAAAATCTTGTGACTATCAAGCCAAAAGTACTTTACCAGTATGCATATATTTCATTGCACGGAGCATTTGGTAAAGGAAAAACTGGTGATGTTCTCGTGTTAAGTCATCATTAGCTTTGATGACTTGGTGAAGATCTGACTCCATGAGCTCAAAAACTACAAATAAGTCTTTGAACTCCCTCTTTGATGGTGGCAACATTATACGCTTAATGTCAACTATGTCGGGATGTCTAAGAAGCCTAAGCAGCTTTACTTCACGCAAAATCCTAATTGCATCAGACATGTGCTCGAATACATCCTGTATTTTCTTTATTGCCACTTTCTCCCCAGTATGTGTGTCAAGCGCCGCACAAACTACTCCATAGCTTCCCTTACCAATGACTTCAAGAATTTTGTACCTGTTTGCGTCCCCATATTCAGTAAAAAAGTCCATCTCTTTTAGCTCCTGAAAAGAGAAAGAGAAACCAGATCAGAGTCGGGCATGCTTTGAACATAAGTCAGTTAATTATCTACGGATTTAAGAAACAAAAAGTAGCAGCAACATAGAATAGATCCTAGTCTTTGCTTTGGGGGAACAGAATGAGGTTCCAAATGTTTTCTTAGCTTGGCCACTTATATTAGTCAAAAACAGCACCTGGAATCTATCATGATAGATTCAATTCCTGCAGGGGAGAAAAAACTAGAAACAAAATTGATACCCATTTCAAGCTAAATTGAAAACGATCCAACAAAATCGATATCCATCTCTATCATACTATAAAAGAGGCAACAAAATATTTATAGGAAGCCGAAACAGTCAAACAGAATAATATTCACTAATCATTTCCAACACTAAATAGCAGCAATCTGATTACCATGATCATCCAACTAAAACACCATTAAAGCTACAAATGCATAACCAAAATAACCTGAAATTTAAGTACAAATCAAGGCTCCTTTTTTTCTTCTTTTTACTATTAGGTTCTTCATTACAGAGAAAATGTGAACTCAAATCTCAGTTCCAAACCTATGTCTGTTCAATCTCAGAGAACATTAAAGCCAAAAACCTAATATTTCAAAAAAGAAAATTCCTCAACTTATTTCATTTCACAACACACTTTCACCAACAAAACAACTAAAAAACTCAAATTTCTGCAAAATAAATGATAATACTTTATCAATTTGACTTTCAATAGAAAATCAAAATGTTTATTAAGTTATTAACCTAACTTTCCATTACCATAAAATCGATAAAACCTAAGCATGATCCTTTCCAACAAGATATCAACAGAAAAAGAACCCTAAAACTTTCATGTCGAAATCATGTTCAATGAAACAGAAAAAAGTAAGATCTTTTCAACTTTCATACACAAACAAAACCCAGATCTTAAAATTCCTAAAATTCTAAAGCTTTAATTTTAAAAAAAAATAACGAAGTATACACCCCAAAACAAAAGGAAAAGGAAACTAACCTTCTTCAACTGATTTTGTTGCATCTTTCCTTCAACCCAATTTAAGAAAACACCCAAACGATCTCTTCTTTTTCCCCTCTAGCTCTCCTTTCACTAAAAAACCAAAAGACCCAGAAACAGAAACAACAGAAGGGAACAAAAGAATTTTCTCGGTAACCAAACAAAAAGCAGACTAGAAAGAGAAATTCAACCGCATTCAAGCCCACACACCTAGACCTACTTTTAATCACCAAAACCACGCAAAACAAGCAGGTTCCTTTTTCCCTTCGTTTGGATCAAGAGGCTTGAGGATTTCCTGAATTCTGGGTCTAATGAGAATCTGTAAGATCTGGAGGAGATGAAGTAAAAGGAGAGCTCAAATGGGTTTCTTTTGGATCTCAAGAAAAGAAAGAAATAATAAAAGAAGGAATGAAAGATTGGTGGTGAATGAAAATTATATATATATAAAACAAATCTTTGGTTTTTTCAAAAAGGAAATTATATATCGAAATCAATTTTTATCCACTGATTTTAATATTATTATTTTTTGTGCCGTTTGGTTCGGTACTTCGTTACGTATGGTATAATGTTTATGCGGTAGTGGCAGTATTGTAATTTTACATGTTCGTATTTAAACATTCATATTTTACCGCATTAAAAGAAATTCAGACTTTACCAAAATAAAAAAAGAATAAACTCTGAATTATCCGAATTTTTTTGATTTTTTTGAATTCGGAATAAATTTTATAACTCTAAAAAAAATCAAAATATAAATCGGTATAAATAATCTCTAGATCTATGCTAATTTCAAAAATGTTTTAATTGATCTCATAACATAAATTTTAAAAAAATTAAGAGTTTGTTTAATTTTTTTTGAATAATCCATTTTCATTTTTATTTTTTCGAAAAATATAAAATTATAAAAAAAATATGTTAGTGGTAAAATTAGAAGACATTTTTTTAGAAAATGAAAAAAATAAGTGAGATTTTGAAAATATAAAAAAAATATTTTTATTGTTTTTATTAAAAATATTTTAGGAAAGTAAAAATACAAAAATACATAAAAAAATTGTAATTATTATCATATGTACTTGTTTTCTATTTAAGTTGAAGAAGATTCTTTGACGAGGCACATGGTGTAATCCTTATTTTTCATCCAAAATAAATTAACTTCATTAAACCCAAATTTAAATCTTTTTAATGTCATTTTTTAAAATTCTTGTTTATTTTCTCACATTTAATTTTTTATTATTATTATATTTTTAACTATATTTTATTTTCATTATTTAATAATAATTTTCTATTTATGTTTTCATAAATTAGATACCAAACACATTTTCACTTTTTTCCCTGTAACCCTCTAGACCCGCCTATGCGTTACCACAGATCCTAAGGAGTCACATTAGGGTCACAAGAGCGACCCACAGTAAAAATCCACATAACGCCCATGTATCCGGGTATAAGGTCGGTCCAACCGGTTCGGTTCATAGGCTACCATCCAGGCGGTTGGAAGATCATCGGTGACGGTGCATAACGCCCACGTGCGGCCCTAAACGGCAAGAAAACACTCAAATCGTAAAAAAACAACAAAACTCAACCAATTTTATTTTTCCAGTGGCTTACCACGGCGAAGGACGGCTAGAAAGATAGCTCGAAAGAGAGAAAACCTTTCGGTTGTATCAAACTCCGACGACCCTTGAAACAGTGACCGATGGTATGGGTTTTGCTCGTCTCGGGCCAAGGAAATCACTCGTGGTGACGGTGTGGTGATAGAATGGTGAATGGCGGAGGAAACAATAAAAAACGAAAAGAGGTTCAAAGGTTTTCAACGAACCTTTAACACGACATCCACGACAGACGGTGCAGATACACTACGAGTGGTGGGCATGGTTAGGATCGGGGTGAGGCGGCGGACACCTTGATGGCGGCGGTGCGCGCCACGAGCCGGTGGTGATTGAGATCAGAGCAAGGGCATGTGTGGTGGTCAGGGAGAATTTTCCAAAAGATTGACTCTTTATATCTCTTCAACCAGATTTTCAAGAATGAAGGCTCGAACGTGAGAGTGGTCGACGGGGTTGGGCCTATGGTGCAACGACGATCACGTTGATGGTGGCGGTGGTGGCCACATCGTGGTGGTGGCGGTGAAGGGTGGTTGAGAGGATTCTAGAACTCGTCTCGGTTTCCAAATTAAAAAATGAATCTTCCCCCCAGTAGATGAAAAGTCATCCCAAATTTATTATTAGCATAGACTTCACAAAATATTGTATACTAAAAAACCTGGTGTAGGATTAAACCAATAGTGGTCTTTAGTCCAAACTGTTAAAGTTTAAGTTCACCCAACTTGAGGTCAAGGGTTCAAACCCTATGGATAACATCTCTTCTCCCTCATATCATTTTTTAATTCACTTAACTTAAAATATAAGCATATATTTTTAGGGGTGTTACAACTCTCCCCTTCAAAGAAATTTCATCCTCGAAATTTACCAGAGTCAGAGAAATACATGAACTGTTCTTTCATCTATTCTTGTATTGAAACTTATCCATTAGAGTATCCTTATTTCTCGGGACTCTTAGACGATCCTAGATCAATCTGGTGGTATCCTCAGTTTCTCAGACCAACTTTAGACCCAAGCTATCCCAACATACATCTCGGTCCAACTAAACAGAATACAATATTTAAATCCATACCGAACTTTATACGGTGCCAATCAAACACTTATCACGTAACTTTTATTATAAACGGTCTCGGTTAGGGACAAGAAACATTTCCAATTACTAGAGAAATCACTCAAACGACCCGAAAGTATCTCTTCTAGAATCTGAACTACTCTACTCGGTTGATCGGTCCGTTTATAGATGAAAAAGTGTATGCAGTTCAAACGAGTACTCAGGGCCTCCAATAGGGTCTTTCCAAATTCAGGATGTAACATCGAATTTCAATCAAAGATGATATTTAACGATACATCATGCCACATTTTCAAGAATAGCCTTTCTTCAGTCTGATCAAACATAACTACAATTTTGAACGGACATCACTTACCTTCAACAAAATTTCCCAGACAACTGTTTTCCTTCGTGTATAATGGAGTTACCATAGAATTTACACTTTCGTCGCGTTCACGGACACTTTTCTTTAAATTCATATTACTTTTATCAAATTTCCATCAAATTATTCTCAAACATAATCATCGTCACTGAATAGAATTACATGAAATGTTATGTTGGTTACCTCACAAAATTAAACCTTTATTTTCAAATTGAATCATGTCTTCAATCTCACATGCATAAACCATCTCAAGTTCTTTATCCGAATTCAAATCCATCAATTTAATCCAATTCACGGACGAACTTTATAGATATTTCTTACCAATACAGATCGAGTTATTATGGACAGAATGGTTAAACACACTTATTAAAGGTAAAATAATTGACATTGGAGTACGGTTATGATCTAAGGTCATGTAGAGTCCATGCATTCTATGACAGATGATCGATTGATTTACCCAGAATAACGCAACTCTAAGCTTTGATACCACTAAATGTAACCCCCTAGACCCGTCTATGCGTTACCATGGATCTTAGGGATTCACATTAGGGTTATAAGAGCGACCCACGGTAAAAATCCACAAAAAAACATTTTTCCTTTAACATTTAATTGAACCGCAACATTGACTATTGTTTTAAAATACACTTCCAGAAAATTATTTAAAAGTATATAAAAAATTTCAGAAAAACATCTTACAAACACTAACATAAAATAATACATGACATGCATGCCCACTAGATGGACCAGTACGGTACCCTAAAAGTGACGCCGAGAGAACGCCAAGAGAATGATGTCAATAACTCTACCATGACAGAATTCATCTAATCTATGATGGTAAAACAACATGAGCTTGGGAAAGCTCAGTAGTACAGAACTACCAAATGATGCGGTAAGCACATGCAAGTACATGACAAACATTACATTGACATGACGTTTCAGGCAATAACGAACTCCGTTTACAATTTAATATTTCAGTATAACGTTATATTTGAAGATAACAGAATTGTTCTTTATTCAATCATTAAGTATCATACATTAATCTTGTAGTCCAAAGAATTAGAAGAGTGAGTAATTACATTAAAGTATGGAGTTTAGTGGTCCCAACATTGCTAAACTGTATCAATGTGGTAACATTTTATTTCTCGGGTACATAATTCAAGCAGCGGTAATGTTCATTTTTTAATTCTTATCTATCCCCTCCAAATGTACCCGATACACAATTCTGAGATGCGTCTATAAGGGAATTATAGGGTGTGGTTATCATCCTAAGGGAATATTTTAAGTCCAGCAAAATTACCTTAGCTAAAGCACATGAACTAGTAAGTGTAACGGTAAGGAATTACCCTATCCGAAGCATAGGAACCTGTAACGATAACGTAAGGAATTACCCTCACCGAAGCAAAAGAACCTGTAATAATAACCGTAAGAAATCACCATCACCGAAGTAGAGGAACATATAACGATAATAGTAAGGAATTACCCTAGCCTAAGTTGAGGAACTTATAACAATAATAGTAAGGAATTACCATCGCCGAAGTAGAGGAACATGTAACGATAACAGTAAGGAATTACCCTCGCCGAAGCAGAAGAACCTGTAACGATAACCGTAAGAAATTACCCTCGCCGAAGCAGAGGAACCTGTAACAATAACCGTAAGGAATTACCCTCACCGAAGTAGAGAGACCTGTAACGATAACCGTAAGGAATTACCCTCGCCGAAGTAGAAGAACATGCAGTATCTTCATACTCTATCCCAAGCACCAGTAATCGTTGATGTCGTAATCTCAGTAATTAGAAGAAACATCAATTACGGTAAACATAAGGCAACCAATTATTTTCGGTCAACAGTAATCAGAGAGCATACTATTAATCGGGTAAAACAGAAATCAAAGATCATGTTGTTCAATCGGTACTTAGGCATAATTCAAACATATGGAACTATCATACTTAGAATCAGAAAACATGTTACGTCTCAGTCATGTGTACATGTATAGTTCACTCATAACATTTAAAGCATGTATGTAGCGTTCAAGGAACATTAGCCATCTGCACATGATCAATTTAGTCATCACATTTCATATATATATATATATATATAACACATTTTAAGCCTCTTTTATGTATATATATATATATATATTAACCGAGGTTTTAATTGGCATTTAGAGATAACCAACTTATCATTTAATATTTAAGCATTAAATATTAGTTAACATGTTCATTATAGTACACAAGAAGTAGTGGATATTACCTCAACTCCGAGCTACACCGGTCGACCCTCGAAGCCCCAATCGATCACCCTCGAGCTCGAATTTGACGTCCCTCATTATCCAGGATACATGGTAAAACAATTTATGTTAGAAACGGAACTTAAACACGATGGTCAAATTTATCTAAAAAGTCAAATTATGACTAACCGCTTACTGGGTTAGAATTTTGCAAAACAAGCTTCAAAAACGAACTCAAGACGTCGAAAAACATAAAACGGGAGTTTTCAAAAAAGTTGACTTTTTGGTCAACAGTCAAAGTCAACGATGACGTCATGCTGGCGTTAGCAGTCAGCGGTCAAATCCAACTGTCAACGGTCAACAGTTAAAGTTAAGTCAAACGGGTTCGGTTCGGTTCACTTAGACAGGTCAGATCTAGGTTCAGGTATGGGCTTAAGGCCATTGGGCCTTATCAGGCTGGCCCAAAAGCAAAAGAACATGTTTTTTGGTTATTGAGCTGGTTTGATATAGTTGGGCCGGTTTATCGGGTCGAGCGGGCTCGGTTCATAGGCCAAACCGGGTATAAGGCTGATCCAACTGGTTCAGTTCATAGGCCACCATCCATGCGACCGAAAGATCGCTGATGACCGCGCATAATGCCAACGCGCGACCCTAAACAGCCGGAAAACACTCAAATTGGCAAAAAAAAAACAGCAAAACTCAACCAATTTTATTTTTCCAGTGGCTTACCACACTTACCACAACGAAGGACTGCTGGAAATATGACTCGAAAGAGAGAAAACCTTTTGGTTGTATCAAATTCCGACGACCCTTGAAACAGTGACCGGTGGTATGGGTTTTGCTCGTCTCGGGCCAAAGAACTCACTCGTGGTGACGGTGTAGTGATAGAATGGTGAACGACGGAGGAAACAACTAAAAAGAGGTTCAAAGGTTTTCAACGAACCTTTAACACGACCTCCACGACGGACGGTGCAGATACACGGTGAGTGGTGGGCATGATTAGGATCGGGGTGAGGCGGCGAACACCTTGATGGCGACGGTGCGCGCCACGAGCCGGTAGTGACTGAGATCAGAGCAAGGGCATGTGTGGTGGTCGGGGAGAATTTTCCAAAAGATTGACTCTTCATATCTTTTCAACCAGATTTTCACGACGAATGAAGGCTCGAACGTGAGAGTGGTCGACGGGGTTGGGCTCATGGTGCAACGACGATTAGGCTGGTGGTGGCGATGGTGGTCATGTTGCGGCAGTGGCGATGAAGGGTGGTTGAGAGGATTCTAGAACTCGTCTCGGTTTCCACATTCAAAAATGAATCTCCCCCCGGTAGATGAAAAGTCACCCCATATTTATTATTAGCGTAGACTTCACAAAATATTGTATACTAAAAAACTGGTGTAAGATTAAACTAATAGTGGTCTTTAGCCCAAATGATTAAAGTTTAGGTTTACCCAACTTTAGGATAAGGGTTCAAATCTCATGGACAACAACTTTTTTCCTTATATCTTTTTTTAATCCACTTAACTTAAAATATAAGTATATATTTTTAGGGGTGTTACATTCTCATTTTTTAAAGCAAGTTTTCATCCTTATTAAATTATATTTTTTTTGAGAACTGAAAATTAATTTATTTTTGAAAACAAAAATATAAAATATTTTCTAAAACTAAACGGATCCTGAAATTTTATAAAGGGTAATTATATCATGTAGTGACGGTGGAAACAAAATGTTTTCACAAATGGTTTAACTTTTAGGGTTTATAGGTCAACTTTAGGGCGTATGATTTAGAGGTTTAGAATTTGAAGATTGTGGTTAAAATTTAGGGTTTATAGGTTAAATCCTAAATTTCTAACCATGTTACCATAAACCTAAACCCTAATCTTTAAACCCTAAGTTCTAACCTAAACATTAAATTCTAATAACAAACCCTAAATTTTAAGCCACTAAACCTAAACATCTAAACCTAGACCTTAAACTGAATACTTAAATCTTAAAAATTAAAGTACTTTTGAAATCTTTTTATACAATATTTAATGATTAAATGAAAAATATTCAATACTTCAGGTTATCTATCCTAAAATTTTAATAATTAAATTTGATAATCAATTTCTATTTATGAGGAAGGTGAAGAAAAATTTACTCTTATTGAATCTAAAACTTACAACATAAAAAGAGTGAAATGTCAATTGGAAATTTTTAATCGTTTACTCTAAAAATTATTGACTAAATATAATCAAATTTTAAGAGTAAACAATTATAAATATTGATGGGATGTCATTATCTTTGGCGGTAGAGTGATATTTCAATGTTACATTAGTTAATTTATTCCACATAAATTAACAATAATTTCAACTAGACCCTTCAATATTTTTGAATTATAAATAAAGAAAAATAATACATATATAAGTATTTTTTTAATTGGTTAATCCTCTTCTTTTTTTTAATTGAACGTATATTAATTATTTTAACTCGGTCATTAACATTATTGTTTTAAAGTTAATTATCACACGTTTCCAAATCATAATATTCATTTTAAATTAATCCTTAAATTTTTCAATATTTTAATTTCATCTTCAAACTATGACTCATTTTAAATTGGTCCCAAACTTTTGAATGTTCTAATTTCATCATCAAATTATCTATATATACAAATCATATTCCATATTAATAGAACCAATATAAAAATTGTTGATTGTCATGCAAACACTGATGAGTATTGTATAATAATACGGTGTGACATAAAGAATAATTTAAGGATGGAACTGGAACATTCAAAAGTGTGTGGATCAATTTAGAATGATAGTTATAGTTTGTGGATGAAATTGTAACATTCAAAAGTTTGCATATCAATTTAGAATGACAGTTATAGTTAAGGGATGAAATTGAGATATCTGAAAATTTAGGAATCGATTTAAAGTAAAGGTCATAGTTTGAGGATGTGTGGTACAAGTTATGGAGACTGAAATTTTATTTATTTCTTTTATTAAAGTTTATTAATGAATTAAGCAATCAAACCAATTTTAATTAATGTTAACATTATTTTCATATTTTTTTAACTAACGGTATCCGATTCATTGTCATCGATTAATCCAGATCGAATTTTGAAGATGTTCTATATGAGTATTCATCAATTCAGTTTTTTTTCATTTACAATGTTAAGATTTAAACCTATGATCTTGTTTAAGGGACTTAGCACAAATTCTCGCTAGACAATTACATTTAATTGTTGGTAATATTATTTTCATATTTAAATTTAAATGTTACTTCGATGTTTGAGAAGTTTTGAATAAAAATATTGAGCTATTCATTTAAACTTTTAAAAGTCGATTGCAAACAAAATTTAAAATTCAAATTATCAAGAAAAAGATATAAACCCAATAGTTTGATATCTAAACTTGATTTTTAAGGTTTAGTTCGATTATATAATTTGATATTTGAATTGGTTTTGATGTTTAATTTGGTAGGTAAAGTTTTGTTATGTCTAATTAAGTACCTACACTTGATTTTAAGGTTGAATTTGGTACCTAAATATTTTTTTGGTCCAACTGAAATATGAATTTGACTTAGTTCAATTTGATACATGAACTTGGTTACTTCCTACTTACTTTTTTAATCGATATTAAACTGATAAAACTAAGTTCAAATACCAATTTGAATTAAAAAAAATCAAGTTTAAAGACTTAATCGGACAAAAAAATTAGATACCAATTAAAACCTTGAAGTTAAATTTAACTAAAAAAACATATTTACCTTTTTTATATATCAGTTTTACCCATACAATAACTAAAATTGTCTATGTTACCTCTTTGATAGAATAACAATAACATGACTCGACAAAGTTGTTGCAGCGTATTTTACCCATAATATATTGAAGGCGGGGGATACGGGTACTCTTAGTACCTTGTTGCAGCATGGTTTTGATATTATCCGACCTGATTGGGAGGTCCAATTTGTGCATATTTTCTGCGAAGCCAATAAAGTTATTAACTGGTTGGCAAAGTTGTTGCGAGATGGTTCATTTGCTAGTCGAGTCTTTTACAGGATGTCGAATGAGACTATGAGCTTGATGTTAGCTGATTGTGAGTTCGATGTTGGGTGACGTTGTAACCCCTCGTCCCGGTCTGGCCGGATGACCGGTCTGAGTGGGCCACACGAGAAAAACCGAAGCGAAACCGTTAAAGTTTTCCCTCGGTTAACAACCCTATTTTTTCTTTCTTTCATTTTAATCTTGTCTAGAGGAGTATTGAATCGTAAGTGATCAAACAGCAGAACAACATACATGAGATAATCATTCGAACCCAAACAACATTTAAACAGCCCAAAATTCATCTTTTAAACAGGTCGTTTCGAAACACCATTGAGGCATATCGAAACGCCTTGAACAGGTCAACAGCCCCTGAGCCTATACAAGGGGCCGTATCGAAACGGTGGTCGACCGTTTCGAAACGCCCACGACGGTCAACTTCTCGTGGTCAACGAGATTTTGACCGTTTCGGAACCTTCAGACCTGTTTCGAAACACCTTCATCTCGTGAATTTCTCAAAATTCCAGTAGCCAAAACGTTCCGGTACGCGTTTCAGAACAAGGGTTTCAGAGGCCATACCGTATCGAAACACGTTCCGATACGGGGTCCCTGAAGCCTACCCGTTTCGAAACAACCCTTCCCGTTTCGAAATGCTGGTTGTCTGCAACCTTTGAAACTCAGATTTAGGAGAGTCTTGACAAGTCTAAAGGTCCCCTAGGACCCCCAAAGGCACACAACACCATCAAACCAAGTCTAGAGGCACATGTCCTAGGTTTAACATACTCCAACACCCACAAACATGGATTTAAACAATCATACATACATGACAAATATACACTAGCCTTTCATATAAGTCATGCTTGGAAACATTGATAAGTAAAAGCATCATTCATCCCATAAGGGTTTACATACCATATAGCAATATTAACATTCAAAAGGCATACGTCAAGAGCATTTGGCAAGGTAAAACATGCTTACAAACCAAGTCAAGCATAAGCATCAAAATCACAAATGAGTCGTACAAGCTCATACAAACACACTCTCTTGCCACATTGCTTAACTACTACATAAATAACAACCGTACTTGAGCCACAAACTTGAAAAGCCCTTCTTGCCTTGCTCCGAGCTAACACCACGCTAATGATCTGCATTGTTGAAAATGAGAGCGTAAGCTATAAGCTTAGTGAGGATGCTCTAAAACCGAAAACATCAACAATGCAGGGTTCAAGCATGTATTCCTTAAATCTCATATCTAACATGCATAGATAAAGTCACAAGTAGACCTAGCTAGTCTTTCAAGAGTCATTGTAAAACCTATGTTTGATTTTGATATAATTAGATCTTCAAGGATCAATTTGAAAAACTTAAAATTGTTTTTATAAGTCCCTTAATAAGTTTTAAAACACCAACACTTTAAAACTGATTTGTAAAACTCAAACTCAAAATATTTTCTAAGTGTTCCAAGGCAAAACCATTGAAAATCGTTCAAGTGTATCGATACACTACCAAGCGTATCGATACCTTTTTGCCAAACTTGGTTACTGTCGAAACACGTATCGATACGATAAACCCTCGTATCGATACGCCCCTGTGTTAAAATTCAAAGAGTTTGAATAGCGTACTGATACGGAAAACCCTCGTATCGATACGGGCTTTATAATTTTTAAATATTAAGTCAGTTTAAAAATATGACCGTTGGTGTCAGTTGGTTGGTAACCAAACTTTAAAAGGTCGTTGACCCGTATCGATACGCCTAACCCCCGTACCAATATGGATATCGACAGTGAGCTAAGTTGAGAAAAAGGTATCGATACGGCCTTTACCGTTTTGATACCCCGTACCGATACGCTTACGCGCGTATCGATACCCCTTATTTATTGCACACAACGGCTCTTTCTTTTCTGAGACAGGTACTGATACACCTTCCTGCGTACCGATACTGGTAGCTGCATAAGTGCATTTATGGTGGTAAGAGAGGGTTCCAACGGCTCAATTTATGTTCCCAACCACCCAAACGGCTAGAAATCAATGAGGAGGTATAAAAGACACATCCAAAAGCTACAACAACAACTATTGATCTTCAAGAAAACATCTATTCATCAAATCCAAGCAATTGTGCAAAAATTCCTTATTGTCTTGAAACCCCAATTGTAATTTTCATTCATATCTTGTTCAATTGGGTTGAGTGCTTGTAATTGGGCTATCATTTGTATTGAGAGATACTTCATTAGCCAACAAATTTCTTTGTTCTCTTGTTGTGAGGATTGGGTTGAATTTTGGGTAGAAAATTTAACCGAAATTGTAAGGGTTGCCTCCTTAGCCTAGAAAAGGGGAAGAGCAATTAGTGGAATTGTTGCAAATCCTTAGTGAAGCTAAGGTAGTGGATGTAGAGTTCATTTGGAACTTGAACCACTCTAAAATCCCTTGTCTATTATTTTTAATTTGCAATTTCCACCACAAAGTCTTTAAAAATCCAATTCACCCCCATCTTGGTTTATATCGATCTTTCGATCCACTCAACAGTCATGTATGGCATCTCACATCATAACAAGCTCAAACATTAATAACATTATCATAAATCAACATCATATAACACAAACGTATGAACAAGTTTAATTGGCCATTATTAGTTACCCGGATGTGCGGATTTAAAACTCAACAACCACTTTACCTCGGTGGGATCCACTCATCACCGGACCTTGCATGGGTAGGATTTCACTCATCGCCACATGCCCTACGGATGGGATTCCACTCATCATCCCGTAGAATGTATAATAGCTTCCGGTGGAATATTACATCACCGTACTCCTCCTTGATGACTTAACGTCATCAAGGCCACGTACGTTTTGACTCAATTTGTGTGCACACTAATCCTAATGATCAATCATTTACACCCGGTAAATTAATTAGTGCCAATTTACATTTACCACATCACATATCCATCAACCACATCGCATGCTCATCACATACACATAACATGGTATACATGTGCAAAGCAACCACGTTTTACAAGAGCATAAATAGGCAATACACATAACATTTAATGGGAATCAATGGCTTAATTAACAACTTGAACTATATGGAAATGGCCTACCAAGCACATTTCACTCACACACTACACATACTCGAATCAAACTTTAAAACATGATTAAAACCACTCACCGTCCGTCCTTAGCAACCAAAGCGAATCTCTTATGAGCCCGGATTCGATCCCAATGCTCCTTCGACGTCTCATCTTGCTTATAGCCAACCAAAAACACAACCATTAATCTCAATCAATGCTAACATTCCATCAACACTCAACCCTTGAGCTTAATCTAACTCCCACCAAATTTCCAAATCAAATTAATCCCCAAATGTATCAATTTTCGTGCTCCCACAAACCCTAGCTGAAATTTCCATTTTCAATCATCCAAATGACCCCCAAAAGGTCCCAAAACATCCTCCTAACATATACAAACCATCAACCCTTCAATTTCCACTTAAAACCCACCCAAAAATCAAGTTTTGACATCTCAAATTTTGCTTTAAGAACCCACTTCGGGTTTTCAACAAAACTCAACCATTTTGACATATGTTGAACATTTTAATATGAATAACCAAAAACCCAACTCCATTTTTCGAAATAAGATGAAAATCCCCATAAAAACCCAAACTTTAAACCAAACCCTAATTTTCAAAAGCTCATAGTTTTAAAATCTAAAGCCATGGTTAGATAAAGGATGGAGAGGAGAGTAAGAAAACATCATTACCTTTGAAAAAGACCTTGGAATGAAGAAGGAACCCAATGGAATAGTAACTTTGAACTTGGGAGAGTTTGAAGAAGGGTTTTGGGTATCTAACGTTGGAAAAGGGGGAATGGGGAGAGAAGACGGCAACTTTTCAAAAGTTGTCTTGCTTTTAAAATCGTTTTGTTCAAATTACCACATTGGTCCCTCCCTTTTTTTATTAAAACCCACATAGATCCTTATTAAGGTTGAATTTATTTAATTTTATTTTTCCGACTCGAACCGCAAACCCAACTAACTCCTAACCCCAAAACACAGGCGTTATAACTCTCTCCCACTTAAGGAATTTCGTCCCCGAAATTACCTGACTGAAAGAGATACGAAAATTGCCTTTCCATATCCTCCTTCCTCTCCCAAGTGGCCTCGTTCACACCTCGACGTTGCCACCGCACCTTTACTAACTCAATTGATCTACCCCGCAACACCTTACTGTCAGAAGCTAAGATCTCAACCGGTTCTTCCTCATAAGTCAAATCCAGATTCAATTCAATCTCCTCTAGGGGCATAACATGTGATGGATCGGACCTATACTTATGGAGCATCGAAACATGGAACACATCGTGTATCTTCTCTAGTTCGGATGGCAACCGCAACTGATAAGCAACCGGACCAACCCTCTTCACAATCTCATACGGTCCTATGTACCTCAGACTCAACTTCCCTTTTCGGCCAAACCTCATTACTTTCTTCCACGGAGACACTTTCAAGAACACCTTCTCACCCACTGAGAACTCAACTTCCTTCCTCTTCAAATCGGCATAGGACTTTTTTCTATCCGAAGCAGCTTTCAAACGATCACAAATCAATTTTACCTTGTCAGTTGTCCCCTTGAGCAAATCCGGCATAGGTAGCAATTTATGTCCCACTTTAGCCCAACAAACTGGAGTTCTACACTTCTGGCCATACAAGGCCTCATACGAAGCCATCTGAATGCTCGACTGAAAGCTAATATTGTAAGCAAACTCAACTAAAGGCAAGTGCTTCTCCCACGTACCATGAAAGTCAATGATGCAACAACGCAACATATCCTCTAAGATCTGAATAACTCTCTCTGGCTGACCATCTGACTGTGGATGATAAGACGTGATGAAGTTCAAACGGGTACCCAAAGCTGTATGCAGACACTCCCAAACTCGAGAAGTAAATCGCAGATCTCTATCTGACACGATGGACTTCGACACACTATGCAGTCTAACAATCTCACCAATGTACAAATCGGCCAATCTATCTAAGGTGTAAGTAGTGTTGACTGCCAAGAAGTGAGCACACTTCGTAAAACGATCCACAATAACCCACACTGAGTTCTTCTTCGTAGGAGTCAAAGGCAAACCCGAAACAAAATCCATGGTGATGTTCTCCCATTTCCATTCCGGAATCCTCAACGACTGTAACAAACCTGAGGGAACCTGATGTTCCGCCTTCACTCTCTGACACACTAAGCACTTACTCACAAAGTCAGCTACATCTCTCTTCAAGCCAACCCAAAAGTACTCATTTTTCAAATCACGGTACATCTTCGTACTTCCAGGATGCATAGAAAACGAACTACTTTGGGCTTCAGTCAAGATCGTACGTCTCAAGTCACTGTCCTCTGGCACAACTATTCTATCCTTGAAACACAAAACCCATCGGTGCTGAAACTGTAGTCTGAAGATCTACCCTCGGCTATATCTTGCACGCGAGGTGCCAAAGATCTATCTAAGAGATGTTTCTCTCTAATCAACTGACCTAAAGCAGGTCTATCCTGAAGCTCGGCTACCAAGCCATCATCTCCGAACAAACTCAATCTAGCAAACATGGCTCTCAAGTCCACGACTATCTTCCTACTCAATGCATCGGCCACTACATTGGCCTTACCCGGATGATACTCGATGGTAAGATCATATTCTTTTAACAGCTCTAACCACCTACGTTGTCTGAGATTCAAATCTCGCTGAGTCATAATGTATTTCAAACTCTTGTGATCGGTGTACACTGTACAATTCTCACCGTACAAATAATGCCTCCAAATCTTCAGAGCAAACACAACTGCAGCTAACTCTATGTCGTGGGTCGGATAGTTGCGCTCGTGGGTCTTCAACTGTCTTGAGGCATAAGCCACTACTCTTTTGTCTTGCGTAAGAACACATCCTAGCCCTATATAAGAAGCATCACTATAAACCACATAGTCCTTCCCGGACTCAAGCTGAATCAAGATCAGTGCTTGGGTCAAAGCTTCTTTCAATTTCTCAAAGGCTCTCTATCTTGCATCTGTCCACTCAAACTGAACATTCTTCTGAAGCAACTGTGTCAATGGAACGGCTAGCTTAGAGAAACCCTCTACAAATCTCCTATAGTATTCGGCTAAGCCTAGGAAGCTACGTACCTCTGTTACAGACTTCGATTGCTTCCATTCAACAATGGCCTCAATCTTCTTCAGATCAACACTAATCCCATCGGCTGATACTACCTGTCCTAAGAAGACTACCTCACGGATCCAGAATTCACACTTGCTTAGCTTCGCATACAACTGATGATCTAGCAAAGTCTTCAAAACTAGTCTCAAGTGTCGGTCATGGTCTATTCATCATGTCTATGAAAGCAGTCGGTGCATTAGTTAACCCAAAAGGCATGACTAAGAACTCATAATGACCATACCTAGTCCTAAAGGTCATCTTTGGTACATCAACCTCTCTTACCTTTAGCTGGTAATAGCCCGATCTCAAGTCAATCTTCGAAAAGACTGATGCTCCTCTTAACTGATCAAACAAGTCATCAATTCTAGGCAACGAATATTTATTCTTCATTGTCAACTGGTTCAACTGTCTATAATCTATACACATTCTCATGCTCCCATCTTTCTTCTTCACAAACAAAACTGGTGCACCCCAAGGTGAAGAACTAGGCCGAATAAAACCTCTATCTGACAATTCTTGCAATTGAGTCTTCAACTCTTTCAATTCTTTCGGTGTCATGAGATACAAGGCAATTGAAATAGGAGCCGAATCAGAATAAGTCTCAATGGTGAACTCTACCTCTCCGTCCGGTGGTAACCCTGACAATTCTTTCGAAAACACACTAGGAAAGTCACATACTGTCCGGATGTCCTGAGGTCTAACCTCACCCATGTTAGGGTTCATCACATACGCCAAGTATGCTTCACACCCCAACTCAACTAACCTCTTAGCTTCTAAAACTGAAACCACGTTGGACAAGAACTTCACGTTCTCACCCACCACTACAATCTCATAATCATCTGTGAGTCTCAACGAAATCCTCTTAGTTTCAAAATCTATCCTAGCTCTATGCTCCGTGAGCCAGTTCATACCCAGAATCACATCAAAACCATAGAAAGTTAGCTCCATCATATCCACTGGAAACACATGCCCCTGAACCATCAACGGACACCTTCGGTACATCTTTCTAACTACTATCGTGTCCCTAAAGGAACTAGTAACACTAACTCCTACCTCTAACGTCTCACAAGGCAAATTCAAAGACTGTGCATACTCACTCAATATGTAGAATTGCGTAGACCCAGAGTCAATCAAAGAAAGCAAACCCAAAGACTGTATCGAGAAGTTACCTGCGATCACATCGGTGTCATGTTGATCCCCACGTTGTGCGTAAACTCTGGCCCGACCTCCGCCCTCCGGTTGAACTGCAACTACATGTGCTATGTTTCTCTGACCATCGTTCCTTGGCTGGAAGTTACCTCTACCGCGCCTGCGACCTCTCTAAAAGTCATTGGCTCTAGCAGGAGCCTGAGCTGCTGCCTGTCCCACCTGATGTGGACAGTTACGCCTAATGTGGTCTCTAGCCCCACAACTCTAACACGAATGAAAATTTCCCTAACACTCGCCGGTGTGTTTCCTCCCACAAGTAGCACATGTGGGCAACTTCCCACCAGCTCTCTGGCCCTGTTGGCCCCTACCGTGGTTACCGCCACCACGTCTATGATCATAGTGATGTTTGTTGTCCCGATGACTCTTGGCATCACCTCTATCAAAGTTATTGGACCTCTTACCCGAACTAGATCCACCAGACCGCCTGGTCAAACTCAAGATGTGCTCTAAGTCCTTGGCCCTCACGACCAAGACATCAAAATCAGTGTAGTCCGAAGCTAGAGTATACGTCTTGATCTCTTCACTCAGCCAATAACAAAAACGGTTACAAGGTTCCACCTCAGTAGGAACAAGCTCAGGTGCATATTGACTCAGTCTGACAAATTGAATCTCATAGTCTGTCACGGACATACTCCCTGAAGCAATGCCATAAACTCCCTCTTCCTCTCATTGAGGTATCGCGGACCCAGATAATTCTTACGAAATGCTGTCTCAAAGAACTCCCAAGTGATCTCGGCCTCATCCATACTCGTAGTAATGGTGACCCACCAAGTGTAGGCATCACCCTGAAGCAAGGACTCTACACATCCCAACTTGCGCTCACCAGTACACCCCATCTGAGCAAGGATACGGACAGGCTTCTCAAACCACAACTCTGATCTTTCTGGAGCAGACCCTCTAAACTCTTCGGCCCCTAGGCCCCGAAGTCTCTCTAATGGTAAACCAGTGCCCCCACCCTGATGATGTGTTGCCTGACCTCCAGCTACTGCGGCCTGAAACGCCCCGGCTATCGCCTGAACCAACGGAGCTAAGTCTATTCCGGCCGGTCCTTGGCCTCCTTGAGGTCCCTCTCCTTCGACCTCGGCCTTGCCTCCTACTCCAGGTGGAGGACGTGGTGGTGGTAGAGGTGGTAGAGGAGCTCCAACCCCAACCACAAGCTCTCCCACTTAAGCCTCCACTCTAACTACTGGCTCAACTCTTGGAGCCGCTGCCCGTGGTTCCGGTCGAACCATCCTAGTCCTCCCACGTGGTCTCATGGTACAACTAGCAATGTAATAACTACAACAACAACAAATAGGGATTACGTTAGCCAAAGCAAGGGTCCAATAGTGCTCAAGTACTCCTTTTACCAAAAATCTTTTTAAATTAAGTAATAATAGCAATGGGCACGCACTCTACACCAGACACAACAATTCATGCTTTAAAACATCATGCGAACAGTCAAATATCAAGAATTCATGGCATGGCATGCATCGAATCAACACAATCACTTAACATATCAAGCTTACCTCACTTACCTGCCCGAGGTCTCAGTAACCTCAGTCTCTGATACCAACAAATGTAACCCCCTCGTCCCGGTCTGGCTGGATGACCGGTCCGAGTGGGCCACATGGGGAAAACCGAAGCGAAACCGTTAAAGTTTCCCCTCGGTTAGCAAACCTATTTTTTTCTTTCATTTTAATCTTGTCTAGAGGAGTATTGAATCCTAAGTGATCAAACAGCGGAACAACATACACGAGATAATCATTCGAACCCAAATAACATTTAAACAACCCGAAATTCATCTTTTAAACAGGTCGTTTCGAAACACCTTTGAGGCATATCGAAACGCCTTGAACAGGTCAACAGCCCGAAAGCCTATACAAGGGGCCGTATCGAAACGGTGGTCGACCGTTTCGAAAAGCCCATGACGGTCAACTTCTCGTGGTCAACGAGATTTTGACCGTTTCGAAACCTTCAGGCCCGTTTTGAAACACCTTCATCTCGTGAATTTCTCAAAATTCCAGTAGCCAAAACGTTCCGGTACGCGTTTCGGAACAGGGGTTTCAGAGGCCATACCGTATCGAAACACGTTCTGATACGGGGTCCCTGAAGCCTACCCGTTTCGAAACGACCCTTCCCGTTTCAAAACGCTGGTTGTCTGCAACCTTTGAAACTAAGATTTAGGAGAGTCTTGACAAGTCTAAAGGTCCCCTAGGACCCCCTAAAGGCACACAACACCATCAAACCAAGTCTAGAGGCATACATCCTAGGTTTAACATACTCCAACACCCACAAACATGGATTTAAACAATCATACATACATGACAAATATACACTAGCCTTTCATAAAAGTCATGCTTGGAAACATTGATAAGTAAAAGCATCATTCATCCCATAAGGGTTTACATACCATATAGCCATATTAACATTCAAAAGGCATACATCAAGAACATTTGGCAAGGTAAAACATGCTTACAAACCAATTCAAGCATAAGCATCAAAATCACAAATGAGTCATACAAGCTCATACAAACACACTCTCTTGCCACATTGTTTAACCACTACATAATTAACAACCGTACTTGAGCCACAAACTCGGAAAACCCTTCTTGCTTTGCTCCGAGCTAACACCACGCTAATGATATGCATTGTTGAAATTGAGAGCGTAAGCTATAAGCTTAGTGAGGATGCTCTAAAACCGAAAACATCAACAATGTTGGGTTCAAGCATGTATTCCCTAAATCTCATATCTAACATGCATAGATAAAGTCACAAGTAGACCTAGCTAGTCTTTCAAGAGTCATGTATGGCATCTCACATCATAACAAGCTCAAACATTAATAACATTATCATAACTCAACATCATATAACATAATCGTATGAACAAGTTTAATTGACCACTATTAGTTACCCGGATGTGCAGATTTAAAACTCAACAATCACTTTACCTCGGTGGGATTCCACTCATCACCGGACCTTGCATGGGCGGGATTCCACTCATCGCCACATGCCCTACGAATGGGATTCCACTCATCATCCCGTAGAATGTATAATAGCTTCCGGTGGAATATTACATCACCGTACTCCTCCTTGATGACTTAATGCCATCAAGGCCACGTACGTTTTGACTCAATTTGTGTGCACACTAATCCTAATGATCGATCATTTACACCCGGTAAATTAATTAATGTCTATTGTGTGTAAAAGAGTCTATCGCAACTGTAGTGGGAGTGTACACGACGCAAGTAGTAAAGTGATACGAAGTATCGGATATCGTCTCCACAGGGATTGAGCTAATAGCTTCACCTTATTTCACTGCACGAAGTAAAGAAAATATTTGTTAAAAGAATTGTCACGAAAATATTGAAGAAAAACGTAAATAAAAGAGTTGGAATATCAAGATAGAGAGAATGGGCTGGTATTGAATTGCTCAGTAGTGCAGGTATTGGATTGCTTAGGAACTCCAGTTCTGTCGTCGTGCCCGTCGCGGCAGCACCTGTCGCGGCGGCTGTCCGTCGGCTGTTGCGGCAGCAAACACACCAACTCCGTACTTCAAGTTTGGCAAGAATCCCAGATCTGCCTTGGCCTATCCCTAGGTCCAAGTCTGTCGATGAACACGTTTTTGATGATACCTCCCGGCGTGAATCAAAGGATGAACACCGATGTGTATGAATTCTTCCTTAGCCACTTAACCTTGCCCTATCCCTAAGCACAATATAGTTCAACTATAAACTAGAGAACTCGCTCTTATTTCTTTCTTATACTTAACTCTCCCGATGCTAAGTAAATAGATAACCTCACAATGCTCTCCCGATGCTCTTGCAAGATATTGAAAACCAAAATAAGAGAACTTGAAGTTTATTTTATTGAACTTGGAAAATCCTAAAACAAAACAACCCTTGCAACTACTTTACAAAACAACCCGTGGCCCTAGGGGGTTTTTAGAATATAACGACGGCGGGTAAACGGCGGAGGGGTTTTGGGATATCGGTTATGGGGTATGATGTATGATGTCTCCTAGGTTAAAATCTATGCCCTTATATAAGCTTTGGGCTCAAGTATTCTAAGTTAACAAGGATTACAACTTTAATTAAAAGTAAGATTCTAATAAAGACTTAATCTCTAAAGTTCCTACTTTGCAGCCGCCATCCTTGTTTCTAGGGATTTTCTCTCCTTGAGCTTTGGCTTGTCATATCTTTTGATCCGGGGCTTGGAAAAATATTTGGCTTTCACACGACAGACGAGCAGATTTTTCTCTATCTATCGAGGTCCACTTTACTTTTCCTCTTCATAAGGTTGCTGTCACCATGCTGTCACGACAGCTCCATGGCAGCTTCGTCCTCGTCGTCTGCTTGTCCAGTTCAGCTCTTCTGCTTCTCTGTCCTGCGTCTGCCTTCCTCGTCAACTATGACAGCAACCTGCAAAATCAGCCATCTTTTAGTAGAATCCGTGCCTTTAGTGTATTTATTATGTTTTACTGTAAACTGACCTAAATGCAATGTAATGATGCTTGAATGCAGCAGAAATATGGGTTAAAAAGGGTGTAAATAATAGAACTTTTACACACTCAACACACCCCCAAACTCAAGTTTTTGCTTGCCCTCAAGCAATTAAACCTAAAAGAAGAATAAATATTTTTGTGTTGGCCTTCAAACAGTGAACTGTCCCTTACCCGTCGCTCAATCTCTGTGGTGGCAGCAACTTGTCGGAAAGGTTAGGATCTGTCCGGAATCTCCCTATAGCTCTCGTGCAGTGTGTGCATGCTTGTGAACAGTTATATGCTAAGACTCTCTTAGTTTCACTAGAATATTCAACTTTTTAACTCGAATTTTTATGCCAAAGTTTATTTTCTTGAAGACACATTTTCATGCTTCTTTTTCTTCTATTTTCAAGCTAAAATTTTTCTAGAGCCAGTTTTGGGCACCTCTAGTTAGCTTCCTAGAGCCGGTTTCGGGCACCTCTAGGTTTTTGAGTTTCTTTTGCTAAACTTCTTTTCCTAGAGCCAGTGTTAGGCACCTCTATGGGCTATTCAAGTACTAAGCATCCTGTTCTAGTTTGGCTAAGAGAAATCTAGGCAATATAACAGTCACAATGGTGTTTAAGATTTTCAGAACTATAGAAAGGCTCTAAACTTCTCCTTAAACTGTCCTAAAGATGCTGCCACGACAGAGCTGTCATGACAGGTAAGCTAACTTCACAGTTTTAAGCCAACAGTTTTATATTTTCTGATTTTTTTAAGAGAACTTAATTAAATAAAAGACACAATACTTAAATAAGGATGTACTATGACTCCATTAAAATGGAGGGTGCCACCCCCAAACTCGAGGGTTGTATTGCCCTCAATGCAAAATGACAGATAAAATGATGGCAGGTACGTCACAAAATAAAGATAAAGCAGGCAGCAAGAAAAGAAAAATAAAAGACTTAAATTTTAATCGTTGTCCTCGCTGCTGCTGCTAACACGGATCTGACGGCGGCGTCTGGGCTGTGGGGGAGGTTGGGCAGGTTGCTCCACGAGCTGGATGTCTGAGCTGCTGCCGCTATCCCAAGTGCTGCTAGTGGTGGTGCTTGCCTTGGGCATTAGCTTTCTGTCTGCCACGTGTTTCTGCCTCTTGACAGGCGTAAACTCCCTCTCCAAATTCCTCTGAATCAGAGGTTCCTCCTTGCTGTCGGCTGTGGCTGGCCGCTTCATTCCACGTGCAGGGCTGTCGGCCGGAGGACTCACAGCTGCCGTCGGGGCAGGTGATGGGGTGGAAGGGGTGGAATGGGTATGTGGGGAGGCAAGTGGTGTAGGTGTGTGGACAGGGGTGGGGATATGGAAGTAGTGGTTCGGAAAAGTGGGGAAAATAACATCGGGATAATTTAAAGTATTTGTAATGAAATTTACCGTGGAAGTTGCGAAATCCCGGATGAATGTCATCAGCCCCATCTGTCTGTCTTCCACCCGTTGTATGGCGGCAAGGATTTGGGTGGATTGGTCGGTCTGGGTGGCTGCTGTGGCAGGTTCCTCATCTGAGTCTGCTGGGGAGGCAGCTGGGTTGAAGGAGTTGATAGGTGTTGCGACTATCAACTCCATAAGGCTGGTAATGTTGTTTTCTGTCCAGCCTCTGCCCTTGATTAGTTTTTCGGTGGTGGCCTCTGGGACAGCAACGCAACGGCAAAGGAGAGTGATCATGAACGGTAGGCAAAGACGGGAAGAGGAGCGGAATGTGCAGTCCAAGATGCTTTCCCTCATATAGCGGCCCACGTTGATAGGCCAGTCGTGCATGATCGAGTGAATGAGAGCCAGCCGCTGCTGGTTCACCGTCGTGTGATGGGAGGACGGTAGGATACGCTTCTTGATGAAAGCTTTCTGTAGCTTTGCTTCTGGGAGCAGCTGCCCCCTTTTGACAGAGTTGGGGTTCTTTTTGCTCGTGGTCCATGTATTTCCTTCCTCTGTCACCTCCGCCATGACAGCACCGTAGGCGGCAGAATCAAGGGTCTCTAAAAATTGCTGGTGGGCGTCTTCGTCGGGGCCAAAATATAGGCCATACATGTGATTGATGCTATCAGCTGTAAATGGCACCTCTACCCCTCGGACGGTGACTGAGGTTGCCGTTCTGCTGTCGATGGCAGCATAAAACTCCCTCACCAACGTGTCGTTTAGTTCTGCCGGTTGTTCGACGAACTGCTCCCATAGCAAATTCCTTATTGCCTTCGCGATGAATGGTCGGAGCCCCATGTTCGGTGCCTTGCGGATGTAGATGAAGCCCCTTTCCTCCCATAATTCCTTAGTTTCGAAGGGCGACTGTGCTGCTGATGAAGAGGCTGAGGCAGCACTGCGACGGATCTGTCTAGAAGACATATTAGTTGCAAGGGTTTGAAAGTAAAGAAAGCAAAGAAAAACGAGAGGAGAAAGCAAGTAAGAATAAGTAGAAGTGATGAAAAATGAAAGTGAAAACGAGGTTTTATAGCGGTCGAGGGTCTGCCCGTTTAATGCTGTAACGGCAGGCGTGAATAACGGAGCGACTGTTGAGAGTTGGCGTGTCTGACGCGTCTGCCACGCATTAATGCGTCTGTTACGCGTCTGTCACACGTTTTTGCGTCTGCCGTGTCAGTCTGTTGATAGCCTGTCTTATCCGTCTGCGGCGGTAGCCGAAACGACAGACTTCAATAAATGGGCTCTGTTGGGCTGATGGATGGATGGTGGGCTTGTGCCACTTCTCTTTTCCTTCTTGACTCCTTTATTTCCTAAAAACAGAAAATAGAAAAACATTATTCAAATAAAAATAAACCTTAATATCTAATAAATAATAAATAATAAAAATAAAACTTAGGTTAAATTAGGGGTGCCTTGTGGGGCATCTCCTAAGGTAACCATTTCCTGTATTCCTGGGGCTTTAGTCCCCTGATAATGCTTGAGGCGTTGTCCATTGACTTTGAATTGGTGCCCGTCTTTTAATGATCGGATTGTGATGGCACCATGGGGAAAAACTTGTACTACTTGGAATGGGCCAGACCATCTAGACTTTAGCTTCCCTGGGAAGAGTTTCAGTCTAGAGTTGAACAACAACACAAGCTGCCCTGGGCAGAATTGTCGTGGCAGCAACTTCTTGTCATGCCACTTCTTTGTTTTCTTCTTGTAGATCCTTGCATTGTCGTAGGCCATTGTCCGTATTTCCTCAATCTCGTTCAAATCTAACAGCCTTTTCTGGCCTGCCTTGTCCAACTCCATGTTTACTGCCTTGATTGCCCAATATGCTTTGTGCTTGATCTCGACAGGCAAGTGACAGGTTTTTCCATAAATCAGTCGGTATGGAGACATGCCCAATGGAGTCTTAAAAGCTGTCCTATATGCCCATAATGCATCATTAAGGAGTAAAGACCAATCTTTCCTAGTTGGCTTAACCATCTTTTCAAGAATGTTCTTAACTTCCCTATTAGATATCTCAGCTTGTCCATTGGTCTGTGGGTGGTATGCTGTCGCGATCCTATGCTTGACACCATATTTCTTCAAGGCGGCAACAATTACCCTATTATCAAAATGTCTCCCTTCATCACTGATAATCGCCTTAGGGATGCCAAATCTAGAAAAAAAATATTTTTGTGCAAAAAATTTTGGACCGTTTTGGCATCATTCTTTTGAGTTGCGATTGCTTCTACCCACTTGGAGACATAATCCACTGCTAGGAGGATGTATAGATTTCCACATGAAGATGGAAAAGGTCCCATAAAATCAATCCCCCAAACATCGAAGATCTCGACTTCTAGAATGTTCTGCAGTGGCATCTCATTTCTCCTCGAGATGTTACCTGTCCTCTGGCACCTGTCACAGTTCTTGTAAAAGTCCTGTGCATCTTTATATAGTGTCGGCCAGTAGAACCTCGACTGCAGCACCTTGGCAGCAGTTTTATTGCCTCCTAAGTGACCTCCATATTGCAAAGCATGGCAGTGATGGAGAATGTCTTCGTGCTCTTCTTGTGGTACACACCTCCTTATAACCTGGTCTGCACACATTTTGAAAAGAAGAGGTTTGTCCCAATAATAATGCTTAACATCATTTTGGAACCTCTTCCTGGCTTGATAATTAAGATCAGAAGGAAGTATTCCGCTAACTATAAAATTAACGAAATTAGCATACCAGGGAAGTTCAGAAGACTTACCTGCCGCCATGGCTGTTGCGGCAGCAAAGAGCTGCTCATCTGGGAAGGTCTTCAATATATGTGTCTCATCGATTGGTAGACTCTGTCCCTTCTCCAACCTTGACAAGTGGTCTGCCACTTGATTTTCTGTCCCCTTTTTGTCCTTGATCTCAAGGTCGAACTCTTGCAATAGCAGGATCCACCGTATCAATCTAGGCTTTGCATCCTTCTTTGCGAACAAATACTTTAGGGTAGAATGGTCGGTGTGCACTATTACTTTCGTCCCAAGTATGTAAGAACGAAACTTGTCGATGGAGAACACCACAGCTAACAGCTCCTTTTCTGTGGTGGTGTAGTTCGCTTGGGCGCCATTCAATGTCTTGCTGGCATAGTATATGACATGAAACAGCTTATCTCTGCGCTGCCCAAGTGTTGCCCCGACAGCATAGTCACTAGCATCACACATAATCTCAAATGGCTGTGTCCAGTCTGGTGGCTGTACTATTGGGGCTGTCACTAGTTTTTCTTTTAGAACCTTGAATGCTTCAGTACATTCATCATTAAAGTCAAAGGGTCGGTTCTGCTCTAAGAGATGGCATAGGGGCTTGTTGATTTTTGAGAAATTTGCAATAAATCTTCGATAAAAACCAGCATGCCCTAAAAACTCCTAATGCCCTTGACTGTGGTCGGCGGCGGCAGCTTCTCTATTACTTCTATTTTGGCCCTGTCGACTTCTATCCCACGGCAGCTAATCTTATGGCCTAGGACTATCCCTTCATCTACCATAAAGTGGCATTTTTCCCAATTCAAAACAAGATTAGCTTTTTCAGATCTTTCAAGTACCTTTTGTAGATTGCCGAGGCAGCTCTCAAAATCGTCTCCAAAGACGGAAAAATCATCCATGAAAATCTCCAGGAAGTCCTCTACCATGTCGGAGAATATGGCCATCATGCACCTTTGGAAGGTGGCAAGTGCATTATAGAGTCCAAACGGCATCCTCCTAAACGCGTATGTTCCGTAGGGGCATGTAAAAGTCGTCTTTTCTTGATCCTCTGGTGCGATAGCAATTTGATTGTAACCTGAATAACCATCAAGAAAACAATAGTAAGGTTTACCCGCTAATCTATCAAGCATTTGATCAATAAATGGTAAAGGAAAGTGGTCCTTTCGGGTAGCTTTGTTGAGCTTCCGATAGTCCATACAAACCCTCCAACCGGTCACAGTCCTGGTTGGGATTAACTCATTGTTCTCATTGGTTATCACGTTCATTCCTCCTTTCTTTGGAACGCATTGCACCAGGCTTACCCATTTGCTGTCGGAGATGGCGTAAATAATACCAGCATCTAACCACTTAATTATCTCCTTACGCACTACCTCCTTCATCGCATGGTTTAGCCGCCTTTGGGCATCTATAGTCGGCTTATGATCTTCCTCGAGGAGGATTTTGTGCATGCATAATGCCGGACTAATGCCTTGTATATCAGCAATCGTCCATCCAATTCCCTTTTTGTGCTGCCTTAGCATGTCGATTAGCTGTCGTTCCTGTTCCTGCGGCAGCTTAGAAGAGATGATTACGGGCAACGTATCATTTAAACCAAGAAAAACATATTTAAGCTGCCCTGGCAGGGGTTTAAGTTCTAAGGCAGGTGGCTCAACAATAGATGGCTTTTGGATTACATGGTTATCCGAAGTATAATTCAAAGGTTCGAATAACTTACATGGACGATTGCCTAACCAATTTACCTCCTCCTGATCTTCAGTATCAGATGTATCGGATTCAGAGGAGTTGCTGTCGTCGGTGCTGTCGTCGTTGCTGTCGTGACAGTCCTCCACGTGGCTGCCGCGGTAGTGACCAAATTTAATATCGTGACAGCCCGACCTGATGCAGGGTTGATCAAGGGTAACATCAGTGATAGCCTTGCATTCCTCGTCCACATCAGCATGTTTCATCGCTTGGAGAACATTCAACTTAATCTCTTGATCGTTCACTCGCATAGTGAGTTCTCCTTTCTCCACATCAATCAGTGATCTTCCTGTGGCTAAGAAGGGTCGCCCAAGGATGATTGGTGCGTTTCATCTGCCTCACAATCTAAAACAAGAAAGTCAGCAGGAAAAATAAACTTATCCACTCTTACCAGAATATCTTCAATTTTTCCCTCTGGATAAACGTAAGAGCGTTCTGCCAGCTGCAGAGTTACTGTCGTGGGCCGCGCCTTTCCAATACCTAATTTCTGAAAAACAGACTTTGGCATTAAATTAACACTAGCACCGAGATCACAAAGTGCCTTACCCACAAATTTGTTTCCGATTACGCAAGGTATGATGAAGCTCCCCGGATCCTTCTTTTTCTGGGGTGGCTGGCGATGAAGAATACTCATGCAACCTAGACCTGGAAAACTTGACCCGAGACCCGAAACCCGAACCGAATTACCCGAACCGAAACCCGATTTTGACCCGAACATGATGATTCAAAGTTGACCCGAAACCCGAACCGAACCGAATCGAACCGAACCGAAATTTTTTGTTGAACCGAAATGGACCCGAACCGAAATAGACCCGAACCGAATAGATCCGAACCGAATGAACCCGAACCGAATGTTACCCGAACCGAAAGCTGAACCGAAAGCTGAACCGAATATTGACCCGATTTTAACCCGATTTTGACCCGATTTTAACCCGAATATCTATTGTTAACAATATAATAAATAATAAAATGAAGTATAGAAATTTGAGATCTTGGTGACCAATTTTATAATTTCATCATAAAATATAGCATAAAATTGAAATTGTAGACTAAATTGACAATTTGGAAGTTGAGAAATTTGAGAGTCCAATGATCAATTTTGTAATTATACCATATAAATAAATAGGGTTCAATTTTGGCTAAAAATTAAATCTTTGAAATTAAAATGAACGAAAATATCAATATATTAAATTAATAGACTAAATTACAAAGATTAGTCAATTTCAACTAAAAGTAAATTTTTAGAGACTAAATATCACTACGGGGAGGAGATTTCTATATCTGAAGTCTAAACCGTGGGAATACTTGTGACTAAATTAAATTAAACTAAAACTTAAAGTTGACTAAAATGTAACATTTTAAATGCAACATGACCTAAAAAGTAATTAATCTCTAGCTTAAAAAATTGGTGGCTTATTTCCCTCCAAAATTTTGTCTTTCCTCTCTCTATTTTTTCTAATTGTCTTTTTCTTTTTTTCAATCTAGCTTAAAAAATTGGTGGCTTATTTCCCTCCAAAATTTTGTTTTTTCCCTCTCTATTTTTACCAATTGTCTTTCTATTTTTCTTGATTTAATTGAGTTTCAATTTATATTAATTTAATTGAAATTTCACATTTAGTTTTAAAATTATTTTAATTATGTCCGTGATTTATGCTTTTAGATTTTAGTTAATTCAATTAGATCCTAAGTTTAATAAATTAATTCATTTCAGACATTATTATTATTATTATAAACTTTGATTCAATATAATTATACAAAAAAATTATATGGATACATGAAGCTTTGATTTAAATATTTAATTAAATTCAAATGCATAGATTGACAAGTTGAATTAGAATTAATCTCATACACCAATAACTCTAAACTAAACCATAAATACTAAACCTCAAACCTTTAACCCAACTCAAATCAAATTGACCTAAAAATTTAAATGTTGACCCGACCCGAAATTGACCCGAAATTGACTCGATTTTAACCCGAACCGAAAGCGACCCGAACGACCCGATTTTGACCCGAACCGAAAGCGACCAATCCGATATTGACCCGACCCGAAAACAACCGATCCGATTTTGACCCGATCCAATACCCGAACCGAATCCGACTCATCACAGACCCGAATTAGACCCGAACCCGAACCGAACCGACCCGAACTAAATCTAAACCGATTCTAGATAGACCCGAAATGACCCGAACCGAAACGACCCGAACCGAACCCGAACCGAATGACCCGATTGCCACCTCTAATGCAACCTTCTGTCATCTTTACTGTTTCAAATTCCCCAAGTTTAGATTTTTTCGACATAACATCCTTGAGAAATTTAGCATAACCGGGCATCTCCCTAACGGCATCTAACAGTGGAATATTAATATGAACTTGCTTAAAAATATCATAAATCTTTTTAAGTTGAGATTCATGCTTAGCTTGTTGTATCCGTTGAGGGAAAGGCGGTGGGGGACGATAATCAGCAATACGTCCTTCCCACTGCATGCGAATCTGAGGACGATAATCATCTTTTTTCTCCTCTATCGCTTCTGCTGTCGTGACAGGCTCATCGGCAGCAGTCTGTTTATCACCTGTCGGGGCAGCTTCCTCGGCAGGTTTATCCAAGGCAGGTTCCTTTTCTGTTTCATCTTCTTTTTCCGGCCCTGGTAGTTTCTTCCCACTCCTAGTAGTAATTGCCTTACATTGCTCATGTGTGGGCGGTCTAGCATTTTCAGTATTGCTAGGAAATCCTCCATTCTGCCTCGGCTTAATGTGTTGTGAAACCTGACCCATTTGTGTCTCTAGAGATTTCAAGGTAGCTTCATGATTTGTCATCCTCATCTCATTTTTATCCATAAAGGTTTCTGTCTTCTTGACAAACTGATTCATATTCTCCATATACGTACCGGTCTGAGACATAAAAGTGGCCAGCGTCTGTTCCAATATGCTGCTCGTGGCAGGTGGTGGCTGTTGTTGCTGCTGCGGTGGCAGGTGCTGCGGCAGTTGCTGTCGCATCAGCAATCTCGGTCCTCCCTGATTCTGATTGTGTGCTTGCGGATTTAGGGCGTTGTTAGGATTACTCCAGGAAAATTTGGGATCCTTCCTCCAATTAGGATTGTAATTGTTGGAATTATAATTCGGCTTGTAGTTTCCAACATATTTTCCATCTTCTATTTGTATTGGGCACTCATCCCGACTATGATTTCCCTCACAGATGGTACAAACCTCCTCGACAGCAAATCCTTGTAATTCATCTTCATTCAATAACCTTTTCATTGCTTTAGTAAGGAATGCTACCTGTGATTTCATAGTGCTGTCGGCCTCATAGTCCTTGACTGCAAGCACCCGTTTACCCCCTCTTCTAGCTGTCGGAAACTGCTCCTCATTCTTAGCTAGATTTTTCAAGACTTGTAATGCCTCGTTTGGATCTTTATCCAATAATAATCCATTTGCTGCCGAATCAATTCAAATGCGAGTTTGTAAGTTGGCAGCATTATAGAATTTAGTTACCTGATTTCAGACAGGGAATCCATGCATTGGGCAGTTCCGTAGAAGAGTAGTAAATCTGTCCCAGGCCTCGTGCATCGGCTCGTCATCTTCCTGTTGAAAAGTAGCAATTTCGTTACGTAATCGCTCAGATAAATGTGAAGGATTAAAACGAGATAAAAATTCACGAGATAAATCTGCCCAAGTTACGATTGAACCCGGCGTGAGTTTATTCCACCAAGTTTTAGCTCTGTCCCTCAATGAATGGGGAAATAACCGAAGCCTTAGTATCTCCGGACTAACTCCTGGCAGTCTAAACGAACCACAGATTTCCTGGAACGTTTTGAGATGCTCCCTAGCATCTTCTGTCACAACACCACTAAACTGCCCGGCATTGTTGATCATACTAAACATGACAGGTTTAAGCTCAAAGTTGTCAACATCAATATCCGGCAGCGTGGTCTCCAGCTCTACATGATCGTTCAACATGTAGTCACGACATGACCGTCGTCCATCTGCCGCAGGCGGGTCACCGACAGGCGGTATACCTCCACCAGCAGGCGGATTACGGGCCATTTGCTCTAGCTGTTCCTCAAGGTATTCGTTCCTGTCTAAAAGGTGGCGAAGTTGTTTCTTGAGATTGAAGAAACGTTCAATTTCTGGATCTAATTTATACTCAGGATCTTCGCCTCTTTTAGATCTGCGCATAAACAAGAAAACCTCGTGAAAAGCAAGAGTTGAGAGTACTAACGAAAAATAGAAAAAGAAAAATTAAAAGAAAAACAAAAACAAAAAACGAAAAGTGCAAGAAAAGAAAGGTGTAGTTATGTTGCCAATCCCCGGCAACGGCGCCAAAAACTTGTTGCGTGTAAAAGAGTCTATCGCAACTGTAGTGCAAGTGTACACGACGCAAGTAGTAAAGTGATACGAAGTATCGGATATCGTCTCCACAGGGATTGGGCTAATAGCTTCACCTTATTTCACTGCACGAAGTAAAGAAAATATTTAAAAGAATTGTCACGAAAATATTGAAGAAAAACGTAAATAAAAGAGTTGGAATATCAAGATAGAGAGAATGGGCTGGTATTGAATTGCTCAGTAATGCAGGTATTGGATTGCTTAGGAACTCCAGTTCTGTCGTCGTGCCCGTCGCGGCAGCACCTGTCGCGGCGGCTGTCCGTCGGCTGTTGCGGCAGCAAACACACCAACTCCGTACTTCAAGTTTGGCAAGAATCCCAGATCTGCCTTGGCCTATCCCTAGGTCCAAGTATGTCGATGAACACGTCTTTAATGATACCTCCCGGCGTGAATCGAAGGATGAACACCGATGTGTATGAATTCTTCCTTAGCCACTTAACCTTGCCCTATCCATAGGCACAAGATAGTTCAACTATAAACTAGAGAACTCGCTCTTATTTCTTTTGTATACTTAACTCTCCCGATGCTAAGTAAATAGATAACCTCACAATGCTCTCCCGATGCTCTTGCAAGATATTGAAAACCAAAATAAGAGAACTTGAAGTTTATTTTATTGAACTTGGAAAATCCTAAAACAAAACAACCCTTGCAACTACTTTACAAAACAACTCGTGGCCCTAGGGGGTTTTTAGAACATAACGACGACGGGTAAACGGCGGAGGGGTTTTGGGATATCGGTTATGCGGTATGATGTATGATGTCTCCTAGGTTAAAATCTATGCCCTTATATAAGCTTTGGGCTAAAGTATTCTAAGTTAACAAGGATTACAACTTTAATTAAAAGTAAGATTCTAATAAAGACTTAATCTCTAAAGTTCCTACTTTGCAGCCGTCATCCTTGTTTCTAGGGATTTCCTCTCCTTGAGCTTTGGCTTGTCATATCTTTTGATCCGGGGCTTGGAAAAATATTTGGCTTTCACACGACAGACGAGCAGATTTTTCTCTATCTATCGAGGTCCACTTTACTTTTCCTCTTCATAAGGTTGATGTCACCATGCTGTCACGACAGCTCCATGGCAGCTTCGTCCTCGTCGTCTACTTGTCCAGTTCAGCTCTTCTGCTTCTCTGTCCTGTGCCTGCCTTCCTCGTCAACTATGGCAGCAACCTGCAAAATCAGCCATCTTTTAGTAGAATCCGTGCCTTTAGTGTATTTATGATGTTTTACTGTAAACTGACCTAAATGCAATGTAATGATGCTTGAATGCAGCAGAAATATGGGTTAAAAAGGGTGTAAATAATAGAACTTTTACACACTCAACAATGCCAATTTACATTTACCACATCACATATTCATCAATCATATCTCATGCTCATCACATACACATATCATGATATACATGTGCAAAGCAACCACGTTTTACAAGAGCATAAATAGGCAATACACATAACATTTAATGGGAATCAATGGCTTAATTAACAACTTGAACTATATGGAAATGGCCTACCAAGCACATTTCACTCACACACTACACATACTCGAACCAAACTTTAAAACATGATTAAAACCACTCACCGCCCGTCCTTAGCAACCAAATCGAATCTCTTACGAGCTCGGATTCGATCCCAATGCTCCTTCGACGTCTTCTCTTGCTTCTAGCCAACCAAAAACACAAACATTAATCCCAATCAATGCTAACATTCCATCAACACTCAACCCTTGAGCTTAAACTAACTCCCACCGAATTTCCAAATCAAATTAATCCCCAAATGTATCAATTTTCGTGCTCCCACAAACCCTAGCTGAAATTTCCATTTTCAATCATCCAACTGACCCCCAAAAGGTCCCAAAACATCCTCCTAACATATACAAACCATCAGCCCTTCAATTTCCACTTAAAACCCACCCAAAAATCAAGTTTTGACATCTCTAATTTTGCTTTAAGAACCCACTTCGGGTTTTCAACAAAATTCAACCATTTTGACATATGTTGAACATTTTAATATGAATAACCAAAAACCCAACTCCATTTTTCGAAACAAGATGAAAATCCCCATAAGAGTAAGAAAACATCTTTAACTTTGAAAAAGACCTTGGAATGAAGAAGGAACCCAGTGGAATAGTAACTTTGAACTTGGGAGAGTTTGAATAAGGGTTTTGGGTATCTAATGTTGGAAAAGGGGGAATGGGGAGAGAAGATGACAACTTTTCAAAAGTTGTCTTGCTTTTAAAATCGTTTTGGTCAAATTACCACATTGGTCCCTCCCTTTTTTATTAAAACCCACATAGATCCTTATTAAGGTTGAATTTATTTAATTTTATTTTTCTGACTCGAACCGCAAACCCAACTAACTCCTAACCCCAAAACACGGGCGTTACAACGTTTATATTCTGTTAATAATTCTTTGTTAGATTTATCTTTTGATTATTTTTTATATATTTTTTTCTTCTACTAAGATTAAAAGATTTTTAATGAGGCACATGAAAATATTTATTTAATATAATTTTCTTCTTAATAAAATTATATGCCTGAAAAAAATAACATGACTCAACAAAAATATGCCACATCACGCTATAAAAATAAATATGTGGCAATAAAAAGTTAAAAAAACTGCACCAAAACTTGAAAAAAAATGATTTTCTTTAAGGTAAAATAACAAAAGATGTCATCAACGTTTGTATGTTTTATCATTTGACCCTCTATTCTTTTTTTAGCAAACAACCTCCAACGTTTTAATTTGGTCCAAATATGCCAATGTTGGATGAAAACTGACAGTCAACGGTTGATTCTAACTGGACTTGTCACACTTTAAGATCAGCTGACGTGCATATGTCACGTCATATTTAATATATATATATATATATATATATATTATACCCTTCTTTATAGTGACATGTGGCAAATATAATGTTGACACGTAGTGAATCTGATGCTGACACGGCAACAGATCTTAATATGTGGCAAGTCCAGTCAATATCAGTCGTTGACCATCAGTGTACTGGCAGTTTTCATCCAACAGGAGCATATTTGGACCAAACTAAAACGTTGAGGGTTGTTTGCTCCAAAAAAATAGAAGGTCAAATGACAAAACATGCAAACGTTGGGTATTTTTTATCATTTTTGTTTTTTAAATATAATGTATACATGTTTAATTTTGAATATTTATGTATTTTAATTTTTTCTAATTTTATAACTATATAAGATTTTATAAAATACATATAATTATTTTATTATAAAAATTTAAGGTCGCCTGTCCTTTGCATTGTCATGTCTCTTAAGTTATACCAACAAGTTGAAAAGGACAAACAAATAAAAAAAAATCAGATTTTGTATCAATGGTCGATAAATTTTTTTATAAAAGTAAAAGCTTAATATACTTTTCCCTTAAATTTTACATGTTTTCTTAACTTGTCCTCTAAAGTTTATTTTGATATTTTTATCCACAATATTTTTACCGTTATCGATATTGTCTCCTACGTTAAAAAATCTGTCTTGACCAATCAGAAACGCGTCACGTTATTATTTATTTATTTTTAAATTTTAAAATAAAATAAAATATAAATGTAAATATAAATATATTAAAATATTTATTAATTAAATATATTTCTCAAAATAACTCATCTTCTTCCCCAATTTTCCCTAAACTCTTATATAAAACAAGTGATTCAAAGCTCATTGAGTCCATCCCTGTGACAGAGGTAATTGAAGGTCTTTGTTAAAAGAAAGGATTAAAGAATACTTTTACTTTTCATTCATTTTGTATATTGTATATTAACTTACATCATCACTATTTATAATAGCTAGACTAACTAATTGTTATCATCTAACTAATTAGTAACTGTCTAACAATCAAAACTACACAGCTAACTAATTACAACAGAATTGAAAACAATCCTCAACACTCCCCCTCAAGTTGGTGGTTGGAAAACATCTTTCAACCCCAACTTGGAAATCAAATATTGATGCTGCTGTGTACTAAGAGCTTTAGTCATCACATCTGCTAGCTGCTCTTCTGACTTAATGTAATCAGCTCGTATCACTCCTTCTTGAATCTTTTCTCGAACAAAATGACAATCAATCTCAATGTGTTTTGTTCGCTCATGGAAGACTGGATTTGCTGAAATTTGTAATGCTGCTTTGCTGTCACACCATAGTTGAGCTGGGTGTACTTCAACAACTCCCAGTTCAAGTATCAGACCCCTAAGCCACACAATCTCAGCTGTTGTTGCTGCCATGCTTCGGTATTCAGCTTCGGCTGAGGATCTTGCTATTGTTGTTTGCTTTTTTGACTTCCATGAGATTAAAGAATCTCCTAGCATCACACAATATCCTGTTACTGATCTTCTTGTCATCGGACATGAAGCCCAATCAGAATCGCAATAGGCTGTTAACTGACATTTGGTTACAGCTTTCAGAAAAATCCCTTGCCCTGGATTCTTCTTTATGTACCTGACCACTCTAAAAGCTGCATCAAGATGTGATTTCTTTGGATGTTGCATAAACTGGCTTAAATGTTGAACAACATATGTAACATCTGGTCTAGTATGTGTCAAATAAATCAATCTACCAATTAACCTTTGATAAATTGATTTATCGGGTAACAGCTCATCATTAACTTCATTATCTCCTAGACCTTCATCATAATCAACAGAAGTAAGCTTCTGATTTTGTTCCAATGGAGTAAGAGCAGGTTTAGCTCCCCCTAAACCTGAGTCTTCAATGAGCTCCAAAGCATACTTGCGCTGATTAACCACAATTCCACTTTTAGATCTCAGTATCTCCAAACCCAAGAAATACTTTAACTCACCAAGGTCTTTCATCTTAAAGCTCTTATTTAAAAGCTCCTTGAGTTCTTGAATCAAAACACCATCATTACCCGTTATCATTAAATCATCCACATAAATCAGCATTATGACTATACTTGAACCACTCCTTTTGGTAAACATTGAATAGTCACTTTTACTCTGACTATAACCAGCATTAATCAAAGCTTCTGTAAGCTTTAGATTCCATTGTCGAGAGGCTTGCTTAAGACCATATAAGGACTTTTGCAGCCTACAGACCTTAGACTCCCCCTGGCTGCAAAAACCTTCAGGCAAACACATATAAACTTCTTCCAGCAAGTCACCTTGTAAAAAGGCATTATAGACATCCATTTGAAGCAGGGGCCAATTGAACATAGAAGCAAGAGCCAAGACAGTACGAACAGTAACCAACTTGGCCACGGGGGAAAATGTTTCAGAATAATCAACACCTTCTTGCTGAGTAAAGCCTTTGGCAACAAGGCGAGCCTTATAACGTTCCACCTCACCATCAGCCCGAACTTTGATTCGAAACACCCACTTACACCCAATTGGGACCTTACCAGGAGGCAGAGCAACCACAGACCAAGTGTTGTTAGATTCCAAAGCAGAGATCTCCTCTTTCATGGCTTCAATCCAGATGGGATTTTGAATGGCTTGTGAAAAAGTTTTTGGCTCAATTAAAGAAGAGGTAGAAGAAAGAAAAGACTGAGTATGAAGAGGTAAATGAACATAAGAAAGAGATGAAGAAATAGGATACAAACCTGACTTAGAATCTGGAAGGAATGAAGATTGGTAAGATTTCACATAGTCATTTAACCAAGAAGGACTTTTGGAGACACGAGAAGAACGACGAGATTGAATAAGAGAAGGACCAGTAGAAGGAAGAACATCAACAGAAGTGGAATCTAACAAACCAGGATCGGATCCATTTGTTGAGGTAGAAACAGACTCAGTAGGCACAGTAGGTATAATAGGTGCATTAGGTGAAAGAAGTTCAGTGTTGGAAAGAGGTGCAGTAGGAAGAGGTTCAGTATCTGAAATGGACTCAGTAGTTGGAAGAGGTGCAGACACAGTATGTGAATCACAGTCAGTGGTGGAAGAAGAAGGAGAAACATGGGAAGGAAAAGTAGATGACAAAAAATCTGAATCAGGAAGAGAAGATTCAGGGAAAAAGAGAGTAGACTTAGAAACAAGGGTTTTGAAAGGAAAAATATGCTCATGAAAATGAACATCCCTGCTGACAAAGAACTTATTGGAGGAAAGACAAAACAAAATATACCCCTTTTTGTAAGAGAATACCCCATTAGAACAGAAGGAACAGCTCTTGGAGAGAATTTATCTTTAAAAGGAATTTGAGTGGCAAAGCACAAACAGACAAACACTCTTAAATGGGATAGATCAGGGGATTTATGATGGAGCAATTCAAAAGGACTCTTCCACCCTAAAACAGAAGTAGGAAGCCTGTTGATGAGATAACAGGCAGCAGACACACATTCTCCCCAAAACTTATGAGGCATGTTAGAATGGAACTTAAGGGCACGAGCTACTTCAAGCAAATGCTTGTGTTTTCGCTCAGCAACACCATTTTGCTGAGGAGAGTGAACACAAGAACTCTGATGCAGGATGCCAAGAGAAGAAAAAAGGGAAGAACAGGCAGAATTGAAAAACTCTGTGCCATTATCACTTCGAACTATTTTAATGGAAGTAGAAAATTGATTTTGGATAAGGGAGAAAAAATTCTTAAGGAAGAGAGGAGTGTCACTTTTAAGCCTCAACAAATAGATCCATGTCATCCTAGTATGGTCATCAACAATTGTCAAGAAGAAACGATGCCCACTATGTGTTGATACTCTATAGGGACCCCATAAATCTAAATGGATTAACTCAAAAGGAACAGAAGCACGTGAAACACTATCAGGAAAAGGAATCCTAGTCTGTTTAGCAAGAGGGCAAACAGAACAATTATGAACAACATCATTATTCAACTTAATAGAATGCAGAAAAGGCATTTTATGCAACTTAGCAACAGAAGCATGCCCTAAACGAGCATGCCACACCTCAGTATTATTAACAACAGAAGAAGCAGTACAAGCAGAAACATCAGAAAGATTACAAACAGACTCAGAATTAAAAAAGGCAGATTTAGAAGATGAAAGAGATGACACACCAGTACTCGAAGAATTGAACAAATACAGACCATGTGATTCTTTACCAATCCCCAGTATCCTTCCAGTGAAGAGTTCCTGTAAAACACAAAGGTCAGGAAAGAAAGCAACACTACATTGTAATTCTTTGGTTAATTTTGAAACAGAGAGAAGATTATGAGTAAAGGATGGAACAAAAAGAACATTGGTAATGAAACGAGAAGAATCAAACTGGAAAGAACCAACATGAGAGATAGGTGCGGTTTTACCATTGGGTAAATGGACAGACCTGGATTGTGAAGCACAAGACAAAGGAGAAACTAAGCTATGAAAATCTGACAACATGTGATCGGTGGCACCCGTATCCAGTACCCATTGAACACCCCTCTTAGCAACAAAACAACAAGAGGGATCATCAGAAACAATACCTGCCATGTTAGCCGCAGAATCAACAGAAGGAACTTGATTCAGAAGACTCAAAAGCTGACTGTATTGGTCAGGAGTGAAAACAGGAGGAGTAGAAGGCAAGGTACTGTTGTTATCAACACTAGGAGGCAATGAATCGCCATGATTGACAGCAAGAGCAGCAGAAGAAGCACGCTTCTTAGTAAACTTGAAATCAGCAGGAAAACCATTCAATCTATAGCAATTCTCACGCTTATGACCCTTGATTTTGCAGTAATCACAAGAGCCATTGAAGCGACGACGGTCAGGCGCGGCAGAATACATGGCAGAATGCTCAGACAACGGTGAAACACCAGAAAGATGAACGCGCTGTGATTCCTCTTGAACAATCATCGAGTAAGCTTGATTTGCAGTGGGTAAGGGCTTCATTAACAGAATCTGACTACGAATCGCCGAGTAAGTATCATTGAGTCCCATCAAGAATTGAAATAGATTCTGCTGAGCGAGATGAGTGACATTTTGCTGGGAAACCTCACAATTGCAGGAAGCAATAGGAACAAGAGAATTAAATTCATCCCACAGTAATTTGAGACGAGAAAAATATGTCGAAACAGAGGAATCACCTTGTGATAGGGTAGAGATTTCACGATGGAGAAAATAAACCCGAGCGCCATCTCCTTTATCAAACCGTTCCTTCAAATCAGCCCAAACATTCGCAGAACTTGAAGCAAACACAATCCCAGCTGATAAATCACGACTGACCGTGTTTAAAATCCAGGATAGAACAAAGGCATTGCAACGCTCCCACTGAGGATGCAAAGCGGCAGCGTAGTCAGTCTTCTTGCAATCGCCATCAACGAAGCCCAGCTTGTTCTTGGCAAGGAGAGCAATCCGCATAGATCTGCTCCAAAGGTTGTAATTCTCAGCACCAACAAGCTGATGAGAAACAAGAAGACCACCGGGAGTATCCGACGGATGAAGGAACAACGGATGATTGAAGTCAATTTCCGACGAAGCACCAGACGGAGGCATCGGATTAGGGCAAAATTTGAGAAAAGAGGGAAAAAAGGAAAAGACGCGATGAAAAGCCAAGAAAAGAAAAGACCCAAACAGGCCCAAAGACCCGTGAAAAGCTAATGGGCAAACCGGCTTACTGATACCATGTTAAAAGAAAGGATTAAAGAATACTTTTACTTTTCATTCATTTTGTATATTGTATATTAACTTACATCATCACTATTTATAATAGCTAGACTAACTAATTGTTATCATCTAACTAATTAGTAACTGTCTAACAATCAAAACTACACAGCTAACTAATTACAACAGAATTGAAAACAATCCTCAACAGTCTTCATAGTCGTCGTCATGTTTTATCTACTTATGGAGGGCATATACAACCTTTTCCTCTCTCATCTCAACCCCATTTAAATTAAAACCTGAAATTTAGGGTTTGTGTTGATGCATATTTTGAAGATGCATGGTGGGAAAGAGTTATTTTGGATATCAATGATAATGCATCTGAGCGGTTTGTGTATTTTTCTGACGAGGATAATGAGTGCAAGTTCAGTGTGAGTCAATTACATGTAGCTCATGAGTGGGATGAGTTTCAGGGCATTTGGAGAGACTAATGTATATGGAGTTAGCCAAGAACAAGGATGTATCGAGGGAGGTGCTGGTGGGGGCAACCGCCCCCTAAAATTTTGAAAATCATATATGATTTAGAAAAAAATTAAAATTTTTTATGTATTTTTTATTAAAAATCTATTTCTGCCCTCTAAACTTTTATAAGTTTGCCCCTATAAATTTATAGGTTCACTCCTCCTAATCTAAAGTCTTGGGTCCCTCCCTGGCCAAGTAACTTAAAGATAATGTTCTGTTGGCTTGTTCTGTAAAGAAAGTTTGATCCTCGTTAAGTTTAATTTATGGGTTCTTAAAGATATATCTGAGTGGAAGTTGTTTGGAGGAAGTTACTTTATGGAAGTTGTTTAGGAGATTGCAGTTGGTTTAGGGGAAATTGGGGGAGAAGGGGAAAGAAGGTGGTGATATTTTGGGAAATATAATTAATTAATAAATATTTTAATATATTTATTTTATTAAAAATTTAAAGATAAAAATTGACGTGGCACATTTTGATTGGTCAAGACAAATAGTTTTTAATGGTAGGAGGCTATACGCGTAACGACAAAAACGTTAAGAGGAAAAGTAGTCAAAATAAATTTTTAGGGGGCAAATTAAGAAAATATGTAAAATTTAGGGGGAAATGTGTATTAAGCCAAAAATAAATAAATAATTAAAGGCTTTTTTTACTTAATTATAAAATAAGTGCCTAAATTATATTTTTCCCCTATAATAATAATACGTGTCTAAAGTATTTTTTAACTGAAATATGTGTCTAAAATTTTATTTTTGGCTGAATACGTGTCTAAAGTTTTATTTTTGTCTAAAATAAGTGTCTAAAATTTTATTTTTAGCTTATTTAAAGTCAAATAAATCACATACTTTGACAAAAAAAAAAACTCGAGGCACCTATTTTTTTGGTTGCCCTCCGGTCTCCAGGGCTTAGCCCTGACTAATCCGGACCGACCCGCGTCGCACACCTGGCATTGGTGGGTGAGTCTCCCAGCGGGGATTTTCTACATACACAACGCCTCGAACCCGAGACCTGCTTAAGCGATATCAAGCATGTTTCTTCTATTACGGACTAGCAGAGAAGAGAAAGATACGAGGAAACACCTTTCTTCCCTAATCATTGTTTGGTAAAATAATAATACACATTACAAAAGTGATTAAAAATAAGGGTAAACTACATAAATGACCACCATATTATTGGTAAAGTCGCGATTTGACCACCTTACATTTTTCGAAGCAATAAAACCACCAAATTATTTAATTGGTTGCAATGTGACCACCAGCCGTTAAAAACTAACGGAAGGAGTGACGTGGCAGTTAATAAAATTGGTATAATTACACATTTGGTCCCCATTATTTGTACATTTTATCAAATTGGTCCTAATTTTAATATATAAAATAATTTTATTATTTAATTAGGCTACGACACGTGTCGTCGTATTATTGGAGGACTTTATTTATATATTTTTAATTTAATAATTTTTATTTTGCTCCTCCAATCAGGTGGTGACACGTGTCACCAGATTGAAGGAGCAAGATTAAAGAAACAACCACTTTACCCCAATAAGATTCGAACCTAAGTTAACTGGGTTGATAATGAGCACGCTTACCACTAGGCCAAAGCCAACCTTGTGATGCATTGTACAAAATCCAATATATATCTTAGTTTTTTGTTTGCTCGAATTGAAAGGCGTTATACCCACTGTCATCCTTCGCCCCACCATCATCACCAGCACTTACAAAGAGCCATTCCCCGGCTGGGTCGAAGAAACCAGGTTGCTCCATTCACTTCATTTATTTACAATAATCCATCCTTTTACCATTCACTTCATTTACAATGCTCCATCATTTTACAATAGTAGATGTGGTGAGTTCACTCGGTGTTTATCCTTCCATCCATTTTAAGACCAACCCCCATGCATGCCTCTATTCATCAACATCTGCATATGCATATGCAGATACCAGCAGACATGGTGGTGAACGCCATGATAGCGGCGATGATGGCTCACGCATTACATCAACCACCCGAATCCATATACCAAGTCGGTTCTTCGCTACGGAACCCCATCAAGTACTTCCATCTTCAAGACTACGCCTTCCGTTACTTCACCAACAAACCATGGATCAACAAAGACGTGAAGCCGGTCATTGTCGGCAGAGTTCAAGTTCTCGACAACATGGATAGCTTCCACAGATACATGGCTTTTCGTTACTTGCTTCTTTTGAAGCCCCCCCCCCCCCAAACCCCTTCTTCTGTTTTGTTTTCAACCTTTTTATTTATGGAGTTTCATTAAACTGAATCATTTTTTTATCAACCCTCTTGTGTTGTTAGGGATTGGAATGGGCAAATGCAGCATTCTGTCACTTCTTCCAAGGTGTTTACAGTAATATGAATAGGAAGATCAACTACGTTATGCGGTTGGTCAACATTTACAGACCTTACTTGTTCTTTGATGCCGTGTAAGCCTCTCTCGATAGTTCTGTTGTCGTTTTAGTTTTTATTATCAACTCTTCTGATTTCTCTGAAATTACAGTTTCGATGATTTGAACACGGAGAAGTTGCGAATGGTAGCAAGAACAAGCCTGGTGGAGGAGGACATGTTGTATTTCGACCCCAAATGCATTGATTGGGAAGATTACTTCATGAACATTCATATCCCTGGCATCGTAAAACATGTTTTCAAATGATTTGGGAGAAACATTAACTTGGACAAAAAAATTAAGATATACATTAAATTTTGTACAATGCATCACAAGGTTGGCTTTGACCTAGTGGTAAGCGTGCTTATTATCAACCCAATTAACCTGGGTTTGAATCTTATTGGGGGTAAAGTGCTTGTTTCTTTAATTTTGCTCCTTCAATCTGGTGACACGTGTCACCACCTAATTGGAGGAGCAAAATAAAAATTATTAAATTAAAAATATATAAATAAAGTCCTCCAATAATACGGCGACACGTTTCATAGCCTAATTAAATAATAAAATTATTTTATTTATTAAAATTAAGACCAAATTGATCAAATGTACAAATAGCGGGGATCAAATGTGTAATTATACCAATTTTATTAACTGCCACGTCACTCCTCCCGTTAGTTTTTAACCGCTGGTGGTCACATTGCAACCAATTAAATAATTTGGTGGTTTCATTGCTTCGAAAAAAGTAAGGTGATCAAATCGCGACTTTACCAATAATATGGTGGTCATTTATGTAGTTTACCCTAAAAATAAATACTAAATTAGATATTAGTGATCTGGTTCGAATTTTAATATGTATAAATTCCATGTGTAGATTATAGTTTACAAGCCTTAAAGTCTATATTTACTATAAGATTTGGTTGGTCACATCTAAAATTATTTTATTTTAATTCGAATATATTTTGATTATCAATTTGTTTACTATAATGATTTGTTATAATATAGGTAAACTATACATAAGTAGTCATCGAACTTTTAGGTGGATGGATTCATTTTAGTCACTATACTTTTAAAATATTTAATAAGGTCACTTAATTTTTAGTTCAATTTCGATACGGTCCCTCTCGTTACTTTCGGTTAGAAGTTGACGTTAGTTTTCGTTATTCCTTAATAAAAGAATGGGTAAACTAAACCAATCACCACTCAACTTTCTTCTCACACCTATTTTGGTTATTAGAGTTTATCAATTTTCAATTTAATAACTTAACTTTCGAATTCTTCATATTTTGGTCACTCTCAAATGACATGATTATACAAATAGAAAAAATCGATTGATCCTTAAAAAATTCGGATAGTATTTTTTAATTTGCTTATTAAATTTACCTTATTTGATATTTTAATAAAAAAAGTAAAAAAAATTATTACTCGAATCAAATATTCCAATTAATCAGCCAGTCAATTATCTGATTTAATTGGTACAATATAATATCAAAAATTGAATAATTTGAATTTAACAATTAACCAAAATAATTTTTTAAGGATTAATCAAACTCGATTTCAGTACAAATATTTAAAATAAATTATTTCGATTCGGTTACAGTTCACAGTTTTAAGAAAAATTGATTAACCAATCTGATCTACTATATACAATATTTCTAAATTTTATGCATTACAATATCTTATAGTCTAGTGATTTTGATACATTATGGTTTTTTTATAAAAAAAAAGTTTTGGCTCTAGGTATGATTAATAGGTGTGAACTTTCAAATTTTGACTTTCTAGTTGTTTTTACACTTTTATCACAACCAAACAATTATTAAATTTACCATATTATCATATTTGATATTTTAATAAACAAAGTAAAAAAATCATTTTCATAATCAAATATTTCGGTTAACTGGTTAATCGACTGTTTGATTTAATTGGTACAATATAAGATCGAGAATTGAATAATTTAAATTTATTAATTAACCAAAATAGTTTTTAAGGATTAATTGACTTTTTTCTATTTGTATAAACATGTCATTTGAGAGTGGTCAAAATATGAACAATTCAAAAGTTAAATTATTAAATTGAAAATTTTAAACTCTAGTGACCAAAATAGGAGTGAGAAGAAAGTTGAGTGATGATCGGTGTAGTTTACCCATTTTTTATTAAGGAAAAAAAATCAATGTCATCTTCTAACGGAAGGTAACGTGAAGGACCATATTCAAAGCGAGCTAAATGTTTGATAACTATACTAAAATCGAACTAAAAATTTAGTGACATTATCGTTTATTTTAAAAGTACGGTGATTAAAATAAATCTGCCCTAAAAGTGGTGACCATTTATATAATTTACCCTTATACAAATGTATTAGTCTATATTAATCTATTCTTTAGGTTGTGGATTAAGACTTATTAGGAATAAAATTCCCTTCTCATCCCTTATGTAGAAGTTGTTAAAAAAATTGTAACTTCAAAAAGGGAATGTATCTTTTCCTTTGTTGATAGTGGTATTAATCTTGATTATGGCAGTCGACCGTCAATAATTATTCGTTTTCTTTCGTTTAATCATATTCTGTCTTTATTTTTCTCTCATTCTTTAATTTCAAATAAGAATAATTTCATCTTCGTAGTAAGTTTTTTTTCTACCTTATAACACATTTTCTTCTGTTTTTGAGACATTTTTTTAATATGAAGGTTTAAATTTATTTAATTATTTTAAATTTAGACTCGATTGATAGAAAGAAAAAAACAACTTACTAATTTTCTTCTGTTTTTTGATACATTTTCTTATACTAGATAACACACACGAGATTTATAGAAAGAAAAGAATAAATTACTCACCAAACATGCTACATAACTTTGGATGTATTGAACAATCAACAATAGGACCAACATTTACTTACAGGACTTGATAAAGAATAGGATATAATAGTGTTATCAAAACTCAACTAAAAGTTTACAAAATTTCAAGATGAAAGTAAAAAACCCATAAAACTTTTGCTAACTAATTACACATGAAAGTAGCCCCAAATCACAAATTTGAACATTTCATCCCTTTTTTTGTTCTTTCTTTTCATTTGACAATAAAATAAAAAGGGAGAAAAGGAACTAACCACGACAGTTGCATCATGTAAAACAGGAGTAATTGTCCATTCAGCTTTATCCTGCAAAAGAATTACAATTTAATAAAACAATAGGGCCAGAGGTGAAGGGCTAAACTCATTTAATGGAGGAAAGGCTCCACTTTAAGTTTCAAAACTTCAAATGTCAAACAAGTTATCGACCATCTTTTCAAACAAAATTAAAATTTCTAAAGCTATAAATAAAAGTGTCTTGTATCATTACATTTCTCACTAGAACAAAAATACACAATGTAAAATCCCTCGAAGCATCCACATCCAACCCAGATGAACCCAAAACTGCACCACCTCACATGCTTAAGCAATAACAGTGCTGGCAGTTGTAGATTCGTTGCAATTTGCAAACCAAGAAGTCAAATCAATATAGCAACATAAAGCTTCAAAGGACATAGGAATTGACACGCATGGTACGTCTATAACAAAGGACGGCACAAAGAAAACAATCAAAACAAATGGAGTACAAGTTAACATGTATGGCTTTACACATTAACACATACCAAACCATTTACTGAAATGGATCTTGTACATATATTCTAAGACTTCCCTCAAATTCTAACATTACAGATGGATTCGGTGCAACCTAGGCTAAGAGATTCCTGTATAAATAGAATTATACAAGTATAGTGATAACTCTTAAGCTCATCCCTTGAGCCATCGTGACATACTGCATTTGCAAATCAAAGCAAAAAATAACATGCATAAAGGGATATAATAAACAATCCCAGTTGACAAATTAGACATTAATTGGAAAAAAAGCTCAGAGTTTGATCTTGAAAAGATATTAAAAAAACATTATTGGACCATTAACAGTGAGCACAAATGCGTAGTAGTTGATAAAATCACTGTATCCGAAAATAAAATGCAGACTTACTATTTCCAGACGGGAGGAAGCTTCTTTGTTTTCTTCTAGTAGCGGGCGAGCCTGTGAATCCTACTCTCAACAAGGATCAACCTGAACTTGGAATCCTTGTCCTTCCTATTCCTCTCCGGCTGATGCTATGGCATCTAAGTTTGGAACATAGACTTACTAAACTTCCTCCATGGTCCTCATTGTCCGTGTTCAACCCATTACATATTTCTCCTTCATCGCTTGTCTACATCGACTTTCGATACCATCTCTTATTCTTTTATGCAGCTCATCATCAATCAAATTGGTTGCTCCAGCTGAATTTAATGCACCACAAACTAACTTATATGTATACTCTCTTGGGATAGATCCCCCTGCAATCAACTCGAAAAGAAAATCCTTGGCCTCCAACACTCTTCCAGCTTCACACAGAGCGTGTATAATCGGAGTATACGAACTATTTGTTGCTACCCCATGATTCATCCGTTGCATCCTCCGCATCATCTCAATACCTTTATCAATCTCATTAACAACGCAGTAGTACCTAATGAAAGAGTTATATGTGACCCGGTTCGGAACACAATTTCTTTTATTCATATCTTCGAAAAGTTCCAAAGCCCTCTCGATTCGATTCGTCTTACAACAACCATCAATTAAACAATTATAAGTCACAACATCAGGAACAAAACCCTTAAACAACATCTCACGAAACAAGTGATTTGCCTCGTAAAGCCTCCTTCGAATCGCCTTTCGACATCCAGTTTGCATACTGAACTTACAATAAGAACTTATCAAAATCGTGTAAGTAAACACATCTGGTGGACATCTAAAACCCGGTAACTCCATTTGTTCCAACAAGAACCTTGCTTTATTAAAATTCCCCACCCTACAAAGAGCATGAATAATCATATTATAGGCGACAACATCGGGTTTGCAACGGAACTGCTTCATTCTATAAAAGCAAGCCAATCCTTCATTAACCAGTCCTTCTTCTCCTAGGGCTTTAATCAAACAGGTGATGGTTGAAGTAGTAACAAGCCTCCCATTTCCACTCCTAGACATTTCCTTTAGAAAATGCCAAAGACCGTTCAAGTTATTACCTTTAGCTAAAACCAAGGCCATTTCTTTGCAAGTTTTCTCATCATGGGCAAACTCGAAATATTTTTCTACCCAAAGATAGAATTCCATTGCTTTATCTAATCCCAAGGCTACCCTTTCTGGGTTTCTATAAGCAGCAGGGCCAAGGACAAGAACATTGTGGGAAACCTTAGACTTCTCTTGCTTAAGGTTTCTTTGCTTTAAAGGAGCACGGTGGCGAAAACCCTTTTGGCGGCCGAAGGAACGAGGGGATTGAAAAAAGAAACTTGGAACGGATCTTAAGATGTCTGAAACTGAATGAGTCGTCCAAGGATTTGAGATTGTTGAAGAAGCGAGTTGAGCATCAAAGGGTCGGTTTTGGAGCATCACTGATATTACTTGGTGTACTATGCCTTGCAATGGCTTTGTTGGAAACATCTTTCGCTGGCTGCGTCAATTTTTTACCCTTTCGTTCACATATCAGCTATGGAAGGAAAAACCTTAAGCAGTGCAACGAGGGGCGTAAAAAGTGTAAACTACAACTGACCCATCTCCCAATCCACCAATCAACACAAATGCCACTCTTCTCTTTGGCTTGGCAGGACTGCCCATGTTTGAGTATTTATAGATGCCTTATTTCTGTTGAAAAGCAGTGGCAGAAATGAACCGAAAATAGACTACATCACTACATCAGTATGGCGAGTCAAATAGCAAAGTCAGCAACGCAACCAGTTCCTATAGCAAGCAAAGATGCTACAAATTGCTTCAGTTTAATCTAGAAAAATAATGTTTTTAAGCACACTAAAAGTCTAAAACCTCTGAACCAAACACAAGCTTAGTGTCTTTTGGGATGCTAAAAATTTACGAAATGGATCGCAAGTGATCCGCAATAGGATTTGAAAACCGTAGGTGGGGTTGGTAATCATAAAGCAACCGACTTGATTTAAGTTATCAACAAATCATCAGGATTGAAATATCTAAAATGTAGCGTAGATTTCAGTCCGGATATAACAAAAAATGAAATGAAAAACATTTACCAGAAATTAGAGTCTAACAATTCTTAGCTGCTGCCTACTTAGAACCTACAAGTCGAGACACTATAGGCTTCAGAAACGAAACTAATCCATTGATCTGAATTCACTAAGGTTTTACTTGAGGAGGGCTAAGTGATTGGCTCTCCCTTGGTGGCGGCAGAACGGTTGGGCAGAGGGATGGACAGAGTTCCAACAACCGTAAACATCGAGGGAAAACAGAGCAAAGAAAACTTACCGAGGCGGAAAACGGAGGAACATACGGCAGAGGAAAAAACCCAAGGGAACCCGAAAGGTTTCTCTGTGGTGGTGGGAGAAATATCGTTGACGAAGGCGAAAGTGATGACTGGGTCGGAACTGGAACGATGATGGGATGGGAACTCAGAATAGATGGCGGTGTGGTACACGGCGCACGGAATGATGGTTTTTAAACCCTTACGGAAAAATTCCACAGATGCTCCCTAATATTTCTAGAAGTTCACGCATCAGACCTGTAATTTTTATAAATTTAAACATTATAAAAGGAGAAAAATTCAAATCCCTAATTGAGAAATCCCCAATTCTTCTAATCCTAATTTTGGGTTGTGACAATGACTCACCTTGCCTCATCATTTTTTTTGGAGGCCTATGACTTTTTTTTTCGTTTTTGGGAAAAACTAAATTTGAAAAGAATTTAATATAATGATTTACTTTTATCTATTGATAGGAAATTTAATATATCTTGTTATTATTTTTATTTGATTTACATCTTTCTTAGGGTGGACTCTGCTTACATGCTGGATTGCAATTGATATATAAATGTTATTGATATTGTGCATGATTTTGCTGAGATTTTTGTAGTGGATTATGTTGTTATTTTTATGTATAATTTTTTTGGGGTTTTGGAGTGGAACGTGTTTTGTTTGGTGATTTATTTCATATGCGTAACATATTTTTAGAGTAGATCATGTTGTTGATTTTGTGCATGAATTACTAGGATTGTAGAGTGAATCTTGCTTTTTATTTGGTGATTATTTATGTATAGCACATATTAATAAAGACAAGCACCTTTTTTTCTCGTTTATTAGGAGGATTTTTTAATAAGACATGTGCTAATGTGCTTGTATGATTTTAATTTTTTTAATAAAATATACTTTATTGATAAAATAAATTAATTTTTTTTTTTTATAAATCATGTTTATTTTATGATTTATGATCAGGATTCATGACTCTCTTTTCTAACAATATCATCTCTAAAATTTGAACCTGAATTTTTTTATTGAAAATGCAATGTAAAAACATTATAAAAACAGATAATGGAGTCATATTAAATCAGGCGAACCTAAAATTATCTTTTTACATGTCTATATAAATGAGGGTTAAATATTCGTCAAAATTTTAAATAAAAACTTATCCGCTCTCAAATAAAATTTTTTTTCCTAGTCGCTCTTCAAGTTTTTTTTCCAATCTTTTTCCTTGTCGTTCGGTAATTCTTCCCCTAGCGCCTCAAGTTTTATTTTGTAGCTGACTACGACACTGATTTTTCTGTCGGTTGTAGATCACCAGATTCATTTTTTTTAATAGAATAATTTTGTCTTTGTGACACGGTTTTTCCGCCTATGACACGTTTATTTCTGTCTATTGGCATGTTTAACTCTGTCTATTGGCATGTTTATCTGTCTTTTGGCATGTTTTCTTCTACTCCATCGGTCGTTTTGGTCGTTCTTTATTTTATGTCTTTATCATAATTGGATTTGACAACGCCACGACTGATCAAGATGACGTTTATTTGTAATTTTGTTGATCTTTCATGGTCTGGACCTTCGGTTTGAATTTGGATACGCGGTTTGCGCTTGTGAAGAGTTTCTCACGGTGCTCGGCTCTGATTTGCGTTTTCTCTGTGGTCTATCAATAGCTTCATCCCCTTTTGTGGTTCATTTTGCCAATGCAGTCAGGTTTCGTATCTATTTTTCGATCGAGTATTTGGATGGGTTTATAACCTTTTCATGTATGGTTCTTGTCTGATCTAAAGTGACTAATTTTAGGAGAAAGTTCAAATTATGTATTTAGTTTACAATGATAGTTTGTAAACTTTATTGTAGTTTTAGATACTTTCTTATTAATAAAACTTGTGGCTTCTTTTAAAAAAAAGTAATTTATATTTTTTAAAATAGGTTGATATCAAAACTTATTTAGCGAAGGGTCATTTTTTTACGATACCAGTGGTAGACCTCAACATTATTTATTGAGGAATCATTTAAAAATATTTAAATTTAAGGGGACAACAATATAAATTATATGTTTTAGGGGACTAAAATACAATTTTAACATTATTTCAACTTAATTTTTTCCCACTTTTTAAAATTTTTAGAAGGATAGTAGCCCACGCCGGTCCCTATTAAATACCCCTGGTGGCAACGACTTCCATGAGGTGGGGGAGTCGTCTGCAACTTCAAAATTATTCAAGCTTATAATTTTCTCAATTTAAAATTTTCAGAGGAGCACCTATCCATCTATCCCTAGAAGAAGTAATGTTGCATGAAATTGAAGGTTAAATTAAACTACAAACAAAGAAGCAATGTTGCATATATGAAATAAAGTTGTTGTAAATCTGAATTGGTATTTCAAGTTGGCATCTGTTGGTCCTTAGGAATGATGAAGGAAAATGGGAGAGAAGTAGGGTTAACTCTATTCCACCATGGAGAATTAGGGCTTCAAGGCCACCTTCCTCTAAAGACTTGTGTTTGGATGCCGGATGATACTAGTTTACCTACTGATGGGGCAGATTGTGTTAGCGGAACTGATTACTAATAAGGTTCGGGTACGACACCTAGCTATGGCATTAATGTGGATATCCATTCCACCTTCAGGCTTCACTAATCAGTAATCACGCCAGAGAAACTGCAAGAATTTATGAATATGGGCATGGAAAAGGAAGTGAACTAGGATACTATGTCTGCCTTCGTTTGCTGGAATTCTTGCTCGGGGGAAGTATTTGTGTTAACACTTCCAAAACTACATAGGTCCGTCTTGCATTCAATTTTGGGTTGAAAATGGAAGAAACCTTTCATTACATGCAAATTCGGCTGCTAGTTTAAGGACGGTCCTTCTGTAATGTAGTGTTCACTGTGTTCTCAGTTTTAATTTACAGTATCTTAAATATCACAATAATAATAAATATGAATGATAATTTGATCACGTTGAGTTAAAAAAAATTCGAATGAATTAAGTTAACAAGTTTTATTTTATAACTTAAAATTTATTTGAATTCTTTTACTCGAGTCTAGTTTATAAAATTTGAGTCGAATTGTTCAAATTTAATTGTTAATATTCAGAATGTTATGATACTGTTTGTCAGAAATTTAAATAGTTATTGCTATATAGCGGTAACATTGATGTCCTAAATTGCTATTGTAGAAAATAGCGTTGTGAAGCGGAATCACACCAATGACGGTAGATCACGGTAAAATTTTAACGGGTGATGACCATTTGCGACAATAACGGGCCACTATTTTCGGTATTGTTCCGTTATATTTCACAATAAATTGTGTGATTTTTTTTTAAAATAACGACTGCGATATCCTTAGTGACCGTAAAAATTATTTGTTGTATCCGCAACCTTGATAAACGCAACATAACCTAAACACGGCCGCAACTATAATTTAAATCCATGCTAATTTGTTGCAATTTAAATGACTTTCTATAGCTATATACTATATACATATATATATATATAATATAAGAGGAGAGAGAAATTATAAAAAAATATTAAAAAATGCCACATCAGCAAAACCGTTAGCTATTTAACGTCGGGACCAAAACAGAAGAACTATGTAACAGAAGAAATGAGTTTGCCGAAAAACATACTTTGAGGAACTAAAATAGGAGAACGGTGATAGTTAGGGGACTACCGGTGTAGTTTTTTCTTTTTTTCATATGTAATATACATATATCAAACTTAGCTGACTCAGCTTGAATTTTGAAACCGACCCACTAATTAGTAAAAGAATTAAACTATTCGATATTTATTTTATAACTTAAACTCTATTTAAAAGTTTTGATTACAATTTACAAAATTATGATTCAAATAAAGTGAATCAAATTGGAAAAACAATTTTTTTAAAGTTAGATCGAACTTTACTTGCCCATAATAACAAATAATCAGGGGAATTGAATTAAAATCGAAATATTTAAATGCACAATCTCATCAAAATTAGATAAGTGAAAAATAAGAATTTCAAATCTCCTCCAATAATATTCCACCACGTCCTCGGCAGTCAACCTTTTGACTTCACTTACAACTAATTTAACCTCAAGTCACAGTCTTTTAAACCGACCGAAATATTTTTTTTCCTGGGTTTTTGGTTTTGTTCTTCTTTTGTTGAAGCAAAAAAGGGGTAGGGGGAAGTCATGGGCGATAATAATCCGATAATGGGTGAAAAGGATTACATTTTGTTGAAGGATTTCAAAGTTGAAACTGAAGTTGATGAAGAAAAGGGTTTTATTTTATGTTTCTGGGTTTATATTTTCGACTCCAAAGCATTCCCTGCCACCATTCTTAAACAGGTTTAACAACTGCTGCTCCCTTTTCTCTGATTTGGGTTTCTCTTTCTCACTCAAATTTGGGGCTAAAAATCCCTTTCCTGGTTTAGTTTCTTTGCTGTTTGGTTGTTAGGAAAATACCCATTTCTCATTTTTCTGTTTCTTTTAATGATTTTATGAGTGTTTTGTGTTTTTAGAAGTTTTAGAAGCTGCCATATGTGAATTTTAATTTCTATTGTTGCTTCAGCTCTCCTGTTATAATCTACTAGATCACCAATCTTCATTATTTTTGATGATCTTCTTCCTGAACTTGTATTAGTCATTTACCTTTAATAGAGTTTTTGATTTTCCATTTTTCTGATAAGTTGGGATGTTTTTTTTCTTCCTGTTTATAGGTATATGCGGAGACAAACAACAGTTCTCCTTTACTTGTTCACAATGAAAAGACATTGATGCTTTTACCTTTGTTTTGCCCACACAATGAAGCTCCTGGTCCTGGAAACACCGATTTGCCTTCGGAAGTTCCGAAAGTGACGGCAGAGATTGAACACCCTCAAAAGAAATGGATACATGTCGGAATCAGATACGAGGTATGCCTTTAACATCTGATAGAACTACAAACATAAAGGCATCATTGGTTTGAGAGCTTCACCTTTATATCTATTATGTAGTTTCATATGTTTCTTTAGTATCTTACCATGATGTTTGAATTGTTTGAGATGATTTTGGGAATGAGTGAACTGAATGAACTGGTTTTAGTTTGGTCTTTTTAGTTGCTTTGGATTATAAATATTGATCACATGGATAGTCGGCTCCAACGCTTGCATCTAAATGGGTTATCTATTTTGTGTGTAACTTGAAACAGTTTTTAGGACTGACATTGGATAAGAATGAATTGGTCTAGAAATAGCATTTCTATGTATATTCTACCAATACAAGGACAAATTCAATACATGGACATATTTTTTTGTTTGTTTGTTTTGGTTTGGTAAGTGGTTGGTTGTTTAGAATATTTGAGAAAGAAGATTACCGAAGAGAAGGATAAAAAACAAAAGAAAAAGAGCAAAGATGAATTAGGAAAGTGTGGGTCTGAAATTTTGAGGTTATGTACCCTACACCAATGGCCAATCTCTCAAGGCATAAGAGAAAATGAAAGAGGATTAAAAAGGAAAAATAAATTTAACATCAGAAAGGAGTAGGGGAAAAATGTTTTTCGAGGCAACAATCCTCAATTTGGATATGCCTCCTGTTTGTTTAGCTCCTTTTTTCACTTTGAGATTGTGACATTACTCATAGCTTTTTGCCTAAGGTTTTACCGAAGTATATTTTATGTATGAATATTATTTTTGTTGTCCTGGCTATTACCACGTATTTGAATTTTTCTGTTTCCCTTTTCTTGTCAGGTCTCTTCTGGTTTTGTGCGGCTTCACGTTAATGGGGAGATTGCAGGAGAGTTGCTTCTATCTTCCTTGTTTAACAAAGATTCCATACCCAATGGTTCGAGGAAGAAGACATTAATTGGTATTAGTGGTGATAGTAATTTGCAAGGTTTTATCCATGATGCAAAAGTCTTGCCTTCAACGTTGTCCATAAAGGACCAATATGTTAAGGTGGGTTACACTCGTAGTTCTTGTGTTTCCTCAATGTTTTTCCATTGCATATAAGTTTACCTTGAGGTTTAGAAAACTGATGCAAAAATATGATGACAGGATCCACCTCTAAGATTGTCAATCGATGAGTCTTCTATCTCTGATATCGAAGAAGACAATGGCTTTTGGAATATTGTTGGGGGGAAGGTAAATACCAAAGAGTTCCAAACCCTTTTTTCTGATATTCTTATCTTAGTTTGTAAATATTGCTGACATTTTAGCTTTTATCCTCACAGTCTTAAGCATATGAATTATGATGCGGTAATATAGCGTATGTTTCTCGGAATTTGTTGTTATTTCAGTTTTTCTTTTTCAAGATTTACGTGTACAAGTCTGAGTATTTTTTGAACATGGGTACTTTAGTAAAAATGAGGAGTCAAAGTAGCATAGAATATAGCTGCTCATTTCACAAAATACAAGATAGATTTTAAACCATATCGATTGATTCCTGAATGATATGGTGTTACTGCTGCTTAGATTTCCTCTAAATTTACCCTTTCACAGGCATCTTGTCGCAGGATCTTTTCCTTGGATGTTGTTCTATTAAATGCCTTTGGCCAGCCAGTAAACAAGGAACTAGAGGTAGTTTACTCTTTATGTTTAATTTCGCAGTGCTCTTTTACCTTCGGCGCCTAATTTTTCACACTACTTGTTGGGAAGGTTGTTGCATCACTCTTGTATGCTCATAATCAATTACCTGTCGAGAAGACAAATGATGAAGAACCTCCTCTTCTAGCTAGCTGTGATGGAATTGAATTTGCCTCTTCTGATCGACCTAGTAAACTATCAAAGGGGCGGGCATCCTTTAAGCTGAAGATCTCCAAGGTGGTAATGTTAGATTTAGTTTGTGTAATCGTTTGTTCAATATGTATGCTTCTAGGTATTTGTAGAAAATTCTAGCGGATCTTGTTCCGTGAGAAACATTTTTTTCGAGAATTTGGCTTTCTATAACATATTTGTTTTTTATTGATTCATATTGAGTTCACTAATGTTCTGGTTCTGATGTTATCTCAGCTCTCGTCCAAGTGTGATAATAGGCTGTTCTGTATTAAGTTTGGGATATCAAAGCTCGAGGGCTATCATTTCCTTGAGGACTTCTCCCCTTCAATTCGTTGCATCTCTCGTAATCGTACCCCTAGGACATCGACTATTATTTGGAAAAAGATCTCTGCAATCCATCCGGTTAATGGATCTCAATCATTAGGCTTAGATGATATTTCTTGTGATCCTAAGCACAATACTGTACATGAAGCAAAACTCAGTCCAACATCGAAGAGGGTTAGATTGGGAGAAGCAAAAATTTCTAAAATAGACCAACACCACGAAGAATGCAACTCTATTGCCTCAAAGCACAATTGGGTATGGATTGGGACTTTTTTCCTTTTCCTTTTCCATGACATCATCATTATCATGTTAAATCTTTATAGACTGTTAATACAAGAAGAGCGTAAATCACTGCTGAACTATAAACAATTGCATTGCCATTTACAATCAGGTCGAGAATGGTTTTGGGTCAAGATTTGAGGCAAGGCCTGAGAATTTTGAAGACGTGAACACTTCCCTATCTGATTCAGAGAGCACTGGGGCCCGAGATCCAGCTCTAAAGAGTGTGTCAAGTGGGGGACATTCAATTTCGGATGTAACAATTTTTAGGTACTGCCTGGGGGGATTGACGGATAGGTCTATTTTACTCAAGGAAATTGCCACAACTGTTTCAGATGAAGAAATTTCAGGCTTTGCAGACCAGGTTTCCGTCTACTCCGGATGTTCTCATCATAGGTAATTTACAATGCTTTGCTTCTTTCAGACATTGTTGTTCTTAATCATTAAGAAAATTGGAAGGGTGGAAAATCAAATGGGGTAGAAAAGTGGAAAGATGAAAAAGTATTTTTTTTCTTTTCATTGGCGTGCTTGGTTGAAAGTATGGAAAAATTAAAAGATAATGCAATTTTCTTTCCATTCATTGGTTGGTAGAGTTCAAAAAATGAGAGGAAAGAAAACGAAGCCTTGAAAATACATATTTTGAACTAACTCACATCTCTCTCGCATTTTCTCTCATCTTTTCCCTTCAAATTGGAATGATTTGTTTTTACACATGAGGATGGAAAATGACCATCCCTCTCATTTTCTCTCCCCCACTCTTCTTTCCTACCAATCACACTCAAAATTTATTTTCTTTCCACTCCTTCCAGCTTTCCATTTTTTCCACTCAACCTAGCAAAGTTTGTGTTCTTGTTGTTAAATATACATCAGTGCCAATTTTTCTTGGGATCTATATCGAGTATTGTTGAATTTTTGTATTCCTTTTGGTAATTGAAAGAAGTTGCCTGCTCTTAGGCATCAAATAAAAATGGCAAAGAGATTGATAGACGAGGGAACAATAGCCTGGAATTCGATATCACAAAACAACCGTCAAGTTCAATGGGAGAGTGCAGTTTTCGAGATTGAAGAGCAATTCATGAAGATTGCTTGCTGCACAACTAGATCACTTTCCCAACAGGTATCTATATATCCATCCATCTCTATTAATGGTTACATTTTTTGGAGGGAAATAACAGGAATGGGGATGACAAATTTTCATTTTGATAGTTAGATGATGACTTGCAAAAGAGTTTGTGCATATATATATACATATGAGTACTTGTTTACCGTCATATGTGTTGTATTAATAAATAGTACTATTTTTTTATTAAGAAACTCTGTGAAAATTTGAGTCGATGAAAATTCATTGAGCTATCAATTGTTTCAGGACTTTGAGCTTTTGCGGAAAATTGCCGGATGCCAAGATTACATGTCCCAAGAAAACTTTGAGAAGATGTGGTGTTGGTTATACCCTGTAGCTTTTACATTATCAAGTGACCGGGTAAAGGCAATGTGGAATGCTACATCGCCAAAGTGGATAGAAGGATTTATAACGAAGGAAGAAGCCGAACTCTCACTTCAAGGTCCGAGAGGCCTGCAAGAGCCTGGGACATTTATACTTAGGTTTCCTACTTCAAGGAGTTGGCCCCACCCAGACGCCGGCAGCTTAGTTGTGACATATGTCGGCAGTGATTACGCTCTTCACCACCGGCTGCTTGCCCTTGATAATGTATATAGGTGCGTGTTTCTTGCTTTATCAAATTTCACTGTGGTCTTAATTTGAACTGTTACCAAGGATATACTCTTTTTTGGTGATTCTTTATTACTATTTAAATTTAGATCCTTAATAATTTCTTTGCAACACCGTACATGATAGAGTTTGTCCGATCCAAGTACAGACAAAAAGAACAGCATAATTAGGAACAGTCATACTATGCTTGACTTGAAGTTGAATGTATATGTTCAGCTTTTGGATTTAGAGGGCTTTTGCAGGGTTCTTAAGTTTCAAACATTAGTGGATACTTTAGGTACTGTTGGTTTGGTTTACACTATTTAGAAACATTTGTCATTATCGTCATCAGACTCCGAGTTTATAGATAATTTGTCTCATATCCTTTCTATACTATGGATTGAAAGAGATTTGTTGTTTAAAGCTCCGGAGCACGGGAAATGAATGTCAAAGTAAAACCGTTGCAAGATATGCTATTTGAAGAACCCGAGCTCTCTCGACTAGGAAGGTAGGAAACACCTCCACTTCATTTTCCTTGAGTGTAATTTGGACATGTCATGTTAACCTTTTGTTTTGAACATGTAAAAATGCAGGATAACCAGACGCCATTGACCTTTGTTCGGGTCTCTGCTAGCCATTACGTGTTTGGTTTGCGGAGATCATTCGTATATTTTGCTGCCCTTACCTTGTTGCTAGTTTAGGTTCGATCGAGCCTCTCTTTTCGTTTATCATATACTTTATGTTAAAATATATGTAGCATCAGAAGCCAATGCAGGATCATATCGATACCGTAAATCGACATTGTTTTGATGACAAATTCATTTATCATACATGTTAACGAGAAATCGATTTTGAAAAAGCCTTTTCCTCGTAAACTTGATCACATGTAATCGGGAGAGTATGGTCTCCCTAATATATAAAACAATTTAGCTATCCGTATTATTTAGATGACAAAAGAATAATAAGTGAATCGAGTCCGAGTCCATTTGAAACTCGTGTATGGATTCGGATGACAGAAGATAGGGAAACCACTAACAAATATATATATATATATATATATATGGGTTAGGATCAACTTACACTGAGTAAAACTCAATTACTTTGTCCCAAATTACATGCTAAAAATATTATCGAGTAAATGACGTCCGGTTACAATATTTTAAAAAAAAAATTACATGTAATTTAATTAAAATATTATAATTATATTTTGTCCCAAATTTTTTACATTTTATTAATTTTGTCTTAGTCTAAAACAATTTAATAGATTTGACCTTAATATTTAAAATTTTCTTCACAATGGGTTCTTCCAATAGAATTTGTTGTGATACAATAAATTTTTTCTTATTATAATTGTATTGAAACAAAGAAAATAAATAACAATGGAATTAATAAGACAGGAAGAGGTTCGTAACTTTTCACTTATTGCATTTTTTATGCATCAATTTGATTTTCTTTATACAGTAAAAACAAACAAACTTATTAGACTTCGTTCGGCAGAGCTGGCAAAACAGAGATTTGAGTGAAGAAGCAGTGTTTAGGAGAAGTTAAAAATTCCAATATTTACAAAAGTTGCATTCGAAACTAAAATTAGGCGTAAAAATTGGGTGAAGAGACCAAACACGAGGTATAGCACATGTGAAACATACGAAGAATTATATATGTGAGGGTCGAAGCTAAAAATTAAAGGGATAGAAAAAAAATTAAGGGTATAAAAAGGCCTTATACTTTTGAACAAAAAAATTAAATAATCTTTTAATTTTTTAACCAATTAAGCTATTGAACTAAGAAATTAAATTAATTAAGTTCTTAAACTAATTTTTGCCATCAAATATTGATAGTTCTTTTTAGATTTATTGGTGCAGTGCGTTGTATCACAGCTACTTGACATTTTCAAAAATATTATTTTATTTAAAAATTTGTTTAAAAGTTCTAAAAGTTATAAAATATAAATAATATATTTTTATGAAATCTATAAATGCAACATGATAGAATTGTAGTGTATAATGTGCTAATAATATGTAAAAAAATATGTCAAGATTTAATGGTCAAAGAGCTTAATTAATTCAACTTCTTGGTTCAAAGCTTAATAAAGATTGAAAAACGTCATTAATAAGATTCGATTCACTAACTTCAGCAAAATAAATTTAGTTTTCTATACACACTTTACCACTAAGATAACACTCTATATTATTAAAAACAAGTAAAATAAATTAAAATTTAAAATTCTACAATGGCCAAGTTTAAAAAAGAATAGACCGTAAGAGTAGACCACGGGGGCCTGCCCCTGCCGGCTCTTATGTGGCTTTGCCCATGATATCAGGATACAAAAAACGTTTAAATTAGACCAATTAGTATTATTACATTATAAATATTCATAATTCAATTTAAAAAGAAACTTGAACAACTCGACTCAATTTTTTTTAAAAATAAAATTTGAATTATAAAATAAGACTCATAACTCCACTAGTTCGAAATTTTTCACTCGATTCGACTCCATCAAATGCTCATAATTATAATATTTGTACTAAAAATGTCTATCATTGATTTTTTAAATTTTAATTAAATTATTTTTAAAATATAATTATGTTTAATAAATTTTATTAATAAAAAAATATTTTTCACTCGTGGAGTTAGTAGTGTGATAGAATTCTAGATTATGTACTTGATTTATTTTATCCCTTGAAAAAACTGAATGTATACATTTCAAGTAACATAACTGAATCCAACATCCCCAATTTTAGGAACAAATCCATGGTGTCCCATTTGTTTTAAAGCCCAATCAACTTTCTTAATTTTTCTTCTAACGGTATACAGCAACCATGTTCATCACATATTTATACACGGATATAAAGATTACAGACGAGTATTATTTTGTGGATTCCGCACTGCACCCGTCTTAATTAAGACGGGAATAGGTATAAGTTTGGTGGGTAATAACAAAGTGTGGATGTAAAAGTCATACCCACCGTAAATAGTGAGTATCCGTAATAGGTAGGTGGTGAATTTAAGACTTTACCCGCCACGCATCCGTCTGCCCCGCATCTGCCCGCCCTGCACTCATCTGCCCCGCATCCGCCTATCCCACATCGTACCCGTCATATAAATTTGGACCATTATGAATTAGATGTAATTTCACAAACTATTCTATAAATATTAAAATTTTATAGGACATTTCTTGTGATTTATGTTTTGTGGTTGTTTTTGAATTTATGTTTATGTGTATGATTTCTACCAGGTGGCTTAATAGGCGGGTATAGGCAAGTACAAGATGGGTAATGGGTATCTAATTGAGTGGTCGGTGTAGGAATAAATTTGAGAATATACCCGCGTGGGTAAGTGTGAATTTGAAAATTGTACCCGCCGTGGATGATAGGTAGGTGGTTGATATGAAAATTTTAGGTGGTTATGGAGAGAGGTATCCGCACCCGCCCCGCCCGTTTACCATCCCTACACGAACACCAAGATACAACTCTTTTAAAACCTTTCAAATATATTTGTATCTAACACTCGTATCCGTGTTCAAGTAACACATATAACTCAACACTCAAGGTATGGACTTAACATCGCGCTGCTACCGCTGTTTAAATCCCCGTTGCTGCTAACCATTGACGATTTCACCAAGTAAACTGCAATCACAAGTGTTCTTTTACAGTTGAATCCACATCCCATCTTAGGAAAAATCCATGGTGCACCATTTGTTTCAAAGCCGAACAATTTTTCTAACCGAATCCGAGACTCAAGATCAACACATCTTCATATATTTGTATGCAGATACGGCCCTCTACCAACTCTTCAAAACTGTTCGTATATCCGTATGCAAGCAACATAAGCTGAAACCACAAGATAATAAACTTAAGGCAAAATGACAAAAGATGCTCCCAACGTTTGCATGTTTTGTCATTTAGCCCCCTATTCTTTTTTTTGGTCCAAATATGCCCCCAACGTTTGTCTGTTTTGTCATTTGGCCCCCTATTCTTTCTTTTGGTCCAAATATGCCCCCAACGTTTCATTCGTAGTCCAAATATGCCCTCAACGTTTCAATTTGGTCCAAATATGCCCCCGTTAGATGGAAATTGTCAGTCAACTGACGTTCAACAGCTGATGCTGACTGGACTTGCCACGTATTAAGATCTGCTGATGCCACGTCAAAATTTTTTTATAAGCCGTTGATCGTCAGTTGATTGACAGTTTACATCCAACAGGGGCATATTTGGACTATGAATGAAACGTTGGGGGCATATTTGGACCAAAAGAAAGAATAGAGGGCCAAATGACAAAACAAGCAAACGTTGGGGGTATATTTGAACCAAAAAAAAGAATAGGGGGCCAAATGACAAAACATGCAAACGTTGGGTGCATCTTTTGTCATTTTGCCTAAACTTAACATCCCTACCTTGGGAACAAATCCAAGGTGAACCATTTGTTTCAAAGCCGAATCAACTTTCTTAAATTTTCATGAGGCAGCACATTCATATATGGAATGGATATGAAACTATAATCTTCTAAAAGCCCTTCAAAATTATTTGTATCTGACACTCAAAATTCCTGAAACCGCAAGCTAACGGACTTAACATGGCGTTGCTGCTAGCTATTGATGATTTCACCAAGCAAACCACAGTCACAAGTGTTCTTCTTCCCTGCAAAAATGCAATCAACAATCCGAATCCACATCCCCATCTTGGGAACAAAACCATGGCACACCATTTGTTTCAAAGCCCAATCAACTTCCTTCACCATCTTCACCTTACAAAAGCCATGAATTAACTTCTTGAACGAATCGAAACTCGGATTAACCCTCTTGAAAACCATCCTCCCCATCATCTCTTTCGCTTCCACAAACCTCTCTGCATCAAGCAAACCATACAACACCTCCTGATAAGACCCTTCATTGGGATAACACCCCTTCATTTTCATCGTTTCCAAAAGCTTCACACATTCTTCAAGCCTGCCTTGCTTTCTAAGACCCGAAATCAAAATGTTAAAGCTAACTGCATCGGCCTCGATCCCTTCCATTTCCATCCGCCCCATCAACTCGAAAGCTTCATCGACCTTCCCCTTCTCACACAACCCGTGCATTAACGTCGAAAAAGTCCTAACATTAGGCTTACACCTTTGTTTAGGAAATTCATCGAGCAGTTGGAATGCAAACTCCAGTTTCCCATTTTCACACAACCCTTTAACGAGAATATTCAAAGTACAAGCTTCAATTTCAATTCCCAATTCGGGAGCTTTCATATAAACCCCATGAACAACATCAAACAGTTTATTATTCACGAGTAAGGTCAATACGATATTGAAGGTCTTAATACTAGGCCAAGTCCCGTATTCCGGCATACTAAAAAGGGTCTCGATCGCCCGTCTGATTCGACCTCCGACGTGCCCATATTTCTTAATCACATTCTGGAAGAAATCATCGGATAAACGACAAGCTTTTTCGCGTTTGAGCTTCTCCATGATGTTTTCGATGGAATCGAAATCCTGGGCACATGCGAGCTTGTTGATGACCAGAGTGAAGAGCGGTTCAGTTGGTTTATAATCTTTGCGAGCTGAGTATTGGTTTAGGACCGAATTGATTGAGTTTGGGTCTTTGAGATTTTCAAAGATTTTGAGGATTTCAGTCGGGGAAAGCCAGTCTTTGTGGGTTAGTTTGAAAAGTGGAGGGGAAATGGTGGGGATTGGTTGATGGTGGGTGGAAAATGAATGGGGTTTAAAAGATGGGATTTTGGTGGTGATTGGATGGTGGGAAAGTGAGGGAAAATTCTGGAGGTAGGAGTTTTTGATGAAAGAAAGAAGGGAACGTGAAATCATACTTTTGGGCATTAGAGAAAGAAGAGAAAACTGGGGAAAAGCTTAAAGCTTTTTCCCGTTAGAACTTAAGGAATGTAATGGGTTTATTTATGATTTAGCCCTTCAACTATACTCATATTTTCACTTTAGTACAAACTATTATTCCTAAGGTTGTAAACGAACCAAAGTACTCAGGAACAGTTGGTATATTGTTCACATAATAAGTTAATTACACGAGTATGATACAAAAGTTGTGTTCATTTGTTAAAAAAATTGATTACTAATCAGAATATATTCAAGGTAAAGGAATCGTAGTTTTGAATTTGACATTTTATTTTTTATTTTTAGTCTTACTCCGATATTATTTCACGGAACACAAAATCAAACTGACTGAAATTTTGAGGTATATATTTTAAAGTAGATGAATCTTTGTTATTTACAACTATAATCTTTATCTTTGAAATGTACAAAAAAAATTGGCAGAATATTTATAAATGTCAAAAAATTATCTCTGCTTCTTCCTCCCTGCAAGAATTGGTTGGATTTGCAGATGCCTGTTGAAAGCTTGGTTGAAAAGGAATCGTGTTTGGAATGCCGAAATGATTGGAAGCCAAGCCAAGACAGCAATCGGCGAGAAAAGGATGGTTCCCATTCCGAAATCGTACGCCTGAGCAAGTACCTCGGTGAAGTGCCAGAATCCGGTGTTTTCAATAATCGGCCTCACAGCTTGAGCAACCTGAAAATAAGATTCAGACATGAACATGAACATGAACAAATTTGGAACCAACTTAAGTGTATCCATATCTGTCACTCATAACATAGGATAAAAATGGTGAACTAAACATACGAGTATCAAACCCCATCCGGTTGGCAGAAATGCGAGACTGCAGACGAGTATATCCATGGAAGATAGTTCACAGATGACGGAGAGAGTGATAACGATGGCGAAAATACTTAGGAAGAGGAATGCCTTAAAGAACCTAAACATCAGATGGTAATGAGCACTGAAGAGTTGCCTTCCAATGTTCACTGCCTGTGATTCATGTGGAGATCAGGTTAGCGATGCAGAAAATTCTAGGCTAATGAATTAAAGCTCGATATCAAGTAAGAAAACAAAAGTGGAACTGACCTTGACTGTCAGGAAAACTGCAAGAATAACAACCCAGGAAAGCACATAAACCAGGAAATTTTTGCTCTGTTGGGAGATGTCAAGATGATAGACCAAGCCATATTGATACAAGAAAAACCGAATTGAGAGCAGAATTTCAAACAATCTAGCTCCGTATCCTGAACGGCGAAGGTGAGCTTGTTCATCGTTCCACCAAGATTGCCAACTCTTATCTTGCCGAATCCCGATACCACCTTGCTCATTGATCCACTTATTCCAGCCTTTCCAATCATCAACTATCTTGTCCCAATCGAATCCAGAAGGATTAAACAGAAATGGTGCAAACAACCAAGTTATGGTCATGAACCAAACGGAATAAGTGATTAATACATATGCCATGCTACTCTGGTAGGACCTCCGGAACAAATCATAAACGACTAACAGTAGCAACAGTTCAAATCCTTTAACAAAGTGGCTTCGTGAATACAATCTATAGTTCTCGGTGAAGCTGGCATGAAACACAACAACCTTACGGCCAGTAGGTATATACTGAGCTCCTCCATACATAAGTGTTCGACCAAAATGATGGGTTTTTGTTCCAAGGGAGAACGTGAAGAAAACGGCAGCAAGCTGAAGTTGCATCAGAACAAAATCTTTAAGGGCAGTAAGAAATCCCTTCTCAAGTCCAATCTCCATTACCATCGGTAAGCCGGTTAAAAGCCCAAGCTGAATAAATGATTGGGAAGCAAGAGCAGTTTCCAATGATTCAATGTTATGCATTCTAGCCTCAATAAGGAGCGCCTTCTGCAGTCCACTAAGAACAAGGTATAGTTGCCCGTAGAGGAACACATAAATTCCGAGTACAGAAATCTGGTTTTTAACAGATCATAAGATGAGAAAGGAAGAAAATCAGGAAAGTAATGTAAATAGAAATACGATCAGCAATTCATTTATTGTGAGAGAATTACCAGGCTACTGAAATAAAATCCAATGGTTGTGAAGTAACATGACAGCATCCTAAAAAAATCAAATCGACGACCAAGACGGTGTATGTCACGGCTTATAGTTTGTTCACTGTTCCCATTAGCAACTTTGGCTTCAAACCTTGAGATTTGATTAAGGCCTACATCACGACCTTTTCCAACTTGCAAGTACTCATGATATGTGATACATCCCCGCCGCAAGGTCGAGTTAAATCCTTCACAAGTTATCAAATACATTTCAGTGTAAAGCAACTACGAATCTATGACTAAACGGTAGTATATAATATTGGAATTCACAAAACCTACCAGCAAATACATCCTCACTCAAGTTTATTGTTTTTGATGCTTTGCTTATTCCACCTCTTGTGATGTGAAACAGCCTATCGAATACATCTGGATGCCCATAGTGGAAACGCACCCTGTATAAAAGGAAACATTAATAAAAATTGAATGAATAAAGCAATGATCACATACTTGATATCATGTAATAACAGAATAGAACAATCTGAGCCTTAACCTAACAAGAATGAATGAATTGGTATTAAGGTTAGATAAGGGCATTCTCCTATTCATATATTTAATAAGAATAATTATTCTGGGTAGATACTGCAAAACGAAGATAAGATTGCTTGGAAAAATATTTCTTTCAAATCTTAATTATTGGATACTAGAATATTAGATGCTAGCTGATTCAAGGAAGACACTTGCAATGCATTATAAGTGACACAATATACTGAGATCTTCGTATGATATACGGAATCGGTTACCTGAGAGGGTTGGCAAGAAGCCTTTGACCAATGGTGACAAAGCTGGTTTCCTGATATGACATAAACCATGCTAAAGAAGAAACACTGCAGTTTGAAAGAATGAATTTTCAGTCTTTAAGAATAAAAAACATATACTTCCAGTTTCACATAAATGAATGATGGATTCCAACAAAAAAAATGAAACAATATTATCTAGAAGACATAATAACTAAAGCCAATTTCGTTTAAAACAATATCTAATATCTATAGTCCATTTCCTTCATGTTGCCGTAAGTTTTTGTTAAAGCATCCACCCTAAAACCGATAGACTCAACTTCGACATAAGACCACTAAAAACCCAGAACTACAGATCTGGAATAATACCACTTTAACACTTCATAAAGTTTGTTTCATAGCTATTATTATCATCATCCTGTATTCAAGTTATTGCTAGGTTGTTTCTCATTCTTACTTTGCCCTTATGAAATATTTACGCATTTACTGATATTGAAAACACAACTCCACGGAGTTCAAAGGAGTAAACCTTCCAGTGAATATGTGTTCCCTCAGACCAAGTATTGTGGGAGGGCGCCGACCGTGGTTTTGAAGAAATTCTTGCAGAAGATTTCTCATTTTGAGAGCTTCTTCCAAATAATTGTCCTGAAAATTTGAATCAGTATGAGACTAAAATTTATGCAAGGCAATAAAATTTTCATTTTCAGGAGCAATAACCTACTTGGTTCATATCAATGGTTTGGAGAGCATCTCCACGTGTGAAGATTATGGCATGGTTTTGATTTTCCGGCTTCCCTTCACCAATGATTGGTGGACCGGGAAGCTTTATTCGATATATTACCTGTAGGGAATGCAAAACAGATATGCTTAGAGGTTACAAATATCCATATGATCATTTAATTTAAGAATAGATATAAACTAAGTTACTTGGACATAGAGGTGAGTTTCGGGTATGAGTATGCATCTAACACGGAAGTTATGCCCTTGCTCGTAAATAAACTGACCTGGCAATAGTTTTACTTCTTTGGGAACAAATTAAAGGTCAAGGGCTTATTTATCCTGGGCAAAGTGGCAAACCTCGGGGGCATTTTTCTTACTATCCACTTAATAATATTTAAACAACTTGGGTGACTTAATACCTGATCAAAAGTACCAACAGCTTTTGCCAATACAGAAGAATAAACCTTTGGAGGCTCATCTCCTACCATCTTTAGAGGCTTATCTCCTACTATTTCTTCTTTCTCTTCGATATATGCAACTCGTAGAGCTGGATACCTGCAGAGAAGAAATTGTATTTTTTTCTTTATTTAGATTTCTAACATTTTTCTTATGTTTTATGCAGTTTTACTATATTCTGGTAAGTTACCTTATCATCAATTCCTTTATGTCTTCCGCACGAGGGTCTCCGGAAGATTTATGCGATCCAAACATTTGACAAGAGACAACAAACGTGAACTTCATGTCTGCTAAGGCATCTAGTTCAGCAGATAACTTGGGATTGTTTCTTTCAACAACATTAACATCCTCAAGAACATCTAGATTAACACAAATAGCTAATTAGTTTAACCATTCTCATTAACTTATATTTGATGCTGGTGAAAATCCTTATTAAACATCAAATCACAGGCAGAAGATCAGTAACCTTTATACTCGGGCCTTTCTAGAAGTGCTTGTAATTTTAAGGCTTGTCTGTAGTACATAATCCCTCTAACTGCCACATCGAAAAGAACAGAAAGAAATTAGTAATCGTATTTTCAAACAATTCGAGGTTCACTTGCAAGTTCATTAATATATTTCACTACAAAATTTTAGGCACCTGTTCTGCTTAGTGTTTGGCCACGGAAAGAAGCCCATCTTCTAATTTCCTCCTCCTTGCCATCATCTATTAGTTCATTGAAGTTTTGATATCCCATACGCTCCAAAAAGTTCTTCCACTCATCTAACAAAAATGAAGGAATGTTATAAATTTGAAGCTGTACACAAATGGTTTTTCAATCTTTGTTAATCGGACTCCAGCATGAATGTCAAATACAGATGTGCCAAACATTGGTATGCTTAATTTTTTTAAAGGCTTTCCATCTATTTGGAGGGTTATATCCCCAATACCGACGCAAGTACTTCAGTAAGAGAAAAAAAGAGTTGGGAGTAACATAGTTTTCATTTTTCAATATGAGTTACTACATAGATAATATTTTATTACCTGGGAAGATTTTTTGCATATAGAAGATGATAGAAACTTGTCCTTTGCTCGATTGTAGCTCCTTAAGAGAAAAATTTACGTCCTCCATGTAATGTGGGGTCATAACACTGTACTAAACATAATACATTGGGTCAGACACAAATTTTGTAAAGTTGAATACAGTTTGAGCAAATGATAGAATAATAACAAGAGAAGACAATTCGACCTGAAAGACAACATACTGCCCACTTCAGGAGCACTAGGCATATCCATAAAGAGGGAAGTAGCAAAGAACGAAATACGCCTCCGGGCTTCTAAGTTCGCAGGTATGTCCATTGCCTTATCTTTGACGGTAAGCAATAAATGCAACCGCTTAATCTGGCATATAAAGATTAAAATTCAGATTGTAAGTATATATTACATAATTGCACATCTTTGTTCAAGTCGCTTAAATGTTTATGATACTGGAAAATCGGCAATGCCTCCAAGTAAAAGTAAGGGATGAGAGGAAACTGTTACCTGTTCTATCAGAGGGCCATCGTCAGGCAAAGGAAAACGTATAGAAGTCTGGCTAGCAACAGATTCGAATAACTGTGGTTCAATCAATCTAGAGAAAAAAGAAGAATCATCACCGGCTTCTGGGGAGGATTCTATCAAATCCATTATTCTGCATGCATTTGAAAGATGGATTTCAGAAAGGTGAAGAAAAATAATTTCTCTTCAGAAACAGTACAAGAGTCCAAGCATGAAACCTGTGACCGTTTTCCATCATATCATTTGTTAAAAGCTCAAAGATGTCTTGGAGAACTTCCACAACTTTACCACTTTGGTTTTCATTGCCCTCAACCTTGTATTATACCACGTAACAAGTTATGAGGTTTCAAAAGCCAGTTTTATTAGGGGAAATACAAAAGAACAAAATGTTTGCAACTTAGCTTTAGTGGTATGAACACTTACCAGTAATTCAAGCAACTCAATAAATTTAGATTGTAGAGCTGGGAGTGCACTCATCTTGAATTCCTTGAGAAAGCTCGATTCTTCAATGCTTCGTTCAATTTCATTCACGATGTTTGATACAATACTAACCAACAAATATATAGGTTAACAATAGTAGGAAGGCTAGTGAACAGCACTCATAATTCCTAATTTATCTTCCTAACAAAAAAAAAAAAACAAGATTGGAACATTTTATCATAGAAAATTTCTTTTGCCACAACAAGAATTTCATACAAAAGAAACACACACACATGTATATTATGTTGCTTCCTACCTCTTTTCAAGGTCACCGACAATAAGAAATTCGAGGATGTACTTCACCGACTCATAGCACTCCTTTACAGAAAAATACATGTACTCATCTTTTCTAATCCTTTTAAAGAGTTTCTCGTCCTTCCCCACAAAATCTCTTGCAATGCTCACTGCGGTTGAAAACTAAAAGACGGGGCAATGTAAAGGAGGAAGGGCAATGATGAACCAGAAATAAAAAATATTTTCTTATGAAAAATCATACCTTATTTGCAAGAAGGAAAATGGGCCAACGGATAAATCCAGGGAACAACCCTGAAGTAGGTATTGTCATCAAATCCATTTCCCTGTCATGGAAAGAAATGTTTCTGAGTTAATTAGTAAGATATTTCCTGGAAGGACTCACGCAATGGAAAACAACGAACCTGTTGCTTATCAAGTCTTCCGATCTAAAATTACTGATAATTTGGTTCCAGACTAGAACAAACTTCTGATCTAACACTTCACTCTTAGACGCCTGAAATAGCATCAGTTCAATGACCAGAAAGGGAGAAAAAAACACCCATAAGAAATTATCATTAATATTCCAAGTTCTGGACCTCATACCTTGCAAAATATGTTCTCGAGGAAATTTTTTGTTCTACTCTTTTTTGATTGTGGTGGGATAAGGCGGTTGAATGCAGAAGGCAAGGAGTGATATCTACTTCTCAGCATTCCCAACGTCCGGATCTGTATAACAAGTAATATTACTATATCTCAACATAGTGGTATGCTGCTTACGGAAGGAAATCAGGTCATACCTCACCAAGATGATGCAAAATGCCATAAAGTCCTCCACATACCGTACAATAAACAGAATACCAGATTTGTGTGTCCATGAAATACACCTGCAATGATTTTCAAACAGTATAAGAATTTTAGGTGCTAAAAATCAACATTGGACAACTATGATCCAAGAACTAAACTTTGCTTTTCTCTTTTCAAGCAGAAATTTGCAATTTCAATTCTAGTCCATTATTAACTTTTTTCATTTTCAATGGTGAGACCAGGCAAATGTGGCTTTCATCATGTAGATAAGAAGTATGTTTGATTGGAAGCAAAGTTTCAGTACAGCTAAACTTTCTAGGTTAAAGAGATATTGCAGATCTTTGGGGAAAAACTTACAACTATTATGGGAGTCCAGACTGCCACAATAGCACCAGCATTATTCCTGACTGGAAGAGAAGATGAATGCTTTATATAACAAGGACTGCTCAAACGTAGATCTTTAAAATTATTTAAAAAAAAACAAAAAAAAAAAAACAACAGATTGGAGAATACCTTTGGGGAATAGCTCGTGCCAGTCATATATTTGTACACCAATTTTCATAATTTCCCTTGTTGGTGCTATTAAGGGTTTTATCTACATTGTTTGATCAGTAGTAAGAATTAAAAATTTGGAAATACATGGGCACATAAAAAAGCTGTTTTTCCTATGTTAACTGTGCCCATCTACTTAAACAGTTAAAGCCTTCTTCGTAACTTTTTTTATGTCTATAATCTCCCTGATTGAATTTCCCAATTGTTCTCCCCGGAAATCATGTATTCGCTTTTCATGTCATCATGATCTCGTAACACAGCATGAAGCAGCTATATTGTTGCTCACCTCAAAACTGTAGCTGAACACTAACTTGGTTGACAGCACTAGTATCCAGAAAAATGTATACCTATATTGTAATAAAAAGACGCATTTGGAGTGAATTTTTAAATAAAAAAATGAGATGCTTATAAAGCTTCACAATAGGAACATAGGTCATACTTGAAAAGAGAAATTTGAGTCTCTTGCATTCCCCGTCCAACGTATAGTCTAGGCTACAAAATGAAAAGAAACTTAAGTGATGATTGTATCCAGTGTTGGTATTGCTATCTAAGTATATGAATGATTCAATATAAACATACAGGTTTTACCCAGAAAGAGGAATTAGAAAAGGAATGGTCTGTACCTGTGCCCACCTACATAAAGTCTTGCAAATTTTCCAGTTTGAGATTTCAATGTACTTGCTAACGGCTGGAACAAAGAATAACACCAGGTCAACTGCATTAGTCATTAGGTATATTACTACAGCAACCATATAGGAGGAATAGCACCATTCTCCAAGCCAGCTTTCATATTGCGTGGAATAACAAGTATATTTCCTCCTAGAATGAGCATAAACGACAGGAAGAACAATGGTCCATATCACTGCAGAACCAAGTCTTAATACTTGTATCCGTTTTTGAGATAACTCCATAGTGTTTCTTGCTTTCCATGTGAAGATAATTTCAAGAATTGCTGCAGGCACAAAGCTGTATAAGAAACGCATTCTATGTATAATACTCGTGCATATGCATACATCTGATGGATGTATTTAAATGAGGCATACAAAACATATATATGCGTATATGACTGTACGTGCATTTATGTTATGCAAGTTAGCAACCTATTTTAACTCATACCTTGAATGAGCTTAAGAACCGCAGATGTTATGAAGATGCTCATAACATCCTCCAATACTACCGCATCAAACACTTCAAGGGGAGATCCAACATCATGGCAAGCCATAATTATCATTGCCTGAAAAGGAAACAGATATGATGATCTTAACCCAGTATATATATATATATCACAAGTAGCAGTCATCCAGTAAACAAACCTGAAGGGATAGTATAAAAAAGCTCCACATCCTATCAAAGCTCCTAAAAATTTGCCAAAAGGAACGGATCTCTACAAAATTTGTCTTCCCTAACCATTTTGGTTCACGATTATCCTCCAAAGATGCCTGCTGGAGAAAAAGCAGAACAACAGAGACATAAATGCTGGCCATATGTCAATTACGGAGTGGTTAGGCCTAGCAGCTGAAAGCCTGCAATATATTATTTCTACATTCAGGCATAAAATCACGATCCCCGTACTAAATATGCTAGAACTACTAAAAGTTCAAGAGGCAGAAAGGAAGCGAAAGAGGGAGGGAGCAGGCGGACAGACAGACAGAGATACAAGAGAGATGAGTAGTATGAGTCAAGAATGTAAAGCTCAACCTATGGAGGACTAGTGTCTTCTCTAGAAATTCAAAGCACGTGAGGAGACACATGTAAATGATTTGAGTGTGAATATGTCCGGGCATATCTATCATAAAAAAACAATATTGAATAACAAAATTGTCAGAATTTCTAGATCTCTTCCTGCATTGTATAATGCTTCTCGGATTAGGTTTTGATCAAGAAGGATTTTTTTTACACCATCAAGATTATGAAACTAATGACTCACTCTCAAGTTACTTGGCAAACCTTTCAATTTAAAAAAGTTAGATGCCTCTATGAGAAGTTCACAGAATAAAAAAAAGCAATGCTCTCCACCCTCTCCCCCTTCTTTATCCTTTACTTATCATCGAAATAATTAAGTCCTGACATCAAGAAACAAGTATTAATATTTGTATTTATGGCCTTTGTCAAAGTCAGATCAATACCTGCTAAGTACAGCTGCGTAAAAACAGTGTACTATGTTCCTAGGATTGTCCACAGGATAAAAACAGCAGACAGTCATTACACAAAATTTAGCAGGCAGATGAGGATAGAAGCATATTTAACATTATTGCTAGGTAACTAACAATATCTTTTCATTCGTAGAGAGGGCTCCTTACATCATTTAATTCCGACTCTTCTTCAGTTCCTTTTTCCTTCCTCTTTTCTCTAGAACCCTTAGAAGTCTTAACTTTTTGCTTCTTAGGAGATTCTATGCAGAAAAAATCATGTTCCAGACGCATAGGCCAACCTATTTGGAAACAATCAGGAGACCTGAAATTGGCAGTTATAATTACCAATGTCTTAACTTCTCGAAATATAATACATGGACAAGGAAAAAGCAGAAGTTCAATTTGAAAAGGAAAAAAATATGAAAATCTAACCAGAAAAATTCATTCAGGTCATCGTAGTTCCTCCATGTAGTATGGTCAGCTGTTCCATGTTTGTTTTTCTGAGCTTCCTTCAGTTTAGAAAACAAAGTTAGATACTTAAGAGGAATCGGAAGGATGAGAATAAACACTGAACAATACCTTCTGTATGACTTCGTATATGGGGGTAACCACATTGCTAAGGAAAGACTCGTGGCTTCCTCCATATGCTGGCGTGACTGTTTCACCAGTTGTCATACTAACAGCACCAGTTAACATACCATGCAATTCATATGCCATCTGATGTAAATCCACAAAAGGATATCACAGATTTGTCAATAATCTAATAACACAAAAAATACACTATTATATATTAAACAGAGTTCAACAAATGAGTAAATAATGTGCATGCAAATAACCAAATTATTTCAAACCAAAAGTCAAGTTTACAGGTTGATTATTGCATCTCCTGATGACTGATACCATTCTATTCCATAACATTCTACGGTTCAGATCATTAAAAGGAATACACATAAAAGAAAAATAGCATAGATTTGTGATTTTTGTAGAGTCAATCTCTATTACAAATATTGTCCTAATGCTTTCATTTTTAAATTTCTTTAAACCATCAAACCTAAAAAAAATGGCTTTAGACCAAGTGACATCAATGATGGTTATAGCTTTTCCAACATCCTAAAGAGACTAGTTTTTTCAAACTCTAGTTGTTTCAGTTCATCTACAGTGATCTCTGTATGCTCTCTATGCTAGAACCATGAGTGCATTACACCGTAAAGAATTAATTGAAAAAACCCAATATTTCAGCTTACATGGTGAAAGATATAACAAAGACATTCTGGCATAAGTCGCAAGTTCGCAGCTTCTCCCCAAATAAGAAGATAAAGACCTATATATAGAATTTTATATTGCTGGGCATCTTGTTTGACACAAGGCAACCTGAAAGGACAAATAATATAGTTTTTGCATGAAAAATAAAATTTAATAAGGAGTTACTGAAAATTTTCAGATTAAAGGGCATAATGATTCATGAAACTCAGGCTTGGCCTTGGCCTAGAATTCATCCCTCTTGAGAGAGTCAAGGTCTAAGGTTCAAACTCTCTTTGCTTCCTTAGATTTCTTTGTTATGTAACAACAAAGAGATAGAAGAAATTAATAGCAAAGAAATGAGAACAAGTTGATTGAAGGGAAAATCGGAAATTCCATTCACTCGTTTACCTGATACTGCTTTTTCTGACCAAATATTTGCACCAGTTTGTATAATTTTTGAAAAACTTTCTCATTAGCTCATCAATAGATGCATCAATTATCTGGCAACATAGTATGCATGTCAAATGCAAAGATCATTTAAGTCTAAAAAAGTTTAAAACTTATAGAGAAAAAAGAAAGAAAGAAGCTAAATCACCTTCAAGGTAGACGGATTCTTAGGTTGCCGAGAAAGGACGTTAGCAAGGAGTAGAATAAGATGTTCCCTCTGGTTGGCTACACTTTCTTTCTGAAAAAAAAACGAAGCAATGTTATAATATGAACTTCACTCGAGTCTTCAATGGAATAGGAACACTAACACTATCCGATATTTCTGAGTACCTGGAACCCAAAAGCATACTGAAGAAATTCAAAAGAATCCACGAAAGTCCCACGTTTTGGAAGGTTTTCCGTTGGGGGTAAACCACGGACATTACGAATAACTCCGATAGCAAGTTTAATCTGCAAAAGTTCATTAGTTTGTCAACAATTTGTTCCTTTCAATCACAAGTTAACACAAATATAAAATGATCTATGAAAATTCACTGCAAAATTGACCAATTTCTCCAACTGCAACAACACAAAAGCTCAACAGCAGAGGAAACAGGTGCTGAAGTTTTTTCGCAAAATCATGTGACAAGTGACAACTACCTCTTACAAAAAAAACAACAGAAAAAGGAAATCGGAGTATATTCATGCAGCAACAGACCTCAGGGAATTTCATTATTGCTTGCTGAATACCTCCATGGTCAAGTGGAAGAATATTGTACGCAAACAACTCGGATTTGACTCGGATGCTATCTCTGTCAGCAAGGGCCTTCAAAAGAAAGAATAGATATAACATAAAATGATAAGCGTTGTAACAAAGTCCATATATTACAAAATACTTCGGTAAGAAGGCTAAATCATAGGGGGGAAATAGAACCTGAGGACCAGCTATAACTGTCTTTAGTACTTCATACAACACCGAAACAATTCGACTTGCATCCAATAATTTCACTCCATGACTAATCCAAAAAAGGGGGGATGGGGGAGAACACATTAATTTCTTGTAGAGGACATATAATGCCATATAAACAAGAGTGAAGAATCTGCAAATTATGCATTTTACCCATTTTCCAAATCAAATGTTTCGGCGTGCTGGTTGATATATCTTCTATTTTCGTCATAAACACGTTTAAGTTCACGTGCGTCACTTGGTTCCTGCCTAGTTGTTTTGGAAGTTTCTTCATCCTATCAATCATAAAAAGCAAGGGATGACAAATTAAATACTGGAGAAATAGATATAGGGTTAAAATCCCAAATGATCATATAGTAGGAAAAGATAATGAATAGATAGAGAAAATTCATGCAATGAACATGCTGAAATGAAATTTTATGGAGAAAACAATGTAAGGTTAGTTACCAAAAACTGATCATGAAGCTAATGCAGATGAACTTGACTCGAATTATTATCAGTTAGTAATTTTCAACACTGTCAATATACTTCTAATTGAACTTATTAAATCTCATCACCACCATTACAAACCGATTTCTTTGCTTCTGGCCATGCTACCATATGCAGGTTTGCGCCCTTAACTGGCCTCAAGATATTTCTACAATCCATAATTCATGGTATGGGATTAACATGGGAGTCAGTGGCAGCACTCTAAATTACCCGTGTGATGAGATGCCTTAAAGAGATTTAGATTGGTGGGTTTAGAGTAGCTCTACTGAGGGACTAATCCTTTTTTCTTTTTCCTACAAATCTCACAAAGCTGCATCCTTGGCACCGTGTTGCTGCTCCGTGTTCACAACTCTCTTATTGGTTAGCCACATACATTATTACTTCCTATTGGAGGACTATGTTGCTCGGACTTTCATTTCCTTCGAATTATGTATAATGGCATGGTGAAGCTTAGGAATTTGTGTACAGAAGATCACTGGAGACGAGGAAGAGTAATGAACATGAGACCAAGGCACCTGTTTGATAGCATAATGGCAGAATATATAATCCACTAACAATCACTTTAGCCTGTCCTCTCAATCAATGCAGGAACAAGAAAACTAAATAACCAAAACTATAAATTTAACCCTGTAATATGATTCCCAATTGCAGTTCTTACACGTTCAAGCCGCTGAAGAAGCAAGGTTTTAAACTGTCGAACTTTCCTTCCAGTTGAATTACGGTCCAAGCTATGTGCTATTTCAAAAGCATGAAAGCGGCCTATCCAAAAAAGCAACATGATTAGAGTTGATGTTACGAGTTAAGTAAAAGGATAACAGAAAACAAAGGATCCCACAATAAAATTGAGACACAGATTTACGTGTAAAGCACTAAATGAGAAAAACCATGGACAAAAATTTCACTATGTCTGCAGCAAATACAAGATGGTTTTGCAAAGGTACATCAAAGCCTAGAAATAGAATCCAAGTGGCTTGAAAGCCTCCGCATCCACCACAGATTCTCATTTTTTTTTCTTCCAATTTATTTGGTTGCACTTGCATCGCAAACCTTTCAGGTCGGGCCACAACGGAATTCGGATCACAAAACTCTAACTTGGTTACATTAGATATATCTTCAACCAAAACTTCATAACAAATTTAGTGAATAAATAATGTTTAATACATAAATTATCGAGTAACGCAACCATCTTGAAGCAGTTAATGACACAGAATATGGGATTTGCCAACAGATTTCAAGTTTCAAATTCACAATTTTATAACTCCATAAATGAATAGACTCAAAACTTAAACATCTCATTAGGCAAACCATATGGAGAGTATAAACTATAAAGAGACAGTAGCCACCATAACTCTGCTACTTAGATCTCTAGGAAACTGAATCAGCAAAATCCAGGAAAAACACAAAGAGAATGAATTTTTTTAAAGACTTACAAAGATAAGCAACACGAGGGGCTTTCCATTCCAACATGTTAGCAACTCTAAGAAACCTTTGGATTTCAGAAGCCAAATTAGAAGGCAAGCTTTCACTGTTAAACACTTCAGGAACATACCCACCACTCCCACTACTACTAGTTTCACCATAAGTAAGTGACCTCATACCACCCTTACTCCCTTCACCTTCATCTTCATAGTAAAGGACTGGTCTTTTATCGAGTCTGGGTTCTTCAATGGGCTCAACAGGAACAATCTCGTTGGACATATTTGGCGTAGCAGTGGCAAGGGGAAGCTTAAGGAGGAGAGGAAAGGGTATATAAGAAGTGGGAGTGGGATGGTTTTGCTTGGCATTTTGATCGTTTGCTTAATGGGGTGTGTTTTCTGCTTTTTTGGTGGGAAAATGGAAAGATGACTTGTTTGAGCTTTTTCCTGTGTCTCTGCTTTTGCTTTTTCTCTGAAGCTTTAGTGTTTTTAATACAAAAAGATAAGAGAGACGAAGCAGTAGTCTTTTTTGAGAGTGTGATGTCTAATGTCTATGGCTGGCTTTCTTAATTCTTTGGAAAAAGAAAAAGCAAACTGTACAAGATAACAGGGAGAGATCAAATGATTCAACATTCATTCTCTCATGCTAAATTCAGGTTAAATCTCCATTCAAAATCACTAATAATTTGTTTCATCTTATTCTCAGAAACATTAATGGAATATATCTTTCCAGAAAAGAATAATAAGTTAACGACCCATAATATTACGCAAATCATACCTTCTTTAGTGATCATCCCACATTTATTCAGATGTTTTATTGGCTTAAAACTACAAAATTAAATACCAGCGGTGAAGAGATAAGTGAGAACTGAGGTTTGGATGCGTTAGATTTTTTTATGTATCATCGGCTCTTAAATTTTTGAAAAGAAAATTAATTAAGTCAGTTTTTTACCTAATTTTTTAGACTAATTAGTGCAATGTGTTATGTTATAGTATTGTTATTTCTATTATTTTTGTTTTATTTAAAAAAATTGAAAATTAAAAAAATTTATAAAAAAATATAAAAATGATTAATATCCTATACATTGGCGGTGTAAACTGAAAATTTACACAAGCGCCTTAGTTTTAGGGTATATGGAGTTAGTTTAGGGTATAATGTTTAGGGGTTTAGGCATAGGGGTTTAGAATTTAGGGATAGTTGTTTCAATTTAAGGTTTAGGGTTATAATTTAGGGTTTATATGTTAGGGTTTAGTTTTTAGGGTAATATGGTGAGGATTTAGGTTTTAACCTATAAACCCTAAATTATAACCCTAAACCTTAAATTGAAACAACTATCCCTAAACTCCAACCCCTACACCTAAACCCATAAACTGTATACCATAAACTAACTCTTTATACCCTAAAATTAAGGCGCTTATGAAAACTTTCAGTTTCCCCGCCTGTGTATAGAATATTTATCCAAATAAAAATAATTGTTTAAAAATGTAGTGTGTTACGTGATAGTTTTCAAGAAAAAAATTGTCAAAATTGATAGTCAAAATTAGTCGAAAATTCTAATTAATTAAATTTATTGGCTCAATAACTTAATTGTATAAAAAAATAGAAACCTAATTATTTTTTCCCTAAAAGTTTAGTAACTTCAAGCACTCTTGAACCAGGGTAAAACACAAAACACATACACATGCTACATGTTTAAAAGATCCAATTTCAATCTTCTTTTATTTTCCTTCTAATAAAAAAAAGGGTTTTATTTTGATGCACAAGCTGTGTAAATTTTTTTTACACAATCCTTTTATAAAATTTAAAATCTAAATCACAAACCCTAGCAACCTAAACCCTAAACCCTAAGCCCTAAACTCTAAACTCTAAATTCTAACCATAAACCTTAAATTATATACCCTACACACTAAACCCCTAAACCCTAACATAAAACCCTAAACCCTAAACCCTAAAATTAAAAGGCTTGTGTAAACTAAAATTTATACAGCTTGTGCATCAAAGTATTTTCCTAAAAAAAAATTCTTTATTCACAAGTGGTCTTTACAATTATCACACGTTTCTTTTAAGCTTAACCCCTAATTCTTAAATTTTAAACCTTAAATTTTTAATTTTAAAATTTAAAATTTATTCGTAATATTAAAATTAATTACAAACACTCAAATCCTAACATAAATTTAATCTTTAAACCCAAAAATAGGTGCTTGTGAAAAAATAAGTTTTCACAATCAGTACATAATTTTTTTTCTTCCATATATTAATTATGTAAACGAGATTTTTGTGCTCGCATGATATTCGAGTTTAATTAAAAAAAATCTTAAATTTGGTTCAATCATCAATAACCCGAACAAGTTGAATCGAGTTTTTATTTCTAAGAAAAAAATTAAAAGAAGAAAAAGACACCAAAACCAAATGAAAGAAAAACAAAAGATACATACGAGTTCTTCATGGATTTCTTTTGTAGCTTTGCCTTTTCTAGATGGACCCTTTTTTTCTTTTATGGTGCCCAATTCTTTTCTTTTTGTATTGATTAATTAATTAACTTGCAATTAGCCCCAAGCTATGTAGTTGTTTTCCAGCATCTTTCACAAATGACTAAAAAGATTAAATATATTTAATAATTTATATATATTAGAATCAAGAATAGAACTATATGTAATGTGAGGTCGAGGAGGGTCGTGAATTATGACTTCCAATTTTGAATTTAATTGTTTTTAGGTCTATTTTAATTTTGATATTAGGTAAATTAAGTATTGTCTCCTAGTATTTTAGATTCAGTTGTCTTTTAGGTCCTCTTAATTTTGAAACTAGGTAGATTAGATTAAAATGATTAAATAGATTTTTTTAATATGTTGGTGTGATTATAAGGTAACATTTATTTAATTTTTTAGTCTTATAATAAGGTACACATAGTACTCGAATTTGGGTCAACTGGATAAAATACATCATCTTTTACCATTGGAACCACTTCAATAGATTTAATAAATAACTTGTGTATATATATATAATTCTAAGTAAAAATACTATACTTATAATGTGAAGTATTAATCATATTTAAATTTACGGTATAATTTTTTTAAAACATTTAATATGATATTTATTATTATATTTATTAAACTTATCGTATTTATATGGTATTTGAATAAAACTGTGGGAGTATGTCAATGGAGCTAAGGAATATGCAGAATAATTAAGTAAAGTAATTAAGAAGTGGATTTAAAGGTCAAACAGCTTTATATATAATAAGAAAAAGCTTTGGATTACTTTTTAGTTATTTACTTTCATTATTTATTTATTATTTAAAGTCTAAGAATGTGAAAAATGGAAGAAAAAAAACAAGCTAGGCACGTTCTCATGGGTTCATGCCCTTGCGCTGGGTAGGGATGTAAAAACAAGTCAGAACCTGGTAACTTGACTGAAACCTGCCCGAGTCAGAACCTGATTTGACCCGAGTTTTTGTTGACTCGAACCTGATCTGCAACCGACTGTTGTTGATCCGAACCCGAATTCGACCTGTTACTGTAGCAACCGAACCCGATCTGCGTCCGACTGAAAACGACCCGAACCCGAATTGGACCTGTTAATTTGGACCTGAAACTCGACCTGCGTCCGACTGAAAAGAACCCGAACCCGAAGCCGACCTGGCAAATAACCGAAATTACCCGACTGAATTGACCCGATATCCGATTTTACCCGACCTGAAATGGACCCGACCTGAAATGGACCCGACCTGAAAATGGACCCGACCTGAAATGGACCCGACCTGAAATGGACCCGACCTGAAATGGACCCGACTGAAATGGACCCGACCTGCTTTTAAACCCGACCTGTTAAGTGACCCGACATGTTCTTGACCTGAGCTGAAATTAACCCGAAATCTATGACATGATGAATTAAAAAATTTATAAAAGTTGATATATCATATACATATATAATATATATACATATACACTTACATATATTGATATAGGTGATGTATATGCGCGCATACATATATATATATATTAAGTACTAAAGTTTGAAAAAAAATAAGTAATTGATAATTTATGAAAATAAAAAATTAAATGAAGAGTTGTTTTTAATTGATAATTTATGAAAATAAGTAATTGATAATTGATAACTTGAATAAAATTGTAAATTTACAAATTATAAAAAATTAAATAACAATTGTAAACTTATTTGTAGTTCATAAAATTTACTAAAGTTATAACATATATATGTATAGCATTTGTAGTTCAAAAATTTACAAGTCTAAAATTTTATAAGTCTACAATTTTATTTTTTTATACTTAACAGTTAACAGATTCAAGTTATACTTAACAGATATAATTGAAAAATGATAAAATTTTATAAGTTATACTTAACAGTCTAAAATTTACAAGTTTTTTTATACTTATGTATAACATTTATAATTGAAAAATGATTAAGTAAATTTAGAAATTATAAAAAAATTGAAAGTCTACAACTTTAACATTTTATACTTAACATATTCAAGTTATAAAAATTATAAGTCATCCTACAACTTTTGCAGTTCAAAATTGATAAAATTATAAAGTATATGAATTTACTTAATTAGAACAAATTAAGTAATTGTTGTCTTAAGTTACAAAATGTAGAATTAAGTTAAGATATAAAATAAAATTCATACACTTAAGTAAATAAATTAACAGATATAAAATAAAAATAACTCGAATTTCAGATTATCAATACTTTATTACTTAAAAAAATATCAATACAGAATGTAAAAAAATACAAGATAAAAATTTACACTTTAAAAACTGAATGTCACAAAATACAAGTTTGTAATAAAATTAGCCCTCAGATCTTATAGCAAAGCTAAAAGCACTTTGCTACCAGATAATTCTTCATCGGGCTATCTCATCTAAATGCTACCAACAGCTAATTATGGGTAACTGGTAAGAAACCAACATAATTATGGGCAACACTAAGATAAGAGAGGAAAAGCAAGCTACCAGTAACCAGCAGCAACACCAAGCCATTAACAGCAGCAGCAAACAGCATCACCAACTCACAAACAACAGCAGCATTCAACTAAGAAGCAAGAAAAAAAAAACAGAATCAGTTAGACAATTAAAGAAACAGTCAAAGGATTATACCTCACTTAACAAGAATCACTAAGTCAAATTAAAGAAACAGAATCACTAAGTCAAATTAAAGAAACAGTCCAATAAAACAAGAATTTAAAGAAACACAGTTAAGGGATTATACCTCACTTAATCGAGAAGGATTATACCTCACTTAACAAGAAGGATTATACCTCACTTAACATCAGATGCAACATACACATCAGATACTTCTACATTGAAGTGCTTCCTGCAAAACAAAACAAAGTCAGTAACTGAATATAAAAATAAAACAAGAATTGAAAAAACAGAAAAAAGATTATACCTTAACCTTGAAGTGGATCTTCAACAGACACATCAGAGACTGAGGCATCCTTCCCAACAGCAAGAAATTCTCCATCCCTTTCCTCAGGCTCAAAACCATACAACTAATTTCTGGTTGTTACAAATACTTCTATATTTTTAGGCAAAAGCCTAGCCCTCAACTTGTTCAATATTCGACCTCCCATACTAAATGAGGATTCAGAAGCTACATAGGTGATTGAAATGGCTAACACATCTCTAGCCATGAGTGAAAGCATTGGAAAAGACACAGATTGTGTTTTCCAATACTCTAAAATATCGAACTCAGCATCTGATGTGCGAGGGAGAAGGGGCAAAGAAATGTAGGAGTCAACATCGGACTTACCACTCCTAGAAGCTGCCAAATTGGCATCAAAGTTCTGCATTAAATAAAAAAAATTAGTAAACTGTAAATGAAAAAAATTAACTATAAAAACAGAAGCAAAAAGATAAACTGACCTGAAAGAGATTAGATTTTTTGAAGGTCCTAGGGCGACCAGAACTTGACAGACTTGAACTATGAGTAGAGTTACTTTGGACAGAAGAATTATTAGAAGAAGTACGTGCAGATCTTGAATAATAAATATACATACTCACAAACTCATTATAAACAACACTTACCCTCCTTTCAACCTCATCCTCAACATAGAGGACACCATACAACTCCTTCAGAAGTTGTAACTTATACCGAGGATCAAGTAAAACAGCAAAAGACAGAATAGTTGAATGATCAGACCAGTATTTCTCATACAATTCAAGCATAGGACCAGCCATTGCAGAGATGCCCTCACATGGATCATTGTGAGCATCACATAAAAGTTTCTCAATGGCAACAACATTAGCCAAGTACAAATTAGCAGTAGGATACTTGGATCCTGAGAACAGAGTTGAAATTTCAAAGAAGGGCTCAAGGAAATCACAAATTAATTGAGCAGTTTCCCACTCAACATCAGAGATTACATCCAAACCATTTTCCCTATTAACAAACAAGTTAATAGCATGTTTAGCTTCTAGTGCCCTACGAAGCATCAGGTAAGTAGAGTTCCATCGAGTAGGAACATCCAATACCAACTTACCAGAAAAATCAGAACCACAGTCATTAATAGCAGAATCAAAGGAACAAAGTCTAGAATCAGAAGAATCTATAAACTTAACAATCTCACGCAATTTAACAACAGATGAGTCGATTACCTTCAAGCCCCTTTGAACTATCAAGTTTAGGATATGGGCAGCACACCTTATATGAAAAAACTTACCATTGCATGGCAGAGGAGAAATTGCATGCAAATCATCTTTCAGACGCCTCACCATTCTTTCATTTGCAGAAGCATTATCAAGAGTCATTGTAAAAGCTCTCTTCTCAAGACCCCACTCAGTTAACATATTTTTAACAAACTTATAAATAGACTCACCATCATGGGGAGGGGGGAAACGACGAAAATTTAAAATCTTAGACTGAAGTTTCCAGTTATTATCAACATAATGTGCAGTCAGTGCAAAGTAAGAACGTGAAGTGCAAGCAGACCAGCCATCACATGTAAAACAGATACGACTGACAACAGATTGCATTGAATCAAAAAGCAATTTCTTATGCATCTCATGCTTTAACATGCAAGCCTTAGTAATAGAGTATCTTGAAATATCTTTCACATTAGGATTTAAATAATTATGCAAAACCCTAAGTTTATCATGCTCAACAACACTCAAAGCATAACCATGACAAAGAATTGCTTCAGCAAACAACTCACAATATCTTTTCTGATCAAAAGCAGCTTCTGAACTACTATTGGGATTAGTAGCAAGAAACTCTTTATAAGCATCACATTTTTCAGTATGTCTTTTAGGATTAGAAGTACCAATATAAGAGTCAGCTTTATACCTTTTCTTTTTGCAGTACTTACATTCTGCAAAAAGCCCTTCTGGAAGCTTGATGAATGTGTAATGATCCCAAACAGGGGATGTCCTTCTCCCAATGTCCCCTCCAGCTGAAGCTGCAGACTTCCTCTTAGAGGTACGAACTGTCTCAGACAGTTGATCATTTGCATCCTCTTCTAGCAAAAACATACAAAAAAAAAGAGTCAGAAATATACAAAATATAAGTTTAAAAAATCATAATGAACAAGGATTAATAAATTACCTTGAGACAATATAATTTGGTCATTTAGATTTCTTTCTCCAGGAAAGTCCAACTCATAAGAGAAAGAATTCATAGCTGTCACAAAACTGAAAAAGTGCAAATCAGAGAACCAAAAATAAAAAAATACAAAATCATATATACAGACATCCATAAACAAAGAATAAAATTTCTAATGGTTTCAGTTTAACCCTTGTACGTGGCGTTGTTACACCTATCCACAGGGACAAAATTTAAAATCCCCCTTTGGCACCAGTAGCCCCGCAGGTCAGGTAGTCCAGCCGATATACTCAGGTTAAACCAACGAAACCCTAAAGACTCGGACCATACATATACATACATGCATAAAGATATAACATGCAGAAAACAGATATAACATGCAATAAACAGATCTCAGATAACATGCAAACTGATATAACATCCAGAAACAGATCTCAGAAAACAATCATACATATAAACAAACAGAAACATAAATACAGAAACATGCATAAAAACATACATGATACAATAAACAGACTCGGACCATACATATAAATACATGCATAAAAATAAAATCATAGAAACTGACATGCATAAATACAAACTGACAGAAACATACATGATACAGATCTCAGATAACATGCAATAAACAGATCTCAGGTAACATGCAATAAACAGATCTCAGATAACATGCAATAAACAGATCTCAGATAACATGCAAACTGATATAACATCCAAAAACAGATCTCAGAAAACAATCATACATATAAACAAACAGATCTCAGAAAATAATCATACATATAAACAAACAGAAAGAAACATGCAAAAGGAGATATACAACCTTCCAGCTTGATGAACAGACCGGCACGCAACAGGAACAGACAGACAGAAGCCAGAAACGATTCTGAGAAAAAAAGGAAAATAGTAAGAATCTGAAAATCAAACAAAAAAATAAATAGAAGAAAAAGAATATATAACTTACACGAACAGATCTGGGAAAATGAAAAGGCAGAGAACAGCTCTCGGAAAATGAAAAGACAGAGAAGAACATATCTCAGAATCTGAAGAGGTAAGATGAGAATACGAAAGGATGTTGGGATTAGAGGTTAGGGTTTGGGGATTAGATGTTTAGGGTTAGGGTTTAGATGTTAGGGTTTCAGATTTAGGGTTAGGGTTTTGGGATTAAGTGTGTAGATGTTAGGGTTTCAGATTTAGGGTTAGGGTTTTGGGATTAAGGGTGTAGAGGTTATGGTTTCAGATCTACGGTTAGGGTTAAGAATAAATTAGGGTTTAGGGTAAAATAGAAATGATTTTGGGTTTTGGGTTTAGAAGGATTGAAGATAGAAATTCTCAAGAACACGAGGTTGTTCTTGAGAAAAGAAGGGGGTTTGATCGAAGAAAAATAGGTTTAAGGAAGAAATTTGTGTTTATAGAAGATCTGGGAGGAAATTTTGGAAGAACAGGGAAGAACTTGGGAAGAACACGAGATTTTGATCGAAAGAAATGAGGAAGATCTGGGATTTTGGTGTTTGTGGATGAGAGAGAATTTGAGACGATATTTCGGCAGAGTAACAGTAGGGAGAAAGGAGCAATTTTGGCTGAGGGGTGAGGGTGTATTTATAGGCCTCGAGCCGGGTCAGAGGATCCGCGCACTTTGAAACGGGTTATTCGGGTTTTGCTCCGCAAGCACTCCTTCTTTGCTTTCTTTCAATTTCGTCCTTTTTGTTTTGAAATTGAGCTTAAAGCTTTGATTATTTTTCAATTGCATCCTTAATTCAGTTTTAACTTTTAAAGTTTAGGGTTATGGTTTTAATTTAGGGTTTGTGGTTTTAATTTAAGGTATAAATTAAGGGTTTACTGATTTGTTTATGGCTAATATATTTTATTTAGTTTTTAGGGTTAATATGTTAATTTAGGGTATAAATTAAGGGTTTTGGGTTTTTCATTTAATGTTAATGTGGTTTAGGGTTTATGATCTTTAATTAGGGTTTTAATTTAAATGTTCAGGGTTGAAGGGTTTTAGGTTTTAGTAATTAATTTTTAGTTTTAATACTTGTAGGGTTTTGATTTAGGGTTTAGGGTTTCATGAAGCAATGTACTTCGATCCTTTAGTTTTAATGCTTATGGTTTAGTGTTAGGGTTTAGGGTATAATACTTATGGTTAGGGTATAATACTTGGGGTTTAGGGTATAGGGTTATCATTAGGGTTATTATTATGGTTTAGGGTTTAGGGTTTCATGAAGCAATGTACTTCGAGTGATTAGTTTGTAAGGTTTAGGGTTTAGTGTTAGGGTCTAGTGTATCGTGCTTAGGGTTTAATGTTACGATAACATGTGATATAGGGTTTTGATTTTATGGGTTTCAATTTAGGGTTTAAGGTTTAGGATATAGGGTTATCATTAGGGTTTCATGTTTTTTTTTTAATTTTAGAATTTATATTACAATATATGTATATAGAAAATTGGAAACCCTAAACCATAATCCCTAACCCATAAAACCCTAAGCATTAATCACTAAACCCTTAGATCCTAAACCCTAAACCCTAAGCCCTAAAATATGTAAGTATTTATGCATTTAGGTTTTACTGTAGTGTAATGAACTAAGGTTAGTTCGAGTGATTAGTTTGTAAGGTTTAGGGTTTAGTGTTAGGGTCTAGGGTATAGTGCTTAGGGTCTAGGGTATAGTGCTTAGGGTTTAATGTTACGATAACAAGTGACTTAGGGTTTTGATTTTATGAGTTTCAATTTAGTGTTTAAGGTTTAGGGTATAGGGTTATCATTAGGGTTTTGAACCTTGACCCTAAGCCCTAAACCCTGAACCCTAAACCCTGAACCATAAGCATTAAACACTAAACCTTTAGATCCTTACCCTAAACCCTAAGCCCTAAAGTATGTAAGTATTTATGCATTTAGGGTTTACGTTAGTATAATGAACTAAGGTTAGTTCGAGTGATTAGTTTGTAAGGTTTAGGGTTTAGTGTTAGGGTCTAGGGTATAATGCTTAGGGTCTAGTGTATAGTGCTTAGGGTTTAATGTTACGATAACAAGTGACTTAGGGTTTTGATTTTATGAGTTTCAATTTAGGGTTTAAGGTTTAGGGTATATGGTTATCATTAGGGTTTTAAACCCTAAACCCTAAACCATAAGCATTAAACACTAAACCCTTAGATCCTTACCCTAAACCCTAAGCCCTAAAGTATGTAAGTATTTATGCATTTAGGGTTTACGTTAGTATAATGAACTAAGGTTAGTTCGAGTGATTAGTTTGTAAGGTTTAGGGTTTAGTAATAGTTTGGGCCTTGGGCCTTTGGGCTCTTATCCCACCACCCATTTATTTTAGATGGGCCCTAAAACCTATATTGTATAAATAATATATATATATATAAACTTATAACTTATAATTTATATAATGTATTTATAATATAATAATTAATAATTAGTAATAGTTTGGGCCTTGGGCCTTTGGGCTCTTATTCCACCACCCATTTATTTTAGATGGGCCCTAAAACCTATATTGTATAAATATAATATATATATATATAAACTTATAACTTATAATTTATATAATAATTAATAATAGATTGGGCCTTGGGCCTTTGGGCTCTTATTCCACCACCCATTTATTTTAGATGGACCCTAAAACCTATATTGTATATATATATATATATATATATATATATATATATATATATATATATATATATATATATATATATATATAAACTTATAACTTATAATTTATATAATAATTAGTAATAGATTGGGCCTTGGGCCTTTGGGCTCTTATCCCACCACCCATTTATTTTAGATGGGCCTAAAACCTATATTGTATAAATATATATATATATATATATATATATATATATATATATATATAAACTTATAACTTATAATTTATATAATAATTAGTAATAGTTTAGGCCTTGGACTTTGGTAGTAAAACCTATAATGTATATATATATATATATATATATATATATATATATATATATATATAAACTTATAACTTATAATTTATATAATAATTAATAATAATTGGTAATAGTTTGGGCCTTAGGCCTTTGGGCTCTTATCCTACCACCCATTTATAATAATCAATAATATGATTAATATCAATAATAAATATTAATGATCAATAATAAATATTAATTATTAATATCAATAATTAATAAATAATATTAAATTATAATATATATGGGCGGGAAAATTTGATTTCAAACCGCCAATTTTCAAATTGAATTTCAATTTAGGGTAAATTATAAATAAAGCCCTTTATATTATATAAGTTTTTTATTCAAGTCCTTTAAGTATGTACATATTAATAAAGCCTAAACCCTAAACCCTAAACCCTAAACCCTAACCTATATACACTACAACACAACCCCTAATGTATGTAAGTATGTACATGTGTACACATTAATACATTAATCTCAAACCTCAAACCCTAAACCCTAAACCCTAAACCCTAAACCCTAACCTACATACACTACAACACAACCCCTAATGTATGTAAGTATGTACATGTGTACATATTAATACATGAATCTCAAACCTCAAACCCTAAACCCTAAACCCTACACCTCAAACCCTAAACCATAAACACTCAAACCCAACCATATTGTATATAAGTAATTAATTATATACGTGTGTACATATTAATGCATGAACGCTCAACACAAAACCCTAAACCCTAAACTTTATTTTTATTCTAAATTGACATATACTTATTGTTTTTTTTCATTACTCTAATTTTTATACTTTTAATTTGATATTTTTGTTCATTATAGTCCCTAAAACTTTATTTTTATTCCAAAATACCCATTTTCCTTGTTTTTTTTAGTTTGTCTAATGTTTTATAATTTTAATTTGATATTAATGTTCATTATAATCTCTGAAATTTTATTTGTAATCCAAATTGACCCATTTTCTGTCCAAATCGACCCATTTTGATTCTTTTTTAAATTACTCTAATGTTTTATAATTATAATTTGATATGACTTTAAATAATTAACTCAAAATTAACGAAGATTGACGAAGGTCAACCTAAAGTCTATCAACTACTTATATGGTTGTACGACCGAACTCAAACTGAATACGAATTTCAATCACAAAAATACCCCGACCTGAATTACCCGACCTGAAGCTACCCGACCTGAAATTACCCGACCTGAAATGCACCCGACCTGAAATGCACCCGACCTGAAATGAACCCGACCTAAAATGAACCCGACCTGAAATAGACCCGACCTGAAACGGACCCGACCTGAAATGAACCCGACCTGAAACGAACCCGACCTGAAATGAACCCGAACTGAAATGGACCCGACCTGAAATGTATCCGTACCCGAATTAACCTGCCAATTATCTGCTTCGGACCCGACCCGTTCTAACCCGACCTGAAATGGACCCGACCTAAAATGGACCCGAACTGAAATGGACCCGACCTGAAATGTATCCGTACCCGAATTAACCTGCCAATTATCTGCTTCGGACCTGACCCGTTCTAACCCGACCTGAAATGGACTCGACCTAAAATGGACCCGACCTGAAATGGACCCGACCTGAAATGGACCCGACCTGGAATGGACCCGACCTGAAATGGACCCGCACCCGACCCGAGTCGAGTCAATTTTTTTTACCTGAAATGACCTGTATCCAATTTTACCCGACCTGACAGAACCCGACCTGAAACCTGACCGATTACCTGTTTTTACATCCCTAGCGCTGGGCACTAGTCAAAAATTTATTTAATGTGTGTCATTTTTTCAACGATATTTAAGGAGGATTAATTATTTATAAAGGAGTGTTGTTTTATTTATAAATGTGTGTCATTTTATTCATAAAAGGGTGTCATTTGTCTATATATTTAATTTTTTATAAACAAATTACATAGAAAAATAAATTTCTAAAAAATTTTGAGGTGTCATGAAATACCTCATTCCAAAGGGTGGCTCCGCCCATGCCCTTACGTGACATTTGTCAATTGTTATAAGTATTTAAAAAAAACATATTTGATAATATGTAATATTATTTTCTACATTTGAGGACATATCATTTTTATATAAAATTTAAGTTTTCATTATGTTCAAGGCATGACATTCTTTCCTATTTAATTTAGTGACGTTATCGTCACAATTGTTCGACTCATATGTTTTACTAGGAAACTCGACATGAAATCGAGCAGTTAAAAATTTACTATAATATCACTTTTTACAGGATCATAACCTTCTTCCAAAAGACATGTTTATTGAGTAAATATTATACATTATAAAAGCGTATCAAGTTGGTCATGTTGTTAGGTATTAAGCCTACCATCCACCAAGTCTAGGTTCAATTTTCATCACCTTCACAAGTTTTTCATTTCTTAATTTTTTTAACGAGGCATTACGTCATCACTTACTTACGCATTGACATGTCACATCAATATTTCAATTTACGTATATGTGTTTAGTCAACAAGAAGTATGGATCATCATTCCACTAACCATTTTATCTAAAAAAAGATCATTTTGACTAAAAGTTAAAATGTTGAAGTTAAATTGCTCTAAAATAAAAATAAAAATGTTAAAATGACCATTCAGTCGAATATTAAAGTTAATTTTAACATTATGCCCTTTTTAATAATGTGATCTTCAACACAAGCATGCCAAAACTAGTCATAGTTTTGTATATCAGTGGAGATATTTATTTGGATTTGAGTTAAATCTTAAATAGAAAACAATTAAATTAGTTTGGTTTAATCCTAAGAATAAGAATTAGATTTAAACTTTAAAAATAATATTATTAAAAATAACAATCACAAATTCTGACAATTACGTATTTTAAATATAAATTATAAAACAAACAAATAATAATAGAAAATAAAGTAAAAAGATTCATAATTATTGATCACAATTTAATACTTTCTCAACAAAGATGGCCCGAAAAGGTTGGCTCCATTAAAGTATATACTGAAATTAGATGATGATGCAAAGAATGTTCTGTGTGGGTCATCTTCTAAAACAAAGTGAGTATACATGTCGACCGACTTCTTATGTACATCTGTTTACGTATCGAATCGTGGTCGATTTTTTTCTTCAACTTTTCTATTAATGTCTAAATTTCGTCTAATAAATACCGACGTTTGATGAATCAAATAAATGAGAAATTTAATTTTTTTTATAAATTGAAAAAATTAAATTAAGAAAACTTGTCAGTTGAAAAAAATATTTAATTAATATTTAATATATTTTTATTAAATAGAGAGGATCTACAATTTCATGCTGGGATTCGCACTCATATAAAATGGAGCAATATGAGCGTCTTTGATCACTCGGTCAATTAATGGATCTATAATATCTGATATATTGTCAATGCAAAAGAATACACAAGTAAATGGTTGTGAAAATTCGACTCAACTTGAAAAAATCGAATTATTCAACTCGAATCGATGCAAAAAATACTCGACTCATATTTTCATAAACTCGAGTCGAGTCGAAAAAGTTACAAATAAAGATTGAATGATAAAAGGGAAATTCTAATAACTCGAAATTTTTAGTAATTAGTGGGTCAATTTTCAAGTTCGAGTTAAGTCTCTCAATTATGCATTATATATATATATATATATATATATATATATATATATATATATATATATATATATATATATATATATATATATATATATATATATATATATATATCACATATAAAAAAAATATAAAGAAAAATATGTGTGTATTATATATGGTTATATGAAATTGTTTAAACTAGAACAAATTAGTACCATAACATTATAAATGTTTACAATTAAATTTGAACAAAAACTCGAGCAACTCAACTTGGCTCGAATTTCATAAACTCGACTCGAAAAATTTCAAATAAAATTTGAGTTATAAATTGGATTCTTCAGCTCGACTAACACGAAATTTTTTTACTCGATTCGACTAAATGCTCACACCTACACAAGCATGTACATTTTCGAGCTATAATCTAAAATTTAAATTCTTAATATTGAAACTTACATTGTAAACCCTATTCCTTAACTATAAATTCTAAATCTTATAATCTAAACCCATAAATAGCTCTGCTTGTGATTTTTCCACCGCTACTGTATAGGATAGTAGTCATTTAATTTAAGGGGAAACTACATAATTAGTACCCTACCTATTCCCGTGTTACTTTTTTAATACCCATATATTTTTTGGCAAAATAGTACCTAACGTTTTATTTCGTTTTAATTGGTACCTCTGCCGTTTAAAATTAACGTCTAAGCTGATATGATTTTTTTCTCTTTCCTCTCTCCTAATCAAGAGTCCTTAGAGTATTTTTATATAATTTTTTAAACCAACATGTCACCACCCCATCAAACGAAATAAAATAAGGGTTTCCATAGAGTTACGCATGCTAGGTGTAACCCCTCATCTCGATCTGGACGACTGACCGATTCGAGTAGGTTACACGGAGAAAATCAAAGTGAAACCCGTTAAGGTCATGCCTCAGTTAGCAACCCTAGAAAAATTCTTTTAAACATCATCTTGTCTAAATGCTTTGATAGATCATATGTGAGATACGACAGCGGAAAGACAACGAAACGATACAAGCATACACAACAAGCAATTTAAATAGCCCATTTTAGCCTTTACAACAGGTCGTATCGATACGCTAGAAGACTGTATCGATACGCCTTGACTAGGTCAACAACACAAAGTCAACCTAGGGAGACCGTATCGGTACACTGGTTGACCGTACCGATACATCCTCAACGGTCAACTTCTCACGGTCAAACAACAAAGACTGTACCGATACACCTGTAACCCCCTCGTCTCGGTCTGGCCGGATGACCGATCCGAGTGGGCCACACGGGGAAAACCGAGTGAAACCCGCTAAGGTTCCCCTCGGTTAGCAACCCTATTTTTTCTTTTATTTATCTTGTCTAAATGCATTACCAAATCCTATGTGAAACGCGTCAGCGGAAACAAGAGCAAATCAAGGATCAACCATTCAAGACATCATTCATAATACAACCCATTTTCTGTAATTAAGCAGGCCGTATCGATACACCTGTCAAGGGTATCGATACGCCTTGACCAAAGTCAACACCCAATGATCAACACAGGAAGATCGTATCGATACAGCCCTTGAGCGTATCGATACGCCCTTCCCAGTCAACATCTCGTGGTCAACGAGATAAACCCGTACCGATACGCTAACACACCGTACCGATACGGTAATAACTCACCAAAATCTCAGAATTCCAGTGAGCAAAAACCGTATCGATACACCCTAGCGTATCGATACGCCCATCAAAAACTGAGTCCTATAGGCAAAACCGTATCGATACGGCCCTCAGGCGTACCGATATGCCCTGCATTGCAAGTCTCCCAAACTCAGCTAAACAATACGAGACTCGAATCTAGATGCGATTTAAGACCTCCCAAGACACATCCAAGCATTCATACAACATCTAACAATCAAAGTCTAATCATACAAGACACCCAAATTGGACATACATCACTCAACAAGGAAATCATACATTTTAGCAAAAGATGGCACATAGACATTCAAGGTTTCATGCTTCAACAACCCAAACACATAAACATCCTCAAAGGGCACATGGCCAACAAGCATGGTAAGCAATTTAGACATGATTTACAATCCAAGCATGGCATCAACAAGCCAATCAAAAACAACATAATTAAGGAGTCTAAACATGCTCCCAAGCAACCAACAATAACACAAATAAACAACACATATCCCATTGCTTAACCATTACAATCTACAATTTAAAGTTCATACTTGAGCTAACCAAGAGCAACCCTTGGAGACCTTTCCTTGCCTTTGCCACCCACAAGCTACTGATCTGCATTGTCGAACAAAAGAGAGCGTAAGCATAAAAGCTTAGTGAGGGTAAGCTCATAAAACAAACCTTCGACAATGCAGGGTCCAAGCACGAGCTATTTCCAAAATGAAATGCATGATCTTACCTCCGATCCGCAAAAGCCAAAATGAACATGATGCATGAACATATAATCAACATTATGTCATGCTCAACATCTCATAAGCTCAACTTACCACGATACATAATTCAAAGCATTCACCACATCATATGTCAATTCATAAAGGGCGTCACATTCGTATCACATAAGCATATATGCATAATCCCATATTGGCACCTAGCTATGACTCGAATACGCGGATAACATGTTGGAACGCATTTCCAACAACAACATTACCTCGGTGGGATTACACTCATCACCGGTCCTTGCATGGGCGAGATTCCACTCATCACCACATGCCCTACGGATGGGATTCAACTCATCATCACGTAGAATATATATATAAATTTTCGGTGGAATATTACCTCACCGTACTCCTCCTTGGTGCCTTAACGCCACCAAGGCCACGTACGTTTTGACTCAATTTGTGTGCACACTCATCCTAATGATCGATCATTGTACCCAAGCATACTAATGCCAATATAAATCAAATTCCACAACCTTTCACAACATCAATTTTAATATAATTTCCGTGCTTAGCACGTACTCACCATGATTCTCCAAAATCATGCAATACACCTCATAACCTCATTTCACAAACCAACACCACATGTATATCATCCAAACAATTATCACATCATATGTACATATTATATTTGTCATCAACATACATATAATCAATGCATTAAGTCGTACTTCAACATACATGTATATCACACTATACACAAATCATCATATCATAAGCATCACGAGGCATATACATTAATTTAGGAGTGCATCCAAGGTCTTTAACTAAAGTTTAGGATTAGGCTACCACCCTAATCCTAACTCTAGGTGGGTCTACCAAGCCCAACCTAGTTCACATGCTTGAACCAACCACTTAAAACCATTTTAAAAACATTAACCACTCACCTCCACCTCCAAGCTCAAGTACCAAGCAACCATGGTCTTCAAATTCCGGATTTGTTCCCAAGGCTTCACCAACTCAAAACCTCGCTTCTAATCACCTCAACACAAGCAAAACAACCTCAAATCAACTCAAACCTCAGAGTAGCTAACCCAGAATACAATTCGAATATCAAACTCAACATTTCAAGTCATGACCAAACCCCGACTTTATCTAATTCAAGCAGCCCATAAACCTTGATCAAAACCCAAGTTTCCAACACATTTTCTCCTCACAAATGATTGCTAAGTTCAGCCACAACTCCAACCCATAGGTGCAAGCCAAGCTCCAACAATTTCCAACCCAAACAATCACCAAAATTCCCATTTTCGTACTCCTATTTTACCCAGCAGAAAATCATGTTTTTAAACACCCAAATGACATCTAAATGGTTCCAAAACATCCTCCTAGCATACATAAACCATCAGCCCTCTAATTACACCCTAAAACCCACCAAAAATCAACTTTTTGACACCTTAAAAATGGCTCTAAGAACCCACTTCGGGTTTTCAACAAAACTCAACCAAATTAACATATGCTGCACCTTTTAACATGAATAAACAAAGACCCAACTCAATTTTGCAAAACAAGGTGAAAATCCCCATAAAAACCCAAACTTTAAATCAAACTCTAATTTTCAAAAGTTCATATCTTTGAAATCTAAAACCATATGCAGATAGAGAATAAAGAGGAGAGTGAGAATATGATTTTACCTTTCAAAAACACCTTGAAATGAAGTTGTAAACCAATGGAATAGTAACTAGGAAATTTGAGAGAGTTTGAAGAAGGTGTTGGTCATCCAACGTTGGAAAAGGGGTTAAGGGGAGAAGATGACAACTTTTGTTTTAAAGTTGTCTTGCTTTTAAAGACTTTTGGGTCAAATCACTCTTTTAGTCCCTCCTCTTTTTACTAAAGCCCAATTAGATCACAATTTAGGTTGAATTGATTTAATTTAATTTTATTGACTCGGACTACAAACCCGACTAACTCCTAACCCCAAAACACGGGTGTTACAACTCTCCCCCACTTAAGGGAATTTCGTCCCCGAAATTTATCGGACAGGAACCCACTTTCTTTCACACCACAACACAGTAACCAATCTCAGTGGACTTACCACACATCAATAGATATCTGATGCTAAGATCTCAACTCATTCTTCGTTGCACGCAATTTCAAACTCAACTCAATCTCTTCAACAAACATAGCACGCCACAGATCTGACTCACATTCCCGAATCATAGATACACAAATCACATCACAACCCCTTTCTAACTCTGGTGGTAACCGCAACAAATAAACAACTGAACTAGCCCGATTCACAATCTCTTACCACACTGTTTGAACACTTGACTCATAACTTTCTCTGACTGATCCTCTGTCTTCAACAAGTAACCAAACACTATGCCGACGCCTTCAAAAAAAATCTAGTTGAAATTTCGAATCTATATTACCCACTTTCATTAAGAATGTTCCACGGATGTAACGAACTAGAAGAAAACTGATACCCGGTCCTGACACACTGGCAACCCATACACTTACTCTCATACAGAACCACATCATCCATCAACTCAGTCCAGAAGTGCCCATCTTCAATCCACAATACGTCTTCGTACCACTCAAATGCAATGTAAATTAAACTGCCGTGTGCTTCGGCCCCAAAACAACACGTCTCAAAACACTATGTCAATCGGTATAACTAATCTGTCTCTAACAATACAAACTCTATCATCTCTGAACTGTATTCTGAAGGTCTTCCTCCTACTGTGTCTTGCACGTGAGGTGCCAAGAACCTGTCTTGCAACTGTTTCTCTTCAAGCATTCTGACTCAATGTAGGTTCAACATGAAACTCGGCCACAAGAATACTATCATTCGGTAAACTGAATTCGGCAATTACATCTCGCAGCCCAACTACTAATCTAACAACAACATAGCTCGAAACATCGGTTTCTACGTTGACTATCTTCGGATGGTACTCAATCTTGATATTACAGTCTTCAAGCATTTCTAACACTTTATGCGGTTCAAGTTTCAACCCTTCCTAAGTCTTCAAATATTTCGAGTTCTGATGATACGTACATATACACTGTGCATTTCTTACTATACAAGCTTTGTCTCTAAGTCTTCGAAGCAAATACAACTGTAATTGACTCTATGTCTCATATCAGATAACTCTTCTCACAGTCTTTCAACTATCTTGATGAACAAGTCGCAATCTTCTGCCTTGCATAAGCACACAACCTAACTCTACATGTAACACATCACTATGGTTCGCAAACTCTTTCTCTGATATAAGCTGATTCAAGGTCGAAGCTCTCTTCAAAGTTTCTTTCGGTTTCTCAAGGGCTCATTGTCTCGCATCTAACCACACAACTGAACATTCTTCTGTAGCAATCTATCAATGGAGCAACTATCTTCAAAAGACTATTTACAATTCTCTGAAAGTAACAATGCTAGACCTAGGAACTATAGATATCTGTCACGGTCTTCAATTTCTTCCAACTCATATCTTCTTTTGCCTACTTGGGATTTACTCTAACACACTCGGCTGATCTACATGTCCTAGGAGAACATCTTCATTAACTCGGAGTTCACGTTGCACAACTTGGCATACAACTGATTCCCTAAAAGGATCTACCACACTAACTTCAAAGCTTGTCATGGCCTTCTTCGGTACGTGAATATACTCATGTGTCATCTATGAGAACTATTACAACTGATCAAGAAACTCGGGAATTATTCTGTTCAACATCTCTATGAAGGTAACTAATACACTAGTCAAACAAAACGGCATAACTCAGAGCTCAAGATGATCACATCTTGCCCCTAAAGCTGTCTTCGGTACTTCAACTTTTCTCACTTTCAACTGGTAGTAAACGGATCTCAAACTAATCTTCGAAAAGACTGAAGCACACACTAACTGATCAACAAATCACTGACACTCGGAAACGGATACTAAGTATTCACTGTCACTTGTTTCAACTGTCTGAAATCTAAACACATTCTCGTACTGTCACTCTTTCTTCTTCACAAATTGTATTGTCATACTCTAAGATGATGTACTAGGCCTAAAGAATCTAAGGTCTAACAAGTCTCGAAGTTGATTCTTCAACTCTCTCAATTCTGTCGGAAACCATAAGATACAGAGCAAACTAAAACGGGAGCAAACTTAGCGACGACATCAATAATAAACTCTTCTTCTCTGTCAGGAGACAAACTGGGCATTTCTTCTAAACACTTCTAGGAAGAATCACAAACTATTTTAACATTCTGCGGTCTAATCTTCGTTCAAAAATCAAATCCATCACATCTGCTAGGCAAGCCTGTCAACTAAACTCAATCAATCTTTGACCTCTAAAACTGGGTCAACGTTCAATAAGGAGTTCACATCCTCACCTACTACTATCGTCTTACAGGAATCGGCAACTTCAAGGCAACTCTCTCTTTATCTCAACGTATATCCTAGCTTGTGTTCTACAAGCCAAACCATGTCAAAAAGGTACATCGAAACCGTAGGAAGACAATCACCTCACATCTACTAGAAACTAGTAACTCTGAACCACCAACAAACATCTTCTGTACATCTTTCTGATCACTACTATCTCCCAAAAGGCTAGTCACATGTGTCCCTACATCTAAGATCTCAACAAGTATGTCTAAATTCTTTGCATGCTCACACAAACAGACGAATCCGCAGAAATTGCAACTTCACAGGTACACAGCTATTAGTCTTCGGTCCTCTTGCTCTCGGATTGGTTCTTCAATAAAATCTGACTCTTCTAGACTGTTCTTAGAGCATTTCGAAACTTCAAAACGCAGTTCTGAGCACACACAGACAACCATGCTGGAAAACAACTCGGACGCATACTGGCCCAATCACACAAATTGATTCCCACTCACGGATACTGACCGGCTGTACTGTACTAAAACCGTAGGCCGAACCCCAACGATCACTAACTAGCATTTCCGAGTCTCAGACTTCTCAGACCAAACCCTTACCTTGACCTTGCTAAAAGAACCTAGGCACTCGCACCTACCTCTAACACTTCACCAGGCATATTCAACTTGCATAATTGCTAACGATATACAAAAGCACGGATTTAGAATCAACTGGAGGAAACCAACTTAATATTGTACCAAGGGCTTATCGGTTAAAACATCGACACCACCCTGACTCCCACTCATAGGCCTTCACTTCTTCTTACCAGCTAATGCGAGAGTTGATCACATTGTCCCTCATCCACAGGAATCAACCCATATACTCACCGTCTCAAACGGACAAATTGTACCTCAATTTCGGTACAACCATACCTCTCTAACTAAGGTGATGGACTCCCTCAACATCGTCCACCCTTTTCAGAAACTACGACTTCTACTTACCGAAAAGCAATAAATCAACAACAACATCAACAACAGTAAATTAACATACAAATTGGGTTAGCAAAGGAAAGGGTCCAAGTGGCTCAAGTATGATTCCCTCACTGAAAAATCTCTTTTTCGATGTAATAGTAGCAATGAGACTCTACTAAACATGTTCCAAACGAATCAACACACATACATGCTCCACCAAGCATATAACAAGGCTTACTTGCTAAACAAGCAAACATATGCGTACAATCAAACAACATACATTCTCAATCAAACAATCATACATCACATCATACATGAATAACAAGCAACATGCTTACATGACAAGCAAACACCGTGCATATCAATCACAAAACACAACTTACCTCACTTACCTGCCCAAGGTCTCGGAAACCTTAGGCTCTGATACCAACAAATGTAACCCCCTCGTCCCGGTCTGGCCGGATGACCAATCCGAGTGGGCCACACGGAGAAAACCGAGTGAAACCCGCTAAGGTTCCCATCGGTTAGCAACCCTATTTTTTTTCTTTTATTTATCTTGTCTAAATGCATTACCAAATCCTATGTGAAACGCGTCAGCGGAAACAAGAGCAAATCAAGGATCAACCATTCAAGACATCATTCATAATACAACCCATTTTCTGTAATTAAGCAGGCCGTATCGATACACCTGTCAAGGGTATCGATACGCCTTGACCAAAGTCAACACCCAAGGGTCAACACAGGAAGATCGTATCGATACAGCCCTTGAGCGTATCGATACACCCTTCCCAGTCAACATCTCGTGGTCAACGAGATAAACCCGTACCGATACGCTAACACACCGTACCGATATGGTAATAACTCACCAAAATCTCAGAATTCCAGTGAGCAAAAACCGTATCGATACACCCTAGCGTATCGATACGCCCAGCCAAAATTGAGTCCTACAGGCAAAACCGTATCGATACGGCCCTCAGGCGTACCGATACGCCCTGCATTGCAAGTCTCCCAAACTCAGCTAAACAATACGAGACTCGAACCTAGATGCGATTTAAGACCTCCCAAGACACATCCAAGCATTCATACAACATCTAACAATCAAAGTCTAATCATACAAGACACCCAAATTGGACATACATCACTCAACAAGGAAATCATACATTTTAGCAAAAGATGGCACATAGACATTCAAGGTTTCATGCTTCAACAACCCAAACACATAAACATCCTCAAAGGGCACATGGCCAACAAGCATGGTAAGCAATTTAGACATGATTTACAATCCAAGCATGGCATCAACAAGCCAATCAAAAACAACATAATTAAGGAGTCTAAACATGCTCCCAAGCAACCAACAATAGCACAAATAAACAACACCTATCCCATTGCTTAACCATTACAATCTACAATTTAAAGTTCATACTTGAGCTAACCAAGAGCAACCCTTTGAGACCTTTCCTTGCCTTTGCCACCCACAAGCTACTGATCTGCATTGTCGAACAAAAGAGAGCGTAAGCATAAAAGCTTAGTGAGGGTAAGCTCATAAAACAAACCTTCGACAATGCAGGGTCCAAGCACGAGCTATTTCCAAAATGAAATGCATGATCTTACCTCCGATCCGCAAAAGCCAAAATGAACATGATGCATGAACATATAATCAACATTATGTCATGCTCAACATCTCATAAGCTCAACTTACCACGATACATAATTCAAAGCATTCACCACATCATATGTCAATTCATAAAGGGCGTCACATTCGTATCACATAAGCATATATGCATAATCCCATATTGGCACCTAGCTATGACTCGAATACGCGGATAACATGTTGGAACGCATTTTCAACAACAACATTACCTCAGTGGGATTACACTCATCACCGGTCCTTGCATGGGCGGGATTCCACTCATCACCAAATGCCCTACGGATGGGATTCAACTCATCATCACGTAGAATATATATATAAATTTTCGGTGGAATATTACCTCACCGTACTCCTCCTTGGTGCCTTAACGCCACCAAGGCCACGTACGTTTTGACTCAATTTGTGTGCACACTCATCCTAATGATTGATCATTGTACCCAAGCATACTAGTGCCAATATAAATCAAATTCCACAACCTTTTACAACATCAATTTTAATATAATTTCCGTGCTTAGCACGTACTCACCATGATTCTCCAAAATCATGCAATCCACCTCATAACCTCATTTCACAAACCAACACCACATGTATATCATCCAAACAATTATCACATCATATGTCCACATTATATTTGTCATCAACATACATATAATCAATGCATTAAGTCATACTTCAACATACATGTATATCACACTATACACAAATCATCATATCATAAGCATCACGAGGTATATACATTAATTTAGGAGTACATCCAAGGTCTTTAACTAAAGTTTAGGATTAGGCTACCACCCTAATCCTAACTCTAGGTGGGTCTACCAAGCCCAACCTAGTTCACATGCTTGAACCAACCACTTAAAACCATTTTAAAAACATTAACCACTCACCTCCACCTCCAAGCTCAAGTACCAAGCAACCATGGTCTTCAAATTCCGGATTTGTTCCCAAGGCTTCACCAACGCAAAACCTCGCTTCTAATCACCTCAACACAAGCAAAACAACCTCAAATCAACTCAAACCTCAGAGTAGCTAACCCGGAATACAATTCGAATATCAAACTCAACATTTCAAGTCATGACCAAACCCCGACTTTATCTAATTCAAGCAGCCCATAAACCTTGATCAAAACCCAAGTTTCCAACACATTTTCTCCTCACAAATGATTGCTAAGTTCAGCCACAACTCCAACCCATAGGTGCAAGCCAAGCTCCAACAATTTCCAACCCAAACAATCACCAAAATTCCCATTTTCGTACTCCTATTTTACCCAGCAGAAAATCATGTTTTTAAACACCCAAATGACATCTAAATGGTTCCAAAACATCCTCCTAGCATACATAAACCATCAGCCCTCTAATTACACCCTAAAACCCACCGAAAATCAACTTTTTGACACCTTAAAAATGGCTCTAAGAACCCACTTCGGGTTTTCAACAAAACTCAACCAAATTAACATATGTTGCACCTTTTAACATGAATAAACAAAGACCCAACTCAATTTTGCAAAACAAGGTGAAAAACCCCATAAAAACCCAAACTTTAAATCAAACCCTAATTTTCAAAAGTTCATATCTTTGAAATCTAAAACCATAGGTAGATAGAGAATAAAGAGGAGAGTGAGAATATGATTTTACCTTTCAAAAACACCTTGAAATGAAGTTGTAAACCAATGGAATAGTAACTAGGAAATTTGAGAGAGTTTGAATAAGGTGTTGGTCATCCAACGTTGGAAAAGTGGTTAAGGGGAGAAGATGACAACTTTTGTTTTAAAGTTGTCTTGCTTTTAAAGACTTTTGGGTCAAATCACTCTTTTAGTCCCTCCTCTTTTTACTAAAGCCCAATTAGATCACAATTTAGGTTGAATTGATTTAATTTAATTTTATTGACTCGGACTACAAACCCGACTAACTCCTAACCCCAAAACACGGGTGTTACAACACCTAAGCCCCGTACCGATACACCAAAATCTTGTCAAATTTTTAGATTTCCAGAGAGCTTTTAGTGTATCGATACACCCTCGAGTACCGGTACGCTAAGCCTAAAATGAAGTCCAAAGTGTAGGACCGTATCGATACGGCCCTTGGGCGTACCGATACGCCCTGCACTGCAAACTGTATTTTGGCTGCTAAACAGACCAAGACTCAACTCTAGATGCAATTTGCGACTTGTCTAGCAACATACCAACACTCATACATCATCTAGCAACCAAAACTAAACATACGATGCTACTTAACCAACCAACACGAGATAAGCATCTAGGTAGGAAAACTTGCATAAAGGCATACATACCCAACCATTTCATTCATAGAAAGGTAAACACTTATATAAACAATGCATATCCAGGTTTACATGCTTTTAAACAAGCATATAAGCAATTATGGATCGAGCATTTAGGCAACAACATAAGCATGGTTCACAAGCTCACAACATAGAAGCATAAATATATTCAACATAGTATCATCATCCAACATGCTAGAACATCAACAAACCAAACCAAGGAGTTTGAACACCAACTCCATACAAGTCTAGTACCCCATTGTCTAGGCATTATTACAAAGACTTAAACCATACTTGAGCTACTAGAGAACTCCGAAAAGCTCTTTCCTTGTCCACTTGCCTTTCGAAACTCTAACGATCTGCATGTTAAAAAAAGGAGAGCGTAAGCTTGGAAGCTTAGTGAGCGAAGCTCTAAAAACTCATCAACCATGCAGTTTTCAAAGCACATTTCTTAAATGAGAAGTAAACCATTTAAATGCACGAAAGGAAGCACAAACAACACAATTACATGGTTTGCACATGCAAAACCAAAACACGGTGGGACCACACATCACCGTTCGACTAGAAGTTTTCTGATGGGACCACACATCACTGTACTCTTCTACTAGTCACTACCGGTGGGACCACACATCACCGTAGTTACGACAACAATCACATGAGGTTCGACACCAACAACGACTACACAACAACATCAACGGAAGTAAAGAAAATCCACAAATCACACACAATATCTCAACGATTGTACATGCACCAACACTTAACAATCAAGGCAAAGTTAGTGAACTTACACTTGGGTTTAGGTTAGCCCTCTAGGCTCCCTCCAAACCCCCAAGAACCCTTTTCGAAATCAAATAAAGTTCAAAACATTTTCACTCACCGATGAAACCCAACCGAAAGCCGAAACACCGATATCAAGTCTCCAAATTCCCCAGAATCGTGCCCGAAGCCTCTCCAACAGTTTCCCTTGATTCTAGTCAATCAAAAACAACAATTTACTCAATAATTCAGCCTCAAAACTACTGCCACAATCAAAACACAATCTCAAGACCCATTTACTACATTTCCAAACCATGAGCTAACAAAGCTTCTTCATTTTCGTACCCCCACACAACCCATCAGAAAACTATCAATTCCAACACCCAAATCATCATTAATTACCTTCAAAACAACCCTTAAGTATTAACAAATCATCAGGCCAACTCTTCTACACCCAACTACTCATAGAACCCAAGTTTTCACCTCTTTTAAAACACCCACAAAACCCATTTCGGGATTCTTGATAAAACCCTGCCATTTTAGTTTTAAAACTTCTAAGGGCAAGATTAAAACATAAACGAACTTTGCAAATCAAGAGCTAAACGAAAAACCCTTAAAGTTTCTTCCTTTTCCCATGAAACTCGAAAACTTGAAAACATCCAACAATGGTGTTTTCCTAAAACTAAAACCATCAATGTGTTAGAAATGAAGAGGACAAGTCAAAAATATGATTACCTTGAAGAGAGCCCTTGAAATGATGAAGAAATTTGATGGAATAGGGATAAGGGTTTTAGGGAGGTTTCAACGTGAAATTGTTAGAGGAAGAAGAAGATGAATAGCAAATTTCAAAAGTCCCTTTTTTCACATATTATTTTCCTTTATTTTAAAATTACCAAAATGTCATTAATGAACTCAAACCCTTTTTAATTAAAACCAAAACCCAATTTAATTTAAAACGAGCCCACAACTCAAACCCGATTTACCCGTGTAACATCAGACCCCTAAACCCGGGGCGTTACAACTCTCCCCCACTTAAGGAATTTTGTCCCCGAAATTACCTGACGGAAAGAGGTACGGAAACTATTATTCCATGTCCTCCTTTCTCTCCCAAGTAGCCTCCTCCATACCTCGGTGTCTCCACAAAACCTTGACTAACTCGATAGACCTTCCACGCAACACTTTCTTGTCAGTAGCAAGAATCTCAACAAGTTCTTCATCATAGGACAAGTCGAGGTTTAACTCAATCTCTTCCACTGGCATTACGTGAGACATATCTGATCTATACTTTCGGAGCATCGAGACGTGGAACACATCATGAATCTTCTCTAGCTCAGTCGGGAGCCTCAATCTATATACAACGAGACCAATCCTCTCAACTACCTCATAAGGTCCAATGAATCTCAGGCTCAACTTACCTTTCCTACTAAACCTCATCACCTTCTTCCAAGGTGAGACTTTCAAAAACATTTTCTCACCCACAACATACTCTATCTCTTTCCTCTTTAAGTCGGCATACGACTTCTGTCGGTCTGAAGCTGCCTTCAAACGATCACATATCAACTTTACCTTCTCGGTAGTGCCCTTAAGCAAATCGGGGATCGATACAAGCTTCTGTACGGCTTCGACCTAACAAATCGGAGTCCTACACTTCCTACCACATAGATCTTCATACGGTGCCATCTGAATACTAGCCAGATAACTGTTGTTGTATGCAAACTCTACTAACGGTAGATGTTTCTCCCAAGACCCCTGAAAATCGATGATACAACACCTCAACATGTCCTCCAACACCTGAATCACTCTTTCTGACTGACCATCTGACTGCGGATGATACGAAGTACTGAAGTTCAACCATGTGCCCAAGGCACGATGCAGACACTCCCAAAATCTAGTTGTAAACCTCGGATCTCGGTCTGACACAATCGATAATATATCAATTTTAAAGTATGTACAAATTAAATAAATATTATAAAAATTAAATATTTATATTTTTAAAAAAAATTAATATTAATTATTATAAAAATTAAATTTATAACGATAATATATAAATTTTAAAGTATGTACAAATTAAATAAATATTATAGAAAATATAAATTTTATAAATTAAATAAATATTTATTTTATATTATACAAAGTTAGTATATATAAAACTTAAAACTTCTATTTTCATAATATTTATTTAATTTTTAAATAATTTAAATTTTCTATTCTTGTAACCCCCTCGTCCCGGTCCGGACGCTTGACCGGTCCGAGTGGGCCACACGGGGAAAACCGAAGCGAAACCCGTTAAGGTTCCTCCTCGGTTAGCAACCCAAATTTTTCTTTTTAATTTAATCTTCTCTAGAGGCACCTTTAGATCCTATGTGATCACGACAGCGGAAAGACAAGCATTCACGAAATGATAACTCGAACAACACACGCAAAACAATCCATTTTAGATTATTAGGCAGGCCGTTTCGAAACACCCTCAAGGTGTATTGAAACGCCTTGACCTGGTCAACGGTTCTAAGCCTACACGAAGAGGCCGTATCGGAACGGAGGTCAATCGTTCTGAAACACCCTCAACGGTCAACTTCTGATGGTCAACGAGATTTTGACCGTTTCGAAACCCTTAGACCCGTTTCGAAACGCTTTCATCTCATCAAATTCTCAGATTTTCAGTAGCCAAAACGTTCTAATACCCGTTTCGGAACAGGGGATTCACAGGCCAAACCGTATCGAAACGCGTTCCAATACGGGGTCCCTAAAGCCTTACCCGTTTCGAAACGGCCCAGATCGTTTCGAAACGCGGGCTGTCTGCAACCTTCGAAAATCATACTTAGGCATTTCTCAACAACTCTAAAGGCCCTAAACGACCCCAACAACACTCAGCATAAACATACATGATCTAGAGACATGGATCCTAAGACAAACATGCTCAAACACCCAAGGCATATAAAGAAACATCCAATCAAGGCATCACCAAAAGCATACTTCAACATAGTCATCACTTAGGCAATTCAAGGTAAGCAATTGCCAACAAGGTTCACAAGCAAGGGCATACATCTCCAAAAGCCAAATTAACGAATACATACGAGGAGTCTAACATGCTCCTAAACAACAACAACAACAACAACAACAACAACAACAACAACATGTTCCAAAAGCATCATAACACAATTAAATGTCCCATTTCTTGACCATTACATCATAATAAAAAAAGTTCATACTTGGTAGCTAAACAAGCACCACGAAGCACACTTGGAGGCCCCTTTCTTGCACTAGCAACCCACGAACTAAGGATCTGCATTGTCGAACAAAGAGAGAGCGTAAGCAATAAGCTTAGTGAGGGTAAGCTCTTTAAAAACAAACCTCATCAATGCAGGGTCCAAGCACGATCTTAACCAAGGTAAATGCATGATTATACCATTGATCCTCAAGAGCCAAATGTTAAAGATGCATGAACAATATTCAATTATATGCCCTGCTCAACAAGCTCTATTTCACAACATATGTAAACACATATAAACATCCAAATAGGAAACACATTTCCACATCACATTGATTCACATATCAATTATATTGGCACCTAGCTATGACCCGAATACGTGGATAAACACGTTGGAACTCACATCCAACAACCACTTCACCTCACGGTGGGATTACACTCATCACCGGTCTCGCGGAGGGGATTCCACTCATCCTCACGCCCCGTCGATGGGATTCCACTCATCATCGACTAATATATATAACAATTTCTGGGCGAACCCGTACTCCTCCTTGGTGACTCAAGGCCACACGCGAATTTGACTCATGTGTGCACACTAACATCCTAATGATCGATCATTTGTACTCAAGCATACTAGTGCCAACATTTAACTCAATTCACATTATCATTTCAACCAATTCCATGCTTAGCACGTACTCACCATGATCACAATCATGAACAATTCACATGCATATCATAATGCATCACAAATCATGCCTCATCACACATGTATAGCACTTTATATATAGACAATCATATCACAATTCATACGAGGCATAAACATCCATTACAAGTTCAACCAATGGCTCTAGTTTAAGTTTAGGATTAGGCTACCACCCCAATCCTAACTCTAGGTGGGTCTACCAAGCCCGACCTAGTCCATATGCTCGAACCAAACATTTAAAACCACTTTAAAACATTAACCACTCACCTAAACTTCCAAGCTCAATTACCAAGCAAGCAACCACCCTCAAGCTTCCGGATTTCCTCCCGATGCTTCACCGACACAAATTCTCGCTTCTAAACAACCTCAATACAACCAAACAACTTCAAATCAGCCCAAGCATCAAAGTAGTTAACCCGAAATACAATTCAAACACAAATCACAATATTTCAAGCCATGAACAAACCCCACATTTAACAATTTCGTGCAATCCAATAACCTCATCCAAAACTCATGTTTCCAACACCTTTTACACCCACAAATGATCCCAAATCAACCCCTAACCATAGCACTAACATTAGCCCATCAATTCCAACCTAAAACAACCCCCAAAACTCACCCAAAACCCTTCAAAAACCCCCTTTAACCCAATTTCGGGAATTTGTTCGAAACCAAGAAAAATTCATATATGTGGTACCATTTAGCTCCTAGACTTCATAACTAACAACATTGAATCAAAATGTTATGTTTAACAACATAAAGTTATCATTTTTAATCAAAACTTTTGAAATCTCCATTTCCAAAACTTTAACAAAAATAAAAACTAATTGTACTTTTGAAGAGAGGAGGTTGAGGAGAAGTCAAAAATGGTGTTACCTTTCAAAAACGAGTTGAAATGGAGAAGAAATGAAATGGAATAGTGGAGAGGATGAGAGAGCTCTTATTCTCGTTAGTTGAAGATGATGAATAGTGAAAGATGTTAAAAATGGGTTTTTTAACAAAAAGTGGGCTTTTTAAATTGACTTTCACCTTATTACAAAAATGCCATTAATGAATGGTCATTTTCCATTTTCTTTATAAACTCTTCAATTTGTAATTCATTCAATTTGGTCCAATGTAAAAATATTTGTTTTTGAAACCCTAAACTTAAAAGATTATTTTAATTATAAAACTGAGCCCAAAATAATATTAAAATATTATTTTCATTCGACCCCTAAACCCGGGTGTTACAATTCTATTATAAATAAATATTATGAATTTAATTTTAGAATAATTTAATATTAATTTTATGAGAATATAATTGGAAAAATACTGATCTAACTGAGAGTTTATATTTATTTAATATTTTTATAAATTTAATATTAATTTTATGAAATATATATTTATTCATTTAAATATTTAATTCTATTCTCAAATAAAGAGAGGAAATAACTTTAACTAAATATTTAGTTTAACAATAAATAAAGTAAATAAAAATGTTGGTGGAATTTAAATAAATTTTTGGTTAGCCTAGTGGTTTAGCATTTTATGTTTGAGTAGAAAATCCTAAGTTCGAATCTTTGTGAAAATATTTTTAATTTTTAATGAGAACATTGTATACAAAGTCATGGATTTGTATTAAGTAGGGTTGGTTGGCATGGTGGTTCAACGCTTGCTCTTACCTCCAAATGAGTGGGGATCAACTCCCAGCAAGCACAATCCTACATTATAAAAATACTTTCAGGACTCCTTATTAGGAGAAAGGAAAGAGAAAAGATAATAAAAAAATGCCACATCAGTTTAGTCGTTGATTTTAAACGGCAGAAGTGCCAATTTAAAAATGAAACATGATGTTAGGTATTATTTTGTTAAAAAAAATTAATCGAAGTATAGATAAGGTACTAATTACTAAATATATAGTTTACCCTTAATTTAACTTCAAAACTTAATTGAATCCTTGTTGCTAAAGAAATTAGGGAGAAAACCAAAACAGTGATAGGATGGGGAGTTGGCTGAAGAAAGAATTTTTTGAAGGATGGGTTTCTAAATGAGTTTTTTAAAATGAGGCTAAAATAAAACAGTACGTAAATTTTTACAAAAATTGTAAGACCCATGTATCGGTTTTTATGTATATACAAAATACTTATAAAAATAATAAGAATTTTGGTATATACACAAATACTTATCATTCTAGAATCTTTCAAAATGGAGAAATAATGTCATAACCAAATCCTAATTTGAACAAAAAATAGATAATTTAACAAAATATTAGGACTGAAAAATGGATTTGAAAAAAAATACTAATTTGAACAAAAACCCGAACTCATGTATTCAATTAAATAAAATATTTTTTTAAAAAAAGTTTTGTATAATTTTATTAATGAGATTTATACAAAACAAAAATAAAGATACGAGCCTCGGTTAAAAAAATTCTCTAATACTGGATGAAAAAAAAAGTGCGCCATATATACTAAATTAAATCTTAAAACTAAATCTAAATATCTAATTGGACAATAAAACAAGCATTATATTAAATTTTGAAACGAAGTTTAGATTCCAAAATGCATATTAACTCTTTAAATTATATAGGATCCAACGTATAGAATTTATAATATATACATGTCACATAGAATATTATTTATAATCTTTATAATTTTTTTAATAATATAATTACAATATAGTAAATGTTTTGTTTTTTTATTTAATCATTGATATTCAATCTATTGGTTGATTAATCCATATCGAGTATTGCAGATACTCATTATGGGGCGACCATCCCAACCCAATTTGCTCCACAACCCGAAGTTTGAATCTCTGACCTTGTTTAAGAGATTTAGTATCTCATTCCTCTTTACAAATAATTCACACTTTAATAACGCAACCTCATTTACAATGTAATATATGTTCATTTTTTCTTAACCTTTAATAACACACTTTGCAGATAAAAACTTCTCGATTAAACTAACTTTTTAAAATAGTCTTAAGGTAATTACAAGGTAGTATATGTTCATACATATTCTTAACCCTTTGACAATGCACACACCTTACAATAAAACGATCGAAGATTTATGAGAATTGGAAAATTAGATTTAGATTTAGAAATCATATTATTCAAAGTTTTCCATATATATATATATATATATATATTCATTTTTATTAAAAATAAATTAAAATCAGTAATGCACTAGACCAAAAGAATAAGAAAATAAGAACTTTTCCTTCCCTTGCATCTTCTAATAGAATATAAATCCTTTATCTTTTTTAGCCCCCCCCCCCCCCCCCCCCCACACACACACACACATATATATATATATATCCTAACATTAAAAATTAAAGTTTAAGGTTTATGAGTGAAGTTTAGGGTTTAAAGTTTATGGAAGATATATGGGTTAGTTTTTAGGGTTTATGAGTGGAGTTTATGGTTTAAGATTTATGGTATATGATATATGGTTTAGCTTTTAGGGTGTGTTTGGTTCACGGAATGTAACATTACCTTTGGGAATAAGATTCCCGGAATTTAACATTACTTGACACATTACTGGAATGTGACATTACCTTGTTTGGTTTATTGTGTAGGAATGTAAGATTACTGTGTTTGGCTGGAGGTATATAAAGTTATCTGGAAGTAAAATTTACTAAATTGTTCATATGTTATATTTTCTTTTTAACATGTTAAACTTTCAATATTAACTTAAAAATACATGCACAAAAATTAATAATTATTTTTGTTACACTATCTAAAATTTGTAAAAATTATATATTTATCATATTTAATATAATTATTATATTAACTATTCTTTAAAAGAACCCAACAAGTGGTCTCAGTGGAAAAATAGATGAAGTTCGTCCTAGAAGACCTGGGTTTGATCACTTTGTATATACTACCTTGTAATCACCTTTAGACTATTAAAAAACTATTTTATATTTACTTACCCTAGTTATCCTCTATTAAAATATTTTGTAAATTTTTAAATGCTAGAAATTTAATATGTTCAAAATTTTAATTTTTTTATTACTTGTGACATGTCAAGCAAATTAAAGTAAATAATAAAATAAATCTAAAAGTTGTATAATACTGATAAGAATTTATATAATAAGTTTAACCTACTAAAATATTTTACAAGGTCATAAACATAAAAATAAAATTAAAAACATCAACTCTAAACTTATTAATTTTTAAGCAATATGCTATCGCAACATATAAATTATAAACATCATAAATATAATATTAATAAAAATACATTAAATATTTGTAACACCATTTAAATATTAAATAAAAATATTTAATTAATTTACACCACACATATTTAATCAACTAATTAAATTTTACAAATGATCTATATGAACAAAATCTATTAACATAAGGGTAATATGGTCCAAAGGGGAAGGAATTGACAAATACCTAAGAAATCTAAGGGAATCACATTCCCACCCTTTAATGAAAAACTGCTACTGTTGGGAATGTAAAATTACCCCTTGGAGGGAATGCTCTCCAACCAAACGTGGGTATGTAATTCCGGAAAAGATCATTCCCCCAGGTAATTATCTTTTCCACGAACCAAACGCCCCCTTAGAGTTAATGAGTGAAGTTTAGGGTTTAGGGTTTAAGGTTTATGATATATGATATATGGTTTAGTTTTTAGGCTTTAGAGTTTTGGATTAAGATTTAAAAATTAGGGTTAGAGTGTCATATTTTACAATTCAAACTTTATTTGAATTTTTTTATTCGAGTCGAGTTTTCTAGTTTTGTCCAAAACTAATTGTAATTATTTGTAATATTATAATGCATATTGATTCCAATTTAAAGACTTTCTATATCCATATACGATATACACATATTTCTTCATACTTTCACATGTGACATACATAATATATCAAGCAAAATTACAGACTTGACTCGAACTTAAAAATTGATCAGCTGATTACTAAAAATTTTGAGTTGTTCGAGTTATTCGAAGTTTCATTTTATAACTCAAATTTTATTTGATTTTTTTTATTTGAGTCGAGTTTATGAAATTACGAGTTGAGTTTAAACGAGCCGAATTTTTTGCACCGAGTCAAATAATTTAGTTATTTCGAGTCGAGTTTTTATTTTTTTTTTAAAATTTCACTAAACTTAAATATTTTAAAGTTTTCAATTTCGTTAACTAGTAAAGTAAATAAGGGTCGAAGACGATGTCTCGATGGTGGTTCTGGCGGTGGTCATTAGTTTGGGTTCGGGTGTAGTCCCTCTAATATGATGTTGGTTCTCTCATAGTGGAAGATTGTAGGTTTTACTTGTTGCATATGTCCTTTTAAACTACACTGACAGGTGTTACAACATGGTTGTCGTGGCGCTGTGATTGGATTGCTATGATTTAACGTCTTAGGTTGCCTGTCATCGGTAGCGATCACATGTGCTAGCACGTGGTCGCTAAATATCATTCCTAAACATGGTCGTAGTTGGCTTTATCGTGGATTGCTTTTACTCGTTCGCCTATATGAGGTTCGCATGAGCATGTTGTTATAGTTCGCCCACCATATATGTTTGTAGGCCGTTACTTTTCGACACATGATGGTAAATGTTCGCAGGTACTAATAAATTTATATTTCTAATTTAAAAAAAATATATAAGTAAGCCTTTCAATTTGTTTCGCCAAAATCCTTCGCAAAAGAGAACTCGGTGCTGATAAGTTCTGCAATGTTCTCAGCAATTTAGTAATTTAATAATTTAGCCAATGGTAATGTTACCGTTTAGAATACTAGATTCGCTTTTTATTTTTTATCGAAATTCATCTACAAGTTTAAACTAGTTATCAATCAAATTTTAATTGAGAAAGTGGGACAACTACATAGATGACCATCTAATTATGGAGTTGATATCGAAATAACCACTATATTTAAAATTTTAGCAAATATATCACAAAATTATTTAATTATTTTCCATCAGGCCACCAACCGTTAAAAAAATAACAGAGAGACTGACGTGGTTGTTAAATAAATTGGTATAATTTCACATTTGATCCACGTTATTTACACAATCTATCAATTTGGTCCTACTATTAATTTAATAAAACAATTTAATTATTCAACACTACCTAATTGGAAGACTTTAATTATTTTTATTTAATTTTAATTAATTTCCCCCTCCTGTCATCACCTGATTGGAGAAGGAAAATTTGAAGCATGGAAAATTGCTCTGTGTGGATTCGAACCAACTCCCTTGGAGAAAAAATGGGATGTGCTTGCCACTAAGCCTGACACATTTTTATGGTATGAGGTGCAATATTTAATATATTTCTTAAATACTTGTTAATGCCAAAGAAAAATGAAAGCAAGAAAAATGGCTCTGGGTGGATTCAAACCAACACTGTTGCAGTGAAAGTGAGGTGTGTTTGGCCAAGCATATTTTTATGTTTTGAGGTACAACATTTAATATATGTCTTGGATAGTTGTTAATGCCTGAAAAAATGAAAGGAAAAGAAATGTGATTTTAAGAAAATCGAACATGAAATATTTAATCAAATTAAATAAATCAAAATTATATTAAGTCAATTTAATTAAATTTTGATTTATTTAACTAAATTGATTTAATATAATTTTGATTTTATTAATTTAATTAAATTGATTTAATATAATTTTGATTTATTTAATTGAGTTAGATATTATATGTTCGATTTTCCTAAAACCACATTTTCTTTCCTTTTATTTTTTCGGGCATTAACAAGCATCTAAGACATATATATTAAATGTTGTACCCCAAATCACGAATATATGCTTAGCTTAGTGGCAAGCACACCCTACTTACACTCCAAGGGCTTTGGTTTAAATCCACCCAGGGCCATTTTCCTTGCTTCTATTTTTCAAGGCATTAACAAGTATTTAAGACATATATTATATGTTGTACCTAGGGGTGCTTAACAAGTTGAGCAGCTCGTGAGCTGCACGAACTCGACTCAGGTTGACTCGAACTCGACTCGAGACCTTAACGAGTTAAGTTGAGCAAAGTCTAACTCGACTCGATAAGTTTGCGAGTGGTTCGTTAATTTTTTAAAATATTTGTGGATTGTTACTTTAGTTTTAATATGCTAGTTTGGTGTATTTGTGGATTGTTAGTTTGGAATTTAGACTTTGAAACTGCTTTATACACTCTTTTGATATTTTTTTGGTTAAATTTGTTAATATATGTTAATATCTAGCCTCATATAGTATTGTTAAATTTTATTTTTAGTTAAAAATAAGGTAGTTTTTTTAGTGAGTTTAATGAGCAACGAGTCGAGCTTAACGAGCAGCGAGTCGAGTTGAGCAACAAAATTTTTTAACGAGCACGAGTTGAGCACAATTTTAACGAGCTTAACGAGCAACAAGACGAGTAGAGCAACAAATTTTTTTAACAAGCACGAGTCGAGCAACAATTTTTTTTAACGAGCACGAGTCGAGCACTGTCTAACTCGCGACCGACTCGCTCGATAAGCACCCCTAGTTGTACCCCATATCTAAAAAATGTGCTTGGCTCAGTGCCAAACATGTTCCATTTTCACTCCAAGGGTGCTGGTTTGAATCCACCCAGCGTAATTATTCTTGCTTGGAGGGGAAAATTAATTAGTTAAGATCAAATAAAAATAATTAAACTGTATCACCACCAAATTGATAGATTGTGTAAATAACGTGGACCAAAAGTGTAATTATACCAATTTATTTAACAACCACATCAGTCTCTCCGTTAGCCTGATTGGAACCAATTAAATAGTTTAGTGGTAGATTTACCAACATTAAAAGTATAGTGATCATATCGACACCAACCCTATAATTAGGTGGTCATTTTTGTAGTTTACCCTAAGAAATTTTATAATATAATATTAGAATTTAATTTTTTGTATTATTTGTTTAAGAGTATGTTTAACCTATATTACATATCATAATAATCATTTAATAACTTTGATGTTCATCCTAAGAGACGAGTTCAAATCGTTTTTTCTATAAGGTATATGTACATTGTCAAAGAGTTAAGAATATTTATCAACAAATACTATATTTTAATCACCTTTAAACTATTAAAAAAAACTTTGATTTAACATTAATATCAAAATAAAAACTTTGATTTAACATTAATATCAAAATAAAAACTTTGATTTGACATTTAATAAGAATTACATTGATTATTCAACTCATTTAATAATATCATTGATTTAATCTTTAATAAATTCAATAGACCTTAAACCCTAAACTCAAAAATAACTCTTAAATACCTAAAATCAACAAACACTAAACTCTTAACCCTAAAATATAAACTCTAAAAATACTAAACAGTAAACCCTAAACTCTTAAATAACTTCATACAAGAAAAATAGTATTATTAACGAGTAATCAATGAAATCTTCTTAAATGATATTCTTATTAAATGCTCTTTATTTTATACGTTGCGACGTAGATTAGATAAAACTTTTTGTATTTCGTTACTTTTAAATAATGATGGCAAAAAAAAGTCGAATCCAACAAATTTTGACCCGATTCGATTTGGTAGGGTCGGATTTTTATTGTTGTTGAATTTTCAATTTTTATGTCGGGTCGAGTCGAGTGTTTAAGAAGTTTGAGTCAGGTCGGGTCGAGTTCTGGTTTAGGGAGAAAAATTCTCCGACCTGACCCGTTTATTATAAATATATATTTTATATTTTTATATATATTATAAATTTTTTTATTAATTTTCTTCGGGCGAGTCAGGTTTAATCGGAGTTTTTATTAAAATTTTAGGATTAGGTCGAAATCGGGCTAAAAATCCGCTCCAACCCGCCTAGTTGCCATCCCACTTTTAAACCGGTAAATATAAATGCAAATGTTGCCATCCCTACTTTTAAACCGATAAATATAAAAGCTTTGCAACATTAAATGATTCTTATTAAATGCTCCTCATCTTATTTAATGATCGTGTTTTTAATACAGCTTACAAAGACGACTGCTAATACCACAAAAGGTAGTTCAAAGACGACGAGAACTAAAACCAAACTAAGCAAAAACACTCTGTTTTATCCACCAAGTTTGCCAAATCAGTGGTTTATTAATCCAAAACAAACAGTTTTAGTTTAGACTAAATTGGCTTCATGCATCATTCACTGCTTCTGTTAAGATGATATGTGTTAATTAGGGGTGATAACGAGCCGAGCTGAGCCCGAGCCTGGCCCGGCTCGGCTCGGGCTTGCTGAACTCAGAAATTTAGGCTTGAGCTCGGCTCGAAAACAATACTATTGGGCTCGGCTCGGCTCGAAATGAAAAATTTTGCTATAGTTTTTTTATATAAAAAATTTGTTAAAAATTCTCTTTCATAACTAACACTAAAACGAAATTCAATGACCGGAAAGGGGAAAATGTGCCAAAAATTAGATTAATCCAAATAATGAATAAATATTTTTATAATACAAACACGAAAATACAAAATCAAACAACAACCAACTAAGGAAAGAAAATACAAACACATAATTTATTTTAATGCATGTAGACTCTGAGCCAGTTCACGAGCTTTTCGAGCTGAGCTCGAGTCCGGGTGGCTCGCGAGCCAGTCAGGCTCATTATCACCCCTAGTGTTAATGCAGCTCAAGTGAATAATGTATTCGCATCCATGGTCCACACACTCGAGGGCTAGATCTTGGCAGGGCTTACCACAGTCATTGCATGGAGGGTAGTAATAGATCTTCCTCACAGAAGTGAGAGGCCGTGGATGTTTGTAGTGTGTGTATTTGTTTCCGGAATTGATAAACGGATGCTCTCCGAAAACACATTTGATATGCATAGCTTTGTCACAAGTTTCACAATGGTAAAACCATTGTTTTGGATCTCTTTCTTTTTCACAGATGTCGCAATAATGTCGTAGCGGATAATCGTCATCATCTTGAAAAGTAAGTGTCAAAGAATGTTGATCGCACTTGTGCCAAGCTGTGCGTGGTAATGTAATACATCTCCTACGGACAGCAAATGTGCAATCCTTGCATATGTATGCTCCGTCACGAAAGAAATGACTTTCACCGCAAGCACTGCAATCCCCTCTGTAGTTGTCAACATAGAAGATGAAATGTGGCTTATCTGCTTGATAGGTAAAGCTGTGAGGTACTAAAGCACATCTAAGGCATAAGTGGCAGGAATAATCCATTTTGTAGGAGAAACCACTGCACGTATAGCGACAGTGAGTACAAATGAAAATACCATCTGTGAGAAGACGGAACGGATTTGCCTTAAACCATAACCGACACATCCTCTGTAATTCGGCACAGGTCTTGTGCAAGAAGAAATCACACTGCGAACAATAGTAAAACCAGGAAATGATAGGTAGCACACAACCATTGCAGTATTTATTATCCTTGATCTCGTCTGAGAATACCAGGTTGTGCTTGTGACTAACATGTTCAATCTCCCCTGCTATTACATCATCTCCGACTTTGATCTCCTTGATAACACGAACGATGGAACTCACGGGTTCGTCGGATTCCTCAAATTGGTTCAAGTTTTGCACCTCAACCACATCATACAATGCGTCGTTCTCAATGGAACACTTGACATGGATGATGAAATCGCAACCTGGCCGAGAACAGTAATAACTCCCATGATCGATGTCGACTTTTTTAAAACAGATTTTGCAATCCCAATCTCTGGAATCATGGAGGTCAGTGCGGATGAAAAAGCAATGGGAAATGGGATGGGGATGGAGATTGAGTCGAATGTGGCGAGGCAACGAAACGCAGTCCTTGTGAACCTGAATGTTGCAGGTAGAACAGACATAGGAAACATAAGTCCCTTGGTTGCCACATGCATCACAATCGAAGACCTTATTTGGTCTTAACAACAAAGTGAAAGGGTGATCATGTCGGGATTTGTCTTCAACAATGGGTGGTGGCCAAGCACAACCGGAGTGAATGTTAAGCCGACAAGGGACACAACGATAATAGTATCCAAATAGAATACTGCGTTGGCACAGGTTGCATTCAGGCGAGATTCGGTTGGAAACAACATCCAACACGTCAGCAAGCAAAAGCTGGTGCCGACGGTGGCAAGGATGATTAATTGTTGAGGGAAGTTCAATGCATTGTTTATGGAAGAACTCTCTACATTCAAAACAAGCATACGAAGCATCATCCAAGATTGTGTCTCTACAAATCTCGCAGTAAAAATACCCGAACCGGTTAATGGAAACCAAAGGATGTGGGTGGGCAACATGGACGGTTTCGATGAATTTTCCGCTCGTGCCGCGTCCAAGCAAAGCGCAATTGATATCCAGAAAAAACTCACAAGAAGAGCAACCATAAATAAATCCCTCTACCTTGTTGTAGTTGCGGCAAAAGCTGCAGCAAACTTTTGTTTCCGGATCTTCTGATGGTGGAAGAAGAAGAAGCGGAGGGTGGTGGCGGTGAAAAGGGTGGTCGTCGATCTCCGAGGGCGCCTCTGCACAGCTCTTGTGGAGGTAAAACCTGCACTCCACGCAGCTATAGCTCGGGCCCTGCACCCTTTTGTCGCACCCATAGCAGAAGTAGCTTGGACGGGTGGTGTCTTTGTTGAATAGCAATGGATGGTGATGACTCCTGTGGTGAAGCTCCGCCATGTTTCTTTCTTTTTTTTCGCCTGCGTCTCTCCTCGGTTCCAATTTTTTTCTCACACACAGTGCCAGCTCCATGCTTGGCTCCACCATTTGTAAACTACTCCAGCCAGCCTCCAGGTACTATAAAATTGGTTAAAATAATAAACAGCTCACATGGAAATGGAATCCGAATTAACTTAGTTTCACACAGGCGGAGACGTTAATCAAACAAAAATTATGGTCTCTTTTTAGTGTTTATACTATACACTAACACTAAAAAATAGAGTATAAAGTTATGAGTTAAAAATATAGTTTAGTTTAGGGTTTAAAATTTAAGATTAAGATTTAGAATTTGGGTATATTGCGTTAAGTATACATAAAACACGAGGTTATTACCCAAATATGATCTGTAAATTTTTTTATTCCAATAATGCGGTCCTCATTATTTTATTTCCCAATCTATGATACTTTACTATTCAAAATCAGAAGTCATATGTATTTCACCTCGAATTTGAACAATATTTTCAAAAAAAATATTTAAATATTAAAGTCGGGTGGATTACAATCCGACTTCAAATAGTGTTTTGAACAAGTGGCGTGCATGGGTAGGTACATTTCAATGGAGGAAGACTTGAACCTTATTTTTTTAACATTTTCTGGTAAATTACTGTTCAAAGTCGGGGTGAAATCCATCCGACTTCTAGTCTTGAACAATAAAGTACCATAGATTAGAAAATAAAGTAATGAGGACCACATTACTGGAATAAAAAAAATCTACAGACCATATTTGGGTAATAACCCCCATAAAACATTCGAAAAAAATTGTTCACATTAGGAAAAAAACGTCTTAAAATAGAATATTTAATTAATGAACAAAAATCTTTTACCCCTAATTATGTCTCTTTCTATGTCTCACACTAAAAAATACTAAAATTTTAACTTTAAACTCTAATCTTAATTTTACACCCTAAACCTTAACTTTAAACTCTAAATTCATTTTTTAAGCGGGGACACAAAAAAGGGCATAGTTAGGGGTAGACGATTTCCATCCTTAATTAATCAGTTGCAGTTTCGATTTTTCTCGACTATAATTTATATTAATATCAAAATCTAAAATTTTAAATTCGAAATTTTAAAAGTCAACTCACTCTCGAACACTACATCAAAATAAGTCTTTAGCGGCGTTTTTTTAGCCTTATAGCGGCATTTTAAAGCGCCGCTAAAAACACTCTCGACGCTAAAAAAGCGCCGCAAGAAGTGCCGTTAAAATCAGCGCTAAGAAATCATGTTCTTTAGTGGCGTTTTTAAATAAAAACGTCGCAAAGAGTTGTTATGTATATACAAACGCCGCGAATAATAAAAAGGGTAAACTATACCGTTGACCACCATACTTTAGTTAAAGTATTAAAATGACCACCTTAAAAAAATCGAGTCAATTGACTACCCAAACTATTAAAATGGGATCAATGTGACTACCAGCCGTTAATGGGCTAACGGAAGGTGACGTGGCAGTTAAAAAATTAAAGGTATAATTACACATTTTGTCCTTACTATTTACACATTCTTTCAATTTAGTCCTAATTTTAATCTAATAAATTAATTAGGTGGTGACACGTGTCAACACCTTATTGGAGGAATTTAATTATTTATATTTAATTTAATAAATTTATTTTCATCCCCAATCAAGTGGTGACATTTTCATCCCCAATCAAGTGGTGACATGTGTCACCTGATTGGAGGATGAAAATAAATAGAACATTTGTACCCAAAACGAATCGAACCTGGGTATCCTAGGCAAGCAAGAGACGTCATGGCAAAGCCACTGGGCTAAAGCCATTTTTGTGATACAAAGTGCAAATAATTAATATAATTCATACTTGGTACCACCTGATTGAAGGATGAAAATAAATGGAACAAAATTAGGTATTTGCTCCTAGCGTGAATTGAACCTAGGTATCCTGGGAAAGAAACCACATGGCAAAGCCACTAGGCCAAAGCCATTTTTGTGATATAAAATGCAAATAATTAATATAAGTCATACTTGGTTTTTTTATGCCAAGGAAAAGTAAATAAATGTGGATTAACGAGATTCGAACATGGCACGCTTATAATGCATAAAAACATCTAATTCAATGAAATAAATCTAATAATTAAAATAAAGTTAACAACATTTTGTATATATTTTAAAATATAGTTAGTGCACAATTTAAAATAAAAATAGTTTTAAGAATTTTGTATTTTTAAACTAAATTTAATATATTTTTCGTTTTCGCATTTATTTTATAAGTTCACATATATAATCGTTGAATTGATTTTTTTTAACTTAATTTATAATTTTAATATTTATTAAAAATTTAATTAAATTCCTATATATATATATGAAATTATATTACAACTTTAAAATTTTAAAACTATATTAAATTTATTTAGTGAATACAAACTTACGAACATAATTGAAATGAATTGATATAATTTTAAATTATAATTTAATAATTAGATTTATTTTATTGGATTAGATGTTTTTATGCATTATAAGTGTGTCATGTTCGAATCTCGTTAATCCACATTTATTTACTTTTCCTTGGCATAAAAAAATCAAGTATGACTTATATTAATTATTTGCATTTTATGTCACAAAAATGGCTTTGCCATGCGGTTTCTTTCCCAGGATACCCAGGTTTGATTCACGCTGGGAGCAAATACCCAATTTTGTTCCATTTATTTTCATCCTTCAATCAGGTGGTACCAAGTATGAATTATATTAATTATTTGCACTTTGTATCACAAAAATGGCTTTAGCCTAGTGGCTTTGCCATGCCGTGTCTTGCTTACCCAGGATACCTAGGTTCGATTCACGCTGGGTGCAAAATTAATAAATTTATTTTCATCCCCCAATCAGGTGACATTTTATGCCCCAAAGAGTCACCTTTAGTTCAGCTTCTGACTGAAAAACAATAAATTTTTGGGTAAACTACTTAAATGGCCACCTTACTTTGCAAAAAGTAGCGATATGACCACATTACCTTTTTTCTATGCAATTAAACCATCAAACTATTTAAATGGTATCAATTTGACCACTAGCCGTTAGAGACTAACGGTAGGGTGACGTGGCCAGTTAAAAAAGGGTATAATTGCATATTTAATCTCTGCTATTTACACATTCTTTCAATTTAGTCCTACTTTTAAATTAATAAAATAAATAAATTATTTAATTAAGTGGTGACACGTGTCAACAGCTTATTGGATGACTTTAATTATTTATATTTGATTTTATTAATTTATTTTCCTCCTCCAATCAGGTGGTGACATGTGTCACCACCTGCTTAAACGAGAAAAACGAAATTCAAGCTTTTGCTTGAGAAGGGATTCAAACTTGGATGTTCAAGGAAGAAAGCCAATGGCCTAGCCACTGCACCAGGCACATCTTTGTGCTTTAATTTTCCAAATTAAATATATGTGCCTTACATTTTTTACACACATTCTTTTAATTTAACATATATAATCATCGAATTAATTTCACATATATAACCCTAAATCTTAAACTTTAAACCCTAAACACTAAACCTAGATATTTTAAATTAATTTAACATATATAAACCTTAAACCCTAAACCCTAAATATTTCAAATTAATTTAACATATATAATCATCGAATTAATTTCACATATATAACCCTAAACCTTAAACCCTAAATCCTGAACCCTAGATATTTTAAATTAATTTCACATATATAAACCTTAAACCCTAACCCTAGACCCTAAATATTTCAAATTAATTTCACATATATAAACCTTAAACCCTAAATATTTTAAATTAATTTGAAATATTTAGGGTCTAGGGTTAGGGTTTAAGGTTTTTATATATGAAATTAATTTTAAATATTTACTGTGAAATTAATTTGAAATATTTAGGGTTTAGGGTTTAAGGTTTATATATTTTAAATTAATTTGAAATATATAGTTTGAAATTAATTTGAAATATTTAGGGTTTAGAGTTTAAGGTTTATATATTTTAAATTAATTTGAAATATATAATTTGAAATATTTAGGGTTTATGGTTATAAATTAGTGAACTTAATGTTTAGGGTTTGGGCTTTAAGCTTATAGATGTAAAAACCAAGAAGAGATATATAAAACGTCTGGTGATTTAAAGCATAAAGATGTGCTTGGTGCAGTGGTTAAGCCATTACCTTTCTTCCTTGAACACCCAGGTTTGAATCCCTTCTCAAGCAAAAGCTTGACTTTCGTTTTTCTCCTTCAAACATGTGGTGACACGTGTCACCACCTGATTGGAAGAGAAAAATAAATTAATAAAATCAAATATAAATAATTAAAGTCATCCAATAAGGTGTTGACACGTGTCACCACTTAATTAAATAATTTATTTATTTTAGGCTAAAGGGTTAAATTTGTCCCTGTAGTAATCCGAAATCAGCAATGTTGCCCCCTACTTTTTTTTCTTCATAATTTTGCCCTCAAAGTCAGTCAATTGTAACAATTTTGCCCTTTGACCGACGTTGACCGTTAAAGTGCTGACGTGGCAGTTAACGGTGAAGTCAGTCATGCAATTTTACCCTCAAAGTCATACAATTGCAGCAATTTTACCCTCGGATTATTTAATTTTTGAATAAAATTGCATAAAGAATTTAGTTTTTTGAGTTGAACTTTTACAAATAGAATATATGAAAAACCGATTAACAAATTGGCGTAAATATCATTTGGGTCCCCGGTAATTTTAAAAATAAGCAAAGTGAGAACTCTCACAAAAAATCAAAACATTCTTCAATTTTTTTAAAAATCCATAAACTTAATAAAAATAAAGAAAATATTCAAAAAAATATTGAAAACAAAAACTAATATAAAAATTAAAATATGTTAGAAATTATAAAATAATAAAATATAAATATAAAAATTAAAAAGTATTTAGTATTAAAAAATTGAAGAATTTTACCAATTTTTTTCTGTTTTTTTACGTCAATTTTGATTGTTTTTTATTTATAACTTTATGTTTATATTTTATCATTTGATGAAATTGTTCATTTTTAATACTTTATAAATACTTTTAAAATTTTGTATTTATATTTTTATTATTTTATAATTTCTAATACATTTTATTTTTTATATTGGTTTTTATTTTTAATATTTTTGAATATCTTATTTATTTTTATTAAGTTTATATATTTTTTAAAAATTGAAGAATATTTTTGTGAGAGTTCTCACTTTGTTTATTTTTAAAATTAGCAGGGACCCAAAGGATATTTACACCAATTTTTAATCAATTTTTTATATATTCTATTTGTAAAAGTTCAACTCGAAAAACTAAATAAACCGAGGGCAAAATTGTTGTAATTGTATGACTTTGAGGGCAAAATTGCATGACTGACTTCACCGTTAACTACCACGTCAGCACTTTAACGGTCAACGTCGGTCAAAGGGCAACATTATTACAATTGACTGACTTTGAGGGCAAAATTACGAAGAAAAAAAGTAGGGGCGGCATTTCTGATTTCAAATTACTACATGGGCAAATTTGACCCTTTAGCCTTTATTTTATTAATTTAAAAGTAGGTCTAAATTGAAAGAATGTGTAAATAGCAAGGATTAAATATGCAATTATACCCTTTTTTTAACTGGCCACGTCACCCTGCCGTTAGTCTCTAACGGCTAGTGGTCAAATTGATACCATTTAAATAGTTTAATGGTTTAATTGCTTCGAAAAAAAGTAATGTGGTCGTATCGCTACTTTTTGTAAAGTAAGGTGGCCATTTAAGTAGTTTACCCTAAATTTTTTTGGCAAGGCATGTCTCATCCTCACATAGGTAATGATCTCAGCGAAAATGTATATTTGGCGCACAATTTTCAAAATTTAATTAACTTTACGAGGATAAAAAGAAAAATAAAGAAAGCAAAGAAATATAGAAGTCATCTTGCCTCAAGGTCATCATAGTTCTTGTAATATTCATATTGTCCTGGATGCTGTCTGCATTGGTCAGCGAACAAGCAAAACTAAGCCCACTTGTTTTAAGGTGTATTCCAAAAATCTACACCAGAAAGAGCCGCTAGATAATGAGTTTGTGGCGTTTGTCATTAAAAACACCACTAAAGCACGAGAATTTGTGGCGCTTTCTCACAATGCCGCTACATATCAATTTATTACGACGTTTTTAGTAAAAACGCCACTAAAGGTATATGATTATTGTGGCATTTTAAAAATAAACATCGCAAATTTTATCATTTCTGACGTCTTCCCTAAAAACGCCGCTAAAGCTCTATTATGCTGTAGTGGAAGTTTTTAGAAAATGCTATTTAAATATATTTTTTATATTTTTTAATTGGCTTAAGGGCTCGAGAAGCCCTTGAACTTTCAAAAACATTAATTAAGTCCTTAAAGTTTTTTGCACCCAATGCCACCCTCAAACCCAAAAAAGTAACCAATCCGACCCTTTGATTGACGGATTTCATCGTTGATCGTTACGATGTTGACGTGACAGCTCATGATGCTTAAGTAGCAATCCACATGTGAATGATGCCGTGTCTAAAGGGGCTTAATTGTTTTTGTTAGAAAGTTTGAGGGCTTACTTGATTTTTTAGAAAGTTTGAAGGCTTATTTAATCTTTAATAAAAATAAAATTAAAAAATTATTTAAATTAAATTTGAAAATATTAAAAATATAAAGAAAATTTATAATACTGGAAAAAAAAAAAAAACACTATCAATGAATTTTAAGAAATACAAAGTTACATTTTCTAATATGAAATAATTTTCTTTGACCAAGGAAGTGATTTTACCATAAAAATTGCTTGAATTTACCTATGATACTACTGCTTGGATGCATCGAGCAAGATGAAGTTCATTATTTTTTTTGACAAATCGATGAAGTTCATTGTTTAATCGGATGATTTTTTTTTATTAAAGTCAAGCACCATAGAGTCTTTGTATGTCACAAGAGTGTTTCTTAATTTTTCTTAAACTTAAATTCCATGAAAGCTAGTTTAATCAAATAAAAGGTATGTAACTATATTGTGATATGGGTTTATGGGTTTGCATCATATGTATTAGAATGTACTTTAGATTTTACACAACTTATTAGGTTAGAACATATTTTAATCCTATTTTGTTATTATAATATCATATATTTTTTATTTTTAATAATATTTTTATTTTTAGAATTTTTAATATTTAATTTTAGAATATTTTAATAGTTTTATATTTTTGCTTAAAAGATTAAATAAGCTCTCGAACTTTATAAAAAATCAATTAAACCCTCGAACTTTAAAGATGATCAATTAAGCCCCTCTTCTACATCATCATTTTTTAACGTGGATCGCCACGTCAACACTGTAAACTGTCACATCAGCACCGTCACGGTCAACAACAGATTTCATCGGTCAAAGGGTTAGATTGATTTTTTGGGGTTTGAGGTGGCATTGACTGCAAAAAAAAAAAACTTTAAGGGCTTAATTGATTTAAAAAATAGTGGCTTCTCGAACCCTTAAGCCTTTTGAATTTTAATGTTTAACGGAGCGTGCCATGTGTCACTAATTTCTTTCTAATTTTTATAACTTTGATAAATTATAGTTCGGTGGTCACCTGAGTTGTTTACCCAGCTGACTTTAATAAAATGGATAAATTGCACGTTAAGCTTATCAAAATTTTATTTTTGTTCAATTTAGTCCTAAATTTTTTTATTTAATTAAAAATTTACCCAAATTTCTTTCTAATTTTTATAATTTAGCCTAACATTTTTAATATTATGATATTTGTGTTCAATTTAGTCCTCGAAGTCTTTATTTAACCCAAAAATGACCCCTATTACTTTATAATTTTTATAATTTAGTCCAATAGTTTAAATATAATTTAGTCCTAAAAATCTATATTTAACCTGAAATTAACCCCTATTTCTTTATAATTTCTATAATTTAGTCTAATATTTTTAATACAATCATATTTTTGTTCAATGTAGTCCAAAAATCATTGTTTAACCCGAAATTAACCAAGATTTTTTTCTTCTAATTTTTATAATTTAGTCTAATATTTTAAATATATTATATTTTTGTTCAATTTAGTGCTAAAATATTTATTTAACCCAAACTTAACCTCACTCTCTTTCTGATTTTTTAAATTTAATCCTTTAACACCCCAAAAACCGGTCTAGTCAGAATTAGGTTCCGACGATCTAAAATCCTACATCGGAAAAGCTTAAGCATTGCATTTACATTAAGACTTATGATCGCTTTCATTGATAAAGACCTTAGAGAGTTCAAACTTTTGAGTTTGGATTACCTTTGAAAGGCTAAGATGATGTTTTTGAGCTAGGTGTTTCGATACGATCAGACCCGTACCGAAACGGCCTAGGTAAGACGTTTCGAAACATTTGTAGGTGTTCCGATACGATTTCAACGGTATTAACTAACTTTTGGACTTTTGCTTGACCGTTTCGATACGGTTCCTTTCGTTTCGAAACGGGTCCCCTGTTTCGAATATGTTTGAGGGTAAAATTGAAAAGAAATGATGAGGTGATGACTCACCAGCTTGCTTATCACATTTCCTCACGTGAATGATCAGAAAAGATGACTTATAGCCACCTATATGTCTAATTTGGGAAAGGATAAAGAAAGAATAAATAATATTGTTTTATAGTTTACCTTTGGATAAAGGAAAGCTTCCTATTGGCTTTAAGAAAGGTGGGTAATGATTAGGTTTGAAATTCCCTTAAAATGAACAAAAGAAAGCTCTCATATTTGTTAGCTTCACTGAGAACCATTCTTATCTTTTATCTTTGAAATACTAAGCACACACCTTCATTGTCATCTTCTTCGTCAAGCTCAAGCACACACCTCTCCATTTGTGAACCTTAAGCTTAGGCTTTCCTTGAATTAAGAACACCAAGTCATATCTATCGACCGGGTAAGTGGAAGCCCTAAGTTAATCATCGATTCTCTTGGTTATTAGATGATCAATTTCAAGCTTTAAGATAAGCTTTGACTATAGCTAATGGCTATTCAAGTATCGATGTTGTCATGTTGATTCTAATAATCCCTTATTGCTTTTCCTAGCTCAAGAAGTGGAAAAGACTAATCAATCATCTCCATCGAAAGCTAGGAATAAGGGTATCGCCATCCGAGAGCCTTAAAAGCTTGGATTATCGAGGTGAGTATAGTCGGAGTCTCGAGAGTGGCTAGGTGCCATCTCGAATCATTGTTATTGATTTACTAACCATGATTTTAAGGGATTTGCATGAAGCATTATTGTAAGCCATGTTGGTAAGTTTTGGTAAGTATTGCACCGATTCATTGTTCATAGCATTGCTATCATTGTCATGGAAATCATTGAAGCATTGATATGTAGAATCATTGACATGAGATCACTGTTAATGTCTATTGCTATGACTATATGATTATTGAAATATTGTCAATGAATCATGGATATTGAACTATTGATTATTGGACCTTGGATTCGAAGTATTGGATACAATTGGCATGCCATAGAATTCGTGAGCTCAGTGTACGGGTGGACTACAGTCCTAGGGCTACAGCCTATATTGATTTGGCGAGGCGAAGGTATGTATTGTGTATTGGTCTTATTGGCGATGTCGGCGGGTTGACCATTTATTGATTTGGCGAGGAGGTGGAATTCATGTATCCATATACCATGAATCGATCCAAGGGGACTATTGGTTATTGATATTGTTTTGTTATGAAATCATGATATTGCCATTGATGTCATGATATTATGTTTTATTATGAATAAGGAGTATGCCATGTTCATTACATAATTAATAGGGTAAAGTGCACAGACGATCACTGAATTTTGGTAAAAAAACAAAACAAAATGGTAATCAAACTTTCAAAAATCACAAAATAGCAATTAAACTTTATGTTTTATAACAAAATGGTAACTAGACGTTAAATGTCGTTAAGTGACAGTTATAAACTTTGGTATAATAACACATTTAGTCCTTCGTATTTATACATTCAATCAATTTAGTCCTAATTCGAAACAATTCACTAAATTTAGCTCTCGTTATTTATGCATTCTTTCAATTTGGTCCTTAAAGCAAAATTCCAAAGTATGGTAACATGATAAATAATTACAATTAAATTTTTATAGGAACTCGAAAACTTGACTCGACTCGAATCAAAAAAATTTCTTGTAAAATATGACACGTCAACTCGAATCACTCGAAGTTTTTTTACTCTACTCGATCGAACGCTTATCTCTATCATAAGATATGACGCGTCAACTCGAATAACTCGAAATATTCGAATATTTTAAATCATTTTTTCCTTTTAAATCGAATATTTTTTAAAATAGAATATTCAATATTTTCATATTTAAATCACATCGAATATTTAATAACTACTTTAAATATTCCATTTAATTTAAAAATATTCGATTTAAAAGAAAAAAGATTTAAAATATTCGAATATTTAATAACTATTTTAAATATTTTTCTTTTAAATATTCGAATATTTAATAACTACTATAAATATTTATTAAATATTCGAATATTTTAAATCAATTTTTTCTTGTAAATCGAATATTTTTAAATTAAATTGAATATTTAAAGTAGTTATTAAATATTCGACGTGATTTAAAAGAAAAATGATTTAAAATATTCGAATATTTTGAGTTATTCGAGTTGACGCGTCATATCTTAAGATAGAGGTGAGTATTCGATCGAGTCGAGTCAAGAAATTTCGAGTTATTCGAGTTGACGCATCATATTTTACAACTCAAACTTTATTTGAAATTTTTTCGATTCGATTCGAGTTTTCGAGTTCCTATAAAAATTTAATTAAATATTCAAATATTTTAAATCAATTTTTTCTTTTAAATCGAATATTTTTAAATTAAATTGAATATTTAAAGTAGTTATTAATTATTCGATGTGTTTTGAATATGAAAATATTAAATATTTTATTTTAAAAAATATTCGATTTAAAAGAAAAAATGATTTAAAATATTCAAATATTTTGAGTTGACGCGTCATATCTTAAGATAGAGGTGAGCGTTTGATCGAGTCGAGTCAAAAAAATTTCGAGTTATTCGAGTTTACGCGTCATTTTTTACAACTCAAACTTTATTTGAAATTTTTTCGATTCGATTCGAGTCGAGTTTTTGAGTTCCTATAAAAATTTAATTAAATATTCGAATATTTTAAATCAATTTTTTTTCTTTTAAATCGAATATTTAAAGTTGTTATTAAATAATCGATGTGATTTAAATATGAAAATATTAAATATTCTATTTTAAAAATATTCAATTTAAAAGAAAATATGATTTAAAATATTCGAATATTTCAAGTTATTCGAGTTGTCGTGTCATATCTTAAGATAGAGATGAGCGTTCGTTCGAGTCGAGTCAAAAAGTTTTGAGTTATTCAAGTTGATGCGTCATATTTTACAACTCAAACTTTATTTGAAATTTTTTCGATACGAGTCGAGTCGAGTTTTCGAGTACCTATAAAAATTTAATTGTAATTATTTATCATGTTACCATACTTTGAAATTTTGCTTTAGGACCAAATTGAAAGAATGCATAAATTACGAGGGCTAAATTTAGTGAATTGTTTCGAACTAGGATTAAATTGATTGAATGTATAAATATGAAGGACTAAATGTGTTATTATACCAAATTTTATAACAGTCACTTAACGGCATTTAACGTCTAGTTACCATTTTGTTATAAAACATAAAGTTTAATTGTCATTTTGTATTTTTGAAAGTTTGGTTACCATTTTATTTTTTTTTTACCAAAGTTCAGTGACCGTCTGTGTACTTTACCCTAATTAATATTATGATTATCATTAAAGCAAGTTATATGGCATCCATGTCATCCATTGTTTGTGACTACCTCACTAGGAAAAGTATGCCTAATGCATTCCATTGCATCCATTTCAGGCTAGTCAAGTTTTGGGATCGAGATCGGAGTAGTTGAAGCGTTGCACAAGTCACAATCAAGCTCTAGGTAATGTATATCGCCCCTTTTGAACTCCTAGTTGGTGGGAAGGTCTATGTACAAGTTTGTTAAGTCTCTTTTGATGTGCCTATGTTATGATTAAGTGTTATAAGTAAGATATGTTTAAGATGAGTCTTTTATCTAGTGAGAAATGACTTTAAATGCATGTTTTGGCACTAAAAGGTAAAAACTGGATAAACGGATTCATATGGCTCTAAAATTTGACATACAAATAAAATATATGGTTATAGTGTTGTGTGTAAAGTTTCATTGCAATTGGAACATGTTTGCTAGGTTAAAACGAATAAAAACAAGCAAGAATCTGTCATTACAGGTCAGGCCGTATCGAAACGGGTGATGGCGTTTCGATACAGGTAAGAATAATTAAACCTGAGAAAGAAGGGCGTACCGAAATGGCTTAGGGTCGTACCAAAACATTTTGTCTCTGGAACCTATCGTTTCGATACGGATTCATAGTGTATCGAAACTGGTCAAAGTCAAAGTCAAAGAGAGTCAACCCGTACCGATAGGAGGCTTACATGTATCAATACGGTATGAAGGGAAAAGTCAACAAGGTTGACCATGGTCTACCGTACCGAAACATCCTTGAGCGTTTCGATACATGGTTAGTTAAAACGGTTAAAAGCTTAAACTGAAGGTCTGCATTGTTTACAATTTAGTCACTGTGTTTGAGATGATTAAATTGGATGAGTAAATGATCTCCGATTTGCATGAAAATTTACAGACCTGCTAATGTAGTATTGAACTTCATTGTGGTGTATTCAATTGCATTAAAGGACCTATAATTTAGCAGATTTACAGATTAGTCCCTAAAACTTATAAAAGTTATAAATTAGTCATGAATGGTTAAATGTTGCATCTTTACGAATGAATTGGAGTAAAATGTATATTGGTAATGTTTTGTTTGTATAATATTGATTAAGTGTTGATAATAAGATGAAATTTTATCGCAACAATCATCGTATCGCTCACCGGTGACACGCTTCGACCCGGTTCTCGACCAGGCCGGGAAGGGGGTGTTACAAATCCACTATTTTAAATATGATGATATTTTTATTCAATTTAATCCTAAAAATCTTTATTTAACCTGAAATTGGCTCCGATTTATTTCTATTTTTTTTAATTTAGTCCAATATTTTTAATATGGTGACATTTTTGTTTATTTTAGTCCTAAGAATATTTTTTCGGCAAAACGTCTACCAATATCGACAAGGTTGTTCTAGGGTGAGGCACCCTTAGGCTAAAATGAGGCGGCCCTACAAAAATTCTTACAATCTACACAAACTCTTACCCAAATGGTAAGAATTTAGGTTATAATATAAGAATTTGTGTAGTTAAACAAATTCTTACCCAGTTGATAAGAATTTCGGTTCTTACCTAAACTATTACCCAGTCCTACATAAATTCTTAAAAAAAAAAAAAAATTGTGTACGGACGCATTTTAACCGCACCATAAAGTATCTTACATTAGCATCTCCCAATATCAAGTTAGTTACGTAAAAATATACTTAATTTATGGTATCGGTTTCTGTTCTTGAACGCTTCCTCGTTGACTTATTAATTTCAATATAATTTATAATATATATAACTTTTACGTTGCTTCCATTGACCATTCTCTGCTTAACTCATCTTTAACGTAATGAGTTGGAATTTTTTTTCCTTTGATTTTCTTGCCTACCAAACAAGTAAAATATTAGATTAAAAATACATATTTAAAGAAAGAAACTCAACACTATGTGAGATTTGCGTTAGATAAATTCTGCTGAAACTCAACACCCATAGGTGTCAAAGTCAGGTTTATATTTCAAAGAATTTTTACGGTATTCGATTTTAATCATTGGGAGATAACTACGGATAATCATTCGATCGAGTCAAGTTGTGTTAAAAAATTCTAAGTTAATAGAGTTGATGATTTTTATTTTATAGTTCAAACTTTATTTAAATTAACTTTTTTATGTCTAGTCAAATTATTCAAGTTTATGTTCAAATTTAATTATAAATATTTATAATATTATGATACTAATTGGTTCTAATTTAAACATCTTCTTATAACCATATACGTATATGTTTCTTAATATTTCTTCATATGTGGTATATATATATATATATATCAAGAATAATTGAACGAAACGACTCAAACTTAAAAACCGATCTACTAATTACTAAAATTTTTGAGTTTTTAGAGTCTCGTTTTATAACTTGAACTTTATTTGAATATTTTAGTCGAGTCGAGATTATAAAATTAAAATTTGAGACAAATTGAGATTTTTTCGAATCTAGTCGATTTTTATTCACCATTAGAAAAGATGATAAGATGATAATCTCTCTTTTAGTTGTCCTCTTGGTTCTCCGGGGTTTTGCCCTGACTAAACTGGACCAATCTATGTTACACACTTGATATTGGTGGGTAAGTCTTCCAACGAAAATTTTCTACGTACACCAGAACTTAAACTCGAAACATACTTAAATGATAACAATCTGCTTATCACTTAGAGCAACTTTGTTATAAGATGTTATCCTAACATCGATACTCGTGTACAATTAATAGATAGATCCAAAATTTTCTCACGAAAACCCTCAAATCAACTTTCAATTAGGCTCAAAATATCTAAAAGGGATTGATTAAAATAATAGAAAACCACATCGAATCTGAAGTGGTGCTCACTTGTTTTAAATTGGTTAAAATACTGCAATAATTGAAGTAAACGCTCCAGGTCTTATTTTATTCTTTTCGTCTTGGTACAGACTTGGGTTGACTATGGAAAAAAATAAAGGTTGTTTAGAAAAAATAAAATAAAAATGTGTATACAAAGAAGTTCGACTTCATGAAATAACTTTTCATCCATCCATTTCGGTAAAATTTTCTCGTTATTATTATCCAAGAAAATTTTTAAAATTATTTAGAGAAATAGTCATTTTTTACATAAGAGAATGTTTTTTGTCATAGGTAGGGTGGGAGTTGTCGAAATTACGATTTTGAGACTAAAATTAAAAAAAATTAAAATTAAAAAGACTAAAATGAACATTTACATAAATACTTAAAACCAAACATCATTTTTACTTAAACAAAATTTCCCTTAATCATTAAAATATTTTTATTTGCATTTTAGGGAATAAAATGAAAGAAAATCAAATGATAAGACTAACAAAAAAAATTATTTTAAAACATATTGGTGTTTGAACTATGACTATATTGTAAAACTTTTTTTGGATTAATTGGTGTAACATATCTTGTTACAGTGTTGTCACTTAATATTCTCATAATTATTTTTATTTTATTTTAAAAATTCTTTATAAGTTCTAAGAATTTTAATAAAAATTATAAAAAAATATATAAAAATAGTTTTCTAAAAGTATTAATGATTGATACACTGGCAGTGTAAAAAAAGTTTACACAAACATGTCTATTTTCAAGCCTAAATTCAAAATCTAAATTTCTAACCTTAAACCCCTAAAAATCTAACCACAAACCTTAAATCTTAAACCCTAAATTCTAACCATGAATCCTAAATTCTAAACCCTACAACCTAAACCCCAAACATCTAAACCCTAAACTAAAACCTTAAACCCCTAATTAACCTGCTTATGGAAACTTTGTTTTCCATAGTCAATGTATAGGATAATAATCCTTTCTAAAAATGTATAAATGTCACATGATATACTTGTTGTGTGTCACGTGATAATTTTCAAGAAAAATCGTCAAAAATTGATGGTCAAATTTGGTCAAAGAATCTAATTGATTAAATTTATTGGTTTAATTATTTAATTGTATAAAAAAGGATGAAATTAATTTTTTCCCAAAAATTCAATGACTTCAAACACTCTTGAACCAATATAAAACACTAAACACATACACAAGCTACATATTTACAAAAGGATAAGTCTACCACGTGCGACAAACACTGCTGAACACCATTAATGCTGAACACCGCTGAACACTATTAAATTAATTAGTAAAGATTTAAAATTTTAAGGACCCGTCATACAATTAATAATTATTTTTAAAAATTGAATTAAATTATTATATATATATATATATATATTAAAATTTTATTTTTAATAAGGGTAAACTATATATTTAGTACCTCATATATTTCCGTATTTCTATTGAACCATCATTATTTAAATATTATTTCAATTTGACCCTATTCTTTATAAAAAAATAATTTAACCCTTAACCCTCAACCTAAAACCCTAAACTATTAAACCTTAAACTCTTAAACTTATACCCTAAACCATATACCATTAAAAATAATTTCACCATCATCGATTCAATTCAATTCAATGAATTGTTGAATTCACCTAAAAAATTCAATTAAATTATTTTTTATATATATCAAAATTAATTAAACTCGAATCTCCTAGAATTAACATTATCATCTTATTTGAGATGAAGAGGCCATCACAACTAATTATAATTAAATCAATTCATTGAATTGAATTAATCGATGATGGTATGTTTTGGTGACGTTGATGACGGTGAATTCAATTACGCCTGTTGATGACGTTGGCCCTAGTTTCATTATGAATCATGCTAGACCATTTAGAGGTTTTGGTGGGATGTAGGTATGGATGTAAAAAGCTGACCCGACCTGGAAACCCGACTGAAACCTGCTCGAGTCAGAACTTGATTTGACCCAAAGATTTGATGACCCAAACCTGATCTGTAACCGACTGTTGTTGACCTGAACCCGAATTTGACTTGTTACTGTAGTAACCGAACCTGATCTGCGTCCGACTGAAAATGACCTGAACCCGAATTGGATCTGTTACTGTGGACCTGAAATCCGACCTGCGTCCGACTGAAACGAACCCGACCTGAAATGGACCCGACCTATTTTGAACCCGACCTGTTTTGAACCTGACATGTTTTAAACCCGACCTGTTAAGTGACCCGACCTGTTGTTGACCTGAACTGATAAAATACAAGAAGTTTGTTTGTAACAATATTAGCTCTCGGATCTTATAGCAAAGACATAATTTATCTCACATAAAATACTTTATTTCAATACAAAGGAGAAATCAAGATTGAACATTTGGTGGAATTAAAATATTGAATTTCAAAATTACAAGGACTTAATAAGTATTCAAACTCAAAATTTAGGGACAATACATAGTTTATCTAATAATTATACTTATAGAGACCTAAATTGTTATTAGACCAAAAAATTGAGGACACATGTGAGTTGTGACATGCTCATCCTTCTTTTAGTTCAACCATGTTTAATTAAATCTAAAGAAACTATACCAAAAGTCAGCACAAAAAAAACCAAAACTTAAATAATTTAAACCCTAAGCATCTAATTAAGGAAGGGCCTAAAGGGTGATTAACCCTTAAATAACAAATTAGGCATCTCTCTTTTCAATTCAGAAAAAAAACCCACCCCAATCAATTTTCACTCAATTTGGCGGCATCCCTCCCCATCAATTTTCCCCCCAATTTGGCTGCACAAACTTTTCTCCCTAAATTAAAAACTAAAGTATTTTTAAATTTTAACTATCCCCTAAATTAAAAACTAAAGTATTTTTAATTTTTAACTTTCCCCCTAATTAATTTTTTTAATAAAATAAATTTTTAATTTAATGATCATAATTAATAAAATAATTTAAATTTTAAATAATTTATTTTTAATTCATCCATCACAAGTTATTAATTTAATAAAATTTTTAAGTTATTAACGCCACAAATAATTTATATTAAATGAGTTAGTACTAAGCATACTAAATTATTTAATAAAATTTAAAACTTAGAAGCGTGAAATGAATATTTAAATACAATCTTTTTTATACATATATATTAAATTGATTATATATGTATATTTAATAGAAATATTATTTAACACTTTAAATTGATTTAAAAATTTAACAGTTAATATTTTACATTTATCAACACTTTAAATTCATCAAATTATAGACCCTAAACCCTAACCTTAAACCTTAAACTCTAAACTATAATATATATAAGTATGTATATATCTATCAATGTATGAACTCTAAACCCTTGATGAGTTTTACCTTAAACCCTAAACTCTAAACATTAAACCTTAAATCCTAAACCATAATGTATGTAAGTATATATGTATATACATATCAATGTCTAAAGCCTAAACCCTTAATGAAGTTTTCCCTAAACCTTAAACCCTTAAATCCACAACCTAAACCCATAAACCATAAACTCTAAACCCTAAACCCTAGTGTATGTAAATATGTTTGTATCTATCAATGTATGAACCCTAAACCTTTTAATGAGTTATCACTACACCCTAAACCCTAGACAATTAACCATAAACCCTAAACCATAATATATATAAGTATGTATGTATGTAGCTATCAATGTATGAGCCCTAAACCCTTGATGAATTTCTCCCTAAACCTTAAACACTAAACACTACACATAAACCCTAAACCCTAATGTATGTATGTATATACATATCAATGTCTAAACCCTAAACACTTAAATGAAGTTTTCATAAAACTCTAAACTCTATACCATATACCCTAAACCCTTAAATCCACAACATAAACCCTTAAAACATAAACTCTAAACCTTAAACCCTAATGTATATAAATATGTTTGTATCTATCAATGTATGAACCCTAAACCCTTGATAAGTTTTCGCTACACCCTAAACTCTAAACCTTAAACCTTAAACCATAATGTATGTAAGTATGCATATATGTAGCTATCAATGTATGAGCCCTAAACCCTTAATGTATTTTACCCTAAACCCTAAACCCTAATGTATGTATGTAAATGTACCTATAAATGTATGAACCCTAAACTCATATTCATTATTATTTTTAATCCGTCCAATATTTTATAATTTTAATTTGATATTTTCATCAGACCCTAAAACTTTATTTTTATTCCAAATTGACCCACATTTATTTTCTTAATTTGTCCAATGTTTTATTATTTTAATTTAATATTTTCTTCATTCTAGTCCCTTAACTTTATTTTAATTCCGTATTGACCCTTGTATATATTTTAATTCATCATGTTTTATAATTTTAATTTGAAATTTTGTTTATTCTAGACCCTAAAACTTTATTTTTATTTTAAATTGACCTCTACTTATTGTTTTTTTAATTACTCTAATTTTTATACTTTTAATTTGATATTTTTGTTCATTATAGTCCCCAAAACTTTATTATTATTCCAAATTGACCCCCTTTCCTTGTTTTCTTTTAAATTTGTCTAATGTTTTATAATTTTAATTTGATATTTTTGTTCATTATAATCTGTGAAAGTTTATTTTTAATCCAAATTGACCCATTTTCAGTCCAAATTGACCCCTTTTTCATTATTTTTTTTAATTACTCCAATGTTTTATAATTTTAATTTGATATGACTTTAAATAATTAACTCAAAATCAATGACGATTGACGAAGGCCAACCTAAAGTCTATTAACTACTTATACGGTTGTACCGAACTCAAACTCAATACGAATTCCAATTCCAAAAATACCCCGACCTGAAACTACCCGACCTGAAATGCACCCGACTTGAAATGCAACCGACCTGAAATGAACCCGACCTGAAATGTACCCGACCTGAAATAGACCCGACCTGAAATGGACCCGACCTAAAACGAACCCGACCTGAAACGGACCCGACCTGAAATGGACCCGACCTGAAATGGACCCGCCATGAAGTGTATCCGAACCCGAATTAACTTGTCAATTATCTGCTTCGGACCCAACCCGTTTTGACCCGACCTGAAATGGACCCGACCTGAAATAAACACGACCTAAAATGGACCCGCACCCGACCCGAGTCGTGTCAAAACAGAAAAATGAACTGAAATGACTTGTATCCGATTTTACCCGACCTGACAGTACCCGACCTGAAACCCATCCGATTACCTGTTTTTACATCCCTAGATGTAGGGAGGCACGAGTTTTGACGATGTGAGTACAAATACACACATGCACGTACACTAACAAATCAAATATATGCGTACATGCTCAATGATCGAAACTTAAAATCTAAAGTTTTAATGGCGAAATTATTTTTAATGGTATATGATTTAGGGTATAAGTTTAAGAGTTTAAGGGTTTAAGGTTTAATAGTTTAGGGTTTTAGGTTGAGGGTTAAGGGTTAAATTATTTTTTTATAAAGAATAGGGTCAAATTGAAATAATATTTAAATAATGAGGGTTCAATAGAAATACGAAAATAGATGAGGTACTAAATATATAGTTTACCCTTATTAAAAAAATAAAATTTTAATATATAAAAATAATTTAATTGAATTTTTTAAAATAATTATTAATTGTATGATGGGTCCTTGAAATTTTAAATCTTTATTAATTAATTTAATAGTGTTCAGCGGTGTTCAACATTAGTGGTGTTCAGCGGTGTTCGTCGCACATTATAGAATTTACCTTTACAAAATTAAATTTCAATCTTCATTTATTTTTCTTCCAATAAAGAAAATCTTCATTTATTCACAAGCGGTCTTTAAAGTTATCACATGTTTCTTTTTTAAGCTTAACCTCTAATCCTTAAATTCTAAACCCTAAACTTTTAATTTTAAATTTAAAAAATATTCCTAATGTTAAAATCTAACTACAAACACTCAACCCCCAACATAAACCTAGTCTTTAAACCCTATAAAACATGTACTTGTGGAAAATAAATTTTCACAATCAGTACATAAAATATTTCTCCATATATTAATTATGTAAACGAAGTTTTTGTGCTCGCATAATATTCGAGTTTAATTAAAAAGAGAAAAAAACCCTTAAATTTGATAGAATCATTAATAACTCGAACAAATTAAATCAAGTTTTTATTTCTAAGAAAAAGAAACTAAAAGAGAAAAAAAATACACCAAAACCAAATGAAAGAGAAACAAAAGATACATACGAGTTTTTCATGGATTACTTTTGTAGCTCGGCCTTTTCTAGAGGGACCTTTTTTTTTGGATTAATAAGAAGAAGTAACGTCACATGCCTCGTTAAAACCCCCCTAAACCTAAATGTGGGAAAAGAGTACATGTGTTGTTACGTACAAAACATTAACAGAGAAAACAAGCAAAGAAAACTAAGCCGACAAACTCCTATCTTCAAGCACCAAATCCACCACTTTCAGGGGGGATGAACCCAAGTCTTTCCACTAAAGGACCAATCAAAAGCTAGCGATGCCATCTTATCCGCAACCCTATTAGATGCCCGAGGAACATATTGTATTGTCAAGTCCCAATCACGCCTCACAATGTCTATAATCCGGTGAAATAAACTATGACCACCAATCGTGTTCGTTTTACCATTGAGCATGTCCGCAACCATAGTACTATCCGTCTCAAAATCTACCATGCGGCAACCATAATCCCATGCATGCCGAAGAGCCTCGTAGGCCGCCCGCACATGAGGACTGAACAGCGTCCGATGCACCGCCCAAAGCCAAATACCCAAGACCCCGTATCATCCCTTATAGCGCCACCAATCGCCGCAACTTGCAGTGGCCCCCTAACCGATCCGTCGGCATTGACCTTCAGCCTCCCTCTCGCCGGATATTGCCATGCAACCAAGCCAGCATTTCTCCCATTCACGCGGCTGCTCCCAGCAGCAGGTGCCGAAGCTGCTGCTATGCAGTCATCACGTATGCGAGCAGCAACCACCACCAAGTCCCTAATTCCAACGGCATTGTCGCCCATGACTCTATTGCAGCGGTTTTTCCAAATCAACCAAATGACAATGGCGAACATAATAGACCACTCCAGCTCCAGCTGTAACCCCCTCGTCCCGCTCTGGTCGGATGACCGATCCGAGTAGGCCACACGGGGAAAACCGAAGCGAAACCCGTTAAGGCTTCCCCTCGGTTAACGACCCAGAATTTTTTTTTTATTTTATCTTGTCTATAGGCATAATTTAATCCCATGTAACGCACGGCAGCGGAAAACACAAACAATGTATCATACACCGACCAACCAAAACATTAAACAGCTCATTTTAGTCCTTTACAGCAGGCCGTTTCGAAACGCCCTTAGGGTGTTCCGAAACGCCTTGACTTAGTCAACAGGCCAGGGTCAACCATAGGGTGACCGTTTCGAAACAGGGGTGACCCGTATTGGAACGACCCTAACGGTCAACTTCTCGTGGTCAACGATATTTGACCGTTTCGAAACATCTAAAGCCCGTTTCGGAACGCCTTTATCTCGTCAATTTCTCAAAATTCCAGTAGCAAAAATGTTCCGAAACGACCCCCATCCGTTTCGAAACGGCAGGCCATTTGCAAAGGGACCGTATCGGAACAAGGCGACCCGTTCCGAAACGCCTCCTGTCTGCAGATTCGTTTTGGCTGTTTTAAGGCACAAGGGTGCCCCAAAACACCACCAAAACACACATCAACCTTAAAACACATAAACCTAAGGCAACCCAACAATAATAGCACGCTTTAACAAGATTAGGACGAGTCTAAACACTAAGATAAGACTTCACAATTCATGCATTCATACAACATCATTCAAGCATAAAGGCAACCTCCAAGGCACATGGCTAACATTCAAAATAAGCAATTTAGGCATGAGTTACAATTCAACATGGCAACACAAACCATACAAAAGCAAGATATCAAGGAGTCTAAACAAGCTCCTAAACGACTAACAACTATCCATCAAACTAACACATGTCCCATTGCTCAAACTATTACATGTTTAACATTTAAAAGTCATACTTGATGTACTCAAGTCAACAACCACACTTGGAGGCCCTCCACTTGCTCGAGCAACCCGCGAACTAAGGATCTGTAATGTTGAACAAAGAAAGCGTAAGCAATGATGCTTAGTGAGGGTAAGCTCTAAAAACAAACCTCAACGTTGCAGGGTCCGAGCACGATCTAGCCAAGGTAGAACACAAACATACCAAGGATCCACAAGAGCCATAAGATAAAGATGCATGAGCAATATACTATATAAATGACATGATCATAAGCTCAACTCCACAACACATGTAATCACATTCAAGTATCCTATTAAAGATCATAAACCTCAACACATTGATATACTTATCAAACAACATTGGCACCTAGCTATGACCCGAATACGCGGATAGACATATTGGAACTCACATCCAACAACCACATTACCTCACGGTGGGATTACACTCATCACCGGTCTCGCGGAGGGGATTCCACTCATCCTCACGCCCCGTGGATGGGATTCCACTCATCACCGACTATGTTTAAATACAATTTCCGGGCGAACCGGTACTCCTCCTTGGTGACTCAACGCCACCAAGGCCACGCGCGACTTTTGACTCATGTGTACACACTAACATCCTAATGATCGATCATTTGTATTCAAGTATACTAGTGCCAACATTTACCCATTTCACATTACTCATTCCAATCATTTCCGTGCTTAGCACGTACTCACCAACAACCATCATCATGCATGTCTCAAGCATCACAAGTTATATCTCATCTCACATGTATAATACAATATACATAGGCCTTCACATCACATTTCATACGAGACATACACAACCACATAAATGAGTTCATCCAAAGGCTCTAGATCAAGCTTAGGATTAGGCTACCACCCTAATCCTAACTCTAGGTGGGTCTACCAAGCCCAACCTAGTCCATATACTCGAACCAACTATTTTAAAACCATTTAAAACAATTAACCACTCACCTAAGCTTCCAAGCTCAAAGACCAAGCAAGCAACCGTCTTCAAATTCCCGGATTCACTTCCGATGCTTCACCGATGCCCAAACTCGATTCTAATCAATCCCAAACATAATTAAAACATCCACAATCAAAAGCTCATCATCGGAACTAACCCGGAATAACATTTTCAAGCATTCAACACCCAAAACAAGTCCAAAAACAGAATTTTCGAGCAGCCCACAAAACCCACTGAAATCTTCCATTTCAAGCATCCAAACAACCATCAAATACACCCAAAGCAACCCTCATATATCATACTAGCACCAGCCCTCAAAATCCAACATTAAACAACCCCAAAAACCACTTTAAAACCCTCCAAAAACCCCCTTGAAACCCAATTCCGAAAATCATTATAAAACCTTATAAAAATTAGATATATTGGACCTTTTGAACAACAAATGACTCATCTATCATTACCAAATCAAAAGCTCAACTTAAAGTTAACAAAGTTAACATTTTTAATTTCAAACTCTAAAACTTCATAATACAAAAACAAGAGTTTTAATGAAAACTATGGGTATGAGCATGTAGAGGGAAGTGAGGACAAGCTAGAAACATGTTTACCTCTCAAAAATCACCAAGGATGTGAGTGTATGGTGATGGAATAGTGAACCCCCAAGGAGAGAAGAAGGAAACGCTGGGTTTGAAAGAGGGAGGGGAAGAAGATGAGAAAGGTGGGTGTTTTATTTGACATGTGTTATATTTTAAAGCTCAAAAGACTTGTTTACCCTTAATGAAATGGGACATTTACAAGGAAGGTAAATCCATGGCTAAATGGAGTTTAATCTTAAAACATGGTCAACCCAAATTAATTAATTTGAACACAAAAACCCTTAATATTATTTAAATTATAAACCGAGCCCAAATAATATTAAAATATTATTTTCACCTAACCCCTAAACCCGGGTGTTACACCAGCGACCAATTACGTAGCGTGCCGGTAATGTTACCCCAAAACCAAGTCTCAAACGGTAAGGAAAAGAACTCCTGCACCCGATTCGGGTATAACATCTTAGTCCAATGGCTCCATGCCCGCGGACACGAGCGTAGCACATGCTCTAAATCTTCCACCACTCCATCGCACACACTGCAATCACTATTTACTGTCAAATGACGACGACCCCTTTCTACGTTCGTCAAGATTCTCCCATGAGCCACCAACCATAAAAAGGTTCGAATGCGTTGGGGAACTCTAAGCTTCCAAATGCAAGACCATGCCCTCAGATTACCTGTCACCATACCACTACCCAACGCCCTATAAGCCGACGCTGTCGAGAATTTTCGTGACTGCTCCCATTTCCACGCTGCCTGGTCCGAACCAAAAGCAGCGTACGGCGGTGCAACAGCCCGGATCTGCTGTATCGCTGCTTCCGGCAGCACACCCGTAAGCTTACCCCAATCCCACTCTCCATTCACGCCTATCCATGCCGCCACTGGTGTACTCCTAGGCGGGTCTCCACCAATGCACCGTTCAACCAACACACCATCACCATCCAACCAATGATCATACCAGAAGTTAGTGTTCCAGCCATCGCGTATATTCCAGCATATTCCACTACGAACCATGTCCCAAATTTGGCTTAAACCTCGCCATAACCGGGAACACCCCATCCGATAAATATTCTGAGGGATAGATACATCCCACTTATATTTGTGGCGAAGCACCTGAACCCAAAGCTTATTCTGATCAGTAATTAAACGATATCCCACCTTCATAAGAAGAGCTTGATTATGACGTCCAAGTTGCCGCAGACCAAGACCCCCCTCTTTGATATCCGACGAAATAACATTCCAGCGAACCAACGGTATACCCTTGGAACCACACGGTGAACCCCAGATAAACCTTCGGATAAGACGCTCTATAGCCTCACAAACACCCTTCGGAAGCCAAGCCGTTTGCATAACATAAGTGGGGATAGCCTGAAGAACTGTTTTAGCCAAAGTAATACGACCAGCTAGTGACAACGTGCGCGCCGCCCATCCAGATAGACGACTTTCAACCTTATCAATGAGGAACCTGTAGGTAGCGGATGTGACCCGTTTATGCAACAACGGAACCCCTAGATACATTCCCAAATCATCAACAAGCTTAAAGCCCCCAAACCCGGCCAAAGCCAAACCCCTATCCTTGCTACAGTTCCTGGAAAAATAAATGGTGGTCTTTGCGGTACTTACCCGATGCCCTGAACAAGCACAAAAAATGTCTAATGTCTCTTTCAACACCCGCATCTGACTCAGATTCGCTTCAGCAAAGAGAACCAAGTCGTCAGCAAAAAAGAGATGGGATATACCAGGCCCATGTTTCGACAACGTAATACTCTTCCAGACCCTTTTTTCTTTTATGGTGCCCAATTCTTTTCTTTTTGTGTTGATTAATTAATTAATTAACTTGCAATTATCCCCAATTGTTTTCTAACATCTTTTACAAATGAGTAAAAAAATTAAATATATTTAATATATATATATATATATATTAGAACCAGAGACGAAACCATGTGTAATGTGAGGAGGGTAGTAAATTATGACTTCGAATTTTGAATTTATCAGATAAATTAAATATTATCTTCTAATATTTTAGATTCAATTGTCTTTTAGGTCATCTTAATTTTGAAACTAGGTAGATTAGATTCAAGCCCTTTTGGTACAATTGTTTTTAGGTCCTTTTAGTTTTGAAACTATGCAAATTAAGTTCTGGTCTATCATTTTTCAGTTTACATATTTTTTGGTCCATTTCTATTTCAAAATTAAGCAAATTTGATCTTAACCCCCCCCCCCCCTCCATTTTTATTTTAACAATTAGACAATGACCATCATTTTACCCCCTATTTATATTTGCCCTATGTAACACCCGTGTTTTGGGGTTAGGAGTTATCCGGGTTTATAATTCGAGTCAATAAAATTAAATTAAAATAAATTCAACCTAAAATGTGGTGTAATTGAACTTTAATAAAAAGGGAAGGGCTTATGTTGTAATTTGCCCAAAAGCTTTTAAAAAAAAAGATGACAACTTTTTAATTGTCATCTTCTCCCCTTTTCCCACTAATTCCAACGTGAAACCCCTTTCCCCATCTTCAAAACTCTCCTAACTTTCAAGCTACTATTCCCTTTGATTTCTTCATCAATTCAAGGGGCTTTTGAAAGGTAATCACATATTTGAACTCTCCTTTCCATTTCCTATTCATACATTGTCTTAGATTTTAAAAATATGAACTTTTGAAAATTAGGGTTTATATCAAGTTCGGATTTTTAAGGGGGTTTTTCATTTGGTTTTGATAAATTGAGTTGGGGTTTTGCTTAATCATGTTAAAATGCACATTATATGTTAATTTGGGTGGATTTTGATGGATTCCCGAAATTGGGTAAAAATGGGTTTTTTGGAGGGTTTTGGGTGATTTTTGGGGGTTGTTTTAGGTGAAAATTGATAGCCCAAAGGTAGTGCTATGGTTAGGGGTTGATTTGGGATTGTTTGTGGGTGCTATGGATGTTGGAAATATGGTTTTTGGACATGGTTTAGGGGCTGCCCGAATTTGATAAAAATGGGGTTTGATCATGGGTTGCAACATGATAAATTCCAATTGAATTGTGTTCCGAGTTGGTATTTTGATGTTGGGCTGATTTGGAATTGTTTGAATTGTGTTTGAGGTTGTTTGGAAGCGGGAATTTGTGTTGGAGAAGCCTCGGGAAGAAATCCGGAAATTTGAGGGAGATTGCTTGCTTGGCTTGGAGCTTGGAAGCTTAGGTGAGTGGTTAAATATTTTCAAAATGGTTTTGAGTATTTGGTTCAAGCATGTGAACCTAGGATGGGCTTGGTAAACCCACCTAGAGTTGGGATTAGAATGGTAGCCTAATCCCAAGCTTTGATTAGAGACTTTGGTTGCACTTTTTTATCGGTTGTATATGCCTCGTATTAAATTATGATGGTGTTGATTATGTATATGTTGTATACATGTATGTTGAGGCGTGTTTGATGCATTGTTATATGCATGTTGATGATAGAAATGATATGGTTATACACATGTGTAAAATATAATGCGGCATGGTTGTTAATGATGTATATGTGGTGTTGACATGTGATATGATGTTATGAGGTGGTTTCATGATCCGAGGATCATGGTGAGTACATGCTAGGCATGGAATTGTGGTTTGTGCATGGCGGTAAGTCATGGTGAGTACGTGCTAAGCACGGAAGTGTTATGAATTGATATTATGAATGGTTAATGAAATGTGTAGTATTGGCACTAGTATGCTTGGGTACAAATGATCGATCATTAGGATGTTAGTGTGTACACATGAGTCAAAAGTCGCGCGTGGCCTTGGTGGCGTTGAGTCACCAAGGAGGAGTACGGGTTCGCCCGGAAATTGTATTTATATTAGTCGGTGATGAGTGGAATCCCATCGACGGGGCGTGAGGATGAGTGGAATCCCCTCCGCGTGAGATGAGGCGTGAGGATGAGTGGAATCCCCTCCGCGTGAACGGTGATGAGTGGAATCCCACCGTCAGGTAATGGTTGAGTTGTTGGATGTGAGTTCCAACGGTTATCCGCGTATTCGAGTCATAGCTAGGTGCCAATACAGATTGTAGTTCATATTGCCAATTTGTGGTTAATTTGTGAGCCAATGTGTTTTGGGAGGTGTTGCTAACATGGCTTAATATATGTGATTACATATGTTGTGGATTTAAACATGTTGAGCATGACATGATATTGAATATATGTTCATGCATCATCTATATTTATGGCTCGCGTGGATCGGAGGTAAGATCATGCATTTTATCTTGGTTGTAGCTCGTGCTTGGACCCTGCATTGTCGAGGTTTGTTTTTAAAGAGCTTACCCTCACTAAGCTTTTATGCTTACGCTCTCTTTTGTTCGACAATGCAGATCAATAGCTTGAGGGTGGCAAGGGCAAGGAAAGGCCTCCAAGTGTTGCTTACGGTTGGCTCAAGTATGATGTTTAAATTTAAAGATTGTAATAGTAAAGCAATGGGGTAGGTATTGTTGGGTTGAGTTTGATGTATGTCTATGGATGACTTGATTTGTAAGCATGAGGTATCTTGCCATATGCTTGTATGATGGATGGCTTATGGATGCTTAAGTTGCTTGAATGGCTTCTAAACTTATTTGAAATGTATGATGCTTATCGGTTCTTTTTAATGTCTTCAAGCATGCTCGTATGAAAGGCTCTACATGTGTAATTTGCTATGTATGAAGGACTGTCTAAATCCATGCTTGTATGTGTTTGAGTATGTTAAATCTAGGATGTATGTTTCTAGACTTTGTCTGAATGATGATTGTATGAATGCATGATGTGGGTTGTTGCCATAGTGATAGACATGTCTAATTAATGTTGAAGCATGCTAAAATAGTTGTTATACCTTAAGATGTTTTGTCTTGAAGTTGCTTGGTGGTTTGTTGGTGTTTTGGGGCATCCTTGTGCCTCAAAACAGCCCAGAAAAGTCTGTAGACAGTGGGTGTTTCAGAACGGGTCCCCGTGTTCCGAAACGGCCCCTGTGTAGATGGCCTGCCGTTTCGAAACGGATGAGGGTCGTTCCGGAACGTTTTCGCTACTGGAATTTTGAGAAATTGGCGAGATGAAGCCGTTCCAAAACGGGCCTCTGAGGTTCCGAAACGGTCAAATCTCGTTGACTACGAGATATTAACCGTCGAGGTCGTTCCGATACGGGTCTCCCCTGTTTCGGAACGGTCACCTTGTGGTTGACCCAGGCCCGTTGACTAGGTCAAGGCGTTTCGGAACATCCTATAGGTGTTTCGAAACGGCCTGCTGTAATAAGGTAAAATGGATTGTTTCCCCTTTTGATGGTCGGTGAATGTTTCGTTGCTTGTGCCTTCCGCTGTTGTGCTCCACATAGGAATTAAATATGTATCTAGATAAGACTAATGATAAAAGAAATTTTCTGGGTCGTTAACCGAGGGGAAACCTTAACGGGTTTCGCTTCGGTTTTCCCCGTGTGGCCCACTTGGACCGGTCATCCGACCAGACCGGGACGAGGGGGTTACATTTGTTGGTATCAGAGCCTAAGGTTTCCGAGACCTTGGGCAGGTAAGTGAGGTAAGTTTAAGTTTTGAATTGATATGCACGGTGTTTGCTTGCTTTGTAAGTATGATTGCTTGTATGACAAGTATGTTGATTGTTGGTTTAAAAGCATGTTGATCGTTACCCGTGTATGCTGTGATGTGTGATTGTTTGATTGAGAATGCATGTTGTTTGATCGTACGCATTTGTTTGCTTGTTTAGTAAGTATGCCTTGTTATATGCTTGGTTGAGCATGTATGTGTGTTGACTTGTTTGAAATATGTTGAGTAGAGTCCCATTGCTTCTATTACATCGGAAAAAGGATTTTAAGTGAGGGAAATCATACTTGAGCCACTTGGACCTTTCCTTTGCTAACCCAACTTGTATGTTAAATTGTTGATTGATTTATTGCTTTTAGTAAGCTTAGGGCCAATGTGTGGGCCGTGAATCGGTAAGTGGAAGTTGTGGTTTTGAAAATATGGATGATGTGGAGGAAGTTCTTTACTATAGTTAGGGGAGTATGGTTGTACCGGAGTTGAGGTACAATTTGTTCGCTCGAGTCCGCGTGCTTGTGAGTTGATTCTTGTTGGTGAAGGGACGACTTGACTGATTCTGGTATTAGTTGGTAAAAAGAAGTGAAGACCTATGAGTGGGAGTCAGGTGGTATCTATGTTATAGTGGATAAGCCCTTGGTACAGTTTTGAGTTTGTCTCTTTTGATTGGTTCTGAGTTCGTACTTCCGTATGTTGTTAACAAGCATGCAAGTTTGAATGTGCTCGATGAGGTAGGTATGAGTACCTTAGTTCTTTTGGCGAGATCTAGGTAGGGGTATCGTGTGAGTAATCTAAATTTCAGAAGTGTTAGTGGTGACCGTTGGGGTTCAGCCTATGATTTCGATGCAAGACAACCGATCAGTATCCGTGAATGAGAACCGATTTGTGTGTTTGGGGCCAGTGTGCGTCTGGGTGGTTTTCCAGTATGGTTGTCTGTGTGTGCCCAGAACTGCGTTTTTGAAGTTTTGAAATGCTCTACGAATAGTCTAGAAGAGTCGGATTTTGTTGAAGAATCAGTCTGAAAACAAGAGGACCGAATACTATCAGTTGTGTACTTGTGAAGTTACAATTTTTGCAGAATCGTCCGTTTGTGAGAGCGTGCAAGGATTTTGATGTATCTCTGTTGAGATTTTTGACTTAGGGACGCATGTGACTAGACCTTTTTGGGAGATAGTAGTGGTCAGAAAGATGTACAGAAGATGTTTGTTGGTGGTTCAGAGTTACTAGTTTCTGGTAGATGTGAAGTGATTGTCTTCCTACAGTTTCGGTGTGCCTTTTTGACAAGGCTTGGCTTGAAGAGCAAGTAGTTAGTGTATACGTTGAGACAAAGAAAGAGTTGACTTGAAGTTGCAAGATTTATGTGTGACTGTAGTGGTAGGTGAGGAGGTGAACTTCTTGTTGAATGTTGATCCAGATTTAGAGGTCAAAGATTGATTGAGTTTAGTTGACAGGCTTGCTTAGTAATTGTGATGAATTTGATTTTGAATGAAGACTAGACCGCATAATGTTAGGATAGTTTGTGTTTTCTTTTCCTAGAAGTGTTTGGAAGAATTGTCGGCTTATCTCTTGTCTAGAGAGGAAGAGTTTGATATTGAGACTGACTTCGAGTTTACTCCTATTTTGACTGCTCCATATCTTATGATTTCCGGAAGAATTGAGAATGTTGAAGAATCAACTTCGAGATTTGTTAGACCTTAGACTCATTAGGCCTAGTGCATCATCTCAGAGTTCTACAGTGTAATTTGGGAAGAAGAAAGAGTGACAGTGCGAGAATGTGTTCAGTTTACATACAGTCGAAACAAGTGTCAATGATTAGTTGGTCAGTAGTGTATGCTTCAGCCTTTCGAAGATTAATTTGAGATCCGTTTACTACCAGTTGAAAGTGAGGAAATTTGAAGTACCGAAGACAACTTTTGAGGCAAGATGTGACCGTTTTGAGTTCCGAGTTATGCTGTTTTGTTGGACTAGTGTGTTGGTTACTTTTATAGAGATGTTGAACAGAATATTTTCCAAAGCTTCCTGATCAGTTTGTAGTAGTCCTCATAGATGATACACGAGTATATTCAAGTACCGAAGAAGACCGTGGCAAGCTTTAGAGTTAGTATTGTAGATTCTATTAGAGGGTCAGTTGTATGCCAAGTTGAGCCAACGTGAACTCCGAGTTAATGAAGATGTTCTACTAGGACATGTAGTTCAGCCGAGTGTGTTAGAGAAAATCCCAAGTAGGCAGAAGAAGATGTGAGTTGGAAGAAATCGAAGACTGTGACAGATATCTATAGTTCCTAGGTCTAGCCTTGTTACTCTCAGAGAATTGTAAATAGTGTTTGAAGATAGTTGCTCCAGTGACAGATTGCTATAGAATAATGTTCAGTCGTGTGGTTAGATGCGAGACAATGAGCCCTTGAGAAATAGAAGGAAACTTTGATGAAAGCTTCGACCTTGAATCAACTTATGTCAGAGAAAGAGTCGTGAACCACAGCGATGCATTACATGTAGAGTTAGGTTGTGTACTTATGCAAGACAGAAGATTGTGGCTTGTTCAGCAAGATAGTTGGAAGACCGTGAGAAGAGTTATTCGATATGAGACATAGAGTTACTTACAGTTGTATTTGCTTCGAAGACTTAGAGACAAAGCTTGTAAAGTAAGAAATGCACAGTGTGTACGTACATATTATCAGAACTTGAGTTGTTAGACAACTTAGGAAGGGTTGAAACTTGAACAACATGAGTAGTTAGAATTGCTTGAAGACTGTGATCTCAAGATTGAGTACTATCTGAAGAGAGTCTACGTAGCAACCGAGCTCCGAGTTGTATTTGCTGTTAGATTAGTAGTTGAGTTACGAGTTGCAATTGCCGAATTCCGTATATCAAATGATAGTAGTTTTGTGGCCGAGTTTCGGGTTGAGGCTACTTTGAGTCAGAATGTTTGAAAAGAAACATTTGCAAGACAGATTCTTGGCACCTCACGTGCGAGGCAGAGTAGAAGGAAGACCTTCTGGATACAGTTTCAGAGATGATAGAGTTTTGCACTTCAGAGACAGAATAGTTGTACCGATTGACATAGTGTTTCGAGACGTATTGTTTTGGCCGAAGCACAATATAGTTCATCTGTATTGCATCTGAGTAGTATGAAGACGTATTGTGGGTTGAAGATGAATGCTTCTGATTTGAGTGGATGAATAATGTGGTTCAGTATGAGAGTGGGTATGTAAATTGCCAGCGTGTCAAGACCGAGCTTCAGCTCCTTCTATTTGTTACATCCGTGGAAGGTTCATAATGGAAGCGAGTAATAGAGACTCGAGATTTCAACTAGAATAATTTCGAAGACGTCTGCATAGTGTTTGGTTAATTGATGAAGACAGAGGATCAGTCAGAGAAAGTTGTGAGTCAAGTGTTCAAGCAGTATTGTATGAGTTTGTGAATCGGGCTAGTTCTGTTGTTATCTGTTACGGTTACCACCAGAGTTAGAAAGGGGTTTGAGATGTGTTCCGTGTATCCATGATTCAGAAATGTGAGTTAGATCTGTTCCGTGCTATGTTTGTTGAAGAGATTGAGTTGAGTTTGAAATTGGCATGCCTTGAAGAACCAGTTGAGATCATAGTGTAAGATAGCAAGTGTTGCGTGGTAAGTCTTTCGAGTTGGTTAGTATGTTGTGGTGAGAGAGGAATGCGTGGAGGTGCATGTTTCAGTGGCTCTCAGTGATCGATGAATTTCGGGGACGAAATTTCCTTAAGTGGGGGAGAGTTGTAACACCCGTGTTTTGGGGTTAGGAGTTATCCGGGTTTATAATTCGAGTCAATAAAATTAAATTAAAATAAATTCAACCTAAAATGTGGTGTAATTGAACTTTAATAAAAAGGGAAGGGCTTATGTTGTAATTTGCCCAAAAGCTTTTAAAAAAAAAGATGACAACTTTTTAATTGTCATCTTCTCCCCTTTTCCCACTAATTCCAACGTGAAACCCCTTTCCCCATCTTCAAAACTCTCCTAACTTTCAAGCTACTATTCCCTTTGATTTCTTCATCAATTCAAGGGGCTTTTGAAAGGTAATCACATATTTGAACTCTCCTTTCCATTTCCTATTCATACATTGTCTTAGATTTTAAAAATATGAACTTTTGAAAATTAGGGTTTATATCAAGTTCGGATTTTTAAGGGGGTTTTTCATTTGGTTTTGATAAATTGAGTTGGGGTTTTGCTTAATCATGTTAAAATGCACATTATATGTTAATTTGGGTGGATTTTGATGGATTCCCGAAATTGGGTAAAAATGGGTTTTTTAGAGGGTTTTGGGTGATTTTTGGGGGTTGTTTTAGGTGAAAATTGATAGCCCAAAGGTAGTGCTATGGTTAGGGGTTGATTTGGGATTGTTTGTGGGTGCTATGGATGTTGGAAATATGGTTTTTGGACATGGTTTAGGGGCTGCCCGAATTTGATAAAAATGGGGTTTGATCATGGGTTGCAACATGATAAATTCCAATTGAATTGTGTTCCGAGTTGGTATTTTGATGTTGGGCTGATTTGGAATTGTTTGAATTGTGTTTGAGGTTGTTTGGAAGCGGGAATTTGTGTTGGAGAAGCCTCGGGAAGAAATCCGGAAATTTGAGGGAGGTTGCTTGCTTGGCTTGGAGCTTGGAAGCTTAGGTGAGTGGTTAAATATTTTCAAAATGGTTTTGAGTATTTGGTTCAAGCATGTGAACCTAGGATGGGCTTGGTAAACCCACCTAGAGTTGGGATTAGAATGGTAGCCTAATCCCAAGCTTTGATTAGAGACTTTGGTTGCACTTTTTTATCGGTTGTATATGCCTCGTATTAAATTATGATGGTGTTGATTATGTATATGTTGTATACATGTATGTTGAGGCGTGTTTGATGCATTGTTATATGCATGTTGATGATAGAAATGATATGGTTATACACATGTGTAAAATATAATGCGGCATGGTTGTTAATGATGTATATGTGGTGTTGACATGTGATATGATGTTATGAGGTGGTTTCATGATCCGAGGATCATGGTGAGTACATGCTAGGCATGGAATTGTGGTTTGTGCATGGCGGTAAGTCATGGTGAGTACGTGCTAAGCACGGAAGTGTTATGAATTGATATTATGAATGGTTAATGAAATGTGTAGTATTGGCACTAGTATGCTTGGGTACAAATGATCGATCATTAGGATGTTAGTGTGTACACATGAGTCAAAAGTCGCGCGTGGCCTTGGTGGCGTTGAGTCACCAAGGAGGAGTACGGGTTCGCCCGGAAATTGTATTTATATTAGTCGGTGATGAGTGGAATCCCATCGACGGGGCGTGAGGATGAGTGGAATCCCCTCCGCGTGAGATGAGGCGTGAGGATGAGTGGAATCCCCTCCGCGTGAACGGTGATGAGTGGAATCCCACCGTCAGGTAATGGTTGAGTTGTTGGATGTGAGTTCCAACGGTTATCCGCGTATTCGAGTCATAGCTAGGTGCCAATACAGATTGTAGTTCATATTGCCAATTTGTGGTTAATTTGTGAGCCAATGTGTTTTGGGAGGTGTTGCTAACATGGCTTAATATATGTGATTACATATGTTGTGGATTTAAACATGTTGAGCATGACATGATATTGAATATATGTTCATGCATCATCTATATTTATGGCTCGCGTGGATCGGAGGTAAGATCATGCATTTTATCTTGGTTGTAGCTCGTGCTTGGACCCTGCATTGTCGAGGTTTGTTTTTAAAGAGCTTACCCTCACTAAGCTTTTATGCTTACGCTCTCTTTTGTTCGACAATGCAGATCAATAGCTTGAGGGTGGCAAGGGCAAGGAAAGGCCTCCAAGTGTTGCTTACGGTTGGCTCAAGTATGATGTTTAAATTTAAAGATTGTAATAGTAAAGCAATGGGGTAGGTATTGTTGGGTTGAGTTTGATGTATGTCTATGGATGACTTGATTTGTAAGCATGAGGTATCTTGCCATATGCTTGTATGATGGATGGCTTATGGATGCTTAAGTTGCTTGAATGGCTTCTAAACTTATTTGAAATGTATGATGCTTATCGGTTCTTTTTAATGTCTTCAAGCATGCTCGTATGAAAGGCTCTACATGTGTAATTTGCTATGTATGAAGGACTGTCTAAATCCATGCTTGTATGTGTTTGAGTATGTTAAATCTAGGATGTATGTTTCTAGACTTTGTCTGAATGATGATTGTATGAATGCATGATGTGGGTTGTTGCCATAGTGATAGACATGTCTAATTAATGTTGAAGCATGCTAAAATAGTTGTTATACCTTAAGATGTTTTGTCTTGAAGTTGCTTGGTGGTTTGTTGGTGTTTTGGGGCATCCTTGTGCCTCAAAACAGCCCAGAAAAGTCTGCAGACAGTGGGTGTTTCGGAACGGGTCCCCGTGTTCCGAAACGGCCCCTGTGTAGATGGCCTGCCGTTTCGAAACGGATGAGGGTCGTTCCGGAACGTTTTCGCTACTGGAATTTTGAGAAATTGGCGAGATGAAGCCGTTCCAAAACGGGCCTCTGAGGTTCCGAAACGGTCAAATCTCGTTGACTACGAGATATTGACCGTCGAGGTCGTTCCGATACGGGTCTCCCCTGTTTCGGAACGGTCACCTTGTGGTTAACCCAGGCCCGTTGACTAGGTCAAGGCGTTTCGGAACACCCTATAGGTGTTTCGAAACGGCCTGCTGTAATAAGGTAAAATGGATTGTTTCCCCTTTTGATGGTCGGTGAATGTTTCGTTGCTTGTGCCTTCCGCTGTGCTGCTCCACATAGGAATTAAATATGTATCTAGATAAGACTAATGATAAAAGAAATTTTCTGGGTCGTTAACCGAGGGGAAACCTTAACGGGTTTCGCTTCGATTTTCCCCGTGTGGCCCACTTGGACCGGTCATCCGACCAGACCGGGACGAGGGGGTTACACCCTACCTGAAGTTTTATCATGACTTTGTCCATGTAAATGGCTAAAAAGATTAATTAGATTTCGTAAATAATTTAGGGTTATATTTTGACACACAAGTTGTGTAAAAAAAATACACCATCCCTTTATAAAATTTAAAACTTAAATCCTAAACCCTAGCACCCTAAAACCTAAAACCTTAAACTCTAATCTAAAATTCTAAACTCAAAATTAAAAGATTTATATAAACTTTAGTTTACTCAAGCTTGTGTATCAAATTAAATGTTGATGGCGCAGTAGGTGATAGTCAGGGTATGGCTTCTATTGGTGGTGTTTATCGAAATGAGAAGGGCGAATGGCTATATGGGTTGGGTCGAAGCATAGTGATTTGCTCGGTTCTTATGGCCGAGCTATGGGCGATGTTTGATGGTTTATTACATGCATGGGATGTTGGCTATCGCAAAGTGGTTATGGAGACGGATAATATGCAAGTAGTTGACATTTGCCATGGTAAGTCCAAGGCGTTAGAAGGCTCGGCGCTGGTGGCTAATTTACAGAATGTTTTTATGGGCCAATGGGAGGTGCAGGTCGTTAGGATTCCGCGTGGTGCCAATGCGGTGGCTGATCGGTTAGCTGCCATGATGCGTGGTCTTCTGGTGGGGGCTCCACATTTTGCTGTTCCACCCGGGGAAGTGATTCCTTTATTACAACAGGATGTGGGAGTGAGTTAAGGTTGTAGGTTGGTTTTTGTTTCCTTTGTTGCCGAGCTAGTCTAGAATGTTTTATGTAAGCACGTAACTTTTTTTCATAAAAAAAGTATTTTCCAATGATTTATGTATATATATAGATAATACAATTCTAAGTAAAAAAGTACAATACTTATAATGTGATGTATTAATCATATTTAAATTTACCGTATCAATTATTTTTAAACATATAATATGGTATTTATTATTATTTTTATATTCATTAAACGGTTAAAGTATAGTAGAAGTCCCTCTACTATACTTAGAAGTTCATTTTAGTCCCTCTACTATAAAAAGGAATATTTTAGTCTTTGTACTCTACATTTTTTATTAGTCTAAAGGTGATTACAAGGTAGTGTCTGTTCGTAGATATTCTTAACCCTTTGACAATATACATCTTGCAGACATTGAGATTGAACATGTGTCCCATGTTCGCTTTTTTATTTTGAATTATCAAAATTCATCGAAAAGTTTAAATTAGTTATCAAACAAGTTTTACTTTATTTAAGAATTTTATATTATAATATTGGAATTTAATTTTTTTTGTTTGGTTTTTGTCTTTAATTTTAGAGTTAACAATCGCAAGTTTCAAGACATTTGGTCTCAGTTGACCTCTTCTAAGGTAGAAAAACACTCGAACAACATGTTCATATACCGTAAAAGAAAGCAATACAGCTTACAAGACCAGCGTTAATACCACAAAAAGTAATACAAAGACGACGAAACCTAAAACCAAACAGTGCAAAACCACTCTGTTTTACCACACCAACATTGCCAAATCAGTGGTTTAACACAAAACAAACAATATATTTGCACCCACGGCGTACACAGTCAACAGCTAGATCTTGACAGGGCATACAGCATACTACACTCATTGCATGGAGCCTGGAGGGTAGTAATAGATCTTCCTCACAACGTATTCGTATTTGCTTCCGGGAACACATTCGATATGCATAGCTTTGTCACAAGTGATAAAACCATTTCTGTGATCCCTTTCTTCTTCACAGATGTCAATGAAACGCACTTCTTATGAACTTGAATGCTGCATGCAGAACAAATATAGCAATGGATGGTGATGGGTCATGTGGTGAAGCTCCGCCATGTTTCTTTTGTCCCTGCGTCTCTCCTCTGGCTTGGTTCCACCTTTTGTAATCTTACTCTACCCAGCCTCCAAATATTATAAAATTCGTTAAAATATATTAAACAACTCACGTGGAAATGGATTCCGAAATAACTTACTTTCACACAGCCAACTTGAGCATGACTGCCGGCTAATTCTTTTTGTTTGTTTAAGTAGAGATATGATTGCATTCTCTTGATAGAATTTAAACTCCAAGTCACTTCCTCCTTGTCTATAATTTATATTGTAAATCGTCGTCGTCGTTCAGTACCAAATTTTACCAGTTGTTTCGTCTCTTGTCTTAATTTTGAATTTGACCTCCATTTTGTCGGAAAGTATCACAGAGTCCACGAATCGAACAAAAATCTTTCAGTTTCTCTCTCGCCGATCTCCCTCCTCCGCCGTCAGATGGAAACTATTTCTCAGTATATTGCTTTCCTCGTGCCAATGAAGCTTTCCACCATTCAAATCTTGAAGAAATTTATTCATTCTTCGATAAATAGATTCTGCTAAAAAATTAACTGAAAAATGATAAAAAAAAAGTTTAATGTTTAAATTTTAATGAATAAATTAAACGTTTTAAAATTTTAATAACCAAAATAAGTTTGTGAGTAAAATTCAATGATAATTTACTTAATTTACCCTTTATATTAACATCAAAATTCAAATTTGTAAATTCAAAATTTTAAAAGTCAACTCACTCTTCTACTTTTCAGAAAATGACACATTAATATTTATTTTTTGTCAAAGCAAATTAAGACTGACTATCGTTTCAAAAAAAAATTAAGACTTACTAATTTCTATATAATTAAATCTTATATTATAATTAGAGGCGGCAATTTGGTCGTTTTGGGTCTATCTAGAATCGGTTTAGATTCGGTTCGAGTCTAATTCGGGTCTGTGATGAGTCGGATTCGGTTCGAGTATTGGATTGGGTCAAAATCGGATTGGTTATTTTTGGGTCGGGTCAATATCGGATCGGTCGCTTTCGGTTCGGGTCAAAATCGGGTTGTTCGGGTCGCTTTCGGTTCGGGTCAAAATCGGGTCGTTCTGGTCAATTTCGGGTCGGGTCAACATTTGAATTTTCGGGCCAATTCGGTTTGAGTTGGATTTAGGGTTTGAGGATCAGTATTTATGATTTAGTTTAAAGTTATTGGTGTATGAGATTAATTCTGATTCAACTTGTTAATCTATGCATTTAAATTTGATTAAATATTTAAATCAAAGTTTCATGTATTCATATCAAAATTTTATGTATAATTATATTAAATCAAAGTTTTTTATAATAATAATAATAATAATAATAATAATAATAATAATGTCTGAAATGAATTAATTTATTAAACTTAGGATCTAATTGAGCTAACTAAAATCTAGAAGCATAAATTACGGACATAATTAAAATAATTCTAAAACTAAATGAGAAATTTTAATTAAATTAACTTAAATTGAAACTCAATTAAATAGACAATTGGTAAAAATAAAGAGGAAAAAGACAAAATTTTGGAGGGAAACAAGTCACTATTTTTTTAAGCTAGATTGAAGAAAAAAAAGACAATTGGTAAAAATAGAGAGAGAAATTACAAAATTTTGAAGGAAAATAAGTCACAAATTATTTAAGCTAGAGATTAATTACATTTTAGGTCATGTTGCATTTAAAATGTTACATTTTAGTACTAATATTCAACTTTAAGTTTTAGTTTAATTTAATTTAGTTAGAAGTATCCCACAGTTTAGACTTCGGATATAGAAATCTCCTCCCCGTAGTGATATTTAGTCTCTAAAAATTTACTTTTGGTCGAAATTAACTAATTTTTGTAATTTAGTCGATTAATTTAATATAATGATATTTTTGTTCATTTTAATTTCTAAGATTTAAATTTTAGCCATGACATAAAATGTTATTATACAACTTTGACAAGAGCAATGGTCTCTTCCATGGTATAGTACAAAAAGGTAATAAAACATACTTCATTTTATTATTTATTATATTGTTAAAAATAGATAATATTAAAAATAAATTATTCATTTATTTTATCTTAATTTTCGGGTTAAAATTGGGTCAATATTCGGTTCGGGTAGCATTCGGTTCGGGTCAAATCGGTTCGGGTCTATTTCGGTTTAACAAAAAATTTCGGGTCGGTTTCAGTTCAATTCGATTTATTTCAGGTCAATTTCGAATTATTGTGTTCGGGTCAAAATCGAGTCTCAGTTTAAGTAATTCAGTTCGGTTTCAGATCTCGGTTCAAGTTTGTCTAGGTCTAATTATAATCCATATAAACTTTTACGTTGCTTCCATTGACCATCCTCTGCTTAACTCATCATTAACGTAATGAGTTGGAATCTTTTTTCCCTTTCATTTTCTTGTCTACCAAACAAGTAAAATATTAGATTAAAATTATCTATTTAACGAAATAAACTCAACAGTGTGTGAGATTGGCGTAGATAATTCAGTTGAAACTCAACACTCATAGGTGTGAAAGTCAGGTTTATATTACAAAGAATTTTTACGGTATTCGATTTTAAGCATTGAGACATAACTAGAGATAAGTATTCGAGTTGAGTTAAAAAATTTGTGTTAATCGAGTTTACGAGTGTTATTTTATATCTCAATTTTTATTTTTTTTAAAATAAGTCGAGTTGAATTGTTTAAGTTTATGTTTAATTTAATTATAAATATTTATAATATTATGATACTAATTGATTCTAATTTAAACGACTTCTTATAATCATATACAGTATACATATATGTTACTTAATATTTTCACATATATGCATATATATAAGGAAGAATTGAGAGAATCAACTCAAATTTAAAAACCGATTCACTAATTAGTAAAATTTTTGAGTTTTTCGAGTCTCGATTTTATAACTCAAATTTTATTTGAATTTTTTAGTCGAGTCGAGAATATAAAATTACAAATTGAGACAAATTGAGATTTTTTCGAATCGGGTCAAATTTTATTCACCATTAGACAAGATATAAGATGTTAATCTCTTTTGTGGTTGCCCTCCTAGTTCCCAGGTTTTTCCTAACTAATTCGAACCGATCCACATTGCACATCCGACTTTGGTGGGTGAGCCCTCTAGCGGAAATCTTTTACATATACAAGACTAGGGGTGTTCAAAATCAGGTACCCGGTTCTTCGAGTAGCACATTTGTTTGCCCGTGTCCCGACCATAATTATCGAGTACCCGTTAGCGTGTACTCGGTTCACATTATTTATTTATTTATTTATTTTTAAAATTCTAAAATTAAAAATCACATAATAAACACATAAAATTTAAAAATTCATAATACATAACTCAAACACAAATATTAGTGATTTGGAGTTAATATTAGTAATTTGGAGTTAGTTTTAGAGGTGACAAATGGGTCAGTCGGTTCGGGTCATTTCAGTTTCAATTATTTCGGGTCTGATGTCATTCTGTTTAGATTTGGTTCGGTTTTATTGTGCTTCGGGTCATTTCGGGTCAGTTGATTTTCGGTTCAGTTTGGTTTGGTTCGGTTCGAGCCTATTTCGGGTTAACGGGAGATCGGTCAATTTTAATCAAGTTTTTAGGTTGCTCAATTTTTTACACCCTTTATATGACTTTATAAAGCTAATATATTTGACTTTTGGGTGAATTGTGTGGTTGTTCATATCTCATCTTTCTTTATTTCTATTAATATCTTTTATTTAGTTCGGGTTGTCTTCGGTTCGGGTCTATCGGTTCGGGTCTATTTCGGTTCAACTAAAAATCGGTTTATTTTCGGTTCGGTTTCGGGTCAAATTTTAGGTCATCATGTTTGGTTCAGTTTCGGGTAAATCGGTTTAAGTCTCGGGTCAAGTTTGTCAGGTCTAGTTAGTTTTAAGATTGAAATATATATATATATATATATATTAGAGTTTATCATCAAAAGTAAACATTAAAGATATTAATCTCGTTTTTCCCTCCAAATCTTGTATTAACAAATTAATATAAAAAATTTAAAAAAATTAATTTTTTTATATAGAATCGGCTTCCTTGCATCAAACGGATAACAAGAACAACATGAAAAGAGAATACAAGAGAGGGAAAGAAACACAAGAAACAAAAAACACACCAAACTCAGAAACAACACGCACATCACATAAACAACGACAAACAACGTCACAAAACAAAACACAGGAAGATGCTCTCCCGAGAAACACACTGGAAAGGGAAACCAAACCATAGCAACACAAACAAGAGAAAAGAGGCTTTCAAGCCAAACGAAAATCGATGCATAAACCAGACTACCAGAGCCAGCGGGTCATCATCACTGCATGTCCGTCCGGGGGTCATCGGAGCATAAAATGGAGAGAAGTAATGCAGGCAGAAGGGTCATCAGCAACCAAATCTTCAAGATCTAAAGATGCGAAGGGCGATGAACGAAAATACAGAACCGAGCCGGAGATCCACGCAACCAACTTTTAAAACGACAGAGAACAACTTCAGCCGACATCGAGAGCTGAAGCAAGCTCGTCGAGGCCAAGGGGAAAGGAAACAACGAGCCGAGAAAAGAAAACCCTCCCTTTTCTCATCCGGACCCATCAATCCACCTCACAAAGGGCTCGAAACAGAGCCATAGCCTTCAGAGAGCGCTCTCTCCCGAACAAGCAAATCAGGTGTTGTGAAACACCAAACGAAAAAAGAGAAGAGAAGTCAAAACATAAAAAGAGAAAAAAATAACAAAAAAACATAAGGCGAGAGGCCAATCGTCAAAAGGACAGCGGTCAACCATCGCTAGGGTTACCAAAGAAAGGGAAGTTTAGAGAGAAACGAGAGAGAGGGAATATGACAGTTAGCTCTCGACAGTTTGAAAATTTTAATATTTAAAAGTACATAATACAAATATAGGAAGAATTTAATGATTTAAATTTAATTTTAGGGTTAAAATAAGAAACTAAAATAAAAATATAATTTAAAATTAATGTATATATATATATATATTAAAAGTATCGGGTCGGGTCAGAAACTCGATTACAAAAAAAATTCAGCCCAACTACCAGGGAAAAATCCAGGGTCGGGTACAGGTAATTTTTTTTAAAAGAAATACCTGGGTTTTTAAGGTTCGGATTGGCGGATCGAATTAACTAGGTCGATTATTTTTAAACACCCATACACAACACCTCAAACTCGAAATATACTTAAGCAATAACATACTATTTACCAATTAGATCAACTCGTCATTGATGAGATATTATATCAACTTCGATATTCGTGTATAAATAATAGATAGATCCAAAATTCTCGCATGGATACGTGGATAACCCCCAAATCAACTTTTAGTTAGACTAAAAAAAGGATTAATTAAAATAGGTTAAACTACATAAATGACTACCATACTATTAAAAACGTCGTGATTTAATCACTTTACTTTTTTCGAAGCAATTAAACCACCATACTATTAAATTGGATGCAATGTGACCACCAGCCGTTAGAGGTTAACGGCATGGTGATGTGGCAGTTAAAAAAATAGAGGTATAATTACACATTTGGTCCTTGTTACTTATACATTCTATCAATTTAGTTCTAATTTTAATTTAATAAAATAAATTAATTATTTAATTAGGTGGTGACACGTGTCGCCGTCTTATTGGAGGACTTTAATTACTTTTATTTAATTTAATTAATTAATTTTCCACTTGTCACCAAATTGGAGGAAGAAAATAAAAGCAAGGAACTTCTTGCTCTTGGTAGGATTCAAATCATGGTTGCCTTAGATGAAAGCATGTAAGCTTACCACTAGGCCAAGTAGATCTTTGTGATGTATGGTACAAAACCTAAACTTTAAGAGATAAAAAACTCGAAGGAGCTTGTTTTTGCTTGCTTGCATATATATATACACTGTTGAGCTGATTGATTCAGTTTATCTGTTTATTTCCCTTGCCCCATCAACAATCCTCTGATTTCGGTTATTTTCAATCATATTTTACTTACAGATTCTGTAATATTAGTAAATAATTGGTGGAAGTATTCATGCATTCTGCAAATATAGCCACTTGAACGCTCTAATTGTTTCAGTCAATGTGTAGGGTGAGGATACTATTATGATATGGAACTTGGTGCTGCTGAGAGTGTTGATCTTCCCTGTTACAACACCATTAAGGTAAATGTTTACTGCTTTAACCAGATTTTGGACCATGTTTCTTTGTATTACAATGAAGAATTAGGGAAAATACTGAATATTTTTCATTGAAAAACATAACTGATACATCATGAGTTTATATAGAAGTTAAATGGTCTAACTGTGTATCTAACTATTGTAACCACCTGAAACTAACTAAGAATTTTGTCATGCTCTGGAGTTACTTCCATTTCTTCTGTTTTGATAAAATGGTATTGTACCATAAGGTTTCATTTTGCCACCAGACAAATTTTATGTTTGTTTATTTCACAGTCGCCAACCGATGCAGGTACACCAGTTAATGTGCTTAGAGCTGAAGAAACTGGTTAATAGCATTTCACACATGTTTTCAGCTCTTGAGTCAGCTCGGCCACGATGCACACGAGGAATGCATGCATTATGCTTATTGCAATCAGCATTGGATAAAGCTAATTTACTAATCCAGCACTGTTCTGAATCCAGCAAACTCTACTTGGTAATTAAATTTTACTTTTCTATTCATAAAAGAAGTAAAATATGTGCATGAAAGGATTAAGCTGACAACTTTGCATAAAAAATGTGGCACCATTCTCTGTAAAATTTGGAAATAAAATGGAAGCGCAAGAACGTGGAAAAAGAATGGTGTTTGGGGAGAGGAAAAATTGCATATCTCTTCCATTGGAGTCTTTTATCTGTTAAAGTTTAAGTTTTGTACCATGCATCACAAAGATCCACTTGGCCTAGTGGTAAGCTTACATGCCTTCATCCAAGGCAAATCTGGTTTGAATCCTACTAGGAGCAAGATGTTTCTTGCTTTTATTTTCTTCCTCCAATATGGTGACACGTGTCACCACCTGATTGGAGGTGGAAATTAATTAAATTAAATAAAAATAATTAAAGTCCTCTAATAAGATGGCGACATGTGTCACCACCTAATTAAATAATTAATTTATTTTATTAAATTAAAATTAAGACCAAATTGATAGAATGTATAAATAACGAGGACCAAATATGTAATTATACCCCTATTTTTTTAACTGTCACGTCACCATGTCGTTAACCTCTAACGGCTGGTGGTCACATTGCATCCAACTTAATAGTATGATGGTTTAATTGCTTCGGAAAAAAGTAAGGTGATCAAATCGCGACTTTTCTAATAGTATAGTGGTCATTTATGTAGTTTACCCATTAAAATAAGGGTAAACTACACAGTTGACCACCGAACTATGGGGTTGGTGTCAAAATGACCACTATATTATTTTTCGTCGTAAATGCACCACACAACTATTTAAATGGTGCCACGTTAGCCACACGCCGTTAAAAAAATGAAAAAGTTGACGGAACTGTTAAAAAAATTGGTATAATTACACATTTGGTCCTCTATATTTATACAATATATTAATTTAGTCCTAATTTTAATCTAATAAAATAAATTAATTATTCAATAAGACGGTGACACGTGTCACCACCTGATTGGAGGTGGAAAAATGAAAGGAACAAAATCGCCCCTACCAGGATTCGAACTCAAAACCTCTAGGTAAAGAGGCTATGTGCTTGCCACTGAACCAAGCACACTTTTATGCTATGAGGTCATTAATATATGTATTTAATGATTGTTAATGCCCAGAAAATTAAAGAGAAGAAAATGCAATTACAAGGATTCAAACCAAGGACCTCATGGTCTAAAGCACATGTGCTTGCCACTACACCACATGTATTTCTTGTGATATAAAGTACAACATTTAATATATGTCTTATATAGATTTTAATGCTTGAGAAAAGGAATGGAATGTGGTTTTAAGAAATTCGAATGTAATATTTTTATGATCCATAAAAAAATTTAACCCAATTAAATAAATCTAATAACTAAATTAAAGTTAACATTATTAAATTGTGTTTGTGAGTTTGAATTCGCTAAATGAATTTAATATAATTTGGAGTAGTTTAAGATAATTATATATAATAATTTAATTAAATTTTTAATAAATATTAAAATTATTAATTAAGTAAAAAAATCAATTCAACGATTATATACGTGGAATTATAAAAATAAATCTAAAATTGAAAAATATATTAAATTTAGTTTAAAATATAAAAATTTTAAAATGATATTTATATTGAAAATAATATTAATTTTTTTTTATTTTAAATCGTGCACTAACTATAGTTTAAAATATATACAAAATAATGTTAACTTTAATTTAGTTATTAGATTTATTTAATTGGGTTAGATTTTTTTATGGATCATAAAAATATTACATTCGAATTTCTTAAAACCACATTTCATTCCTTTTCTCAAGCATTAAAATCTATACAAGATATATATTAAATGTTGTACTTTATATCACAAGAAATACACTTGGTGTAGTGGCAAGCACATGTGCTTTCAACCATGAGGTCCTTGGTTTGAATCCTTGCAATTACATTTTCTTCTCTTTAATTTTTCTGGGCATTAACAATCATTAAATACATATATTAATGACCCCATAACACAAAAGTGTGTTTGGTTCAGTGGCAAGCACACGTGTCACCATCTTATTGAATAATTAATTTATTTTATTAGATTAAAATTAGGATTAAATTGATATATTGTATAAATATAGAGGACCAAATGTGTAATTATACCAATTTTTTAACAGTTCCATCAACTTTTTCGTTTTTTTAACGGCGTGTGGCTAACGCGGCACCATTTAAATAGTTGTGTGGTGCATTTGCGACGAAAAATAATATAATAGTCATTTTGACATCAACCCCATAGTTCGGTGGTCAACTGTGTAGTTTACCCTTAAAATAATAGAAAACCACATCGAATCTGAAGTGGTGCTCACTTGTTTAAAATTGGTTAAAATACTGCCATAATTGAAGTAAACGCTCCAGGTCTTATTTTATTCTTTTCGTCTTGGCACAGACTTGGGTTGATTTAGGAAAAAATCGTTTAAAAAAATAAAAACGTGTATATAAAATAATTCGACTTCATGAAATAATTTTTCATCCACCTCATTTCGTGAAATATTTTCTCATTATTATTATCTAAGAAAAAATTTAAAATTATTTAGAGAAATAGTCATTTTTTACATAACTAAAGAGTATTTTCTGTCATGGATGAAGTGAAGTTATCGACAGCTGTCGCATATTGATAATTTTGAGACTAAAATAAAAAAATTAAAATTAAAAAAACTAAAATAAAAATTTACATAAATACTTAAAATCAAACATTATTTTTCCCTTAATCATTAAAATATTTTTATTTGTATTTTAAGAATTAAAATGAATGAAAATCAAATGACAAGACTGAAACAGAAAAATTATTTTAAAGCATATTGGTGTTTGAACTATGAGTATAACGTAAAACTTTAAATTGCCTTAATATTGTGTTCGAATGTTTGGTTAAGGCGATTTTTTAATGTACATAATTTTTCGAAATCTACATGCTAGCAAGGATCTTATTATCGTCATTTTCATCCCGAAAAAATATCGTTTTGTCCTTTAGCTTTGATCTTTTTAACCTGATGGACTTAAGAATTCAAATTTTTATAAAAATTACATCATTATTCATAAAGATTCAATGTGTACTTTTAATGTTTTCTGAATTTTTTTTATTTTGGTCTCTATAGTTTTAAATTCCTTTCAATTGAGTCCTTGTTATTTCAACACATGACAATAATGAAAATATTTCATAATATAGTAAGATTAAACAGTTTCATAATACAATATAATTACAATAAATATTATTCATCTCGCATAATGATTGTAATGCCTAAGAGCAGTTAGATTAGTTCTCATTATTCTGCAATCTGCAAGTGTGCGAAGATTTTTTAAATTTGAAATTGAATTACAATACTCAAAATTTATGTTTAATTCTCTTACTCAAGTTTAAATTGGACCGGGCCAATAGATATATTCATATCCGATACATACTTGTTACCCGGATATGGATCCGAGAGCCGAGTAACATAGAAGAAATAACACATGCACAATACCAAAAAAAAAAAACATTTTCAAAAAACAAGAAAATTTTCTTTCCTTGCTTCTTTCAATATGATCCAAAGGCCTTAATCAACAAAGCATTGAAAACAAAAATGGAAGAAGCATATTAATCAGCTGAGATTTCCATGAACTATGGTTAATGGTGTGCAGTTCTATCAAGACTATTTTTCGGGTTATTCCCGTATTTCACAAACATATCACGGTCACTAGCTAAAGAAAATTCGAACAAAGAATCACCAACCTGTTTCAGGTTCTCTCGACATCTATTCTCGGGTTGTGTAGATGAGTATGGGTCGAAAACATAACCCCTCTCCTCTAAAGCGAACCGAGTATGGGGTCTACTAGTCGAAAACCTTCTACATGAAACCGTATTGTAAGAGGATTCTGGAGCTGGCAAGTTATTGAAGATCGAGAACGGATCTCCATTGCCCGCGTCGGCATAGTCCACTGTACTGAAAGAGTCTCTAGCACTGTCCGTTGTGAAGGAAGCCTCGTCTGAGCTCGTGAAAAGTGACCAATCACTTGATGTAGCATCGGAGAACTCAGTGTTGATAGGCTCGGCAATGTTACCATTTGCGCTCTGCCAAAGAAAGTCATTACCGTTGTGGTTGAAACAACGGGTAGCAATTTCAGACCTGAAATCTACATGTTTGGAGCCAACGGAGTGGCTGCTGGCTTTACTTTTTGCTGCTCGTGAAGGCCTCTCCTGCATAGCATGACCTTGATTCCGTATGCTCTTTTCGGTTAATTCTCTTTGTGGACGAGGACATGACCTTCGGAAAAAGTATATAATCTCAGAGATCGAAGACAGCATCGATATGAAAGCCAAAAGTAACATTCAACACAACAAAGAAATATCCACAAGAAGTATTACAACAACAAAATTGATTCGAGTTTCAGCATTTAATGCCACAACAAACTAATCCTAATATGTTCTCTCCTAGGAGAAATATAAACGATTGATCCTAATTACGAAGTAACATTGTAAGGCAGTTTCGACAAAATCTAGCCGGTTACATGGGGTAGAAGATCGAGAAACGGAAACGGGAATAAAATTAAGGGAGGAAGCATGAAAAGGAAGCTAGGTGTCTACCTCGTGTAAAATAAGATGTATGCCCCCTCGGACATCACCTGGTTCAATGAGACTGAACACACCTGTACGTGAAAGGGTGAATACGAAACCACATTCCAATACCATTTGCAACAAAAGAGAATCCGGACTAAACAGTTAGAACTTAGAACTAATATGTATTAGGAAAAGACAAACAAACAGTAAGGTGATATATCAGCTATTAGAACTCATGAAATATACAAGCATGAATGACGAGAGTACTTCCAATAATACTAACAGGAGAAAAGAAAACGATAAAATGACAAAAACTTGACCAAAAACATATGGAAAAACAGTTCATCAACATGCAAACAGATGTTCAGGGATTATGGAATTAAAGCTGTATTTCGAATAAATAATCACTAGATATCTATATTCCATACTCATTTATATAACCAATCACCTTTCACCAAAACTAAGGAGATAAGATTTACCTCGGTATCATCTATCCTGAACCAGTTGCCTCGCAAATCTTTTACGTATGACACATAGTGTCCAGAAAAAGATGCATTCAGGGTATCTAAGTGCACCACGACTGCATAAAGCATGTAAAGTGGAGGGATGTCACCTGTTCCAGTCATAAAAGGAACCATATCCAGCATGTCGGGGAATGTGATACACTTGTTTATTTTCCCATATTTTCCCTCCTGATTAAGCGACAGCCGCATCAAGAAATAATCAAGTCAAACAATGAACAAGCCAACAGATACACGGACAGGAACACAGGACGGATAGGTAGATATAAAACTCAATCATCTCCATTTTTCTTTTCTGAGTAACATCCAAAAAGTAGTTCACAAGCACCTAATGAGAAGCTAACCAATTTTAGGCTCAGACATGTTGAGGTCAAATTATCCACTATTTGTCGGGTATACATATGTTGCTTAAGGTCAGTAAGTCGCTAACTAAATAATGAAGCAGATTGTAAACCATTAGACCAAAACTCAAACATAATTGTTAATAGACCAAAACAGCTTGTTTCTATGTTAATTGGACTCATTGTGAGCATCGGATGCAAGTATGTGTCAAACATGGGTATGTTCATTTCTCCTTAGTTTTTTCATGTATTTGTAGAGTCCTTGGAGGATCATATTCACATACCTATGTTGGACACAAACATTGGAATAAATAGCATTTATGACATGATATCTACAGACGACAATACAGTGTAGAGTGGAGGGATACCTGAAACCGCTTTAAGACAATTGTCAGTATATTAGGAGCCTCGTGTATGCACAACTGCTTCTGAGCTCGAACATAACCAGCACACCTTTAAACAATTTTTTTTGCAAAGCCGATAAATAAAAAAGGTTGATATCGTGTTAGCTGATAAGTCTAATAAAGGACAATATGATAACACAATAAAACAAGGTTTTCGCACCTTCCACATCGGTACATGTTTTCTCCATCCAAATCTTCAGGTCTCGTAAACTGAGTTAGTGCATCTTCCAGTGATTCAACCCAACCAAATATCTCTAAGGTGAGATCCATAATGTTTTCGTATCTTTCTGACTCGTGAAAACATCTTAGACACTTCACCTGATTACATGGAGACCGATCATACATATCGTGCGACGACAGGAGATAAAAGGAAAACAGAGTAAAAAATAGCTATAAACACCTTTGATTGAAGGCGCCCTCCAAAAGTATGTTGTATAAACGTTGTCTCTTGCAACCTCGGGTCAACCTTGTGTTCCCCACCTAATCTTTCCAAGCATATCGATTGCATTGAAGCAACAAGGAGTCTGAAAGGACAAAAATTTGACATTTTAGAGATGCAAGGGGATGAAATTTCCATTCTTACAGTAAACATGTAAAAGCTTAAAGCAAAACTGACAAATCTAGACACGTAAATGAGGTAAAAATAAGGGTTCAAAGGGATATCGGCAAGTGAATCCTGTAGACCTCAAGAACTCATGTGCATCTTCCTGACTTCCATCTCCCATCTGGCAATTAATACTTCGGATGTACGAAAGGATCCTACTAGATGACAAAGGGCCTCCCCTCTCTCTTAACAACATCACATGTTGTTCGAGCTCACACATAAGACACCAATCTTTCCTGTAACCTACAATGAATTAAAAAGTTAAGGTATGGATGTGGTCGAACAATAACATTATTCTCGGTACAGATAACAAACAAAACAAGTGAACTGAAAAAACAAGTACAGGCTCTTGAATGTGATCGATGCAGCAAATAGATGCTGAGAGGCTTCGTGCAGGTCAAACACTGCAGAACCGCATTGGCATAGCAACTGCAAAATAAAAACAATAATCAGTAAGTAAAACATAAGCTCCTATAACTTTCTTTTATAAGCTTAAGAACAGGTCATCCATCTAATGGAACTCCAAAAATGCATTCCCGGCACAAGTTGAACTATTGAATCAAAAAGTTTATCTAGTGAAATACAATTTTAATTTGCAATTTAACAATCAGGCATACGTATAGCATAGCTAAACTATAAGTCAATCTTCAGAACTTCTTTCTTTCCTTAGTTTATAGGAACACATACTGCTACATCATGTTTCTTGGACTCAGGTGCTGGTGCCAGACACAAGTAATAGACCAACACAAATATCTTCAAGTTTTTCCTAAGTTTCTACATGTATTAGCGAGACCTAAGAAGCTCATATCCTCGTACTCGATACTCATGTCCAAATATGCATTAGACACAATACTTCAAGAAAAATGAAGACCATACTCCAAGTAATATCACAAGTATGGTGGAAAATGGGACCGTAAAGTAACAACAGTGATACCTGTTCCCACAATTTAGAAGGCCCCTCGGTGATAAGTCAAAGACTTCACACTGGAAGAAATTTACGAATACTTCATAAGGAAACAACATCTGAGACAACAGGATAACAGATCATGGTCAGAATTTTCCATTCACAATTAAAGAGCCAAATGAAATAATTTAATTTAAAGGGATGCAATACATATTGATCATAAACATGAAGAGAGTACAAAACTGACCTTTATTTTCTTGCGACTCTCACCACAAAGTGCAGAAAAATTGTTCTTCACAAGTTTTGATGACTTCTTTAAACCCATCATCTCCATAATTCCAATGCTAGCCGCCCCACTGATCCCTGGTGCCGACATGGTACCTGTTGTTCCAGAAACTTCTGCATGAAAAATCATGAAATATGAAAAAGTACAAGAAGAAAGGCCTTAAATATCAATAAAGAAGTGTTGAGATTTTACTTAATTCATCTGGGATTTGCCCCTTCCTCCCCATTTCCGGACATGATTGTTCTCCAGACACTTTCACGGCTAATTTAGGTGATTTGGAGATTCTGGATCCTAAGGAATGCAAAGAAATTCTAGCTTTCGTGCATTCCTTAGCTGCTTTCATCCCGGAACAGTCTAATTCTACTGATTCACCACCAAAACCATTTTCCCCATTGACTAAATTCTCCGAACTCCGGAAAAAGGCATTTTCAGCTCCAAGTACACTCGTCCCACCTTTTGCAGAATACGGTGGGCCAGAAAATTCATAATTGCTTTTTGATTCAGACTTGTTGCCACATTGGCTTTGATGCTTATAATTTCCGTGCATGACATTACTTGCATTTTGCTCATGAATATACATGTTCGAGTCATTGGCATTTTGCAGCTTTATACCCTCTTCCAATACAGCAAAGCCACTAGTTCTTGACTGCAGCAATAGTTCAATGTATTATAAACTACATGATTAAATAAAAGATAACATGTTCCACGTAAAAATATTAAAAGATAAGAACCTTTTGCCTTAAAAAAGCCTCTTTCGAAGAAATATTATTAGACGTCGAACTACTAGCTCTAGTCCTCCAGGTTTCCTCACAAGAACCAAATATAGTTGCATCCTCTCTTCGTAACATTTCTCTGTTGGATTTACGAGAAGTTCTCTTGTCTGTACTTTTCATATCCAGTGGACGGACTTGAGAGGTATCAACCATAGAACAATCCCTGTTAGCAAATACAACAGTGGTTATCGGACACAGATTTATATGATCTATACGTGCTTGTTCAATGATAGCCTGCTTATTACTGTACCCAAACTGCAAATTCATGTTATCACTGAGCAGTGCAGATTCTTCAAACGAGGCAACACTGGGACACGCGCTTGAGCTTGCACTCTCCAGCTGCAGGCATTCTTCCTTATGCACTTGCCTCCAATGAATAATCTGGCACCTCCCGGAACTGCATAAAACTCATCAGTTTAAAAGAAAGAAACATCATGCGGAAAGGGACGTGATGCAGGTCAAGGTGACACATATATGTGTGGAAAAAGCGAAAGCCGAGAGGCCACCTTGATGAGAACTTGAGGAAAATCCAACAAGTAGAACATATAACGTGTTTGAAAGTTTCAAAAAACATGAAACAAGAATTCAAGAAACGGGGGAAGATGAAGAATGCATTATATTTATAAATATGTCTTTCTACCGGAAACATTTCGTTTTATACATTATGACATGGAGTTGGGCAGCAAAGAGCCAAAGATTTCAACAGTTTTGTTGATCTATTGCAACTTCTAACATATATTATTACATGCTTATTTTCTTAAAACTTCATGCCATGATCTGGAACTCTTCCCTCCCTCCATTTATGGAGTACTAATAATAGGCCAGGACCCATGTTATTGATCCAATAAGATAAAGAATGTTACGGAAGAGCAAAAAACCAATAAATTCTCAGAAGAAAACTGGAATAAAATGTTTATGGAAGTTAGAGTGAAATGGGGGTGAAATGAACCAACAAGAAACTTCCGCAAAAGTTTCAACAATCATGCAGTTTGTTGGTAGAGTGCTAGACTTTGGTTCTGAAGATCAGGTTCAACTCCTAACAATCTCAAGCATGCAAAAACATTCAACAATCAAATTATTAATAAATAAATCAACCCATAATGCATTGTTCAATGTACATTTTACAAGAGGCAACCACAAGGCAAGGGAAACCTACGAGTTCGGAGTGATAATAAACAGAATATTTTATCATCGATGAAATCTAGCTTAGTCATGGATTTTTATTTCAAAATGATGCTATTCAGCATTTAATTCCATATTTAAAGAACATAAAACAATAATGTGGTATAGAAATAAAGAAAGTACATTGCAGCGGTTAAGGTATAGAATATACCAATATTTGACAGCCTTGCATCTAGAGCAGCGAGTTGTCGCAGGACCGAAGCACCAAGCACACGCATGTAATTTGTTCTTTGAAGGAACAAGTGGAACAACACTGGGAGCAACCATTGTTTCGGCTCTCTCCGAAGAAGGAACAAATGGAATAACACTGGCAACGGCCATTCTTTCGGCTCTCTTCGAAGAAGGGACAAGCGGAATAACACCGGCAGCAGCCATTGTTTCAGCTCTCTTTGAAGAAGGAACAAGTGGAATAACACTGGCAGCGGCCATTGTTTCGGCTCTGAGAGCTTCTTCAGCGGCAAGCTGAGCAAGTAAACCTACCCGTTCTTGTTTCTTTGAAGCCTCACTCCATTTCCCGAGTAAGTAGTAAGCAACAACAGGAAGCACCACCAAGACCAGAAACAACGCAGGTATATCAGCTTCCCTTGGCTCAAGCATGTCTTCGCAAGCATTCTCATATCCAATACATGACCAAATTCACCATCCAGAAGGTATTCTTAAAATACTACATCCCGCAGGAACTATTTCTCAAGATGAAAAATATGGCATTTAAATTCCTATGTGCACCAAACAGTTCCTTTTCCGCAGCACGGTCAAACCCAACTGTACGGTGGGGAAAAAGATTGGTCCGTAGAGGATGATTCAAGTCAGGGAAAACCTTTTCTTACTTCCTATATAAGCCTACCAAAGAAGAGATGATAAATTGATTTCAAAATAAAATTAGCACGAAAATTTGACCAGATTTCCTGTTCGAGTTATCAACAAAGATAAGAATGCACAACAATGGCAAACAGATTTCACTCCCATACGACGCCAAAGAGGGAACTTTAATCAAACTTAACACTACCGCAATAGTCTTGCTCATACAGGTTCGCAGAATTGCTCCACCACCACCGCGTACTAAACAATAAAAACCAAAGCATGATTCAGCCGACTTTATTCTATTCGTCATGAGTCTACAATCATATGAAGATAAATCATACTCATCTCCCTCTCTCATACATCTTATTTCTATATGGATTTATAAATTTATAAAGTTCCTTTTCAACACAAAATGGCCGGCTTAATAAGTTTACTATCGCTATTCGATCCCTTCCCAAATGCACCAATTATTTCAACTATAGTTACCCTAATCAAGCACACCAAGTTACACACACACAAACATGTTTATGTATATTCCTACAAAGCACTAGCATTTTAGCTAGTTACTTGAATCAATCACACAAGATAAAATGGTATTCTAAAGAAAAAAAATCCCAAGTGAACAGGACTTAAATCTTTCCCATTTGAAAATATCCATTAACAAATCTAAAGTATACCCAAAATGGCAAACAAAACACACAAACTAAATCCAGCATTAAAAGACAAAAAATCAACTTTTCTTCAACAGAATAGCAAACTCAAATGAAACTAAGCATTTCAACAACCTCAGATTCAAAAACCCAAAAAGCTAAATAAACACTACAACTGTAAATAAAAAAGATGGTAAAGCTTGAATAAAGCTTGAATCTTTCATACCTGTTGGTCTCTCGTGCAAGCTGAAGCAGAAATCTAAAACCAACATAGAAAACCAAAAATCTAATATAAAAAACAGAAACAGTGATTTCCTTTCTTGTTCTAAGCTCTTTTAAAAAAAATTAAAATTCTTTGAGTCTTCAAATGGTAAGAGACTAAAGACAACAGCTTTTGTCTCTTTCTCTCTTATCCCTTGCCACTTTTAAAGTTTTTTTTTGCCTTTTTTAACGTCTGATTTGTTTTCAGCCGTTGGATTTGTGGTGTAGAAGGAATTTTTTCAATTTTGGAAGAGCATAAATTAATAGTTAAATAATGGAATGTGAATAATTGGTGTATTTTTGAAGTAAACATTTTGACTGCAGGTCAAGGTGGATACATAGGCAACCACGTGGAGAATTTTCTTTTTAAGTAGAGGCGTTCTTGGTTGAGTCATCATTCGAAATAAGCAACAACTGGACAGATTTACTTCCATTCTTTCATCTAATAATACATGAAATAGATTTTAATTAATAAATACAATTCGTTAATATGAAACATTATACTACCAAGTTATGAATTTTTCTCTGTGGGTGTCTCTTATTGAGAAAGTCATATTTCTGAAAATTTTAATTTTTTATATAATTAATAATATTATACTTCTTCAAATTATAATTTTTCTAAATTGATTCTTAAATTTTTAAATATTATAATTTTATTCTTTATAATTCACATTCTAAATTAATCTTCAATTTTTTAAATATTTTAATTTCATCCCTTTTTATTTAATTGGCCCCATATTTTTATAGTTTAAATTCCATCCTCAAATTATTATTTAGGCAATATTGTATTATAGAAAATACTTTGATATACAAGTTTGTGTAAAATTTATACAAGCTTATCAATTTAAGGTTTTAGATGTTTAATTTAAGATTTAGGGTTTAAAAGATTAAATTTGTGTGTTTAAAATTTAAAGGTGTGTGTTTAATGTTTATAATTTAAGATTAAAAGTTAAAAACTTAAAATTTATGTTTTAAAGAAGAGTTTGTATTTCTTTTTACACAGTTATATATTAAAATATAATTCTTATATTATTAAATAATATGCAACAGTATTTACATGATAATTAATATTTTTTTAAGGATTTGATTAGCATTATCAAATACGGATAATTTGAGAAATAAAATTAAATTGTTAAAAATTCATGATCGATTTAGAATGGGAGGTGAAAAATCACTAACACGGATTAGGAGGTTTTCTCTCGGGTGCACGTTAGCTTGACTAAAATGCGCATGTAGAGAATTTTGCTTTCTTTCTTCATTTTCACTCTTTGTTCTTCGTTTCTTCTCCGATCTTCGTTTCTGTTTATGGTGGATCTGCCTCCTTCGGATCGAAACGTGGAAGCTCAAGGCCCTGGGGATTTGGATATTGCAAAATTTCCGCCTCTGGGTACTGAAAATTTTAAAATTTCTGCTGCGTCTTCTGCAAATACGCAAGTTGGGCCTGGTTCAGGTAAGGAATGAAATCTTCTTGATCAAACTCTTCCGTTTTATCCTCCTGTTGAATGTAAGGGTCGGGTTATGGTGCGACCACCATCGGAAGTTCTTGTTGATGGTACTAGGCAGTGGGAGAATGCTCTCGTTGGGAATTTTTTAGATAAATCCCCAACTCTTGGGATCTTTCAGAAAACTGCTGATAAGCTGTGGGGTAGAGAGGGATCTATTACGTTTCGGTTTTTAGCCCCTAGTGTCTATGTGTTGAACTTTATCGAAGAAGGTTAGGGATTGGGTACTTGAATTCGGTCCCTGGCATATTCAACAAAAGGCCATCATCTTGAGGAAATGGGTGCCGGGTTTACTTCCTAAGGTCCTGGATTTACGTTTTGCCCCTGTGTGGGTTAAGCTCTGGCATGTACCTTTAGAATTATACTCTCAAAAGGGCCTGGGTTGCATTGCTAGTGCCATGGGAAAACCTCTCTATTCAGATCGTGCCACTGTAAAGCAGAGTTGAGAGTTTGCCAAAATATGTGTTGAGGTAGGTTCTAACTTTGAGCTTCCAAAATCTATTGTTGTTGAACTTAGTGAGGGGAATTGTGTTAATGTTGGGGTGGAGCTGGTTTGGGCTCCTACGCCCTGTGAGCACTGCTGTATTTTTGGTAATTTGAGAGAGAAATGTTTTAGAAACAAGGAGTTAAACTTGGAGGTTGTTGCTAGTGATCTACCTGATTCTAGTTAGGGGATGGTTTAGCGGGTGTTGGCCTGGGCCATGTTAATGCTCATGAAGGGAGTGGTTAGCCAAATACTGATCCAGGTGTTGCCAATGATGCTATTGAGAATGAATAGCCAGGTTGCTGGCAATTCACCTAGAGCTATTGCAAAAAAATTCACCTGGAAATGTTGCTAGTCAGGTTGTTGTTGCAGAAGTATCTTTAGGGAATGATGTTGTTGATACTCAGGTTGCTCTTGCAGAAGTCTCTGTAGGGAATGTTGTTCTTGAAATAGGGGAACAGGCTGGCAAGGGGCTTGTTGATGCTGGTATGATGCAAACTAGTGCCCAGACTATAGATTTGGTAAACAAATTTAGTGCATTAGCTGAGGGCCGGAGCTCTGATTTATCCCCTAGGAAAACTAGGACAGCTGGTGGTGGTGTCGCTGAACTCGTGAACCAACTAAAGCCAAAAGGAAAAGGTGGTAAAGGTGGCGCAAAGAAAGGTAAAGGTGGTCAAAAGGGTGGTTCTTTCCCTGCTTGTAGATGACTTTCTTAACATAGAACATAAGGGGTTGTAATGACCCTGCAAAGGTTAGGAAAATTTTGTCTGTTGCTAGAAGGTTGAAGATTGAGGTTTTGTGTCTCCTTGAGACTAGGGTGAGAGAAGAAAATGCAGCTGTTATTTGCCAAAAACAATTTAAGGGGTGGTCTGTTATTCATAATTATGCTAGTGCAGCAAATGGTAGAATTTAGTTTCTGTCGAAAGGCTGATCAAAAACTGATCTTTTTATTATATTTCGACAGTTAAATTGCTACTGATTTACAGACTAAATATATAGACTTATGCTTTAGCTAAGGAAACTCCTAACTAGGAAAGAAACTAATTCTAGTAAAGAAATACAATCCCTTATAAATAGGGATTCTAATAAATAACAAAATATTTACAGATCTTCTGAACTTTAGGAAACAATCTCCGACACTCCCCCTCAAGCTGGGGCATGGATGTCCTCCATCCTCAGCTTGCTTGTTAACTTCTGAAAATCCTTGCCAAGTAAACCCTTGGTGAGAATATCTACAATCTGATTACCAGTAGTCACATAAGGAGTACAAATCAAATCACTTTCGAGTTTCTCTTTTATAAAATGTCTGTCCACTTCAACATGCTTTGTTCTGTCATGTTGAACTGGATTATGAGCAATATTGATTGCTGATTTGTTATCACAGTACAACATCATTGGTCCATTCCATTATACTTTCAAATCTTCTAGAATGATCTTCAGCCATAGTAACTCACAGATTCCTAAAGCCATAGTTCGAAATTCAGCTTCTGCACTGGATCTAGCTACCACGTTCTGTTTTTTGCTTCTCCAAGTAACCAAATTTCCTCCAAAAAAGGTGCAGTAGCCTGAAGTTGATCTTCTGTCCATTCTTGAACCTGCATAGTCTGCATCTGTGTAGGCTTCCAAAGTCAGGTTTCCTCCTCTTCTAAACATGATTCCTTTACCTGGTGTACCTTTCAAGTATTGCAAGATTCGCATTACAGCTCTTAGGTGTGACTCCTTAGGATTGTGCATGAATTGGCTTACCACTCCAACAGCATATGCTATGTCTGGTCTGGTATGTGATAAATAAATAAGTCTTCCCACAAGTCTCTGAAATGAACCCCTATCAACTGCCATATCATCTGAATCTGAATCTCCAAGTTTGTGGTTAACTTTTATGGGCGTTTCTGCTAGTTTACATCCAAGCTTTCCAGTTTCCTTTAAAAGATCCAGAGTATATTTTTGCTGTGATATAAAAATTCCCTGTTGTGAGTGCCACCTCAATACCCAGAAAATATTTTAATCTCCCAAGTTCCTTCACCTCAAACTCTTTTACAAGACACTTTTTCAGATTGATGATTCCTTCTGAATCATTACCTGTAACTATGATGTCGTCCACATAAACCAGTAGTATGGTTACTCCCCCTGAAGATGAATGCTTCACAAATAAGGTATGGTCACCTTGACTCTGTTTGAAACTCTGCCCTAACATTACCTTAGCAAATCTTCCAAACCAAGCTTTTGGGGACTGTTTTAATCCATATAGAGCCTTTTTTAACTTGCAAACTACCTGTCCAACAGTCGAATTAAACCCTGGTGGAACATCCATGTATACCTCTTCTTCGAGATCTCCATGCAAAAATGCATTTTTAATATCAAACTGCAGTAAATTCCATCCCTGGTTAGCTGCTAAGGAGAGTAGAACCCTCACTGTGTTCATCTTTGCAATAGGTGCAAACGTCTCCAGATAATCTATCCCATAGGTTTGTGAGTACCCCTTTGCCACCAACCTTGCTTTGTATCTTTCCAATGAGCCATCTGATTTGTATTTTACAGTGTACACCCATCTACATCCCACTGTTTTTTTGTCTCCTGGCAGCTTTACTAAATCCCAGGTCTTATTCTTTTCCAGTGCATCCATTTCCTCCTGCGTGGCCTTTTTCCAATTCTCATTATCTAATGTCTCGGCTACTGTTTTAGGGATGACAATATTGTTTAAGCTGGTAAGAAAGGTTTTGTGATTCGGGGACAAATTATTATAGGTCATAAACAAATATGAAGGGTGTTTAGTGGTGGAGGTTCTTTTTCCCTTTCTAATAGCAATAGGAAATTCAAACTCAGAATTAGAATTCATATCATTATGATCAGGATCAGTTTCAGAATGTACCTCAAAATGTATGGGAGTGGGAGCAAGAGCAGGAGCAGGAGATGATTGAGTCTGCATAGGTATCTTCCTTCTCGAATATGTCTTTAGAGGACCAGCAGTTTCTTGAACATTGGGCTGAGAAATATTTCTGTTTGGTTGAGGAGTTTGAGGACTATTGGGTTCTGTTTGTAAGGACTGTGAAGGTGGCTGGATTTTTGTAGAATGAGAAGGCTGGATTTTTGTAGAATGAGAAGGCTGGATTTCTGCAGAATGAGAAGGAGAAGGCTGGATTTCTGCAGAATGCGAAGGCTGAATTTCTGCAAAATGAGAAGGCTGGATTTCTACAGAATGAGAAGGTTGGATTTTTGCAGAATGGGAAGGAGGTAGATCAATGAGGGACAAAGGTTGCTGAAGTAAAAACAGATCTGCATCCTTATCTTCCCTAAAAGACATCTCCCCCTGAAGATAAGGAGCAGTGAAGTAACTCTCTCTTTCAACAAAAGTAACATCAGCAGTGACATAGACCTTTCTAGTAGGTGGATGATAGCATTTGTAGCCTTTTTGAGTAGAGGAATACCCAAGAAAAATGCACTTTACTGCCCTAGGATCAAGCTTACCTCGGTTTGGAGAATGAAGATGAGCAAAGGCAACACACCCAAACACTCTTGGCTGAAGGTTAAGAGATAGGTTCAAATGTGGGAAAAATTTTGTAAGGGTTTGAATAGGACTTTGGGATCCAAGGACTTTAGTGGGTAGTCTGTTCATCATAAATGTAGCTGTTAAGACAGCTTCCCCCCAGTATTTTTTTGGAACATTATTCTGAAATAAAAGGGCTCTGGTTATAGCAAGAATATGTCCATTCTTCCTTTCTGAAATTCCATTCTGCTGGGGAGTGTTTACACATGATGATTCATGTAAAATACCTTTTTCTAAGAGAAAATGAGACAAGATTTGATTAAAATAATCCTTGGCATTATCTGATCTAATTCTTTTAATCTCGGCTCCAAACTGGGTTTTTATCATTGTGTAAAAGTTTTGAAAGGTCGATGCAACATCAGATTTCTGTTTTAACAAATAAATCCAAGTAACCCTAGTGTGATCGTCTATAAAAGATACAAACCACCTTGCCCCAGTTATGTTAGGAACAGAAGAAGGTCCCCATACATCACTATGAATAAGACTAAAAGGAATATTGGTTCTATTATTACTTGCTGGAAAAGAGGAGCGTTTGTGTTTAGCAAGTTCGCACACATCAGAATGTAATTCCTCAACATCTAAGGTTTTACATAAAGAAGGAAACATAGTCTTTAAAAGTTTAAAAGGTGGATGACCAAGGCGAAGATGCTGGAGCCAGATTTGGTCTTTATTATTTGTAGAATTTGATAAAAAAGATGAGGGTGGAGTGTTCAAGATTCTAACTTGTCCTCCAAGATTCTCAAGATAATAGAGTCCATTGATCTCCTTAGCACGCCCAATCATCTTCTTCGTTTCCTGCTCCTGGAAAAAACAGTGTGTAGAATGAAACAAAACACTGCAATTAATATCCCTGACAAGTTTTGGTATTGAGATAAGGCTGGTAAATAATTTTGGAACATGTAGAACTTTTCTAAGCAAAATATTTTTACTAATGACAACATCTCCTTCACCAGCAACTGTTATCATGGTACCATCAGCAACTGTAATTTTCCTATTGCTAGGGCATGGTGTATAATTGAGAAAGTTGAGAGGGGAATTGGTCATGTGATCAGTTGCTCCTGAGTCTATTACCCAGGAGGTTTGATTAGGTATGGAGGATTCCAAGGCATTAGAGTTTTGAGAAGAGGAATAGGATATACCTGAGAAAACCAGATTACCTGTACCAGCAATTGATGATTTTCCTAAGGACTCCAGTAGAGTCTTCAACTTCTCTACTTCCTCTTGATTGAACTCTCCAGATTGTTCAGTGGATTCCTTGGCTACTTCTCTAGTTGCATGGGCTCTGCTCTGCCCCCTCGTTGATCCTTCCCTTTCTATGAAGTTCTTGTTTGTGGACTGAGGCTTCCCATGTAACTTCCAACACCTCTCTCTAGTGTGTCGAGGTTTTTTGCAATACATACACCACATGGAATCTCGGTTCACTGCCCTTGTTGTTTCTGATTTTCTTTCAAAACTTTCCAAACGTGTTGGCTTTTCAGAAATTATTTGAGTCACTAGAGCCGAGCTTTCTACTTGATTATTTCCAATCATCATTACTTCTCTAAGGGAACAAGAAATCGAACAAATACTGTTTAACAAAACAGTTAAAGCCTAAAGAAAAAGAGGCTCTGATACCATGTCGAAAGGCTGATCAAAAACTGATCTTTTTATTATATTTCGACAGTTAAATTGCTACTGATTTACAGACTAAATATATAGACTTATGCTTTAGCTAAGGAAACTCCTAACTAGGAAAGAAACTAATTCTAGTAAAGAAATACAATCCCTTATAAATAGGGATTCTAATAAATAACAAAATATTTACAGATCTTCTAAACTTTAGGATACAATCTCCGACAGTTTCTGCATCGTGGTACTTGGAAGGTGGAGGAAATTTGCAAATTTGATCAGTGTGTAACTTGCTGTTTGACAAAGGATGATGTGAAGATGTTTTTTCTGCAGTTTATGGATCGAATGGTAGGGAGGATAGACAAAGATTGTGGAGCAGTTTGCTTCAGGTAAAATCTATTGTGGGGAGTTCACCTTGGGCACTTGCAGGTGATTTTAATGTTATTAGGGATCTTCAAGAGAGCTCGGATTTTGATGGGAGTCAAGTTCTCTCTGGTTATATGCAGGAGTTTGTGAGTTGTATTGATGAGCTTGACGTGGTGGACCATCCTTACACTGGGGCTACACTAACTTGGTGTAGCAAGAGGGAGGAGGCACCCTTATCTAGGAAACTAGATAAGGTACTTGTGAATCAGTGTTGGTTGCAACCATTCCCCAATGCAAAGGTTGAGTTTCTTGCCCCTGACTGCTCAGATCATTATCCTAGCTATATGGTTGTTGTCTTGTTGATGCCCCCATGAGACGACCACCTACGCCATTTAAGTTCTTTAGTTTCTGGGCTGATCACCCAGATTTCTTTAATATTGTAGAAAGTTCCTGGAATCAGTACATTGCTGGTGACCTCTGCATATTTTGTTTACAAAGTTAAAGAGATTAAAGGATCCTTTAAAGAAATTGAACAGGGAGTCGTATAGGGGGTTGCCTAATAGACTCTTTGCTTTGCAGAAGTTACTGGAAGAAGTGCAGCTTGAGGCCTTAGCTAATCCTACTGCTGATACTATTGCTAGAGAGAAGAGCATTTCCAGTGAGCTTAATGGATTGCTTCGAGCTGAGGAAAATTTTTTGAAACAAAAGTCTCGTGTGCAGTTTATAAAGGAAGGAGACAACAATTCTGCCTATTTCTTCAGGCAGGTAACAGCCAAAAATTCTTATAACAATGTTCGGGTTTTACATGACCTGCAGGGACAAAAATTGGAGACTTTTGAGAGCATTTATGTTGAGCTGGTTAGGCATTTTTTTGAGGCTTTGGGAGTAGCTGATCCAGCTGTCACTCCTTTCCCTGATTAGCTGTTGAGGGATATTTTAGATGTGGAACTTACAGATTCAATGCGTGATCAGTTAGTGGCCCTGGTTACTTCAAAAGAAATAAAGGATGTGTTGTTTGCAACGAAGGGGAACAAGGCCCCTGGTCTGGATGGTTATCCTGCAAGTTTCTTTAAGATATGCTGGAGGATTGTAGGCGAAGACTTCATTAATGTAGTGAGGTATTTTTTTTTCAAACTTGCTCTCTTCCTGTTGGTTTTAATGCAACAATTATTACCTTGGTTCCAAAAATTGCTGCCCCAATGTATGCCACTGATTTTAGACCAATATCATGTTGTTCAATTGTGTACAAATGCATTACAAAGATTTTAGCAAATAGATTAAAGTTGTGGCTTCCTGAATTGATCTTGCCAAATCAGAGTGCCTTCCTTCCTGGTAGGGATTTGGTTGAAAATATTATGCTGGCTCAAGAACCTGTGAATGAATATGGTAGAAAGTATATCTCTGCTCGTTGTGCTTTAAAGGTTGATCTTAGGAAGGCCTTCGACTCTCTCAATTGGGACTTTATTTTTCAGTTGTTCAGGGTTCTAGGTTTTCTTACTTTTTTTAGTGATGGATACGTGCTTGTATTGCTCACTCGAGATTTTCTGTTGTCTTAATGGTGGATTGGTGGGTTTCTTCTCGGGAGCTAAGGGTGTTCGATAGGGTGACCCCTTGTCCCCTTATATCTTCATATTAGTCATGAATGTTTTGTCCAAGCTTCTGAATTTGGCTAGTAAGCAGGGTGTGTTTGACTTTCACCCTCGTTGTAAGAAAATTGGGCTCACTCATATATGATTTGCTGATGATCTTATTGTGTTTACCAAGAGGTCGGTTGAGGCTATGTTGGGTGTTAAAAATGTTATGGATTTGTTTCACACTATGTCTGGACTGTAAATGAATGCCTCAAAAAGCGAATTGTTTGCAGCAGGTATTGTGGTGGCTGATTTACAACATATATCTGAGCAAACTGGGTGTCAGATGGGATCTTTACCTGTGAGGTACTTAGGGGTTCCCTTGGTCACTAGAAATTTATCAGCTGGGGACTGTGAGGGGCTGGTGGGAAAGATAGTGCAAAAAATTAAAAGTTGGCCCTCGAAGTGCTTATCTTTTGCAGGTAGGCTACAACTTATCCAAGCTGTCTTGTTCAATATTCAGAATTTCTGGTGCAGAGCTTTTATTTTGCTTTCCAAAGTGTTGAAGAAGGTTGCGAGTCTATGCAACTCATATCTTTGGAAAGGCTCGGAGGGGTCAGCTAGGGGTGCTCGAGTTAGTTGGGAGAGAGTTTGTCACCCTAAGTGTGAGGGTGGTCTTGAGGTGAAGAACATATTTGTATGGAACCGTGCATGTATGATGAGGTGCCTCTGGATTCTTTTTTGCCCAAACAGGCTCTTTGTGAGTTGTGTGAATTAAAAAGTATATGCTCAAAGAAAACTCGGTTTGGCAAGTGTCTATGAAAGCTTCCTACAGTTTGGCTTGGAAGAAGATTCTCAAGTTGAGAGATGAATATGGCCTTGTTGGTAATCTGGATGGGGGCTTTAAAGCTAGGACAGTTTGGGAGGCCCTTAGACACAAAGAGGATCGTGTTCCCTGATTTAGGATTGTATGGGGAGGGTTGGCAATCCCTCGTCACTCCTTCGTAGCATGGCTTGCTATCTTGGACAGACTACCAACGAGGGACAGAATGGCACGTTGGGGAGGTGAGATTGACACACAATGTTTGTTTTGTGCTACTGAACTGGAGACCAGGGAACACCTGTTCACGGATTGTATTTTCTCAGCAACAGTTTAGGAGTGAAATAATGCTTGCTTGTCATAAGATTGTCCATGTTGATGGTGCAATGGGTGCAAATGTGGAGCAAGGGGAAGTCTTTGGGAGCTGTTCTCACCAGACTAGCTTGGTGTGGTTTCATTTATTATACTTGGCAAGAAATGAATTTCAGAGTTCATAGAAGGAGACCCAGACGGGCAGAGGCGGTTATCTGTCATCAAGAGGGATATACGACGAGGTTGCAAGGATTGATCGCACTTCATCTAATCTTGCTACTGAATGGGGCATAATATAGTCATTTGTTTTATTTTTTGCTACTGAATGGGATAAAATTTTAAAAATTTAAGAACAGGACGCGTACTGCAATTAACCTTGAAATTATATAAAAGGGAGCTGTAGCTGTAGATGCTAAGATTCATACCTCAAACTTATTGAATGCTGACTTATGGTATAACATAAACCAACTGCTTCTAACTCAAGATAACATTGTCAAAACAAAAGGGATGGAATAAGGTAAAAAAATCCTCAAGGTCATGTCTGAATCCGAAACACGGTGCCGATATCTTCTAGCAAAGATAGAAAGTAAAAAAAAAACATGACGGTTGCGACAGTAAAGATGGATGCGGAACGAAACACCGGAAAGTTTTGACCATCCCTTCAACACAACAAAGTTTCTCTCGCCATTGGGAAGTCACCCAATTCCATCCATTAATCTTAAAAGGCTAGGTCGATCAGTTAACACGATGTTGGTCGGGTAACTCGTGGCCTCACCGGTGTCTTTGAAGGACTTACCCTGGAAGTTAGGAAGGAAACATATGATTAGCTTAAGCAATGACAAATTTGACAGGTGCGGAATTAGAGCGCAAAATTCAGGAACACACCTGATCGGCTGAGTTCCTAGCACCATCCCACTACAATTCAGTGCAACAATGGCACTTTCCGCCTGTCCAAAAACAGGAGCTGAGTCAAGGCACAAAGAACGGTGCCAGAAAAACTATGAAATCGGAAACTAGCAAAGGTATCACGCTATTCGTTTTATCAATTCATCAATGTCAAAAATCTTTTCTATAGTCATATAAGTAAAAAACGCATGCACAAAGAACTCCGGATGATGATTGATTTGGTGCACACACATGCCTGTACAACCGAGTTAATGGAAAAGCACATGAAGTTACATGTCATGGCAAAAGTAAGCCATGGTGTTGGAAAAGAACTCCGAGATAAACAAACAATTAGTCTGATCTTGCAACCTGATCTTGTAGGATTCCATAAATGACAAACGATTATAAAATGAAAAGAAGATTAGAAACTTTTTCCTGCATTTAGCTGATCTTTAGAAAATCGAAGAGGCTTATGAATCACATTAATTGGACAGACCTATTATCAAGTGTCACACAATTACATACATAAGAAGTTGGGTGGAGATTAGACATGGAAAGCTAAATTTACAAAGAATATGACCTCGGAATAAACCATTTGCCATTATGGCTGCAAACTCACTTAATCGGGCTGGCTTTCACATACAAGCAAGCCAATAGAAGAGAAAAGGTGAAAATACATTAATTAAAAGTTTTGGAATAAGAAACTTCTGTTAAATTCGGCATTTTGAATCATCTAGAAAACTTAATATCCTAACCAAGAGATTTTCCATACTCTAAAATCGAATATTACGCCCTGTAAGAAATGGTTGCGTCAAGATTCAAAAAGGATAACAAAATAAGCTAATATCACCCAACTTAAAGCATACATGGAAAAGATATTTATGAACCGAATATTTCTCAACATCAATCCAATAAGCATGAACTTACCATGGCAAATTCAACAAAAGCAATACGAGTTGAATGCACATTGTCCCCTAAAAGCCTCAAGCAAGTGACCTGAGAATTAAAAGCAAATCATGTCGAGCTTCTTTCTGAAAAGAGTTTGAAAAAAAAAAGGCATGACTGAATCGTGATATTAATATTGTACTAACCTCACCGCATGCAGATTCAAAGAAATTCTTCACTTCAGCTTGAGAAACCTTCCGCAAAGATAAAATGATTGTGAGAATTAGATCAACTATGTTCCATCAATTACTGCAATGATAAAGCTAAAAACTTGGGCCCGAGAGTGATTTTAGGACACAGGCATGTTCATATTTTCCAAGTTCTTTTACCATATATTTGAGGGATCTTCGAGGGTCACATACCCACACCCAGATCCAGATATCGGCCAGACTTGGGTGCCTCAAGAAAAATAAAGAGCTGGAGTAACTTGGGATACAAGACAAGAATATTTGTGATAGCAATTACGGGGTTACCTTCTTGTCAATATTTGTACAATAAACTGTTCTGGTACACATTTCCCTTTCATCTTCAGACTGCAATTGTAGTGAACTTGATTATCAAGAGTGCGGCTCAAAAGTAAACTATATAGAGAAACTACAAGAGGTATTCAGTAATGGCGAAATGGCATAGAGTAAAATGAAGATTAATGCAAAAACAAAACAACTAAGAGCAGAAAGTTGTTGATCCATACCCTAGGTAGAAATGTAGGGTTCACAGGAAGGATTGCAGTTTTTGAAGGCAAGACCCTAACTGGATAAAACCCGAGCATCGTACCACCAAGGTTCAAAGCAGCTCTCGCACCTTCTGTTAAAAGAAAGTTCATAAAGAATGTAACATGTTAATCAATGTACATATTAATGAAAAAAAGTTTTTAAGTTCAATCTGTATCAGCTGCTTACCTTCATCGGCAAATTCCACAAATGCAAAGCGAAGAACTGAACGTGGATCACCACAAATTCGGCAATCAACAACCTTCAATAATGATTCCCAAACAACTTCAGAAATATCATATATACAGTAATCTGTAGTATCAACCAAAGGCTCAACATCCGAACACTCAAAACTATGAAAATTCTTTTGGCATTTTACGGGGCTCTATTATGCACACTCACAAAACTCTAAAGATGGAAATGATATGGCTCAAACATTATTGTAAATTACTCTACGTCAAAATGCAGCAATAACCAGGAACGAGAGAAATTACAACAAAAGCTTTAGAGTCAACACTTAGAACTTACTTGTCCGCAATTACTAAATAAGCCAGCAAGTTGTTCTTCAGTGATCTAGAACAAAGAAATGATTTCCACAAGTGACTTCTCGAGATCATAATGAAACAATAAAAACCACTAAATGACACCACTGATTACACTTACATTCTGATCAATATCCGAAACATACAGCGTTCGCCTAATGCTATCATCTCTTTGAGCTCGAAAAGCTTTTCCATTAAGCTTTCTATTTCCCTGGCTGTAGTTGCTTCTTCTCTGGAAAGAAAACAACCATTTACCAAATTTACCAAAGGAAAAGAAAAACGAACAAATACGAGATTGTTAGGTGTCGATATCCGGCATAATGTTACCCCATATACGACAAGTAGATGGAGAAAAGCTAACTCCAATAGCATCAAAGTCCCAACAAGTCAATCAAATTAATAGTTAGACAATAATTAAGGCCAATTGAAGACCTTAAAATCATCAATGCCAACAAAACCCAGTAGAATCAATCAAAACTAGTTAAAATGCAGAATTGAATTATCCAATACACAAGAACCAACATGCCAGTTCAAATACATTAGGATTAGAAAACAAAGCAAATCCTAAAACCCCTATTTAGCTATGCAATAAAATTCATATCCAATCAATAAAAACACCAGTTTAACACAAGACAAGAACAACCCAAAAAACAAATACTATATAACTAAAAACTATCAAACACTCATCAGTCAAAACCAGATAAAAAAGAAAAGAAAATGCAATTGAAAAGAGTAAATGATGAGTGAAAAAGGAAAAAAGAAATACCCTTCTATTGGAGTAATTCTCATTCCCCTGCTTATTAACAGGGACCTGATTAAAATCACCAGTTTTGGTGGGATTGTGATAATAATATGATGGGAAGAATTCTTTGGCCAAAGGATTCAACTTTGTGAACATATCAACAAGTTTTTGAACATTGAATTCCTTTGATTCTGATTTGGATGTTTCAACAACCAAATTGTTGTTTCCATTAGCTACTGCTGCCTCACCTGGCTTATCAGCAACTGCAGCCATAGAATCAAAACCCCAAACACCCCCACAGAGAATAAGAAAATTAGTCAAAAGAAGAAAGAAAGCCAAATGATCAAATGAAAATTTGCTTTTGTGAATTTATTCTCTCTCTATTTCTCCTTTCTAAGGAGCAAGAAAGTTAAGAACTTAAAAAAAAAAAACTTCTTTTCTTTTTGGATGCCTAATAATAGATACCCTTTTGAACAAAAAAATGTCTAGAATGGAAATAAAGTGAGAATGCAGATTTTCCTTATTTGAAATTAAAAATAACTAAAATTTATCTAAGAAATTAAAAAAAGAATTAGGGTTTTGAAGCAACTGAAAGTTTGAAATGGATGATCAAAGAAAGAGGAAAGGAGGAGGAAGGAACAACAGTTTCTCTTCTTCTTCTTTTTTGTTGGTATTTTTTAATTTAATCTAATCTTTTAATAAATAAATAAAAGAATTTGGTAGGCAGAAGAAGAAATAATAATAATAATAATAATAAAGTGAAGGGCGTTAAAACGTAGGCGTGACTTTAAGGTCTTTTGTTTTGTTTTTATTTTTTAAAAATATATTATTTTAGATATTATACCATCATTTATAACGGCCTACTTTTGAGGTTTGTTGAGATTTTAAAATCAATTTATTTAATTTTAAAACTTCTTAAAATCAACTATTATAATTATTTTCTCCGTTCCAATGAATATGTCCCGTATTAATTTTTTTGTTAATCTTTTTAACTTTAACTTTTTATTGCTTTAAATTTATTGTTGATAAAATTATGAAAAGATATGTTTTAAAAATCTTTAATCGAGTAGTTTAAATATATATATATTATAAATTATAATTAATTAAAATATTTAAAATAATTATTGTCAAAAAATAAAAATTTTGACTTTTAAAAGTCGGACAAATTTAATAGGATTGAGAGAATATAATTTAAATAATTGATATTATCGGTTAATTAATAAAATCGTTATTATCAGTTGTCTTTTGTCATATCAGACATTTTATTATTAAAAATTAATAATATAATTGACTTGAATTTTTTTAAAAATTGTAATTTTACAATTCCTACATATCATTAAAACATAATCGTCATCAATGTTACAAAATAGTTAACGATAAAGACTATACAAAAGTAAATAGTAACCACATGTAGAGAATTTAACAACTCTAATAAACAAAAAATGTCAAAGGTAGGGATCGCCATGGGTTGGTCGAGATGTATTTTTGATCAACTCGAATTTAACACGACACGTGATTAAGTTTTACTTGACCTAAACTCAAATCGAATTTTAAGATTAAAACTCCGACTTAAAATAAATAAAAATATATATTTTCCATTTTTATTAAAAATAAAGGAAGATAATAGTAAAAATTATAAAGAGTATTTGTAGCAATTATCACATTCTCTTTTTTTTATTCAATAAAATTAAGGATGAGGTTGAAAAAACATATGAAGAGATGAATATTATAGTAATACCCATAAATATATGGAAAAACCATACAAATATTTTGGGTCAAGTAGAGTAATTTTCAACCTAAACTCAATTCAACCCGAACTCAATTAAAAAAAAATCTTATAAGGCCGGATCCACTAGACCAGAATCTGTCGAGTATGAGTCTTATGCTCATCCCTAGTCAAAGAGTGAGATTGATATCGGAGAGTTTGATGATTAAATAGATGAAATTAAAAATGAAAGACAACATTATTAATTTTAGAAGACTATGATGGCTAAATTGAAGGAATTAAATAAAAGATGACAAAATTATTGATTTAGAATTACTATAGGGGCAAAACTACCCTTAAGCCAAAAACCATTATTAGTGAATAATACAAGTTTTAAGTTTTAATCATTTACGTTTACATTTTCAGGGGTTAAATTGATAAAAGAAATTATAAACATAAAAGTTTAAATATTATTTTCTTTTATATACTTGTTAGGTTAGCAAACAACGCTAAAAATTAAACATAAGTTAACAAGAAATTAATATTTTCAAACAATAAATAATAAAGAAACTCAATTATTAAAAATAGAATATACTTAGGCTTGAATAAACAATGAAAAAGATTTGGTGACATTGAGAAGTGAGAATCATTTGTCTTTTTCCTCAAGCTTTGCTTGTCCTTCACTATTTATTTTTCTATTAATAATTCATATATATATATATTATTTGTCACATTAAACTCTCCTATATATTCTTATCTTAATGTGCATATCCCTAGGATGTTAGATGGATTTTTTATTATATTTTCTTCTATATGATTATCATTTATATTATACAAATATAACATAAATAATAATTAAAACAAAATAAAACAATGTGAATAAACAGATCGAATTTTATTGATCACGTAATATCTTAAATATGATTATGAAATGTAACATAATTAAAATATAATATATATATATATATCAAATAACTGTATCGTGTTTATGTTTTTTTACACATATGATTTAATATTTTTTATTCAAGCTTTTTGTAATCGAAGTCAAATATCCTATATTCACAAATATATCTTCTACACTACAAAAAAAATTGGTATAAGTTTGATTTGAGATAAAATAAAAAGTACAAGTCTCGACAAACACCGTTTAACACTGGTCTACTAATGTTGAACACCGTTGAATACAATTAAATTGATTAATAAAAATTAAAAATCTCAAGCACACAACATATAATTATAAATTTTATTTTAAATAAAATTTTAATTAAATTATTTTATATATATAATATTTTTTTAAAAATAATTGGATCAAATACCAACCTTAGTCAATTTAAAAAAATAAAACTCTAAGCCCTAAAAACCTTAAACCCTAAATTCAAATATTGTATTTAGAGTTTTGGGTTTCGAGTTTAATATTTTTGGGTTTTAATTTTTAAATTGACTAAGGTTGGTATTTGATCCAATTATTTTTAAAAAATATTATATATATAGAAAATAATTTAATTAAAATTTTATTTAAAATAAAATTTATAATTATATATTTAGTCCTTGAAATTTTTAATCTTTATTAATCAATGTAATGATATTCAACATTAGTGTTGTTTAGCGGTATTCGTCGAGCGTTGTAGAATTTTTCAAATAAAAAATATAAATTGTTCGAGTTTTATTCATTTAGACATAATATACCTAATTTATCTAGTAAAAATATTAAAATATTCAAATTTAACATAATGAATACGATCTTTATGAAGTCAAATTCATGCTCTCTTTTTTTTTGAATCTGGATTATATTTAACAGCGAAAGGAATATAAAGGATTCACATCTTTTACAATTGAAATACAGTGTTGAACAAAACAACAAAAAATATACTCTTTTTTAAAATGAACAATAGAAATTTAACTCGGATATTTTAGAATCACAAATACATTGTCCTTTCTTTTTTTCATCAACAACGTTAATATTTAAATTAAAATAAATAAATTCAATGTAAATATTAATCCATTTGAACGAAAAATACATAAGTAGGATTTAAACCATAATAAAATCCGATGAACGCTCACGTATAACATAATATTAAGCAAGACTTGAACTTGAAACTTTATATGTTCGAATTGGATTGTTTTTGTATTCAATATTTTATAAATTTAAATAAACTCGTTTCATATTTAAACTATTATCTCATCTTGAATTTGATTATTTAATTTTAATTGTAATTTAAATTATTTTGAATTCGATTTTATAATTCAAGATATTATGGGTTTCGGAATACATCGAAACATGAGTGATTGGAGTTTGTAAATTTAATAAAGGCCACATTTTAGAGGATTTGAAATTATATGCCATTTTCTTTCCATGATGATGATGATTTATGGGCATGGCACTAGTTAATTCAACCGACCGATGAATCTGTTTTTTATAATAATTTTAAGGTGGTTATAAGGTAATATTTATTCATATATTTTTAATATTTTAGTAAGACATACATTTTACGAACAAAACTACTTAATCTCAAATATCTTAAGATAAATACCATCTTCCACCAGAAATGCTCATCTTTTAACTCCATAGCTAAAGTCATGTTCCTCATAAAAGAGACAAACATCAAAATCCACCGTATTGCTCCATAAGACCATTAAAATTAAGAGTAAACTATATAAATAGTCCCTTGACTATGCTCCAATTATCTTTTGCATCCCTCGACTATCAGAAGTTACAAATTGGTCCCCCGACTAAAAAAAGTAACAAATTAGTCCAACGTCGTTAAAAATTTAGATGATGTGACAGTTAATTTAAATTGATATAATCACATACTTAGCCCTCAAGTTCTACACTTATTTTAATTTGACCCTAATTCTAAAAAATTAACCCACAAATTTTAATATTCTATCAATTTAGTCCATCTTCTTTTTTATTTCTCCTTCTCCTTTAATTCTTCAATTCATTTTCACCCAAAATGCCCAACTAGCTTCATGAGACGTGAAATAGAAAGACACTACATAATTGTCTGCCCGGTGAAGCTTGTGAACTGCCTTCTTTATTTAGCGGGCTGCAAATCTGCCTTATTCCAATGTAAAATTGAAGAACATAGTTACTCGGACCTCCATATTCATCTGCTATGCATTCCCAAATTCTACTCTTTTTTTGCATCATCTAAAGGCAACCAGTTTCTGAATATCAAATACTTTGGAATGCAGTTAACCTCTCGAACACATTTCGAACACCACAGATCTTGTCATTTTTAAGTACAAGTGTATCAAATAAGCTTGAACAATAGAATCTAAATCAGACCCAAATTTACAAATTGAGTCACGAATCTCTCGCCCGAACGTTGGGTAATTTCAGCCCTCCGTGCAACCTCAGCGACAAAGGGGGATTAATTCCCCTAGATATTCAAATCCCCAACTTTATAAAACTCATCTTCAAGTATCGTTCTCAAATTGCCCAATCCAGTCCATCGGATTGCATGTTAGGTTCTGAGAGTTAGAACCCGAGAATTTCAATTTATAAGCTGAAGATGAAAAACAAGCAAAACCCTTTACCAAATACACTATCTGTGGCCAAATCATGCTTGGATCCCCTGTTTATAACCTCGCCACCAAACATAAAGCCAAAAACCCATCTGCTCCCATCAATTTACATTGAAATCTAAGTTTTTATGGGTTCAACGAGTTTTGCTCTTCAACACAATATTAACGACTGCATGTTCGATCCATGCTCGCTGCACCATTGTTGATCACAAAAGTATCAATTTAGTGTCTTTACAAATCAGAGTTGCCTGCTCGTATTAGCCATGTAAGATGCAGGATGAAGTAAAGCACAAAACCAACCCCCTTTCTCTCTTAATTCTTTGATGGCTCATTCTAAGTCGATAAATATATAGCCTCGTTACTTGTTGGTTCAAAGAATTTATGTATAAATTCTGAAAGTTGATAACTTTTTCAAAGATTCCTGACAAAATCTGAATTGGCAGGAAATTATTTATTTTGTATGCACAAACCGAAATGATAACAGAATTTGAATACCAATCTAACCAATGTCTAATAAACATAAAGATGGGATCAAAGCTTGAAAGTTGAAGGAGTGTCGCTGGAGGAGAGAGTATTCTGGTGCCGCCACAGTTCAATAGCAAAACTCCAAAATTTATACATAATTGATTTGAACAATTATGCTGGTGAAAATGAATTAAAGAATTAAAGCATAAGAGAAATAGAAAAGAAGATGGCCTAAATTGATAGAATGTTAAAACTTGTGGGTTAATTTTTTTAGAATTAGGGTCAAATTAAAATAAGTGTAGAACTTGAGGGCTAAGTATGTAATTATATCAATTTAAATTAACTGCCACGTCATCAGCCATTAAATTTTTAACGGCATTAAACCAATTTGTTACTTTTTTTTAGTCGGGGACCAGTTTGTAACTTCTGATAGTCAGGGGACGCAAAAGATAATTAGAGCATAGTCAGGGGACTATTTATGTAGTTTACCCTAAAATTAATATTCGAGAAAAAATACGTATGCGTGTGAATAATACATATTTTAATGATGAAACTTAGGATATAAAAATTGAAACAAAAAAATCTATTCAAGAAAATGAAATTTACTAGTAAAAAAATTGAAACAAAAATAAAGCAATCAATGGGATTGGAATTTACTTTATATAATTAGAAAATATGAAAAAATGTAGCATAACATTTACAGTTATCCAGTTTCATTGCAAGTGAAAAACATCTAAATTAAGATTTGCAGCAAACTATATATCCAGTTATCGTACTAAATTTATATTTTGAGGACAAAAAACAATTTTACAATTGTATCGGCCTAAATTTTTAAATATTTTCATAAGTGACAGACCTTCACTAGTCCCTTAAAGCATCCGTCACTAAGTCCTTGTACACGAAAAGCAAGGTAATTTGCTCCTCCAATCCCTTCCTCCTGTGGATATCGACAACCTGAAGAGTTGCCGATGAACCGGGCTCTAATGGATCTGAGGGCATCATATCCCAGTGATCGAAAACCCATTGCGTGAAAGCATGTCTTGATGTTGCATTCCTTAGAGTCAAAGAGAATCCGAAGGACTCGAGTACTGAAAAGTAAGCTTTTATGTTGTATAGCGGTGCACCCGCGTCTGCATTTCCTGGAAGACATGTCCACGTCTATCGTTCAGAACAGCGTACACACCGGCAAGTGCTTCGACCGGGGCTTGAATCTCGACCAAGTAAACATGCTCGAGAAGCCTCAGCTTGGCCGTGAGCTGCGCTGTATAGAAAACTCTACGTGCAGCTGGAATGATCTGACCACCACCTCGGTGGATAGCATCAGCAGGGAGAACCACATCTTAGACTTTGAAGCAGATGCCTTTCATGTTCTGTTCAGCAAGAATACCTTCCTCTGATGCCCACTAGAACCCGACGACGACGGATTCCTTAATTTCATCAAGGTACCGAACACCTTTACATGTATGGACAACCATGTTAGGACCGAATTTTTCGGGGCCAAAACACCAAATCTTCTTAGCTAGATCTCTGTCCCATCCAAACTCCTCAGCCAAGATTATGGAATGAACCTCGGGGTCATCCCTTGGACCGATACGACCTTTATCGATGGCCTCGGCGAGACCTTCCTCCAAGGGTCGAGCTTCCATGTAGAGACAGTTGTGCTTCTTCGGGGACATGCTCATCATTGTCCTACAAGACCTCTCAAGGATAGTCTCATGCAATGATACGAAAGGGTCCCGTTTAATGATCTCATCATCGTTCATAAAATTCTCTTCTAAATCCTTCAGACGGGTCTCGAAGTGGAATTCTTCGACGTATACGACAATGTGCTCTCCTGACTCTTCAATGGTACAAACAACCATAGGATCATACTTAGCCAAATGCCACAACCCTTCAACAAGTTTGGGAAGATCAGATGCAAACTTGCATTGAACAGAGATACATACATCGGGTGAGACAGTAAACTTCATGGCACGGATCAGGTGCGCATCAACTTCTGTCTCATTAGTTAAAGTAGCGTTCTTGATGATGAACTGATCCAAACCGAGCATCGACCGTGTTACCGCAAGGCACATCCTCAACAATTTCCTGCTTCTTTCCCATCTAAATAATAGTTCTCTGTACACTCTTAACATACAAGTCTTTCTTCTCACCCAAGATATAGTTAGGACCCATGATTCTAACCTTCAAACCGGTGGAGACTTTCTCGAAAAACACATGACCGAGAGCGGGAATCATCTTTGAAACATAGAGCATAAGGGGACCTTCTGGATCACAGTTCCTAATGACATTAGCATATACATCATCAAGAGGACCCTTGTACAAATTCTCGACACGATACGTCTGAGCTTCTCTTGGAGACTATTACGTGTAGAGAAGTGCCCCGCAATTGTGCAAGTATACACGTTGCAAGTAATAAAGTGATAAGTATAGAGTAACGTCTCCACAGGAATTGGTACTCGTCTTTTGGTCCTATCTTCTTGCACTACAAAACATATTAAGTAAAAACACAGATAAGTGATGTGAAGAGTTTTATCTAACTAAAAAAATATAAGATAAATAGATAGGACTTATAAGAGAGAAGAGTAGGCCGGGTTAAGTTGCGTCGTAGTGTGGAATCCAATTGACTTGTCTCCTTCTTTGGATGCAACGAACACAGTGATGCCCCGGTAGTGACGTCTATGTTGCGGCCGCAATGGTTAAAGTTTCTGCCGCGTCAATCCCTTAGTCTTGGCAGATGCTGTTAAGGTTCAGAAAAACGTCCTTTGATGGTTCCTCCTTATCCCTAAGCTCAGAACACTGGTTGATGAATGAACCTTGATGATACCTCCCGGCGTGAACCAAAGACAAACACCAATGATGTTTACGGTTCTCTTAGCCGCCGAAACTCTTAACCTATCCCTAGGCCGAGTTAGCTAACACCACGTGGGGTGATAACCGTGCTTATTCATTTCGTGAGTTCAACTCTCTCGATATTGAACAAATAGATAACCTTACAAACTTTCTCTCGAATAGAATGCAAGAATGATTAAAACCAAGAATAAGCAAACCTTAACTTTATTGCATTAAAAACTTAAACAAAATACAATTGTTTTCCCGCAACTACTAAATAAAATAACCCTAGCCTAAGAACTAGAATATGCTAAGCCTCTCAAACTCTCAATATCCGACATCTCTTCTCTTGACCGAAGGGTCCTTTATATAGGAGGAGGTGTAGGGTAAAGTCCTTGGATAGAAAGTTAAGTTGGAATTGGACTTGTCTTCATTAAAGAGGTGATTCTCTTTGGTTGAATTCCATCTTTAACCTTCATTCCATGCTTTTGTCATCTTCTCATGCTTTGATCGCCATGCAAAGTGTGTAGAAAAAATTAGTGTTTTATGCTCTTCAAATCGACTACCACTTTGCATATTTTGCCTGCCGGCAAGTTGGGTTGTACAATGTTGCAACATTGGCTCGGCAATGAATTGCCGCAACATAGAATTCTGCTGCCTCGGCATGGGTCTGAAATTGGATATGCTCCGCAAGGCTTTATCTTCAAAAATCAGCTTCCTTTAGTAGAAGATGTCATCTTTGGCTCGGCTTGGCTTGGCAATGAACTGCAACGACAATGGCCTGACATGGCTTGGCAATGAACTGCAACGACAATGGCCTGACATGGCTTGAATATGGAATGTCGCGGCATCGCCTGCCGACACGGCATCCCATGCCCCTGGCATCACCTGCTGACACGACATCACATGCTCTGGCATCACCTACTGGCACGGCATCGCATGCCCTGGCAGTGAGTAAATCTGCACAAGCACCAAAATGCATCAAAACAATACCTTTTTCATTAAATAAATCAAATGTAAGGATCAAGGATAGAAACAATATAATTAATGCATAAAGGGCCACAATGTAGCTCAATTGGGTGTAGGTTGAGCAATAATTATCATGTAAAAAAGGTGAAAATATAGAACTTTTAGGCACTTATTGTAACCCCCTTAACCCGGGCTAGACGGTTGACCCGAATTAAGAAGATTACACAGGGAAAACCAAAGTCAACTCAAAAGTTAACCTTGATTAACGACCCTTTTTTTCTTTTTAATCTTGTCTAGATGCATAATAACCCTAATCAAACACTCGAGGAACACATACTCGAAAACCACATCAATCGACAACGATCAGGGACTCAATTGCACAGCACACGAATTTAGGGACCAAAATGTAAATTTTAGAAATTTAGAGGACTTAATCAGTTTTAAGGTTACCAATATGAAATTAATCATAATTCATGCTTCTCCGCCAAATTTCAACTCAAACGGACATCACAAACTCAACCAATTGCAAATACAAACGTTGGGACCAAAACGCAAGGTTTTTAAAACATAAAACCGTCAATTTCAGTGCCCAACGGTCGAGTGTTCTGAAATGGGGATGATCCGTTCCGAAACACGGGACCGTTCCGAAACTCGTTCCGGAACAGGGCTTGGCAGTGGCAAAACCGTTCCGAAACGGCTCCGCCCGTTCCGAAACGCCAAGGCCATTTTAGGTCCTCTGTTCCGAAACGGTAGCACCCGTTCCGATACGGGCTGCCCAGAAATGCAGAATTTTGCTGGTTTACTTCACAATTGACCCATCAAACATGCTCCAAAGACAATCAAATCATACCAGCAAGTCATTCAACACTCAATGAACATATTAGCATCAACCAATTTCAATCATAGCCTCGATTTAAGAAAAACCCAATTCTATAGGCATGCATCCTATATAGCAAACCATGAAACCATCAATTCACCAAAACCAAACACCAATGGCCATTTACAAGTTCCAGCATCACCATAAGCACAAAACCAACTTGGGGAGTCCAAAACATCTCCCAAAACAACATAAGTTCTCATTGCCAAATGCCAAAAGCTAATAGTGTTAGGGAAACATTCACCATACATGAGCTTAGTCTTTCTCTTGGATCTTTGACCTCCTTGCTGCCCTTAAAGAACTTCAATGATCTGCATTATTGGTTTAGGAAAAAGAGAGAGCGTAAGCACATAGCTTTTTGAGGAATGCTCATTTAAAACATCACAATAATGCATTTGCAAAACACCTTTTCAAAACCTTAGTTCAAAATAACATTTAATCATGCACATATGCATATAAACCAAGCATTTCATGCTTCAAATCATCAACATGTTATATTGGCTTACAAGTGATAATCATAACCATTTCACAACATAAAAACACAATCGTCAATCAACAATCGGATACACGGAATACACGCGTTGTCCCATACGCTTCATACACACTACCAATATCAAGGTGGAGCATGGTACAACCACAACCCTCCACATCACTCATTGGTAGTTGTATAACATCACTAACGAGATCACGGGACATACAACACAAGATCCACACATGGACTTTTAACCACCATTGTGATCTTACAATACACAAGGCTCACACATGGACTTTTAACCACCATTGTGACCTTAACAATACACAAGGTCCACACATGGACTTTTAACCACCATTGTGACCTTAACAATACACAAGGTCCACACATTGACTTTTAACCACCATTGTGACCTTAACACAAGATCCACCCATGGACTTTTAACCACCATGGTGATCTTAACCATCTCGTTAGTGTACTTGGATGGAGTTTACGGTACAATCACAACCTCTCAACATCCAAGGCGACTTTATTCACGGTGCACCCATTCTTATAGCCGGCTAACTATATCCGATTCAAGTACTTTAAAACCAACATATCACTTGCCAATATACATCATTTAACATCATTAATTCAGTGTTTTAAAGCATTTAACAAGCCATTAAATCAACATGCATCACTATGCATAAAAATCACATTTATCAATGTAAAACCAAGGATCTCTTACCTTGAGCATCCTTCAACATATGGCTTATAAAACCAGCAATAAACATGCTAAAATATGCTTTCAAAAACAGAATTAAAACATGCAAACAAATCTCTTTGCATTCAACCGACACATGGCTCATCAACAAGAGAGTTTTTCCGAAAACTTACTCTTGAGCTTAGCTAAGTTGTTTAGACTTTAACTAAGCTCCCAAACCTTCAAAACATTGGTTTCAAAGCTGAAAACCAAACTTCACTCACCGATTCCGTTTCGCAAGCTTGCCGAAACACCAATCAAGCTTCCGAATCAACACCACAAGGATCCGAAGATGTCTCCCCTGTTTTAAACACATCAAAGCAGAGGATTAATGCATCATCATGCATTAATATCTTCAACCAAAACACCTAAACTCGCTGCTCACATCAACACTCACATTTCGGCTACCAAACACAACCGAAATCACATCCAAACACCTCCACAACACTACCCAGCCAAGATCCATCAACTCCAAACATAATTATACATCAATTAACATCCAAAAAGGATCTAAACACGTCCTTATACCTCCAGCTATAACAGAACATCAAGATCACCCCAAAAACCATCACTAGCACCATCAAAAACTTAGGAAAATCAACCTATTCGGGAATGCATTGATTAAACCTCAATTTCACACCAATTATACATCCAATTTTCATCAAAAAGACACCTCAAAACAGTGCCCAAACATTTCATACGAATTTCATCAAAATTAAACCAAATCTTGCATTTTAAAGCCAAGATCAAGAACAAATCATTAAAACCTTTAATAAAACTCAAATCAAGGATTAAGAACTTGGGAATTTCAGTAAAGAACTGAGTATTTAGAGGAGAAGGACGTTCATACCTCTAAATGTGAGTTTCTCCTTGTTTAAAGCCAAGATTCTTCAAAATTCAATAGGCAAATGCTAAGGTTTTGATGTAGGAAAGATTAGAGATCAATTGGAGATTGAAATCTCATGTTTAGATGTCAAAATCAGAGGGAAATTTGCTGGAGAAAAGTGTTTGGGTTGATAGAAAATTTGAGAGAAAAGAAATGGGAAATTTTGAGAAAAGTTAGTTATGATCCAAAAATATCTATTTCCCTCCCTTTTTCCCTTAATTAAAACCATTAATTAAATCTTTAATTATTAAGAAAAATCTGGAGAAACTCTCCTTGGGTAATTTAGCTCCTTAAAGATTCAAAGTTTCAATCCTTTTAAAACAATCACCAACTTTTCAAAAATTACATTTTAGTCACTAACTCGAAAATCACACTTCGAAACCTCATTTTGTAAAATTGATTTCACCACCCTCTTATATATAATAAAAGAGGATTTTAGGATACTTTTCCATATTTTTAATGCATCCCGAATTAGGTTTTCCTATAAATCACCTTTTATATTCGAACCGCAATCCGACCGGTCCGGTCCAAACCCAAAACTTCTAAGCCCAAAATTGGGGTGTTACACTTATCACACCCACGAACTCGAACTATTTCTTGTCCTCAAGCAATGCAAATCATCAATTGCCAAACCTAAGTTTTTATAAACCGTCTCCTTGGTCATACTTTTCCTTCTCTCTCCAAACCATGGCGAAGAATGTTTGGCCCTTGAGTCTTTGGATGCCCTAGGAATTCCTTGGAATCAAACTATAAGATTTGTGAGTGTGTGCATGCATTGTGAACAAGAAGATTATAAGGATTCTAAGTAAACACTTAAGCATTAACCTACTTAACTTGGGTATATAATTTTTTTTATAAGCAACCTAACCAACTAGAGCCAATTGCGGGCACCTCTAGTGATTAGCCTAGAGCCGGTTTCGGGCACCTCTAGGGCTTCTTTAAGCTAGATCCAGTGGTGGGCATCTCTAACTTTTTACCCAATTTTCTTTTCTAAGCTAGTCTATGTCCTAAGTGTACTAGAATTCCTTAGATCATGCAAGTCACAAAGGTGTTTAGTGTTCTAATCTTATAGTGTGATCCTAAGTTATCTTCCTTTAAGCATCCTAAAAATAAAGGCTCTAAACAATCCTAAACAATGGTAAGAAGTGAGAGTTCTATTGCCAAGAAAGAAGATTTCATTAAAATTAAACTAAGGCAATTGATAAAGAGTATTGCCGAGGCATAAGCTTCATTCGGTTAAGGCAATGCATGCAGTAAAAAAATTGACAATTATTAAACAAAAGTGCATTTTTATATTATAATGTCGCAGTATGGTTGTGCCTTGGCAGTGAAACCTACACCTCCAAACTCAAGATAAGCATTGCCCTCAATGCATTAAGCATAAAATACATAATAAGCATTATAAGCACAAGAAAATTAAAGGGAAAAAATTAAAGGCATAAGAGAAGAAATCTAAAGTGACTCAGATGAGTCATTGCTTTGTATGATCAGTCTTCTCGTTGCTATATGCTTGACTCGTTTGGTGGCTCTCGGTGGTTGGGTGCGTGTTGGGGGAGTGAGCTCTTCTTCATTGCTGCAACATGAGCAGTCGACATTGCCGAGGCGACAGGTCGTGTCGAGGTATGTGCTTCAAAGGTTGTCGAGGCATACGCTGTTTCGTCCGTTTTGGCAGCGGTTTTGGGACATATGTTTGCTCCTTTGGGTGAGCTCAGGATTGCCATGGTTTTGAGGTTCTTGGCCTGGGGGTTTTGTTTCTTGATGTGGAAAACAAAGAAAAAACTGAAAACTAATTATGCTAAAGACAAATAAAATATCTCCTAAAATAACCGAAAATAAAATAAAGGTCCAAAAATTAAAGACATGAAATTAAAAATTCTTAGAAAGAGCATTTTCATGCATCTTCTAAGGTTACCGCATATCCAAGAAAGCTTGAGGAGGGTCATTTCTGATACTTCTTATAGTCCATCCGCACCTTCCATCGAGTGACAATATTGCCCAAAAAAGAGTTGAGCCAATGTGCTCGCAACTACTCCCTTTTGCGTTACTATGGTGGATGCATCTTTCTTTTGTGTTCCCTTGTAGTCCACCTTGGGAGTTTTTTTGAAGGCATGAGTAGATTATTAGGAAAAATCAAATCAATATCCAATCATTTACTTACCTCATTCTTGACGAAATCTATTGCGGTTGGATGTAGCCTTCGTTGTCGTGGCAGTTGCGCCGGCAACCAATTGCCGTGGCAATCTTCTACCATAATTCGGTGCAAGTCAAGGGAAAACCCAATTGTTTGAAAAACTTTGTGGATCAAAACCCCATTTTCTTTAGGTCCCTCGAACATCTCCATCAATAGAGATTTTGTTGGCTTCAATTCTACCAACGTTGGTTCCTCAAAGAATACCTGCAATAGAAGATGTGAGTTTTTAAAGAATTCAAAAGGTTCAACCATTACCTTCTCATATTCTATTGGCAAAGTATTATCATCTTGTTGATGTGGTGGAGGTCGAACATCCTCAATCTTTTCACCTGTTTGAGACTTGATTGATGGAATTGTCGAGGCATGTGTAGTTGTTGAGGCATGTAGTGCCGCCGTGGCATGTGGTTCTGCTATGGCAAGTGTTAATATCGTGGCATGTGGCGTTGCCGTGGCATGGCAGTGCCTTGGCATGTGGTACTGTCATGGCATTCGCTATACTTTTCTCATCCTGGCTAAATGTTGTTGTGACATTGTTCTGTTCAGGCTCCTAAATCATTGCCAAGGCAATTCGTTGCATAAGCTCATCATGTGCTGGGCAGTCTCTCTCATTGGCATCCTCTCTATATGGAGGTTTTAGTTGTTCCCCACACATCGGGGAGCTTTTTTCACATTGCTCCTCATCATTTTTCCTTGGGACTACAGTTTCCCTAGGAATGGGTTGTTGGTACATGTTCTCAATGGCATATGTAGATTTCTTCAATTGATCTTTTGATTTTCTCACAAGTTCAGCTATTATGAAAATGCATGTATCCATGGAATTTAATAGCTCTTGATGAGGACTACCTTGCCATGACATATTTGTTGCTGTGACAGTCTGTTGTTGATAAAGACTACTTTTCCAAGGCATGTCTGCTGCCAAGGCATGTCTCTTGCTGCAGCAAAATTGTTATGGTAAAAAAAATTGAGCTTTCTGATCATACCATGAAGGATTTTTCTACTGGTTCCATCTATGGTCCTCCTTGTAGTCATATGCACCGAAAAGATGAGAGAAATTTTCAAACACATGATTTTCTTCAGACATAGCACAAGAGTTTTCCGCGATATATGCTTTTATCGGTTGATTCATCTATTCCAACATCAACTCTCGAATGGTTTTGCTTTTATTTCTCGACATGTTGATGCTCCTTAACTTGTAGCGCACCTGGATTTTTTTAATAAAACAAACAAAAAGAAAAGTTAGTAAAACTAATAAACTAAAGAAAAATAAAAGAGTGCAAGAAAATAAAAACAAAAGTCGCCAATCCCCGGCAACGGCGCCAAAAACTTGTTGGGTGTAGTGAAGTGCCCCGCAATTGTGCAAGTATACATGTCGCAAGTAATAAAGTGATAAGTATAGAGTATTGTCTCCACGGGGATTGGTACTCGTCTTTTGGTCATATCTTCTCGCACTGCAAAACAAATTAAGTAAAAACACAGATAAGTGATATGAAGAGTTTTATCTAAGTAAAAAAATATAGGGTAAACTACATAAATGGCCACCTTATTATTGGTAAAGTCGTTATTTAACCACCTTACTTTTTTCGCAACAATTAAACCACCAAACTATTTAATTGGGAGCAATGTGACCACACGCCGTTAGAAACCTAACGGTGTTTCTGACATGGTTGTTATTGACTAACGGTGTATGTGATGTGTAAATTAAAAATAATATTAGTGCCACGTTGGATAAATGAAAAACAAAAAGCCCTAAACACTTTACCCTTAATCGTTCTCATTCTCGTTGTTTTAGTTTCTAACCCCGATAATCTCTCTGGAAAGCTTCAAGATTCAAAAAAATTGGGCGATTCGTTTTAAGGAGGTTGAGAAATATTGGGCGATTTGTTCTAAGGAGGCTGAGAAATTGTTGGAGATAAAGACAAGATGAATGGATTTCTTCGTGAAAAAAGGAAACCCAATCCAAAATACGGTAAGTAGATTTAATACTTTTTGTTCTGAGATTAGGTTTATTATTTGAAATTAGGGTTTATTATTTGGGTTAACTAATTTCTTTTACCCTAAATGAATGATTTGGGATTATTAATCGGGATTACAATAAAGTATTAATTGTAGAGTTAATATTTAGGATTCGGGTTAATACACAATGTTAGGGCTAAATACTTGGGTTTAGCGATAATAATCGATACTAAAGTTAACATTGATAGATTTTGTATAGGTTAAAAAATTATTAAATTACAGATTATCAGTTCAAAAAGTTTGATTTTGTTTTGTTCTTATAAATAAAGTTAGGGTTTGTCTGTTAGTTGTTGGTTGGTTTGTACTAAAGAATGATTCCTTTTCAACAATAAAATAGTCACACTTTTAATTGGTTTGCACGTGGTTTGTTTGTTCAAATATGAAACTGGAATTTACTTGTAGGGTCTTTATTTGGTTGTTGTAGGGGACCTCCCAGACCACCATTAATATGTGTTAGCACATGGTTTGCTTTGCACGTGTTAGCACATGCTTTTATTTACCCTATTTTACATGATTCATCTCTATATAATAAATGACTGTAAACTGTATATTGTATGAACATGAGTATTCTGATTGTATAATGTATACTGTTTTTGATTGTATACTATATAAGATAGTATATTATATTGTATGACTCCATTTTTGATTGTATATTATATAATGTTTGACTTAGTTGACTAAAAGGAATCTGATTATATAATGTATACTGTTTTGTTAAGAAACCTAGGGTAAAATATACTAAAAAGAATCTAATTGTATAATGTATACTGTTTGACTTAGTTGACTAAAATGTTTGACTTATTTGTGTTTTTTAACAGGGATTAATTCAGAGAAATTTACTATTGTGGTACATCATGGGGGTTTTTTTTAGGAGACCTAGGCTAAACTATACTGGACAGTTAGTGGATTACTTTGATAATTTAGATGTAGATACAATGTCTATGTTTGAAATTATAAATGTGGTTGAGAATTTAAAAATTACTTCTGGTGTTCATGTGTTTTAGCACTTTTTAGATAATCCACTAGAGGTCAAACAATTGAAAAATGATAATGATGTTATTGAGATGGTTAGAAATTTACCTAGAGACCATTATCTTCATATTTTTTTTGGAAGAAGTTATACATGATAATGAGTCTGAGTCTAGGGTTGAGGTTGAGTCTAAGACTGAGACTAGGGCAGAGTCTAAATCTAACCTAGAAGATGATGAGTATCATGTTGAATCTGATACATCCAGTGATAAGTCAACATTTAGTGACAGTGAAGATGAATTAGTTAGTTCAGAAGATGAAATGTTCACTGTGAATGTTGTGTTGGGCAGTAAGGAAGTAGAAGTTGAAAGTGACAATGACAGTGGACATTCTGACTCACTACACAATGTAGATGAGTCAGATTCAGATGGTCCACCAAAAAACCTAGATTTCTTGAATTTAATAGCGAGTCAGACTTATCTAATCCTAAATTGAAGGTTGGTCAGATATTTGCAAGCAAGAAAGTACTTAAAGAGGCAATTAAGATGTACAATATTAAGAATATATATTGTGTTAAGTTAAAGAAAAATGACAATAAAAAGATCCAAGTAAAATGCAAGGGTGAGTGTCCATGGGTGTTATGGGTAGCTCCAATCCATGGGAAAGATCATTCTACTGGTACTTGGCAGATTAGGTCTTTAAATGATGAACACACTTGTCTAAGGGAGTTTCAAAATCCCAATGTCACTGTCAAGTGGCTAGCTGAAAACTACTTTAGTAGTTTTTTTGTTAATATCAATTTCTCAAGTACTTCACTAAAACAAGTTGTACACAAAGATTGGAGCATAGTGGTACCTAAATATAAATGCATTAGGGCAAAAAAATTGGCCCTTGAACACTTGAATGGTAACCACGAAGAACATTATGCAAATCTGTATGCTTACCTAGGTGAATTGAGGCACTCTAATCCAGGGACAACAACAATTTGCAAGTTAGATGAAAGAAGATTTGAGAGACTTTATATTTGTTTACAAGCAATGAAAGATGGGTTCAAAGCAGGCTGTAGGCCCATTATAAGACTTGATGGATGCCACTTGAAGGACTACTATAAAGGCCATCTTTTTGCAGCTGTAGGAATAGATGCAGATGACTCAATCTATCCCATAGCTTTTGCAGTTGTGGAGAGTGAGAATGAGTCATCTTGGGGCTGGTTTCTGAAATTATTTGTCATTGATTTGGAGATTGAAAATTCAAGCAGTTTTACCTTTATGAGTGACAAACATAAAGTATGCGTAAATTTCTTTAAAATATTTTAATTTTTAAATTTTGTAATAAAGTTATACTAATAAATTATTGTTTTACTTTGTTCTGTGCAGGGACTAATGAATGTTGTGCCAGAATTGTTCCCCTATTCAGCACATAAAACATGTGTTAGACACTTGTACTCAAATGCAAAGACCAGTGGGGTGTTTATAGGAAAAGCAGTGAAGGACCAATTGTGGAAAGCTGCAAAGGCTACATATGTCAGAGAGTTTCAATCTGTCATGGATGAACTGAAGGTATTAACTTGTTAGATTCAAAAATTTTATATGTTATTAACTTTATTATGACCACTATTGTTTTTTTGTAGGTTTTATCAGAAAAAACTTGGAAGTGGCTCTCACCTAAAGACCCAACCAGTTGGTCAAAGTCACACTTCTTTTTTGGGTGTAAGTCAGACATGCTTCTAAATAATAACTGCGATTATTTTAATAAGGTAATACTTTTTAACTTTGCTAATTAATTTCTAACTTTATTATCTGTAAATATTCAAATGCTTTATAACTTTGCTAATTATCACTATTAATATATGACAGCTAATACTTAATGCTAGAGACAAACCTATCATTACATTGGTGGGCTCCATTAGATCAAAGTTGATGCAAAGGCTTGCTAAAAGGAAGGATCTAGCTGAAAAGTGGACAAGGCTTCTATGCCCTAAGATTCACAAGAAATTAGAACATGCAACATTAGTAGCACATAGGTACTGTTTAATGCTAAATTTTTCATGTTTTAATGCTAACTACCAAAACTTGCTAATTATTTAACTGTTTAATGTTAATTAGTTTTAATGTTTAATGATGATTGTTTAATGCTAATTGTTTTAACTATTTAATGCTAATTGATTAATTGTTTAATGTTAACTAGTTTTAATGTTTAATGGTAACTAGTTTTAATATTTAATGGTAACTGTTTGATGCTAATTGTTTAACTATTTAATACTATATTGTTCAACTATTTTAATGCTAATTTTTTAATTACTTAATGTTAGCTTTTTAACTATCTTATGCTAACTGTTTTGTCTTAATTTTATATAGTTGTTGGCCTCTCTATGGTGGTGGACACGTGTATCAGGTTTTATGTGGTCCTTCAAGCCAACATTTAGTTAACATTCAAGCATGGACATGCTCATGCAGAAAATGACAACTAACATGTTAACATTTTCATTTATTTAGCATTCTATTTTTTATCTTCAATTATTGTTCATTCTATTTTTGTGATATTATCAAATATTGTTCATGTTATTTTTGTGATATAATTATTAATCAATTATTGTTCTATGTAGGCATTTCATGTGTTCATGCTATTTTTGTGATATTGTCAATTGAAGATAGGCCAGAAAAATATGTTGACCCTTGTTACTTTGTGTCAATCCAAAGGGAAATATATTCTCATTTGATAAGTCATGTAAGAGGTGAGAAATAATGGACAACTGATCACACAATAGAGCCTATTCTACCACCACTCTTTAGAAGACCCCCAGGAAGACCACACAAGAAAAGAAATAAGGAGGTTGATAAAGCACCACCTCAAAATGGCCAGGTGTCAAGATCTTCTGTAAAAGATGCAAAGGGAGTGACCATAATATTAGAACATGCAAGGAAAAGGTTGGTTCCAATCCTAAAAGAACTGGACAAACTCCTAGAATTCTAAAACTGCTAGTAAGTTTCATTAATTACTTCAAATAATTTTTTTGCCTACATGATTTAGTTTTTGGTTGATGAACATGCAATGGAAATATATTCTAAGATGTTTTGTTTAATTGTTTGTTCTGAATTGTTTTGTAGATTAGAAGATCTAGAACCACCCCAACAAGTTAGGTTGGAACCAGTCAAGGTCGTAGGCCAACTCCAGCTCCAAAGTCAACTTCAAATCGACATTTACAAGTTCATAATGTTAGATGGATGCCCACCCTTACAACATGTACGAGCCCAGAGACTTGTGTCACTCACTCATCTCCAAATCCATGTCCAATACCAACTCAATATTCACAAGCAAATACTGTCACATGGATGCCCACACCAAGAGTACCTATGAGTTAAGAGAGTTGTGGCAGTCACTCATCTCCAAGGATTGATCCTTGATTTGATTTTGTTGGCACCGGAATTTTTTTGTGAACACATTTGTGTTTTGCATACATTTGACCAACTTTAATTTCATTGTCACATTTTTTGTTTGACTTGCTTTAGTGGGTCAATATCTTTTGTTTCACATATGTATTGATCAAACATATAATGTATAAATTACTTTTCAACTTTAATGCCATTATGAATTAATGTTCTTTTGTTTATTCTATTGTGTTTTAAGTTCAAATAATGCATTGTTTTTGGTTTCAAAAGTTTAATATAACACATTGTTCAGTTTCTAATAACAAACATTACATGACATCTCAATTACTGAAAATAACATTGCAATAACTAAAAATTACATTATCATATTGAAGAGGGTTAATATATTAGAATCTTACAAAAAAAATTCTAAATCCCCAAAACCCTTATTACAACCTAATTTCAGCAACCTAAATCTCAAGCATTAGGAGAAGATTTTCCCTAAAATAAAACCCACCCAAACCGCATCACCAAGAAGTAAAATTCCAATAATTCTTTCATTCTTTCTTTCTTGCTCCATTGCATCAACTTTTTTAAGAAGACCAACAATAATCCCTTTTGACCTTTCACTCACCGGTGGATCATACCAACAAAAAAATTTGCAACCCTTAACCCCATTTCGATAATTTTCACATCCCAAAACATCTTACTTGGGTTTTCATAAGTCCAACTTGTTGTTAGCTTCGAACGAACCTTACAACAGCACACTCGATCCATCTCTACATCTATTTTCTTCTACAACTCTTAGAAAAATTTTTCTTTTCGGCAGAGTGGAGAGAAAGAATAAAGAAAATGTTGAAATGTGTGTAGGGTTTCTTCAAATGCACAATATTTATAACTTGTTTTTTTACACCCCTTAGGTGGCATGATGAGTGGAGAAACACTTTACCAACGTGGAAAAAGGACCTATTTAATTTTTTTTTACAAAAAATGCACATCAGCAACGCCATTAGGTTTCTAACGGCGTGTGATCACATTGCTCCCAATTAAATAGTTTGGTGGTTTAATTGCTGCGAAAAAAGTAAGGTGGTCAAATCGCGACTTTACCAATAGTAAGGTGGCCATTTATGTAGTTTACCCAAAAAATAAGATAAATAGATAGGACAGATAAGAGAGAAGAGTAGGCCGAGTTAAGTTGAGTCGTAGTGTGGAACCCAATTGTCTTGTCTCTGTCTTTAGATGCAACGAACATAGTGATGCCCCGGTAGTGACGTCCCTCTGCGGCCGCAATGGTTGAAGTTTCTACCGCAACAATCCCTTGCTCTTGGCAGATGCTGTTAAGGTTCGGCAAAGTGTCATTTGATGGTTCCTCCTTATCCCTAAGCTTAAAATACTGGTTGATGAATGAACCTTGATGATACCTCCCGACGTGAACCAAAGACAGACACCAATGATGCTTACGCTTCTCTTAGTCGTTGAAACTCTTAACCTATCCCTACGCCGAGTTAGCCAACATCACGTGGGGTGATAAGCGTACTTATTTGTTTCGTGATTTCAACTCTCCCAATATTGAACAAATAGATAACCTCACAAACCTTCTTCCGAATAGAATGCAAGAATGATTAAAACCAAGAATAAGCAAACATTAACTTTATTGCATTAAAAACTTAAACAAAATACAATTGTTTTCCCACAACTACTAAACAAAATAACCCTAGCTTAAGAACTAGAACATGCTAAGCCTCTCAAACTCTCAATATTCGACATCTCTCCTCTTGACCGAATGGTCCTTTATATAGGAGGACATGTAGGGCAAAGTCTTTGGATAGGAAGTTAAGTTGGAGTTGGACTTGTCTTCATTAAAGAGGTAAATCTCTTTAATTTAGTGCATTTAATCCTTTTTGGTCGAATTCCATCTTTAACTTTCATTCCATGGTTTTGTCATCTTCCCATGCTCCAATCGCCATGCAAAGTGTGTAAAAAAATTTAGCGTTTTATGCTCTTCAAATCGACTACCACTTTGCATATTTTGGCCGCCGACAAGTTGGGATGTACAATGCCGCGGCATTGGCTCGCCAATGAATTACCGCTGCATAGAATTCTACTACCTCGGCATGGTTCTAAAACTTGATCTACTTCGTAAGGCTTTATCTTCATAATTCAGCTTCATTCAGTAGAAGTTGTCATCTTTGGCTCAGCTTGGCTTGGCAATGAACTACAACAGCAATGGCTTGGCATGGCTTGGCAATGGAATATCACGGCATCGCCTGTTGGTATGACATCCCATGCCCTGGCATCACATGCCCGCACGACATCACATGCCTTGGCAGTGAGTAAATATGCACAAGCACCAAAATGCATCAAAACATTACCTTTTTATTAAATAAATCAAATGTAAAGATCAGGGATAGAAACAATATAATTAATGCATAAATGGTCATAATGCAGCTCAATTGGGTGTATGTTGAGCAATAATTGTCATGTAAAAAGGGTAAAAATATAGAACTTTTAGGCAGTTATCAGAGACTGTAGGTGAAAGATCATCATTTCGAGAAGAGCATTGCTCGCGAGAAGCCAAGTTTGCATTACACGCTTTATTAAGGCTTTTCCCATCAACTTCGTCTCACCGGACTTCATGGTGATCCCAAGCTTTCACAACATGGACCGAAGCTTATCTTTCTGATCATTCGTACAAGTGCTAATAATCTGCTTGATCGGTTCGTAACAGAATTGAATGAATCCACATTTACAAGTGGCGGAGCCGGTGTTCTTTGTGGTCCACTTCTTAGTAGCCTTATAGAAAAAGTTCTTACCCCAAAGTCTATCCATCATCTTCGACTGGTCGAAGTTAAACCTCTTGGCATACATTTTATCAAATTCAGTCAGGGTAAATGCCTAACGGTGCAAACCAACAGAGAAGGCAACATTCCCCTTCTCAGGGTAGACTTGAACACCGCCTAGAAGCGGATCTTCGTAGGTGGCCATAACGACATTCACATCTTCAATCACTCTCCGGACTGTCTGATAAGCCTCCTCACCATCAACCTGTAGCTTGAGGAAGCACCAGTCAATCTTGTTAAGAGCCAAGACAGTCTTGATCCTTTCTCCGAGCGCCCGACGGAGGGCAGTCTCAGTTTGCAGACAGACACCTTCGACGCAATCAACAACGACAAGGGCACCATCGGTGATACAAAGGGGCACAGTAACCTCAGACGAAAAATCGACATGCCATGGAGTATCAACAAGATTGATGAGGTACTCATTCCCCTGCCTCTCTCCTTTGTAGTTCTTCAAAGAATCATCAGACATTGGTAATACAAGGAGACACCGGTAAACTTGATCGTGATACCACGCTCGGCCTCATCGCCAGCAACTTCTTGTGCAATGATACTGACAGCTGCCACAAGAGAATCAATAAGAGCCGATTTCCCTGCATATTGAAAAACAAAATCAGAACTAAATAAATGCCAACAAGATCATCAAGACATGTAATCTTACTCAAAACATGATTGAGAAAAAGCATACTGTGGTTGACATGGACGATAACAGATGTATTACGGATGTTATGCTTCAAGTCCATAATCGAACGGAGCTCCTTCGCTGTAAACTTCACCTGTATTCGCATCCGGCATAACATAAATCAAGACAACTTAACGAGAAACAAAAAACAAAGCAGCAATTAATAAAAGAACATAACATGTTCGATGAACTCACCATCTGGAATTGTCTTAAAACCTACAACAAAATCTAGAAATAAAAGAACGAGTCTTCCATCGTAGTATAGCGAGAGAGAAAACAACAACAATCCAAAGAACACTTTAGGTACAAATTTAAAGAAATAATAAGTATAATTAATTTCGAATTTGGATTTATTTCCTGCAAGCTAAGTTGCTAGACTTGATTGCGAATGAAGTTTTAGTCTTAACAGGGGACTTAACTCTCAAGAAAAATAATTACATTATAGGTCTCCTAATTGGCTGACCAAAGTCTAATTAAATTAGAATTTTAAAAGTAAAGTATAATTAAACTGGAACAAACCCTTTATTTGAATTAAAAAAATAATCCGATTAAGTTCGAACAAACTTTGAGTCTTGAATTGAAGTCGTGATTAGGTTAAAACAAAGCTCGAGTCTTGAATCGAAGTTGAGCTTAGTAAATTTGATTTCTAGATTTGATACAATTATATAAAACAAATATGATATCGAAAATAATAAAAATATAATATTAACATGATACGAAAATAATACAAATACCACATTAATATATAAAATGTGGAAATCTATATAATATAAATATTTTTTTTCAAATAATATAAATATAATAGAAGAATTATTATTATTGTGCTAATATGGCCGTTAATTGACACAATTTCTAAGTTCGCGGGTTTAATTGAATGTAATTTTTACATACCAACAATTTCTACCATCAAACCTTTGTGTGTAGCAAACTCCAATGGAGCAAGGCGGCAGAAGACCAACGGAACATACAAAGAAGCGGCTGGATCAAGGCGGTAGTGGATGGAAGAAGGTGGAAGATGACCGACGAAGAAGTGGACGGAACAAGGAGGCAGCTGTCCGTCGGAGAAGAGGATGGAACAAGGCTGTAGACGGCGGAAAAGGTCTATACAGAAGGGAGGGTTTTGCTGTGTATGTCAACTTTGTCAGTAAAAGAATCCAACGAAGAACCTTATGGGAAGCTTTTGCTAGCTATGGGAGAGTGGTAGACGTTTACATTGCCTACCACCATAGGAGATATGTCCATAGGAACTTCACCTTCGCTTTCGTAAGATTCTCGAGTTGTGAAGAGGCGGCACGGGCAGTGGAGATAGCTAACAACCGGAGAATGGACGGGTTTTCAATCAGGGTCATGAAAGCTAAGGAGGAGATAAGGGAGTCTTCACTGGAGAATCAAAGGGACACTAACCAAAAGGTAAACCCGAGGGAAGGTCCACAGACGGGTAGGTTCTTGGACGGCAGATCGTTTAAAGAGGTTTTGATGACTAAGAATCTGAATGCCAAGGTCCAAGATAAAGAAGCAAAGGAAGACGTAAGCAAGGCATGTTACTACCCCGTATGCGATCCTTTCTGTTTTAGCATCCCAAAGAAGGAACTGAGTTGGTTGGTAAAGGCCATGGCGGGTCAGCTCAAAGGCATGTACGATGTCAAATTTGTCGAAGAGGCGTTCCGATCCGAGGGTTTTAAAATCAGTACTGATGCATGGTCGGGGCCTTTTGTGATTATTATTTTTGAATAGGAAGAGCAAATTCAAATTTTTAAGGATCTCAAAAGTTCATTGCTTGAAAGTTGGTTTGAGGATTTCGATTCAGTGGATAGGTACAGAGAAGGAAGAAAGTTAAAAGTGTGGGTCTTCTTGGAAAACTTCCCCTTAGAAGCTTGGAATGAGGAGGTTTTCAGATCAATTGCAAATATGTGGGGAGTGCTGATTAAGATTGATAAAGAAACCTCCTCGAAGACCAGACTCGATGTGGCCAGACTACTGATCGGAGTTAGATATCCGATGGATATACCGCCATAGGCAAAGATTTTCGTCAAAGGACACAGGTCGGTGTGCAGAATTTCAGTTTCTGAGTTCGAAGACGAAAGGTGTTGGATAAATGGTTCCCTGGTGTGGAAGAGCAACGGTTTTCCGGTGGACCAGCCCGCCGACGGGTCACCAAGAGTCTGGGAGGTTGACGAGGTGTCCGGTGAGTTTCCCAATGATATGGAAAACATGCACATTAATGGCGTCGATAAAGAGTTGGATCCTCAAGGAGAAGATTCTAGTGGCAGGTTTATAGTTAGCAAATAGACAGTGGTGTCGGGCCCCAGTTTTGTGGCGGCGGAAAGGTGCGTTATTGGTGAAAAGAAACGGAAGGGAGTGCAAACACCTGCTGGGCCAATTGGATTATATGAGGTTCCTGTTGCGACGACCCAAGAAATTCCAAGTGGGTCTACAGGGTCCAGTACCCCTGTGGCCCCGGTTTTGGACGCTGAAACGGGGGTGTTTAAAATTAAGCCCACTCTCTTGAGAAGCTTAAGACCACCCTCAATTAGTTCAGTCAAAGTCAAGGCGATACCAACGACATCCACCGTTGCCAACTACAACGCTAATTCCAAAAATAAAGACAGAGTGCAAAGTAATAGCGCCGGTCCCGGCGAGGCCCAATCTGAGAACCAAATGGCGTTGGCTGCTATAGAAATTTTGGAGGTTTGTAAGGTGGTGGGTCTTAGTTTTGCAGCGGACGACGGTCAGGTATGCAAGCAATTAGACGAGCTTGGAGGGGGTGACCCTAGATAACCGCTAATAGGATCTTGGTTTTTTTTAGTGTTTCACTGCTGGTTTTTATGAATCTCCAGAATTTATTCCTAACCTAGAACATTCGTGGTATTGGAAAGGCCGAGAAAAAGAAATCAGTAAGAAGGGTAATTAGCAATGTCAAACCTGCATTCATTTTTCTGCAAGAGACAAAGTGAAGCTTTCCGATGGATTCTATGGTACGAGATATATGTGGTTCCATAACGAAATTCGATATCAAGTGCTTACCGGCAACGAGGCTTTCTGGCGGCTTGTGCTCTTTATGGAATACTGATGTTTTTTAGTGTGCTTCTACTGTCGTATGTGAGGGAGCAATAAAGTGTATTGGCAAATTCAGAAATTTCAACACAATAGTGGGGATTATTAACGTATATGCTTCGAATGACAGTGTGTGTAGAAAGGAATTTTTGAAGGATTGCGGCACTAGATTACTGCCAATTCGATTCCAGTCATTGTAGGAGGAGATTTCAATATTGTCCGCAATCAAGAAGAAAGCACTGGAGTTAGTTTGAAAAAAAAAGATATGGATTGTTTCTCCGACTTCATAAACGACTTGGGGTTAATTGACTTGCCATGTGCGGGAGGGAAATACACCTCATCTAGCCTTCGCCAAACCCCTTCGTTTAGCAGACTCGACCGCTTCCTCATGTCGCCAGAGTTTTTTGGTTTTTGGCCCAACCTATTCCAACGGGTGCTTCCCAGGGGGCTATCCGACCACAACCCGGTGGTCCTTTCCATCGATAAAGCGAACTGGGGCCCCAAGTACTTTAAGTGGTTCGACTATTGGAACGAAGAGAAATCGTTGGCCGAGTTGATACAAAGAACATGCAAGGTATCTGTGGGGGCTGACATTATGAAGACTTTACGTGTTTGCAAGGCCAAAACAAAGGATTGGGTGCTGGATTTCCGAAAACAGAATGCGGAATCAGCAGCCCAAATCGAATTGAAATGCAATGACCTTGAGTTGAAGATTTGCAACGGTAGTCAACAGCCTGGTGAGTGTCAAGATTTGCGGGATCTTAGAGCTAGCCTCTGGAAAGCTGAAAGGAGAGAAGAGTGGGAATGGAGACAAAGGTCGAGAACCAAATGGTTCTTACAAGGTGACAAAGATACAAGATATTTTCACCTGGTGGCTTCTTCTAGAAGGAGATTAAATCATGTGGAAAGAATCAGAGTGGGGAATGATATATTTTTCGATCCTCCCCGGGTTAAAAAAGCAGTAGCAGATTATTTCAAGTTGGCCTATTCCGCATCAAAAACTATCCCTGTCAAGGAACTAAATTGCAACTTGAGGTCAATCAGTAACGTCGTTGCTGCCTCCTTGGAGAATATTTTTTCAGAGGATGAGGTTTTTTCTGCTCTAAAATCGATCGAAAGCTCGAAAGCCCATGGACCATACGGTTTTAATGCTGGTTTCCTCAAAAAATTCTAGTTGCATCTGAAAGCTCGGATCTTACAATTTTTCGAGGACTTGTTCAACAACAAGGTGATGGACACTTCTTTTAACCACTCTTTTATTGTCCTAATTCCGAAAAAAAGAGTCGCCCGCCTCGATCGAAGATTATCGACCTATTAGCCTGGTTGGGGTAATCTACAAACTCCTTGCAAAGGTGTTAGCTCAGCGGCTAAAGAGTGTCATGGACGAGGTAATTGGACAAACGCAGTTTGCTTTCTGTCCAGGAAGACAAATGCTGGATTGCGCCCTTATCTCGAACGAGGTGATCGACTTCCTAGATAAAAAAGGACATAGTGGGCTTGTTTTCAAAGCAGATTTTCAAAGGGCTTATGATAGTGTTGACTGGGTTTTTCTGTTTTTTGTTATGGAAAAAATGGGTTTCGGCCATAGATGGATCGGGTGGATTCGAAATTGCATTTCTACAGCGTCAATCTCGATTTTAGTCAATGGTTCGCCCACAGACAATTTCCGGATCAAGAGGGGCCTGAGGCAAGGCTGCCCTTTGTCACCACTCCTTTTCAACTTAGTAGCGGAGGCTCTAAATTGTCTTTTGCAGAAAGGGGTGGAGAATGGTTTGTTCCAAGCTGTTTACGTAGGAAACTCAGTGAGAATTTCACATCTGCAATACGCAGATGATCTAATCATTTTCTCAGGGGCGAGTGGTGCTGAAATTAAAAAGATTGTGTACCTTCTTAGAGGTTTCGAGCTTGCCTCCGGGCTGAAACTGAATGTGCAGAAGTCAAAGCTGTTGGGCATCAATGTGGAGGATAAATTAGTGGAGAGATGGGTGCGATCTATTGGCTGCAAAAAGGAGAACTTCCCCACGACATATCTTGGCATCCCTTTAGGTTTCAAAAAAAATAACGTTAACCTATGGGAACCAGTGATGTCTAAGGTCAAGGCGAGACTTGCTGGGTGGAAATCTAAGAACCTCTCGTTCGGTGGACGAGTCACGCTAGTAAGATCAGTACTTATGAGTCTGCTGATTTTTTTCATGTCGTTTTTTTATATGCCCCGCAAAGTGAGCAATCTACTGTCAAGTTTAATTGCAAAGTTTCTATGGGGAGGGGTAGACAAAAACTCAATTCACTGGGTGAGATGGGAAGTATTGTGTTTACCCAAATGTTTAGGCGGGCTAGGCTTGATTGATCTAAAATTGAAGAACCAAGCATTACTTCTAAAGTGGCTATGGCATTATGGGTCGGAGTCGGATAGCCTATGGAAGGAGGTAATAGTGGCGAGATATGAGAAAGACAGACCATTCTTCTTCCCGGCAAACTTAAAGCCGACAGAGAAATCGATCATCTGGAAAAATATCTCCTCAGCCTATCCAGAAAGTATTCTCGAGTTCAGAAATTAGATTAGAATTGTGGTTGGGGATGGCAAGTCAGTAAGTTTTTGGCGTGACATTTGGTTAGGCGATCGACCTTTGTGTCTAAGGTTCCCCAGGATCCATGCTCTTTCCGCAAATAAAGAGGGCAGCATCAGAGACTTTGGTGTTCCAGTTAATGGTAGCTGGCTATGGGACATCAAACTTCGAAGGCAAGTGTTTGATTGGGAAAAGGAGGAATGGAAGGCATTGCTGGCTTTTATTCATGGTTTCAAATCTAACCCAGCGGTGGTGGATAACATCAGATGGGCCGCAGATTCGAGTGGTTTCTATTCCACAAAATCGTGGTGCAAGGTTAGCAGAGGGCCTTGTGCTGATGAGAAAGAGATGTGGGATATGGTTTGGAAGAGCAAAGCTCCCCCGAAGGTCATTTTGTTCGTTTGGAAGGCGGTAAAGGGTCGATTGTCCACTATAGTAGAGCTTCAGAAAAGAGGGTGTATTCCCCAATCCTCCCCGATATGTCAGTTGTGCGATCACGTTCCAGAGTCTACTGAGCATATCCTCTCCCGATGTTTGAAGGTATGGGAGGTTTGGCAGTCATGGTTTCGCATATGGAACATTAGCGTTGTCTTGCCAAAAAAAATTTCTGCTTTTATTATGGTTTGGAAGGAGTCAATTCCATCTGGATTTCAGCCGCAAATTTGGAACCTTGGTTTATTTAGCTTCGTTTGGAGTATCTGGCTAGCCCGCAATGAGACAATTTTTAGAAAGAAGAAGTTCATTGTTAACGATGTGTTTCAGATGGCGATACTTAGACTCGATTGGTGGTGCAAAGCGTTATGGCCTGAGGAGGTGGGCGATTTAAACAGTGTGCTGAACTGCCCATACAGGTTCAAGGCGATAGCCAAATCCAAATCAAATGCAGATCCTAGGCGATGGATTCCTCCGTCCGAGGGTTTTTTGAAATTCAATATGGATGGTGCAGTGGAAGGCAGTCTCGGCAATGCAGGTATTGGGGGCGTGCTTCGCAATTCGAATGGTGAGGTGTTGATTACTTTCTCTTGCAGAGCGGGGGTCCTCGACGCTACCTCTGCTGAAATTAGTGCGATTTGCGAAGCCATTAAGCTCTTTAAATCATCCAAGTGGGGGAAGTCATCGAAGCTCATCGTTGAATCTGACTGCTTGATCGGTGTTAAGTGGATTAACAACCCTTGCACGTGTCCAGCTCCTTTCAAAGGTATGGTAGCGTCTTGCCGGGTTTTGGCACAAAGAGTGGACTGGAGGTTGCAATTCGCTCCTAGAGAAGGGAATGCTTATGCGGATGCTCTTGCAAAAAAAGGTATTGGCAGAAGCGCGGACGCAATTAATTTCTACACTTAGTCACTGTTGGAGGAGACATAGGAGTGTTGTGCCTGTTTATTCTTTGAGATTATGATTGTGGGGGAAGGTGATATGTTTGTATGGCTGCCCCTGCTTCTCTGTGGTGTAATTACCTTGTCCTTGGTTGAGGGAGAGTCGTGTTAATGGCAGGAAAACGTTAGCCACTCAGGCACGTTAAAGCTGGTTCTACAGCTGAGCTACAGACCTTCCCGGCGGTGGCGTAGAGTGCCTTGGTCTCAAGTAGGAGGTTCGGAGGTCCAATATTAGTTGCGTCTCCTAGCGAACAACAATTGTTAGGCAAAGTTTCAGGTGATCTTTGGAGCAAAAGGAACTCAGTTTTTGCTCCCTGAGCAGAACATGACAGTTCAGTCCTTAACAGTTACACCATGGGTGGAGTCTCTTCGTGTTTTTTATTTTGTTTTATTTCGAGTGTGGATATAAGTTGTTGTTGAGGTGTATGAACCAATATGTGTTTTGCTCCGTGTAAACACGGGTTTATTGCACTCTTTTTCCTCTATTTAGGTTAGAGAGGTTTTTTAACGAGGCATAAACCCGTGCTTTCCTACTTAATCACTAATAAAATTATTAGTTTTCAAAAAAAATGAATGTATTTTTTACAAGAAACTTAAATATTTTTTTCCGAAAAAAGTTCGAAAGCTTATACACCCTTTTCTTATAGGAAGAGTAAATACTATTGCTAATCTAATATATCACTGGTGGAGGGACTTAAGTGCTAATAATTTAATTGTTTTATCCTCGTAATGTAAAATATTATAAGTTCAAGGTAGATTACATAATTTTCCCTTCTCTTAAGAAAAGGCGTCAAAAACCCGGAATTTAAAATGCCCAAGAGCAAGCCGATGAGTCCATTTTCATAGAAAATGGAGCGCAAAGATAATCAAACTCCCCAGGGTACTCAATTTCCCGCTTTGTTTTTAATTTTTTTTTTAATTTTTTTTACTATTTTAGGCAATTTTCATTTTGTTCTTTTTTAATTACAGGTGAAATTGCTAGGATTTTGGTTGAATTCTTGGAGGTAGCTATCACTTCAGTTGTTTCCCTCAAAGGAATTTATCCACCCGGTATGTTGTAACTCGTTTCTTTTATTTCTTGTGAAATTTATGGGTTTTGATATGAATTTTACCCTTCACCAAATCCCAGTGACAAATTTGTGTTAAAATTATATTTAAAAAATTGGGAATTCTGTTGTTGAAGATTAGGGTGAATGGGTATTTAATTAATTAGTAAGAACGAAAATTGTTTCAATTGGGACTGTTAGCATTTATAAAAAAATTTGATCATTATGTTATTATGAAATTTGCTCTCCATGCTCAAAGTTGCTCTTTTAAGTTTTGTTATCTTTTAGCAAATGCATTGGGAATAATAGAATAAAGTTATCATTTACGTTGTTTAACTATGTTACTCGGATATAAGTGCGAGTGTCGAATAGTTTCATAATCATGGATATATTCAATGTAAACTTTGTCTATGAATTTGGAGGATCTTTAGAGTCATAGCTCCGTAAACATGTCCAAAAATGTCTTAAACAAAATTGCTAGACATGAGTACTTCAAGAGAAAAGAAGAGTAGGAGCAACATGGTTTAGTATATTAATTAACCTAAAAAGATGTCCTAAAAGCACTCTTTGCTAAACTCTGTTGTTATTATTGAGTTAATATTATGTGCTTTATAAATTGCTTGTAATGTAGGTTTTGAAATTTAAACTTGGAGGAACTGTATAGCATTATAATGGTTAAATTTGAAACTAGCCTTGAGGGTGTTACCTTGTTGAAAATGCACATATTTGGTGTTGAGGTTTATTTTTACATTAAATTCCATGTCTGTAACTCATGTTGGATGCATTGTTGAAGGTGCTTTCGAGAGGAGGAAGTATATGAATGTGGTCGTACAGAGGGCACGGCATCCTCAGCTAAGAGAATACATCCATTCCGCTGTTTCAGGACTTCTTACTTTCATACAAAAGGTTTGTTCCATTCATTAGATGTTTGAGTAGTGTGTTCTATTTAGATGATCTGATCTATTTAGAGTTTCCTCGGATGCGATGTGCTCATGTGTGTTCTATGCTGCATATTACATTCTAGTGTTGCGATGATGATGTTCTTTGCAGTGTCCCTCGTATTGATTAAATGAAGAGAGATTTACTACTTTTAACAGGGATGATTGATTAGGAAATATTGCAAAGCTTGCGGAAAAAGACATTAATAAAGAGATGTGAGAGTAGATTATTAAGTCAACGATTCAAAAGCCAATGTCACCTATATTAATAAAACCGCAACTTGTTCAACTCAATGCTAAAGATGCATGAACATATAATTTTGCTGTTGAAATTCTGCAAATATGCTTTGTAGGAAGGAAAATCATATCATTTTTTAACTCGGATAGGGAAGTTTCTTTATAGCTATGTTCTTCAACTCTTCATTTTTCTTGAAGTGTCCATGTCAAATATATATCCGTATCTGACACGTGCACCTAAGTCCAATTAACATAAGTTTATAGCTAGAAAACTAAGGACTAGCACAAATCTTTATTACTGGGATAGAATTAATTGAGATGGAGATAATTTTCTCCAATTTCTTCTTTACATCATCAGAGGCAGTTTATTTGTTGCTGTCATCGATCATATTCAATTCTCTGTGCAGTTTTTGAAATGCTTTTTGATGAAATATTGCTTTTACATTAATATGTGATACGTGAAATGCTCATCTTCGTAATCTAGGGTTTGGTGGAGAGAGTTGCTGTTATTTTTTACAACGCCGACAACATTCCCATCGAGAGGTTTATTTTCAAACTAACAGTTAATCAATCTTTCGGCTCAAATGTGGAAGAAAGCGATCTAGAATTCTCTCTTCGATCATTCTTGATCAAACTTTCGGTTTCCCAAACCCTCACAACAGTTCTTCCCCGTGGTAAGTTTAACCAAGCATGGCATATCGAATTTTAACATGCTTATTCGGTCTTATCTCATCTTGTTGACTCAATAAAATCGGTCTTTTTTCTTTAAAAAAAAACATGCTTATTCGGTCTATGCAATAATTTATTGATTCCTGTTATCTGGTAGGGGCTATCTGTGTTGCTATTTTACAGATTGCAGGTGGGAGATCACGGCTTACTTCCGCGCACTCCCTCAGATTAGTGCAAGCAAGGATGCAGAGATGTGGATCCCAACTGACACCAAACAGTGGCAACAACCTCCGTTAATAACTCCGATCAAGTCGATGAACAGTGAACCTCTGGGTTTGCAGTTATACTTGGAACACCCTAACTCATCTGAACTGTTGTCCGGGTAAATATGGTATGAATCTTAGACATCATGCTTCTCTATTTGTGCCTGATGTCGGAGACGATGCAAAATGAACATAATCAAGCTCATCAAATATGGATTGAGAAGCAAAAGAATATGGCATATAAGAATGGAAATTGGGTGGCCAACATGTTATCTTTAAGAGATTACGCCTGTAAGTACATATTGTTCGATGAATATTCGTCACCCAATTCACATTTGTGTATTTGAGTATGTTATTTCAACTCTTCATTTGAGATCTAATGAGTAAAACTTGATTAGATTCGTTTACTCTTGCGAAGCTACTTCAATTGAGCATTAAGATTAGTCGAGTACCTTAAGCTCGAATCAACAGCTAAGGAAATGATTATGTTATCTCAAGCTCGGTTCATTTACGCCGCTAGTTAGATACCAAACATATTTTTTTTTATTTTTGAAAACAAGTTTTCATCTATATTAACCAAGTATGTTTTCATCCTCTTGGTGTTGGCTCCAAAAACTGCCGATGAAGAACGACTCGTCTTCTTTTGATGCCCAAGGGCAAGCAGTCCATGAAAACCAAAATTTTGACTCTAATTTCTTTTAGAACATCTGATATGAAAATTAGCATCCTAATATTCTATTCAACATTATGAGTATATATATACAATTACAAAGTTCTCTTATATGAAAAGTAGTATCCTACATTAATTATGTAATATCTCACATTAAATACAATATAGATTATCAGGGCGTATGATTGATTTGGCAGTCGGAGGTTTGGTTTTTTTGATATTTTTTTAATAAAATGTGATTAAGTATTGACTTTTTAATTTATTTATGATTGTGGCATTAGTTTGTTTTTGTTAACTTATTTATTAAGGATTTTAAACGTGTTAAAAGTACATGCTTTGTTTTCAAGGGTGACTTCGGTGATTAAACTCACATCACGATTCGTCCATAACGTTTAGATCGGATTTAAGTGACCTCCAATGTAATTTATTCGAAAAAGAAAATAGTAAACTACACATTTAGTCATCGACTTATTACACCTTTTCTAATTTGGTCACTAAACTAATTTTTTGTTGTTAGAAAAATCGTCACTAACGATGTGTTTATTTTTCTATTTTGGTCAACAATGGTTAAAAGATTAACACGATGTTGATGTGATTTTAATTTTTCATGTCTTTCTCTCCCACTCTTCGTCATCAGTTTTGTGATTAATATCGTAATGGTCAGTGATAAAAAAAAATGCGAATAGCGGTGATTTAGCCAAAACAATTAGTTTGATGGTCAAAAATAGGTAATAGGTTAGTGAGTAATGTTGTAGTTTAGCCAAAATAGAAGTTAAAATTTTTAGGGCACGAGTTATATTATATCTCTTATCCTCGTAAGTCTAGCCGTCAACATACCTTATTACTGCATATATCGAGTCGAATTTTTGAGTTCTTATAAAAATTTATTAAATATTCAAATATTTTAAATCATTTTTTCTTTTAAATCGAATATTTTTTAAAATAGAATATTTAATATTTTCATATTTAAATCACATCGAATATTTAATAACTTCTTTAAATATTTGATTTAAAATAAAAAAATGATTTAAAATATTCGAATATTTAATATTTTTTTACAAGAACTCGAAAACTCGACTCGAATCGAAAAAATTTCAAATAATGTTTGAGTTGTAAAATATGACGAGTCAACTCGAATAACTCGAATTTTTTTTAGCTCGACTCGATCGAACGCTCACTTCTATCTTAAGATATGACGCGTCAACTCGAAATTTTCGAATATTTTAAATCATTTTTCTTTTAAATCACATCGAATATTTAATAACTACTTTAAATATTCGATTTAATTTAAAAATATTTGATTCAAAATATTCAAATATTTGAAGTAGTTATTAAATATTCGAATATTTAAATTAGTTATTAAATATTTGAATATTAAAAAGAAAAATATTTAAAATAGTTATTAAATATTCGAATATTTTAAATTATTTTTTTCTTTTAAATCGAATATTTTTAAATTAAATTGAATATTTAAAGTAGTTATTAAATATTTGATGTGATTTAAATCTGAAAATATTAAATATTCTATTTTAAAAATATTTGATATAAAAGGAAAAATGATTTAAAATATTCGAATATTTCGAGTTATTCGAGTTGACGCGTCATATCTTAAGATAGAGATGAGCGTTCGATCGAGTCGAGTCAAAAAAATTGAGTTATTCGAGTTGACGCGTCATATTTTACAACTCAAACTTTATTTGAAATTTTTCGATTCGAGTCGAGTTTTTGAGTTCCTATAAAAAAATTAATTGTAATTATTTATCATGTTACCATACTTTAGAATTTTGCTTTAAGGACCAAATTGAAAGAATGCATAAATAACGAGGGATAAATTTAGTGAATTGTTTCAAATTAGGACTAAATTGATTGATTGTATAAATATGAATGACTAAATGTTTTATTATACCAAAATTTATAACATTCACTTAACGACATTTAACATCTAGTTACTATTTTGTTATAAAACATAAAGTTTAATTGTCATTTTGTGATTTTTAAAAGTTTGGTTACCATTTTATTTTTTTACCAAAGTTCAATGACCGTCTGTGTATTTTACCCAAAATAAAATAACCAAATTAGTGTACATAAACTAAATGAAAAATACTTTGATACACAAGTTTACACATACCTTTTAATTTTAAGGTTTAAAGATTTAGGTTGAAGTTTAAGGTTTTAGGTTATAATATGTAGGATTTAAGGTTTATGATTAAAATTTAGAATTTAAAATTTAGGATTTAAAATTTAAGTTTTAAGGTTTTATAGTTTAAATGTGAAAAGTTGTGTAACATTTTTTACAACCCTAAACTGCTATACATAGACTAATAGTCAAACAAAATATGACAGTGAAAAATAACCGTCAACTTTTTTCAACTGCACTCATAAAGTTATTTTTTTACGATTTAAACTTTAAAATTTTAGCTTTTATAAAATAAAAAAGGCTTAAGGGTAGCAAAGGCCCCTGAACTTTAAAAAAAATCAATTAAGCCCTTAATATTTTTTTGCACTCAATGTCACCCTCAAACTTTAAAATTTTAACTAATCTAACCCTTTGACCGATGAAATCCGTCATTGAGCGACAAAATCTGTTAAATTCTTAAACATGGGCCGTTTATATGCCACATCACCTGCCAAATATTAAACATTTATTTGTAAACTAATGACGTGGATTAAAAATACTGACGTAGATTAAAAAATATTAAAAAAACAAAACACTTATTAAATCCCACCCACGTCTTCTATAATCTGCAAACTCTTAGAAATAAAAAAAAACCCTTAAATAAACATGACCGATCGTTTCTTCCTTAATCAGAAAATCAATTCGCTCAAAAAAAAACTTTGAGAAAAACTAATAATCACAAAATCGATCTTCTGCAACTTCCCTGAAATCAGAGCATTGTGGGTAAAGATTGAAGTTTTAAAGTGAAAACTGAAAATCATTGGAAGCGAAACGTTCAGAGAAGAAAAATTGGTAAATTGTTCCTTTAATCTATATACTTTTATCAGTTTATTTGTGTTTTTTTTTCCAGACCCATTTATAGTTTGTGGGTGAAAACTTCAATTTTTTTTGTTTTCTAGTGGTTACTCGAGATAGTGTTGAAAGCTTTTCAAGAGAAGAATATTCTTGAAGATATAAAGTTTCTACAGGTATATTATTGTTTAATAATATATTGTCTCTTTCTAGTATATTGTTTAATGGTATATTCGAATATTAAAATGAAAAAGTGTTAACTCATTGTGATGAATCTTGTCTTTTTCTACTTTATTGTTTCTGATATTTTGAATGTGTTATGAATGTCGGTTGTTTTCAGCATTGCAATAGTATATGAATATGGTGCTTGTATTTGCAGAATGAGTGAGTCAGTCTATGTGCTACAATATTTTCATGGTGGAATATTTAGGACTACCCCAAAATTTGAATATGTTAATGGCTCTTCTGAAAAATTTCAAGTAGATCCAGACAGGCTTTGCTTATGGGATATACTAGGAAATGTGGAACTGTTAGGATATGGTCAACATAAATTTGTGTATTATAGGGATCCTAGTTCAGAATTTAATTGTGATGGGTTAATATTGATTCACAATGATAAAACGGTCAGAGAAGTAGTTCAATTGTTGACTATAAATGGTATTGTTGATATATATGTTGACCATAAAATTGATGAAGATGGTAGTTCAAAAATTGATGAAACAATTGACTATTGATGTTAACTTTGTTTTGTTGTAGTCTGGTCTGGGTTCTGAAAGGGTTGTTACACCCCCTACTACTGCCCCAAAAAAGATTGGAGCTTCAACATCTCAATTTGATCACACATGAAAAGGTCCTGGGTTGAGCTGGAAAGGGAAGAAGGCTGCCACAATAAGGCAACTTCAACAAGAACATTCTGATACCAGAAGGAAGCATCCTCAAACAAGAATGACCCAATGAGTGTTATTTTCTATGATTGACTGCTAGTATTTATTTTGTTGTAATTGAAGTTAGACCTAGAAGGGTTCTATAACTTCTTGATCTTTATTTTGAAATTAAGCTAGACCTAAAAATATATCTTTGTAAAAGTAGCTTTTTACCTTTAACATTATGTTGTTGGATGTTTATTTTGGTAAAGCTAGGATTGTTCAAACAATCAACACTGTAAATAGTAGTAAAAATAAAAAAAGTTGTTAGTAGTAAACAATAAACATTGTCTTATACCGGTGTAAGTCAGTTATTTAATTTACTAAACAATACACTATTTTACACCGGTGTAAATTAGTTATTTAATTTACTAAACAATCAACATTGTTTTACACAGGTGTAAATCAGTTCTTTAATTTTACTAAACAATCAACACTATCTTACACCGGTGTAAATCAGTTCTTTAATTTACTAAACAATCAATATTGTTTTACACCGGTGTAAATCAGTTCTTTAATTTACTAAACAATCAACACTATCTTATATCGGTATAAATTAGTTCATAAACAATTACTTTTGTGTTTAACCAATATTGTTCATGTTCCATTAAATAAGATTGTTCACAATCCTTAATCCATTCATAAAAATGCATATTGAACATCCAAACCCTAAAACTATAAACAGTTACTTTTGTGTTTAACCATAAACAATCATTAATCCATACACTAAACAAGATTGTTCACAAACCTTAATTCATTCATTAAACCACAAAATATATAGAAACTTCTAAAAAACTACTAAATGTCAACATTCAACATCTTTATCTTTTGTGTTTAACCAATATTGTTCATGTTATAGTAGCAATCTTTAATCTTTACACTAAACAAGAAAATGCATATTGAACATCCAAATGTTACAGTTTATAAAAATATCAAGATTGTTCACAAACTTTAATTCATTCATTAAACCACAAAATACATAGGAACTTCTAAAAAACAACTAAAGGTCAACATTCAACATCTTTGTTCACAAAGAGTATGGTTTTGCATTAAACCAAACTTCTTACAACTCATAATCCATAGGCTAACCTAAGACATAATCACTAATACAAATACTACATATATTATTCAACCAAATATCATTCCTACTGTAGACGCCATTTTTGGTCCGGGTCGAAATTAATTGGGCCTTCAAAGGCTTGACGTGGACTGGAGTCGCCATCGGTCGTTTTGGAGTTAGGTACGACCGAAAACCTGTAGAACCGGTCTACGTCTGAACTAGAGTCAATGGTTGGGTTCGGGAGTCATTTACGTGTGGGGAAGGTTATAGCACCCCCACAACGCCCAACATTGGTACCTAAAGGGGTTATGTTGGCTAAAATGCTACAAAAAATGCACGGCTCGATTAATTACACTATCTAAAAAAAGATGTAAAATGATACACAAATTAAATTACATGCTTGAACGGAAGATTAAAATGAAAATCAAAGACCATAAACTTTAAGTCAATTTGTAATAAATAGTAAATTATGCAAATTATTAGTCAAATTCAAATTTAAGGTCAAATTCGAAAATATTCACAAAAATTTAAGATCGATTTACAATTAAGCTCTAAGTTTAATAATCAATTTAAACAAATTAAAATTTTATTGAAAACAATTAATCTAAAAAAAAAGGCAAAAAACCTAAGTTAACCACGGTTAAAAAATGATTAAATAAGTCTAAGGTCTAATAAAAAATCTAAAGTTTAAAGGCTAAATTCTAATTAAATTAACATGAAATAAGATCAAAATGATAACATATAAAGAAGCATGGACCTAAAGTGCGAATTTTCCTTAACTTAAATTAAATGCGAGTGAGTTGGCCTGCAATAACTATTTCCAAGAGATGCACAACTTTCAAAATGCAGTAAAGAGTTTTTAATTTTTTTATTCATTTGGTTAACCAAAAGTAATGCCGATAGGCATTTTATTTTATTTTTACTCATGCACCAAAAAATATCCTTTCTTCCCCTTTCAACTCTCTGTATTTTTCGGTCATTATAATCGCCGCCGGTCAAACTCCGGCGATGGCAAAAATATAAAAATATTACATTTCCTTTATATTTCTACCTCCTGAACTCAAAACCTAAGTTAGTTCCACCAAAATATAGGTCAATCGACGTAAATCTAAGATTTTACATTCGAATCTCACCTCTCTCGATTTCGAAGATCTACCGTCGGATTGAGTTGCTTTTTGAGTATGTTGTTCTACCAGCAGCCGCGAACCCTCTCACCGCTCGGATTTCTCAGTCGTGTCTCCGTTCGTCGGAAATCGAAGGTAAACGGTTCAACTTCTCCTTTTTTTCAATCTCAATCAAACTCATTCTAATCACTTTCGGTCCCCCCATGATGAAGTTGAGACGAGCATTAAATAATGAAGCTTGGAGGAGTTAGTTTCCGAGAATGGAGGGATTTGTTGAACATAGGAGTGGCGTGCAAGTTTGAGATTCTATTTTTTTATTTTTCATTTTTTTTATTTTTCATTTGAGTTTTATTTGATTTTGGGTGTAACCGAATTTGGGCCAAATGACTAGGCCTTGGTAAAATTGATGCTTACAGCTGCTCCTCTTTGCTCATTGCTCGGGCGAGGGGAATAGAGCAAAGACTAAGAGCATCAAATTTGTCTAGTGAATGTTGAACTTTTGATAATATCATTCCATCTTGGTAGTTTGGTGGCACTCCGTCTTGGAGGTGAATAGTGAGACTTCGTCATGGAGGCGAATAGTGAGACTCCGTCATGGAGGCGACTGGTGGCATTTTGTCTTGGAGGCTTAATGACGACACTCCATCTTGGAGGCAAATAGTGGCACTTCATCTTGAAGGCAAGTGGTGGCATTCTATCTTGAAGCAAATCGTGGCACTTCATCTTGGAGGCAAATAGTGGCACTTCCTCTTGAAGGCAAGTCGTGGCATTCCATCTTGGAAACAAATGGTGGCACTCCATCTTGGAGGCAAATGGTGACACTTCATCTTGGAGGCAAATGGTGGCACTTCATCTTGAAGGCAAGTGGTGGCACTCCATCTTGGAGGCAAATCTTGACACTTGATTTTATGTCTCAAGTGAGACAAGATTTATGTGTTTCAGGGAAACGGTCTCAAGAGAGACAAGAATTATATTTCAGGAGAAACAGATCTTAACAACATATAGAGGTTTTGAGAATTAATATCTCAAGAGAGATTTGAGAAAATTTCCTTAAGAGAGGAAATTATTCTCTGAAGAATCGTTCTCTAAGGAGATTTGAAAAATTATCCTCAAGAGAGGAAAGTCATTTTTGAAAATTTTCACAAGAGAAAAAGATCAAGATTTTTTAAAAATGTTTCAAGAACATCTCAGATGAGTCTTACAAGCATCATACCTTAGAATTAAAGCACCTTGTACAAGATCGAAATTGCAAAGTTCAAGTGAACATTTTCCTGCAAAATTTATTAATGATGCAGATGTCATGCATGACTGCCTAATGCAATGTATGTCAACGATGAATGCATGTTGTTGATGTGTGCTCTAAATGATGCATGTGAAGTCTTTCATTTTATGATTTGACCATCTTTTCCCCAATTGGGAAGTATCTTCATCATGGATCACGTCAATTCACCCTTCTCGCCCAATGAACTTTGCCTCACCAACTTTCATCTTTTTTCTTGATTTCAAGCTTTCGAGTCAAAGCAACTCATATCAATTTCAAAAACATTTTTCATTCTCATGATATTTGAAAACCTTTTTATTTCTCAATTCTCAAAACAAGACAAGCTCGCAAAAATATTTTTCAAAATAAAATGTGCCCCTCACGCTAGGCTCACAACTGAAACACTTCGTAAAATATGAGTTCATTAAATATCAAGCAAACCATCGATTCTTTTAATCTTTCAAAGGTATAGTTCTTTGACATGTGCCAAGGCTATTTTTGGTTTCAAGGTGTGAGATGACTTGGGGTATGAGCGTGTTTTCGGAGATTGACTCTTTTCGAATGAGACATGATTCTCAAATATTCAATGGTCTCCTAAAACATGATCAAGTGATCTTACAACTTTGTGCGCGACTTTTGGAATTGTCTACTGGCCCAGTTTCTTGTGAATGCTTTTAGGGTGAGTAGAACTTCATCAAACATTTGGGGGATCGCTTCTCATGTGTCAGCCATGCAAATTTGATTTCTATTATTCGAGCCGCCTTTTCAAGTTTTCAACTCGAACCTATCATTGGTCTCAAGACGACCTTTGTGAGTTTTCATCTTGAACCTCATTTTATTTGTTTTTTATCTTTTTTTATTATCCTATCATGCATGAGAGATTTAGAAATCTTCTGAAAATAAAAGAATTAACACCAAGAGGTAACACCAATTCTAAAGACAATCTCTTTAACTCAAATATTCATGTATGATCAAATATGGACTTTATAGGCACGTAATGTAGGTTGTGGCTCAGGGTTATGAAAGAAAAGGTATCTAGGCTCAAACGAGTGTTTAAGGGTGAATATACCAAGGATCAATCATTTCTGACGGAATCTAATCCGCACTTTGCTCAACTTGAATATGCTTTCTCATGTTTTTGGTTTCTTTTTCTTGGATCGCTCTAGACTGCCCATTTTTAGGTTTTCACCCTAGAGTTCATTTCCTTCATTTTACTGTCATCTTCGAGGATTCATAACCTTGGATTTGGAACTTCGAACAATGTTGTGTTACATATCTCAGCTAGACTCAAGAAAGTCTTTTTTTGACGAGGGACTCTAAATGTGTGATTCTCGTTCTGTTCATTTCATGTTCTTTTTTCTTTTTCTCTTTTTCTTTCTTTTTTCATGAATGAATTCAGAACTTTTTTTATTTGAGCACAAGTCACCTCTTGTAGCTAAAACATGTCTTCTTGTTCTTTGCCCCTTGTTCATAAGGCCTCGTCCTCGTGGTGCATCATAATTGACTCATGTGAACAAATTTTCCTCACTTTTGCCCTCAATGTTGAAGGTGATCCTTGATTAGGGTTTATACCAAAAAAATACACTAGGCTCAAAGGGGACAACAATGGATAAATTTTTGTACAGGGGAAAATGAAGGAATGCCATTCATCATTTCATACATAGATATCTTCATAAAAGAGTTATCCTTAGAAGAATCAATATTTAGAGTTCACTCATTTATTCACAGAAGCATCTAAATACAACTAATGCATGATAGTATAATCTTTCTTCTCTTTTTTTTTCTTTTTCATTTTTTTCATTTTTTTTGCTCCGTACATGCCCCAACTATTTGGCTTACTCTTAGAATAAACATGAGATACCCCTTTTTTTAGCTAAAAGATTCGCATGCTAATGAATATCTCTGGATTTCATGTCTTCGAGGTGTATGTTGAAAAAATAAGATTGGTTTTGCACCTAACGCGATGAAGGTGTGACTTAGAAGTCGTACCTATAAAAAGGCTAATTTGTGTGTCAAGTCTATCATGAATGAATTTCAAATGAAAATATCAAGAGATCCACGTTTCGAATCTGACTGGAAGAAGATTTAAACCTTGTCATATGTCAAAGGTCTATAACCTCAATTCTTAAAAGAACATTTCATTTATTCAATTTTCAAAGAACTTCAAATTTTATAAATGTGCTTCATTGCTCATAGCCCCCAAAAGGCAACATTTATTGAATGAAAACGTCATACAACTAACATCATAAGAGAAAAAAACAATTTCAAATAAGAGAAAAACAATTCTGTGCAATGGCAACTTAAATTTCAGGATGGGAAATGAAATGATTTCTTCTCAATGTTTTCCAACCGATCAGGTTCAATTCGAAGCATAAACAATATTCTCATCAGAATCACATTACTTGTCAAATGTTAATGCCCCAGATTCAATCAAACTTCGCACCTTACGTTTTAATGCCCCACATTCCTCCGTGGTATGACCTAAACTCCCTAAGTGATAATCACATGTAGCATTAGTATCGTAACCTTCAGGATAAGGAGGTTTTCTTGGCTCAGAGTGAATTGGAGCCACAAGGTTAACCTCAACAAGCTTCGAGAGCAATTCAGTATAGGTCATTGGTATTGGATCAATAGAAGTCTTCTCACGAGAATTTTTATTAGATGTAGACTTAGAATGTGAACTCGATTTGAAAGATGAAGGCTCAAACTGACGATAACCTGGGCCTCTAACGTTCACCATGTGGATTTCAGATTCACTCTCATTGGTGTGTGTATTTTTAGAAGCTTCAAGATTGTTAAGCTTCCCACTTTTAATGGCACTCTCTATCATTTCGCCTTCTTTCACCAGATCAACGAAGTCTTTGGTGGTACTGCCCACCAACGTGTCGTAATATGGTGATTTTAAAGAATTGATGAAAAGACTTGTAGTTTCCTTTTCAAGCAATGGTGGTTGGACCTGTGTGGCCATATCCCTCCAACGTCGGGCATATTGTCGAAATCCTTCATTGTGTCTTTTCTCTACATTTTGGAGTGTCAGTCGATCAAGCACCATGTCTAGGACATTTTTGTATTGTTCTTTGAAAGCACGTGCTAACTCTCTCCATGTGCTCACTCGAGCCCTGCTCAGTTGATTATACCATCGTGCGGCGGGTCCAGTTAGACTATCTTGAAAACAATGAATTAGTAGTTTATCGTCATTCCCATATCCTGTCATTTTGCGACAAAACATGGTAAGATGGGTGTTTGGACAGCTTGTGCCATCATATTTCTCAAATTCTGGCACTTTAAATTTTGGGGGCAAAATCAAATCAGGGACCAAGCATAGCTCTCTCACATCAGTTCCACTGAAGGCATCAGTACGTTCCATGGCTTTGATTCTCTCTTCTAAGTATTTGAACTGGTCGTCAACTATGCTCGAAAATTTGGGTTGTCCTTTCTTCAATTTTTCTAACTCGCCAAGGTCGTCAAAATTTGGGACTTCTAGTTTGATTGGGCTTGCCCACATGTTTGAACCTGAAGTACCATGCATATTGATTTGGTTATGAACGTTAGATTGTAGTCCACCAGCAGAAAACACAAATTGAGGATGTGCTTCTTTTGATCCAAAATGTAAAGATGATGAATCTTCCTCATAAACTTCGTGAGCTTTTCCTTTTTCAGCACTTGTTGCTTTGGATAATAACTGTGACAGCTTATCTTCTATTTTTCTCAAAAGATTCTCTTGACTTTTTTCTATGTCCTCTCTTAAGCTCTTCAAATCCTGAGTAACTTGCTCGTGGAACTTCTCTAGTTTTTAAAGCTTTTCTTCCATTCTTCTAGCCTTGAAACGTGTGAAATGCGGATGTTCAATTTGATCGTCCTTCGTTTCCAGGATCACTAACATTAAACCCCCATAAATTAACATTTTAATTATTGATACACAACATTCATGACTAAATGCATAATGCAATGATGAATGCTAGTATGAATATAAACTGGTGTTGGCTCGAAAATTGATCGCATAAAACAAGAGATCCTTATTATTCAAATCCTAAGAAACAAATGTTGAAGGGAAAAAACCTAACAATGTTTTATTACAAGAATAAATAATCACTCAAAGATAATGATGAGCTATATCTCCTATCTTTTTAATCTCTCTATAAAAAACGAGCCATCTTGTTCTTGTAATGCAACGCAGGACCACACCAAAGTCTCAATGCTTCGGCTTCATTGGCTAGGCTTGTGAACTTCTTAGCCACCTTTCGAATTTGGAAAATGGCTTCGGTCATCAAGTCATCCCTTCTTTTAATCTCTCCTCTTGCAATCTAAAGCTGAAGATCATTGAAGGTAACCTCATGTCGTTTTTGCATTACTTGTATATCTTGGATAAGTGTTGTCATTTGCTTCTCTTTTTTCTTGAACCACTTGTGAATGCTCGTATTGTCTTCTCCATTGTTGTTAGACTTTTTCTCCATTGCAAAAATCTTTTATTTTTACGAACAATTACGAGCCAACACCATGCATGATTATGATGCATATGCGCATGTTTAAAAAAACAAGAAGCACCCAAAAAATGGTTAGCGTCACAAAAAATATAAATGTACATAGCATACTAAAATGCAAGCTTATATACATAAAATGGTATTTCACTAAGGTTTGAGTTCAACATGGCTCTAATAGGGGTGGGCTTCTAAGGTTTACTGCATGCAATTTTTGTTCTAAATAGGGACTCGAACTGTCCTCACTGAGACCTGCTAAGGCTAGTAAGTTCAATTCGAGGAGATGTATTTCTTTATGACCATACGGAGGTTAACCTCACGAATGCATAAGGCATATACATCCCGAAGGCAACTACTATCCCATACGGAGGTTAACCTCACGAAGGAGCAGCGTTTTTCCCCCACTTAATCGGGACAGAGCTCGGGTAAAAAGCTCTCAAATGATGCAACGTTTCAGAAAACATATACCCCTTTTCGCGGCTTGACTCTCTTGGATGGTCCCCAGCAGAGTCGCCAAGCTGTAGACGTCATTTTTGGTCCGGGTCGAAATTAATTGGGCCTTCAAAGGCTTGACGCAGACCGGTTCTACAGGTTTTCGGTCGTACCTAACTCCAAAACGACCGATGGCGACTCCAGTCCACGTCAAGCCTTTGAAGGCCCAATTAATTTCGACCCGGACCAAAAATGGCGTCTACACCTACAAAATATAAACTTTTTTCTTCCTAAATGTATAAGCATGTCTGATAGCTAAAACCAGTTATTTCTGCATCAATTCCAATTCCAGCTTCATTTGTTGAACTTCCTCATTAGGTCGACTCACTTTCCTTAACTCATCATTTTCTTTTTTTCAATTTGTTTATAAGAAATTTTCTCTATCAGACATTTCTTCATCACACCACCAAAAAAAATTACAGTTAAAATTTTTATAATTTGAACAACCGAAGAATCTTCTTCCAGCATTTTTTCTTTTTCATATTTTTCACATATGACATTTTAGACCGCAATCACAAAACACAACTTCTCCTTAGTTTGATGAACTAGACGAGATCGTCATCTTCAAAACCTGTATTTTCCAAAAATGACGATAGACGCGAGAGAGAGATAATTGATTAGGAAAAAAATGAAATTTGAATACTCACCTATTAAGATCCTTCAATCAAGCCAGGAGAATTTCACGATATGCAAGAGAGAGAAAAAAAAATCAAAATGGGTCTTCCCTAAATATGTAGATTTCACTTTCTGGATTTCAAGTTTTGGAAGGATATAATGTTAGGGTTAGGATTTAATAAGTGTTTTGTTTTTTTAATATTTTTTTATCCACATCAGCGTTTTTAATCCACATCATTAGTTTATAAATAAATGTTTAATATTTGGCAAATGATGTGGCATATAAACAGCCCATGTTTAAGAATTTAACAGATTATGTCGGTCAATGACGGATTCCGTCGGTCAAAGGGTTAGATTGGTTAAATTTTGAGGTTTGAGGGTGACATTAAGTGCAAAAAACATTAAGGGCTTAATTGATTTTAAAAAAAAAGTTCAGGGGCCTTTGGTACCCTTAAGCCAATAAAAAATAAAAGTTTTTATAAATGGTAAATTAGTAGTTGATATTTTTATTGACGTATCATAACAATTTAAATGACATGGAGTATAAAGAAAAGTGAAGGGTTTTTTGGTATTTTCCTTTACTCTTGAAGTGTTAAACCTGTTCTTGTTGCACCCATTTGCTTCACTAGCTCTGCTGAATCGAGAAATGGAGCATCATTTGCTTCACTAGTTCTTGTCGGATTCCTTCAATTGAAGACAAAAAAGTAATAACAATAACTAAAACTGTTAAGCCAGAAACATGTATGGGGATTTCATGAAAGACAGGAAAATACAAATGTCATACAAGAGTCGTCAAGTAAAATAAAATTGCATTTCATATAATAGAATGCTGATGAAAAAACTGACAAGATAATCAAAATTGTGGTACAAAAACATTTTTTCTGCCAGAAATATTTTAAAAAGTTGACTCGTAAAGTTTAGCTACTATAAAGAATACCTGATACATGCCCAAAGTCTTTGTCAGGCATGTTGGGCTTCTTGTATTGATTGAATCGGACAAATACTTGAAATAAGCTGGTCCAAACTAGACAAGTTCTGTCTTTGTGACTTGTTTGATGATAAAGTTTTTGCAAAGAAGATGAAAATGCAAATGCCATAAAAGAGTTGTGAAGCAAAATAAAGTTGCATTTCAGGTAATAGAATACTGAAGCTACTTCAAACAAAAGCCTCGACTGATGGTCTATTACCTTGATGATATGTCTCATTGTCAGCAACATTCAATCCAACAGTCTCATTGTCAGTACTACTTTTGGTGGATCAAGGTAACCCTGTATCACCTCTCTACTATCTGCAAGAGTCTTTGTGGCCAGAAAGTTTATCGACTGGGCTGGACTGTAGGCTTTCGTGGATTCAAATGGGCCTTTTACTTTGTTACAATTTTCAAACAACTTTTTTAATTAATAAATGATGACGTTAAGTCATTTTTATAATTTTATTGACGGGTCAGTCTATGTGGACGATTTTAAGATACTTTTAAACATTGTTCATAAATTTTATCAGTTGGGTGCAAAAAGTCGCAAACACTTAATTAAATTTATTAATTGTTAGCAATTAAGAAAGTATAGTAGTTTCATGGCGACATTCATTTTTATTTACTTCAATTTAATTAAATTATATTATTTAATTTTTATTATTATTAAATTAAGTCATTTATACCGATATCGCTAACTAATTCTAACGGAATAAAATTGATATTTTCACTAACAAATTTTTACTTACAAAATAATAGATGCTCAAATAATCTAGTTGTAAAATAAATCGCACTTCTCCACCGCACGAATCTTGAACCTCTCTCACAATGAGTTTTCTATTTTTGTTTACCAACTTACTTTACAAGTCTCAAATGTGGATATTACTGAGATTCCATAGTTGTCACAATAAAAAATGTGGATATGGAGCTTGAAACTCTCTCTCTCTCATGGTTTGAAACTCAATTTATTTTATATTATTTTTGAACCGTTAGATGATGATAATAAATGGTTAAGATTATTTCTTTATTTTATTTCAAGTGATAATTTTTATATTTTCTACTGTTAATCTTACTCATTCATTTCAGTCATCCAATGATCATGAATTAGTGTAAAATTTATTTTACACTATATAACTAGATCTCATTCCTATATATAACCAAAATGATCGAAATTAAATAACGAACAAAATGACATTATCATATTTTTTGTTAGAGATTTTTCTACGGCATAAAAAAAATATGAAAATGATAATTCAGGGATGGCAGATATGTTATACATTTTTGTAAAATGAATAATTCAAAATGTTTCCAAGTTAGGGAAGTGGATATTTGAAAAACGTCTTGGTGATTTTGATGCTTAAATGTTGTGACAAATACGGATAGTTGCTTCGATTATTTATTTTCTCTAAAGTACTTGACACTTATGTCTCCTAACTATTCAAATAAAGTAATAATTTGGTAATCTAATTCAAGTTTTTCACTGGTTTTGAATGCATGTAGTGGCGGAACATCAAGGGTTTACAGAGATGTCACCCCTACCAACTTTTTATGTTCAACCGTAATAATATACTAATTTTAGAGGGGAAAAAAGGTAAAATTAGTATTGTAATTCTTTAATTTTTAAAAATATTTATTTTGATCCCTCAAAATTTTATTTTGATTTTTTCTTTTACAAATTTTTAGTTCAGGGCATTACAAGTAGTATTTGTTCTAAATATACTCTCAACCATTTGACAATAAACGCTCAATCACCCTGCTGCAGCTGCTGGTGCTCAAACCCATGACCTCTAAGAACAACAATCGTTCTCTTAACCACTGAGACAAGTTGATTCGTGCAATTTTCTCTTGATTTTTGACCACTTTGATTTGTTTTTTTTATACTAATTCTATACCAGGGAATTAATAGAAAATGGTTGTCGCCCTTAAGATTAAGAGTCCAAATTACACGCTGGGATGGAAATCTATGAATCAACAAAAGCTAAATTCATCTATTATCAACAAAAGCTATGAATCAAGTAAATTCATCTATTACCAACACAAGCTAAATACATATTAAATCAAAGGACCTAAATAAATAACATTAGTATAGAGGGGATTTTACTGGGTTATGGCCGGGAACTATCGAATGTAATGAACACTAATATTTCCGATGTAATCTTTTCTTTTTAATATAAGTTGGACATTCTTTTCTTCCTTTTTCTGTTGAGAGGTTTATTTCGGTAGAATTTCTGATATTATAGAATTTTCTAACGAGGCTCTTATTTCTATCGAAAGAAAGAGAGAAAGAAGGATTCCAGCTATTGGGAAAAGAAGATTCAAAATTTAAGAAAAATAAAAAAAAAACTAAAATATTTACGTGACAATTAATAATTTTTATAATAATTATGACAAAAAATAAATTCAAAAGTTAAATGACCAAAACAAAAATACAAATAAAATTGAGTAACAAAAAGATAATGATTTTGAGGACCATAATATGAAAACATGTGGTTATATAATAAAAACAAAATCTGATAACACTAATCATAATTAAAATTCGATAAAAATAAGATTTAACATCAAGTATTAATGTCTGATACATGTCAACATGTTTCAAATATAAAGACACCGAGAGCGTCTCGTTGTTCATCTTAAAGGATTTGAGTTAAAGCTTTACTGCAGAGAAGAAACATGCTATGTTTACAGAGTGTAGGATACTGAAATGTGTCCGACATTAGTGTCGTTAGAAAAGAGAAACTGAAGATTAGGTAAAATTGAAAATCCTTGGCCAACTAATCATCAGATGATGTAATTTCATTTCTACAAAGAAGCACAATGTTATCGATCGAGGCAACGGATCCACACGATTCATAAACTGATATTAGGTCCTATATATATTGAACACTAGGATAACAAATTGCCAACAAAACGTACCAGTAAATGGTACACTATCCCAAGAGATAACTAATGATCTAGTGAATGTTGCGATTTAGCAATCCTTGAAATAACAGAAACAAATCTTTGTTGTCTGTCCCGAAAATCTCTTCTGCCTTCCTCAAAGTTTCCTGAAAAGGGAAAAAAGGGGCTCGATAAGCAAAAAATGTTATATAGCAAACTGGTAGTCTCTGATAAACACAACTCTTTACCGCTCGGGATTGCTTTTGTGCATTCAGTTCCTTGATGTTAGCCAAAAAGGCACTGAACTGTTCATAGGAAAGGCGACTCCTGGAATTCCAACATTTCAGATTAGTTTGTGAAAAGTCAGCAACTGTTTAGGGATCATAATTCAATATATATATATATATGCAGTCTCCCGTAAGTAAGACAAATGGGAGAGAGAGAGAGAGAATAAAAGAATTTACCTGGCTTGACGAAAGAATTCCTTTCCATCAATTCGAGGAGTCCTTCCTAAACATATTTTAAAATATAAGAAAAACTGAGTTAGATAAAAAGAGTATGATGTAAAAAAACAAAATGAGTTTGATCTATCAGAATAACACTTGTAAAACCTGGCAGTGAACGGCCACGAGGAGGAGAGTTAGCTGCAGATGACTGCTGGCTTGACGGGTACCACGAGGAGAACGAAGTCCGACCATCAGATTGAGACTTTGTAGGAGAAGTTGCGCCAGAGGTTCTCTGGGGAGACACAGCAGCAGAATAACCCCTGGGGGATCCATTTGTGGATATAATTTTAGGAGTCCCGGTAGGAGTAAGCCGTGGTGTGATATATGGAGTTATAGAAAATCTCTGTCCAGCATATCTTGAAGCTGTTGAGAAGAAATCAGCTTAAAATCCATATCAAGACAAGCTTTCTTATGTTTTGGAGGATTTTCCAAACTACTAATTCTTTTCTTTACCATTTCAGGAAAAAAGAGTACAAATTGAGATGAAATTGATATTTCTATCTCCCTTTATAACATCTATTCATATTGTTATTTTCCTTTATAACATCTATATCGGTATAATCTTACAATAACATAAGAGGCTTAAAACATATTATTTGGACAAAAGTAACAAAATTGCCAATTAACTTAAAACAGCTGCATATGTTGTCAAATTATATTTTGTAAATACACAACAATTATTTATGTCCTTTACATGATTAAGGTTTTAATTTCTCAGGCCAAGGTTTGGAGAAATGCTTTCATGCTGTGATGACTATTTGATAAATATACCACATTGTTACTATAACTCATATAATTATTTGCCAAAACAACTTTTCATGCAACGCGTTCAAATGCTTTTCTTTGTGTGTGTATTGAAGAAAATATGAATCCATAAAGTCAGTTCACTGCATAATTCTAGCTATCAAGCTTTTTCATTTTGGCTGGCAATTTTAGAGATCTAAAAGCAGGCCTAAAGCTTTTAATCAAAATGTTCTCAAATCTTTTTTAAAGGAACAAGTCAACAAAATATTTAAAATATTAACAATCTAAAATGAAAAAACACAATATGTATTTGCAATAACTATAATCATTATTCATTAAAAAAATGTGCCAATATATATGTTTTGTTTTGCCTCCAATTTTATAAGGATGTTAGTACATTTCCAGCATGAAATGCTGATCCTTTAAGCTACTACAAGACATAGGCATAAAAGTACTCGAAACAAAACAAAAAAAATGGGAAGGAAATTTATCCAATTACCTTCATCAGTTGTGCCGTTGGAAGAACGAAGTGACATGTAGTCCTTCACCCCATCATCTGTGGCAAGAGATATATAACATTGATCAGAATATTGGGAACAAGATAGAAGCTGGTAGTGAGAAAAAAGGAGAAGGTGGAATAGGGTACTATTGAATTTCTGAAGTGTGAAATTACAAATGAATAAGGAGGAAAATACAGAAGAAAAAAGAACAATAAGTGAAGCTTTATAATACCGTTATCAGGATAGGCTTTAGGGACTGACTGGTCACAGGTCCCAATGTCAACTGTTTCTGCCTGCTATTAAAAAAGGATTGAAAATCGGTTAAAAGAAATCAGTTTCTTCAAGTATCTAAACAACAGAAACCGAACAGTGAAAATATAAGTGCAGATAAAGCAAAGCAAATTTCAATTTCAAACAACAGAAACATACTTGAAAGTTGAACCATAAAAAGCATAAACAACAAGAAAAGCTAAATACATAAATCTTACAGAGGAATTATCATCATTCAGCGATTGCATCAGTTGCCGCTTGAAAGTTTCCAACTGTCAAATATTAGAACATTCCATGCTTTATTCTTCATATTTCAAATTAGAATACATATGAATGTAAAATGATTATGTGCCAGAAAATCTCAATTAGAAAAATCAAGAAACAAATGAATAAAGAGAACAATGAACAACCATGAATTTATAAGATCAAAAGCAGAGGTTAATGCTAAAACACTAACTTAAGCTGCTTTATCAGCAAACTATTTTGTTATAAGCAATTAAGAAAACCAACAAATTTAACAGTGGTGGTTTCTCAATCAGGGGTACTTTGTTCACCATAACTCCATTAGTGAAGCTCAAAGTTGTTAATGCTATTAAACACTATGAACCTTGATGAAGTCATCCACTCACCAAATTTCCATAATAAGTAGTATTGTAACATGTAATTCATCTCTATAAATGAAAAACACTGAACTTACTTGCATGAGTGAAAATACAGTTAGAATATCAGTCTCACCTTAGTTAAATCACGGCTAAGTTTCTTTGTAGTCATTGCCAATGAATCACGCTCCTTTGAAAGCTTCATCTGTAATTAAAAATATATATATATCAAAATCATGAACACTAAAACCCTAAAATTTTTGTATAAATACCTCGTAAAGTAGTCAGCAACCATAGAAATTCAGAAACAAAATTGTATAAAACCCTCAAAATGACTAGAATTTCTACTAAGCAGTGTTGTTTGTTCAGAAGAGATAACAATAAAATTAGTACTAAAGGAAGAAAAAAAGCACAAAATACTAAGCTAATCAATTTTAAAAAAATGCATTTTGATTTCTGTCAAAAACAACAACAAAAAAAGTCCAGAATAAATTTCAGGAAATTAAAACACAAGAAAATAAACAGACATTTTCGTCAAAAACCATCTTTAATCGAGACTCGGCTTCGTGATTCGCTTGCTGCAATCTTGATACTTTCTCTTCCAATTCATAAATAACACGTTCTTTCTCGTAAACCTTTGCCTTCATCCTCCCCATCTCCGCTTCCATCTTCGATACTCTCGATGCGATTGCCATTGACGTTATCTTACGCGCCAGATCTAACTGCTCGTAAGGATCCGTCGGCATCACCGCCAGAATCTCTTCCGGCAGATTAAACTCCATGCCTCCGCCGCCGCTGCCACAGTCGCTGCCGCCGCCCTGAGACATCGTAGATGGTGTCTCTATCGTTTGTTGGGAAAAGGAAAACATTTCAAATGGGAAAGAAATAATATATTTTATTTATATATTATTTCGTTGGTTGGTGGGTTTTGGCCTTAATTTGCGGGACATTTGTCTGAAATATTTTAAAATTTCGGAGGGTTTCCCTCCAAACTCAAGACAAAAATTATAGGTTCAATTTTATTGTGATCAAATCGAATTCGATCGGATTATTATTTAAAAATTTTAAGATAAATAATTAAAGTTGGATTATAAGTTTGGTCATTATTTTTAATGTTTGTGATTAAGTTTTAAGGTTTGAAAATATAATTTGTGTTTTATAGCTTAGAATTTAAGAGTTAAGGTTCAGAGCCATTAAAATGGGATGCATTGTAGTTTTAGAAGTCCAGTTGTGGAAATTTTTCATTGGCGGTGTATCAAATAATTATTCATTTAAGGAATATATTCTATGCGCTAGTGGTGAAACATTTGTTTTTTTGCAAGCGTCTAATTTTTAGGGTTTAGACATTATAGTCTAAGGTTTCGTGGATGGTTCTAATGTCTATGGTTAGGTTTTAAGGTTTTTGAATAATTTTTTAGTTTAAAGTTTAGAATTTAAGATGGGAGATAAGACACCTTTAGAAGTCCACTTTTGAAAAAAAATCTACTAATTGTGTATCAAATAATTATTCATTTAAATAAAATATTTTATGCACAAATGGTAGAATACTTGTTTTCCACAATCGGTTAGTTTTTAGGATTTAAAGGTTAGTTTTTAGTGTTTGTTGTTATGTTTTAAGGTTTGAGAATAATTTTATAACTTAAAGTTTAGAATTGAAGGGTTAGAGTTTAATGCCTCTAAAAAGAACACGTGGCAGCTTTAAAAAAAAATTGTATAAAAAAAATTCTACTAATGGCACATCAAATAATTATTTATATATTTATCTTTAAAATTTATGCTTAAAGCATATATTGTCCCTAATGTAATTTAATTTTTAATTTAATATCTATTTTTTTTACTAAATTGTTGCAAACCGTCAATATGTCTAGAAAATACAATCAAATTTAATATGTGACATTTGTTTCGGGTTAGAGATGGAAATTGTAACCCCTAGACCCGCCAATGCGTTACAACGGATCCTAGGAAGTCACATTAGGGTCACAAGAGCGACCCACAATAAAAATACACATAAAATATTTTATTTTGCTCAAACACTTACTCCCTCTGTCCCACTAAAACTGTCACATGTTGACTTTTTTTGGGTCAAACTTTTTCAACTTTGACCTCATATAATTTAAAATTTATTAATGATAAAAATATGAAAAAATATATTTTAAAAACCTTGAATCAACTAGTTTTTAAATATATTTTTTATAATTTTTAATTAATTAAAATATTTAAATAAATTATAGTCAAAGTTGAAAAAATTTGACCAGAAAAATGTCAACATGTGACACTTTTACTGGGACGGAGGGAGTATTAAACTGTAAAATCAACTTCTATTTAAAATGCTATTTCGGGAAGTCATTTAAACACATAACAAAAATTCCAGAAAGTGTTTTACAGATACTGTCATAAAACAATACATGACATACATGCCCACTAACTATAATATATCGTACTCTAAAGGCAACGCCGAGAGAACTCCGAACACTGATGTCAAACCTTATACCATGATATATTCCTTTAACCTGCAATGGTAAAAACAACGTGAGCTTGGATAAGCTCAGTAATACAGAACTACCAAAAGATGTTATAAGCTCATGCAGATATATGGTAGGCATAACTTTTCATGATGTTTCACGTAGTAACAGTCTATATTTATGTTCTACTATTTCGAGGTTACATTATACTCGAGAATAACGATATTTGTTCTTTATTCAGACCTCGAGAATTTGACGAGAATTATGTAAGCTGGTAACATACGAGGTAGGAATTAGAGTTTAGTGTCTAGTGTGTTCCAATAGTGCAACGTTAATGCATGAAATGTAACAATACAGTAAACATTTTTGTTTAAAATACATTTGTTTCAAGTAGCCGTAAAGTTCATTTTAATTCTATATTTACCCTCCAATCATACTCCAATATATAGTTTCCCCAGTGCGGTATCATGTACAGGCATTAACCCGAGCCCATTGGGCGTGGGTACCATCCTAAGGATATACCTTAGAATACGGGCGGCCATTGCCGAAGCCTAGGAACCGAAAACGGGCGGACCTGGCCGAAGCCTAGGATCCGAAAACGGGCGGACTTACTAGCTGGATCAGGGCTGAGCCGACGGTAACTTCATATCATGTCCCAAGTACCAGTGAATCAGATCATCAATAGTTCATTAATTAATAAATATATTTTTAGTAACGCATTATCCATATAGCATGTTTGTCATATCGGGTGCATAGGCATATACCAGAAATATAGTACGATCATGCTTAATTATAAAACATGTCATGTTCATGCGAGTTCAAGTATGTCAATCAAGTGCACGTGATCGGTATTATAACATGTAAATCAATATGCAAAAACAGTCGTGTGGCACACATGGAACACACTAGGTGGAACAATTTGTTTATTAGAGATACTTGGCATTTACGGAAGAGAACACATTAAACTATTGACAATTTGAACAGATTTTTGAAACGAGGCCCCTATTAAAGGAGGGGTTCGTACCAACGGTTCAAACCAGATATTCAGGAGATCATACATCAAGATCTTTGAGAGTTTAGGCATATCATGAGTGATTTTCTCATTTAAGCTTACAAGGGCATTATAGTCATTTTATCACGCATGGGCATTTTGGTAATTTATACCAACAAGGCATAAACAGTGGCTCGAAACATTCTATTTGCTCATCAAGTTTCCAACCAAGCATTCAGAGGTTTCCAAGTCAAGATCTCTCATGACATCAGATACATTCAGGGCTATTTTAATCACTTTGGCCCACGATGGCATTTTGGTCATTTAACTATTAGAGGGGATTTTGTAATTTAGCCCAATCGAGAAAATTATGATCTACAATATTTAAGATTTCCAGAAGTTTATCAAGCCTCCAAAACCATTCGAACTAACATATCCCAACCTTGCATTACTAGCCAACCCTTCTAATGTAGATGGATGTATCGTATATTTGAACGGTTGCTTTCATAATTCACCCCCGGACTTGCCGTAGAGTAGTCAAACTTATGATCAAAGCGGAAAAACCTCCAACCTTATATTAATATCATGAGTGATTGGCATACATGAGTCATACTTCAACCCTTATGGGCATTTTAGTCATTTTTAGCTTCATTGGCATTTCCAGAATTTTATCAAAGGCAATTTACTTCCAGTCAAATGGGTATTTTTAGTCATTTTAAAGCTCAGGACATCCCTCATTCATGTCAATTGAACTTATAGTATTTCAGTCATTTAAGTACTTGTGGGTGTTTCAGCCATTCAAGAAATTTCGGTACCTCCAACCACTTCACTCGTTTAAGAACTCAAAGGTTTATCATTTGTTCTGGTTAATTGCAAACCCCGGTATCCCATGATACTTCAGCCCTTTGGTCAATACGATCATTCCAATTAGTTTAACCATATGAGTATTTCCAGTACTCTTAGTCATTCTCATACCTTGAGGGCATTTTCGTAATTTCATATCCAGATATCTTTCACATTTAAACATTTCACACTAATGCTCGGAATTGGAGATTAGTTGCCTCATTAATTACTTAATAAACTTCAGATACTTCAGATTTATTAATCTTCTCATTCGAGCATTATAATTTTATCTAGATTATCATACTCATTTTTATATTCGGTTTGACTTGAGCATAATTAACAGTACTCACCATCATTTTTATGCATGCATTAACAAATACCAACATGTTCACAAAGCATACAAGAGGTAGTAATGTATTACCTTTAATACTTGCTATATCGGTTGACCATGATACTCCGTTCGATCACTCTCGAACCCGAATGTGACGTCTTCAACATCCCGAATACAAGGAACTTTGAATACCTTAAATCGCACAAATTCCAATTTTAGTCTTTACTCACATTGCTCATAATTGATTATTAAAATACATAAGAAGACTCGAGTTCAAGGTCCAATTTGGAGGGTTTCGGGTTAGAATTTCACGAAACGGGCTTCAAAAGCGGACTCAAGACGTCGAAAAACATAAAATAGGACTTTTTCAGAAAAAGTTGACTTTTTGGTCAAAGTCAACACTAACGTCAGCAGTCAAAGTCAACGCTGACGTCATTGGTCCAGTGGCTGACTCGGTGAGTTGACTCACTGGGTTGACTCGGGTGAGTTGACTCACTGGGTTGACTCGGGCGAGTTGACTCACTGAGTTGACTCGGTCAACGGGTCGGGTTGGTCAACGGGTTGGGTCGGTCAACGGGCTTGGTTTACCACTGGGCTTGGGCTGGTTTGTTTGGACCGGTTCGGGTGGCTCGGTTCATGGCTAGACCAGGTCTGAGCCGGCCGGTTCGGCAGCCATCGTCCAAGGCAGACGAGAATCGCCTTGGATGGCGCGTGAAGTAGGGGTGAGCAAAATTCGACTCAACTCGAAAAAATCGAATTTATTTTTAAATTTCGAGTTATTCAAGTTGAGTTATTCGAGTTATTCGAATCAACTCGAATTAATTTCAAGTTCGAGTCGAGTTTGAATTTTGGAAATTCAAATAATCGAAAAACCGAAATTTAAAACGACGTCGTTTTAAATAATCGGCTTTAGTTATGCTATGTGTTTTATCTCTTGAGAATGGGCTGAATTTTAATCACGTGATTTTTTTCTCCCTCAGTTCTTCATCCCTCACAGCGACAGCGTAAACCTAAATTCTCAATTTTCTAAACCTGAATTCGCAACAGAGAGATCGTCGGACGGTCGTCAAAAAGAGTCCTATGTGTTTGAGCCTTCGAGGTAAGCATATCGTTTTATTCTTCTCTAATTCAATTGTGATGCATGGCTCTTTTGTCTCATTTTCTGTACTTCGGTTGGGTATTAAAGCTGCTATAAAGAGGGATTGAATTGATGAGAATCATGGAAAGGGTTAAAAGAAAAAGTTTAAGGCAAGTGTTTCAATGAGAGTTCTTTCCATTGGGAAGTTGTATGAGATGAAATTTCATGGTGGATAAGTTCTGAGGCAAGAAAAGTTGGGTGATTTGTTCAAGTTATATGAACTGAAAAGAAAAAAACATGGCATTTAAAACCAGTTCTTGAGGTTAGGCTTGAGTGAAACCAACTAACTGATAAATTGATAATCGTGATTCATCAAAATAACATGAATTTGGCCAAATGCATTTTTCTTTTTGTTCTTTTTAAAAAAATTCTCTCTAGATCAAGTTTGGTCTAAATCTGTTTATATGTATATATATACCATGTCTTTATAATAAGAAAACATGGGGATTCACTGGCATTTGTAAAACCAAGTCTTTTTATCTGCTTTTGTCCACTGTTTTTGAAGGTTTAAGTTCATTAAGAAATCCAAATTTAATGGTATACAATATTGATAAGGGTTAGAAAAATAAATCAAAATCAATCGTCTAATATTTTATTGGCATTCCATTTTATGATTTATTTTGGTTCAAACTCATACATATCTGACAAAGATCATCTATGCTGCTTTGTTACTGCTTGTTACAAATTTGCCAATGAAACGACAAAAACCTTTTCTTATTTACACTCCGATGCTTTGGTTTATAGAGTGATGCAAACTTTGTTATTTATAAACCTTTATAAATTAGTTGTTAATTTATAAATAGTCAAAATGAAATTACTTGTTATTTTGTAACACTTTGTAGCACTGTAAACGCTCAAAACAATTTTTTTGTTAATTTTTATTCAATGTTATATTTTGATATTACAGATGAGTGAATCACAAGGGACTCAAAGTTCACAAAATTTTTCTCCGACTAAAGTCAATGACCCATCAGCAATGAGTAATAAACGTGTCCGAAAGCAACAACAACCAAGAGCATTTTGCTTGAGCCATTTCACCAAATATGTAACTGAAGATGGGGGAATAGGGCAAGGTGCAAACATTGTGACTCGACTTATACCATGCAAATTGGAGGTTCTACGACTAATCTGAATAATCACTTGAAGACGTGCTTAAAAAAACCTCGAGGTAGTACTTTTGATTCTAAGCAATCGGAGTTAACATTTGCGAAGTTTGGCCCTGAAAGTGAAACATCTTTTTTAACTTGGAAGTTTGACGAATATGCTATTTGTTGAGTGTGTAAAAGTTCTATTATTTACACCCTTTTTAACCCATATTTCTGCTGCGTTCAAGCATCATTTCATTGCATTTAGGGTAGTTTACAGAAAAACATCACAAATATATTAAAGGCACAGATTCTACTAAAACTGGCTATTTTTGGCAGGTTGCCGCCGTCGTAGATGGTGAAGGCGGGCGCAGGGCAGATAAGCAGAAGAGCTGAACTGAACAAGCAGACAAAGAGGACGATGCTGCCATGGTGCTGTCGTGACAGCAGAGGACGATAGCAAGTTAGTGGAGAAAAAGTAAAGTGGACCTCGATAGATAGAGAAAATTCTGCTCGTCTGTCGTGTGAAAACCTTATATTTTTCCAAGCCCCGGATCAAAAGATATGTCAAGCCCAAAGCTCAAGGAGAGAGAATTCCAAGAAATAAGGAAGACAGCTGGAAAGTAGATTCCTTGGAGATTAAGTCTTTATTAGAATCATACTTTTAATTAAAGTTGTAATCCTTGTTAACTTAGATAACTTGAGCTCAAAGCTTATTTAAGGGCATATATTTTAACCTAGGAAGAGACCATAACCGATTACCCCATAACCGACAACCAAAAACCCCCAGCCGTTTACCCACCGTCGACATGTTCTAAATTCCCCCTAGGGCCACGGGTTGATTTGTAAAGTAGTTGAAAGGGTTGTTTTGTTTTAGGAATTTTCAGTTCAATAAAATAAACTTCAAGTTCTCTTATTTTGGTTATTAATATCTTGCAAGAGCATCGAGAGAGCATTGTGAGGTTATCTATTTACTTAGCATCGGGAGAGTTAAGTATACGAAAGAAATAAGAGCAAGTTCTCTAGTTTATAGTTGAACTATCTCGTGCCTAGGGATAGGGCGAGGTTAAGTGGCTAAAGAAGAATTCATACACATCGGTGTTCATCCTTCGATTCACTCCGGGAGGTATCATCAAAGACGTGATCATCGACAGACTTGGACCTAGGGATAGGCCAAGGCAGATATGGGATTCTTGCCAAACTTGAAGTACTTAGTTGGTGTGTTTGTTGCCACGACGATCAACAGACTGCTGCCGCGACGGGCGCGACGACAGAACTGGATTTCTTAAACTCTACAATACCTTCACTACTAAGCAATTCAATACCAGCCCATTCTCTCTATCTTGATATTTCTACTCTTTTATTTACGCTTACTTCATTATTCTCGTGACAACTTTCTCAAATATTTCCTTTACTTTCGTGCAGTAAATCAAGGTGAAGCTATTAGCCCAATCCTTGTGGAGACGATATCCGATACTTCGTATCACTTTACTACTTGCGTCGTGTACACTTGCACTACCATTGCGATAGACTATTTTACACGCAACAAGTTTTTGGCGCCGTTGCCAGGGATTGGCAATATAACTCTACCTTTCTTTTATTGCACTTTTCGTTTTTGTTTTTGTTTTTGTTTTTGTTTTTCTGTTTTTCGTGGTGCATTCAACTCTTGCTTTTCACAAGTTTTTCTTGTTTATGCGCAGATCGAATCAAGGTAAAGATCCTGAGTATCCATTAGATCCAGAAGTTGAACGTTCCTTCAATCTCAAGAAACAACTTCGTCACCTTCTAGCCAGGAACGAATACCTTGAAGAACAGCTAGAGAAAATGGCCTACGTTGGAGACGACCCGCCTGCCGGCAAAGTTATACCGCCTGTCGGTAACCCTGCCGCCCCCGAACGACGGTCATGTCGTGACTACATGTTAAACGATCATGTAGAGTTGGAAACCACGCTGCCGGATATAGATGTTGACAACTTCGAGCTGAAACCTGTAATGTTTAGTATGATCAACAATGCTGGGCAGTTTAGACTGCCATGAGTTAATCCGGAGATACTGAGGCTTCGGTTATTTCCCCATTCATTAAGGGACAAAGCTAAAACTTGGTGGAATAAACTTACGCCGGGTTCAATTAAAACTTGGGCAGATTTATCTCGTTTTAATCCTTCACATTTATCTGAGCGATTACGTAATGAAATTGCTACTTTTCAATAGGAAGATGACGAGCCAATGCATGAGGCCTTGGATAGATTTACTACTCTTCTACGAAACTGCCCAATGCATGGATTCCCTGTCTGGAATCAGGTAACAAAGTTTTATAATGCTGCCAACTTACAAACTCGTATTCAAATTGATTCAGCAGCAAACAGACTATTATTGGATAAAGATCCGGGCGAGGCATTGTAAGTTTTGAAAAATCTGGCCAAGAATAAGGAGCAATTTCCGACAACAAGAAGAGGGGGTAAACGGGTACTTGCTGTCAAGGATTATGAAGCCGACAGCACGATGAAATCATAGGTAGCATTCCTTACTAAAGCAATGAAAAGGTTATTGAATGATGATGGACAACAGGGATTTGATGTTGAGGAGGTATGTGACATCTGTGAGGGAAATCACGGTCGGGATGAGTGCCCGATACAGTTAGAAGAGGGAAAATATGTTGGAAACTACAAGCCAAATTACAATTCCAACAATTATAATCCCAATTAGAGGAAGGATCCCAAGTTCTCTTGGAGTAATCCTAATAACGCCCTGAATCCTCAAGCACATAATCAGAATCAGGGAGGACCTAGATTGCTGACGCGACAGCAACTGCCACCGCAGCAGCAACAGCAGCAGCCAGCTGCCACGAGCAGTATACTGGAACAGACTCTGGCCACTTTTATGTCTCAGACAGGTACTTATATTGAGAATATGAATCAGTTTGTCAAGAAGACAGAGAATTTCATGGATAAAACAGAGATGAGGATGCCGAATCATGAAGCTACTCTGAAATATCTGGAGACACAAATGGGTCAGGTTTCCCAATATATTAAGCCGATGCAGACTGAAGGATTCCCTAGTAATACTGAAAATGCTAGGCCGCCCACACATGAGCAATGTAAGGCTATTACTACTAGGAGTGGGAAGAAACTACCAGGGCCGAAAAAGGAAGCTAAAACAGTAAGGAACCCAGCCTTGGATAAACCTGTCGAGGAAGCTGCCCCGACAGGTGATAAACAGACTGCTGCCGATGAGCCTGTCACGACAACAGAAGCGACAGAGGAGAATGATGAACCCAAACCTCCTCAGATTCGTATGCAGTGGGAAGGACGTATTGCTGATTATCGTCCCCCGCCACCTTTTCCTCAAAGGATACAACAAGCTAAGCATGAATCTCAACTCAAAAAGATTTATGATATTTTTAAGCAGGTTCATATTAATATTCCGCTGTTAGATGTCGTTAGGGAGATGCCCGGTTATGCTAAATTTCTCAAGGATGTCATGTCAAAGAAATCTAAACTTGGGGAATTTGAAACGATAAAGATGACAGAAGGTTGCATGAGTATTTTTCATCGGCAGCCACCCCAGAAAAAGAAGGATCCGGGGAGCTTCATCATACCTTGTGTAATCGGAAATAAATATGTGGGTAAGGCACTTTGTGATCTTGGTGCTAGTGTTAATTTAATGCCAAAATCTGTTTTTCCAGAAATTAGGTATTGGCAAGGCGCGGCCCACGACAGTAACTCTGCAGCTGGCAGACCGCTCTTATGTTCACCCGGAAGGAAAAATTGAAGATATTCTGGTAAGAGTGGATAAATTTATTTTTCCCGCTGACTTTCTTGTTTTAGATTGTGAAGCAGATGAAAATGCACCAATCATCCTTGGGCGACCCTTCTTAGCCACGGGAAGATCACTGATTGATGTGGAGAAAGGAGAACTCACCATGCGAGTGAATGATCAAGAGATTAAGTTGAATGTTCTCCAAGCGATGAAACATGCTGATGTAGACGAAGAATGCAAGGCTATCACTGACATTACCCTTGATCAACCTTGCATCAGGTCGGGCTGTCACGATATAAAATTTGGTCACTACCGCGGCAGCCACCTACAGGACTGTCACGACAGCACTGACGACAGCACCGACGACAACAGCTCCTCTGAATCTGATACATCTGATACTGAAGAGCAGAAAGAGGTAAACTGGATAGACAATCGCCCAAGTAAGTTATTCGAACCTTTGAATTATACTTCGGATAACCATTTACTCCAAAAGCCATCTACTGTTGAACCACCTGCCTTAGAACTAAAGCCCATACCAGGGCAGCTAAAATATGCTTTTCTTGGTTCAAATGATACGTTGCTCGTAATCATCTCTTCTAAGCTGCCGCAGGAACAGGAACGACAGCTAATAGGCATGCTACAGCAGCACAAAAAGGCGATTGGATGGACGATTGCTGACATTCAAGGCATTAGTCCGGCGTTATGCATGCATAAAATCCTTCTAGAGGAAGATCATAAGCCGACTATAGATGCCCAAAGGCGGCTTAACCATGCGAAGAAAGAGGTGGTGCGTAAAGAGATAATCAAATGGTTAGATGCTGGTATTATTTACGCCATCTCCGACAGCAAATGGGTAAGCCCGGTGCAATGTGTTCCAAAGAAAGGAGGAATGACCGTGATAACAAATAAAAACAACGAGTTAATCCCAACCAGGACTGTGACCGGTTGGAGGGTTTGTACGGACTATCGGAAGCTTAACAAAGCTACTCGAAAAGACCACTTTCCTTTACCCTTTATTGATCAAATGCTTGATAGATTAGCGGGTAAATCTTACTATTGTTTTCTTGATGGTTATTTAGGTTATAACCAAATTGCTATCGCACCGGAAGATCAAGAAAAGACGACTTTCACATGCCCCTACGGAACGTATGCTTTTAGGAGGATGCCGTTTGGACTATGTAATGCACCCGCCACCTTTCAAAGGTGCATGATGACCATATTCTCCGATATGGTAGAGGACTTCCTTGAGATTTTTATGGATGATTTTTCAGTCTTTGGAGACGATTTTGAGAGCTTCCTCGGCAATCTACAAAAGGTACATGAAAGATGTGAAAAAGCAAACCTAGTTTTAAATTGGGAAAAAATGCCACTTTATGGTGGATGAAGGGATAGTCCTTGGCCATAAGATTAGCTGTCGTGGGATAGAAGTCGACAAGGCCAAAATAGAAGTGATCGAGAAGCTGCCGTCGCCGACCACAGTCAAGGGCATTAGAAGTTTCTTAGGGCATGCTAGTTTTTATCGAAGATTTATTGCAAATTTCTCAAAAATCACCAAGCCCCTATGCCATCTTTTAGAGCAGAACCGACCCTTTGACTTTAATGATGAATTTACTGAAGCATTCAAGGTTCTGAAGGAAAAACTGGTAACAGCCCCCATAGTACAGCCACCAGACTGGACACAACCATTTGAGATTATGTGTGACGCTAGTGACTATGCTGTCGGGGCAGCACTTGGGCAGCGTTGAGACAAGCTATTTCATGTCATATATTACGCTAGTAAGACACTGAATGACGCCCAAGTGAACTACACCACCACAGAAAAGGAGCTATTAGCTGTGGTGTTCTCCATTGACAAGTTTCGTTCTTACATACTTGGGACGAAGGTAATAGTGCACACAGACCATATTGCCCTGAAGTATTTGTTCACGAAAAGGGTGCAAAGCCTAGATTGATAAGGTGGATCCTGCTATTGCAAGAATTCGACCTTGAAATTAAGGATAAAAATGGGACAGAAAGTCAGGTGGCAGATCACTTGTCAAGGTTAGAGAAGGGACAGAGTTTACCAATAGATGAGACAAACATACTGGAGACCTTTCCAGATGAGCAGCTCTTTGCTGCCGCAATCGCTGCCGTGACAACCATGGCGGCAGGTAAGTCTTCTGAACTCCCCTGGTATGCTGATTTCGTTAATTTTATAGTTAGCAGAATACATCCTTCTGATCTTAATTATCAAGCCAGGAAGAGGTTCCAAAATGGTGTTAAGCATTATTATTGGGACGAACCTCTTCTTTTCAAAATATGTGCAGATCAAGTTATAAGGAGGTGTATACCACAAGAAGAGCAAGAAGACATTCTTTATCACTGCCATGCTTCACAATATGGAGGTCACTTAGGATGCAACAAAACTGCTGCCAAGGTGCTGTAGTCAGGGTTCTACTGGCCGACATTGTATAAAGATGGACAGGACATCTACAAGAACTGTGACAGGTGCCAGCTGACAGGAAACATCTCAAGGAGAAACGAGATGTCGCTGCTGAACATTCTAGAAGTCGAAATCTTCGATGTTTGGGGGATTGATTTTATGGGACCTTTTCCATCTTCATGTGGAAATCTATACATCCTCCTAGCAGTAGATTATGTCTCTAAGTGTGTTGAAGCTATCGCCACTCAAAAGAATGATGCCAAGACAGTCCAAATATTTTTACACAAAAACATTTTTTCTAGGTTTGGCATCCCTAAGGCGATTATCAGTGATGAAGGGAGACATTTTGACAATAGGGTTATTGCTGCCGCCTTGAAGAAATATGGTGTCAAGCATCGGATCGCGACAGCATACCACCCACAGACCAATGGACAAGCTGAAATATCTAATAGGGAAGTTAAGAACATTCTTGAAAAAATGGTTTAGCCAACTAGGAAAGATTGGTCTTTACTTCTCAATGATGCATTATGGGCATATAGGACAGCTTTTAAGACTCCATTGGGCATGACTCCATACTGATTGATTTATGGGAAAACCTGTCATCTGCCTATCGAGATAGAGCACAGAGCATATTGGGCAATCAAGGCAGTGAATATGGACTTGGACAAGGCAGGCCAGAAAAGGCTGTTAGATTTGAACGAAATTGAAGAAATACGGACAATGGCCTACGACAATGCAAGAATCTACAAGGAGAAAACTAAGAAGTGGCACGATAGGAAGTTGCTGCCACGACAGTTCTGCCCAGGGCAGCTTGTATTGTTGTTCAATTCTAGATTGAAACTTTTCCCAGGGAAACTGAAATCTAGATGGTCTGGCCCATTCCAAGTCATACAAGTTTTTCCCCACGGTGCCATCACCATCCGATCATTAAAAGACGGGCACCAATTCAAAGTCAACGGACAGCGCCTCAAGCATTATTAGGGGATTGAAGCCCCAGGAATACAGGAAGTGGTTACCTTAAGAGATACCCCACAAGGCATCCCTAATTTAACCTAAATTTTATTCTTATTTATTTTTGTTTATTATTTATTAGGAAATAAGATTTATTTTATTCGAATAATGTTTTTATGTTTACTGTTTTTAGGAAATAAAGGAGGCAAGAAGAATAGGAGAAGTGACCCAAGCCCACCATCCATACATTAGCCCGCCAAAGCCCAATATTGAAGCCTGTCGTTCCAGCTGCCGTGGCAGACACGGAAAAGACAGGCTGTCACCAGACTGTCACGGCAGACGCAGAAACGTGTGACAGACGCGTAACAGACGCATAAATGCGTGTCAGACGCGTCAGACACGCTAGAGCTCAACAGTCGCCCCGTTATTCACGCCTACCGTTACAGCTTCAACAGGCAGCAACTCCTCCTCTATAAAACCCCGTTTCATTTTCACTTCACTCACTTCTGTTTTTCTTACTTGCTCTCCCCTTTAGTTTTTCTTTGCTTTCTTTACTTTCAAACAACCCTTGCAACTAACATGTCTTCCAGACGAACCCACCGCAGTGCTGCTTCAACCTCTTCACCGGCAGCACCTACCCCGCAATCCTTCGCAACTAAGGATCTATGGGAAGAAAGAGGTTTTATTTACACCCCACGAGCAGTCAACATGGGCCTCAAACTGTTCATCGTAAGAACGATTAGAGCCCTTTTATGGGAAACATTCGCAGAGTAACCAACAAAGATGAATGAGACGTTGGTAAGGGAATTCTATGCTGCCATCGGCAGCAGGACAGCAACAACAGTAACTGTCCGAGGGAAAGAAGTGCCATTTACAGTAGAGCGCATCAACAATTTTTATGGCCTCTACTTCGGCCCCAACGACGATGCTCACCAGCAGTTCCTGGACACCCTAGACAACGCTGCCTTCGATGCTGTCATGGCAGAAGTGACAGAAGAAGGAACTGAATGGAACACGAGCAGGAAAAATCCCCACACCGTAAGAAGGGGGCAACTGCTGCTAGAAGCTAAATTATGGAACGCCTTCATTAAGAAGAGGATTCTGCCATCCTCCCATCACACCACAGTGGACCAGTAGAGGTTAGCCCTAATCCACTCAATCATGAACAAACAGCCCATTAATGTGGGGCGTTATACACGAGAGAGTATTTTAGACTGCGCCCACAGATCGACGGCTCTCCTCTGCCTTCCCTTCCTTATCACATCTCTCTGCCGCTGCTCTGCCGTGCCGGAAGCCACCACAGATCATCTAGTGAAGGGACGGGGCTAGACAGACAAAGCTATCATCAGCCTTATGGAGCTGACAGTAGCAACCCTCATCTCTTCCTTCAACCCTGCTGCCGCCCCTATTGAATCATCCGAGCAGCCCGACCCTGAACCTGCCGCCGCTGCAGCTCCTCCGACAGACCCCTCCACTCAAATCCTTGCTGCCATTCAGAGGATGGAGGACAGACAACTGGGTCTAATGACATTCATCAAGGATTTTGCCGCATCCACGGTAAATTTCATTCACCATACTTTAAATTTTCCTGATGTTGTCTTCCCTACCCATTATTTCACCGTCCCCACCCCTGCCTACACACCTACCCCTGCTGCCACACCACATACACAATCTGCTGCCTCCACTCCATCACCAGCCCCGATGGTAGCCGACAGTCTTCAGACCGACACATCCGCCCGAGGAACAAAGCGACCGCCCTCGGATGACATTGCTGCCTTTGTAGCTGGTTTTTCTTCTTCCTCCGTCTGGGCAGAAAGCGAAGCAGAACCCTCTATTCGGAGGAACTTGGAGAAAGAATTCACACCTGTCAAGAGGCAGAAAAGAATGGCCAACAGAAAGCTTATGCTAAAGGCCATCACCACCATCAGCAGCAACAGCAGCAATTGAGACAGCGGCAGCAGCTCTGACATCCAGGTCGTAGAACAACCAGCCCAGCCTGCCCCACAGCCCAGAATCCGCCGCCAAATCCGCCTCAGCAGCAGCAATGAAGACAGTGCTTAAAAAATTTAAGTTTCTTATTTTCTTATTGATGCCTGCTTTATCTATATTTTGTGATGTACTGCCTTCATTTTTATTCTGTCATGTGCATTGAGGGCAATGCAAGCCTCGAGTTTGGGGGTGGCAACCCTCCATTTTAATGGAGTCTAAGTACATCTTGTTTAATTGTTGTGTCTTTTACTTATTTATTCTCTTAAAAAAATTAAAAAAAACTGAAAATTTTGGCTTAAAACTGTCAATTGAACTTACCTGTCGTGACAGCTCTGTCGTGGCAGCATCTTTAGGATAGTTTAAGGAAAAGTTTAGAGACTTTCTATAGTTCTGAAAACTTAAACACCATTGCGACGGTTATACTTCTTAGACTTCTTTTAGCCAAACTAGAATATGAATCTTAGTACTTGAATAGCCCTTAGAGGTGCCTAACACTGGCTCTAAGAAAGAAGTTTAGCAAAAGAGACTCAAAAACCTAGAGGTGCCCGAAACCGGCTCTAGGAAGCTAACTAGAGGTGCCTAAAACTGGCTCTAGTAGAACTTTAGAAATCGAGTAAAAGAAAAAATCAAAGAAGCATGAAAATGTGCCTTCAAAAATAAACTTTGGCATAAAAATTCGAGTTAAGAAGTTGAATATTCTAGTGAAACTAAGAGAATCTTAGCATATAACTGTTCACAAGCATGCACACACTGCACAAGGACTATAGTGAGATTCCGGACAGATCCTAAACCATCCGACAGGTTGCTGTCGTCACAAGGAACGACCGACGGGTAAGGGAAAGTTCACTGTTTGTAAGCCAAAACAAAAAATTTTTAGGTCTTAGTTGCTTGAGGACAAGCAAAAACTTGAGTTTGGGGGTGTGTTGAGTGTGTAAAAGTTCTATTATTTACACCCTTTTAACCCATATTTCTGCTGCATTCAAGCATCATTTCATTGCATTTAGGGTAGTTTACAGCAAAACATCACAAATATATTAAAGGCACAGATTCTACTAAAAATGGCTATTTTTGGTAGGTTGCCGCCGTCGTAGATGGTGAAGGCGGGCGCAGGGCAGATAAGCAGAAGAGCTGAACTAAACAAGCAGACAAAGAGGACGATGCTGACAAGGTGCTGCCGTGACAGCAGAGGACGATAGTAAGTTAGTGGAGAAAAAGTAAAGTGGACCTCGATAGATAGAGAAAATTCTGCTCGTCTGTCGTGTGAAAACCTTATATTTTTCCAAGCCCCGAATCAAAAGATATGTCAAGCCCAAAGCTCAAGGAGAGAGAATTCCAAGAAACAAGGAGGACGGCTGGAAAGTAGATTCCTTGGAGATTAAGTCTTTATTAGAATCATACTTTTAATTAAAGTTGTAATCCTTGTTAACTTAGATAACTTGAGCTCAAAGCTTGTATAAGGGCATATATTTTAACCTAGGAAGAGACCATAGCCGATTACCCCATAACCGACAACCAAAAACCCCCAGCCGTTTACCCACCGTTGACATGTTCTAAATTCCCCCTAGGGCCACGGGTTGATTTGTAAAGTAGTTGAAAGGGTTGTTTTGTTTTAGGAATTTTCAGTTCAATAAAATAAACTTCAAGTTCTCTTATTTTGGTTATTAATATCTTGCAAGAGCATCGAGAGAGCATTGTGAGGTTATCTATTTACTTAGCATCGGGAGAGTTAAGTATACGAAAGAAATAAGAGCAAGTTCTCTAGTTTATAGTTGAACTATCTCGTGCCTAGGGATAGGGCGAGGTTAAGTGGCTAAAGAAGAATTCATACACATCGGTGTTCATCCTTCGATTCACCCCGGGAGGTATCATCAAAGACGTGATCATCGACAGACTTGGACCTAGGGATAGGCCAAGGCAGATCTGGGATTCTTGCCAAACTTGAAGTACTGAGTTGGTGTGTTTGTTGCCACGACTATCAATGGACTGCTGCCACGACAGGTGCTGGCGCGACGACAGAACTGGATTTCCTAAACTCTACAATACCTGCACTACTAAGCAATTCAATACCAGCCCATTCTCTCTATCTTGATATTTCTACTCTTTTATTTACGCTTACTTTATTATTCTCGTGGCAACTTTGTCAAATATTTCCTTTACTTTCGTGCAGTAAATCAAGGTGAAGCTATTAGCCCAATCCCTGTGGAGACGATATCCGATATTTCGTATCACTTTACTACTTGTGTCGTGTACACTTGCACTACCATTGCGAAAAACTATTTTACACGCAACAAGTTTTTGGCGTCGTTGCCGGGGATTGGCAACATATCTCTACCTTTCTTTTATTGCACTTTTTGTTTTTGTTTTTGTTTTTGTTTTTCTGTTTTTCGTGGTGCATTCAACTCTTGCTTTTCACAAGGTTTTCTTGTTTATGCGCAGATCGAATCGAGGTAATGATCCTGAGTATCCATTAGATCCGGAAGTTGAACGTTCCTTCAATCTCAAGAAACAACTTCGTCGCCTTCTAGCCAGGAACGAATACCTTGAAGAACAGCTAGAGAAAATGGCCCACGTTGGAGACGACCCGCCTGCCGGCAAAGCTATACCGCCTGTCGGTAACCCTGCCGCCGCTGGACGACGGTCATGTCGTGACTACATGTTAAACGATCATGTAGAGTTGGAAACCACGCTGCCGGATATAGATGTTGACAACTTTGAGCTGAAACCTGTCATGTTTAGTATGATCAACAATGCTGGGCAGTTTAGTGGTGCTGTTACAGAGGATGCTAGGGAGCATCTCAAAACGTTCCAGAAGATCTGTGGTTCGTTTAGACTGCCAGGAGTTAATCCGGAGATACTGAGGCTTCGGTTATTTCCCCATTCATTAAGGGACAGAGCTAAAACTTGGTGGAATAAACTTACGCCGGGTTCAATTAAAACTTGGGCAGATTTATCTCGTTTTAATCCTTCACATTTATCTGAGCGATTACGTAATGAAATTGCTACTTTTCAATAGGAAGATGACGAGCCAATGCACGAGGCCTGGGATAGATTTACTACTCATCTACGGAACTGCCCAATGCATGGAACCAGGGCAGCTAAAATATGCTTTTCTTAGTTCAAATGATACGTTGCCCGTAATCATATCTACTAAGTTGCCGTAGGAACAGGAACGACAGCTAATAGGTATGCTACGGCAGCACAAAAAGGCGATTGGATGGACGATTGCTGACATTCAAGGCATTAGTCCGACGTTATGCATGCATAAAATCCTTCTAGAGGAAAATCATAAGCCGACTATAGATGCCCAAAGGCGGCTTAACCATGCGATGAAAGAGGTGGTGCGTAAAGAGATAATCAAATGGTTAGATGCTGGTATTACTTACGCCATCTCCGACAGCAAATGGGCAAGCTCGGTGCAATGTGTTCCAAAGAAATGAGGAATGACCGTGATAACCAATGTAAACAACGAGTTAATCCCAACCAGTACTGTGACCGGTTGGAGGGTTTGTACGGACTATCGGAAGCTTAACAAAGCTACCCGAAAAGACCACTTTCCTTTACCCTTTATTGATCAAATGCTTGATAGATTAGCAGGTAAACCTTACTATTGTTTTCTTGATGGTTATTCAGGTTTTAACCAAATTGCTATCACACCGGAAGATCAAGAAAAGACGACTTTCACATGCCCTTACGGAACGTATGCTTTTAGAAGGATGCCGTTTGGACTATGTAATGCACCTGCCACCTTTCAAAGGTGCATGATGGCCATATTCTCCGATATGATAGAGGACTTCCTTGAGATTTTTATGGATGATTTTTCAGTCTTTGGAGACGATTTTGAGAGCTGCCTCGACAATCTAGAAAAGGTACTTGAAAGATGTGAAAAAGCAAACCAAGTTTTAAATTGGGAAAATATGCCACTTTATGGTGGATTAAGGGATAGTCCTTGGCCATAAGATTAGCTGCCGTGGGATAGAAGTCAACAGGGCCAAAATAGAAGTGATCGAGAAGTTGCCGCCGCCGACCACAGTCAAGGGCATTAGAAGTTTCTTAGGACATGCTGGTTTTTATCGAAGATTTATTGCAAATTTCTCAAAAATCACCAAGCCCCTATGTCATCTTTTAGAGCAGAACCGACCATTTGACTTTAATGATGAATGTACTGAAGAATTCAAGGTTCTGAAGGAAAAACTGGTAACAACCCCCATAGTACAGCCACCAGACTGGACACAGCCATTTGAGATTATGTGTGACGCTAGTGACTATGCTGTCGGGGCAGCACTTGGGCAGCGCAGAGACAAGCTATTTCATGTCATATATTACGCCAGTAAGACACTGAATGACGCCCAAGTGAACTACACCACCACAGAAAAGAAGCTATTAGCTGTGGTGTTCTCCATTGACAAGTTTCGTTCTTACATACTTGGGACGAAGGTAATAGTGCACACAGACCATATTACCCTAAAGTATTTGTTCGCGAAAAAGGATGCAAAGCCTAGATTGATAAGGTGGATCCTGCTATTGCAAGAATTCGACCTTGAAATTAAGGATAACAAGGGGACAGAAAATCAGGTGGCAGATCACTTGTCAAGGTTGGAGAAGGGACAGAGTTTACCAATATATGAGACAAACATACTGGAGACCTTCCCAGATGAGCAGCTCTTTGCTGCCGCAATCGCTGCCACGACAGCCATGGCGGCAGGTAAGTCTTCTGAACTCCCCTGGTATGCTGATTTCGTTAATTTTATAGTTAGCAGAATACTTCCTTCTAATCTTAATTATCAAACCAGGAAGAGGTTCCAAAATGATGTTAAGCATTATTATTGGGACGAACATCTTCTTTTCAAAATGTGTGCAGATCAAGTTATAAGGAGGTGTATACCACAAGAAGAGCAAGAAGACATTCTTCATCACTGCCATGCTTCACAATATGGAGGTCACGTAGGATGCAACAAAACTGCTGCCAAGGTGCTTCAGTCAGGGTTCTACTGGCCGACATTGTATAAAGATGCACATGATTTCTACAAGAACTGTGACAGGTGCCAGCGGACAAGAAACATCTCAAGGAGAACGAGATGTCGTTGCTGAACATTCTAGAAGTCGAAATCTTCGATGTTTGAGGGATTGATTTTATGAGACCTTTTCCATCTTCATGTGGAAATCTATACATCCTCCTAGCAGTAGATTATGTCTCTAAGTGGGTTTAAGCTATCACCACTCAAAAGAATGATGCCAAGACAGTCCAAAGATTTTTACACAAAAACATTTTTTCTAGGTTTGGCATCCCTAAGGCGATTATCAGTGATGAAGGGAGACATTTTGACAATAGGGTTATTGCTGCCGCCTTGAAGAAATATGGTGTCAAGCATCGGATCGCGATAGCATACCACCCACAGACCAATGGACAAGCTGAAATATCTAATAGGGAAGTTAAGAACATTCTTGAAAAAATGGTTAAGCCAACTAGGAAAGATTGGTCTTTACTCCTCAATGATGCATTATGGGCATATAGGACAGCTTTTAAGACTCCATTGGGCATGTCTCCATACCGATTGATTTATGGGAAAACCTGTCATCTGCCTATCGAGATAGAGCACATAGCATATTGGACAATCAAGGCAGTGAATATGGACTTGGACAAGGCAGGCCAGAAAAGGATGTTAGATTTGAACGAAATTGAAGAAATACGGACAATGGCCTACGACAATGCAAGAATCTACAAGGAGAAAACTAAGAAGTGGCACGACAGGAAGTTGCTGCCACGATAGTTCTACCCAGGGCAGCTTGTATTGTTGTTCAATTCTAGATTGAAACTTTTCCCAGGGAAACTAAAATCTAGATGGTCTGGCCCATTCCAAGTCATACAAGTTTTTCCCCATGGTGCCATCACAATCCGATCATTAAAAGACGGGCACCAATTCAAAGTCAACGGACAGCGCCTCAAGCATTATCAGGGGACTGAAGCCCCAGGAATACAGGAAGTGGTTACCTTAGGAGATGCCCCACAAGGCATCCCTAATTTAACCTAAATTTTATTCTTATTTATTTTTGTTTATTATTTATTAGGAAATAAGATTTATTTTAATTGAATAATGTTTTTATGTTTACTGTTTTTAGGAAATAAAGGAGGCAAGAAGAATAGGAGAAGTGACCCAAGCCCACCATCCATACATCAGCCCGCCAAAGCCCAATATTAAAGCCTGTCGTTCCAGCTGCCGCGACACACACGGAAAAGATAGGCTGTCACCAGACTGTCACGGCAGACGCAGAAACGTGTGACAGACGCGTAACAGACGCATAAATGCGTGTCAGACGCGTCAGACACGCTAGAGCTCAACAGTCGCCCCGTTATTCACGCCTACCGTTACAGCTTCAACGGGCAGCAACTCCTCCTCTATAAAACCCCATTTCATTTTCACTTCACTCAATTCTGTTTTTCTTACTTGCTATCCCCTTTAGTTTTCCTTTACTTTCTTTACTTTCAAACAACCCTTGCAACTAACATGTCTTTCAGATGAACCCGCCCCAGTGCTGCTTCAACCTCTTCACCGACAGCACCCACCCCGCAGTCCTTCGCAACTAAGGATCTATGGGAAGAAAGAGGTTTTATTTACACCCCACGAGCAGTCAACATGGGCCTCAAACCGTTCATCGCAAGAACGATTAGAGCCCTTTTATGGGAAACATTCGCAGAGCAACCAGCAGAGATGAATGAGACGCTGGTAAGGGAATTCTATGCTTCCATCGGTAGCAGGACGGCAACAGCAGTAACTGTCCGAGGGACAGAAGTGCCATTCACAGCAGAGCGCATCAACAATTTTTATGGCCTCTACTTCGGCCCCAACGACGATGCTCACCAGCAGTTCCTGGACACCCTAGACAACGCTGCCTTCGATGCTGTCATGGCAGAAGTGACAGAAGAAGGAACTGAATGGAACACGAGCAGGAAAAATCCCCACACCGTAAGAAGGGGGCAGCTGCTTCCAGAAGCTAAATTATGGAACACCTTCATTAAGAAGAGGATTCTGCCATCCTCCCATCACACCACAGTGGACCATCAGAGGTTAGCCCTAATCCACTCAATCATGAACAAACAGCCCATTAATGTGGGGCGTTATACACGGGAGAGTATTTTGGACTGCGCCCACAGATCGACGGCCCTCCTCTGTCTTCCCTTCCTTATCACATCTCTCTGCCACTGCTCTGCCGTGCCGGAAGCCACCACAGATCATCTAGTGAAGGGACGGGGCTAGACAAACAAAGCTATCATCAGCCTTATGGAGCTGACAGTAGCAACCCCCATCTCTTCCTTCAACCCTGCTGTCGCCCCTGCTGAATCATTCGAGCAGCCCGACCCTGAACCTGCCGCCGCTGCAGCTCCTCCGACAGACCCCTCCACTCAAATCCTTGTTGCCATTCAGAGGATGGAGGACATACAGCTGGGTCTAATGACATTCATCAAGGATTTTGCCGCATCCACGATAAATTTCATTCACCATACTTTAAATTTTCCTGATGTTGTCTTCCCTACCTTCCCTACCCATTATTTCACCGTCCCCACCCCTGCCCACACACCTACCCATGCTGCCACACCACATACACAATCTGTTGCCTCCACTCCATCACCTGCCTCGATGGCAGCCGACAGTCTTCAGGCCGACACATCCGCCCGAGGAACAAAGCGACCGCCCTCAGATGACATTGCTGCCTTTGTAGCTGGTTTTTCTTCTTCCTCTGTCTGGGCAGAAAGCGAAGCAGAACCCTCTATTCGGAGGAACTTGGAGAAAGAATTCACACCTGTCAAGAGGCAGAAAAGAATGGCCAACAGAAAGCTTATGCCAAAGGCCAGCACCACCACCACCAGCAGTTGGGACAGCGGCAGCAGCTCTGACATCCAGGTCGTAGAACAACCAGCCCAGCCTGCCCCACAGCCCAGAATCCGCCGCCAAATCCGCCTCAGCAGCAGCAGTGAAGACAATGCTTAAAAAATTTAAGTTTCTTATTTTCTTATTGCTGTTTGCTTTATCTATATTTTGTGGTGTACTGCCTTCATTTTTATTCTGTCATTTGCGTTGAGGGCAATGCAACCCTCGAGTTTGAGGGTGGCAACCCTCCATTTTAATGGAGTCTAAGTACATCTTATTTAATTGTTGTGTCTTTTACTTATTTATTCTCTTAAAAAAAACTGAAAAAACTGAAAATTTTGGCTTAAAACTGTGAATTGAACTTACCTGTCGTGACAACTCTGTCGTGGCAGCATCTTTAGGATAGTTTAAGAAAAAGTTTAGAGACTTTCTATAGTTATGAAAACTTAAACACCATTGTGATTGTTATACTGCTTAGACTTCTTTTAGCCAAACTAGAATAGGAAGCTTAGTACTTGAATAGCCCCTAGAGGTGCCTAACACCGACTCTAGGAAAGAAGTTTAGCAAAAGAGACTCAAAAACCTAGAGGTGCCCGAAACCGGTTCTAGGAAGCTAACTAGAGGTGCCTAAAACTTGCTCTAGTAGAACTTTAGAAATTGAGTCAAAGAAAAAATCAAAGAAGCATGAAAATGTGCCTTCAAAAATAAACTTTGGCATAAAAATTCGAGTTAAGAAGTTGAATATTCTAGTGAAACTAAGAGAATCTTAGCATATAACTGTTCACAAGCATGCACACACTGCACGAGGACTATAGTGAGATTCCGGACAGATCCTAAACCATCCGACAGGTTGCTGTCGTCACAAGGAACGACCGACGGGTAAGGGAAAGTTCATTGTTTGTAAGCCAAAACAAAAAAAATTTAGGTCTTAGTTGCTTGAGGACAAGCAAAAACTTGAGTTTGGGGGTGTGTTGAGTGTGTAAAAGTTCTATTATTTACACCCTTTTAACCCATATTTCTACTGCATTCAAGCATCATTTCATTGCATTTAGGGTAGTTTACAGCAAAATATCACAAATATATTAAAGGCACAGATTCTACTAAAAATGGTTGTTTTTGGCAGGTTGCTGCCGTCGTAGATGGTGAAGGCGGGCGCAGGGCAGATAAGCAGAAGAGCTGAACTGAACAAGCAGACAAAGAGGATGATGCTGCCATGGTGCTGCCGTGACAGCAGAGGACGACAGCAAGTTAGTGGAGAAAAAGTAAAGTGGACCTCGATAGATAGAGAAAATTCTGCTCGTCTGTCGTGTGAAAACCTTATATTTTTCCAAGCCCCGGATCAAAAGATATGTCAAGCCCAAAGCTCAATGAGGGAGAATTCCAAGAAACAAGGAGGACGACTTGAAAGTAGATTCCTTGGAGATTAAGTCTTTATTAGAATCATACTTTTAATTAAAGTTGTAATCCTTGTTAACTTAGATAACTTGAGCCTAAAGCTTATATAAGGGCATATATTTTAACCTAGGAAGAGACCATAGCCGATTACCCCATAACCGACAACCAAAAACCCCCAGCCGTTTACCCACCGTCGACATGTTCTAAATTCCCCCTAGGGCCACGAGTTGATTTGTAAAGTAGTTGAAAGGGTTGTTTTGTTTTAGAAATTTTCAGTTCAATAAAATAAACTTCAAGTTCTCTTATTTTGGTTATTAATATCTTGCAAGAGCATCGGGAGAGCATTGTGAGGTTATCTATTTACTTAGCATCGGGAGAGTTAAGTATACGAAAGAAATAAGAGCAAGTTCTCTAGTTTATAGTTGAACTATCTCGTGCCTAGGGATAGGGCGAGGTTAAGTGGCTAAAGAAGAATTCATACACATCGGTGTTCATCCTTCGATTCACGCCGGGAGGTATCATCAAAGACGTGATCATCGACAGACTTGGACCTAGGGATAGGCCAAGGCAGATCTGGGATTCTTGCCAAACTTGAAGTACTGAGTTGGTGTGTTTGCTGCCGCGACGATCAACGGACTGCTGCCGCGACAGGTGCTGCCGCGACTGGCGCGACGACAGAACTAGATTTCCTAAACTCTACAATACCTGCACTACTAAGCAATTCAATACCAGCCCATTCTCTCTATCTTGATATTTCTACTCTTTTATTTACGCTTACTTTATTATTCTCGTGGCAACTTTCTCAAATATTTCCTTTACTTTCGTGCAGTAAATTAAGGTGAAGCTATTAGCCCAATCCCTGTGGAGACGATATCTGATACTTCGTATCACTTTACTACTTGCGTCGTGCACACTTGCACTACCATTGCGATAGACTATTTTACACGCAACACTATTAGAAAGGCATTGATTCACATGATAATTGTGGATGAACTACCTTTTCGAATTGTCGAGGGAGAAGGTTTCAAGCTATTTCTTTCCAAAGCATGCCCAAGGTTTCATCTCCCGTCTCGGTTTACTGTTAGAAATGATTGTCTTGATTTGTTTAACTCTATGAAGATTTTAATGAAGAATTCTTTTGGTCAAGATACGAGTAGAATTTGTTTAACAACTGATACTTGGACATCACTGCAAAGGGTTTCTTACATGGTTCTAACAGCACGTTGGATAGATGAGGAGTGGATACTGCAAAAGAGAATCATAAACTTTTTCCCGATATCGGCTCATAGAGGTGAAAACATAGGCCAAGCCCTTGAAAAGTGCATTCGAGATTGGGGGATTGAGAGGATCTTCACTATTACAGTTGATAATGCATATGCTAATGTTGTTGGTGTTGAATATTTAAGAAAGAAATTGAACCATCGAAATGCATGTGTTGCAAATGGAAAATATATGCATACAAGATGTGTTGCACATGTTATTAACCTTATCGCGCAAGAAGGTGTTAAGCATGTTTCTGTGTCTGTTGATCGAGTTAGAGTTGCTGTGAGGTATATAAGAGCATCACCGTCAAGGATAAAAAAAAGTTTTACAAGTGTGCGGAAGAAGAAATGATAGATACTAAGGCTCACTTGTGTTTAGATATACCTACTAGGTGGAACTCAACTTATATGATGTTGAAGGTGGCTGCAAAATATGAGCGTGCTTTTGATTCGTATGCTCGCGATGACCATAGCTTTTTTCTTGACCTCTCAACTGGAGATGGAGTCCCTACATTTGATGATTAGGAAAATGTTCGAAGAATTGAAAAGGTTTTATAACCCTTTTATGATCTTACATTGAAGGTATGTGGATCATTGCATGTCACATCTCATTTTTTGGGAAGTATTGATAGAAATACATTGTTTACTAGATGTGTGGGCAAATTCTGAAGATTTAGATGTAATCTATATTACTTCTAAAATGAGGGAGAAGTACAATAAGTATTGGGGTGATGCAAAAAAGATTAACTTCTTAGTTTACTTGGCGAGCATCTTTGATCCACGACACAAAATTGAATTTGTGAACTTTGGGATAAAGTTGCTTTTTCCTGATATTGCTGATGAGGTTATGAAGATGATTGACAAAGAATTGCATTCTTTGTTTGATGAATATTCCTTCATTTCTGGGAGGGCTATGGTCTATGAAGGTCAATCTAGTATTCCGACAAAAGTTTCCAAATCCTCGGAATTAAATCTACCAAAGACAAGTTTGGCCATGCAACAATATCTCTCGAAGAAGCAACGAGTTGGTTCAGAAAATAAGTCTGAGTTGGATAGATACTTGACCGAGGAGGAAGAAGCAAACAACTCGAGTTCATTTGATATATTATTGTGGTGGAAAATGAATAGTCCAAGATATCATGTTCTTGCACAAATGGCTCGAGATGTTTTCTCTATTCCTATCTCGACAGTTGCCACAGAAAATGCATTTAGCATGAGTGGGCGTGTTCTAGATGGCTTTAGAAGTTCATTGACTCCGACGATGGTTGAGGCTTTAATTTGCACTCAGGATTGGCTTCGAAAATCTAAGGATCCTATCAATCTTGATGAATATGCTGCAGACCTTCAAAATATGGAATATGGTAATATTTATTTTTGATTGATTAAGTTATTTGGCGTGTCATTTATTTTATCAATTTATTTAAAATTTAACTAACATTCTACTTTTATATCTGTTAGATTTATCAAGAATACTCGAAAATCAATTAGTTCTTTCAAGTAAATTGCACACATTGCATGAAGAAGAAGAAACCTAAGGTATTCGAAAATGTGGTGTTTTGAAAATATAATGCAAACTATTGGTATATCATATATGTATGTTTTTGTTTTGACAATTTATATTTTATACCCACATTATTTCAAGTCTGTTGATCTTGCAATGTATTCTTGGCTTCTTGCAGCTCATATTGGAGTTTTTCCCTTGTATTTTTCTCTCGTTGCAGCAGTCTAGTGTTCATTCTCCATGCGGTCATATTTTGATTCTCCCAAACGTATTTTTGGAGTTCCAGTGTTGCTTGGCTTTTGATTTTTTGGTTGTAATTATTTTGCTCTTCGAATTATGTCTTGGACTAAGACTCTTGGTGGCTGGTGCTTGGCTTTGAATTGTATTTTGGGATGTGTTTGTTTAGATTATGTTAGGTTGTTGATGCCTTGTAGAAGCATTGTTGTGTGGACTTATTCACAACCTTACACCTAATTGATATGGTCTTATTGAAGCTTTAATATTCTTTAGCATCTTATCAAATTAAATGTTTTGTACTTATGTAGTTATGTTTGCAAATTAATATTTCTTAGCATCTCACTAATATTTGATAGAGTTCCATAAAAATTGAAAATAATCGTATCATAACATTATAAATATTTATAAGTAAATTTGAGAGTAACTCGAACAATTTGACTCGAATCGACTCGAATTTCATAAACTCGATTCGAATCGAAAATTTTTCAAATAAAGTTTAAATGATAAAATATGACTCGTAAAATCGAATAACTCGAAATTTTTTGACTCGACTCGACTCGATCGAATACTCACCCCTAGCGTGAAGCCCACGCGCGACCCTAGATGGCCGGAAAAACACCTCAAAACGCAAAAATGAGCACCAGAAATCCATTTACGACCCTAAAACACCTAAAAATAAGTTGAACCACTTACCAACTTACCAAATCGGGGTTATACGGCGCAAGGCCGACGAGGCTCCGGTGACAGCTTGAAAGACGGCGGACAGACCCTTTGACGGTTGGGTTTTATTCGTCTCTGCGCAGTTAACTTATTGGCGGTGCTGGCGCGACGAACCGACGACGACCGACGCCGAAAATGTTGAACAACGGAGGTAACGCGAGATTAGGTTGTAGCCGAACCTTTCGACTACTCTCAACGGCACACGGTGGGGGATTAGGGCGAGTGGCGGTCGTGGTTTTGATCGGGAAAGGGCGACGGTCACTCTAACGGTGGCGGTGCATGAAACGGCACGGCAGTGGAGTTGAACAGACGACGGTTGGTTCGGTTTAAGGAAATAAATGAGATACGACGATAAAAGGGGGTTTTTGGAAACTTTTTGGGAAGATAACCTAATTAATTCACAATAAAGGGGGTAGGTAAGATATTTTGTTTATTTTATTATTTATGGGTCTTAAACATTAACTCATTTTTTCCCTGGTGCAATAGCTAACCAAAAGCTATGTTAGCTCAGTTGGTTAAGTCATCAATCCATCCAACCAAGGGCCATGGGTTTGAAACCCATTGGTTGCCCTTTCTCCCTCTTTTTTTTTACTTTCATTTTCTGGGTGTTACAGAAATGGATCGGATTGTATAAAATCTAAGTCTGAATCCGTTACAATCGGACTCGGATATTGTTTTTAGATTTGGATTCAGATTTTTTAAAACTGATTTGGATCAGATTGTTTTTGGATCAGATTTTTTCGGATCAGATTCGGATTTGTTTCAACCGTATTTAGATTAGAGTTTTTTGATTCAGATTAAATTGTCATCCCTAGTCTTTACCCAAGTCTGAGGGGTAAATTTGCGAATTTTAACATTTTTAGGGTATATTGTGTTTTGGCCCTCTAATAATTTTATTTTAGTGCAAACCATTCCATAATTTTGTATATTTAATTTCTTATGCGTTTAATTTATGCTATTTAATTCTACACTTGTTCATTTTTATCTTTTATTTCTTGACAACATTTCATTTTTTGTGTTTATTGTTTATGCTTTTAATTTGCTTTCTATTTTAATTCATAATTTTAATATAATATATCATAATTTTATCCATCGATTGCACATTACTTACTATTTCATTCACTAACTTCCTTAATTTTTAGTAATTCGTTGATATTTACATTTATTTGTTTATCCATTATATTTATTTTATTGTTTGTTTATCTATGACTTGATCTTGCATTTTTTTCATATTTATTTATACATGCATATGGTATAAATAGATATATTACACTATATTAAGGTTAATTAATATATATAAATCATAATAAATATTATTATTATTTAACTTACATTCTTAAGACATTTATATTTTTATTATCACTTTCAATATATATATATATATATATAAAGTTAATATATATACATTTATGTTATCATTTAAAAAGTATATATAGTTATGTTTCTTTTAATGTATTTAGTTTAATTTTTTACTTTATTTATGTTGTCTTCTTGTTTTAATGTAAATATTATACATGATATTTTATTTTAAGGAATTAAAAGTCATAAATGTTTTGATTCGGACTCGGATATGGATCGGAAGCGTCGGATTCGAATCGGACATGGATTTGGATCGGATTCGGATCGAATCTTGTCATGATCCATATCCAACTCATCTCCTATTAGGACTCGGACATTTTTCTCAGATTCGAATTCGGATTTTTTTCAATTGAATATGGATCGAATTCATATCAAATTGTCATCACTAGTCTGGGGTTTAACTTTTGATTAGAAGGTAGCAAACTCATCTGGTTGGTGAGTTAAGTTGTTCATCTTTGTTTTTTCATATTGTCCTGATTTTTAAAGGGACGATGGCACCAATGCCCCTTGTACTTTGACAGAAAGTTTAATGTGGTGCTTGAACTTTGGACGCGTTCAATGTGCCCCATGAAGTTTTCTTCCGTCATTTAAAACGCCCCCGACCCTAACGCCGTTAACTTGTGAAGTGGTATAACTAACTTACACCGGTGCGAGTTCTACTGAACTATAGTTAACTAACTATGAATAACTTACATCGATGTAAGTTTTACTAAACTACAACTAACTATGAGTAACTCACTCGGTATAAATTCTACCAGTTTAACTGGTATAAATTATAGACGGGGTTGAACCTTTTAAATTCCGTATCTCTTTTTACCATTTTTACCCTTTCTTTTCGAGTATGGAATTTAAAAGGTTGAACCCACTCTATATGCCATGATGGGTGGCACTCTTTTTTAACGAGTTCAGTCGGAGTCAGCCGCTTCAGCTTAGTTGTTTTATTTTATATCTTGAATTTTGTAAATATTATTATGAGCACTCTTTTTTCTCTATCTAGGTTTATAGAGGTTTTTTTAACGAGGCTCTTAATACTATTCTCCTTTTTAATAAAAAAAGAAATTAAGTCATCTATTCTCAACCCCAATACCATTGTCACTTACAATTGTCGTTGTCGTCACACCATTCAAAATTTCTTTAAATTTATAAAATTTAAATATAAAAATATTACTATTTAGGGGACTTAGGCTATGTTCGACAGAACTTTTCCACTCAATTTTTAGAGAAGTTTCACCGAACGAGCTGTTTTAACGCATTGTCACTATGTTTTTTCGTAAAATTTGTCTCCAACAGCTATGTTTGGAGAAGCCATAAATTCTAATTTCTCTTCAAACGCGAATTCTCAACTCAAACTAGGGTTCTGGCAGCAGCGCCGAACGGAGCCTTATTGAATTTAAAGGGTTTGGGATGTCCGTTTGAAAATTTGAACGGTGAGAAACATTATTCTAAAAAGAAAAACATCAACATATCTTAAAACTAGCTTCATCAGGCGAACATTGAGAAATACAGAAGCATTAATATGTCAATTTTTAAATGAATTTTCATCAATTTTTAGTGAGTTCATAAAAAAACAAATTGAGAAAAACAAATTTGAAAAAAATGGTGATGGACGAATGTCAATGGCTACCATAAGAGTTTAGGGTTTTTTTTTTCAAGAGAGAGAGAAATAATGTCACCATACCGTCAGGGATTAAAAGGCTTCGTTGGATTTGTAGGCCAAAATAGAAGTAAATATTTAGAATATAGGGGATGTTGGAAAATATTTGAGGATATAGGCCATTTTCTACAGTACATGGGGACCTCGCCACCTGCACATGGCGAGGTTTGAGAAAAAAATATTAAAAAATTGGACCTCGCCACCTGCACATGGCGAGGTTCGAGAAAAAAATATTAAAAAATTAGACCTCGTCACCTGCACATGGCGAGGTCCCCTGTGCACTGTAGAAAATGGCCTATATCTCCAAATATTCTTCAATATCTCCTATATTTCAAATATTTATTTTTATTTGGATTATTCTCCAAATTTTTCCGGGATTAAAAGGTCCTTGCGGATAAAAACATTGATTCAAAAAATTTTATATTGTAATTTTTTTGAAAGGTAAAGTGATTATAAAATGAGACATTAATTAAAGTTTATCGGTTGATAATGTAGTGGTCAAGAATACTCATATATTTTCAATTTGTGCGAGTTCGAATTTTGAATACGTTTGTATTAAAAATTTAAATATAATTCTAATGTAAAAAATCTATTAAGTGGAAAATAAATTTAAGGGTTAATCACATAAATAGTACCTCACTTATTCTCGCGTTACTGTTTTAGTACCACCTATTTTTTTGGCAAAATAGTACCTAATGTTACATTTTTGTTCTGTTTTAGTACCTCGACCGTTAAAAACAAACAGAGATGATGACATGACTTATTTTTAATTGAGATAATTATAGTTTTAGCCCCCAAAATTTATACATTTCTATTAATTTAGTCCAAATTCTATCAAGTTAATAATTATCTTAAATATTTGGGTTTTCGAGGAAGAAGAAATAAAATTGGGGATTTACAGTTTTAACCCCAAATATTTAAGATAGTTATTAAATTGATAGAGTTTGGACCAAATTGATAGAAATGTATAAGTTTTGGGGACTAAAACTGTGATTATCCTAATTAAAAATAAGCCATGTCATCATCGTCATTTGTTTTTAACGGTCGGGATACCAAAACAGAACAAAAACGTAACGTTAAGTACCATTTTACCCAAAAAATATATGAGGTACTAAAACAGTAACGCGAGAATAGGTTAGATACTATTTATGTAGTTATCCCTAAATTTAAACCCTAAAAATATCTGACGAAATTAATTCCAACAATTAATACTTCGTATGCATGGAAGTTTTTCAGATTTCATTATTAATTTTAAAAATGAAAAGATTGTGAATTTCAAAGTGTAACTGCAATTTTAGACCAATCGCTTTCTATGGCAGTTCTGGAACACTATTTGGATTGGTACAAGTACAAACCCACATATATTTATACTTGAAAAACAAATCAACATTTAATGACACTAATTAAGATATATATTATGAGAAAATATTTGAAAATATTTTGTTTTCATAATAGCTGTAATTTTAGGGGTTAAGAATTTGGTTTATGGTTTATAGTTTAGGAATTTAAGTTTAAAGGTTTAGAATTTAGGTTATATGGTTAGAAATCGGGTTTAGTGTTAGGATTTAGAGTTTAGAGGTTAGAGTTTAAGTTTTAGGGTAATATGTTAGGGTTTTAAGTTTTTACCTATAACTCCTACATTATAACCACAAACTCTAAATTCCAACCACATCCCCTAAATTCTAAGCACATAAACCTAAACTCCTAAACTATAAACCCTAAACAAAATTCCTAACTCCTAAAATTAGACCGCTTGTGGAAACAAAATATTTCCATCGTCAGTGTATAGTATAATTACTCGTATATTATTAGTTAATGGTTTATTAAATATATGATGATAAGCTTTTTAAACCTAATAAATCATAATAAATGAATATCCAAGCATTTTTTTTTTCAAAAATATTAATACATTTACACTAGTGTAAATTGTAAATGGATTCCTCCCCTATATATACACACACTAATATCAACATAGCATCACATCAACTTGACAAAAGCATCCATGGGAATTGTTTTGCCTCTTTTTCTTCTTTCAATTTCCTTCAACTATGTTGGGAATCGAAATCTTGTTTTGGCCGACGAATCCTTAATTCAACTCCAATGTCGCAACGCAGAAGTCCCCTCGACCTGCATTCGATGTGTAGAATCCGATCCTCGGGGCCAGTCAGCTGATAAAGTAACCATCGCCGCCATCGTCATATCTTGTATAAGCGATAGCGCCGGGACTTTATCGGGTAACATGTCGGCTTTAATTGGCCCCCGGGGCCGGGAAGATGGAGGCGTGAAACGAGCGCTACGGAACTGCGTGGAAGGGTTTTCGAAAGCGAAAGCCGATCTAACTAAGGCGACGAATATGTTGGAGAACAAAGAGTACGATGAAACGAATAGTCTCGTAAATAAGGCGCTCCATCAAGAGATATACTGCAAGCAAAATTTGTCGGAGTATCATATTTCGTATCCTTCTATGGATTATGATATGACGATTTACGAAGAACTTGTTGATGCTGCAATGAGAATAGTTGATAGGTTTTAGCAGCTTATCAAATTAACAATGTTATTTCAAAATTATGAGAGTGAAAATGAAATGAAATAAAATGAGAAAAAACATAAAATTTCTGTCTAAAAATAGTCTTAAATATTTTATATTTTATTCTAAGAGCGGTTCAAAAGTTTACGGAGTCATCCACAGTTTATTAAAACGAGGCTCTTTAACATATAAAATTTTTTAAAAGATATTTTTGTTTTAATAAAAGTATATTATGCGGCTCTCTTTGAAATTATTTTTTTATTCTTTTCTTGTAAGTTATTAAACCAATTTTTTTTTGTTTTCTCCCTATAAACATTTGGTTCAACTCATTTAGGTTCCCTGCGATCGCTTGTCTCGCACATATCTAAAATCTTCTACTTAATTTCCTCTCCCATTGTCATTGTTATTATTGGATTTAACAATTAATACCAACCAAATTATGTCATCCGGATTATAGACTTGTGGCCGGCTTTGGTTTATTTAGGGGAAAATGTTGTTAATTTTTTATATAAAAGAATAGAAAATGGTCAATGAAAAAAATTATTTAGGATTAAATAAAAATAATAAGTATATTTAAATTTTTAAAAAAATAAATCTTTTATTCTCATTCCCCAACACCATCACCACTGTCACTCGCAGTGGCTGTTGCCATTCATTTACCCTAATGATTAAGAACATCTTTAAAATTTATTTATGAAATTAAACATAAAAAAGCTGTCATTTTGAGGGTTTTGTCGGTTTAGGAATGTTCATTCCAATATTTGAAAATAATTTTCGAGAAAAAGATCGCTATATCTCAAAACCAGTCTCATCAGAATCTCTTTGGGCCCAAACTCATGTTATAAATTTATGATAATTTTAGTTTAATAATAATTTAGTTCATATAAAATAAACATTTAAATTAAAAAGTATAAGGTTTTTTTGTAATATTTAATTAAGTTTGGGCTGATAACTTATGAAGGATGTATATTTACCTCTAATTTTTTGGTCTAATAATAATTTAAGTCTCTATAAATTTAAATTTTAGCCAGATTATGCATTGTCTTTGAATTTTGAGTTTAAATACTTAATAAGCTCTTTAATTTTGAAATCCAATATTTCAGTATTTCCCAGTGTTCGATCATGTCTCCATCGCTCCATGTCTTTAATGATTTAAAGTGCTCAATGGCTAAAAACATCAGTTCAAAAAAAAGTTTAGTGATATAATTGAAATTTTTTTATAGTAAAATAATTAGAATAAGACAACCCCTAAAGTTCAACGACTAATGGTGTAATTTAACTTAATTTATATCTTTTTAATATATATTCCTATTGTGTTTACGTTATTTTTTTCATGTTGTGTATTTTATGAGTAAAAAGGAAAAATCTATTAAGTGAAAACAAATTTAAACCCTAAAGGAAGAATCTAATGAAATTGATTGCAACCATTTATACCTTTTATGCATGGAAGTTGTTCAGATTTTATTATTAATTTTCAAAATGAAAAGAGTGTGAATTTCAAAGTGTAACTGCAATTTTAGACCAATCACTTTCTATGGCAATTCTAAACACTATTTGGATTGATGCAACCCCACATATGCTTAATCAGAGCGGTCTCTGGGTATGAGCAATAAGGCCGCCCGCACAGGGCCACTATCTTTTTCGAATATTTATAGTTAAAGTTTAATATTTTTTAATATTTATTGTTTAAAATATATTTTTTAATAATTTTTATTAGAATTTTATTTTTAAAACTTATTTTTTCGAATATTTTTTATTAGGGGTATAATTTTTTTTCAATACTTGTTATTATAGGCTCATTTTTTGAATACTTGTAATTAGGGACCCATTTTTTATTATTTATTGTTATTTCAATACTTGTTATTAGGTACAAATTTTTCAATACTTGTTATTATGAGGCTAATTTTTCAATACTTGTTACTAGGGGCCTATCTTTTCTAATATTTGTTATTAGGACCCTACTCTTAAATTTTATTTTTTCCGATACTTGTTATTACAAGTCCAATTTTTTTTTTCAATACTTGTCATTTATGGTCCATTTTCTCTAATATTTGTTATTATATGCATACTCTTAAATTTTAATTTTTCAACACTTGTTATTAAGGTTCCATTTTCCCCTATATTTGTTATTACAAAAATACTCTTAAAATTCATTTTTTTTTCAAAATTTGTTAATAGAGACTCATTTTTTTATATATCACTTGTTACTAAGGGTCTAATTTTAAAATTTATTTTTTTCTAATACTCGTTATTAAGGGAAAGGGTGAGCAAAACTCCACTCGACTCGAAAAAGTTGATTTTTTCTACTTGGCTCGAAAAAAAATTTCAAACAAAGTTTGAGTTGTAAATTAAAAATTCTAATAACTCAAAATTTTAGTATTTAATAGATAAATTTTTAAGTTCGAGTCGTAAGGACTCGTAAACTCGCATAACTTGAATTTTTTACTCAATTTAACTCGATTGAACGCTCACCCTTAATCACGGGCATATTTTTTAAATTCGCCCATGGGCCACTAAAATCTTAGAAACGGGTTACTTATACAGTTATACTTGAAAAACAAATCAGCATTCAATGACACTTATTAAGGTATATATTATTAGTTAATGATTCATTGATTATCTGATAATAAGCTTTTTGAACCTAATCAATTATGATAAATAAATAGGTAATTTCCGTAAATCATCACTGAATTTTACTCTCAAACCTATTTTGGTTAATATCACTAAAGTTTCAAGACGTTCAATTTACTCACTGAAGTTTAGATATTGAACGATTTTTTGTCACACTTATGTTAACTTTTTGAGGATGTTCATTTACCAGCGAACGAAAGAAATTATTCAAGATTTGAACGGTGGAAAACTTCATCGACACAAGGGAAGCAATATAATAAGAAACATGCTCCATTCGACGGTGGAAAAGAGAGATTGGCGGAAGAGAAACTAATTTTTTTACTTGATTCGTGGACTTCGGGATATTTTTCGAAAAAAAATGAAAGTCGAATTCGAACTCAGAAGGAAGAAAAAAAACGACTGGTGAAATTTGGTACCAAACGACAATGACAATGAATGAATAATGATGGAGTGACAAAAAAAATCTTCAGTGTTTAAACTTCAATGACAAAAACCGTTCAATGTCTAAACATCAACAAGTAAATTAAACATATTAAAACTTTGATGATCAAAACAAATTTGAAAGTAAAATTAAATGATGATTTACGTAAATTACCTTAAATAAAATAAATATTTACATATAGGAAGGATACATTTACACTAATGTAACACTCGATTTTACATTAGTATAAATGAATTATTCTTTTATATATATAGTCTATACACACCAATATCAATAGAACTTCATATTAACTTGACAAAAGCATCCGTGAGAATTGTTTTTTTCTCTTTACTATCTCAATCTTTTTCTTCTTTTGATCTCCTTCAACCATGTCGGGCATCTAAATCTTGTTTTCGCCGGCGAAACTCTAATTCAACTCCAATGCCGCGTAACGCGCAAGTCCCCTCAACTTGCATTCAATGTGTAAAATCTGATCCCCAAGGGCAGTCAGCCGATAAAGTAGGCATCGCCTCCATCGTGATATCTTGTCTAAGCAACAACGCCAATGCCTTATCGGGCAACATGACGGCTTTAGCTTCGGCCACGCACGACAAGGACTCGAAACAGACATTACAGGGCTGCGGGGAAGGGTTTTCGGAAGCAAAAGCCGATCTAGCCAAGGCGACTACTCTTCTGGAGGACAAAGATTACGATGGAACAAATAGTCTCATAAATGAGGCGCTCCAACAAGAGGTGGACTGCCAGAAGAATTTGTTGAATTATAAGGTTTCGGTTCCTATTAGTATGATTCATGATATGATGGTTTACGAAGAACTTTCTGATGCTGCAATGAGAATGATTGGGATGTTTTAGCAGCTTCAAATTAACAATGTTATTACAAAATTATGAGAGTGGAAATGAAATAAAATAAAATAAGAAAATGCATAATATTTCTGTCTGAAATAGTGTTAATATTTTAAAAATTCACCTCCCATAATCCCATTGACATTGTTATTATTTCATTTAACAATTAATACCAACCAATTATGCTATCCAGATTATAGACTTGTGGCCGGTTTCGGCTTATTTAGGGGAAAAGGTTGTTAATTAAAAAAATGATCCATGACAAAAATTGTTTAGGATTAAATAAAAATAATAATCATATTTAAATTAAAAAAACTAAATCATCTACTCCCAACACAATCACCATCGTCATTCCCTTACCCTCAGAACCTCCTTAAAATTTATGAAATTAAACATAAACACTGTCGTTTTGAAGGTGTGTCAGACTTAGGACGTCTATTCGAATATTTAAACAATGAAAAACATTCTTTCAAGATGAAGAACAACATATCTTAAAATTAGACTCATCAGACAAGCTTTGACGGAGGTTGGAACATTAGAATGTCGAAGCTCTGGATGTATGTTCATCGATTTTAAGTGAGTTTAATAAAAAAACAAATTGAAAAGAATAAATATGAGAGCAATGTGAATGGTATGGTGTTGATTTTGTTTTAAATAATGATCGACAATGGGTGATGATCAAATGACGATGGTTACCATAGGAGTTAGATTGATTTTTTTAAATAAAAGGGGAAAAGAAAAATAATGTCACCATGTCGTCAAACGGGGCATTCTTAGGGTCAGGGGTATAGACTCGTGGTATACATTTAAAATATTTAATAAGTAGGGGCTGAACTAAGAAGGATGTGTATGTGCCCTTGCCCACAATTTTTTTGGCCTAATAATAATTTAGGTCTCTATAAGTTTAAATATTAGATAAATTACTCATTGCCTCTAGTTCAAATATTTAAATTAATAAGCTCATGTGTTTTTAAAATTTAATATTTTAGCTTATTCCATTGTTTGATCTTAGCTCTGTCCCTATATGTTGTTAATGATTTAAAGAGCATAGTGGCTAAAACAACGTTTAAAAAAAAATAGTAATATAATGAAAACTTTTTATAGTAAACGACCAAAATAAGATAACACCTAAAACTCAGCAACTAATGGTGTAATTTCCTTAATTTATATTATTTTTTGAATATGCATTCACATTGTGTGTACGTTTTTTTCTTCATGTTGTGCATCATATGAATAAAAAAAATTATTAAGTGAAAACAAATTTAAACCCTAAAAAGAAAATAATGAAATTAATTGCAACAATTAATACTTCTTATGCATGGAAGTTCTTCAGATTTTATTATTAATTTTCAAAATGAAAAGAGTGAGAATTTCAAAGTGTAACTGCAATTTTAAACCAATCACTTTCTATGGCAATTCTAAACACTATTTGAATTGGTGCAACCCAGGGCAATGCTATATCCATCCATTAAGTAATTTATCTAACTGATGTGGCACATGATACGGTTACTAATAAATATAAATATTATATTTTTTAATAAATAATAAATGTAATACAATTAATATATTTTTTATTAATACACAAATTTTAAGACTATAAATACAATGCAATTAATAAATCTTTTAGGAGTGAGTAAAACTTGACTCTAAAAAATTGAATGATTAGACTTGTCTCAATGTAAAAAAAAAAATCGACTCGTTTTTACTTGACTAATAATTTTATAAACTTGACTCAAAAAAGTTTCAAATAAAGTTTGAGTTGTAAAATGAATATTTTAATAACTCAATTTTTTTCATAATTAGTAGATCGATTTTTAAGTCCGAGTCAAGTATCTCAACTATGTATAATATATGTATATCACATGTAAAAAATATGAAGAAATATATAAGTATATCATATATAGATATAGAAAATTGTTTAAATTGTAAACAATTTGTACTATAAGGAATATAAACAATTACAATTAAATTTGTGCAAAAACTCGAAAAGTACTTGACTCGAATTTTATAAACTCGACTTGAATCAAAAACTTTCAAATAAAATTTGAGTCATAAAATAGAACTTGTAAACTGGATTAAATCAAAAAAATTATTCGTCTCCATCGAATGCTCTCCCTAACATCTTTGCCCAAGAAATTTTTTTCAAAACTATAAATGTAATATAATTAGTATTTTATATCTTAATATAATAAGAAGAGAAACTAAGTTAACTCAAAGAAACATTTAGTTTGGCGTACTATCATGATACAATTCCTCCAAAATCCCAACACGAGTCTCTAAAAATTTACAATATTAAAAAATAATGTCTTTATATAGCTGAAGCGAATTGACCGATCTATCTTCAACAAAGCATACAAGTGCGACAAAAATGAAACTCTCACATTATTATCAATATCATAATATTTTTTCCATTAAACAAACTATTAAAAAATATTTAAGGTGAATGCATACAAAATTTGAACAAAACTCATTTCATTTTAATACTATGTTCTCTCATCATAAAAAAAATAAAAATATTAATACTCAAATTTTACCATAATTTATTAAGGTTAATATCAAAAATTTAGTAGGAGTAATTTCAATAATTTATTGAGCACACAATTTAAATAGTTTTTTTCTACCTAAACTATCATATCAGCTAGATGAATGACCCGATGAGTATATAAAGTTTTTTCTCATATATTTATACTTGAAAAACAAATCAGCATTTAATGGCACTTATTAAGGTATATATTATTTTTAATTTTTTTATATGTTCTTCATGACTTACTCCTGACTAATTCGGATTGATTCGTGTCGTACACCTGATTTTAGTGGGTGAGTCTCTTAGTGGAGATTGATTCGTGTCGTACACCTGACTTTAGTTCCCTCGACCTGCATTCAATGCGTAAAATCCGACCCCCCGAGGGCAGTTGGCAGATAAAGTAGCCATCGCCGGCATCGTCATATCTTGTTTAAGAAACAATGCCAGGGCCTTGTCGGGCAACATGACAGCTTTAGCTTCGGTCACGCTCTACAAGGACGTGAAGCGGGCAATGCAGAGTTGCGAGAAAGGGTTTTCCGAAGCAAAACCCGATCTAGATAAGGCGATAAATATATATGTTGAAGAACAAAGATTACGATGAAACGAATAGTCTCGTAAACAAGGCGCTACAACAAGAGGTGGACTGCCGGAAGAATGTGTGGGATTACAGGGCTTTGATTCCGGATTATGAGGGTTTATGAAGAACTTTCTGATGCTGCAATGAGAATAATTGATAGGTTTTAGCAGCTTATCAAATTAAACCATGTTATTACAAAATTATGCGAGTGGAAAATGAAATGAAATAAGAAAAAACATAATAATCTTAAATGTTTTATATTTTCCCCTCCATTGTTATTGTTATTATTTCGAGAAACCCAGTAACCAATTTCCTAGCTCATCACGCAATATACCACCATCTTGAGACCTTTTGAATCAAACACAAACACTGATAAGTAATTTTTGTAACTCTCTTGTGTAATAGCGGAACCCTCAAGTCAAGTATTTGCCCAAATCCGTCCGAAAGAGTTGCTAATATGTTGCCTTAACCGAGGATACACGTTCTTAGAAAATAATATATTTGTTTTTTCACGTTAACCTTATGTCCCGAGACCATTCAAAATCTATCCATAACATCACGCATTACCATCGACTGAACATATAATAATACATCATCTATTTTCAAAAAAAAATAAAAAAATAATACATCATCTGCAAAGAGAAGATGTAAAATCCTCGGACCCCTTCTAGTGGTACGAAAGGGCTTCCGTCTATCCAAGTGAACCTCAATATGAATATATAGTTTGTGCAAGTCTCTCGATACTAATAATAAAAAGATACAGTGAGAGTAGATCACCTTGTATAGTCCCCTCGTAAGTTTGAACAAAGTCATCATAGAACCATTCCAAACAATCTAAGTCGACTGATGATACACACTCCATAATCAATCTCCTCAAATAGTCCTCCAATGTATTATTGATGAACGGTCATTTTAGTCTATCATATGTTTTTTTAGTCAATTTTGATAGTCATCCAACTCTTCTTACTAGGTTTCGTCCTCATAAAATGTACCATAGTGATATTATCAGTAATTGACCTTCCCGACATAAAACTCGTTTAATTTTATGAGACTGATAAAAAACTTCAACCTATTCACAATAACCTTTATAATATATAATATTGAGCAAAGACTGCGAAATTAGAATTGGCCGATAAACTCGAAAGACTTCACTATCAAAATCAATACTTTAAACACGTGAAGCGTATTTCAATAAAAAATAACATATGAATAGTATTATTATAAATAAATGATTATACGTAGAGCGTTGTCGAAAATATGAAAAAAAAAATCAAACTGAATTATTATAGAAGATTCAGAAAATCTAATAAAACATGACATATCTCACTCTTAGCTAAACTTTTGGTTGGATCTAGTTTAGCTTATACTATAGCATGTTTAGTAATTAGCGGATAGCTGATAGCAAATTGTATTAGTTGATATCATTAGCTGATTTGACTAGTAAATTTATTAATTAATTATATAAAAATATTTGGTAAAATTAACTGATAACTGATAGATAATTGTTTGATTATTTGAACAAGCAAAATGACATATAAAGACATGATTATATTTAATAATTATTTGAATAATTTATTAGTTATTAATATTTTTTATTTATTAATGTTAATTAGATTATGAAAATTATATTTTTAATATCGTTACAAAGTATATATAGGAATGACCATTTGACCCATACTCAATGGGTTTCGACCCGACCCGATTCTTTTGGGTCGGGTTTTTAAAGAAAATTTTGGGTTCGTGTCTGATTTTTTGAGAATGAGGTCGGGCTTGGGTTTAAGGTGAAAAATACTCGACCCAACCTGACCTAGGATAATAGTTTAATTTTATTATAAATATTTAGGTATAATTGCTACAATGTCCCTCTTTTTATATATTTATATGTATATATATTTCAATTATCTCCTTATTTTGTCTAATAAAACTAGAATAATTATTATAATGCTTCCTTTCTATTTGTATTTTTACAATTAGCTCCTTATTTTTATCGAATAATAATGAAAATTGGTAAATTTTTATTTATATCGGGTTAGATTGAGTTCAGATTTTTACTTTAGAATTCGAGTTTGGATTCGAGTCGGGTGGATCATAAAATATCTGGTCGGGTCGGGTCGGGTTTAGATGGAGGTGTTAAATTTTTGGGCCGGTGCGGATTGACAAAAACTCGATCCAACCCGACCCATGGTCATTCCTATGTATATATTAATTTTTTATTTGTAAAATTATTTCTTAATATAATTTTAATAATTATTAAATTTAGAAGGGGCCGATGGAGTCGTGACATTCTCTCAAAAACATTGAAAACTTTTAAATACTTTTTTATAGTCCTCATAAGTTTAAACTTTAATTAAATCACTAAAAACGAGGTTGAATATTGTAACTGTTTAATGGTAAATAAATTATTTTTAATATCTTGAATCTTAATAAATAGGGCCATGAAAATAAATTTAAACCCTTTAAAAGCTAATGAAATTAATTGCAACAATTAATATTTCTTATGCACGGAAGTTTTTCAGATTTTATTGTTATTTTTCAAAATGAAAATAGTGTGAATTTGAAAGTGTAACTGCAAGGGTAGACCAATCACTTTTTATGGCAATTCTAAACACTATTTGGATTGGTGCAACCCCACATATATTTATACTTGAAAAACAAATCACCATTTAATGACACCACTTAAGGTATATATTATTAGTTAATGATTTTTTAATTATCTGATACTAAGCTTTTGAACCTAATAAATTATAATAAATGAATATTTAAGTATTTTTTAAAATGCATACCAGAAAGATACATTTAAATTAGAGAGTTTTACACTAATATAAATATTTTTTCTAATATATATATACAGAGAGACACGCACTAATATCAATAGAACTTCATATCAACTTGACAAAAGCATTCATGGGAATTGTTTTGGCTCTTTATCATCTTAGTATTTTTCTTCTTTCGATCTCCTTAAACCATGTCGGACATCAAAATCTTGTTTTCGCTGACGAAACTCTAATTCAACTCCAATGCCGCAATGCGGAAGTCCCCTCGACTTGCATTCAATGTGTAAAATCCGACCCTCGGAGCCAATCAGCCGATAAAGTAGGCATCGCCGCCATCGTCATATCTTGTCTAAGGAACAGCGCGAAGGCCTTATCGGGCAACATGACGGCTTTAGCTTCGGTGGTGCATGACACAAAAGTGAAAGATTACGATGGAACGAATAGTCTCATAAATGTGGCGCTCCAACAAGAAGTGGAATGCCATAACGATGTGTTGGATTATAAGGTTTCGGTTCCTTCTATCATGATCTATGATATGAGGGTTTACGAACAACTTTCTGATGCTGCAATGAGAATAATTGATCGATTTTAGCACCTAATCAAATTAATCGTGTTATTACAAAATTATGAGTGAAAATTGAAATAAAATAAGAAAAATCATAGTAAATTTGTTTCAAATAGTCTTAAATATTTTGCATTTTTCCCTCTCATCCCGGGACAAAGCCATGTATAAGATGGAAGGGACTCTAACTCTTGTGCCCAAAGTCGGTTATGAGATTTTAAAAAAAATTAAATTTTAATAGTAGACCCCTAATAAAAAATATTTTAAAAACAAATTTTAAAAGTAGCCCTAAACAAATATTGAAATTTTTAATTTTAAAAGTATACCTCTAATAACAAATATTGGGAGAAAATGAATCTATAATAACAAGCATTGAAAAATTAGAGTATAAAGAACAAGTATTGAAAAAATTGAATTTTAAGAGTAGGTCCCTAAGAAAAAATATCAAGAAAACTGGGCATCAAATAACATGTATTGAAAAAATTGGTCCCTTAATAACAAATATTGAAAAAATGAATTTTAAGAGTAGCTCATAATAACAAAATATTGAAAAAATTGAGCATCTAGTAACAAATATTGAAAAAATCAGACCGAAATAACAAGTATTAAAAAAATGAATTTGAAGAGTATGTCCCTAATAATAAATGTCAAGAAAAATTTGGCCTCAGATAACAAATATTGAAAGAAAAAAGAATTTTTAAGAGTAAGCCAATAATAACAAATATTGGAGAAATTGAGCCTCTAATAACAAGTATTGGAAAAAAAAATTGGACCCATAATACTAATTATTAGAAAAAAAAATTAAACTATAACTATTTAAGTAGTAATTTTTTTAAAAATGAAGGGGACTATATTTAATATTATAATCAAATTATTATTTCGTTTACTTGTTATTTAAGGCTCAAAATAGAGGTCTCTCTAATATTATAATTAAAATTTGAGGCCATTTTCTATTATAATTTTAAGGTAGTAAAAATTAGGGAAAATGAGGCCTTGGGTGGTCGACCGGTTTGACCTGCCCCAGGGCCGACTCTGCTCTTGCCCCTTTAAAAAAAATTGCTATAATAATATTTGATGTTATTTTTAGTTTAAATATTAGTTAAATAAGACATTTGTCCCTCTCAAAGTATAATAGCATTCAAGATCATTTTTAGTTTAAATATTAGTCAGATAAGACCTTTGCCCTCCTGAACATTACTCTCAAACCTATTTTAGTCACCGAAGTTTCAAAACGTTCAATTTACTTACTGAAGTTTAGACATTGAATATTTTTTGTCACTCTTCCGTTAACGTATTCATTTACTGGCGAACATAAGTACTTTTTCAAGTATGAACGGTGGGAAGTTTTATTAGCACAAGAAGAGCAATATACTGAGAAATAGACTCCGTCCGACAGCGGAGGAGGGAGGTCAGTGAGAGAGAAATCGAAAGATTTTTACTGATTCGCGGATTTTAGGGCACTTTCCAGTAAAATGGAAGTCAGATTCTGACTAATGAGGGAGAAACGAAACGACTGGTAAAATTTAGTATCGGACAACTATGACAGTGAATGGTGGAGTGACAAAAATGTCCAATGTCAAAACTTTAGTGACCAAAAACATTCAATGTCTATATTTCAGTGAGTAATTGAACGTTTTAAAGCTTTAGATACCAAAATAAGTTTGCAAGTAAAGTTCAGTGATGATTTGTGTAATTTACCCAAATATTTTTTTTGAGTAATATCACCTTGAATGCTAACGAGAACTCAGAATTTGACACTGTTGGACCTTCTGTTTCTTTTGATTGTATGGAAAATTTGAATCTAGTAGAAAGTGGTGAAACTTGAAGTGGAATTTTGAGTGGGCAAATTTATTTTTAAAAATAATTAGAGGCTTAAATGAAAATTTTTAAAAAATTTGAGAATTTTATTAATTTTTTATAATAATTTTGAGAGATTTAACAAAAAAAATTTAAAAATTTGAGAGGAATTTTAATTAAAAATATTTAAAATTTTAAAATTTAAGGGCAAAATTCAAATTTCTCAAAATTTTAGAGAGTCGTGGCGCTATTGGTCTCTTAAAGGATCCACCCTGTTAATATATCATCCTTTCTATGGACCCTTGTTCACATGGTCTAATATATCATCCTTTCTATCCACCCTGAAAATTGAACGTCAGAGGTGTCTATTTGATTGGGAACGAGAAATTTGGGATTCATTTAATAATCTTATGTGAAAACTGATTTGCCGGATAGTATTAGATGGACTGCTGATTCTAATGGAGTTTACAACGTCAAATCCTTGTGCAAGGTATCAACGCTACTAGAGATGTTGTTTGGTGTAATCCAAATGTTGAAGCGTTTGTGTGGAAAGCTCTTCTCGGAAGAATAGCCACTAGAGTTGAATTGTTGAAAAGGGGAGTGCTAGTTGAATTGTGGTGGACTGGTTTCTGCATCCTAATCTTGCCCCAACAGCTTTCAAACCGATCAACTTTTCTTGTTTCGAATGGAGCATCTCATATGTGCCGAGAGAGTGCAATTCGCAGGCAGATATGAGAGTGCAAAGATGGGAATATCAAGGAAGGATGATCTAGACATCTAGTAATATTCAATCCCATGTTAGAGAGCAGAGCATACAATTCAGGATTGGAGCATTGTTTTGAGGTTGCTAATAATAGTGGAATGTTATGTTGTAATTGCTGTTTTGAATGCTTCATTTCTCCAACCATGCGGTCTCTGGACGAAGGTAACGCTATGTGGCTTAGGTAGAGATTCAACATAGGCCAAGCCAGTTTGTATCTTGCTTGTACACTGGATTCGATGGGGTATTCCCTAAAGCACCGGGAGAATGTAAATCTCTCAAACTTTAACCGCATACCTTCATTTAGGTTTAGAGAGGTTTCATAATGAGGCTCACATCTATATCTTAAGTTGTATGATGTTTTTTAATAAAATCATACAATTTTATCTTAGAAAAACAAAGGAGAACTATTTTTTTTACTCAGATAAATATATTTTATTAAAGATAAAATCAAATACGCCCTAAACCTGCATACATGTTTGTTTGGTTCGTTTATAAGTCTTTTAGTAATCTCAAATAAACAATGTATGTTTTTCTTTTTCATTGCATTAATTTAGCTCTGGTAATATTTCAAAATCAATAATCTTGCTACTCCTTTTTTATTTCACCAATTTAGTCCTAAACTCCTTAATTGTATCAATCTTGTCCTTTGACTGTCATTGATTGACATGACCATTAAATATTGTGCATATGATCGTTATTTGCTTCCACATCAGTCGTTATCGCCAACTATCTTATCATATTGATGATGACTTGTCAATTATAGTGACGTGATAGTACGAATGAAGATTTTTACAATTAATTAATTATTTTAAACTTGTAGTTTTTATATATATATATATATACACGTTAATTATATTGTCTCATCATCAATCCGTCACCATTTTATTGAAAGATATTAATTTATTAAAAAAATGCATATATACATGTTAACTTAGACGCTGTTAATTATTTTAACGGCGAAATGTTTAACATAACAAAAAGTGACTGGTGGTAATAATTTTGTTACTCAAGAGAGTTAAAGGCAGAGTTTGATGCAATTTAGGAGTTTGGGGGGCCAGATTAATGAAATTAAAAAGGAGAGACAACATTATTAGTTTTAAAAGACTACATTAGCTAAACTAATAAAATTAAAAAGAAAAGACAAGATTAATAATTTAAAATTACTACAAAGACAAAATTACTCCTTAAAACATTTTATATTACTCTATTTGTTATTGTTCTTGTACATCACTTTCATCAGTTTTAGTTGAAATAAAAAAAGATTTAAATTTAAAATTATAAATGGTACAAACTGAATTGAAAAAAATTATCCTCATTATATGTCTCTACTCTATAATATGCAATTTGAATTAATTAATTTAATATGTTAAACACCATTAGGTAAACAAAAAAAAATTCAACTATTAATACCAAAGTTAACTTAACAATAGTGACGGAATATAAAAGGAATCGAGGGGACCATGACCCCTCTCAAAAACATTAAAAACTCTTTAGAATATATATTAATGTCCCCGTAAATTTAAATATTTTATATGCTTTTAATAAATTTAAATTCTATAATCAATCAATAATATTATAACGCTTAGGGTTTTTCACTTTTTTCTCAGTGCTGCCGCTCTCCTTTTCTTTGGTTCGAACTTAGACCGGCGGCGACAATAGCTTTCGGACTATTTGTCAACCGCCGGTCACCCTCTTTCATTTATTTGTTTCGTTTTCTTAATTTTTAATTCAATAAATATGTCTTTATGACACACTTTTCTCTACCGTTTGGTACGTTTTTATTCTTTTTGGCATGTTTTTCTGTCTCTTGGCACGTTTTTCCATTATTTGTTTTCTATGAGGGTTGATTTGACGACGTCACGACTGATCAAGATGACGATTATATGTAATCATGTTGATCTTCCCTGCTATGGACATTCGGTTTGAATTTGGATATGCAGTCTGCGCTTGTGATGAGTTTTTAAGGTGCTCGGCTCTGATTTGCGTTTTCTCGGTGGTCTATCAATAGCTTCATCCCCTTTTGTGGTTCGTTTTGCCAATGCAGTCAGGTTTCGTATCTATTTTTTATCGAGTATTTGGATGGGTTTATAACCTTTTCATGTATGGTTCATATCTGATCTAAAGTGACTAGTTTTAGGAGGAAGTCCAAATTATATATTTAGTTTACAATGATATTTTGTAAACCATTATTGTAATTTTGAGTATTTTCTCATTAATAAAACTAGTGACTTATTTTCAAAAAAATAAATTCTATAATCAATCCATCAACAAATAATATTGAATTCCACCGCAGTTTATAATAAATTAATTAATTTTAACATCATAAATTTTAATAAGAATATTTATTCAAAAGAATCTTAATAAATAAGACCATGAAAATGAAATTAATTGCAACACGTTATGCTTCTTATGCATGGAATCTTATCGAGCTTTTATCATTGTTTATTTTTTCTTAAAATGAAGAGGAGTGTGAAATTGAAAGAGTAGCTGCAAATTTATATCAATCACCTTGTGTGGCAAATTATTTGATCATTTGATGCAACCCCACGTATATTTATGCTCAAAAAACAAATCAGCATTTAATGACACTAATTAAGGTAATTTTTTTAAAATCCGTTTCATTACTATTATTGTTTTTCTTATACGTATAAAGCGAGTATGATTTCTCAAATCATTAAATCGAAAGTTATTGTGGGCTAAGCACTTAAATTTAGGGGTAAACATTTAGTTAAAAAATATTGAGTAAGATTGACGAGTCTTATTTATAATTCAAATTTTATTTAAAACATTTTTGAGTTGAGTTTATGAATTTTGAATAGAAATCGAGTCGAGTTGTTCAAGTTTATGTTAAAACTTAATTGTAAACATTTTATAATGTTATGATACTAATGAGTTCTAATTTAAACAACTTTTTATAATCATGTACAATCACATATATATTCCTTCACATTTTTTCCAGCGGAACTGAGAGGCTCGACTCGAACTTGAAAATCGATCCACTAATTACTAAACATTTCGAGTTATTCAATTTTTTCTTTTATAATTTAAATTTTATTTAAAAAATTTCAAGTCAAATTTTTTCGCATAAATTTCAATTAAAAATTATTTTTTGGAGTGGAGTCAAATTTTACTCACATCTAATTAAACATACAGTCTTAACAATATAGCACAAATAAAATATTAATTAAATTAAAACTCAGTCAATTATCATAAATATTACATAGTTAATGATTATTCATTAATTATTTCAAGAAAAAAAACTTTTATATATATAGTGTGGACTGATGAATTACCGGATTAAGAAAGCTTTTTGCATTGAATCTCATATTCTTATAACCACAAATCTACAATTATTTAATTTATTAGTCAATTAATTCAAATTAAATATGATATTATTCTATTATAAGAGCTGTTCTAATGATTTAATTTTCTCTATTTACAATTTTAAGCTTCAAATACTTAACCTTACTTAAAAATTTAGTATCCTATCACGTTAGATTAACGGGTAATTGATTATGTATTTATTAATTTTAAAATAACTTCAATTTTTTAACCGGGTTTAATGTCACTTATCAATATTTCAATAAATAAAGAGTGTAATGCAATTTTTTGTATGAAACCAACAAAAATCATGTTTTTAAAGGGTAAGCTTTCTTAATTAGGTTCGCAAACACCCAATTAAGGTTTATTTAATTAACAATTATTAAAAAGTTTTTCAACCTTATTTAATGCATTACTTTTACCAATTCCAAAATTTACAATATTAATTATATGTTATTATTATATATGAATAATTATTTTATACATTTACAATAACCAAAAAAATCATAAATGAGATTATAATTTAGGAAAACATTTCATGCATGTACGGATAAAACATTTTTGTTTCTACAAATGTTCTAATTTTAAAGTTTAATGATTTTATTTAGAGTTTAGGGGTAAAGTTTAAGAGTTTTAAATTTAGAGGTTATGGTTAGAATTTAGGGTTTAGATGTTAAGGTTTAGGTTTTAGGGTAATGTGAATAGGGATTTATATTTTAACCTATAACTCTTAAATTTTAACCCTAAATTCTAAAATATAAATTCTAACCATAATTTAAAACTCCTAAATTTAAAATACATAATCCCTAAACCATAAAACTAAAATACTTGTGACATTTTTTATTTCTGACGCCACTACATGAAATAATTACCTTTATAATTTATTAAATTATAATAACACATCACAAGCCGAACATTATAATTATGCTTTAGAAATTTACTTTTTATTTAATTATTGGTGCATAAAATAATAATTATAAAGTAAGCTTTTGAACCTAATAAATTCTAGCTTTATTATATATACACATACATTACCTCAAAGAGCTTCATACAAACTTTACAAAAGCATCCATGGGAATTGCTTTGCCTCTTTCACATCTCAGTCTTCTTCTCCTTCTTTCAATCTCCTTCAACCATGTCGGCCATCTTGTTTCGGCCGACGACACCTTAATCCAACTCCAATGCCACAACGCGGAAGTCCCCTCGACCTGCATCCAATGCGTAAAATCGGACCCCCGAAGCCAGTCAGCCGATAAAGTAGGCATCGCCGCTATCATCATAACATGTCTAAGCAACAACGCCAAGACCTTGTCGAAGAACATGACGGTTTTAGCTTCGGCCGCGCACGAAAAGAGCGTGAAGATGGTATTACAGAGCTGTGAGAAAGGGTTTTCCGTGGCAACAACCGATCTGGCCAATGCGACGAATATGTTGGGGAACAAAGATTACGATAAAACGAATGGTCTCGTGTCTGCAGCGCTGAGACAAGAGGTAGACTGCAACCAATATGCTTCGGAATATAAGGTTTCGATTCCTTATCGTATGGTTTATGATATGAGGGTTTATGAAGAACTTTCTGATGCTGCATTGAGAATAATTGATAGGTTTTAGTAGCCTATCTATTCACTTGTTATTACAGTTTGTGGGGATGAAATTTGAAGAAAATTAAAATAAGAAAAAAAAGGCATAATATTTGTCTCGAATAACCTTAAATAGTTTATCTTTGCATGTGTTGTTATTATTATTATTTGGTTTGTTGGTCAATCAATTCAAATCAAGTACCATAGAAACATATTATGAGGTAATTCAATGAACATAATTTGCTCTATTCACGGATTTGAACTCCTAAACTTGGTTAAATGACATAGAGCTTTATCATGCTAAACCAACTAATAATTAGATATTATTCTTCATCATTTAATAATTAACACCAATCAATTACGTTATTTAGCACTTCATTCTGATAAAAAGTGACGTAACTTAACATTGTTTATCACGGGAGATTTATAAATTTTTAAATTTAGAAAGGTCTATAATTAATTATATATTTTGAGGGGTTAGAAAATGATGATTGGTGTTAATTTTTAAATTTTTTGTTTAAAAAATATGCCTCTAATAACAAGTATTGAGAAAACACTTGGCTCCTAATAACAAATATCAGAAAAATTGAATTTTATGAGTATATCCTTAATAAAAAAAATATCGGGAGAGAAAAATTGGGCTTCTAATACCAAGTATTAGAAAAAATTAGCTCTAATAACAAGTATTGAATTTTTTTTAAGAGTATATGACTAATAACAAATCTTGGAAAAAAATTAGGCCCCTAATAACAAGGGCTGGGGAAAAAATTGAACGCATAATAACGAATATTGAGAAAATGAGTTTTAAGAGTAGGCCCTTAATAATAAATATTGAGAAAAAATCGAGTCTCTATTAAGTATAAAAAAATATTAGTGCCTCAATAACAATTATTGAAAAAATTACACATCTAATATAAGTATTGGGGAAAATTGGACCCTAATAAAAATATTTGAAAAAAATTAATTTTAAGAGTAGACCCCTAATGACAAGTGTTGACAAAAATTGAGCCCACAATAATAATGTTAAAAAATTGGACCCTTAATAAAAAAATATTGATAAAAAATTGGACACCTAATAATAAATACTAGAAAAAATTGAAATTTAAGAGTAGACCCCTAATAATAAATATTGAAAAAAATTGAGCCTCTAATAACAAGTGTTGAAAAATTAGACCCCTAATAACAATTATTAAAAAAATTAGACCATAATAATAAATATTAAAAAATTAAAATTTAGGAATAAAGCCCTGATAATAAATATTAATAAAATTAGATTATAATACTAATATTATAAAAAATATTGGGCCGTAGGCGAGCGTCCCTCTTGCCCAATGCCCAAAGACGCTCTGCTAAGCAATTGATGGTTAGTAGTTAGTACTTAGTATTCTTCATTCATTTCATAATTAACCACAACCAATTACATTATCGAAATGAATATTTTCTTATATATTTTTAATTATAAATATTAAATAAAAGCATTTAATATATATATATATATATATATATATATATATATATATGAAATGAGTTGTTGGATCGAAATGAATTTAATTTTTTTTTCTTGAAATCAAATCACTACTTAACCTTATGGTCTATTGAATTATGTTAATATATGTATCCGAAATGAATATTTAAACATGATATGGATATATGGTATAACTTGGAAACGATTGAGTTTAATAAGGGTTTTTTTTTCTTTTATAAATTAAGTGTTGTATTGATTCGGTGAATTGAATTGAAAACAAAGTGGCTTGGTACTTGGCGAAAACTAACCTCACCTACGGGCGTTTATACCTGGCAAATTGGACCCGAACATGAGATTCGAACTGATTTTTCTGACCCGAAATCCGATATAGACCCGAACATTATGGTCTAAACATGACCCGAATCTGAACTAAAACTGAACCGAACCAAAATCGATCAGAATTTAGCTAAATCAAAATTCAACCCGAAACGAAATTAACTGAACTGAAAATAACTGAAACCTAAAACAACTCGAACTTAAAGCAATCGGAACCGAAAATCAACACGAACTGAAAGTCAGCCGAACCGAAAGCAACCCAAACCGAAAATCAACCCGACTGAAAATCAACCGAACCGAAAATCAACCCGACCGAAAATCAACTCGAACCTAAAGCAACCCGAATTTAATTTTTTTTCAAATATATATGTTTTATTCTTATTTTGTGTTATATTACTAATTAATAACTATATTTAGTAATAGTTTAATATCATTTTTCTCATTTAAAAGATCATATTCATATATTGTCTCAATTTGAAAGTTGATCGACCCGACATAAACCCAACCTAAAAGGTCAATCGATCCAATATTGACTCGACTCGAAAAGCAACCGACTCGACATTGATCCAACCCAAAAAGTCAACCGATCTGATATTGACCCGACCTGATTCGAAATAACATACCCCCGAACTAAATCTGAATCACACCCGAACCAACCTGAATCGAACCTAAACCGAAAGCAACCCGAACCAAAAGTCAACCTGACCTGAAGTGACCCGACCCAAACCCGATCCTAACAACCCGTTTACCACCTCTAAGGGTGTTTATGGTAGGTTAACCATACTGTTTAGCCTAAACGGTAAGGTTAACTGTTATAACAGTTATTAAATTTGTTATTTGTAACTTAACCATTAAGATACGGTTAACCGACGATTCGATAATAGGTTAACCAATAATTTATTAGATTTTTTTCGCATGTTCTTCTTTTGAGAATAATGAAACTATGTCTCTGATAAATATTATATAAAAATGTTCAAGAAAAAAACTTAAATAGTGAGATTCTAAACAATAACTTCATACTAATTTTTTTAAAAAAAAAGTACCTACATACTATAAAGTTCCAACACAACACAAAATACAAAAACTTCGTACTTAGTTTAAAGTTCAACACATAGCAATACACAATCAAAGTTCAGGACATATAAATACACCATGAAAGTTCTAAAAGACAAATGTTTAACTAACATAAAAATATAAGGTAAATGAAACTTCAATGAGTTAGTACCACAACCACAAAAGTTAACTCTATGATCGCATTACTCAAGGCCTTCTTCGATTTATATATGTATAAATAATTTAAAATCAATTAATCTATAGGTTAACTATTTGTCAAAATTCGTAACCGTAACCATTAACCATCATTTTTAGTGGTACAGTTAACTAAAACCGTTTAACCTTATCGGGTTGATTTATTAACCTATAAAATGCAACGACTATACCAGTTAACAGTTATGATTAATTATGCACACCCCTACCTACCACCACTACCCAACAACTTATCAATATATATATTATAAATACTATTCCGGGTAAACTAATTGGGTGACCACCCAACTATTGGGTTTGACATATTTTGACTACCGAACTACAAAAATTTCAAATTCGACCACCCAACTATTTAAATGGACCTATTTTGATCACCGCCCATTAAAATCTAACGAAGAGGTGACGTGTCCGTTAAAGTAGAATTTGTATAATTACACATTTGGTCCTTGTTAGTTCCTCATTATATCAATTTAGTCATAACTTTAATTTAAATTAATAAAATTAATCAACTAATCAGGTGACGACGAGTGTCATCACCCGATTGGACGATTTTAATTTGTTTTTATTTAATTTAATATTTAATATATTTATTTTCCTCCAATCAGATGGTAGCACGTGTCATCATCTAGTGGAAAATTCAAAAATAAGGAAAGTACATGGCATGAGATTTAAACCCACAACCTCTTAGGAGAGAGTTAATAACCTTACCACTACACCAGCCCATTCTTTGTGAATTAGATTGAACATTTTTATATATATCTTATAATGTCGTAAATACTATTTGTCAAAAAAATGTAGTAAATGATATGGAATAAAGAAGTAAAAATAGTTACAAGGGAACTCAAACCTATATCATTTAGAATGTGTAAGGCCACAAAAACCACTTAACCAATTCAAATAATAAATTTAAATATGAATATATTTTAAATATATTTAACGTATAGTTAAAACAAGATTTAAAATGAAATTATATTTATGATATTTATGTTTTTAATAAAATTATTAAAAATGTGAAAAAATATTTAGTTTAATTTAAAAATATAAAAATATAATCTAATTTCATTTTAAATCTTGCTTTAACTATACATTAAATATATTTAAAATATATTCATATTTAAATTAATTATTTAAATCGATTAAGTGGTTTTTGTAGTTTTACACATCTTAAGTGATTTAGGTTTGAGTCCCCTTGCAACCATTTTTACTTCTTTATTCCCTAGCATTTACTGCATTATAAGATATATAAAAAGTGATGCAATTCATTTCACAAAAGAACGGGTTGTGGAGTGGTAAAGTCATGGGGTTTCTTCCAAGAGGTTGTGAGTTTAAACCCATCTGATTGGAGGAAGATAAATATATTAAATATTAAATAAAATAAATAAATAAATATATATATATATATTAAAATCGTCCAATCGGGTGATGACATGTGTTGTCACTTTATTTTTTGATTATTTATTAATTTAAATTAAAATTATGACTAAATTAATATAATAAAGAACTAACAAGGATCAAATGTATAATTATACAAAATTTAATTTAATGGCCATGTCACCTCTCCGTTAGATATTAATTTGGTGAGAAATTATTATTCTATTAGTATTATCGATATTCAATCTACTGACTAATTAATTTGGATCAAATATTATAAATGTTCATTTTAATACAATTTAATTTATTTATAATGTCATGATTTGAACCTCTGACATTGCTTAAGAGAATCAATATCTTGTTCCTGTAACACCCGTGTTTTGGGCCTAGGAGTTAACCGGGTTTAGAGTCCGAGTCAATGATCGATCATTAGGATGAGTGTGCACACAAAATGAGTCAAAACGTACGTGGCCTTGGTGGCGTTAAGGCACCAAGGAGGAGTACGGTGATGTAATATTCCACCGGAAGCTTTTATATATTTCTACGTGATGATGAGTGGAATCCCATCCGTAGGGCAAGTGGCGATGAGCGGAATCCCGCCCATGCAAGGACCGGTGATGAGTGGAATCCCACCGAGGTAATGTTGTTGTTGGAAATGCGTTCCAACGGGTTATCCGCGTATTCGGGTCATAGCTAGGTGCCAATATGAGGTTGTACGTATATACCAATGTGGGATTATGCTTATGTGCTTATATGACATGAAATGTGATTTCCTTATGAATTGATATATGATGTGGCTAATGCTTTGGATTATGTATCATGGTAAGTTGAGCTTATGGTTGTTGAGCATGGCATAATGTTGGCTATATGTTCATGCATCATGTTCATTTTGGCTTGGCGGACCGGAGGTAAGACCATGCATTTCATCTTGGAAATAGCTCGTGCTTGGACCCTGCATTGTCGAAGGTTTGTTTTATGAGCTACCCTCACTAAGCTTTTATGCTTACGCTCTCTTTTGTTCGACAATGCAGATAAATAACTTGTGGGTGGCAAGGGCAAGGAAAGGTCTCCAAGTGTTGCTTTTGGTGAGCTCAATGTATGAATTTTAATGTTATAGAATGTGATAGTTAAGCAATGGGATAGGTGTTATTGATTTGAGTTTTGATGTATGTCGTTGTTGGCTTGGTTCGTGGATGTCTTGTTTGATTGTAAATATTGCTTATGTTACATGCCTTGAATGTCTACATGTTTGGTTGCTAAGGCATAAAATCTTAAGTGCTTGTATGACCATATGTGCATAAATTGCTCTTTAATTAGAATACTATGTATGAATGCTTTAATCCAAGTATGAATGATTCCCTTGGCTTATATATGTGTGCCTACATGTTTGTATATGCTTAGGTGAGTCGAGAAATGCATTTAGAGTTGTGTTGGGGTCGTTTAAGTTGAAATTTGAGGAATTGCAGTGCAGGGGTACCGATACCCCTAGCTAGGGTATCGATACGGTCTTGCCCAAAGGCCTCAGATTTTGCCTGGCGTACCGATACCCTAAGGGTATCGATACCCTCCAAAGTCTATGGAATCTGGTGTTGAGGGTGGGAGTAGTGCGTATCGATACTAGGTTCACGAGTATCGATACGGGTTACTCTGTTGACCAAGGAGGGTTGACCGAGAAGGGCGTATCGATACGCTCGAGGTCGGTATCGATACGGTCTTCCCGTGGTTGACTTCTTGGGTTGACCTAGAAAAGAGGGGTATCGATACCCCTAGCTAGGGTATCGATACCCCTAGCTAGGGTATCGATACGGTCTGCCCTGTAAGCTTAAAATGGACTGTTTATGCATGACCGTGGTTCGAATGTGTTTTCCTTTGTATGTTTTCGCTGTCGTGGATCACTTAGGATTTAACCATCCTCTAGACAATATTAAAATAAAAAGAAAAAATATAGGGTTGCTAACCGAAGGGAACCTTCACGGGTTTCACTCGGTTTTCCCCGTGTGGCCCACTCGGACCGGTCATCCGGCCAGACCGGGACGATGGGATTACATTTGTTGGTATCAGAGCCAGAGGTTTCCGAGACCTTGGGCAGGTAAGTGAGGTAAGTTTAAGTTTTAAATTGATATGCACGATGTTTGCTTGCTCTGTAAGTATGGCTGCTTGTATGACAAGCATGTTGATTGTTTGTTTAAAAGCATGTTGTTCGTTATCCGTGTATGCTGTGATGTATGATCGTTTGATTGAGAATGTATGTTGTTTGATAGTACGCATATGTTTGTTTGTTTGGCAAGTAAGCCTTGTTATATACTTGGTTGAGCGTGTTTGTGTGTTGATTTGTTTGAAGCATGTTTAGTAGAGTCCCATTGCTACTATTACATTGAAAAAAAGACTTTTAAGTGAGGGAATCATACTTGAGCACTTGGAAGCCTTGCCTTGCTAACCCAATCTTGTATGTTTTACTGTTGATGTTGTTGTTTATTTAATTGCTTTTCGGTAAGTAGAAGTTGTAGTTCCTAAAAAGGTGGACGATGTTGAGGGAGTCCATCATCTTAGTTAGGGAGGTATCGTTGTACCAGGATTGAGGTACAATTTGTCCGTTTGAGACAGTGTGTATGTGGGTTGATTCATGTGGATGAGGGACGATGTGATCAACTCTGGCATTAGTTAGTAAGAAGAAGTGAAGGCCTTTGGGTGGGGGTTAGAGTAGTTTCGATGTTTTATCGAATGAGCCCTTGGTACAGTATCAAGTTGTTTCCTCCAGTTGATTCCGAATCCGTATCTCTGTACATTGTTAGCAAGCATGCAAGTTTGAATATGCCCGGTGAAGTGTTAGAGATAGGTACGAGTACCTTAGTTCTTTTACCGGGATCAAGGTAGGGGTCTCGTGTGAGTAATCTGAAATTTAGAAGTGTAAGTTGGTGATCGTTGGAGTTCGGCCTATGGTTTTAATGCATGACAGTCGGTCAGTGTCCGTAAGTGTGATCTAGTTTGTGTGATTGGGTCAGTGTACGTTGAGTTGTCTTTCAGCAAGCAGAAGAGATGAAGTCACTCCCGATACAGTCGAGCCGAGAAGGGAGTCTTGAGCTTTGACTCTAGGTTGTGTGTGATCAGAATTGAATCTTGAAGTTACGAGATGCTCAAGGAACAATTTAGAAGAGTCAGATTTTGTTGAAGAACCAGTCTGAAAGCAAGAGGGTCGAAGACTATCAGTTGTGTGCATGTGAAGTTGCAATTTCTGCGGATACCTCCTTTTGCGTGAGCATGTAAGAAATTAGATATCTTTGTTGAGACCTTAGATCTAGGGACACGTGTGACTAGCCTTTGGGAGATGGTAGTTATCAGAAAGATGTACAGAAGATGTTTGTTGGTGGTTCAGAGTTACTAGTTTCTAGTAGATGTGAAGTGATTGTCTTTCAACGGCTTTGATGTACCTTTTGACAAGGTTTGGCTTGAAGAGCACCAAGTTAGTGTATACGTTGAGACAAAGAGAGAGTTGCCTTGAAGTTGCAGATTTCTGTGTGACTATAGTGGTAGGTGAGGATGTGAGCTTCTTATTGGATGTTGATCTAGTTTTAGAGATCAAAGGTCGATTGAGTTTAGTTGACAGACTTGCTTAGAAAGTGTGATGAATTTGATTTTGAATGAAGATTAAACCGCAGAATGCTAGAATAGTTTGTGTTTTTCTAGAAGTATTTGGAAGATTTACCAGTTTGTCTCTAGATAGAGAAGAAAAGTTCGTTATTGAGACCGTCTCCGAGGTTGCTTCAGTTTTGTTGCTTTGTAACTTATGAATTCCGGAAGAATTTAGAATGTTGAAGAATTAACTTCGAGACTTGTTAGACCTTAGATTCATTCGGCCTAGTGCATCATCTCAGAGTTCTACAGTGTAATTTGTGAAGAAGAAAGAGTGACAGTACGAGAATGTGTTCAGATTACATACAGTAGAAGCAAGTGACAATGAATGATTAGTATCCGTTTTCGAGTGTCAGTGACTGTTGGTCAGTTAGTGTGTGCTTCAGTCTATTTGAAGATTAGTATGAGATCCGTTTACTACCAGTTGAAAGTGAGAAAAGTTAAAGTACCGGAGACAGCTTTAGGGGCAAGATGTGATCACCTTGAGCTCTGAGTTATGTCGTTTTGTTGGACTAGTGTATTAGTTACCTTCATAGAGATGTTGAACAGAATAATTCCCGAGTTCCTTGATCAGTTGTAATAGTTCTCGTAGACGACACATGAGTATATTCACGTGCCGAAGAAGGCCATGACAAGCTTTGAAGTTAGTGTGGTAGATTCTATTAGAGAATTAATTGTATACCAAGTTGAGCAACGTGAACTCCGAGTTAATGAAGATGTTCTCCTAGGACATGCAGAGCATCCGAGTGTATTAGAGTAAATCCCAAGTAGGCAAAAGAAGATATGAGTTGGAGGAAATTGAAGACTGTGACAGATATCTGTAGTTCTTAGGTCTAGCATTGTTACTTTCAGAGAATTGTAAATAGTCTTTTGAAGATAGTTGCTCCATTGATAGATTGCTACAGAAGAATGTTCAGTTGTGTGGTTAGATGCGAGACAATGAGCCTTTGAGAAACTAAAAGAGACCTTGAGGAGAGCTTCGACCTTGAATCAGTTTATATCAGAGAAAGAGTGGTGAACCATAGTGATGCATTACATGTAGAGTTAAGTTGTGTGCTTATGCAAGACAGAGGATTGTAGCTTATTCATCGAGATAGTTGAAAGACCGAGAGAAGAGTTATCCGATATGAGACATAGAGTTAATTACAGTTGTAACTACTTCGAAGACTTGGAGACAAGCTTGTGTAGTAAGAAATGCACATTGTATATGTATGTATCATCAGAACTTGAAATATTTGAAGACTTAGGAAGGGTTGAAACTTGAACAACATAAAGTGTTAGAACTGCTTGAAGACTGTAATATCAAGATTGAGTACCATCCAAAGATAGTCAACGTATTAACCGATGTTCCGACTGTAATATCAAGGGGGTTTTTAAAGGTAAAATCATTTTCTAACTCTCCTCTTCATTTTCTATCCATACATGGTCTTAGATTTGAAAAATATGAACTCTTGAAAATTAGGGTTTATATCAAAGTTTGGATTTTAAGGGGTTTTTCATTTTGTTTTGATAAATTGAGTTGGGGTTTTGTGTAATCATGTTGAAATACTCATTATATGTTAATTTGGTTGAATTTTGGTAAAAATCCGAAGTGGGTTCTTGGACTCATTTTTAAGGTGTCAAAAAATTGGTTTTTGGTGGGTTTTAGGTTGTAATTAGAGGGCTGATGGTTTATGTATACTAGGAGGATGTTTTGGAACCATTTAGATGTCATTTGGGTGTTTAAAAACATGATTTTCTGTTGGGTAAAATATGAGTACGAAAATGGAGTTTTGGAGGGTTTTGGGTGAGTTTTGGGGGTTGTTTTAGGTGGGAATTGATAGCCCAATGGTAGTACTATGGTTAGGGATTGATTTGGGATCATTTGTGGGTGCAATGGATGTTGGAAACATGGTTTTTGGAAGAGGTATTGGGGCTGTCCGAAATTGCTAAGTATGGAGTTTGGTCATGACTTGAAATGTTGGGTTTGATATTTGGATTTGTATTCCGGGTTGATAATTTGATGTTGGGCTGATTTGAGGATTATTTGAATTGTATTGAGGTTGTTTAGAAGCGAGAGCTTGCGTTGGAGAAGCTTCGGGAAGAAATCCGGAAACTTGAAGGTGATGCTTGCTTGGTAGTTGAGCTTGGAGGTAGAGGTGAGTGGTTAATGTTTTTAAAATGGTTTTAAGTGGTTGGTTCAAGCATGTGGACTAGGTTGGGCTTGGTAGACCCACCTAGAGTTAGGATTAGGGTGGTAGCCTAATCCTAAGCTTTAGTTAGAGACCTTGGATGTACTCTTTGATCGTTGTTATGTCTCATGATGAGTATGTATAATGTGATACACATGTATGTGAAAGTATGGCTTAATGTATTGATTTTATATGCATGTTGATGATAAATAAAATGTGGATATATGATGAGATAATTGTTCGATTGACATACATGTGGTGTTGGTTTGTGAAATGAGGTTATGTTGTGGATTGCATGATTGTGGAGAATCATGGTGTGTACGTGCTAGGCACGGAATTTATATTGGAATTGATATTGTAAAAGTTGTGTAGTTTGATTTATATTGGCACTAGTATGCTTGGGTACAATGATCGATCATTAGGATGAGTGTGCACACAAATTGAGTCAAAACGTACGTGGCCTTAGTGGCGTTAAGGCACTAAGGAGGAGTACGGTGATGTAATATTCCACCGGAAGCTTTTATATATTTCTACGTGATGATGAGTGGAATCCCATCCGTAGGGCATGTGGCGATGAGTGGAATCCCGCCCATGCAAGGACCGGTGATGAGTGGAATCCCACCGAGGTAATGTTGTTGTTGGAAATACGTTCCAACGGGTTATCCGCGTATTCGGGTCATAGCTAGGTGCCAATATGAGGTTGTACGTATATACCAATGTGGGATTATGCTTATGTGCTTATATGACATGAAATGTGATTTCCTTATGAATTGATATATGATGTGGTTAATGCTTTGGATTATGTATCATGGTAAGTTGAGCTTATGGTTGTTGAGCATGGCATAATGTTGGCTATATGTTCATGCATCATGTTCATTTTGGCTTGGCGGACCGGAGGTAAGACCATGCATTTCATCTTGGAAATAGCTCGTGCTTGGACCCTGCATTGTCGAAGGTTTGTTTTATGAGCTACCCTCACTAAGCTTTTATGCTTACGCTCTCTTTTGTTCGACAATGCAGATAAATAACTTGTGGTGGCAAGGGCAAGGAAAGGTCTCCAAGTGTTGCTTTTGGTGAGCTCAATGTATGAATTTTAATGTTATAGAATGTGATAGTTAAGCAATGGGATAGGTGTTATTGATTTGAGTTTTGATGTATGTCGTTGTTGGCTTGGTTCGTGAATGTCTTGTTTGATTGTAAATATTGCTTATGTTACATGCCTTGAATGTCTACATGTTTGGTTGCTAAGGCATGAAATCTTAAGTGCTTGTATGACCATATATGCATAAATTGCTCTTTAATTAGAATGCTATGTATGAATGCTTTAATCCAAGTATGAATGATTCCCTTGGCTTATATATGTGTGCCTACATGTTTGTATATGCTTAAGTGAGTCGAGAAATGCATTTAGAGTTGTGTTGGGGTCGTTTAAGTTAAAATTTGAGGAATTGCAGTGCAGGGGTATCGATACCCCTAGCTAGGGTATCGATACGGTCTTGCCCAAAGGCCTCGGATTTTTCCTGGCGTACCGATACCCTAAGGGTATCGATACCCTCTAAAGTCTCTGGAATCTGGTGTTGGGGGTGAGAGTAGTGCGTATCGATACTAGGTTCACGAGTATCGATACGGGTTACTCTGTTGACCAAGGAGGGTTGACCGAGAAGGGCGTATCGATACGCTCGAGGGCGGTATCGATACGGTCTTCCCGTGGTTGACTTCTTGGGTTGACCTAGAAAAGAGGGGTATCGATACCCTAGCTAGGGTATCGATACGGTCTGCCCTGTAAACTTAAAATGGACTGTTTATGCATGGCCGTGGTTCGAATGTGTTTTCCTTTGTATGTTTCCGCTGTCGTGGATCACTTAGGATTTAACCATCCTCTAGACAAGATTAAAATAAAAAGAAAAAAATATAGGGTTGCTAACCGAAGGGAACCTTCACGGATTTCACTCGGTTTTCCCCGTGTGGCCCACTCGGACCGGTCATCCGGCCAGACCGAGACGAGGGGGTTACAGTTTCGGTAGACCAATTAATTGTAAGTATCTGGTAGCAAATTATAATTATTCGATTTTTACATAATGATCGGTTTTGATTGTAACTATATGTTGTATACGTAAAATTATACCTATAAGAAAGAAAAAAAAACAAAATATATATTCTTATTTACATAAATAAATTATAATATATAGAAATCAACATATTTTTATTACATTTACCCTAGTTATTTCACATCATATTTATATAATATAAGAAAAAACAAGTGACACCTATAATTGTAATACATATTGCACTTAAAATAATATATATATATATATATATATATATATATATATATTCAAATTTCATAGAAAATAATATTATAATGGACAATTATAAGGGTTAACTATTGAAATGATCACTTATATTTTTCCCCAATATAGAGTTGGTCACCGATTTAAAAAAAAACGACCAATAAGGTCTCTTACGTTTTCGGGTGTAAACTTTTAGTCACTCAGTCGTTTGTAACTGTTAAACATTAATGGGAGGCTGATCTGACACAATAAAAAAATAAATTACCTAATAGTCCCTAAACTATTACTTCAATCCTATTTGTCCAAAAAATAAAAATAATTTTATATAAATACACATTTAATTCTCCATATTTACAATTTTTTATTTCTCCCCCCTCCACCATATTCCATATTCTTCTTCATCTAACTCAATCCCTAACATTCTACTATATTAATCCTCAGTTCACACACCAAAGTTTAATTTACCTTTCTTTTCACAATTTGGTAATAAAAGTTGAAATAAATAAAAATGCCTGAAACGCATATAAATTAAAATTTGAGCTGAAACTGAGAGGCACAATATACAAACATTTCACAAGTAACGTAAACCCTATACTAACCAAATAAGAAATTTTAATTTTCCATTTCTTTTTATAATTTGGTAATAAATTTAAAATAAATAGAAATGCCTGAAACACATATAAATTAAAATCTGAGCTGAAACTGAGAGGCACAATATACAAACATTTCACAAGTAACGTAAACCCCATATTAACTAGAAAGCACCTTCAGGTGGGTCTTTCTCATTTTTTTTAATCTCATTTGATGTGTTAAACCCCTCTTTATATTAACAATTGTAAGCATTATATGATATCAAAAGTAAGCATCATAACTAACAATTGAAGAGTAAAATGAGGCTAAACAAAAACTACCTAAACGTTCAGACGATAAAAAATGCCAAAAACATTAGAATTCGCCCACAAAATACCACATCATTTGCCTATAATGTCAAGTTTCAATGATTTAGAAAAACAAATAAACTTCATATTTCAGGATTAGGGATGGGCACGGGTCGGTTTTTTGACCCACCCGCACCTGACCCAAAAATAAGCACTCTAAACCCGCACCGACCCGACAATATTTTTTTAAAAATCTGACCCAACCCAAAAATAAATATACTAAATTCGACCTCGACCTGACCCGACCCGACTCGAACTATATAAAACAAATTAATTTTAGGGACCTAATTGTAAAGAAATAATTTTAAGGGATTTAATTGTAAAAAATATAATTTAAAGGACTAAATTATAAATAAAAATTCAATTTTAAGGACTTAATTATAATATATATATATATATATATATATAAAGAGGGGTATTATTATAAATATCCCTAAAAAATTAGGAAAAAATTACACTATTAGTCCCAGGTCGGGTCGGATATTTTCCATCCTAAACCCGAACCCGACCTGACCCGAGTATACCTTTAGTAAAAACCCGATCTGTCACGACCCGAACCCAATTTTTTATTGAAAAATCGGATTTGATCGGGTCAAGTCGGGTCAGGTCGAAACCCGTCGGATCCAGGTAAAATACCCATCCCTATTTAGGATTGATGTATCTACATCAAAGTAAATGATGTGCATAGGTACTTCAATTCTATAAAAGTAATTACCCTTGCAATTTTATTTTCATGATTTTAAAAGAAAAAAAATATATGTAATTGACATAACTAATATAATAATAAATCAGAATAAAACATTCAAATTAAACTTATAAATCTGTATAAATGTAATTCAACACTATATTTCGACGGTTAAATGAGATTTTTTCTGCATGCTTTTAGAATTTTCAGACATCTTAAAACAAAAAGATCAATATTTTTTTAATATCATATCACAATGAAACAACCTTATATAGAACATGATAAAGAAAACTTATTAAACAATTTTTTTAATATTGTACTTTTACACTTGACCAAAACACAAAGGGCTAGAGAAAAAAATTACTTTTGAGATAATATAACACCATATAGAGACCAACAAGAGTACTAGAACCAATACAAATATTGCTTCTCTCTTAACTGGATGTTTATACAAGTTTGCATGTATATGTTTATACAAATATTGTTTTCGATTGAGATTAAAAGAGAAAGAAATGAAAAATTAAAATCTTTTATTTGGTTAAACGGTGAAAAGAAAGATAAATCTAACTTTGTTGTGTGAATTGGGATTAATATAGTATAAAATTAAGAATTGAGTTAGATGAAGAAGAATGTGGAAGATGGTGTAACCCCCTAGACCCGTCTATGCGTTACTACAGATCCTAGGAAGTCACATTAGGGTCACAAGAGCGACCCACAGTAAGATTTCAAATAAACATAAGGTTAAACTTTTAAAATCATAAATCAAATATATGATTTAAAATACAGTTTCAGAAATCATTCAAAATGATAAAACAATCATAATATCAGTTGCGGAAATAAGTTTCAGACTCATTTGTATAATACAAACACGACACACATGCCCCTTAGTTACACAGATACCATACTCCTTGACGAGGTGAAGAAACTCCCATACTGACGTTGATAGGTGCAACTTGTCTGATCTTTTATCCTGAGATGGTAAAAACAACATGAGCTTGGGAAAGCTCAGTAATACAGAACTACCAAAAGATGTTATACGTTCATGCAGACATATGGTAAGCATAACATTTTCATGATGATCCAAGAAGTGACAGTTCTCTTTTCCCTTTCCGCTATTTCAGGGTAACATTATACTTAAGAATAACGACACTTGTTCTTTATTCACTCATCGAGTAACAGACAAGAATATTACAATCTGATAGATTGAGAAGATGAAAACAAGGAGTTTAACGCCTAGTGTGTTCTTTAATCAGAACTTGAGAATTAAACGGAAATTATATAGGTTGGTAACATACGAGGTAGGAATCAGAGAGTTTGGCGTCTAGTGTGTTCCAATAAGTACAGATCAACATACATAAGTACAGATCAACATGCATAAGTACATATCAACATACATAAGTATAGATCAACATACATAAGTACAGATCAACATACATAAGTACCTAACATTATATCATATGAGCACATAACAGATTAAATGCAAATGTGCAATGTTCATACTGAAGTTTACAAGAAATACCCTCCAACCTTACACCAATATGCAGTCCCCCAGAACTACATCCATAAGGACTTACCCTAGGCCCGATGGGCGTAGGTGCCACCTAAGGGGGTGCCTTAGGTCCATAAGGACTTACCCTAGGCCCGATGGGCGTAGGTGCCACTCAAGGGGAGACCTTGAGTCCATAAGGATTTACCAGCTTGATCAGGGCTGTACCGATAGAGACTTCATATCATAACCCAACAGTATACCCCAGACAGAATCAATGTTCAGATTTCTAGACATGATTAACAGAATATATGTGACAGATATTTTACTCATAACATCAGAAACGGAAGAATTCATGCTTTTGACTGATAAATGGGCATACTATTGCAGAGCAGACATTTCAGTATTCATCATGCAAACAGATTGTACCCTCATAGGTCAAGCAACCACATAACAAGTAATCAACGGAGCAAACATATACAATATCATTCATGATCAAATCATTATACAATCCATTAAACAGAATATAGCACACATGGAACACACTAGATGGGACAAATCATTTCTCAGAAATGCTTGGCATTTACGGAATGAGACATATTGAACTTGTGACGATTTGAACGGATTTCTGAAACGTGGCCCCTATTAGAAGGGGTTCATACTAACAGTTTAACCCAGATATTCAAGAGATGATATATCAAGATCTTTGAGAGCTTTGGCATATCCCGAGTGATTCAGTCATTTAGGCTTACAAGGGCATTATAGTCATTTTATCATACACGGACATTTTGGTAATTTATACCAACAAGGCATAAACAGTGGCTCGGGAATTCTGTTTGCTCACCAAATTTCCAACCAGGCATTCAGAGATTTCTATGTCAAGATTTTTCACGGTATCGGATACATTCAGGGCTATTTTGATTACTTGGGCCAACGAGGGCATCTTGGTCATTTAACTATCAAGGATGATTTTCGTAATTTAGCCCATTAATGATGATATGACGATTCACAATATTTAATGTTTCCAGAAGTTTATCGAGCCTCCAAAATCATTCGAACTATCATACCTCAACCTTGCATTTCTAACCAACCCTTCTAATGTATCTGGCTGTATAATATATCTGAACGGTTGCTTTCGTATTTCACCACCAGACTTACCGCAGAGTAGTCGAACTCATATTCTGAGCAGAAAACTTCCAACCTTATTTTAATATCAGGAGTGATTATCGTACATGAGTGTGATTCCTAATACTTAGGGGCGCTTTAGCCCTTAAAGTCTTATTAAAATCTCAGAATTTCATCAAATGCATATCTGCATATTTAGCTCAAGAGGGCTTTTCAGTCATTTTGGAAATTGGAATAAATCCACCATTTCTTTCTGAATTATCATTTGGTACCTCCATCATTCACGTATTCAAACAAAATTAAGTCGTCATAACTCTCCGCCTCTTTATAAACGATTCATTCGTTACAGAACTTGAGGGTATAACGTTATTCTTATATAATTCATGCATTACTATCATAGGGATTGACTTAGGATTCCAACAATATTTCCAGAGAATTCTCATTCATGTGTTATACAGAGTTTGAGGGATTATCCAAGTTTGTATCACACGAATTGCATATTAATGCCGAATTCTTTTCATTAAAACATACATCTTGGGTAGTGTAAATTACATAATCAGGTCGAATGCAAATTTTAGGTCATTTCCTTTTATCAGAGGGGTAGTTTAGTCATACTTATGCTCCAAGGGCATTTTCGTAATTTCATATCCAACATCTCATACTTATTTTTCGTATCGAATTCAGCTTAAGCAGATTTCACAAAACACTTATCATAAGCATGCATGCTTTAACCAGGTATCAACATGTACATAAAGCATACAAGGGGTAGTAATGTATTACCTTAGTTCCGAGTTATACCGGTTGACTCATGATACTACATTCGATCGCATTCGAATCCGGACTGGATGTCCCATGACATTTCGAATACCGAGATACCTGCATACCTTCAAATACACAAATTAACATTTCAGTTCTTATCCATAGAGCTCTTAACAAAATTAAACACTTTCGGGTTCAAGGTCAGATTCGGAGGCCTTCGGGTCAGAATTTTGCAAAACGGGCTTCAAAATCGGACTCAGGACGTCGAAAAACATAAAATAGGGCCTTTCGGAAAATTTGACTTTTTTTTGTCAAAGTCAAAGTCAACGGTCAACGCTGACGTCAGCAGTCAAAGTCAACGCTGACGTCATGCTAACGTCACTGTTGACTGGGTCGGGTCAACGGGTCGGATCGGTCAATGGGTCGGTCAACGGGTCGGGTCGGGTCGGTCAACGGGTCAGATCGGGTCGGGCAACGGGTCAGACCGGTCTGAGCCGGCCGGTTCAACGGCCACCGTCCAGGGCTGCCGGAAATCGCCCCGGACGGCGCGTGAGGCCCACGTGCGGCCTAAAATGGCCGGAAAACGATCCAAAATGCGAAAAACAACCAACAAAATTCATCTATACACTTAATCACCCAAAATCGAGTCGGATAGCTTACCATACTTACCAATTCAAAGCAAAAACCACCAAACGGTCGTATCTCCGACGAGGGCTCTCCCGGCGGCGGATCAGAAAATTGTCACTTGGGGTTTGCTCTCCTCCGTGCGCTGAACACTCACGCACGATCGACGCGCCTTGCCGTCGACGGAGGCGGCCGAAATCGAAGCTGGAAACTCTAGGTTTTCGATGAATCTTCCTCTGATTCTTCACGGCAAACGGCAGCCGTTCGCAGCGAGTGGGTAGAGGGGTTTTGGTCAGCGCTCAACGGGGGAGCCAGTGGTGGTGGCGGTGGCGGCCACGAGCCGACGGTGACCGGGATGGGCGGGGCGGTGAGGGGTTCGGTTGGGAAAAGAATGAGAAAATGAACGGAGGGATTTTCTGAAACATTTGGGGAAGAAAATCCCAATTAAAATCCATATTCGATAGCAGAGTAGGTAGGGTTTTCTTTATTATTATTATTCTCTTACAACAAAACTGAATAATCAAAAAAAAAAGAAATGAGGTAGATCATAACAAAATACTACCTTAGCCCAAACGGTTAAGGCTTGCACTCATGGTCCCTAGGTCAAGGGTTCAAACCTTCGTGAAAACACCATTTTTTTTAAGTGTTACAGATGGTGGAGGAGAAAAGAAAATAAAAAAATTGAAAATATGAAAGATTAAATGTGTACTTATATAAATTATTTTTATTTCGGTGGTAAAAATAGGACTAAAGTAATAGTTTAGAGACTGTTTAGGTAATTTATCCTTTTTTTATTGTGTCAGATCAGACTCCGGTTAATGTTTAACGACAACAAACGGCTGAGTGACCAAAAGTTTATATCCTGAAAACGTAAGTGATCTTACTGGTCGTTTTTTAAAATCGGTGACCAACTATGTACTAGAGAGAAACATAAGTGACCATTTCAGTAGTTAACCCTAATTATAATTTCGAATATAAATGGTAAAAATGAACAAAATAAATAAAAAGGCGAAGAGCCGACGTGTAGGGCCGGGGAAATCTAGAAACGTGAAAAAGAAAAGCGGTATTAAAATCGGGGCCATATCGCCGGTCCATCTTGGCTCTTGAGGACTCCGCCGAGTTATTATGAGATCTCATTCTCCTCGGCTACTCGACAATCTCAGCTACGTGATTCACACCGCCGCCAACTTGTCTTCATCAAATATTTCAATTTGTTCTTAGGAAACACCATACACGCCCAGCCCTTTCCTGCTTCCACCCTCCAGGCTCCAACTTATTGATATTTTTTGTATTTATACATTATATCATTTAAATTTAAATAAAACGGTCATTATTGTTGAACTTTAATTTGTGTCGTGCGAAAAAATCTCTTATTTTGATTAACTAATGGTTGTTATAATAAATAGTTTTAGTTACGAGTGCAACTGTAAATTATCTTACACCTTACCTTATTATTATTAAGTTTCAAATTATATATTTTCAAGTTGTATTTAAAATTATCTTTTTATTGAATCAGATATTTAAATTATTATGGACAATTATTTTTAACCTTCATCGTTGATAAAATATTTTACAAATACATTTGACCACTTTGTTTATGATCTTCTCTACCCGATCAAACAATTCATAAATTAAAATTTCCAAATCGATCTTCTTTTATATCCATCATCTACCCTCCCAATCTTTACGCGTCATTGTTTCCCAATCAAACAATTTTTTATATTACAATGTAAATATCAAGATTAAAACGAATAAGCATCCTCCGCTACCCCCAACCAATTAAATTTCTCACTATTGTAATGAAAATTAAAATAAAAACAAACCTTTAATTTCCTTTTAAATCCATTGTTTCTCATCATAACTTTGTTATATCTAAATTATTGTTAATATGGCTTAATCAAATTCTTGAAAGGAACTAAAAGATAGCATTGACATGGATCAGTAACAGAGAAGGGTGGCCATAAAAATACTAGAATCACATACTTTGTCTTTTCGGGTAGTTCTGAAAAATACACAATAAGTCCGTTCGTACACAGTCTCAAGAAAAAAAATTTAAAATAAATTAAGTTAAATGGTTGCACAGAAAATACAAATTTTGTTATGGACTAATAATAAAACACATAAAAAGTTTGAAATGACTTGATGCATTGGCGGTGGAAAGCAAAGTTTTCCACAAGTAGTACAATTTAAAAGTTTAAGGTTAGAATTTTATGATTTAGGGTTAGCTTTAAGATTTAAAGTTAAGATTTAGAATTTAGAATTTAATTTTTAGTGTGTAAGGTTTAAGGTCCCTAAAATAACACATGCACTTGTAAAAAAACTTTATTAATTTACATCAAATATTAACCTTTTAATAAATACACGAGACTAAAATCTACAACCTGTACATATTGGTATTAATGAATGTATTAATGATTTTTTTTTTGTTACATGCATTAATTTTTAAGATTTGTTCAGATTTCTATAACTATTAAAACTATTATACATTTTAAATTTTTTTAAAAAATTAGTTTTAATGATTTTTTTAAGAAAAGTCGATTTCAGTCAATAAAATATTATCACGTTAATAAGTTTAACAATAATTAATATAATAAAAAATTATAATTAACAAAAAAATATAATTAAAAAATTTATATATAAAGACTCAGACCCTTTGGCATGGCTTAAAAAAGAGATTTTGCTCAAAAAAATGACTTTTCGCCCGTAAGCAATGCCAAACACTTTTTTTAGGAGTGAAAAATCTTAACTTTTAAGGTAAAAAATCACTTTTAAGTGTAAAGTTATTTTTTACCCTTAATAATTAACACTAATATTAATATTAAATATTAAATAATATAACAATAATTCTTATATTAAACTAATATTTTAATATTAAATATAATAATTATTAAAATTTTAACATTTTAAATAAAATAAATAATAAAAATTTTAATATTATAAAATAATATTAAGTATAATAATTATTTATATATTAAATTAATATTTTGTTAAGAAATGTATAGTTTAGACTTTTGGAGGCTAAATTTTTATATATAATTTAAAATTTTACATTAATTATTTAAAAATATTTAAAATTTATATTTTATATATAAAAAATTTCTAATGAGATGTCAATTTTTATATTTTTATATTTAAGTTGATTTTTTATATATAATAATATTAATAAATTTTGTGATAACGAATTTGAACATTCTTTACATTCATTTATTTTTACTTTACAATATTATGTCTAAAATAAACAATTTATCTTTTCAAAAATATTTTTTGAGAACAATACCAAACACTAAATTCTTAAAATTAACTTTTCATAATCGGTTTCTGACAGTACTTTTTAAATTATTTTTCAAAAGCCTTGCCAAACATGGTCTAATTAAATATGAAGATTCATTTAATTTTTAGTACAATTAGAAAACGTCAAAAAGATATGGCTAAATCACATAAAACATCACTGAAGTTTACATTTAAACCTATTTTAGCTACTGAAGTTTCAAAACATTTAATTTACTCATTAAAGTTTAGACATTAAACTTTTTAATCACTAAAGTTTAGACATTGAATGTTTTTTTATCACTTTTAAATCCCAAACGATGATAGATGGTGATCGTTCTGTCATAAATTTCACCAGTCAATTCGTCTTCAACCTTTATTTTACCAAAAAACACTCAAAAATTCACGAATCGACAAAATTTTTTCTAGTTGTTCTCTATTCGATCTCTCTCCTCTATCGTTGGATGAAGCTCATTTCTCAGTATCATGTTAATGAAACTTTCACAGTACGAATCTTAAAGAAGTTCTTTCATTCGTCAACAAATAGACGTCGTTAAAAAATTAACGAAGAAGTGGCAAAAGATTTTCAATGTCTTAGCTTTAATGAATAAATTGAACGTTTTAAAACTTAAGTGATCAAAATAAATATAATAATAAAGTTCAAATGATTTACGTAATTTATCCAAAAATATTTAAAAAATAAAATTTGTCGGGTGTGTACTTCCGTTTTGCTTTTATAAAAGCATAAACATATCACTTTCACGATGCTATTATTATATATTTCTCATTTGTTCTCGTGCTTCCTCTCCTATAGCTTTTGCAATGGCTTTTTCTCTCATTAGATCCGCCGCCGCCGCCGCCACCGTCTCCGCCTCCGCCTCCGCTCGCTCTGACCACTCTCTCTCCCCCTCCGATCCTCTCAAGGTCATTAACTTTACTCCGATCAACACCGTATATAGCTTTCAAAAGAAGTGAAACAATATTTTTCTTGTATTTTCTTTTCCCCGGTTTTTTTAAAGGAAATCAAATATTAAGAGCAGAGCTGAGCTAAACTTCAGCTGAATGATTGAAATTTGTGTTATTGCTATTTTTCTAGGGCGTTTTCTCGGTAACCAAACGGAGTATTGATAATTGCAATAAATATTTCATCCATTTTTAAATCTGTTTGGGGGGTAGACATTGATTTTTTTTACTTTGTTATGTTTCATTTTGTTTGAGCGGTGACTGAGCGTTATTTGTTAAGTCGTTTTTGTTATGTTGATGAGTTTAAATTCTGAATACTCGTGTAAAATTATTTTTTATTAAAATTAAATTTATTTTTTTGAGTTTTTTTCATTGTTATTTTATTGTTAGTTGGCAATGTAAATGCACTTATTATTGACAATCTGGATGTTAATGCGATATTATTTAGGTTTCAAGCATTGATTTTGGTGGAACTTTCAACTCCTTTTTTGGTGCTGCAGTTTCAACTAGATCTTCTTCCTTACAGTTGAGTTATAACTATTGGTTGTTCAGGTTTCTTTTATTGTTTATTGTGCAAAGTTTTGGTCTTTTCTCTGACATTGACGGTTTTAAAAACTTAGGAAATGCAACTCGAGGAGTATCCAACCCATCAAAGCTACCGCTACTGAAATTCCACCTACAATTCCAAGTAAGAACTGTAATTTTTTATTTGCGTTTTTGTAATGCTTGGGAGGGTAACAACTAACAAGGATGAAAAAGGACATTTAATTATTTTGATCTTAGTTCGGAAGTTGTATGCATTGATGTTCTGCTATTGGCTTGTTTACTAATCTGTTCAGAGTCACGGAGCAGCGGGAAGACGAAGATTGGAATCAATGGTATGTTCTCTTTACTTGATTAAAGGTTTTCTCTTCTTTACTTGAGGGTTATATGCAATTGTGCATCTTTGTCGCATTGTTTCTTTATTCTCCATAGAAATTATTTATATTCAGTTATGGTGCGTATTTGAGTTGTTGCGAGTGTGCTTGAAAATAGAAAAGAACTAGCGTCCTATGCTTGTCTCATGTGGTAAGTGTCGAACTGTGGATCGAGGTTTGGGTAGGTATTGTAGGCTTGAGCTATCCAATCTTATTAGACTATACATGGTTGAAAAGTTTCAGAAGCCACACGAGCTAAACTGGAACTTGGATCGATACTTACACTGTCGTTAATGTTAAGTTAGCTTTGTTTTATATATTTTGGTGTGGGTGGAGCTAAAAACATTTTTGGGATATTGCTGGATGGGCTTGGTAAGCATGTGAACTAACATGGGACAGAATTAGAATCCTGTTAAAGTTGCTGTTTTCAAGTCATGAAGTGCTAAACCAAGTTGATTTTTTATTTACCTTGATCCAAGTCTCTGTTGCTCTATGTAGCTTGATTTACTATGACAACCTTTGTAGGTTTTGGTCGGATTGGAAGGTTGGTTTTACGCATAGCAACCTTAAGGGATGATATTGATGTGGTAGCAGTCAATGATCCTTTTATTGATGTTAAGTACATGGTGAGCATGTCCATTTACGCATTTAGATTTGGTCTTTAACCTTGTGTTACTATTCATCTTGTTTGGCCTGGTTATTCAAAGATGTCAACAATTCTGAACATATGAAGTATTGTAATTCTTTTTTTATTCAGGCTTATATGTTCAAATACGATTCAACTCATGGGCCCTACAAGGGAACCATCAAAGTTGTGGATGAGTCCACCTTGGAAATTAATGGCAAGCAAGTACATGTTGTGAGCAAAAGGTATTCTGGAGATTTTGTCCTTGAATGATTGATTGGGATTTGAACTAGCTTCTCTTAAATGTGTTGTTCATATGGAATAAAATATGCAAATTACAACATGAAAATTCTGTTATTTGGTTTCATTAAAAAATGCTACTCCATTAGACTATCTTAGCTCGAAATAACATATAAATAATATCTACCAGGGACCCTGCAGAGATCCCTTGGGGTGATTATGGCGCTGAGTTTGTTGTTGAGTCATCTGGTGTTTTCACCACATTAGCTAAGGCTTCAGCACATATGAAGGTTAGTTATATTGGTTTCCTGTCATCACATAGCACAAGCAGGCCTGTCGGTGCACGCACTACGGAAAACTCTCCTTATTGAACTTTCATGAATGTGTTTTGCAGGGTGGTGCCAAGAAAGTTGTAATTTCAGCTCCTTCAGCTGATGCACCTATGTTTGTGGTGGGAGTGAATGAGAAGACCTACGACCCAAGCATGGACATAGTTTCTAATGCTAGTTGCACTACCAATTGTTTAGCTCCACTTGCCAAGGTCTGGTTGCATCCTCTGATTTTAAGCATAATAATCTCATTTGCTAAAAGGACATTTAAACTAAAATCTTCTCTCCCATTGTTTGTATTGAGGTGTACCAGTCCGTAGGACTTTCACTTTCTAAGATTTTGCTTTTGTATGTATGAGTTCGTAGCAGAAGGCAATTCAATCTGCCTGTATTTTACAGTATTAATTAATCTTGCTATTTTCTTCATGATGCATCTGGTTTACTTTTCTTCCTTTTTGGCACTTTTTCTTAGTTTTTGTGGTGTAACATTTTACAGGTTGTCCACGAGGAATTTGGTATTGTTGAGGGTTTAATGACTACTGTCCATGCAACTACAGGTATCCGCTCTTTTTCTGCCTGTAACTTTTTTTGTTGCACATGATATTGCATTTTGTTTTAATGCGGCTTTTAACATCCAGCGACTCAAAAAACCGTCGATGGCCCTTCAATGAAGGATTGGCGAGGGGGTCGAGGAGCTGGCCAAAATATCATCCCTAGTTCAACTGGTGCGGCGAAGGTATGAGAGAGAAATAGCCAAAAATTTTCCATTTCAGGTTTTGAGATGCAGAACTATGGTTGTAATTAAAATTAACTTATGATTTCTGTATTTTTCTTGTAGGCTGTTGGAAAAGTTCTTCCTGAACTTAATGGAAAGCTTACCGGAATGGCATTCCGTGTCCCCACACCCAATGTTTCTGTTGTGGATTTAACTTGTCGACTTCAGAAGAGTGCCTCTTATGAAGATGTCAAAGCAGTTGTAAAGTGAGTTTTCCAATTTTGGTTTACGTATCTCCTGTGTTCCCTCCTCTCTCTAATCTCTTCATCATTCATTCCTGCTTTTTTCTTCTTTTTTTTCTTTTTGATTCACTAAACTCTAAATTAACTTTTAAATGAAGGTATGCTGCTGAGGGGCCACTTAAAGGCATTCTTGGATACACAGACGAGGATGTTGTTTCTAACGATTTCGTTGGTGATTCAAGGTAATCCTTCTTTCTCCAACATTCCTTTTGCTGTGACATGATATATTTTCTACTTCATACGAGGCGTGGAGGTTTATAAGCATTTCGAGTATAATTTAGGCATGAAAAGTCCTAATGTGTTTGTTGACTGTGCCCCACTTATATAGAGTCTTCCTTTTGCTGGTATTCCACAATGTTCTCCGCAATTTCTTGATTTATGGCATTAGATGTTCTAAAATGGACTTGTTTTTCCCATCACAGATCAAGCATTTTTGATTCTAAAGCTGGAATAGGGTTAAGTAAATCTTTCATGAAGCTTGTTTCGTGGTATGACAATGAATGGGGTTACAGGTATGTTTTAAGTTTGCTCGCTTCCTCGTTCTTAGACATATTGGCACATCTTCCATCTCTCTCTCTCACACTGACACCAGAGCACACACATGCTTGACCGAGCCACCGGCTACTTTGAAATACATATGATCTTGTCTGATGATTCTTTCTTGGAATTCCTTTACAGCAACCGAGTACTTGACTTGATCGAGCACATTGCACTGGTGGGAGCAAATCACAACTAAATGTTTTAGAGGTATGCGGGTACGGCCGAGTGACACCGCAATTTTATCGTAGAAGTTTGTTTCAGAGAGTAGGCATAAATTCAATAGTACCCCGATGTGTTTTTCTTTTATTTGGATTGCATATCCACCAAAGAGTTGGGCATCCGATATCGCAATTCTAATAATAATGAAAATTCAAGCTTTGTATGAGCACATTAAGACTGTTTTTTTACTGCCAAAAGTAGGAGCATTGTCTTGTGAGAAAACATTTTTTTTTGACCAAACATAACTTCCATTAAAAACGTTAAAAGAAACGTACATATTAAGAAAATAAAAGATCTCGTACACGTATGAGATAGAACAAAGCAAAAGGCCATGCAAGACCTGAAACGCCTAAAAACCAACCCACGAGCCCTAAGCTTCTGTGGGGATCAACAACACCGAAAAGAAACCAGCATACACGAGATGCTGAAACAAAGGTAGCGTCCACTGGTACAACCAGAGATAGCTTCAAACAACAGCCGGAACTCGGCAAGAATAGCAACGATCCATCCACGATCAGTCGAGGCTTGAGACAACAGGGATACGTTCGAAATTCGCCTGAGAGCTCCTTCCGGAGGCAGGCTCCCACTCTATACGAGATGGGCCTTATCAAGGCAAACGGAACGTAGCCCATACGTTGTGGCCACGACACGTTGGATAGGAACGCAACAACTGTGGTAAAACCGTCCTGAGACCAAAACACGGTAAAACTAAACGCTTGATCAACCGAAAAGCGATGCCACCTCCATCGGGACTTTACTATAAAGTTGGGCCCTCCCGGGTCCCATCCAAAGCTGCAATCCAAAAATACTCGGGCCTGCTAATAGCCAAAGTCAAAGGCTGGGTGGGCCCAAAAGAGCTCCATGAATCAGCTAAAATCCAAATCCCATGAAGAGGGGATTTGCATGGCTTAATTAGGTAAGAACTGAACCTAGATCCACAAAAACCGGAAAAGTGATTTGATGAGTTTCCAAAACAGGGAAGGTGGGTCCCTTGGGTAAAAAAGGTAGACAGAACGTAAAAATTTCATTTTACCCATGCATATGCTGCCTTCTCCAATGATAGCTCGCCCAGGTTTACCGTTGACCGGCCGGACCAGGTTCCAGCATTCCGACGGCCGTCGTGGATGCAAAGGTCCTGACTTGAGCCCTCACCCAACCTTTGACTTCGTGAGTCCAGCAAACCCAGGAAAGAAGAAACCTAGTGGTTCCCGGCTGTTAGCACCACGAGCACCCTAGGCCCCGAAACAGAGCACGCAGGGCCAGCATGCCTCCCACCCCTCAGTCCGCCTAGATCGAACCAAGCTCTAGTCGGAGAGGAGCTTGGCCCAGAAGCAAAGCAGAAGTAGACCAGATGACCGCCTACGAGGACCAGAACTTCAACGGATCTGTTTTCACAAGGATGGGAAGCAACTAGCCATCTTCCACGAACAACATCCGCCGAACCAGCCGCAAAGCTTCCTGCAGTAGAGAAAGTTTCTACGATCACCGGAGGAGAGCTGTAAGCGTAGCCATAACCAAACATGTCCCGACCGCGAACCTCCCTCTTTTCTCTACCGCTGAAGCCCCTATGAGCAAACCACCAGACAACGTCGTCCCCTAAGATGCCGACGATCAGCTGACCACCTGACGGCGACGAAAGCGCTCGCGTAGCGACCAAGCAAAAGGGCCAGCTCCGACAGATCAAAGCAGATGTCTGAGGCTCGGATAACTTGGAGGTAGGGAGAGTTTGGCGCGTGTGAGGCGCGTTCCCATTCATCCCTTTTTTTTTTCAAATCGGCTCTTGCAGCTGTCAGCCCTTGTCTTGTGAGAAAACATTGTTGGCGCAATATCTTATACCCAGAAATCTATGCATCATATGGTTTTTTTGTCATTTTATTTGTATCCAAATGTTTGGATTTGGGTGAGTGTCCAGTATGGATAGTACATTGGGTAATGATTTTTTGTATAACTATTGATCAATTTATTCGGATCTGGTATAGTTGCTGTTCATTATGAGTAAAAATCTCCTGCCCTCTAACCATGCCTCCTTCTATGCCCCTGCCTAAAATTACTTAAAAATTAAATCTTGCTCAATAAACCTAATTTTCATATCCTAAACCCCAAACCCTAAACCCTTAAAAAATACACCCTACCCCTAATTCCCTACCTTAAACCCCAAAACCTAAACTCTAAACCCACTATTTTAAAGTGGGGACACAAATAGGAGCATACTTTGAGGGCAGATGATTTTCATCCGTTCATTATGTGAGTATTCACAACATCAGTAGTCGAATTTCTCCCATTTAGTTCGGATCTCATGGGTATGTCTGAAATCACAATTAAGCACCAAAGTCCCATCCATTCTCCTCAAAGCAAACCTCTCCACCAACACATAACAATCAATTCTCCTCCACCCGCCACCGTTGCCGCCAATCTCCACCACTCTTTCTACCCTCTCAACACCACCAAGCCACCCTACCGACTCTTCCAACCACCTCATCCCCTCGAAAACCGTCGAACTCAACCCGACTTCCTCACCACCCGATCCGAACCAAATAAACCCTTCATTATCAATGCCGTCACGTCTTAACACTTCAACCCCAAACAAGAAATCAACTTCTCTTTTTATCTCTACATTCAGTGCTACAGAATTCCCTCTACTTTCCCTCCCATCATTCTCCCATGAATATATATTTTCCCACATCCTCTCCAAAGTCACCGTGTAAAACAATGATTTCACCATTTGAAAATTCAAAGATCTTTCTTTAACAAACACAAATGGCGTATACCATTTTCCGATTATCATATTCAGTGCGGAAGAATCGAGTTCAGGAAGACACGACCGGATCGATTCGTCGATCCCTTTAGCATCGTCTTGTAACTGATAAACCCTTTTGTTTTTCACGAAAAGGTAGAATTTGAACCTCAAGAAAGTGGGAGGAAAACTGCATGGGACAACAGGTTTCGCATGAAAACCGGCATCCCCGTCACTGCAGATCTCAAACTGTTGTAATTCATCTCTATGATCGAAAGGCCTCGGTTCGACGTCTTGTATGATCTTTCTCGAGCAACAATAAGTCACATCGGCTTCAGTTGAACATCTGCTTGCTAGCCTGTTTTTGAGTGCTTATCATCAAATGATCGTATAAATTTTAAATTTAAACTTTAAATTCAACTAAAGAAGAAAAAGATTGTGAGAATACCCTTTGTATTTCCCGTCAGCATGGATAACATAGTAACGATTCGAAAACACATGTTGAAGGAGAGGGATGAAGATGAAATACTCTCCGAAATCCGAGTATGTGTTGAGAAGCATAGCGTTCGAAGGCAGTGGGAGTTTCTTAAACAATCCCTTCGAATACCCGTCTCGGAAAAAACCTCTCCCTTCTTCATCGGCCACTCCTCGTTCTCTCAACACCATTAAACCCGAGTGCGGCGGTCCTCGCGGAGCCGCACCCAAAAGCTCGCTCGGATTCCTCCTGTAATTCGAAAGAGTCCTTGTTACATACATGCTCTCCCTACGTTTCTAATTGCTGCTTTTTGAACTTTGTCAATAATTCTATATATATATGATATATCAAAGAAACCGAAACTTAATTTGATTGATTCATATAAAAATTATCATTTGGTGACAAAAGGATGACTCCAAATCTTTGTCTTCAAGTAGTTGGCTTAGCCTTCCTATATTCAGCATTTGCATAGGAGAGACCGCGTTGTTCTGTAAATCAGACAAGTGAAACAGGACAAATTGTGGTCAAAGTACTTGATATGTACTTTTATTACAATGATCGGATTAAATTAGTCCCTCTATTAATAAAAAGTATCAATCTAGTCCTCTTACTAGTAATATATAAAATTATATAATCTTCAATTTAGTCCTTCTATCACAGTGATCGGGTTAAATTTGATACTTCTATCAATTCACACTCTCATGACTTAATTTGAACAGAGAAAAAATATTGTTTATTTTTAATAAGTGTAACTTTTTACTTGGGTTTTTATTCATATTTCTCGTTCCAAATTTAAATTTATGTGAATTCTTCTTTATTTTTATAAATATTTTAAAACTTATTTGTTAATTATTTTTTATAAATATTTTTTCTATCCATTTGTTGATTTTGTTTATAAATAGTTTTTTTACGTAAACCATTTCATTTTATATATACTACAAGTGTAAAAAAGTTTACACAAGCATCAAGCATGCCTATTTTCAAGCCTAAATCTAAAATTTAAATTTTTAACCTTAAAACCTTAAAAATCTAACCACAAACCCTAATCACTAAATTTTAATCATGAATCCTAAATTCTAAACCATACAACCTAAACCTCTAGCCTCTAAATCCTATATTAGAATTCTAAATCCCTAAATAACTCCGCTTGTAGAAATTTTATTTTCCACCACCATCGTATAAGATAATAATCCTTATAATAATGTATTTAGTTTTTTAATGTATTTCCTTTTACTAAATTAGTCACTGGACTATAACAACAAAAACAATGAGAAACATTATTAATAATATAGTTAATTAAGTCAAAACGGATTGAAAATGGAATGAAATTTTTGTAAACCTTTTTTAAACCTAAAATGTTATGGAACTCGAAGTTAAAATAATTTGAATATAATATGATTCAAATGTGAAAGGATCCAAACTTAAAATCAGTTGAATTAAATCAATTGAGGTCACAAAATTTTTGGCGTTCACGTTTGAGTTTTTTCACGTGTAAATTTACATATATATATAAAATTTTAGTCCAAATTTTATTCTGATTTAAGTCTAAAATATATTTTAATTATATGTTCAGATTCAAATCATCATTGTATAAATGTGATTGTAATTTGTTGTACTGTACCTTATTGATTCCGATTATATTTAAAAATAGGAAAATTCTACAACGTGCGACGAACACCGATGAACACCACTAATGATGAACATCCATGAATATCATTAAATTAATTAATAAAGATTTAAAACTTTAAGGATCCATCAAATAATTAATAATTACTTTAAAAATTTTAATTAAAATATTATATATATATATATTAAAATTTTATTTTTTAAAAAGGATAAACTATATATTTAGTACCTCACTTATTTCTGTATTTCTATTGAACCCTCATTATTTAAATATTATATTAATTTGACCCTATTCTTTATAAAAATAATTTAACCCTTAACCCTCAACCTAAAACCCTAAACTATTAAACCTTAAACCCTTAAACTCTTAAACCTATACCCTAAACCATATACCATTAAAAATAATTTCACCATCATCGATTCAATTCAATTCAATAAATTGTTGAATTCTCCTAAAAAAATTCAATAATCAACAATTTATTATTTTATAATTCCTCTTTCGAGTAGCGTTAACTGTTGTTCTTACTGTAAAATCAGTATGTGTTTCAGAACTTATTATTGCCTATGAGGCCAAAACCGGCTAACATGGATTGGAGGAGGATCGATATCTGCTAAATTGCTCCTCGATTGGACTTGGGTAGTTGGTTTTTCTGTTTGCCAATGAGAAGATATGGATGTTTTCTGATTCTTCTAATGTATGATTGTAAATAAACATATATCCATGACATCTCTGCATCTGCATGTATTTCTATTATTTTTGGTCATTCATCTTAGAATTTATGTGAAAGTAGAAGTAATATATATCTAGGCAGACAAACCAAAGTCGAATGGTGTCTTGAAAGAAGCATGTTTTGACTTTGTGCTTTTTGCAGATGGATTAATGCTTGCAGTCTTTTGCTGTTTTACAAAGAACAAGATAGAAGAGAAAAAGAAATAATAATTAAGCGGGGATTCGGATCTCTCTGGTTTTACTATGTAAAAGTGAGAGTACTTTCAACGAGGGGGGTCTGAATCCTTGAAATACAACATATACTTGGTCTAGATTATCGGATATAAACCATTGTCAATTATTGAATTTTTTTTAGGAGAATTCAACAATTTATTGAATTGAATTAAATCGATGATGGTGAAATTATTTTTAATGGTATATAGTTTAAGGTATAGGTTTAATAGTTTAAAGGTTTAAGGTTTAATAATTTAGGGTTTTAGGTTGATGGTTAAGGGTTAAATTATTTTTATAAAGAATAGGGTCAAATTAATATAATATTTAAATAATGAGGGTTCAATAGAAATACGAAAGTAAGTGAGGTACTAAATATATAGTTTATCCTTATTAAAAAATAAAATTTTAATATATATAAAAAATAATTTAATTAAATTTTTTAAAGTAATTATTAATTATTTGATGGATCCTTAAAGTTTTAAATCTTTATTAATTAATTTAATGGTGTTCATTGGTGTTCATCATTAGTAGTGTTCATCGGTGTTCGTCGCACGTGGTAGACGCATCCTTAAAAATATGTATTTTAATTACAAATGTGATTGTAATTGTAAATGAGGAAAATCATAATTATAATAAAACCCTAGCTTTTAATCTTAAAACCATAATTCTAATTACTCGGACTTTAGTAAGGATACTCTCGTAGATTTACGCATCCAAAATGGGCACTTAGGTAATTTCAACTCTCTCTGGAATTAGGGTTTCTCCCTTCATTTTCCCTATTTATAATCCACTTGCTCGTTGTCTTAGTTCATCAGCCAATTCTCTCCGCCGTCCGCCGCTCGCCGCTCTCTGCCCGCCGCCCCACGCCCGCCGCTTGTTTATTTCAGCTCCTCGTCTTTTTTTCCTTGATATGTTCCTGTGAATTTTGCATTAGAACTTAAATAGAAAAGCTGAGTAGAAAGGCAATAAATTAGAGTCACTGTTGCGCTTCCATTTGAATAGCGACTTCAGCGCTGTACGTTGCCGATATGAATTGTTTTGGGGCTAAGATTCTGGCATTTTGATGTTATTGTAATTTTTCTGCATTCAGATGCCCCTACAATGCTTTTAATTGAAAGATTTATGGTTTTAAAAGAGATGGAAGTGATGATTATTTCCCCAGATGATCGAAGCTGAACAATCTGTGCAATATTTGAATTCTCATTTTCATGAGAATTCCAAGCCAGAAATCTGATCCATCTCCAATTTTCTCTCTTAATTATATATATATTTTTTTTTCTTAGAAGAAGTGTGTTATGAATTTTATTTGCTTATATGGAAGTGATGATTATTTCCCCAGATGATCGAATCTGAACATACTGTGCGATATTTGAATTCTCATTTTCATGAGAATTCCATGCCAGAAATCTGATCCATTTATCTTATTTTTTATTCTATTGAAAATTGAAATCATTGATTGGCATCAATTGTGTTTGATTTTTTCCGATTATAGTTTTTTCTTCATCTTGGTGTTGGTGGAAGTGATGATTATTTCCCCAGATGATCGAAGTTGAACAATCTGTGTGAATTATAAATCTCCAATTTGTTGGAGATTCTAAGCCAAAACTCTGATCCATCTTTAATTATTTTGTTTTGATTTAAATTATTTTTAAAATATTTGTGTTATGAATTTTGTTTGGTAAGCTGGATGTGATAATTATTTCCCCAGATGATCGAAGCTGAATATACTGTGCGATATTTGAATTCTCATGTTCTTGAGAATTTTAAGCCAGAAATCTGATCCTATTTATATCTGGTTTTAATTTTTTTAAATAAATTATCTAAATTATCGCTAAACTTTATTTTTAAATCTATTTTATTCACTAATATTTTAAAATATTTAAATACTTACTGAAGTTTAGATATGGAATGTTTTTGTTACCGTATTATTAACATTTTTACTTTGTCAATTTATTAGTGAATAACTTTTCTTTTTCCATGATTTGAACATTGGAAAGTTTAGTGGTCACTAAAAAAGTAATATCTGAGAAATTAGCTTCATTTGATCTTGAAGTTGAAGTTTGACAAGAGAGAAATTAAAAGATTTTTGTTCAATTTGTAGTCTTTGGAGCGTTTTTTTTTGACAAAAATAGAACTTGGATTTGTATTCATGCTTAAAATAAAATGATTAGGGAAAATTTGTATTTTGCCTAAATTTTAGTGATTAAAAACTTTTAGTAAATAAACGTTCATGTTTTGAGAATAATTTAGGTTTAATGGATAAAATAGCCCCTAAAGTTTACCACTTTTCTCAACTTAGTTACTTAACGTTTCATTTGGGACGTTAAGCCCCTTAATGTTTTTAACGTTACCTATTTTGCCTGAAATCGTTATTTTTGCCGTTACAAAAAAGTTTTCAATTGTTAAAAAAAAGTTTTCAACTATAATCGTTATTTTTGCCGGCTTATCTCTTGTTAAAGGAGAAGAGTTTGTTATTGAGACCTTTTTCGAGGTTACTTCTGTTTTGTTTGCTCTGATACCAACAAATGTAACCACTTCGTCCTGGTCTGGCCGGATGACCGGTCCGAGTAGGTCACACGGGGAAAACCGAGTGAAAACCCCTAAGAATTTCCCTCTCGGTTAGCAACCCTATTTTTTTTTCTTATTTGAAATCTTGTCTAGATGAGTAATTAACCCTAAGTGATCATACAGCGGAATAACATATGCGAAACAAATCAAACGAACTCAAACAATCATGTTACGGCCAAATTTTAAACTTTACTGCAGGTGGTATCGATACACCTCGTGATTTTATTAAAAGGGTAAATGTCATGTCAAGTCTCCTATGTTTATTTTTATATTCAATTTAGTCACTGAAAATTTATTTTTACTTAAAATTGACCCCTATTTGTTTTTATTTTTTTTTAATTTAGCTCAATATTTGTTATTAATAATAATATTGTTTTATTTAAATGTTACTGTTTAATAAAAAATAAATTAAATATTTTAATATTAAATTAGTATTTTTTGATAAACTAATCCTTACTTAATATTATATTATTTTTTACAATTCCAAAATAAATTAGATTTATATTTTAGACTCATTAAAATAAATTAAATGTTAATCTTAAATAGTTTCCAATTACGTCCCAAAATAAATTAATTTTATAATTAAGTCTCATTCTAAATTAATAATTTGATATTAATTTAATATTAAATTAGTCTCTTAATTTATCTATTTTAACATTAAACAATTTTTTATATAAATTATATTTTACTAACTTAAGTTTAAAATATTTTTAATAAAGATAAATTGCATTGATCATAATATTTGTGTTTTTTTCTTTTCAAAATTTACCCATTGAGATGCTTGGGCTGGCACTTTTGTGGGTGTTGTTGGGGAGTTAACCTCTCCAAGAACTGATTGCCCTGGTATTTTATTTTATTACAAAAAAACTCTAAAATCATGTTATAAGACCAAGCATAAAGTTGTTTCCTTTGAGTTGCAGAGACATTGCCAGATGTGGTACCTTTGAGGACAACTGAAGCAAAAGAAGATGCCGGTCTCTCGGAGTTTCAGAGTTAGATAGTTCAGCTGGCAGCTGTTCTTAACGGCGACTATTTCTTGAGCAGTTTTTCCAACGAGATGAGCAAGAAAATGACGATGAAATAAGCTCTCGAGTACACGAGGGGAGCTGTTTCCCGATTTATAAGAGCAAGCAAAGCGGCCGTCAAGTTGGGAGCGGATGAATGCGCCATTTAAATAAAACAATATTACTATTAATAACAAATATTGGGCTAAATTAAAAAAATAGAAACAAATAGGGGTTAATTTTAAGTAAAAATAGATTTTTTAGTGACTAAATTAAATAAAAAAATAAACATAGGAGACTTGACATGACATTTACCCTTTTAATAAAATCAGGCGGGTTACTCTATCAAAGAGGAGTTGACGTGGCGCGATCTTATTGGTTGAATTTTTCTTTAACGGTTGAATTTTTTTTTGTAACGGTAAAAGTAACGGTTTTGGGCAAAATAGGTAACGGTGAAAACGTTAGGGGGCTTAACGTCCCAAATGAAACGTTAAGTACCAAATTGAGAAAAGTGGTAAACTTTATGGGCTATTCTGTGCATTAAGCCAATAATTTACTCAAATAATCGAGCATCTTGTATCCCCCACTGTTTCTATTGTCTGGGGCAGATCCGAAAAAATTAAGTGTGGGCACACGTATTAAACATTAATAACATAATTTTTGTGTGTATGTGGGTAGGAATAGAATTTTAGGTGGGCACACGTGACATGATAAATGAATAATAAGTGGGTTTTGCTATATATTAAATTTTTATCATTAATTGTTATTTTACTTTTCAGTGGTATTTATTAGAATGTATTTAATTATATTGTTAAATTATTAAATATCGTTGATTTAAGGTGTTTATGATTTATATTTTTAGAGTTTAGTGTTTTAGGGTTGTTGTATTTTAGGTTTAGGGTTATTGTTTAGGGTTTAGGGGTTATTGTTTAGGGTTTAGGGGTTATTGTTTTTAGTGTTTTAGGTTTAAAGTTTTAGGTTAGTATTTAGGGTTTAAGATTATTGTGTAGCGTTAGGGTTTATGACTCATTGTTTTAGGGTTTATAGTTCATTATTAAGGTTTAGGGTTTAATATTTTATTAAACACCATAAATTAATGATATTTAATTTTTTAAGAATGTAATTGATTATATTTTATTAGATTATATTGAAAAGTAAAATATGATGGGATTTTAGTAGTTTTTATACACAGCCCTAAAGGTTGTTGTACTTGTAACACCTTGAAATCTCTGCATTTAAAAAAATGGAATTGAGTGAATGATGAAATGAGATAAAATAAATAAATGATGATGTTGGTGAGGTTTTGTAGCTTGGGTGACTCGAACCCATGCCCCCTGGCATGCTAGGATTTTGTCTTAGCCATGTGAGCTAAGACTATTATTAGTTTAAGTCTACCCTAGTTTACTAGTACTTTTTATTTGGTGGCTACATTGAAATTTATTTAGATCCGACTCCTCACCTACCATTTGGAATACCATTCTAATGGCATCGAAGTAAATAATTTCAGGAACCTCTCAAGTTTTCCCCAACCCTAGTTCCAGCCACCCCTCAGATCTCCGTCACCGTCGTGCCGTATCGTGCACCGCCGCCACCGACGTGTTCGCCGTCGTGCAGCGAACCTAGGGCCACCAACCACTCGCGGTGAGATGTCGTCGTTCACCGTGGAAGACTAGTTGAAGGTTCGTACAAAGCCTTGGATCGTCGCCTCTGTTTTTCACCGATTCCAGCCACCTCGGTCGTCCTACCGCCGCGCCGCCACCGTCGACGGACTCCTCACATCACGACCAGTAAAATCCAGTCAACTGATCGTCTGTTCGACGAGAATATATCATGGCATTATGTTTGACATTAGTTTTCGGAGTTCTCTCGGTGTTGCTTTTGGAGTACGGTGTTGTATAAGTAGTGTGCATGTATGTCATGTATTGTTTTATGATACTGTTTGTAAAACACTTTCTGAAAATTTTGTTATGTGTTTAAATAACTTCTCGAAGTGGTATTTTAAACAGAAATTGATTTTTACAGTTTAATATGTAACACCCGGGTTTGGAGGTCGGGTGAAATTAAAATATTAAAATATTATTTTGGGCCTCGTATTTTCAAAACAAATAAATTTATGTTGGATTTATTTTAAATCAAGCCCAAATAGCCATGGATTTCATACTATTGTGAATACTTCATTTCATTAAGGGTAAAAAGGTCTTTGGCTTTTAAATTAAAACAAAACAATTAAAACACTCATTTTATCATCTTCTTCCCCCTTCTTTTCAAAATTTCCACGACAAACTTCCCCTCCTTCTCAAGGTTACTATTCCATCACATCCCTGCTTCATCTTTGAAGGTTTTTGAAAGGTAAATACATTTTTGACTTGTCCTCATCTTTCCCTTCATGTCTATACCTTTAGTTTTCAATAAAACCTAGTATTTTGCATTTTGAAGTGTTGGGGTTTGGAATTAAAAATGTTAACTTTGTTAGCTTTTAGTTGAGCTTTTGATTTGTTGTTGTTAGATAAGTTATTTACTACCCAAATGGTCCAACATATGTGATTTTTACATGGTTTTATAATGATTCACAGATTTGGGTTTAGATGGGGTTTTAGAGGGGTTTAAAGGTGAGTTTTGGGGCTGTTTTGTGTTGGAAATTGAGAGCTGATGGTTGTGTGATGTTTAAGGGTTGTTTTAGAAGCTTCTAGGTGTGTTAAAAGTGTTGGAATCAATGGGTTATGGCTGTGCTTTTGGGCTGCTCGAAAATGTGGGTTTTGGGAGTGTCTTAGCTTGATTTTGATGCTTGGATTGTGTTCCGGATTTGCTACAGTGATTGTGGACTGAAATGTGGTTGTTTTGATTGTGTTGGATTGTTTAGAAGCAAGGAACTTTGTTGGTGAAGCCTCACAATCGAATCCAGAACCGTTGGGAGCTTGATTGGGTTTTTGCTTGTGTTTGGAAAGTCCAGTGAGTGGTTCTTTGGTTTAAATTGGTTTTCAAACGTTGGTTCAAGCATGTGGACCTAGGTCGGGCTTGGTAAATGTGAAACAAATATTTTAATTTTGATATAACTAAAAACCTAAGGACTAAATTGAAAATGTCAAAACGAATTTTAAGTCCTCAAAACATCCCTATATAATTTTAAGACTTTGCCCAAGTTAAAAACAAGCTTTTCAAACATTTTTTTTCTAAGTGTTTCAAGTCAAAATAGTGAATTTTAAGCTCCTGTTTTGAAACGGCCCTCAGGCGTTTCGAAACGTTTTCATCACTGTCGACCATCGTTCCGAAACGTGTATCGAAACACTTTACCTCATTTCGAAACGGTATCATTCGTTTCGAAACTGTTCTTCATATGTGATTTGAAAAAGCTAACGGTTGCAATATTTTTGCTGATTTTTTAAAGATATAAAGGGGTGTTTCGAAACGGATCAAGCCCGTTCCGAAACGACCCTTGACAGTAGCAAATCCGTTTCGAAACGGATTCATATCGTTTCGAAACAGGTCTCAATATTAATTTGAAAATATGACCGTTAAGAGTTTTTAACTAACTTTTTGGAAACCGTTAAGGCGTTACGAAACGGGCTAAGACCGTTCCGAAACGACCCTTGACAGTGGCAAAATCGTTCCGAAACGGCCCTAAGGCGTTTCGAAACGGGCTCTTAAATGCACCCCAACGGCTCTTTCTATTTTGGTCCGTTCCGAAACAGGTACCCCGCGTTTCGAAACGGGTTGGTGCAGACTGCATTTATGGTGGCAAGAGAGGGTTCCAACGGCTCCATTTATGTTCCTAACCACCCAAACGGCTAGAAATCAATAAGAAGGTATAAAAGAGACATCCAAAAGCATCAGCAACAACTATTGATCCAAAAGCAAACATCCAAACATCAAATTCAAGCAATTGTGCAAAAATCCCATTTTGTGTAAAATCCCAATTTGTAATCTTCATTCATACTTTGTCAAATTGGGTTGAGTGCTTGTATTGGGGCTATCATTTGTATTGAGAGATACCTTATTAGCCTACAATTTTCTTTGTTCTCTTGTGTGAGGGTTGAGTTGATTTTTGGGTAGAAAAATCAACCGAAATTGTAAAGAGTTGCCTCCTTGTCCTAGAAAAGGGGAAGAACGATTTAGTGGAATTATTGCAAATCCTTAGTGAAGCTAAGGTAGTGGATGTAGAGTTCATTTGGAACTTGAACCACTCTAAATCTCTTGTCCATCAATTTTTAATTTGCCAATTTCCACCACAAACCTTTAAATTTCCAATTCACCCCCTCTTGGTAAATATCGATCTTTCGATCCACTCAACAATTGGTATCAGAGCTTAACTCTTTGAGGATTAACAACCACAAGAGGAGATCCTTGGAAGAGTGTGATCATCAACATATCAAGAGATAGCTTCAACCTCCGGTTCCGGCATGTACGAGTCACAATCGACCACAAAGCCTCATTTCTTCAATGGTGACAACTATTCTTTTTGGAAGAATAAAATGCGTCTATTCATCAAGTCTAGTGACTATCTTGTGTGGGATGTCATTGAGGATGGGCCATACATTCCATTGAAGCAAGACGGTGAAGGCAAGATGGTGTTGAAGAAGAAAGCCGAAATGAGTGAAGAGGAGAGGAAAAAGATTCAAGTCAATGATAAAGCTCTCCACATGCTATTTTGTGCTTTCGTTCCGGACATCTACTCAAAGGTCTCATCAATTGAAAGTGCCAAGGAAGTGTGGGACACTCTTGAGACCACCTATGAAGGCACCAATGATGTTAAAGAAACTAAGATTGGAATTCTCAATCTTAGTTATGAAAATTTCAAGATGGACCCCGATGAGACGGTGTCAAAGATGTTTGATTGATTCTCCACGATTGTCAATGGTCTAAAGGGCTATGTAGAGATCATACCGGAAGACAAGCTTGTCCGGAAACTACTCTATTCACTTCCCGAGTCTTGGGATGGTAAGAGAACCGCTATCATCGAAGCAAAGAACTTGAAGACTTTGAAGCTTGATGAGCTTGTGGGTTCTCTCCTTACTCATGAGATCATGAAGCAAGGAAGGGAAGATGAGAAAAAGAAAGAAGAGAAAAGAGTAGAGAAGCTTGAAGTTGAGAAAAAGAAGAAGATGGGAATAGCTCTCAAGGCTAAAGCTTCACAACAAGATGAGAGCTCATCTAGTGATGAGGATGGACTTGAAGAATTGGCTATGATAGCCAAACGGTTCTCACGTTTCATGAGGTCCAATCGGGGAAGAAAAATCCAAAGAAAGATGGACTTCAAAGGGAAGAACAAAGAAGAAGGAAAAGATCCCATCATTTGCTATGAGTGCAAACAACCCGGCCACATCCGTTCGGAGTGCCCTCAACTCAAGAAGAAGGGCTTTGAGAAGAAGAAGAGACTCAAAGCCAAGCTTGCTACTTGGAGTGATGAGGAGTCATCGGAGGATGACGAACACGAAGTGGCTAATCTTTGTCTCATGGCACTTGAGGAAGATTCCTCCTTGGTAACCTCTAACTCATCTACTTTAGATTTTTCATATGAAGAGTTAAATGATGCATATGATGAGTTACAAGAGGTATATGATGAATTAGTTGAGAAGTTTAAAGAGTCGGTCATTAAAAACAAGAAAATCATTTTAGAACTAAATGAGAAAAATGACTCACTCACTCAAGCTAATTCTAAATTTGAGAAAAAGATTTTAGGATTAAAATATGAACTTAAATTCTTTCAAGATGAAAATGTTGATCTTAATAATCTTTTATCTCAATGTAATAGTGAACACCAAAAGGTGTTGGGTGAGCTAAATGAGCTCAAAAAGTCTTTAAAAAATGTTGGTAGTGTCAAGCATGAAGTAGGAGAATCCTCTAGAACACACCAACCTAAGAAAAAGACTAATTACTACAAACAAGGTAGCTACCCTAGACATAGTAGAGCTAAAAGAATTAGAAGTGTATGAGTTCCTAAGGAACTTGTAAAATCTAATAATATTATTGCTATGTCATCTTGGATTCCTAAGGGAACCAAGGTTTTGGGAGCTAACACTCATGAACCCAAAATGATTTGGGTACCAAAAACCAAAGTTTGATATCTTTGTTTGTAGGGGGAGCGTTGCTACAAGGCCAAGGCACAAAGTCAAAACTCATGGTACCTTGATAGTGGATGCTCGAGACACATGACCGGAGACAAGAGTCGATTCATGGATCTAAAGCCAAAAAGTGGAGGAGTAGTAACATTTGGTGACAACTCCAAAGGCCACATTAAAGGTATTGGCTCCATAGGTAATCACTCTACCATTCTTATTGAAAATGTCTTATATGTCGATGGTCTTAAACACAATTTATTGAGCATAAGTCAATTGTGTGATAAATGATTTAATGTTTTATTTGATAAAAATGGATGCAAAATTGTAGACATTAAATCTAATAATATTATGCTCATAGGTCATCGCATAGGAAACATATACATGGTGCATTTAGATGACATACATACATCTCATGCATGCTTAGTTGCTCAAAATGAAAATGATGCATGGTTGTGGCATAGGAAGCTAGGACATGCTAGCATAAGTGTTTTAGAAAAACTAGTCTCTCTAAATCTAGTTAGAGGTTTACCCAAAATAAAGTTCTCAAATGATAAAATTTGTGATGCATGCTCAAAGGGTAAACAACATAGGTCTTCCTTTAAATCCATTAATGATGTTTCTACTAGTGGATGCTTACAATTAATTCACATGGACTTATTTGGGCCAATTAGGACTATGAGCTTGGGTGGTAAGTCTTATGCTTTTGTGCTAGTTGATGATTTTTCTAGATTTACTTGGGTTCTCTTTTTAAGTACTAAAGATGAGGCTTTGGAAAAATTCATCACATTTTCAAAACTAACCCAAAATGATCTTGAACTTAGAATTTCACATATTAGAAGTGATCATGGAACCGAGTTTCAAAATTTAGGGTTTGAAGAATTTTTAAATGAAAATGGTATTAGCCATAATTTTCGGCTCCTCGAACTCCTCAACAAAATGAGGTAGTTGAGAGGAAAAATAGAACTTTACAAGAAATGGCTAGAACTATGCTTTGTGAAAACAATTTACCTAAATATTTTTGGGCGGAAGCCACAAACACCGCTTGTTATATTGTAAATCGAGTAATGATTATGCCAATTTTAAAGAAAACACCTTATGAGATTTTAAAATCCAAAAAGCCTAACATTAGCTATTTTCACCCTTTTGGGTGCAAGTGTTTTGTTTTGAATAATGGAAAAGACAACTTAGGTAAATTTGATGCAAAAAGTGATGAAGCCATTTTTATAGGTTACTCTTTAACCTCTAAAGCCTATCGAGTATTTAACAAAAGAACTTTAGTAGTAGAAGAATCTATTCATGTTGTATTCGATGATAACCTCCTTCCTAGGAAGGTTTCTTGTGATGATGATGATGTAGGAATCATAAATGCCTTTGATGGAGGTCAAACTTCAAAGGAGGATGAGATTCCAACAAAGGAAGAGGACTCACAAGATCCACCTCTTGAAGCCTTGAAGGACTTGGCCATTGAGGAAAAGGAAGTGAGCTACCTAAGGGAGTTGAACTATGTCAAAGATGGTGAAATCTTGGGTGATCCATCCAAGGGGGTAACCACTCGTTCTTCTCTTAGATTAATGAACCATGTTGCATTTATCTCATGCATAGAGCCTAAAAATATAAAAGAAGCATTGAAAGATGACTTTTGGATTATGGCTATGCAAGAAGAGTTAAATTAATTTGAGAGAAGTAATGTATGGACATTAGTTGATAGGCCTAGTAATCAATCTACAATAGGAACTAAATGGGTCTTTAGGAACAAACTAGATGAGAGTGGTAACATTGTGAGAAATAAAGCTAGACTTGTAGTACAAGGTTACACTCAAGAAGAGGGAATAGATTTTGATGAAACCTATGCACCCGTAGCTAGAATGGAAGCCATTAGGATGTTGCTTGCATATGCATGTTATCATAATTTCAAGCTTTTTCAAATGGATGTTAAAAGCGCATTTTTAAATGGTTTTATAAATGAAGAAGTGTATGTGGAACAACCACCGGGTTTTGAAGATTCAAAATTTCCAAATCATGTTTTCAAACTTACCAAAGCTCTTTATGGTTTAAAACAAGCTCCCAGAGCTTGGTATGAAAGGCTTTCAAATTTCTTGATTGAAAAAGGATTTGAAAAAGGTAAGGTGGACACTACACTTTTCATAAAAATGTATAAAAATGACATCTTAGTAGTTCAAATTTATGTTGATGATATTATTTTTGGTTCTACTAATGAATGTCATTGTCAAGAGTTTGCTAAGTTAATGCAAGGTGAATTTGAGATGAGCATGATGGGGGAGCTCTCATTCTTTTTGGGACTCCAAATCAAGCAAAAGAAGGATGGCACCTTCATCAACCAAGCAAAATATATAAAGGATATGCTCAAAAAGTTTGGCTTGGAGAATGCAAAGCCTCAAGTCACTCCTATGAGCTCATCTACAAAGCTTGACAAAGATGAAAGAGGTAAGTGTGTTGACTCTAAGCTTTATCGTTCCATGATTGGATCTTATCTTTACCTTACCGCAAGTAGACCAGATATCTTGTTTAGTGTTTGCTTGTGTGTTAGGTTTCAAGCTAGTCCTAGAGAGTCTCACCTTATAGCCGTTAAGAGAATCTTTAGATACCTTAGAGACACTCCTTGTTTAGGTCTTTGGTATCCTAGAGACTCTACCTTCAACATTCATGCTTACTCGGATGCGGATTATGGGGGTTGTAAAATCGATAGGAAAAGTACTTCGGGAACTTGTCAATTCTTAGGTAGTATGCTCATATCTTGGTTCTCTAAGAAACAAAATAGTGTAGCCTTACCTACCACCGAAGCCGAGTACATATCCTTAGGTAGTTGTTGTGCTCAAGTCCTTTGGATGAAGCAACAACTCTTAGATTATGGAATTAAAGTTGAAACCATACCCCTAAAATGTGACAACACTAGTGCAATATGTTTAACTAAAAATCCCATCCAACACTCTAGAACCAAACATATAAAAATAAGACATCATTTCATTAGAGATCATGTCCTTAAGAAAGATGTGGTTATAGAGTATGTAGACACCTTGAACCAATTAGCGGACATTTTTACAAAACCCTTAGACAAAGAGCGTTTTTGGTCCCTTAGGAGAGAGTTAGGTCTAGCTAGCCTATCTTGACCTTTTAGGACCTCTTTTGTGCTTAAATATGCTTGATTTTGTGAAATGCCATGTTGATGTGTTTAAACTCCTAATTTCATCCATGCTTATAGTTAGGGGGAGTATGTTTATGCTTAAATATGTTTTGCCTGCTCTTTCATGACATTTATGCATGTTAGGCCTCTTAAAACTTCATTTTTCTGCACTTTTAGAGCCTCATCTGCACTTCCAGGCCCAGGTGTATCGAAACGGGTGACCCAGTTTCGATACGGATACCTTAAATCCAGCTCTGAGAGAAGGGCGTTTCGAAACGCCTCCAATGCGTTCCGAAACGTTTTTGCTACTGCCAAGGGGTGTATCGAAACACGTTTCGATACGGGTCAAAGGGGTTTCGATACAGTTAACACCGTATCGAAACGGTCAGCCTATGATCTTAAAATGGTCAAAACCCTAGCCGCCCCGTTCCGAAACGGTCTTGACCGTTCCGAAATGGCATCGCGTATTGCTTTATTTAGGGCTTTTAATGATACAAATCACTTTTCATCAAAACTCTTAAAACCCTAAACCGCCTCCCTCTCTATAAATACCCTCTCAAACTCATCGTTTTTCACAAAATTGTGAGGGGTTTTACTCTAAATCTCAAGTCTAAGCAAGTTTCATCAACATTGTACAAGGATTTTAATCAAATCATCCAAAATCCCAAACTAAGGTAATTTTTCCCTTTTTCCTTTTTCTTTCAATTTATGTTCGAATCTTAGGTTAGAAAATTTTATTTTTGTATAAATTATATGTTTTTGGTTGTGGGTTTTCAATATCTTGTAAAAAATTTTCCAAATCTCAAATTTTTTGATTCGAATATAAAATTTTTCAGTCGTATTTTTTTAAACTGTTTATTATTTTAATTTTGTTTTCAAAAACCTAAGTGGGATTTATTATTGGATTGATTTTAAATATCAATGCATACACTGAATTTTAAAACACTTGCTTAATGTTTTTAGATGGCGGATCAAGCTAACAAGAAGCGCAAAGCCGTTCAATCCGGTGATTCGAGCATTCGTCCGAATCTCACTATGCTTTTTCAGAAATCCCTTAAAACTCCGGACGCGCGTGCTCGCTTCTCTTTTGTTAAGGATTTCGCGGTTCGTAAAGAACGTGTCATTGATCTTGAGTTCCTCAATTCCGAGCGATTCCTTTTCCGTTATCTCCATCGTTTGGATGAATGGAATCTTCTCTTTTTCTTGAGCATTTCGGATGTTCGCTACAAAAACATGGTACTCCTCTTTTACTCTAATGCTCGTTTTCTTTATGATGAGACCAAAACCGAGATTATAGGAATTGAGTCATCCTTATTAGGCAAAAAGTTTGTTGTTAATGTTGCTTTTTTGGAGTCTGCTCTTAAACTTAAGGATGAGGATCTTGAGGATGAACGCCACTTTGGCACTTTCACCGGTAAGGCACTTAATTTGGATGTGCATGATCGTGTTCTTCACTTGATGGTTTCTTGGTTCATTCGATCTTCCGGAGGTAAATACTCTCACATCCGTCAAACTGATCATTTTTGGCTAGAGTGTTTCCGTAAGGGTGAGCGCCCAAATGTGCCTAAGATAATTTTTGCAGAGATAGTCAATAATATCAAGCTTATTGACACAAATGAGTTGAAGTCTTTTACATATGACATAGTCTTGAGCGCCTTATTTCATGATCTTGGCATTGATTGTACCTACGACTCTCCGGACCCTCGCAAGACCAAGATTGGTGAGTCATCCCTTCGCAAGTCCGGGTTCACATATGTGAATGGTGTTTGGGAAAGAGTTGATAGAGAAGCGGTTCCTCCTTCCGTTGCTCCTCCACCGCAAGTTCAAGTTACAAACAATGAAGCCCTCACGGCTCTTATTACCGAGGGGTTCAATGCTTTGGACACTAGCATTGCTTCGGGTTTTTCGGCCATGGACAATCGTTTGAAGAATGTCGAGGATCGCCTTCTTACTCTTGAGACTTCTCATTCCAACTTGGACCTATCCTTCTCTACGCTCTATGGGCAATGGACGAAGTTTCACCGTTCTCAAGCCAAGAGCGATGGTGATACTTCGGATGATGATGACGAGGCCTAGGATCTTCATACCATACCATATCATATTATCTATGCATTTTAGGATTAAGATTGCATCTTTATGTTTTCTCATGTTTTAGGAACCTATGCTATTGGCTTTTTATTTGGGATTTTATGTTGAACTTAATGTTTGATTTATGTTTTGGATATTTTGATTATGAATTAATATTGTGGTTGCTTATTATTGCTTATTGGTACTAATCCTTTATCTTCTCTATGAGCTTTCATTGTTCTTTTTTATCTAACAAAAAAGGGGAGAAGAAATTTAAGAGCCACACTAAAATTTGTTTTAAGGGTTTACAACTTGGATTTCAAATTAAAAATTTCTTTAAACTTTAAAAACATATCTTAAATTAAGGGGGAGTTAGAATATTTTTCAAAACTTTCAAAATTCTCAAAAATTCTAACTTTGGTTTTGTTATATCAAAAAGGGGGAGATTGTGAAACAAATATTTTAATTTTGATATAACTAAAAACCTAAGGACTAAATTGAAAATGTCAAAACGAATTTTAAGTCCTCAAAACATCCTTATATAATTTTAAGACTTTGCCCAAGTTAAAAACAAGCTTTTCAAACATTTTTTCTAAGTGTTTCAAGTCAAAACAATGAATTTTAAGCTCCTGTTTCGAAACGGCCCTCAGGCGTTTCGAAACGTTTTCATCACTGTCGACCACCGTTCCGAAACGTGTATCGAAACACTTTACCTCGTTTCGAAACGGTATCATTCGTTTCGAAACTGTTCTTCATATGTGATTTGAAAAAGCTAACGGTTGCAATATTTTTGCTGATTTTTTAAAGATATAAAGGGGTGTTTCGAAACGGATCAAGCCCGTTCAGAAACGACCCTTGACAGTAGCAAATCCGTTTCGAAACGGATTCATATCGTTTCGAAACAGGTCTCAATATTAATTTGAAAATATGACCGTTAAGAGTTTTTAACTAACTTTTTGGAAACCGTTAAGGCGTTTCGAAACGGGCTAAGACCGTTTCGAAACGACCCTTGACAGTGGAAAAATCGTTCCGAAACGGCCCTAAGGCGTTTCGAAACGGGCTCTTAAATGCACCCCAACGGCTCTTTTCAAACAATTTTGGTCCGTTCCGAAACAGGTACCCCGCGTTTCGAAACGGGTTGGTGCAGACTGCATTTATGGTGGCAAGAGAGGGTTCCAACGGCTCCATTTATGTTCCCAACCACCCAAACGGCTAGAAATCAATGAGAAGGTATAAAAGAGACATCCAAAAGCATCAGCAACAACTATTGATCCAAAAGCAAACATCCAAACATCAAATTCAAGCAATTGTGCAAAAATCCCATTTTGTGTAAAATCCCAATTTGTAATCTTCATTCATACTTTGTCAAATTGGGTTGAGTGCTTGCATTGGGGCTATCATTTGTATTGAGAGATACCTTATTAGCCTACAATTTTCTTTGTTCTCTTGTGTGAGGGTTGAGTTGATTTTTGGGTAGAAAAATCAACCGAAATTGTAAAGGGTTGCCTCCTTGTCCTAGAAAAGGGGAAGAACGATTTAGTGGAATTGTTGCAAATCCTTAGTGAAGCTAAGGTAGTGGATGTAGAGTTCATTTGGATCTTGAACCACTCTAAATCTCTTGTCCATCAATTTTTAATTTGCCAATTTCCACCACAAACCTTTAAATTTCCAATTCACCCCCCTCTTGGTAAATATCGATCTTTCGATCCACTCAATAGTAAACCCACCTAGAGTTGAGATTAGATTGGTAGTCTAATCTCAAGCTTTAGCTAGAGACCTTTGGTTGAACTTTGAATGTTGAGTTTATGCCTCACATGTTATTTGTGATTAAATGTTGCTATACACATTGTGGTTATGTGTGTTATTAAGGCATGGTGATTTGTTGATGCATTGTGATATGCATGTGGTTGATGTAATGTGTGTACATGATTGTAAATCATGGTGGCTACGTGCTAGGCACGGGAAATGGTAAGAAATTTGTGTTATGAAAGATTGTAAAATGAGTTAGTATTGGCACTAGTATGCTTGGGTACAAATGATCGATCATTAGAATGTTTAGTGTGCACACGAGAGTCGAAATGCGCGCGTGGTCTTGGTGATGGTAGTCATCAAGATGGAGTACGGGTACGTCCGGAAATCTTCCTTTATATGTTAGTCGGTGATGAGTAGAATCCCATCGACGGGGCGTGAGGATGAGTGTAATCCCTTCTGCGTGAAATGATGATGAGTGTAATCCCACCGTAAGGTAATGGTTGAGTTTTTGGATGTGAGTTCCAACGGTTGTTATCCGTGTATTCGGGTCAAAGCTAGGTGCCAATACGTTTGTTAAATGTGTTTCCATATGGTTGTGTTTATGGACATGTTGAGCACGACATGATATTTGATATCAAGTCCATGCATCATATATATATATATTTGACTTTTGTGGCTTCGAAGGTAAGAAAACATGAATTCTTCCTTGGTTTGTTGCTCGTGCTTGGACCCTTTATTGTCGAGGTTTGTTTTATGAGCTTACCCTCACTAAGCTTTACGCTTACGCTCTCTTTTGTTCGAAAATGCAAATCCTTAGTTCGTGGGTTGCTTGTGCAAGGAGAAGGCCTCCAAGTGTGCTATTTGAGCTTTTGTTATCGTCAAGTATGAACTTTTAAGAAATTGATGTAATAGTTAAGCAATGGGAATTTGTGTTGTTATTTGTGTTAGGGGCTTGTTTAGACTCCTTTGATGTGTTGTTTATATCTTGCTTATGCTTTGTATGTTGGCCTTGTGCCCCTATCATGAATGCTTATGTGTATGTTTGGTTCTAAGGTATGAAACCTTAATCTGCAATGTATGTCTCTTTATGGTGAATGCTTGATCCCTTATGAATGTATGCCCTTATCTTGTATATTAAGTGTTTAAACATGTTTGTAATAGGGTGTATGCCTCTAGAGTTGTGTCTGCATGATGTGTCTTGCTTCTTGAAGTCGTTGGGGTCGTTTGGGATCGTTTAGAGATGTTTAAATCTGGTTTTGGAACTTCACTAGTTGCAGACGTATCGGAACGAGTAAGGTTTTTTCGGAACGGGTGTGGCTCCAGGGATACCCATATCGGAACGCGTTCCGGTACGGTTTGGCTACTATGAACCCCTGTTCTGATACGAGTTTCAGAACGTTTTGGCTACTGTGATCGCCTGTTCCAGAACGTGTTTCGAAACGTCTAGGCGAAGTGGACCCCTGTTCCAAAACGGGGTGGATGCGTTTCGGTACGGGTGGTTGGCTTTTTAAACCGGGGCCCGTGTTTCGAAATGGGCAAGCCAGTTTCGAAACACATGTCTCAAAAGTGGGCTTTTGACATCTCTAAAGGTTCTCAAGTGTTGGGCATTAGGCCCTGTTTGATGTTAGTCTTCTTGTGAGTCTTGTTTTCCGTTGTCGCTTCTCACATAGGCCTAATTGAATCCATCTAGACAAGATAATAAATGAAAAAGTTTTCTCAGGTTGTTAACCGAAGTGGAGCCTCAACGGATTTCACCTCGGTTATCCCCGTGTAACCCACTCGGACCGGTTGATCGCCCAGACCGAGACGAGGGGGTTATATAATAAGTGTTTGAAAAAAATGTTTTTATGTGTATTTTTATTGTGGGTCACTCTTGTAACCCTAATGTGACTTCCTAGTATCTGTTGTAACGTATAGGTGGGTCTAAGGGGTTACAGTTGTGTATAGCAAAGCCCGTAATAAATAAAAAAATATCATATTTGTAGGGTGAATATAAATAAAATTTTAAGGGAGTACACTAAAAATAGTAATTACTAAAGTAAAATAAAATTGCCTACCCTTAATGTTTTTAACATCTGCCATTATTGTCTGTATTTTTACTTGTGTTGCATTTATTATTATTGCCATTGTGGATATTGCGATTGTGGTAGTGAATTATTTCATTGATTTTTTTGATAATTTTGCTGTATATTTTCAAAGCAGAAGAAACTGCTACTATCAACACATTACAAAACTCGGCCTGTGAGTATCAAAACAAAAAACAACCTTAACTACAAAACCATCCAAGATACCATAGCATGCTTAGGAACATGCACCGGAAACCACACAACCATTACCTACAAAACCAAATGATTATAACGTATTTACGTTGAATTATTTCATCGATTTTTGACTTAATGTAAATTTTAAATTTCACCAAACCAAAAAATTGATTTCTAAAATGATATCGTTTTAATGTTTAGATTGCTCTTAGCCACTACCAACAGTCTAATCATGAAAATTGTGTTAAAAATATGCACAATTTTCATGTCTAATGGATACCAACCGAATCAGACATCACTTGATGTATGAAATGTGAATATTTTAATTATTACGAGTTAAAATAAGATTGATGTTCGATTCAAATAGGATTCGGGTAAAATGAATTTGAGTTGCTTTTTGTTCTAATTACTTTTGGTTATGGTGCCTTTGGTTAGTGTGAAAATTGGTTCGGGTCCATATTAGTCCAACTAAAATTCGTGTCGATTTTAGTTATGTTTAGTTTATTTCGAGTTTTAGATCAAGTTTTGATCATCATGTTCAGGTCGGATAAATTGATTTAGGTCTCGGCTCAGTTTATCAGGTCTAGCTACGCCTTCAATATTTTTATAATAAAAAATTTAATAATTTTTTTTTTACCTATATAGACTTTTAATTTTCAATTCATTTAAACTTTGCGTCTCTCATTTTATAATTAATTATACCTTGTCCCTTTTGATCATGATTGCTAGCTTTGCCTATTCCCAGAGATGGATTAAAGGGATACGAAGTTCGTATATGATTTAGATATTTTTTTAAAAAGTTTTACGTACTTTCTATTGAAAATTTAATTTTACCTCCCCTAAAATTTTATAGTTTTTCCCAAACATAAAATTTTATATCCGTCCCTATCTTTGCCCATATTCATGAGGTTATAACCCCTTTATTTTTGAGACATGATGTCCTATTATCAAACGAATTCTAACTATATCCGAAATTAAGCAAATCCCTGTAAAATTGAGAAAACAAAAACCTACTTAAATCATTATGTTTGTACAACATGTTAAAAATAAGTTAAAAAATTCACCTAGATCTATATATTCATATCAGCTTTGTACTTTTTTTACTGATTCATTTAATAAAAAGATTATCTTCACTCTTTACATGGTATCAGATGAATTCTTTTCAAGATTCGCTTCCTCTTTAATCCTTTCAAGAATCGTTTCATAATTTTTGATTCTTTTCAACTACTTTCATCTTTGTTCTTTTGATCAATTTTTCCAATCGTTTCTTCATTCTCTTCTTCTTCTTTAGTTTCAATATGGGGGATTTTGGTCTTAATGATCAATTTAATAATGGAGCTAATCCCTATTACTTACATCAATCCAGTAGTCCTATGATTACTTTAGTTACTCAGCCACTTTGCAATGGTAACTACAATAGTTGGAGACGGTATATGCTTATGGTATTGTCAGTCAAGAATAAAAGGAACAATGAGATAAAAGAGAAAAAATTTGTATTATTGCGAATATTGACATGAGTATAGAATGCATTGATCAAATATCTATTTTTAGGCATAAAAAGTACATAATATATTAAACTCTAATTAATGAAGATAATATAAAGTAAATCAAATCTCTTAGATAAAGTTTTTATCATGATATACATCCACATAAATATATATTTATAACAAAATGTTATTAATAACATAGTTAATTAAGTCAAAACAGATTGAAAAATGAAATGAAATGAAATTTTTGTAAACCTAAAATGTTATGGAACTCGAAGTTAAAATAATTTGAATATAATATGATTCAAATGTGAAAGGATCCAAACTTAAAATCAGTTGAATTAAATCAATTGAGGTCACAAAATTTTTGGCGTTCGCGTTCAAGTCATCATTGTATAAATGTAATTGTAATTTGTTGTACTGTACCTTATTGATTCTGATTATATTTAAAAATATGTATTTTTTTTTTGAAAATCCTATTCTACTTCTACCTAGAGGGGAGGGGAGAAATCTAGGTGAAGGCAATGCTCCTGAGGGGTCTTGAACCCGAGACCTAAGGAGAAGGGAGTGGATCAGGTGAGCGTGCTCTGACCACCGGGCCATCATCGCATGCTCTAAAAATATGTATTAATATGTATTTTAATTACAAATGTGATTGTGATTGTAATTGTAAATGAGGAAAATCATAATTATAATAAACCCTAGCTTTTAATCTTAAAACCATAATTCTAATTACTCGGAATTTAGTAAGGATACTCTCGTAGATTTACGCATCCAAAATGGGCACTTAGGTAATTTCAACTCTCTCTGAAACGCCAAATTAGGGTTTCTCCCTTCATTTTCCCTATTTATAATCCACTTTCTCGTTGTCTTGGTTCATCAGCCAATTCTCTCCGCCGTCCGCCGCTCGCCGCTCGCCGCTCGCCGCTCTCTTCCCGCCGCTCGCCGCTCTCTTCCCGCCGCTCGCCGCTCTCTTCCCGCCGCCCGCCTCTTGTTTATTTTAGCTCCTCGTCTTTTTTTTCCTTGATATGTTCCTGTGAATTTTGCATTAGAACTTAAATAGAAAAGCTGAGTAGAAAGGCAATAAATTAGAGTCACTGTTGCGCTTCCATTTGAATAGCGACTTCAGCGCTGTACGTTGCCGATATGAACTGTTTTGGGGTTGAGATTCTGGCATTTTGATGTTATTGTAATTTTTCTGCATTCAGATGCCCCTACAATGCTTTTAATTGAAAGATTTATTGGTTTAGAAGAGATGGAAGTGATGATTATTTCCCCAGATGATCGAAGCTGAACAATCTGTGCGATATTTGAATTCTCATTTTCATGAGAATTCCAAGCCAGAAATCTGATCCATCTTCAATTTTCTCTCTTAATTATATATATATATATATATATATATATATATATTTTTCTTAGAAGAAGTGTGTTATGAATTTTATTTGTTTATATGGAAGTGATGATTATTTCCCCAGATGATCGAATCTGAACATACTGTGCGATATTTGAATTCTCATTTTCATGAGAATTCCAAGCCAGAAATCTGATCCATTTATCTTATTTTTTATTCTATTGAAAATTGAAATCATTGATTGGCATCAATTGTGTTTAATTTTTTCCCATTAAAGTTTTTTCTTCATCTTGATGTTGGTGGAAGTGATGATTATTTCTCCAGATAATCGAAGCTGAACAAACTGTGCGAATTATAAATCTCCAATTCGTTGGAGATTCCAAGCCAAAACTCTGATCCATCTTTAATTATTTTGTTTTGATTTAAATTATTTTTAAAATATTTGTGTTAGATTTTTCTTTGGTAAGCTGGTTGTGATGATTATTTCCCCAGATGATCGAAGCTGAATATACTGTGCGATATTTGAATTCTCATGTTCTTGAGAACTTTAAGCCAGAAATCTGATCCTATTTATATCTGGTTTTAATTTTTTTAAATAAATTATCTAAATTATTGCTAAACTTTATTTTTAAATCTATTTTATTCACTAAAATTTTAAAATAAATTATCTAAATTATTGCTAAACTTTATTTTTAAATCTATTTTATTCACTAAAATTTTAAAATATTTAAATACTTACTGAAGTTTATATATGGAATGTTTTTGTTAGTGTATTATTAACATTTTTACTTTGTCAATTTATTAGTGAATGACTTTTTTTTTCCAAGATTTGAACATTGGAAAGTTTAGTGGTCACTAAAAAAGTAATATCTGAGAAATTAGCTTCATTTGATCTTGAAGTTTATAGATTTAATTTCTGAAATAAATAAAAAGAGGAGTTATGTTGAGGCAAAATATGAAGAACTTATAAAAAATGAGAAGAAAATGTCGAAGAATTGAGTAAGAGGGTGGAGGAACATATAAGAGAAGTCCACCATGAAGATACGAGGACACTGGGTCATGCAATAGATACAAAACTCGATTCAGGGTGTCCTGCACCAAAGAAGAAGAAGAGTAAAAATGTAAAATGAATAATACAAATGACATCTATTTTCATTATTGTGTTGCGGCTAATATCTATTGATATATCGTAGGTTACAAAAGTCAAAATACCACGTGGAATTGATGACGTCGAGGCTGCGATGTGTGATTATGTATGGAATAGTGGCTTGTATAGAGATGTGAAAAAATAAATACAAAAAAATTGCTTCTATAGAGATGTTATCGTAGATTACGGGCTCGAACACGGCACAGCATGCGACCTTGGCTGCTTAAAACCCGGGGAATGGCTAATAAGTCCGATCATTAATTTGAAAGGCTGGTTATTAGGTTACGAGTCAAGATTTGCTATCTACCATCCGAATTTGTGGTAAGTTACATTTGTACACATTTTGTGTCCAATTTGGTCATAGCTGGTCAATTACTGGAGATTGTTTTTTGAAATGCAGAGCGCGTTCATAAGTGACGGTCAAAATGCGCCGTTTCTTGTAGACTTCTATTCTAGAACGTTGATGGGCCATAATAAACTCACCGATTGTGACATGGTAAGATATTTTTGCGTACATGTTGTTAAGTATTTAAATAATAACAATAAATGTTCTAATATCTTGTGTGACACAATTGTAGATCTTCATGCCAATAAACGATTCAGATACTCATTGGTGTCTCTTAGTGTTGGATATGGTTGATCGTGTAGCATCGTTTCTTGATAGTCTACATAGATCTCCCCGGCACAAGACTAGAGTGGAGCAAACAAAGAAAACAGTATGTGTCGATACATTTTGTAATTTATAATGCATAAATTCTTCGTAATCTAATTGTATTTTTTTTTACGCAGTTGGAATGTTTACAGAAATTTAGTGAGGACGAGGCGTTTTGTGCCCAATTTGGGAAGATTAAGGTCCCACCGAGGGATTTAAAATTCGTGGTCCGTAAGACGAAGGTGCAAACGAACGGACATGATTGCGGAATGTATGTGGTCATGTGGATGGAAGCTATTTCTGAAGGGAGGTCACCGAATGATTTGGTAAGTGGTCGGAAAAGGACTTCATTTTTAAAAAAAAATTGGGACTGACATTGACTCCTAATTTGAATGTAGGTTGTTGGGGATTTTGATCGTCCGAGAGTTTTAAACGATCTCATAAATCACGATTGTAATAGAAGGAGAGCGAAGTTCACAACTGCTTGCCTGGGACGTATGAAAAGATAATTATGTTACCATTCTTTTTCCCACTATGTAAATGATGATATCATACTTAGTTTGTTGTAAATTATGTTAACATATTAGCTTACTCTTATTAAAATATCATACTTATTTTCCTTTAGGAAACAATTGTCGATACTCTTGTAAAAATATCGAAACTTTTATACGAAATATATGTATCCTTAGACTAACAAACCCCTTTAAAATCGATAATTTTTTTCCTTTGTTATTAAATTATCGAAACTTTTTGACACAGACGCACTGCCATAGCTTACTGGAATTAAATTGTCGATACTTTTCTGCCGCAATGAGTAATAATATCGAAACTTTTATACGAAATATATGTATCCTTAGAGTAACAATCCCCGACAAAATCGATACTTTTTTTCCTTCGTTATTAAATTATCGAAACTTTTTGACACAGACGGACTTGCTTAGCTTACTGGAATTAATTTGTCGATACTTTTCTGCCGCAATGAGTAATAATATCGAAACTTTTATACGAAATATATGTATCCTTAGAGTAACAATCCCCGACAAAATCGATACTTTTTTTCCTTCGTTATTAAATTATCGAAACTTTTTGACCCAGACGGACTTGCTTAGCTTACTGGAATTAAATTGTCGATACTTTTCTGTCGCAATGAGTAAAAATATCGAAACTTTTATACGAAATATATGTATCCTTATAATAACAATCCTCGAAAAATTCGATACTTTGTTTCCTTCGTTATTAAATTATCGATACTTATAATCTTAATCGGAAATTTAGGCGGGATTTCTATTTAAAGCAGCACTTAACTTAAATCAAACACCCATTTAGGAATTTATTCGAAACTATTGAAGAGATCTCTTCAACTCCAACGACGACCTGGGTAAAATCAACACCGACGAGGACGATTACTACGATCATATTTACAAGTTAGTAAAAGTGACTGACTTTTCGTACTTTAGGGTTAGGGTTTTGCACGATTATGGTGTAACCGATCATCTTCTGCATATAACAGTTGTAATGGCACCCAAAAAAGGGGCACCCAAACGGAAGAGAGCTTCTGCTTCGAAGACAAAGTCATCTTCGAAATCAAGGTCTGCTAGTCAAGTAAGTTCAAGTTCTTCTGAAGAAAATTTGTCTTTTGAATCGTAAAACTTTAGAAGCACCGATGAGAAACTGACATATGATAGCAATTTCAAAACAAGGAAGATTCGTCCAGAACGTGTTATTGACTTGAACTTCTTCTTCGATGAGAAAAACAAATTTGGGTTTAAAGATACATTTACAGATTGGGGGTGGCTGGAACTGCTTGGTGTAGAACCAAAATATTACCCCAATCTTGTTAGAGTTTTCTATAGTAATGCAAAATTAGACCCGCAGCCTTCTACGGGAAAAATATTAGGATTTACGACTCATGTCATGGGTAAGGACATATATATAGATGCGTCATCTATTGCTGCTGGTATAGGAGTGAAGAATGTAGGAGATTCCGATGAACATGTTTTAGATCCTACCATGAAACGTGTGGATCGGAATACTCCCACTCGCCTTGGTGCGGAGGGCAGATTGTTCCACTTTCTTGTCAGTTGGTTTCTGAGGCCGTCCGGTGAGAAATATTCAGAACTTCGAGATATTGATTACTGGTGGTTGTCTAAATATGAATCAAGAATCGCTCCAAACATAGCAAAACTGATATTGAGACAATGCTACATATAGTGAAGAAGGGTGCTTCCATTACAACCTCACTACCATATGGATGCATAATTTGCCATATATTGAGGAAGGAAGGAGTGCAATTCAATCTTGACTGCCCTCTTCGACTATCCAGGAAGATCGACATGATTACCTTGACAAAAGCGGGATACGATTTTATTGAAAACGTCGGTTGGATAAACAAATGTCTAATTGGGGCAGAACAAGGCAACGACCAAGTGGAGAACGTTGAAGCAGAACAACACGAGCGGATGCAAGAAGTTGAGATCGAAGGGGTCATTACCATGAAGTCAGTGATGGATTACATGGTTCATTTCCGCGAGTAAATGGATGCTCGTTTTGGCGAGATTAATCACCAAATCGGCCAAATGCGAGCAGATATTTTCTCAGTTCGTGCTGACTTCTCCAACTTCCGTAATCAATGGCTTCAAAGCAAATACAAACCCATAGGTAAAATAACCTTTCAATTTACAATTGACATTCGGTTATTTGACTATTGACATGCTTATAACAGAAGTGGACAATCCAGTAGTGCGTGAAGAGGATAATACGGTGCCTGAAGAGGAGAATGATGAAGAGGTACACAGTTCAGATGATGATGACAGTGAAGACCCCAGCAGATATATTATATCTGTAACACAGAACAAAAAACTTGTCATTTTTGATGTCAACGGAGTCCTTGCATATTATACAAAACAAACTCCCAGAGATAATTAAATTTCTGTAAATCTGCTTACGGCTATAAATCCCTAACCATATTACCCTAAATCTAAACCCTAACCCTAAATTCTAAATTCTAAACATGAACCCTAAATTCTAAATGTCTACACCAAAGCCCTTAAACTCTAAATCCTAGTCATAAACCCTATAATTGAGGCGCTTGTGGAAATAAAAAAATTTCAACGCCAGTGTATAGGATAATAATCTATAAATATAATATTTTTAAACTTTAATTACCAAAATAAATTTTAAGAGTAATTTATTCTAATAAAAATCAAGTCATTGATCAAATGCTTATGTACCTTATTAGTCCCCGTTATTTCTATTGTTTGTGCCAGATTCAAAAAATTTAAGTGTATGCACACATATTTAACATTAATATCATAATTTTTGTGTATGTGTGTAGGAATAGAATTTTAGGTGGGCACACATGATAAATGAATAATAAATGGGTTTTGCTCTACACAATTCTAGTTGTAAATAAAAATTATTAGTTTTTTTATCATTAATTGTTATATAATTTTTCAATGGGATTTATTAGAATGTATTTAATTACATTTTTAAAAAATTAAATATTATTAATTTAGGGTGCTTATGTGTTTATAATTTTAATGTTTTATGGTTTATTGTTTTAGGGTTGTATTTTATGGTTTAGAGTTAGTGTTTAGTGTTAATTGTATTCTAATGATAAAAATCTAAATTAATGGTATTTAATATTTTAAGAATATAATTAAATATATTTTAATAAATTCTATTGAAAAGTAAAAATTTAGTAATTTTTATTTCTAACTAGAATTGTGTATAGCAAAACTTATTTATTACTCATTTATCATGTGTGAAATCAATTTTTTGTTTTAACGCAAGCCATGAATTCATTTTAAAATTTTGTGTGCTATTTTCTCCTTTATTTTATATAGCGTGATTTCATGTCCAAATCTTATCTTCTTTTTTGGTTGACATGTTTATAGCAAAATCTAGTAGGTAATTGTTATTGTTTCCGATGCATGTTGAATTATAACGTATGCACGTTGAATTATTTCATCGATTTAAACCAAAAAAATTGATTTATAAAATGATATGGTTTTAATGTTTATATTGCTCTTAGCCACGACCAACAGTCTAATCATGAAAATTGTGTTAAAAATATGCACAATTTTGGAGTTTTTACCAATATATTGTAGTAGATTTTTTTTCTAAATATATTGAACATTACTTTTTATTTTCTAATATATTTTACTTTATATAGTAAAAACAAAGAAAGACTCATTTGAGTCTGACTTTTGAATAGTGTTTTGTATTTTTCGAATAACAAAACAAAAAATCACCCAAGTGAGTTTGACTTTGAACATAGAGAAAAAAAACTTAAAGACTCACCCAGGTGAGGCCGACTTTGAGTAGTGCCCAAAGATTCCTGACGTGCACAGGCATGCATGCATGACAGAATATGGATAGGTTTAGGCTGATGATTTGATTTATGAATGAGATGGGTTTAGGGTGAAAAAGAAGAAGAAGAAATCAATGGTGAAAATATTGTAAGTATATTCGATTTTTTAAAGTTTTATTTTTTTAGTGAGTTTGTTTTGTTTTGTATATTTGATATAATTTAAATTTTATGCATGTAGTTTTATTTAAGTTTGTTCGAATGTTATGCATGTAGATTCAAATTTTTTAAAGTTTATTTTTTGAGTTGAGTCAGTATGTTTATTTTTAAATTTAGAATGTTCATTTTTATTTAGTATGTTCATTTTTTTAGTATGTTCATTTTGAGTTGATTCAGTTTGTTCGAATGTTATGCATGTAGATTTAATATATGTTTTGAACATGCAGAAAATTGAGCAACAACAACACATTTATGACTATTGTCCATTACAATGGACAGATGGTGAAAATTGATGTCGTGATTGTATTTGAATCTGAAAGCAGTACGAAGATGAGATTTGAAAAAGAAGTCACGCTTCGAGAAATAAAAGAGAAAATATCACACAAAATTGGAAAATGGATTCATGGCTTGCGTTACCAGTGGTTGACATGTGAAAATCCAGTTAGATATTGTGCAATCAATATTGAAAATGTTGATGATGTTTAAATAATGATTGCAGAGCATGAATCTATGAGGATTCGATATATCGAGTTGTTTGCCGAGGTGAATGATGTTCCCGAACCATTTAGAAACGTCGTTGGAGAATCTGCTGGAATGAATTACGGTAATGAGCTTAATATGCAAGGAGGTAGTTTTGTCTCATTGTTGGCTAGTGGGACATCGAGTGTATTTCTTCCAGCCGGGCCTTTGACATATGGTTCATCGTACGGGCCGGCTGTTGATCCGACCGTTGATGCTGTTGTGGAAAACCTACATGGTCGGTGGGGAGAATCACTTGACGATTCTAGCGAAGATGAAGATATTGATGATCCCAATTTGTTCCATGATGACGTTGGTGCTGCCCCTGATTTTGGCGTTGGAGAATTTGTTCCGACCGCGGGCAATATTACATTCTATGAACCTTGTGCGATGAGAGCGCCTCAAGTCCCAAATATACCTCGATTAACTTTGAGTCAGCATGGTGAGTTATCGGAAAGGCTTCAATTTGATGAAAAGGACGAAGTTACATCGGTAGTGAAATAGTACAATATCAAGAATCATGTGGACTACGATGTTATAGAATCGAGCCAGAGGACTTTCTATGCCAAGTGTGTGAAGTATGAACCAGAGTGTAAATGGAAGATTCGAGTTTCGAAGCTTAAGAAGTTAGGTCATTGGGAGGTCACAAAGTACAATGGAGATCACACATGTTTACGAACTTCCATCAACAAGGACCACCGAAAATTAGACTTAACTGTGATAAGCCATCACGTGATGAAGTTGGTAGAAGAAAATCCAAGGGTTTTGGTTTCAATGATTCAGGCAACCATTGCGTAACAATTTGGATACCAAATAAAATTCAAAGAAGGGGCGGCGTTGAAGAGATATGGCAATGGAGTCGGTGTATGATGATTACGATAAGTCATACAACAAGCTACCAGCTTTATTACTAGCAATGACAGAATTCATCCCAGGCACCATAATGAGGTATCAGACCAATGATGCATATGATTGACAAGGCCAACTTCTTGAAGGGTATAAATTCTTACATCGACTCTTTTGGGCTTTCAAGCCTTGCATTCAAGGATTTCCTTATTGCAAACGTATGATTCAAGTGGATGACACGTGGCTGTACGAGAGATACTCTCATATGTTGTCGATTGCCGTTGCACAAGATGGGCAGAACAATATTCTCTCGATTGCATTCACCATTGTTGAGCAGGAGACGACAAAAGCTTGGATTTTTTTGACCAATTTACGTGATCGCGTCGTCCGAGAAGATGAAGTTTGTATTATATCCGATTGAGGGACATGTATCAAGGCAACAATTAATCGAGAAGGAAGCCGTTGGACACCTCCGCACGCATACCCCACATACCGTGTCCGTCACATCGGTAAGAACAACTACGAGAAGTTCAAAAATCAATACCTTCGCAATGAGATTTTGAGTATGGGTAAACATCATATCTTTTCCAAACTCAATTTTATGAACATATCGATTTATTATGTATGTGTTTTGATTACTCTCGATACTAACAATATTATGACACATGATATCTACTAACATGACCAGATTTTGAGAGGAAGATGAAGAATTTAATGAAGTACGACGAACTCGTATGGAGTTGGGCAAACAATATCAAGAGAGAAAGATGGGCCCAGTCGTATGATGGTGGTGGTAGACGATACAGACAAATGAAAACCAGCCTTGTGGAGTGTATAAATGGAGTATTGAAAGGATCATGTCGTCTCCCAATAACAAGCCTGGTGAAAGAGACGTACTACAGGTTGGCGAAAGTTTGGCCAGTTAAAGGGAAGAAAATTTAGGCCTTAATAAATAGGGGGCAAAGATGGGCTCCTAAGCTTGTGACGAAAATGCAAGATAATGTGTCCCTTGCAACGTCGATGCAGGTTCACAGCTTCAATCGGTTTAATATGACATTGATGTTGTTGGCCCAGACGCAATAATGAAGCAGCGCACTCAAATGTATTTCGAGTCGATTTCAGATGTACATGGTGTGACGATAGAGCGTTCCAAGCATGATGATATCCATGTAGTCATGCAGTTGCAGCGTGTATGTTCGTCAATGTTGACCCATACACCTATGTTGATGAATGCTTTGATTTCCATAGGATTATCAAAATTTATAAAAGTGAGTCCAACTGATCACGAATTCAAAGTATTGACCTTCAGTAGAGCATGAAACATGGTTACCGAATCCTACACTCCGTAGAAGTCCAAAATGACCGACCTAGATGGACTCGCATCTATACTAATATGGATCTTCATCATAGTGAGAAGGGTCAACGAAAAAGATGCACCATATGTAGGGCTGAAGGATATTCCAGATCAAACTGTCCAAATGAACCAAGATTTATGCATATGCATATGTAATTTATTATGTTTGTATTCGAAAATATTGAAATATCCATATTAAACATTCTATTTTTCATTAGTATTTTATTTCAATCATTGGAATTAGAATTAATTAATTAAAATTGAATGAACAAAGAAATATGAGTTATGTAATTAAAAAATTAATTAAATCGAACGAATAAAGAATTTATGATTAATTAAAGAAATGATTAATTAAATAAATAAAGAAACAAATGATTAATTAAATCGAATAAACAACAAAATACGTTAAATTAAATCAAAATAGAATTCTTGTATTACACGAAATACATAAAATCATTTTTTTCTTTTGCATCTTCCTACGTAATTTCTGACAATGAGCCGATATGTTCGAACAATAAAATAATCTTCAACTTCCTCTTCAACCTCCTTTTCAGCATCTTCTTCAGTCGCCGAGGGCATAGGAGCCGATGTTGTGAACATGTCCACAGAATCACTCTACCCTTCCATAATCTCTAGTGAATTAGGAAATCTCTTAATTCCTGAAAATCCACGCTCGAGTAATGAGGTGACTTTGGAGGAATAAACTCGAGTGTGTATAAAACAACATCATTAAACTCGTGAGTATCTGAAGAGCTCGGGCCCACTTCTGGTTGTACATGTGTAGGAGTCGGTTCCTTTTCCCATATAACTGGCTCCACCTCCAGTTGTTCCCAAATTGTAACCTCCTAGACTCGCCCATGTGTTAATACGGATCGTAGGAAGTGACATTAGGGTCACTAGAGCGACCCACATTAAAAATTTCAAATAAACAAATTGCTAAACCATTTAAAGTCACAAGTCAAGTTTTGAATTAGAACACTATTTCATAAAATATTCAAACAATGAAATAAACCACGATACAAATTATTAATATAAATTTCATACTCGAATATAAATCAAAACGTGACATACATACCCTCTAATTACACAGATACCATACTTCGCGAGCAAGTCGAAGAAACTCCTACACCAACGTTGAAAGCTGCAACATGGTCGATCTTCTAACATGTGATGGTAAAAACAACGTGAGCTTCAGAAAACTCAGTAATACAGACTACCCAGGGATGCTAAAAGTACAATTAAGTATATGGCAAGCTTAACACCGTCATGAAGAACTGAGTAATAGTAAGCTCAAATTTCGATTTGAGATTTCAGTGGAGAATTATACCAGAAGGTAACATGGTTGTTCTTTATTTGATCACCCGAATCTTAGGAGATGAGTCTAAAGCCGAAGATTCAAAAAAGATTCAGATTTCAGAAGTTGAATCAAGGAGTTCAGAGTGGTTCATTAAACGTGAATTGTAAGTTTATTGAGAGTTCAACTTGATACATTAATTTAGCAGGGTATGTTTCAAAAGAGGTCATAAAGTTTTATTAATTTACTTATTACCCTCCAGCCATACACCAGTATGCAAAAACCCAGAATAGTATCTAGAAAGACTTACCCTAGGCCCGTCGGGCGTAAGAGCTTACATAAAGGCTTACCCTAGGCCCATTGAGCGTAGGAGCTTAGGTCCAGAAGGGCTTACCAGCGCTGAGCCTACAGATATTCATTCATATCCCATATAATATACCCTATATAAATTCAGTTATATCTAGAAGACAATATTACAGAAAATCGATATCATATCTATTTTTATACTAGAAGACAAATGTCAGATATTATTATTATTATTATTATTATTATTATTATTATTATTATTATTATTTACAGACATGTATCATATATGTTTCCATGTTAGAGGACAGAAGTCAGAGATTTCTTTCTTTTCGAATAATGGTGTCATATTGTTAATTTTTAGGGCATATAGTATTGGTTTAAAACATAGAGCATTTACAGACACAAGGTACGCGTCACATGAGAAATTTGATAATTATCAAAAGGAGTACATTTGCCAATTTTGGACTAATTTCAAAACGAAGTCCTTGAGTGAGGAAGCTCGGTACTAACAGCTCGAGCCAGACATTCAGAAGTTGATGCATCGAGATCATTGAGATTTCAGATATACCACAAACGACCCAAGTATTAAAGCTTACAACAACATTACGATCATTTTGACCTCTAAGGGTAAATTGGTAATTAGACCCATATATATATATATAAGCAGAGATGTACAAAATTCATAAATTCTAGTTACTTCTCAAAACTGACTACCTTGTATAACAAAAGCTTTTCTGCACCAAGCAACCACTGAACGTACAATGGGAAGATCGAACATGTATTCAATTGGTATTCTCCAAGTATTTGAACATGTGCATTGCACCTAAACTCAATCCATAACATCGAATACACGCTTAGAGCAGACTGTTCTTACCATTGACTTAGGTACTTTCTCCATAAAACTCAAACATGCTTTTATATGATATTCTTCCAACATCACAATAATTCCCAAAACGACCAACCAACGTAAGTCGTGTATTACCACCTTCAGAGCCTTTATCTTCGCTTCCCTTTATTGATATTTCTTATTCCAAGACTTAGTGGTATATTCGGTCACTTCAATGTCCAAAGGTGTTTCAATCATTCCGAGCCTTTCGGTTCTTCCGACTATTTATTCATTTTAGATCTCGAATGTATATCCATCATTTCAGATAATTTGACGATTGGCGAGGGTATTTCAATCCTTTTGGTCATTTCAGACGTTCCAATCAATCAACCTTATCATTTATTACAATCCATTTTGGTCATGCCAGTCAATTCAGCATTTTACGTCACTTTATTAGTTTAGATATATGAACATTTTTTTATAGATTATCTTCGAGGATTTATTTAAAATTCCAAAAACTCAAGTACTTTATGTTGCGAATATTTAAGTCTTGTTACAATAAGATTTTAGGAAATCATAGGTTTTCAAATGCATCGGATGTCTTACGGATCAAGTATAACTTCTAGGGTTGTATTTATAGTTAGGGGTATTTTCGTCATTTTTATATATCAATGGCATTTTTGTAATTCATTAGCCAAAATAATCAGACTTAGAGATCACACGTTTTTATTAATCGTTTATTGAACTCGGAAGTCCTTTCGATTTATCAAACCTCTTATTCGAATATTTGTCTTGGCCATTAATATACTTATTTCTTAATTGATCGACATTAGCAGAATAATTATATGCTCAATTGGTCGTGCAAATATTAGCCAAATATCAACAAGTTTTGAAAGCATGTAAAAGGTAGTAATGTATTACCTTTAATCCTTGCTATATCAGTTGACCCTCGAATGACGTTCGAACACTCTTGAACCCGAATTTGACATCCTTCAACATCTCGTATTCAAGAAACCGAAAACACCTTCAATTACACAAATTCCAAGATCAGACCTTATTTTGCAAAGCTCTTAATTGGATAATTAAATACATATACATGTTCGTGTTCAAGGTCATATTCAGAAGCTTTCGGGTCAGAATTTTGCAAAATGAGCTTAAAAACGGACTAAGAACGTCAACAACATAAAATACGACTTTTCGAAAAATTTGACTTTTGGAGTCAAAGTCAACGCTGACGTTATACTAACATCAGCAGTAAAGTCAACGCTGACGTCAACTGCCAGGTCAATGTTGACATCATGCTGATGTCACTGGTCTACTAGGTTGATTCGGCTGAGTCAACTCAGGCGAGTTGACTTACTGAGTTCACTCGGTAGGCTGACTCAGGCGAGTTGACTCAGTAGGCTGACTCGGTTAGATAGGTCGGGTCAGACTTGGGTTCACAAGCTTGGGCTTAGGCCGGTTTGGGTTTAAGGCTCTAAGGCTACCGGGCCTTAATAAACAGGCTGGCCCAAACTTTAAAATATCAGACTCGATCTGTTATTAGACCGGTTGGGGGGTGTTGAGCCAGTTTAATGGCTCGGTTCAAATGCCAGATTTAGTCCAAGGCCAGTTCGACCGATTAGCCGGTTCAGATTAACAAACACCACATAAGCTGGTCGGAAAACACCTATGCGCGACGCGTGCTCGCCACACACAAACGACGTGGTCGAAAAACTTCATCAGACGCCGACAAACGACACAGAAAAATAAAAGAATGACTTACCCTACTTACCACAACGAAAAATAGAGAAGAACGTCCGTAAAATGCTCGAAACGCCACCAGAAAGTTTGAGCTCTCATCACCGAATCTTTGCCTCGACCTCCACACTAAACAACAATGATTTCAGGCGAGTGGTTCATCTAGATGAGACCGCGAGACGACAGAGAACTCAGGGGTGAGGGCGGTGTCGATCACCGTCCGATGGTGCTGCAGATCGGGGCTGGTGAAGATGAATGATTTTCCACCGTTTTTAATCGAACGGTGGACGATAACAGATGTTGGATGGTTGGGTTTTGACAGGGAAGAGGCAGCGAACACCCGATAGCGACGATGACATGCACGGTACGGCGGTGAAGGCATTTCAGAGCTAGAACGGAGAAATGGAGTTTGGGGAGAAAGTTTAGAACTTTCTGGGTTTTCAACTCCCGAACAGATATCCATAAAGTGGATAGATGAGAGGTCAGATCTGACTTATTAAGTTTTGGTATGAACACCGAACATAACTTACATAAAAACTGTTGGAAACTAAGACCGAAAGATGTCTTAGCTCATGTGGTTAAAGCATGGGCTTACAAAGCCCCAAGTCAAGGGTTCAATTCTACTCTTGACGCTTGTACTTCCAGATGCTCCCACTGCAGTCTTTGACGATTTGACACCCATCAATGTCATGAAGTGAGTAGTGATCATGTGGAATACGAAGAATGGGCCGGTGGAAGCAAAATTGCCTCAAAACTCTATATGCAAAGTGGAACTCGACAGTGGAAAAATGGATCAACTGTGTAACACTGCATCATAAAGCTAAATCAACTAACAAATCATCCGGTAGAAAAATACGGTCATCGTCGGTGTATGTCATCCAAATAAACTACAAATAATAATAATAATAACAATTATTATTATTATTATTATTATTATTATTATTATTATTATTAAAAGATTGTCTTACTAAAATATAAATAATACCTTAAAACCCCAAATAAACAATCTTTCAATCTAAATACCTGATCTTGACGATACGAATCAATCTCGGATATGCATAATTTAATGTTGTTGTGCACCAATCCTGTCACATGTTTTTCCTCGCACCATCTGCATACAAATCACAATAACATTTAATATATATAAATATATTTTATGTTTAAACATTCAACTCAAGATCATGATATTTACCTTGCCACAAGAGTAAATTGTATATGTGTTTGAGTAACCAGTGTAAAAAAGGGAAGTCACTACAAAGCCCACACTTGGAGTAGCAGCAAACATTCACCAATACCGCCTACCCTTTTACCCTTGTCTATTATAACGCCCTTGCACAATTCACGATACAAGCACGCTAATATGGCCGATCCCCAACTATATTGACAACCAGCTTCCCAAGAAGTATCCAAAAAGGTAAATATTGTATGCTAACCAGATTGCCAGATTTATCCGGGGATCAATATCCCTTCAATCATTCGTAAAATATATGCTCAACTGGCCTTATGAACCTCATCAAGCATACTATAGTAGTTAAGTCCAAATTCATTCTCCAACCAACTCAATTTCACACGAGACCCTTTCACATTACTTCTCTATAGCACATTCTTAAGGCACCTTTCACAAATATTAGCAGTTGAACCCTCATTCGGTGCGATCAATGGCTTACCGTTTATCAGAACCCCGATAAGATAAACTACGTCTTCTAACGTGATTGTGTAAAACCGAAATTGATTTTGATATAACACATAAACTTAAGGACCAATTTGCAAAACAATAAATTTTTAAGTACTCTTTAATGTCTCACAATTGACAAGTATTTTTGAACAAAATAATATTTAAAGACCTGCTCTTAAATCATATATTTCTCTAGGTTTTTTCCTATGCTTTTCAAGCCTAAGTATGCAAAAACGCCCATGCGTATCGATACCCACAGTGTATCGATACCCTATTTTGCAACTGGAATTTTATTGAACTTACCATATCGATACGCCCTGCAACCGTATCGATACGATATAAATCCGGGCAAATGTTTTCATGAAACCGTACCGATACGCCCTGCAACCGTATCGATATGATATAAATCTGGGCAAATGTTTTCATGAAATCGTACCGATACGTCTAGCAACCGTATCGATACGAGAAGCATATCTTTGAAAAATCCAAGCATTTAATCATTTGACCGTTACTTGTCAGTTGGTTGGTTTCCCAATTTTCAAAAGATCATTATACCGTACCAATACGCTTGGTATGCGTATCGATACACTTTTTATACAAACATAGCTTGGGATTCCAGTAACTTTGGACCGTATCGATACTGACCTCCGTATCGATACGCCCCTTAAAACCGTACCAGTACGCCTTCTATGCGTATCGATACGCTATGTTTTCAGGCAGTACGGCTCTTTCCTCTTTGATGCAGGTATCGATACGCCCTTTCCGAGTACCGATACGATAGGCTGCAGAGCTGCATTTATTGCGGGAAAAATGTCCACAACGGCTCTATTGATGATACCAACTACCCAAACGGCTAGAAATCAATGCAAGGATATAAAAACAAGCTTCTATTGACCAAGCAACAACTATTAAACATTCAAGCATCATCAAAGCAAAAAATCCAAACCCTTGAGCTATTCAAAGTCATATTCTTGTACCCAACTCTATTGTCTTTCAATTGTCAAATTGTATTGTGAGTTTAGGGTTGTTGAAATTGTAATTAGGTAGACAATTATCCTTTGAGTGGAAACATTTGAGTTGACCAAATTCTTTCTTTGTATTTGAGTGGATTAAGCTTTGGGTAGAAAGCTTAATCGAAATTGTAAGGTTTCCTCCTCATCCAAGAAAAGGGGACGGATTCAATTAGTGAATTGTTTGAAAATCCTTAGTGGGAGCTAAGGTAGTGGATGTAGAGTTCATTTGGAGAACTTGAACCACTATAACCCCTTGTGTCATTTTTATTTTCAATCTTTCTCTTCACCAAAATTTTAATTGCCAATTCACCCCCTCTTGGCCATTTGCAAGTGTTCGATCAACTCAACAATTGGTATCAGAGCTACACTCATTGGAAGGATTACAACCCTCTTGAGTCGATTCTTAGAGAGTTTGATCAAAAACAAGTTAAGCAATGGCATCCACCTCCAACTATGAGTCCCAATCCACCACCAAGTCACCATTCTTCAATGGGGATAACTATCCTTATTGGAAGAATAAGATGAGGCTCTTCATCAAGTCTACCGACTATATGGTGTGGGATGTAGTTGAAGAAGGTCCATACATTCCCATGAGGAGAGATGGAGAAAGGCTCGTCCCAAAGATCAAAGCCGAAATGACTGATGATGAAAGAAGAAAGATGCAAGTGAATGACAAAGCTCTTCATGTAATATTTTGTGCACTTGGTTCGGATATCTACTCCAAGGTGTCTTCAATCGAAAATGCCAAGGAGGTTTGGGACACCCTCGAGACAACATACGATGGAACTAGTGATGTCAAGGAGACAAAGATTGGGCTACTCAGTCTAAGCTATGAGAACTTCAAGATGGATCCCGAAGAAAGTGTCTCCAAGATGTTTGATCGGTTCTCGGTCATTGTCAACGGTTTGAAGTGTTTCGGTGAAATCATTCCCGAAGACAAGCTAGTGAGAAAGTTGTTGTATTTTCTTCCGGAGTCATGGGATGGCAAGAGAACGACCATTATTGAAGCTAGAGATTTGAAGACTCTCAAGCTAGATGCTTTTGTTGGATCTCTACTCACACAAGAGATTATGAGAAAGGGAAGAGAATAAGAGAAGAAGATAGTGGAGAAGAAGGAAGTTGAGAAGAAGAAAGTTAGAATCGCACTAAAGGCTTCGCAACAAGAAAGCAATTCTAGTGAGGATGAAGATGAGGAGATGGCTATATTGGCCAAACGTTTTACTCGGTTTATGAAGTCAAACCGTGGAAGAAAATTCATTAGAAAGGGAGACTTCAAGAGTAAAAGATGGGAAGAGGAGAAGGACCAAATTACTTGTTATGAATGCAAGAAACTGGGTCACATCCGTTCCGAGTGTCCTCAATTGAAAAAGAAAAGCTTTGGGAAGAAGAAAAAGCTCAAAGCACAAATTGCTACTTGGAGTGACGATGAGTCTTCCGAGGAAGAGGAGGAAGTGGCCAACCTATGTCTCATGGCCATCGATGATGAACCTAAGGTAAACTCTCACTCATCCAATTTCGATTTTACCATTGAGGAACTTTAAGATGCTTATGATGAATTGCAAGAAGTGTATGATGAGTTAGTAGGAAAATACAAAGAGTCCATTTTGAAAAACAAGAAAACAATTTCCGATTTAAAAATTCAAAATGAGACATTTTTAAAAGCTAACTCCGAATTGGAAAAGAATGTTTTGTTTTTAGTTAATCTTTCAAATGATCTTAAAACAAAAATCTTGAACTTGAAAAACTTCTTTCTGATTTTCAAGATTATCACACAAAGGAAGCGGATAATCTTAAAACATCTATTGTTATTGGGAAAAATAATTTTGAAAAAGGGAATCATTCTAAATCCCAATATATAAAAAGAAAACCTTTTGTACCTAAACAAAGAAATTTTAATAAGCAAGCTAGAGGTCATAGAGTTAGGAGTGTTTGGGTTCCTAAAGAACTCATTATTTCTAATGATTTGAATGCTATTTCTTCTTGGATTCCTAAGGGAACCAAATTGTTGAAGGCTAACACTCATGGACCCAAAATGATTTGGATAACTTGTTGGGTTGTGTGGGGCTCGATTCGATCAACCAATATAGCTCACCAAGTGGTGGAGAGATGGATTTTTGGGTGGAAGGGTTGTGGAAGCTAGAATGTAAAAGGACACAATGATTTATAGTGGTTCGGCCTTCTAACAAGCACCTACATCCACTACCTTAGCTTCCCACTAAGGATTTCACAATCAATCCACTAATTGATTCGTCCCCTTTTCTAGGATTAGGAGGAAACCCTTACAACCGATCAAGCTTCTACCCAAAGCCTTGATCAAAACCCTCTTTACAAAGAGAAACAAGAAAGCAAACTTAAACCCTCTAATAGGTGTTTGTTTGCACAATGAAGCACTCACCCAAAACCTAAAACACTTGAGCAAATTTGACAATTTTGGCTCACTAGTGTTTGTCTATGCAAGAAATGACAAATTAAGCACTAAGACAATTTCTTGATCATTTGATGTTTGACAATATGAGCATTAGCCTTCTCTTGATGCTTGGAGGTCCCTTTTATACTCTCAATTGAGTTTATAGCCGTTTAGGACCGTTGGGATTGAAATAGAGTCGTTGGAGCCTTTAATTCCCTCCATAAATGCAGTCTGCAGCTCCCCGTTTCGAAACACTCGAAGCCGTTTCGAAACACCCTCAATATAGAAAGAGCCGTTGCAGTCTGTCAGGGTACCCGTTTCGGAACACCCACTTGCCGTTTCGGAACGCGTATCGGAACGCTATAAGCCCGTATCGAAACGACCTGCATTTAAAAGTTAGTTGGGAAAGAGCCGTTGAGGTTTATGACCGTTGTGGTCAGTGCCACGTGGGCGTATCAAAACGGCCTAGCCTGTTTCGAAACGCTGGCCCCTTTTCGATACAAGTATCGAAACGTTTTGGCCACTGGAGGCACCTGTTTCGAAACGCCCTAAGGTGTTTCGAAACACTTGGTCAGTTTTGTTAAAATTGGCCTTTGAAAACATGAAAAACCTTTATGAAAAATTCCTTAAATATTATTTCAAGTTGTTTGGACTTTGGAAATGTTTTAAATACTTTTTAAATCAGTCCAAAACATTTTTCAATTATTATATCAAAACATTAGTTCTACAATCTCCCCCTTTTTGATATAATAAAACCACTTGAAAAATTGTTTGGAATTCTCCCCCTTTAACTTATAAAATGTGAATAAGAGAATAAAATTTTAATTCACATAAGGCTCCCCCTTATTCATTTTGAAAATTCAATTTTTCAAACCATTTCTCCCCTTTTTGTTATATCAAAAAGATTTAAAACATTAAGTTCAAAAATAACAATAGAGGTAAAAAAATGACAAAAGTAAGAATTTGGTTTTAAAATGGCTCCCCCTTACTCAAGGCATCATTGAAATGTTAGTCCAACATATATGATCATCTAGTTGAATTAAATAAAAAAGACTAATAAAAACAAAACAACTAGAAATTTTACCAACACTTGAACCCAAGGGAGGATGTGAAGCCTTCCTTCTTCAAGTGTTCTTTCTTGTGTGTATGGAGCTCCCCCTCAATGTTTGACTTGTTGAACATCTCCATCACACCTACAATAGACAATCAAGTAACTTTTGGTATCCAAATTGCTTTGGATCCATAAACGTTAGTTGCACAAAATTTAGTCCCCTTTGGAATCCATTTTTCAATTTCATCCCTTTAGTTGAAGTATTAAGTCCTTTTGGGACCCAAACACTTCTAAAACATTTTCCATTTACAAATCTAGGGGCACTAGATTGTCTAACATAAAAATTTGATTTTCCAAAATTATTTTTCTTTTCAAGTTCCTTGGAAATCAAATCTTTTTCTTCTTGAACTTTTTGAAGCAATTTTTGTAAATCAAGACATTTCAATTCAAACTCTTCAAGTTTTGCTTCAAGTTTCAAGTTTGGTTTTAGAAAGCAAATCATTTTGAATTTTTAACTTTGAAACCAGTTTATTGTTTTTCAAAATGTGGCTTTTAAAATCTAAAACCAAATCATCATAGGCATCTTGTAATTCATCAAAAGTGTAAGAACATGAAGTAGATGAATTAGAAGTTACCCTTGAATCTTCTTCGATGGCCATAAGGCAAAGGTTGGCTTGTTCATCGTCGGTGGAGTCCTCATCACTCCAAGTAGCCACATGTGCCTTCTTCTTATGGCTAGAAGTGCTTGCCCTCTCCTTTCTTTTAGGTTCTCGTTCAAGCTCTTTCAAGGCTTTCTTCATGAATGGGGCACACTTCTTGAAGAGATGAACTATCTCTTCATCTTCATCCTCCTCTTCACTTGTGTGGACATGATGGCAAGTGGAGGATTTGAGAGCCATGGCACTAGCATTGATGCCAAGCCCTTTGATTTTCTTCTCTCCCATAGCTCTAATTTCTTCCCTCTTCTTCTCATCCTCTTTGTTCTTCTTCATGATTTGATAAGTAAGGAGTGACCCCATGAGTTCATCAAGCTTCAAGGTCTTCAAATTTTTGGCTTCGATGATGGCGGTCCTCTTTGAGTCCCAAGACTCGGGAAGTGAGTAGATGAGCTTTCGAACAAGCTTTTCTTCCGGGATGGCTTCTCCAAAACCTTTAAGACCGTTGGTGATGGTGGAGAACCTATCAAACATCTTCTCGATGTTTTCTTCCGGATTCATTTTGAAGTTCTCATACTCCAAGGTTAGGAGCCCAATCTTGGTCTCCTTGACTTCATTTGTCCCCTCATATGTGACTTCAAGCTTGTCCCATACCTCCTTGGCACTCTCACAAGAAGACATCTTCTCATAGATGGATGGACCAAATGCACAAAATAGAATGTGCAATGCTTTGCAATTTAGCTCCATCTTCTTGCGATCGTCGGCACTCCACTCCGCTTTACTTCTTTGAGGCACGAACGGACCATCTTCAACTACATCCCATAGTTGTAATCTTTTGATTTGATGAAGAACTTCATCTTTGTCTTCCAATGGGCATAGTGGTCTCCGTCAAAGAAAGGCGGTTTGTCGATTGATTGTGCCATTGAGCCGGTTGATGAAAAAGTGATCGAGCTTGCCGGATCTTCTCAATAGGATGTGAATCCTCTTCGATTGAGCCAAGCTCTGATACCAATTGTTGGGTTGTGTGGGGCTCGATTCGATCAACCAATATAGCTCACCAAGTGGTGGAGAGATGGATTTTTGGGTGGAAGGGTTGTGGAAGCTAGAATGTAAAAGGACACAATGATTTATAGTGGTTCGGCCTTCTAACAAGCACCTACATCCACTACCTTAGCTTCCCACTAAGGATTTCACAATCAATCCACTAATTGATTCGTCCCCTTTTCTAGGATTAGGAGGAAACCCTTACAATCGATCAAGCTTCTACCCAAAGCCTTGATCAAAACCCTCTTTACAAAGAGAAACAAGAAAGCAAACTTAAACCCTCTAATAGGTGTTTGTTTGCACAATGAAGCACTCACCCAAAACCTAAAACACTTGAGCAAATTTGACAATTTTGGCTCACTAGTGTTTGTCTATGCAAGAAATGACAAATTAAGCACTAAGACAATTTCTTGATCATTTGATGTTTGACAATATGAGCATTAGCCTTCTCTTGATGCTTGGAGGTCCCTTTTATACTCCCAATTGAGTTTATAGCCGTTTAGGACCGTTGGGATTGAAATAGAGTCGTTGGAGCCTTTAATTCCCTCCATAAATGCAGTCTACAGCTCCCCGTTTCGAAACGCTCGAAGCCGTTTCGAAACACCCTCAATATAGAAAGAGCCGTTGCAGTCTGTTAGGGTACCCGTTTCGGAACACCCACTTGCCGTTTCGGAACGCGTATCGGAACGCTATAAGCCCGTATCGAAACGATCTGCATTTAAAAGTTAGTTGGGAAAGAGCTGTTGGGGTTTATGACCGTTGTGGTCAGTGCCACGTGGGCGTATCGAAACGGCCTAGCCTGTTTCGAAACGCTAGCCCCGTTTCGATACAAGTATCGAAACGTTTTGGCCACTGGAGGCACCTGTTTCGAAACGCCCTAAGGTGTTTCGAAACACTTGGTCAGTTTTGTTAAAATTGGCCTTTGAAAACATGAAAAACCTTTATGAAAAATTCCTTAAATATTATTTCAAGTTGTTTGGACTTTGGAAATGTTTTAAATACTTTTTAAATCAGTCCAAAACATTTTTCAATTATTATATCAAAACATTAGTTCTACATAACAAAAATCAAGGCCTAATTTCTTTGTTTGTAGGAGGGGCATTGCTACAAGGCTAAAGCTTCAAGTAAAAATTCTTGGTACCTTGATAGTGGATGCTCAAGACACATGACCGGTGACAAGAGTAGATTTGTGGAATTAAAGCCTAAGAGTGGTGGAGTAGTAACTTTCGGTGACAACTCCAAAGGCCACATTGAAGGAATAGGCTCCATTGGTAATCACTATTCTATTTTCATTGAAAATGTTTTGTATGTCAACGGTGTTAAACATAATTTGTTGAGCATTAGTCAATTATGTGATAGGGATTTTAATGTTTTATTTGATAAAAGTGGTTGCAAAATTGTAAACATTAAAACAAATCAAATATAAGACATAGAATATGCAATATTTACATGGTGCATTTAGATGACATCCATTCATCCCATACATGCTTAGTTGCACATGATGAACATGACTCATGGCTTTGGCATAGAAAATTAGGACATGCTAGCATGAGTGTCTTAGAAAAATTAATTTCCCTTAATCTAGTTAGAGGTTTACCCAAACTTAAATTTTCAAATGATAAAATTTGTGATGCATGTTCAAAGGGTAAACAACATAGAAGTTCTTTCAAATCCATAAACGATGCCTCTACTAGTAGATGTTTACAATTGATTCATATGGATCTCTTTGAGCCAATTAGAACAATGAGCTTGGGTGGAAAATCATATGCTTTTGTGCTTGTAGATGACTACTCTAGGTATACTTGGGTTCTATTCTTAAGTACAAAGGATGAGGCTTTAGAAAAGTTCATCACATTTTCTAACATAACTCAAAATGATCTTGAACTTAAAATTTCTCACATTAGAAGTGATCATGGAACCGAATTTCAAAATCTAGGTTTCGATGAGTTTTTAAATGAAAAAGGAATTAGCCACAATTTTTTCGCACCTCGCACTCCTCAACAAAATGGGGTAGTTGGGAGGAAAAATCGAACTTTAGAAGAAATGGCTAGAACCATGCTTTGCGAAAATAATTTACCTAAATATTTTTGGGCGGAAGCCACAAACACCGCTTGCTATATTATAAATCGAGTAATGATTAGGCCAATTTTAAAGAAAACACCTTATGAGATTTTAAAATCTAAGAAGCCTAACATTAGCTATTTTCACCCTTTTGGTTGCAAGTGTTTTGTTTTAAATAATGGTAAAGAAAACTTAGGTAAATTTGATGCCAAAAGTGATGAAGCTATTTTCTTAGGGTATTCTTTAAATTCTAAAGCCTATTTTGTATTTAATAAAAGAACTCTAGTTGTTGAAGAGTCAATACATGTTGTTTTCGATGATAACCTCCTTCCGAGGAAGGAATCTTGTGATGATGATGATGTAGGAATCATTGATGCCATTGATGGAGGAGAAACGTCAAAGGTGGATGAGATTCCAATCAAAGATGAGGATTCACAAGATCCACCTCTTCATGCCTTGAAGGACTTGGCTCTTAAGGAAAAGGAGATGTCTTACCCAAGGGAGTTAAACTATGTCAAAAGTGGTGAAATCTTGGGTGATTCATCCAAGGGGGTAACTACTAGATCCTCTCTCAAATTAATGAATCATGTTGCATTTCTTTCATGTATTTAGCCTAAGAACATTAAAGAAGCTTTAAAAGATGATTTTTGGATTTTGGCCATGCAAGAAGAATTAAATCAATTTGAGAGGAGTAAAGTTTGGACATTAGTTGAAAGGCCTAATGATCAATCTACTATAAGAACAAAATGGGTTTTTAGGAATAAATTAGATGAAAGTGGTAATATAGTGAGAAACAAGGCTAGGCTTGTTGCTCAAGGCTATACACAAGAAGAGAGAATTGATTTTGATGAGACCTATGCACCTGTAGCTAGGATGGAAGCTATTAGGTGTTACTTGCATTTGCATGTTATCATGATTTCAAGCTTTTTCAAATGGATGTGAAAAGTGCCTATTTAAATGGTTTTATAAATGAAGAGGTGTATGTTGAACAACCACCGGGTTTTGAGGATTCAAAATTTCCAAATCATGTGTTTAAACTTATAAACGCTCTCTATGGTTTAAAACAAGCTCCTAGAGCTTGGTATGAGAGACTTTCAAATTTCTTAATTGAAAAGGGTTTTGAAAAAGGAAAGGTGGATACAACACTCTTCATAAAAAGATATAACAATGACATCTTAGTAGTTCAAATTTATGTTGATGATATTATTTTTGGTTCTACTAATGAGTGTTATTGTAAGGAGTTTTCTAAGCTAATGCAAGGTGAGTTTGAGATGAGCATGATGAGGGAGCTCTCATTCTTTTTGGGACTCCAAATCAAACAAAAGAAGGATGGCACCTTCATAAATCAAGCTAAGTACGTGAATGATATGCTCAAGAAGTTTGGCTTGGAGAATGCAAAACCTCAAGTCACTCCTATGAGTTCTTCCATAAAGCTTGACAAATATGAAAGAGGTAAGTATGTTGATTCTAAGCTTTATAGATCCATGATAGGTTCTTTGCTTTACCTTACCGCAAGTAGACCGGATATTATGTTTAGTGTTTGCTTGTGTGCTAGGTTTCAAGCTAGTCCTAGAGAATCACACTTAGTTGCCATTAAGAGAATTTTTAGATACCTTAGAAACACACCTACTTTAGGCCTTTGGTATCATAAGGATTCTTCTTTCAGCCTTCATGCTTTTTCGGATACGAATTATGGGGGATGTAAGATAGATAGGAAAAGTACTTCCGGGACATGTCAACAAATGCGTCCATAGTGACTAGGATGGATATCTCGTATCCGAAAATTAGCAGTTCGCCCGGTCAAGCCTCCGGGGCCCAAATAACTCAATTTTCTCCCATGAACTATTTGTGTCAATGGATTTGTTCGAAATTCTTAGGTAGTATGCTCATATCTTGGTTCTCTAAGAAACAAAATAGCGTAGCCTTATCTACCATCGAAGCGGAGTACATATCCTTAGGGAGTTGTTGTGCTCAAGTCCTTTGGATGAAGCAACAACTCTTAGATTATGGTGTTGAAATAGAAACCATACCCCTTAGGTGTGACAACACTAGTGCCATTTGTCTCACTAAGAATCTCATCCAACACTCTAGAACTAAACACATAGAAATTAGACATCATTTCATTAGAGATCATGTTTTGAAAAATGATGTTGTTATAGAGTTTGTTGATACCTTGAACCAATTAGCGGATATATTTACAAAACCTTTAGATAAAGAGCGCTTTTTGACCCTTAGGAGAGAGTTAGGTTTAACTAGCCTTTCTTGACCCTTTTTAGGTCCCAAAATGTCAAAATTTGCTTGAAATTGTTTGTGATTCATGCTTGTGTTAATTTTGTTCCTTTTTCTTCTATGCATGTTGCTAGGGGGAGTATATATTAAGTTTAGCCATTAAAACTTGTTCATATGACATGTACATGCATTTAGGGACGTTTCAAATTAAATTTTTGCACTTAAATCTGTCAAATCTGCACAATCTGGTAAAGGTGTATTGATACAGATGAAGTGTATCGATACGGGTTGATAACTGGGAATTTTTTCAGATGAAAAAGTATCGATACGGTACAAGTCAAGGGAAATAGTCAAAGCCAAGCGTACCGATATGCCCCCGCGTATCGATACAGTAGTAACGGTGAATATAAAATTAGGGTTAAAGGGTATCGATACACGTGTATAGCGTATCGATACGACCTCGATGGAGAGGCTATTTAGGGTTGTATGTGTTAAAACTCTTTAAAAACTCAAAAACCTCTTTTCTCTCAAAAACCCTAGCCACGAAACCCTATATAAACCCCCTCAATCCTTCAAATTTTCCCATCAATCTTCAAAATTTATTGAGGGTTTTTACTCTACACATCAAGTCAAAGCTTTGGCATCAAATCTTGTGCATTCACATCCCCTCTTTCATCCATTCTAAGATTCATGGTATAAAATTTCTCTTATTTTTTTTTAATTTTCGTTTGTTTTTAATTGTTGTTTCAACTGATTTTTTGTACAAACCTTGTTTGATTGTTATGGGTTTCACCTTTTTCACAAATTTTTTTCAAAAATTATTTTTTTTCATTCGAATATATTTTATATTCGATATATTTTTTAAACTGTTTTTTTAATTGTGAATATCTCTTTAATTTATTGGATCAAATAGGATGTTAATTGCATACATATTCGAATCCTTTTTGATGTATTTTCAGGATTATGGCACCGAAAAATGGAACTAAGCGTCATCGTTCTACTTCCAATCCTATTGAGGATGTCGAGGGTAATCCTACACCTAATCTTCCTTATATTATCCAATTAAGTTTTCCCAAGGCTAGTGATAGGGAACGATATAAACTTTTTCAAGGAATGAACCTTAGGGAAGAGCGAGTTGTGTCTATCCCTTTTATAAATTCTGCCCGTTTCAAGTTTCAATACCTACCTTTGATTAAGCAATGAAAATTCTCAACCTTTTTTAATATTCCTCATATCCTATATAGGAACCTAGTCATTGTATTCTTTTCTAATGCCATATGCATACATGATGAACCTAGGGAGCATGTAATTGCCATTGAATCTTCTATTATGGGCAAAATTGTTCAAATTGATCAAAAGGTTTTATCCAATGTCTTTGGTTTTGAAGATGTTGGTATTGATGATGAACATTCCTTGGGTACGGGGTATTTAGGTCCCGCAAAAGTTTTAAATGCTCATGACTGTATCCTTCACCTTCTTATTTCTTGGTTTATCCGTCCATCGGGTGGGAAATATTCAACTATTCGTCAAACGAATAACTTTTGGCTTAAGTGTTTTAGAGAAGGTAAACGCCCAAATTTGTGTCAAATTATGTTTGTCGACCTTGTCTTCTTAGTTCAAAATCGTCACACCAAACTAGTCTCATCCTTTTACTACTCCACGGCTTTGAGTTATCTATTTCATTCCCTTGGCATTATTTGTTCATATGATTTTCCCGAAACCCTTGGCCTACCTATCGATGAGCGTTCCCTAGCTCGTTCCGGTTTCACTTATGTTGATAATGATTGGGTTCGCAATGCTCAAGATCCTCCGCCCGTTGCTCCGGTCGATACCTCTCGTGCTTCTTCGAGTTCTCATCGTGCTCCTCTTGATTCCTCCTCCATGGATACTCTCATGACCTTCCTAAATGAGAAGTTCACCGCGATGGATAATCGTTTCACATCCTTCGAGGATCGCGTCCAAGGCATGGACAAGAAGATAGATACCATTGTCGCTCGGCAAAACTCCATGGATATCTCTCTTACTGCCTTCCATGGTGCTTGGATCAATCAAACCCGAAGGAATCAACCCTCTCAAGAAGATGAAGAAGAAGATGACGAGGACGATCATGATGACGAATGGGACGAGTAGACCATGCATCTCATCTTAGGCCATTTAGTCTTTTATTATTGTTATTGCACTTTAGTTTTTAGGATTTGAAGTTTATGCCTATTATCTATGTTTTTAGGATTTTAAGAGTTTGGATTATGATGGTTGCTTTGACATTTATGCATTTGAACCTTTATGTTTATTTTGAAGTTTATGAATTTGAACTCTTATGCTTGCTTTAAGTTTAATGAATTATTGTTGCTTTATATTACTATTATCCTTGTATTCTATTTTGATCTAACAAAAAGGGAGAGAATGATCATAGAGTCAAATATTTTTGGTTTTGAAAATCTATCTTAAAGTAAGGGGGAGAAAGCTTTTCAAAGTGTTAAAAACTTAAAAATTTATTTATGGTTTTGTTATATCAAAAAGGGGGAGATTGTAAAACCGAAATTGATTTTGAAATAACACATAAACTTAAGGACCAATTTGCAAAACAATAAATTTTTAAGTACTCTTTAAAGTCTCACAATTGACAAGTAATTTTGAACAAAATAATATTTAAAGACCTGCTCTTAAATCATATATTTCCCTAAGTTTTTTCCTATGCTTTTCAAGCCTAAGTATGCAAAAACGCCCATGCATATTGATACCCACAGAGTATCGATACCCTATTTTGCCACTGGAATTTTATTGAACTTACCGTATCGATACGCCCTGCAACCGTATCGATACGATATAAATCTGGGCAAATGTTTTCATGAAACCGTACCGATACGCCCTGCAACCGTATCGATACGATATAAATCTGGGCAAATGTTTTCATGAAACCGTACCGATACGCCTAGCAACCGTATCGATACGATAAGCATATCTTTAAAAAATCTGAGCATTTAATTATTTGACCGTTACTTGTCAGTTGGTCGGTTTCCTAATTTTCAAAAGATCGTTATAACGTACCGATACGCTTGGTATGCGTATCGATACACTTTTTATACAAACATAGCTTGGGATTCCAGTAACTTTGGACCGTATCGATACTGACCTCTGTATTGATACGCCCTTTAAAACCGTATCGGTACGCCTTCTATGCGTATCGATACGCTATGTTTTCAGGCACAACGGCTCTTTCCTCTTTGATGCAGGTATCGATACGCCCTTTCTGTGTACCGATACGGTAGGCTGCAGAGCTGCATTTATTGCGAGAAAAATGTCCACAACGGCTCTATTGATGATCCCAACTACCCAAACGACTAGAAATCAATGCAAGAATATAAAAACAAGCTTCTATTGACCAAGCAACAACTATTGAACATTCAAGCATCATCAAAGCAAAAAATCCAAACTCTTGAGCTATTCAAAGTCATATTCTTGTACCCAACTCTATTGTCTTTCAATTGTCAAATTGTATTGTGAGTTTAGGGTTGTTGAAATTGTAATTGGGTAGACAATTATCCTTTGAGAGGAAACATTTGAGTTTACCAAATTCTTTCTTTGTATTTGAGTGGATTAAGCTTTGGGTAGAAAGCTTAATCGAAATTGTAAGGTTTCCTCCTCATCCAAGAAAAGGGGACAGATTCAATTAGTGAATTATTTGAAAATCCTTAGTGGGAGCTAAGGTAGTGGATGTAGAGTTCATTTGTAGAACTTGAACCACTATAACCCCTTGTGTCATTTTTATTTTCAATCTTTCTCTTCACCAAAATTTTAATTGCCAATTCACCCCCTCTTGGCCATTTGCAAGTGTTCGATCAACTCAACAGATTGTGCATTCAAGAAATATGTCGATCCGGGTACCAACTTGAACCCACGAAGGAACGTCGCTTGATAGAATCTTGCCGTATACAAGAAATGCATGATTCTGTTATCTATGGGACCATCTACTATATGCCGATGATGTTTAAACGTCTCATCCGTATCTTGTAATTAACACATTATTTAAACATAATTATTAATAAAAATACATAAATAATTAATTTTGTAATAAATAAATTATTAAAAAATTTGTACCACCTCATCAACCCTAAGACTAGAAATATGTCGATCCTGTAAATGCAGCAGAGAAATTTATTCAGTCATCCTACAAGACAAGAAAAGATTAGTAAACCAAGGTTAAATCTACCACGTTAAAAAATTTACTTAACATGAGAATTAAAATGCATGAACAAACAAAAATAGATGCTAACATAAATAAAATAAGAATAATATTTAGGAAATGAAATATATATATATGGTGAATTTATATATATATATATATATATAATAAAAATAATAATAACCGGGATTAAAGATAAATAATAATAATAATAATAATATATTTTTAAAGTTTTATAGTATACTTCCATTCTATAATATATATCTCGTAAATGAAATGTATATTAATAATATATATATATATATATATATATATATATATATATATATATATATATATATAAAGCAGTGTATAGGAAAATTATTTAGGAAATTTTCATACGATTATATATATGTGTGTAAATCTCCTTATATATGATATAAATATATAAACTAAACTATATAAAAATATTTTATATTTAAAACAAAATAGCATGCAACCAAAATAAAACATACGTATCATCCAACATCAACTAAAACAAGGGCTAAAATTAATAAAATCTAGTTGTAGTTTGTCAAAAAAAAAAAAACAACCCCTCAAATTTTAACATACAATTTAAAAATTATAAATAAATTTAGTGAACTTATAATTAAATAATAAACTACACACATACTTACTATACTTTCTTCAAATCTCCCTTCTTCTTTACCCAATTTTCTTACAATTTTCTCTAAATCTTCCAACAAAAAAATATTCAAAACATCAAACATTAAACTTATATTAATTTAAAATTTTAAATAATTATACTGAATTACAACATAGAATTTAAAAATTATTAATACTCAATTAAAAATTTAAAAAACAATATTTTCACCTTCAACCTTCATCCCCTAACACAAATATTCAAAACATTAAACTTATATTAAACATTATCAACACTAAGTTAAAAAATATAAATCGAATTTTTTATATTAAATTTAAAAAATATTAAACTACTAAATTAATAAATATACTTACAATATTTCTTCAATCTTCTTCTTAAAAATTCTCTCCAGCTTCAAACTTCAACCTTCAATAATATTTTTCTCCTTCAAACTTCATCTTACAACCCCTATTTAACATACCAAAATTAAATCCCAACCAACCTATATCCAAACCCATTCCAGAGGTTTGCCCCACGCATGCATGCGTGCATGCATGACACGCTGCAGCTGCAATATGCCACCCCGTGCTGCAACCCCTTTTTTTATTCTACATTGTTTGAAATCGGAGTCACCTGGCTTCGTCTTTGAATAGTGTCGTCTCCCATAATTAAGCGCCACATGTTACATGAGAGACTATTTAAAGTCGGATACAAATGAGGTAGTCTTTAGTCTGGCATTGTTTAAAGTCTTTCTCATCTGAGTCTGACTTTTAATTTTTTATTCAATTTAATAAAAACACTGTTTGAAATCGAATTTAGATGAAATTGTTTTTAGTTTTACTGTAGAAACATCAATATTATGGGAAATAAAAATCTACATGCAATATTGGGGGGGGGGGGGGGGAATCCCACAACAATATTTATGTAAATATTCCCACAATTTTCATGTCTAATGGATACCAAGTGAATCAGACATCACTCGATGCATGAAATGTGAATATCTTAATCATTACGAGTTAAAATGAGATTGATGTTCTATTCAAATTGGGTTTGGGTAAAATGAATTTGAGTTGCTTATTGTTCTGATTACTTGTGGCTATGGTACCTTCGGTTAGGGTGAAAATCGGTACAAGTCTATATTAGTTCAACTAAAATTCGTGTCGATTTTAGTTATGTTCGGTTTATTTCGAGTTTTAGATCAAGTTTTGATCATCATGTGCAGGTTGGATAAATCGGTTTAAGTCTCGACTAAAGTTTGTCAGGTCTAGTTATGCCGTCAATATTTTTATAATAAAAAATTTAATAAAGATTTTTTACCTATGTAGACTCTTAATTTTCAATTCATTTAAGCTTTGCATCTCTCATTTTATAGTTAATTATACCTTGTCTCTTTTGATTATGATTGCTAGTTTCGCCCCTTCCTAGGGATGGACCAAGAGGGTTGGTGGGGGCGGTCGCCCCTTAAAAATATAAAATTTGTATATGATTTAGATATTTTTTTAAAAAAAATTTATGTACTTTCTATTAAAAATCTATTTTTATCTCCCCTAAAATTTTATAAATTCTTCCCAAATATAAAATCTTATGTCCGTCTCTATCTTTGCCCATCCATGAGATTATAACCCCTTTATTTTCGAGACATGATGTCCTATTGTCAAACGAATTCTAAATATACCCGAAATCAAGCAAATCCCTGTAAAATTGAGAATGAGATTGAGAAAGCAAAAACCTACTTAAATCATTATGTTTGTACGACATGTTCAAAAATAAGTTAAAAATTTGACAACGAGCTGAATTTTATTTTGTTGAACGATGTCAGAATTTTTTTTATACATTTTTAAAAAATCTATTAGACCTCAAGTTGAGAATAAATCCCTCTTTAGCTGGATTGTAAAAGAAGTCCTCAAGTTGAGAGATGAAGCTTGCTGCATTTTCTCTGCTGTCATTGATTTTTCTACTGGGTTAGTGTGCATACATTTACATTATCCGGGAGGAAAGGAATCATAGGCATTTCAGAGGTATTTTCCGTAACAGGGCAGTCTTCGAAGCCTCGCTTTCTTCGCTCGAAGATCTATTGTTTCAGTCGAAACTTCGCGCTCTGCTGTTGGCTTGAACAATCCATAACCAGACAAAGGTTGGCTCAAATTCAATGTCGATGGAGCAGCTAAGGAAGATTTTGTTGAAACTTGGGAATTAGTTTTTCCAGCTTTAGTGTCAGTTTGTAAATAACAGTTTTTAGTTAGGCAGTTAGCTAGACTGTTAGTTGTATATAAAGCATAGCACAACAGTTGTAAGCTTATTATTCATTAATGAAAACGATTGGTTTTTTAATTTCTTCTCAATGTTTTAACAGATTTTGCTGGCAGTGGAGGAGTTCTCAGGGACGACATAGGTCTAGGTGTGATACGTGCTTTATTTTCGGGCCCGATTGCTGCTTTCGTCCCTGATCATGGACCGAAGGGTGTTGAGGGGACAGTCAACCCTTAAAAAAATTTAAATTCTCCTAATTTCTTTTAAAATTTTAATTTAAACCTCTAATCGACGTGTTTTTTTTGTGGCGTGCTGTTTTTTTTTTCCTTTTGTGTGCTTGCTTTGTAGACAATACTATGGACATTGTTCTTCTCATTTTGCAACCTTTGTTGTAGCATATAATAAATAAATTGAAATTGCTGAGAAAAAAAATAAAACTATTAATAAAATAAAAATAAAACTATAATCAAAACCTACCATCACTCTCCAAACTATATACACTAAAATCATTTAACCAAAAATAGCTTGTGAATGGTGTGAATTATCTAAATAAGTGTGTTGAAAAGATGTTTTAGATTAAGCTTTGCAATCTGCTACCTCTCATTTCCTTTCTATTTTAACATTGTTCTTGAACCTCACCTTTAGTACCTAAAAATAACCCAAAAGCCAATCAAATCTTGTGTTCAATTCAGCTTAAATTAACCATAAAAAAAAACAAATTCCAAAATGGGTAATTTAGGGTTCCAAAAGATATAGGGAATTGAAGTTTTTTGTTTTAATTTTGATCAATTAGGCACCCATTGTTGCCTAATAGGAAGACCCACCAATTTGAAATCATCAGTACGGATTGAAAATGGCACTTTCAGATAATGGAGAGAAGACCAGGATTGTAATAATCGCTGTATGTAGTTTGATCTTTGTGGGCATAGTGATTGCTGAGGTGATCGGGTTTACCACGAAGAGTGGCAGAGGTGAACCCCGCCGCAACGGCAACGGCAACGGCAACGACAACAACAATGACAATGACAATGATAACGACAATGACAACAATAACGATGATAAAAATGTCAAATTATCCGATTCGGTCAAGGCAATCAAGTCCATCTGTCAGCCTACGGACTTCAAGCGGACTTGCGAAGAAGAAATTTGTATAGAGGCCAGGGATTCGGCGGACGTCAAAGATATCGTTCGAGCGGCATTCAAGGCCGGGGTGAAGTTCGCGACTCATGCCACCAAGAATTCAACTTCGTTGCGAGAGCGCGTTAAGAATCCGAGGTCTCAATTGGCGTTGGAGAATTGTAAACTATTGTTGACGTATTCAGTATTCGAACTCCACAAGGCAATTAGCAAGGTGGATGAGTTGGAGTTGGGGAGTTTTGATAAGGTTTTGGAGGATTTGAAGATTTTGTTGAGTGCTACCATTACCAATCAACAAACATGTTTGCACGGATTCCGCAATGCGTCGACGGTTTACGAAGAGCACATGAGGGAGGCGATGACGATGTCGATGAGACTTAGTAAGATCGGGCTTACGATAACTTGCGGGTTGTCCGACATGGTTAATCAATTGGAGTTTCAAGGTATAAGTCATCGGCTGCTCGGCCATGCGGATTGGTCTTCCGTGTTGGATGAGAATCCTCGAAAACGCCGGTTGCTTCAAGGGAAAGAGGTTCATGTACTCGGCCATATGGATTCATCTTCCATGATGGATAAGAATCCTTGGCAACGGAGTTCGGACACCGAGCAAGAACGTCTTATTCGGGGCCACACAGATTTGTCTTCCTTGTTAGATGAGAGTAACCTTTGGAGACGTCGTTTACTCCAAGAAAAAGGGGTTCGTGTACTCGGTCATATGGATTCGTCTTCCATGATGGATAAGAATCCTTGGCAATACAGTTCGGATACCAAGCAAGGAAGCCGTATTCGGGGCCATGCTGATTTGTCTTCCTTGTTAGATGAGAGCAACCGTTGGAAACGTCGTTTACTCCAAGAAAAAGAATCTTATATTGATAGACATGACAGTTATGCTACCATACTAGATAAACGTCGTCTACTTCAAGAAAAAGAGCTCGATAATGGACACTATGTTTATGTTGACGGACATGACGATTATGGTAACACACTAGATAAACGTCGTCTACTCCAAGAAAAAGAACCCGATAATGGACACTACGTTTACGTTGACGGACACGACGATTATGGTACCACACTAGATAAACGTCGTCTACTCCAAGAAAAAGAGCCCGATAATGGACACTACGTTTATGTTGACGGACACGACGACTATAGTAACACACTAGATAAACGTCGTCTACTCCAAGAAAAAGAGCCCGATAATGGACACTACGTTTATGTTGACGGACATGACGACTATGGTAACACACTAGATAAACGTCGTCTACTCCAAGAAAAAGAGCCTGATAATGGACACTATGTTTATGTTGACGGACACGACGACTATGGTAACACACTAGATAAACGTCGTCTACTCCAAGAAAAAGAGCCCGATAATGGACACTACGTTTATGTTGACGGACACGACGACTATGGTAACACACTAGATAAACGTCGTCTACTCCAAGAAAAAGAGCCCGATAATGGACACTACGTTTATGTTGACGGTCACGACGATTACGGTAACACACTAGATAAACGTCGTCTACTCCAAGAAAAAGAGCCCGATAATGGACACTACGTTTATGTTGACGGTCATGACGATTATGGTACTTCACTAGATAAACATCGTCTACTTCAAGAAAAAGAGCCTGATAACGGACACTACGTTTATGTTGACGGACATGACGATTATGGTAACACACTAGATAAACGTCGTCTACTTGAAGAAAAAAAATCTAATCTTGATGGACATACTAATTACGTTGACAGACATGACGAATATGTTAGCGTGTTAGATAAACATCATCTACTAGAAGAAAATGATCCATCCAAATTGAAACCAGACATTGTTGTGGCCAAGGACGGGAGTGGAGACTTCAAAACCATTGAGGATGCAATACCTCGTATCCACCATAATGGTCAAAAGCCTTTCGTCATATACATCAAGGAAGGAATTTACGAGGAGAATATCATATTCAACTACAACATGACTAACATTGCTTTAATCGGAGACGGAAAAGAGAAAACTCGAATCACCGGCAGCCTTGACTTCGCCGACGGTCTCAATACCTTCAACACAGCCACCGTAGGTATGATGAAATACAACCATCCAAATGTAGTTGTCTTTTTGTTTCAGGGGCGGATCTTTATGGGTCAGAAGATGTCCTGACCTTCAAAATTTTAAAAAATCGATATTTGGTACTTCAAATTATTAAAAAATTTAATTTGCTTATTTTTTTTTTCAAAAATTTTATTTTTTTATTATTATGTTTCAATTATTTTAAAATACGTTGTCAAAGTCCGCCTCTACTTTATTTTCGTATTCATTCATTCATTCATTCAACTGTTTCTTGACAAATTTATATGTTCGATTCAATTCAGCCGTTCATGGCGACTTCTTCTTTGCCAAGAACATCGGGGTCGAAAACACCGCTGGCGCCGCCAAATTCCAAGCCGTTGCTTTAATGGTGATATCCGATTTCGCCATCTTGTATAATTGCTCCATCGACGGCCACCAAAACACACTTTACGTTCACAGCAAACGTCAATTCTACCGCAATTGCACCGTCTCCGGGACGATCGATTTCGTCTTCGGAGACGCGGCCGCCGTCTTCCAAAACTGCAAATTCGTGGTCCGAAAGCCTTTGGAAGGGCAAAAGAATGTGGTCACCGCACAAGGTCGATCGGACGAACGTCAACCGACTGGTATCATAATTCAGAACTCGACGATCGTTGCCGACGATGATTTTGTTAATTTAAAAAACAGACAGCCGACTTTCCTCGGTCGTCCAAGGGGGAACTTCTCGAGGACGATAATAATGGAGACTTTCATCGATGATTTGATTGATCCGGAAGGGTGGACAGCTGGGGATGATCATAGCAGCTTAAAAACTAGCTATTTCTCCGAATACAACAACCGTGGGCCTGGTTCCGGCACGACTGGTCGTGTTACGTGGTCGGCGATTAAAAAGCTTTCGCCGACCGAGGCACATGGATTCACTCTCGGGAAGTTCTTCCTGGGTGACGACTGGATAAAGGAAAAAGGAGTGCCTTGTACATCTGGGTTTTCCGAGAGCAAAACAAGGAAGTTGAACATGAAAGTTCCATTTGTTTTAGCGGCTGATAATTGATATTCCAATGAAGATTTTCTCGGATGCCAAACGGCCCTGAGTTTTCAAGAGATTCTAAAGAAGGGATAATCTAATCACTTTAAAACAAGAAATACAGTTAGATTCTTACATTAGATTCTTGCAACATTTGAAGACATCTTGCTTTTTGTTATGTTTTAGCCCTCTAAGACATCGGATATGTTCATACATAGGTTTTTTTTGTATAATTTTATTTTGAACCTGTAAGAGTATTATTTGTTTATATAAAATAATGTTAATTGATTTATTATAAATACAAAAGATATAATTAAAATATTCTTTAATGTGATTATAATATAATATATATTTATTAATCCTAGTTTTTTTAACAACGTACCGTGGATACAAGTTATTCAAAACTAGTGTCCCGCAATGATAACGACGTTATTTTTTTCAACATTGACAACCTTAATTAGAGACGGAATACAATGAGGGTCAGGGTATTGGCCTCCAACAATTTGAAAACAACAAATTTCTTACTTTTTTTAAAAAATTTAATTTAGTCTAATGACAATTTAAGTCCTTATAAATTTAAATATTAGATAAATTAGACATTACCTCTCGATTTTGAGTTTAATAAACCCTTTATTTATAGATTCAATAATTTATTTGTAAATTCTGGATCGGGGTTTTCGAGAATGTGATCACTTTGTCAATAAGTTTGATTTCAATCTTTTGTTTTCTTTCCCGAGCTTGCCATTGCTAAAGACCTAAACACAAAAGAAAAAAAGCAAGAATGTGAATGTTAAAGGAAGAATGGTTAACTGACTAATGAAATTGAAGAAGAAATGTCGCCATTGTTGCTTTAATCCCACCAAAAATAACCTTCTCTCCCACTTTCCTGCTGAGCAAGTACCTTTTCTTTTTCCTTTGCTAACCTCATTGTAGAGTTGGTTTATATGGTTGATTCTTTTCTTTTGACGAGTCTCAGTCAAAATGTGAGTGTTGTCATCGAAAACTGAAATATTATTATTCAGAATCAGTTGGCAATAGATACAACAGAGGGGTGATCAAACCAAAACGGCCTAGCTCTTTGGTCAAAAACTAATAAAAAAGTATTAGTATCCCAATGAGTGGTTATACTCACTAACTTTTTTTTAACCGAATCAACATTTTGAAAATGTAATCAGTTTGTCACCCTCTTTTACAATAAGCTTCTTTGCTAAAATATCAAAAGGACAAAAGAAACAAGCAAGAAAGTAAGATAAATTGTTTTATTAGTCTTATGAGATATTATGGAATGAAGTTCTTGCTGGATGGAATGCATATATATATAGGACTGAAGCCTCAAGAAATTAAATGCTTAAACTAATGAAATTAGCCCTTGAGTTTATCCCCTAGTTTTCTTTAATTCTAGGAGATAAATAAAAAGGTTAATTTCATTAGTCTGCATATTTAATTTCTTAAGGTTTCAATCCTATATATGCATTCCATCAAGCAAGAACTTCATTCCACAATATCTCATAAGGTTAATAAATCATTTTATCTTAACATTCTTGCTTGTTGTTATTATCCCAAGATGTTTCAGCAATGCCAATCTCTGAAAAGAAAACTATAAAAAAAAGATTAGAATGAAATTTATTGAAAAAGAGGTTGACAATTTGATCATATTCTCAAAACTCGATCCAAAATTTACAAAATTAAAATATTAGTGAGATAACTACACATTGTGGCATTGATACTCTTTTTATTTGTTTTTAATCAGCATATAGGCATTTTTCTTTTGATCACCCCCAAGTTAAATCTATTGCTAACTGATTTTCGAATAATAATATTTTGCCTTCCAATGACAACATTCACCCTCTTGTTGAGGGTTGCAAAAAAAAATCAAATAGATAAACCAATATTATAATAGGTTATTAGGCAATCAGATGTAGAAAAAAAGAGAGGGAATATGTGCTTGCTCAGCAGACAATTGGGAGAGAAAGTAATTTTTGGTGGGAAGCTCCCATTGATCAACTTAAATAAAGAAAAACCATAGTCCCCTTTATGCAGAGCTACTTAATGAGCTCTACATCACCAGAAGCAAGAAGATTGTATAGAGGTATTATATTCTCGTATCGGAATTTGAACTCATATAAAACGGGACAAGATGAACATTCTTAGCCACTAGGCCAATCAGTTGATCTAAAAAATTATAATTTTTTTGAGAGTAGATAAAAAAGACGCGTGTAGAGTTCATTGAGTCAATACTAACTCCTCGTCTTTTACCAAGACATATGTATTGAAATAGACTCAACACCAATTGACTCCAATACACACATCTTCTTTATCTACCCTCATTTTCTTTCCCGAGCTTGTTCAATATCCGAGGAGGAAAGAAACAAGGAGAAAGGCTAAGACAGTTTGTAGCTGAGAGTCTGGTCTTGGATCGGGTAGGTAAATATGTTTTTAAAACTTGGTACATGAAAATCTTTTCTCGCCAATCATGTTTAAATAGCATATCTTCGACCGCGTCCGCGTTTGTTATGACCCAAATATTATCAAATAATGTGCTAGGATAAACGTGGTCCACAATACCACAACATATTGCATTGTATTACCATTTGTGTAACAAACAACAACAAAAAATTATTGGCAGAAATTAAAAGCATGATTTGCATTCAAAATCAATTATATATGTTGAAAAGTATGAAAGGTCGATCCTATTACTCGGTAAAGTAAAACGCTCGCATCAAAATAACTGATTGAATGTTTGAAAGAGAACATACTTATAACGAAATTGATAAAAGAAGATCCAAATTGCATAGAAGAATATAAATGTTATCTAATTTATTGAGAGACGACTTAAAGATTTAGGGAATTTTGTGTAATTTTTTTGAAAATTAGGTCCAAATTAAAAAAAATTAAATATTTATTAATTTGTTGTGTGCATTGTAGACTGACTTTTTGAATAAAAAAATAAATATAACACGACTAAATCTATAAAGTACAATAATATTTCATTTTTCTCATGTGTTTTACCATAATTTCATAACTAATATTTATATTTTCCCTTATGAATAGTTATTTTTTAAAACTCCTTTATAAACATTTAACTTAAATCGGTCATTATCTTGTGCGGACACTTTTTATTTCCACATGGTCAGAAGTCAGAACCCTCTAAATTTATTACAATGGAGACTTTAGTAAGTTTTAGAACATGTCAGCTGTAAGCATGACCTGTTTTACCATTACGATGAAGCTGTAGTACAATGTTAGTTCATTGGTTGGAGCTATAAAAGGGGCTTTGAGTGTCTTAACTCGGATGGACGAAGGAATTTAAGTTAGGGGTAAACCTATAAATTTTTAGTTGGATAAATTTATAAAATTTTTAGAGGAGCAAAAATAGATTTTCAATAGAATATAGATAAAAAAAATTTTAAATATTTTTTAAGTCGTATAAAAATTTTAAGTTTTTAGAGGGATAACCACCCGCCAGCTCCACCTCGATCCTTCCCTGAGTATCTGCTGATCAGTTTTCATGGAGTGTTTATGGCATTACTAATGCTTATTATCTCAAGCATCACAGTAAAAAAATCAACAAAATATCATATAAAATTTAGGATTAGAGTTTATAGGTGTATAAATATATCAGATGACATTCAAATAAATTTATATTTTCTTCATTCAAAAATATTTATATTTTCTTATTACGAGTGTATGAAATAGTAACTCAAGTTCTTTTTACCACTTAGTTTAATAAAAAATATTATTTTCACCCCTCTTAAGAATTAATAGTTCAATTTAAACACTTTTAACACAACATTATTATCTTAGGCCCTCTAAAAATTTGTAATTTTATATTCACCCAACATAAAATTTCAGACTTTGACCTAGATAGATAAATGGATTGACATTTATAATAACAAATTAGGAAATTTTGAATGGCCTGAATTGGAAACGTCTCTAACTGGAAAAATTATATCATGTGTAATTATTACCAATTAAATCCTTCATTATTTTCATGTATAATTATTTTATTTTTTTTTCTTAATATGGTAGTATTTTTTTGCACATTTCTTCATTTGGTTACTTACTCTTGACATTTTTGTGGCACAATCTAATAGTCTTTAATTTTAAGTTAATATCATAATTTAGAAGGCAACCAATTTTAAGCTAATTTAGGCAATATCACAATTTTAAGGTAATATCATATTTTAAATGGCTACTAGTTTTGAGGCAATTTAGGTAATATCACAATTTTAAGGTAATATCATATTTTATATGGCAGCCAATTTTGAGGTAATTTAGGTAATATCATAATTTAGATGACAGCCAATTTTAAACTAATTTACGTAATATCACAATTCTAAGATAATATCATATTTTATAAGGCAACCAATTTTAAATTAATTTAGGTAATATCTAGCGTTAAAAATACCTTATATGTCAATTCAATGAGTAAATTAGATTCGTAATAAAAATATATGTAAACTCATTTTTTTCAATTTTTAATCGTTGAATGCTTATTTGACAGTGATTTGAAATACTTGACATATTTTAAACTAAAATTCATGTTTTCACGCATTACAAATGCAATAATCAGACGAAGTTTTAATTAAATTACACACAATGCACATGTTCCATTATTTACCTAAAATATAATTATGTTACTCCGACTCTTCATTTACTTAAAATACTACCGAAATGCTTATATCATAAATTGTTTTTCGTAATTCATATTTACCATATAATGTTAAGTAGCGGAATCAAATATGTTATTGCAAGAAAATAATATTTTTATCAAGGCGTATGATTTTATTAGGAGAAAAATTATATAAAATAAATATTTTTATGTACTCATTAAAACTCTTAAACTTAGTTGGAAGAAAATAATACACATGAAAATAATCAAAACTGAAACAAAGTTCATTGAAAAACAGAGATAAAAATCTGCAGAAGAAGAAAACAGTCCACAGCTACAACCTAGTTTTGAACAAATCCGAGTTCAATCTTCCAGATTTCGCTAGAAAATCGACCAAGGTTTTCAAATTGCGAGGCACATAGGTAAATTCAATCTCCCCAATTTGACCGATTAAGAAAATGTTGAAGCTTGAGTTGAGTTAAAGAAACAAATGCAACACTTGAATTAATCACCATTTCATTAAAAATCACATAAATTGATATTCCACATAACCAAAACTAACTACATGAACATGATCATGTATGTCTTGGGGGCTCCCAACAACGAAAATCCTAACAAATAACAAGAACAAAAAATGTGGAAGTTGTTCATCACTGCTGAGGACCATGGACATCTTGATTTGTGTTGGCAGTAAGTGGATTGAGCTGGGCAGGATCCCTTGGAGTCGGCATTGAATTTATGGCTGCAAGCTTCCTACTTCTGGTGGCGTAGAGCTCGTCGAGTAACTCCGCATAACGAGAATCATGTTCTTCGAGATCCTGCGGGTTAAGCTGATGAATGGGAGTTTCCCACCACAAATTTTCTTCCCTCTCACTAGTATGTTGAGCAAGCGCCTCTTGTTTCTGTTTCGACGCATCCACTCGCCGTATAACTTCGTTATATAGTTGGTTTATGTTATTGATTCTTTCTTTTAGACGAGCCTCAACAAGATGGCGAGTGTTGTCATTAGAAGGCAGCATATTGTTGTTCAAAAAGCGATCGACAACAGATTCGATAGAGGGATGGCCAAACGAAAAAGGTTTACCTGCCGGTGAGAAGCAGATAAAAAGAATATCAGCACCACAAAGTGTTGTGATCTCACTGATTTTTTTGTAAATTCCGGACCGGCGTTTCGAGAATGTGACCACCTTGTCGTCCTCTTTTTCGATCAGCTTCATTTCAATCTTTTGCTTTCCCTTGGTTTTCTTTCCTGAGCTTGCCATTGCTAAAGAATGCTCTATCAGACTTGTGGGATATTGTGGAATGAAATTCTCACCCCATGGAATGCATATATATAGGCTGGTACCTCAACAATACAAATGCTATTACTAATGCTAACCATATGTGATTCACACACTGTGTGTATAATTAGAGACCCTCGTCTTAATAATTGGAGTTTAGTCTCGAATCAAGTAGGCGTGTATGTTTCTCGAACTCGATAATTATTGAGATTATCTCATCGTTGATGATATATAAAATTTTATCTCATCAATTGCATATAATTATATAAATCTATCTCATCGATCGAGTTTATTAAAATTTGATCATTGTCAAATAATGTGACATTGTATAAGAGAATGGAAGGAATATCTTTTTTGATAGAATTAAGAGCATAATCTGCCAAATTTGTCTCATCGATCGAGTTTGTTAAAGCTTAATCATTTTGTCTCATCTTTTATGAGTTCGAATCCAAGCATAAAAATGTAATATATTATTATTTAATAAAAAAAACATAATCTGCCAATATGCAAACTTATCAGGGTGTCTTTGCCAATATGAAAGATCACAAATTCATAGAAGGAAATAAATATTTTCAGATACTTAAACTCGACGAATTTTTGGAAGGGTTTATTAGAAAATCTCAATTGGATTGAAAATGAAGCTGTATTGATCTTTTGAGTTAGGTAAGATCAGACATATAAAAAAATCAGTGAAAATCGACAGGATGAGTCTACCACGTGCGACGAACACCGATGAACACCACCAATGATGAACATTGATGAACACCATTAAATTAATTAATAAAGATTTAAAATTTCAAGGACCCATCAAATAATTAATAATTACTTAAAAAATTCAATTAAATTATTTTTTTATATATTGAAATTTTATTTTTTAATAAGGGTAAACTATATATTTACTACCTCACCTATTTCTGTATTTCTATTGAATCCTCATTATTTAAATATTATTTTAACTTGACCCTATTCTTTATAAAAAAATAATTTAACCCTTAACCCTCAACCTAAAACCCTAAACTATTAAATCTTAAACCCTTAACCTCTTAAACCTATACCCTAAACCAAATACCGTTAAAAATAATTTTATTTAAAATAAAATCTAAGGTAAAGTACATAAATAAATAGTCACCGAACTTTTAAGACATATTTATTTTGTCATTGTACTTTTAAAATATTCGATAAGATCACCCAACTTTTAGTTCAATTTCGATACGGTCCTCCCGCTAATTTTCCGTTAACTGATGCTAACGTGTCAGTTAAAAACTATTCCAGCACTATTTATCTTCTTCATCACCTTACTCTCCTCCACTCTAATTTTTTCTCTGCATATTCCAAGTGGTAAAACTATGGTTTAAATACTCCAGCCTTCTCAACTCCTTAATGAGGCCAGAAAGGAGATTACGTGCTTCATAGTACTCTTTGTTCTCCATCAAAAGAGCTGCAAGCTTTACTTCAACTCGTTGGCATAGGAAAGTTTGCTTCTCGACACATGTCTATTGCACCATTTCTTTGCACAAAGAATTCTGGAGATTTGATGTTTCAGGTATTTTAGCTACATCATCAATAATACCACGAACAATTTTGGGAGTTCTTGCCTTCTGAATTAATGCAAAAGGGGCTTCAATTGGGTTAGAAGACTTCTGAGCTCCTCTGCCAGAGAAAATCTGACACTTTGTTATGGCAATTGGCATGCTCTTTAATCCGCAGATGAAGAATTTTCTAATACACGGTAGAGGATTGAGATGGCTTCAGATGGTGTTTTGGCAATTGAATCAATGGTTGCTGGGAGATGCGATAAAGACAAATACAAGCATCATCAAACAATTAGTCTTTTCAATAAAACCAGAACTATTCTTACAAAGCCAACTCCAACCTTCAAATGCCATACAACAATTCATCCAAAAATTTGAAAACACAAATTTTATTATTCAATCCCTTTTCAAACATGTATTGACAGCGTTCCATGTGTCATGTTAGAGATATACTAAAAATTAATATGAAATCAACAACTCTTTGGACAACATACACTGCATATCTGTAACTAAAAAAACATGTCACTTGTTATGGGTATCAACATACTGCAAACGAACAAGAATAAGGGCATCAAAGTTTTCTAATCCCACTTACGAACTCATCTCACATCAGTAAAGCTCAAATAACAACGGATAGTCAATGTAGTTTCTCACATAAGAAACAGATTAGTGGCTTGTGAGATTAAAAACAAATACTAATGAAGAACATTTAAACCCTTAAAGTTTTCGATCGAATTAAAAGTAGTGCAGAAATATGCAGAGAAGATTTTAAAGTGGAGGAGGGTAAGGTAATGAAGAAGAAGAATAGTGCTGGAATAGTTTTTAACTGCCACATCAGCATCAGTTAACGTTACAAATAACAGGAGGTGCCGTATCGAAATTGAACTAAAAGTTGGGTGACCTTATCGAATATTGTCAAACCTATCTCCTAGAAAAATAAAATTATTTTTAAGGGTATATGGTTTATGGTATAGGTTTAAGAGTTTAAGGGTTTAAAGTTTAATAATTTAGGGTTTTAAGTTAAGAGTTAAGGGTTAAATTATTTTTTTATAAATAATAGGGTCAAGTTGAAATAATATTTAAATAATGAGGGTTTAATAGAAATACGGAAATAGATAAGGTACTAAATATATAGTTTACCCTTATTAAAAAATAAAATTTTAATATATAAAAAATAATTTAATTAAATTTTTTAAAGTAATTATTAATTATTTGATGGGTACTTGAAATTTTAAATCTTTATTAATTAATTTAATGGTGTTCATCAGTGTTCGTCGCACGTTGTAGAATTTTCCAAATCGACAACGTTGTTAATTTTATGTTGTCTTTGCAATGAAAATTAAGAATTCAAATTTAATTTAATAATTGATCCTTAAATGCATGCATGAAAGGAGTAGACTTTGAATATTAACAGGTAACATTCTTATACCTCCGGAATACCACCATAACATTTAAATAAAAGAACAAATCATCTATTCAAAAATAAAAGAACAAAACATATTTTTTTGATATTTTAAAAATATGAACATGTATGATCATAAAAATGTAATTTTTAAAGGGTGAAATTTTGAATTTTACATAAGCTTACATATTTATATTATAAACATATAAATTTTAGATTTTAACTTTAAATTTTAAAAATTAAATCCCAAACTCTAAATTTTATGCCTTAAACTCTAAACAATAACTTTAAATTTTAAACCCTAAAACATAACCCCTAAATTTTTAAACTCTAAATTAAACATCTAAACCCTAAAATTAAAATACTTGTGTAAACTTTAGTTTATACCGCATGTATATAAAAGTTTTTTCTATTTTAAAAATGACATTCTTTTACTTCGAAGTCATAAAAAAATAGTTGAATGGGAATAATAGTTTCATAATTTTCATGCATTTGTTTGATCAATCCCTCTGCTTCTTCAAGATGCCCTACTCTGCTAAAAAGATCGACATACCAAGCGTAGTGCTTCTCGCTACGCGCCTACGCCTGGTGTTATGATAACTTCTCCCCTGTTCCAGTAGCACTGAATGACTCGATTCGAATTTTACTATTCATTTTATTCAAATTATAATATTTGACTCAAAATTGAAGATCAAATAACTCAATTCAAAAATCGGAATAAAGTCGGTCAAAATTAGAAACATTGCTATACATGATCTAGCTAGATATGCTTTATCTATTGAAGCATACTCATATAAATGATACTCTATTAACTAATCGTAGACTATAATAGGAATCATCCAATACAATGCATAAACAAAAGTTTACTTACAATCAATTTATACGACAACAAATATAACCAATCATTATAGTGTACAAATAGATCGACCAACAATCGAAATATATCTAAATTTAAATCATTATAGTTCTGACTTCTGAACACAACTTAAATTAAACTACTGAGAACTCACACGTGATATTCAACATAATAAAACTCGAATCAAACCAAAGCTTCATTAGCAAGACCGATCTAATTTTTAAAATAAACCTTATATATATATATATATATATATATATATATATTTTAAAAATTTTATTCAAGCCTTTTCATACATCTTTAAATTTGAACAAATAACTTGTAAATTGCCATGTAAACTAATAACCCCAAATCAAATGTGCCCATAAAGTTTGAAGGTTTCAAACTAATGGTATTGGCCAATTTCAATCTTTTCTTGGCGTATAGATCAAATAAAAAAAATCCTTACATTTTTTAGATAGAGAGAAATTTACTAAAATACTTTCAAATCCTCCAATACCCAATTTTCCTCATCCATTATTTGTCAAAAATGATAAGAAAAATCAAGTGAAAATAGCTGTAATCTGCAAAGGAAATCTGTTAGTGGTGGATTGTTGAAGAGAAAGGGGGTGATGATGACAATGGAGGGGACGATGGATACGGCGGTGTTGGATGATATAATACGGAGGTTATTGGAAGGGAAAGGAGGGAAACAGGTTAAACTTTCTGAAGGAGAGATTCGTCAGCTTTGTATTAATGCTAAACAGATCTTCGTTTCCCAGCCCAATCTTCTTCAGATCAGTGCTCCCATTAGAATCTGCGGTTAGCTTTCCTTTCTCCCCCTTTTCCCATTGAAATTGTGTGCCAAATTCTGGGTTTATCTTTGCCTTTCCATTTAAATTGCAAATGAATTCCATTGATGGGGTGTTGAAATTGAGATAATGCTCATGCCAAGTTCATTTGAGTTGTTTTTCCTATTTTTGTTTAGATCCAATATCCAAAGTGTGAAACCAGGAATTTCATGTTGGGAATAAAGAGAAAAGTATATGATTTTTGGTCTAATTTGAATCTAGCCCCTTTACTATGTTGAAATTTGGATTTAATCTCTCTACTTGTATTATTATTAGTAGTCCAGATGATAAAAAGTTAGTTGCTGCCATTAAGATGGTGACATTGATTTTTTTTATTGTATTTGGTCATATAGTTAGGGCAATGTATGTAGAAGAACAATAATTTACATGTCAGCCGTATGTTTAAAACTGTATTAAAATGTTTTCATCTCATTATTTTAATGGTAACAATTAACAATGTTATTAATTCGGAGCTACTAATAATTTTATAAAAGTAGAGGACTCAACTGAAATTATACTAAAAGAGAGATTAGCCAATTGAGTCTTAGCTCGGTCGAACCCGTTAATGTTGCAATAAACTTGAGTTTAAATGTGCTTAAACATGCATTATCCTCTGGCTTAATAGAAAGTTGAGGTAGGAACTTTGAGATATTATGACCTTATTCAAGTTTATTCTGATTTAAATCATATATATTTCTATTATCAGTCTAATCATACTTTATAATGTTGATTCTAGTTGTAATCATTTGGATATTGATATTATAAGTCATTTTCTTATAGGTGATATTCATGGACAATACCAAGATCTGTTGAGGGTCTTCGAATACGGCGGGTATCCACCGGAGGCAAACTACTTGTTCCTTGGGGATTATGTAGACCGGGGCAAGCAAAGCTTGGAGACAATATGCTTGCTTCTGGCCTATAAAATAAGATATCCAGACAGGATTTTTCTCTTAAGAGGGAACCATGAAGATGCAAAGGTGAATCGGATCTATGGGTTTTATGATGAGTGCAAAAGGAGATTTAACGTTAGTCTTTGGAAACTATTTACCAACACCTTTAACAATTTGCCTGTGGCTGCACTCATTGATGAGAAAGTACTATGTATGCACGGAGGATTGTCTCCGGATTTGGAAAAATTGGATCAAATCAAGGAGATCGAGAGGCCGACCGAAGTTCCCGACGGAGGTCTCCTATGTGACCTACTTTGGTCTGACCCTAATCCAAACGTCGAGGGTTGGACGGATAGTGATCGAGGTATCTCGTGCACTTTCGGTGCCGATGTTGTCGCTAATTTTTTGGAAAAGAACGACCTCGATCTCATTTGCCGAGGTCACCAAGTAAGTCAAATTATTTTGTTTTCGATGCAAAAGGTCGTAGTAGGTTGAAGGAAGGGATTGCATATGCTGGGATTCAAACCCTATGCTGTATAATGATTGCATAAACTAATTAAACTGAAATCCGGATTCAAAAGCCAATTTCTTTTGACTATTGAATTTTGGCATGAAATAGGTCCAAGTTAGCTTATGGACCAAGTAAGCTAGTTTCTTTCTGCATTTGGATAAAGGAAGAGATTGCAGACGTAGAGATTCAAATCTTAGACTTGTTGGACGTTACCTCTTAGGGCTGATTGTCAAATCAATTGAGCTTATTATTCGATTTCTTTTTTTCTTCATGAAATTGAATCATATACAGACGTATGTTACTTGAACAAGTGTGTAGGTATTGGATATGTGTATGTTTAACTTTTATTTTTTTTTTATGTATTTGGAGGGTCATATTCCCGTTCCATTTTGCCCGTCAACGAATGAGTGTTAGACACGAATACTTCTAGTTATAATTTATATCATCAAGTTTGTCCGGGTTCGGATTAATCTAAAGTTTTGAATTGCAGGTTGTGGAGGATGGGTATGAGTTTTTTGCTAATAGGAAATTAGTAACAATATTTTCAGCTCCAAACTATGGTGGAGATTTTGACAATGCTGGTGCTCTATTGAGTATTGATGAAGCTCTTGTGTGCTCCTTCGAGATATTGAAACCAGCAATGCCAAGCAATAAGGTCAATTTAAAGAAGGTACGATCCTGCTCGCAAACTACTCGTACTCAACTCGGAAAAACAATCCGAATTCGATTTGATTATTTTCGAGTTGAGCTCAAGCTAGCTAAATTCAAGTATACTAACACTTGGCTCAACTTGCTTGAAAGCCTTATCAATCTTTCATACGTTCAGTATATTCCTTTATTAGAACCAAAAACTTCTGATTCAAGTTAAACTCGAGTTCAAGCACAAACAATCAAGTCTATTATAAGAATAGGGATTATGGGTCTAATAATCTCGGATTTTGAGTCGAGGTCAAATTTCTTACGATTCGAACTCAATTCGAGACTATCAGACACCTATGAATACCCAAGCAATAGTATCATGTCCAACTCCTTGCCTATGCAATTCAATGCGATGCAAATGTACCATTAACTCCGGAGCATCTATGTTCAACAGCCACAGAAGATCGGAACAACCTGATACGCCGTGAACCGAGCAGTTTCGAGGAGGGCGGGGGGATGTTGTTCTACACAAATACAGAATTCCAACAAGCTCTATCAAAAAACCGTATTTCGGTTTCTCGTAAATCAAATGGGTTTTTCTTTTTCTTTTTGCTTTATTTAATCTGCCTTGTATTTGTACGTCGACTATAATTTTTTGCTGGTTTTCTTAGGAATTATTTTATTTTTGAATACCCCGTGTACTCAAATGTTCATCAGTGGGTTAATTATAGGCTAAGTTATAAATATATGTTTCAGGAATTGTGTTTCAATTAGGTTTGAGCATTCGATCAAGTCGAGTAAAAGATTGAGTAAGTCGAGTTGACAAATCTTATTTTATAGCTCAAATTTTATTTGAATTTTTTCAAGTTGAGTTTATGAAATTTGAGCCAAGTTGTTCAAGTTTTTGTTCAAATATAATTGTAAATATTTAAAATGGTATAGTATCAATTAGTTTTAATTTAAATGGTTTTCTATAACCATATACGACATGCATATATGCTTCTTCATGATTTTTGTATACTATATATATATTAGGCAGAGTTGAGGAACTCAACTAAAAAAATCTACTAATTACTAAATAAATTGAGTTATTCGAGTCTCATTTTATAAATTAAATTTTATTTGAAAAATTTTCAAGTCAAATTGAGTTTATAAAATTACAATTTGAGTCGAATCGAGTTAATTTTTTTTGTGTCGAATTGAGGGACTCGACATGAAAATACACTAATTACCCTAATTTCAATATTGAATGAAAAATTACTAACTGGTTTTTAGAAGAATTATATATATATATATATATATATATAGGGTTTTATTTTGATGCACAAGCTGTGTAAATTTTTTTTACACAATCCTTCTATAAAATTTAAAATCTAAATCACAAACCCTAGCAACCTAAAACCTAAAACCTAAGCCCTAAACCCTAAACTCTAAATTCTAACCATAAACCTTAAATTATATACCCTACATACTAAACCCCTAAACCCTAACCTAAAACCCTAAACCCTAAAATTAAAGGGCTTGTGTAAACTAAAGTTTATACAGCTTGTGCATCAAAGTATTTTCCATATATATATATATATATATATATACCATGCGCCGACTGTGGAAATATTTTGTTTCCACAATTGTCCTAATTTTAGGGGTTAGGAATTTAGTTTAGTGTTCATAGTTTAAGGATTTAGGTTTATGTGCTTAGAATTTAGGGATTGTGGTTTGAATTTAGAGTCTAGGGTTAGAACGTAAGGGTTATAGGGAAAAAACTTAAATCCATACCATATTAGCCTAAAATCTAAACTATAACCTCTAAACCATAAATTCTAAATTTTAACCATGTACCCTAAATTCTAAACCTTAAACTATATCCTTAACCCCTAAAATTAGGGTGTTTGTGAAAACAAAATGTTTTCAGCATTATATTATGGAAAATACTTTGATGCACAAGCTTGTGTAAACTTTAGTTTACACAAGCCCTTTAATTTTAGGGTTTAGGGTTTAGGGTTTTAGGTTAGGGTTTAGGGGTTTAGTATGTAGGGTATATAATTTAAGATTTATGGGTAGAATTTAGAATTTAGAGTTTAGGATTTAGGGCTTAGGTTTTAGGTTGCTAGGGTTTGTGATTTAGATTTTAAATTTTATAAAAGGAATGTGTAAAAAAAATTTACACAACTTGTGCATCAAAATAAAACCCTTATATTATATATATATATATATATATATATATATATATATATTGCAGCTTTCCGATATTATTTTTACCATTTTGGCTCTCTATTGATGTTGACGAAGTTTAAAATTTAACTTGAAAAAAAATTAATTTTTGATTTAATTTAACTCGAAAAAAATTAAATAAAATTTGATGTTAAAATAAAATTTAAATAATTTAATATTTTTAATAACTAGTGAATTGATTTTTATGTTCAAATCAAGTTTCTGAAATCACGCTAATGAAGAAAAGAACTTTACTTTAATTGTCTTGTTTTCTCTTTTTGTCTAAAGCATTTAGATTCTAAACTAAACTATAATACCATCTATTCCAAAGTTATACTTTGTTTGACTACTCAAGAAAAGAATAAAGTGCATGGCCGGAAAAGAATGTAAGAAATCTAATCTTATCAAAAATATAACTCTAATATTATTATACCCACTTAAGAATGTGAAGAAATTTAATCTTTTCAAAAATAATTACATCATTGTGCACTTATAATGTGCGATGAGTATACCCCACTCGATGAGCACCGTTAAACACCACTTAGGATGAACACCGCTAAATAATATTAGATTAATTAATAAATATTAAAAATTTAAAGGACTCAACGCATAACTATAAATTATTTAAAATAAAATATTAATTAAATTATTTTCCATATATATAATATTTTTAAAATAATTGGATCCAATATCAACCGTAGTCAATTTATAAAATAAAAACCTAAAACCCTAAACTCAAAACTATAAACCCAAAATCGTAAACCATAAACCCTAAATTTGAATATTGGTTTTAGAGTTTATAGTTTAAGGTTTATGATTTCATATTTATGGTTTTGGGTTTTAAGTTTCGGGTTTAGAGTTTAAAGTTTAGTGGTTGGTTTGATCTAATTATTTAAAAAATAACAAAAATTATATATACGGAAAATAATTTAATTATTATTTTATTTTAAATAATTTATACATAAATATTTAAATCATTTATAATTATATGTTTCCTCTTGATATTTTTAATCTTTAGTAATTGACTTATTGATGTTCAGTGATGTTCAGAGGTGCTCGTCGAGCGTCGTAAATTTTTTCTACAATGTGAGTATTATTTAAAATTTTTCAATAAAAATGTTTTAATATATAGTTTTTAATACATATGAGATAAAGTAATTGTTAGTATCATTTTATAGTTTTTTTATTAAATTTAATACTAGGATTAGAGTCGTCGCTGGGCCAGGCAATAGAAGCGCCGACTTAGGGGATAAAATTCGTCTGCCCCTTTTCGGTGCCCTTACATATGCCCCAACACTAAAAAACACTACAAAATTAAAATCTAAGCCCTAACTCTAAATTCTAAATCCTAAACCCTACACCCTATACCTTAAAAATACACTCTACCCTAAATTCCCTAAACCCTAATCATAACCCCTAACTTAAAACCCTAAACACTAAACCCTAAACCATAAAATTAATTTTGAGCGTCAGGGCATATGTAGGGGCACCGAAAAGGGGTAGAGGAATTCCATCCCGGCCCAGGCTGCCAGGGCCTCCAACTTTAAACACAATAAAAAAATAAACATGCATATTCACATGGTTAAGCAAAGAGAAAATGTGTGGTCTACAGCTTTGAGAACAATTAAGATAGAATACATTGAAACTTAATTAAAAAATAAAGAGAAGTAGGACCCGCAGTTCTTATAATATATAAGTGATAATAGTACTGTACTTATTATTAGAGTTTTTACTTTTTACAATTTAATTTTTTTAATATTTATTATTAAGAGTTTATTTATTTTTCTCTTAGGACTAATTTTTTTCCTAATTGGTTTAAAAATAATTTTTTTCTCAATATTTATTATTAGTCTCTAACTTTTAAAATTTATTTTTTCCTAACATTTGCTATTACGGTCTCATTTTTTATAATATTTATTATTATGGGCATACTCTTGAAATTCAAATTTTTATAAGGATAAATTTTTTAAAATTTTGTTATTATGAACATACTCTTAAATTTTAATTTTTTTCAATGCTTTCTATAAGAGACAAGAATTTAAATAGTAGTATACAACTGCAACAACTGTTATATAGCGGTAATTATATTATATAAAATTGTGATACAAGCAATTGTTGTGTCCACGATATCTTATGTTATTAAAAAATCAGAAACACAATACTCGTGGTGACCACAATAGAACTTGTTGTGTCTACAACCACGATAAACATAACACAATTGAAAAACGATCATGACCGTAAATTAAATCCCTTATTTAGGGCTCAATTTTATGTTTGCCCTAGGGCCACCAAAATTTCAGAAACGCCACTGGCTAGGATTATTGTTGGATTAATGTAATATAACTCTTATCATAAATTTTATCTTTTATATTTATATTTTTATTAATATGATTCTTATCTTTTTGGTTATATTTAACCAAAATCTAGAAATCTTTTTGAATTTTATTGTCTCTATCTAAACAAGACACTTTACAGAGTGAAAAATGAGTGGTGAGCGAACCAAGCTATCAGGTAGATTGTTCCGTTACCCGAGTCTAATTACATCGGCAACCAACCATCAACCGAGTTGGGATCCATCTTTATAAAACTACCGACAGAACCATAATCAGAGATTAGCTCGTGAAAATCTTTGTACCCCATTTTTTGAGGAGTGAAAAAATGAGTGTTAATTTTATATTTTCAAATTAAATTTAACAACTTTTCTTTACCACTTTATTATAATTGTACATATTCATTGAATAAAATTTTTTAATCTAAATAATACAAAAATTACATTACATATGCATAATCATACATTTTTACAAAAAAACTAAAATTATTTTTTGATAAAATTTGGTGACCTCGTTAAAAACCCCCTTCATATCGATCAATCGTCCAAAGAACCTTTGATCAACAGCGGAAGGAGGAAAAGAGTGTTACTGTATAAATTTTATTAAAAATTGCAGCAAAGTACAATCGATCACTCATTGTCTGATCAAAAATACAATAGGAGTCTACACCATATAATGGCTAATAGACATTAGACCACCGAAGCCCCCAAGCATATTACCCGCCCCTACCCAATACCATTTTTTGCTAAGCCATCTGCCTCCAAGTTTTGAAGTCTATTAATTTTTCTGAAAATGCAGTTCCTATTTTATCCCAGATCCACGATCTCCAAAACCAAACCCATGAACGTCGAAGGACAAGAATAAGGATTTGCAATCCACTTCAAGAGAGTGCTACAGTCACTTTCTATGATCAATCGAGAACTCGCACATCTGCTATCCGCATACGCCAGATTGATACCACACCGCATCGCCAAGATTTCAGCAAGAATAGGAGGGCCACAACCAATAGATTCGGAAAAGGAAAAGATTGTCACACCTTTGTCGTCTCTAACCAGCCCACCGATGCCTCCTGCACTACGATCTTTATTCATGGCGCCATCGATATTCAATTTCAAAAACTCAGGAGGCGGAGTTTTCCATGCAATAGCTGTCCTTCGATCATGTTTGTGTTTACAGCAATCCGCAGCGGGCAGATTCAACATAATGTCCTCCAACGAGGCATTAACATCCTGGAAACGAGCTTTGAACCACGACGCCACTCTGAATTTAGTGGTGAAGATCAACTGCCTAATGTCCAACTTGTTTTTTTGAAGACTATTTCATTTCTCATAAGCCATACGGACGACAATACAGCCGCCGGGATAACGTTCCAAACTGACCCTTGGCCAATGCACGATCCTGCCTCCCTCCAAAGAATCAACAGATCAGCTACAATTTTTGGCATAACAAAAGCAAAGTTCCAGACATAAATGAAGGTTGTCCACACGGTCCATGCCACCCCACAGTGTAAAAATAAATGAGCTATAGATGCAGGGGCCGATCTACACAGCGGACACGATACCTCATCCAAGTTGCACCCTCGTTTAATAAGTATCTCCCTCACAGCTATTTTGTTCAAAATCACTTGCCATAGGAAGAACTCAACTCGAGGAGGGGCCAGTCCGTTCCAAACCAATGATTTCCATTCAAAGCTATGTCTTTCCCTGGAGTTTAGTAATTCACAGCAAGTTTTAACCGAGAAATCAACTTCTCCTGTACCCTTCCATAGAAGGCAATCATGAGCGAACCCATCATATTTTAAAGAGGACAAAAGTGACATGAACGCCTCCCATTGTTGCAATTCCCAATCAAACAATCGTCGCCTAAGTTGTATATTCCAAGACCACCCACCTTCGCACTGCGAACCAAAGTCACAGACCTTACCTGACTTATTAATAGCTAACGCAAAGATCCTTGGAAACAAGACTTGTAATGGTGAATCCGAAATCCAAACATCCGACCAAAACATAGTTGACCTCCCGTCCTCAACTTGTAGTCTTGAATTCTTCCGAATGGCTTCTCCAAAGTTGTCAACACTATGGAAAGAATTTGATATGCCTCTCTATATCTATGAAGAGAGACGGTGACTAGCATTTTCAGGAATGATCGAGGAGCAGTCCCAGTTCAATTTACCACAGAGGTATCGCTTCCATGGACAATCTCTCTGATTCGCAAATTTCCAAATCCACTTGCCTATGAGGGCTCTGTTGTGCACATCCAAATTCCGAATGCCTAAACCACCAGCTTCCAAAGGCTGACAAACTGATAACCAATTCGCCCAATGTACCTTTTTCTGAGTATCCGAGTCGCCCCATAGAAAGCCAGCCATTATACTGTTTAATTTTTTGTTCACCGCTGCAGGTAACCTGAACAAAGATAAGTAGTATGTAGGAAGGGAAGTTAAAACTGATTTTATCAACACAAGTCTTCCACTGGACGACAGATTTTTTCTTTTCCATCCTACTAAGTGTTTGTAAAATTTTTCAATTACAGGTTCCCATAATACGGATGAGTTCCTCTTAGGGCCTAAGGGAAGACCAAGATAGTCCAATGGAAAAATACCCTTAGTGCACCCTACTTTAACTGCCCACTCGCTAAGCGTGTTGTCGTCAATATTAATTCCAAACAGTCGACATTTACTAAGATTCAATTGAAGTCCCGATGCTATGTCAAACACTCTGAGAACACGTTTAACGTTTATTATTTCTCTTGAAGAAGCTCCACGGAATACCATAAGGTCATCCGCAAACTGTAGATGAGATAGGGATTGTGAATTTAGTTCTCGTCCGATAGTAAATCCGCAGAAAAGACCAGAGTTGACAACCTTGTCAATCATCAAATGCAATGCTTCACCAACTAAGTTAAACAATAACGGTGATAGCGAACAGCCTTGGCGCAGACCACGCGCGATGAAAAAGCATGGGGTATGAACGCCATTCACCAAGATCGAAATTGATGCCGACGAGATGCATTTAAAGATCCAGTTGCACCATATCTCATCGAAACCCATTTCCTTCATAACACGAATAAGGAATTACCAATCTACCGTATCATAAGCACGTTTGAAATCAATTTTAAAGACAGCCCCTTGCAGACCATTCTTCATCATAAAGTCGATGCCTTCATTAGCTCTGAGCGAGCAATCAAGAATTTGTCTCCCTGGTATGAATGCGAATTGAGATTTGCTTACAACTGTATCCATACATTGTTTGAGTCTTCGTGACAATACTTTGGACAAAATTTTGTAGATCCCGCCCACCAGACTGATAGGTCTATAATCTTCGATAGAGTCAGACCCAAGCTTCTTCAGTATAAGAGTAATGAAGGAGTGATTAACTCCATTTTCCCATTGTCTCCCACAGTAAAAGTCATCACAAAATTTCATAATATCCTCTATCAGCATCATCCAAAACTTCTTGAAAAAACCCGAATTGAACCCATCTGAACCCGGAACTCGTGAACTGTCAAAAGAAGCAATTGTGTTCCATACTTCATCTTCATCAAACCTCCTAACCCGTATCTCTTGTTGCAACTTAGAGATTTTCCTGAAGTTCAAAAGGAAATCATCCACTTCTAAAGTAGACTTTCGATTGTATGCCTGAGCGAAGAAATTAAATATATGATTCTTAACTGTATTGGGATCCGACACCACCTCACCTGCAATTTTTAGTGAGTGAATAGTGTTTCTTCATTTCCTATTAGACGCCACCATATGAAAATACCGAGTGTTTTTGTCACCATCAGAAAACCACCTTAATCGAGAGTTTTGTAGCCATATCCGCTCCTCTCTTCGGATTTGCTCCCACAAATTCTTTCTCAAAGTCGCAATTGTTAAGCCATCATTGTCCTTTGCTAAACCCATTCGCATCTCATCCTCAATTTTAGTAATTTCGTGCTCTAAGTCTGCACTTGATTTAGCATTACCCATACTCTTCTTACATGACCACTTCTTAATCGCCACTTTACTGCCTTGTAGAATGCTCAGTAGGCCAATTCGCTTGTTCCTTTTTTTCATCATCTTAATATTGTCCACTATTAGGTCTTCAAAACCCTCCTCATCCATAATGTAGTTAAACAGTTTGAATGGCTTAGGACCCCAATTGCAACCTCTATTAACCAAAGTAATAGCATTATGATCTGACAACAAGTTAGGGAGCCGAGATTGTTCCAAATTCTGCCATGACGAAGCAAAACCAGTGTCAATTAAGAACCTATCGAGTCGAACAAAGGTTGGCTCATCCCTATTGTTAGACCATGTGAACAAACCACCGTTCAATGGGAGATCTAATAAATTTGCGTCATGAATGAAGGAGCGAAACAACTCCATTGTAGCTAGATTATGCATAGCTCCAAATTTTTCTTCCCGATTATAGTAAGCATTGAAATCCCCACCCAAACACCAATCAACACCATAATTCCGCATAAAGGATAACACTTCACCAAAAAAACCTTCCTTCTCTACCTCAATAGAAGGTCCATAAACATTTATAAATCCGAAACGCAAAGGAGACCCCCGAACAGTCCCTATTAAAGCAATAAATCTCTTGTGAATAAAAGTATGCTGAACACATAGCCACTCCAGATCCCATACTGTTAAGAGACCACCTGCCGATCCAGTCGAAGGGGAGAAAGCTATCTCCAAATTGTTACTAAATCCCATTCTACGAAGAAGTGAAGAGCTGAAATTCGTCAATTTAGTTTCCTGAAGAAATAATAGTTTCGGTTTCTGAGCACGTATCAATCTGCGTACAACACTAGATTTCTCAACCTTACCTAAAACCCTAATGTTCCATGATATGATCATTTCGTTCATGAGTGCCTCAAGATAAGACCTACCATCTCTTTTTGGAAACATCGAGTTTCTCTCCCCCTGTGAACGACCCTCGCCTTTATTTTCCTTAGTCTCCTTCTGATTCCGGCGCACATCATCCCTAACCGTCTGGCTATGATCATTTTGAAATCTTGATTGAGAAACCAGAACTAATCTCCCATCGATGAGAGTATTGTTGACCATTTTAATAGCTTTCTCCATATCCGCCTTGTTAGCAAAATGCACCAGTGCAAAGGTGTTGTCTTTGTATTTCGGCCTTCTATTGATAAAAGGAATAAACACCTTCTGAACTCTCCCATGATGTCCAAACAATTCCCAAAGGGCGCCTCTCGACACTCTTTTACTAAGGTTGTCGACAAAGATAACCCACTCACCGGAGCTAGAAGGCGATCGAGATCCACCTGGGTTGTTGTTGATGACCTTTCCTCTCCCACTCACACCTATCTCTCTCATGTCTACCAAAAAAGACTGCCTTCAGTTTGCAGGTAAAAGAAAGTTAAAAAATTAAAATTATTAGTTAAATTAGTAAATAATATGATGATTATATATGTGACTGTAATTATTAAAAAAATCAGATAAGGATTTTCTATAATTTACTTTTGAATACAGTATACATGGTATAATTTTTTTCTAATATTTTTGAGAATATTAAAAATCATTTACACCTAATTAATTTTTCACACTTTTGTTTTTGAATCATCAAATTACATATATTTTTTAAAATAAAATAATTAAAATTCTGATTATTTTTAATTTTTACAAATTATTATCTTCTAATTTTTATATGGGTAAAATTTTGATACACAGGTTGTGTAAAATTAATTTTACACAAGCCTGTCTATTTACACTATAAAAATCCAAATACTAAATTTTTAACCCTAACCCTAAAAAACTAAACCCTAAACCTTAAACCCTATACACTAAATTCTAAACACTAACCTTGAATTCTAAATCCAATATTTGAGGACAAATTATTTATCTATTTTTATAAAAGAAATGAATATTTGAGGACAAATTGCATAGGACCCATGTCCGTTAAGAGCCCTACTCCAAAGATTAACAACTAAGCTAATCTCAATTAATGAAACTTTAATTTTTTTTTTGACAAATCTTATTTTTTTTATAATAACCACTGTATTTTTATTAAAACCATAAAAAATTTTACGATTACAATGCATCTAAGAAGAAGAATAATTGGACTAATTTATAAAAATTTATTACAACCCAAAAACAAGGAAAAATAAATGCTTCCATAGAGATAAGCACATCATCAAAATCTAGAAGTTTTCTTGAATCTCCTTATCTCTATTAGGTAGAATGTTCCGCTACCCAGGACTAATTACATCGGCAAACAACTATCGACCGAGTGGGGATCTAACTTTCCATGACAACCGACAAAATCATAATAAAAATTAGCGTCGTTAAAATCTTTGTGCGAGCAACAAACGACCGCTAGGATATGCAAAAATCATGCCACAAGGACAGATGAAACGAACCACAAAATGAAAAAAACATGTCACAAGAACAAAGGAAAAAGTGTCACGAGGACAGAGAACACGTGCCACAAAGTCAAAGATTCTTATTAGAATATGAAAAAAAATGTAGAAAAACAAGAAAAAATAATAAATCGGGTGGTCGACAACTAAGACAAATCTTAATTTTAATCTGACTTAATAGGTCTAAAACTCATAACTTAAATACTATGAAAGAACAAAGATGAACCGACCAAATATGCTTGTTAGATGATACTTTAATTTTTAAGGTGGATTTAGACCTGGTATAATAACCCATAAATTTAAAGGGAATTGAATTTAGAACATGACAAAAATAATATTTAAACGAAATTGTGGTTGATACATGAATTTTATGTTTTCAAATTAAATTTAACAACTTTTCTTTACCATTTTTTTTATAATTATACATATTCATTGAATAGAATTTTTTAAACTAAATAATACAAAAATTACATTACATATGCATAAACATACATTTTATATTTAAAAAAATTGAATGCCATTTTTATAAAAATTTAAAATTATTAATTAAATTAGTAAATAATATTTGATGATTATATATATGTGACTGTAATTATAGAAAAAAACAGATAAGGAATTTCTATCATTTACTTTTGAATACATTATACATGGTATAATAAGATTTTTAATACTTTTGAGAATATTAAAAATCATTTACACCTAATTAATTTTTCACACTTTTGTTTTTGAATCATCAAATTATATATACTTTATCATTAGGAATATTATCTTATTTAATTAGAGTTCAATGTAATATGTACTTCTTATGCCTATAAATAGATGACTTGATGAAGGCATTGTACACAAGTCTATATTTGAGAATAATACAAATCTCCCTATTTCTCTCATCTCTTTGTTCTTCCATTCTTGTTCTTTGTTCTTATTATTGTTCTTTGTTATTTTATTCACAACACGTTATCAGCACGAGACTCTAATCAACTGAGTTCTTCATCGTTCGAATTCAAAAGAAGTTACCGGGAAGAATTTGATTATAGAATAAACCAAAGATAAGTTTTTTTTCCTCCTTATTTTTATAGTTACCAATTGTCTTTCTCTTTATATTTTAACTTGGTTTTAATTTTTGAAAGGTTTGAAAGCATGTTTGATTGATTGTCTTTCTCATCCGATTTGAGTTGACGAAAAACCTCATCCATGTTGTGGAGAAGCAAAGTCAAAGACCACATCTTGTTAGAAGACGTAGAATGCATCAAAGCTAATAGTTATTGCATTACCTCCGCATAATGGTTCCAAAGCCTATTATATTCAAACACTCACCATCAATGCTTCTTGCATTGTCTTCCAATCCTCACTGAAAATGCTTTGCATTAAAGGCGAGAGAGGTTAGCAAGTTTTGCACATGGATGTTTCATTGTTTCTAGCATATTATATTTCACAGGTTGATTTTATTGTTTGACTTTAATTATGGGTAAGCAAATTATTGATATAGACTAAGTTTTTTTAATTAAGAATCAAAATATATTTATTTTATTATATCAATGAGAGCATATGTTTTTAACCGTGTTGTGAGTTTTTGCATGATATAATGACTTAGAAAGAGACATGACATTATAAGAAGATGTCTTGGTCATTTGCTACGTCTCCATTGTTCTCGAGAGGAAAATCAATATCGGTAAATTTTGATTTTATTTTTATTCTTTAAATTATAATTTTAAAGTGCGATAAATCATGGTGATTTTGCTCAAAAGCAATAACTTTTATGTGTCGAAAAATCCGACAATTTCTCCCAAGTTCAAGTTATGAAAATTCGTCTTGATCCAAAAAGTTTTATGAGAGACATTCCCTGAAGTGAATGCAAAGCATGATGTTTATTCCATGCGATTATCAATGGTGGGGCATTCTCTGAAGTGAATGCAAGCATGATGTTTATTCCATGCGATTATTGGAACTGTTTCATTCCCTGAAGTGAATTCAAACATGGTAAATCATTATTCAATTAGAGACATAATTTTGATATAATCTAAGTATATTGGCTGGACATCACGTTCTGCGAGGCTACTGGTCTCAAAGGAGATTTTAAAAGGACCTTGTGGACTGGTTTAACAATGTTGCGTACGAGGATTAAATCTTTGTTCTCTATGATAAGGATATGTTAATAAAAACATACTCCACTTTTTACGACAAATAATATTGTCCTCGGATACAATATCATGAAAAAAGTTTCAAATGCCCATTGGCTCTACTCCATTCCCTGAAGTGAATGTGAGATTATATTATAGAAAGAATAAAAGTCACATTAGAAGTTGTGGTCATGGTCGAGGCATGGACATAGACATTATGGTCATTTTAATAATACTTCTACCCACTGGTAGTGAGGTTATAAGGATTACAAGAGTGATAGAGATCATTCTAAGAAAGTGAAATCCTTTTTATTACAAATGTGACGTTATAAACCATTGGTCTCGTACTTATCGTACTCTGAAAAATCAACAATCATTGAATGATAAAGGAAAGAAAATAAAAGCAAATTATGTTTGCGAAAAATGACAAAGATGAGATTGGTCCAACTTATTTGGACATTGTTAGTCCAACTCATTTGGACGTTGTTGATTTCCTTATAACCCTCGAATGAAATAAATCATCTTTTAATTATTCTCATAACTTTGAAGAGAATTAATTATCTTTTTATTTATTTTGCTTTATGTTTATTTACTTTATACATTAATTATTTACATTTTATATTTATATTCATGTTAATGTTTATATTTATATTTATATATTATCATATTATTTATTTTGTTTAACATGATTACTTATCAAATATAATTTATGATGACGATTTATGCTTAGCAGAAGCATAAGATATATTTCTCCATTTAAATGCAAGGGAAAAATGTGAGTACTATATCTCAAAGTACTAAAAGTATTGATGCTCTAAAAGAGCAATAAGTTCTTGAGAGAAAGCACATTATGAAAAGTGCATAATTGCGAATATTGCAATAATTACCGTTAATGGTAATAATATCGTCACCACTAAAAGTGGAAATTTTAAGAGAGCAATATGAGTTCGTAAAATATTCTTTTTGGAATTATAGATAACATATGTTATCAATTAGCATTTGAAATAAGTCATTGTGGATATAAGTTCTGGTAGCCAAAAAGTCAGTTGCAAGCTCTAGAAAAGCTATATATATTGCTACCAAAAGATAATTTTCATTGAAAGCTCCGAAAGAGCTAAATATATTTCTATTCAAAGGAACAATTTTGATGATCATACTAGACATGTACGAGTGAGATTGAATCACATGTTATGATAAACCAGAAGTTTACAAAATTCAGAAATGTATATACACACTTGTATGTAGTTGGTATGATCGGTTAGACTATCCTGATCAATAATGATGCGAAAGCTATTGAGATTTACATGCACATATATTAAAAGAACTTGGAGTTCTTATGGTGCTTATTCTCAAAGGAATTGATTAAATTCCACTTATTAAAGAACGTGAAGTTCTTGTGTTGCTTAAAGAAATTGATTAAAATTCACTTACTAAAAGAATATGAAGTTCTTGTGTTGTTTGTTCTCAAAGGATATAGATGATCCTACTTACCAAAAGAATTAGAACTTGAAGTTCTTGTACTGAAGTTGAGACTGTATGTCTTGCATATCTGAACGAAATATGGGCCCATATATCCACAAATGTGGAAAGTTTTATATGATTTTAGTAGATGCATCTACATTGTTTTATCAACTTACCACCAGAAGTTTGTGAGATTGATTCTAAAAGGATTCATATTATGTAATTAGACTATTCGTTTTGCAAAAGCTTGTGGGTTTATATTTTAGGCTATATCGGTTGTTACAAAGCCTATTGATTATAAAAAAATACGGTTTAGCAAATTTTTAATTGGATGCCTCCTATTTAATAGCTAAATTGTGAGAACAAAACATTTATAATTTATATGGTATTTCCATATAGCAACAATTATACGCATCAAGCCAACGGGTTATAATAAACTCTCCATCATGATTTAACTTTTGGTCAGAAGTCATATTTCCCATTTTTGAATGTGCAATATATAGTTGAATTGCTCCACCATAACGCACAAAATGGGCAAGTAAAAAGGGTTGAGAATATATATTGAGTACGAGTCTCATTTTATGTTTAAATTCTAAACATTAATTGGAAAATCATTTATTAGATGATTTTTCTCAACATCAGGGGAGAGAATAATCAGCTGGATAAAGAAGAAAATGAATTATCATTATCTAGATCCTCGAATATGAACTAAAAGTTCGTAAGACAATTCATGTTATTTCATGCCAACTGCCAGACATATTTATTGACCCAATGAGAGTAATTAAGTCTCATATACCACCTGAAATGCTCTAAGTTTAAATTACATGTTAGAGCAAGTGGATGTAAATCATGCTTGAAGCATGATAATTGAAATGGTTCCAATGATCAAAATTCTCGTAAATGAAAAGTATTATGAGGTTGTCATATATTAGAGGCGGGTGCTCCTAAAGATACCCAAGACATAACTAATAATAAAATTCTTGAAGAGTTTCAGGTACCTGAAATAAAGATTGAAATCTTGAAGAGATCTCGATGAGTTATGTCATTACGAGAATGGAACCACAAAATTGGGAAGTTGTCGACAACGATTTTACAAACAATTTACATAAAACACTTCTATAGAAGTAAAGAAAGAAATCGATGATCTTGTATAAATTCTATCCAGAAGTATAGATATTGAATTGGTCGATGTTGAAAGACGCTTTGAACTTCTAAAATAGAAGTATTTGGACCAGCAGTCCAAACACCTAAAGGTGTAATGCAAGTGAGGCACAAATAAGTAGTCGTAAATACGACTTGAACTATGATTTATGAAAAGTTTTAAATACTTCATGGTGGATGCAATTACTTTGGCAGTTATGAAAAAAAATTTACATGCGTCTAATTATTTGTGGATCCATATTTATCCTTGAAGGATTTAAAATGCTAGAAGCATTTGGAAATTTTCAAGGAAATTTATTTAGACATGTCTCATGAATATTTTGGCGCATTTGGTATAATCGCCTTTGTGAATACTAATTGAGAAAATACTATAAGAATGATCAGATTTCCTTATGTATTTTATAAAGGAGTTTGGATCAAGATCTATTATGATAATTTTAGAACTCCTAAAGAGCTTCAAATTGGAAACTTATGAAGTACTTTCAATACAAGTACTTGAATCTTGACATCAAGTTTATCTCGACCTGAAGATCGAGCATTTTTATATATTTCTTTTTGTCTATGAATAGACATAAGCTGAAAGAATCTTAAAGAAGATTCAATATGAATAGAGGATATCTATTGTGTATCCCAATAGTTGTAAGATTGTTGGATGTGAATAAAGATAATTATATCTTTTCTTGGTCTTGAAGCACTATATATTAGTTTGTCAAGAAATATCTATGAATATACAAAGATTATTACATTTAGATCTTCAAACATTCGTCGATGCCTCCTCAAATCTTGTAGAAATAATTGTTATGCACAAGGCAAGCCAAAAATGTGTTTGGCTAAGACCATTGACCCAACATATCCAAAAGATATGTGGATTTACTTTCACAAGATATGATACAAAGCTATCTTGTGTAGAGATAATGCAAGATGTATATCTCAATTGATATGTGGATATATCATAGAACATATTACTCCAAAGTTTCATCCCTCACGATCTTTAGAAAATAATATTCAAGATTGAATTATGAAGATTCAAAGACCTTCTGTGGTGTTTTCATGAGGGGGAGTAAATACGCGTTGCACTCTTTTTCCCTTGACCGATGTTTTGTCCCAATGGGTTTTTCTGGTAAGGTTTTTAATGAGACAACATGTTATGCGTATCAAAGATGTGTGTACTCTTTTTCCTTCACTAAAGATTTTTTTCCCACTGGGTTTTTATCTTAGTAAGGTTTTAACGAGGCACATTATCTACAAAGACATTCAAGGGGGAGTGTTATGAATATTTATCTATGTGAATGTCTATTATGATTAGAACTTTATCTAAGGAGATTGATTTACTTTATCATTAGGAATATTATCTTATTTAATTAGAGTTCAATGTAATATGTACTTCTTATGCCTCTAAATAGATGACTTGATGAAGGCATTGTACACAAGTCTATATTTGAGAATAATACAAATCTCTCTTTTTCTCTCATCTCTTTATTCTTCCATTCTTGTTCTTATTATTGTTCTTTGTTATTTTATTCACAACAATTTTGATTTTTTTTAATTTTAATTTTTGCAAATTATTATCTTCTAATTTTTATATGGGTAAAACTTTGATACACAGACTGTGTAAAATTAATTTTACACAAGCCTGTGTATTTACACTATAAAAATCCAAATACTAACCTTGAATTCTAAATCTTGTAACCTAAACCCAAATCCTAAATTTCTAACCCTAACTCTAAAAATCTAAACCTTAAACCTTAAACCATATACACTAAATTCTAAACACTAACCTTGAATTCTAAACCCTATAACCTAAACCCCTAAAATTTAAACCCTAAACTAAAACCCTAACCCCTAAAACTAAAAGACAAGTATACACTAAAGTTTACACGGCCATAAACATGAAATGACGTCGCATTAGATTCACGAAACTAGTTTCATTGATAGATGTTTGTTTCTTGTTTTTCTTCTACTTTGTCGGATTCTTATTCAAATCTGCTTTTATGACAGTTCTTTTGTCTGCTTGGTGGCAGTTCTTTCATCTGCTTTTTAGCAATTTTTGTCTGTCTTCATGACAGTAGTCTGTCTTTTGACAGTTACGCGTTCGAGTGACGAGTATCAACGAGCGTTTTTCAACGAAGGAGGTCGTTCTATATATGTTATGATTCCCTTTTGTGGTTGTGCCGACATGCCAAGAACAAGTAGCGGAAGAATTTTGCTCTATTCAAAGAGCACTCAAGGCATATTTATAGTTTTTCTGGATTTTTATTTCATAAGATTTCTTCTGACAGTGTTAGGTCTGGTATTTTAACGTTTTTCACACCTTTAGAATTTTGTTGTTTTGTTATGCATTGTATTTATCTTGTAAAAGGTGTGATTCATTTGTATTCCTTTCGTTGTTGAATATAATCCAAATTCAAAAAAAATTGAATAAAAATTCTCTACCCCTTTATGGTGCCCCTATTTATACCCCACACTAAAAATTAGGTTTAGGGTTTGTAGCTAAGTTTAGGAAATTTGGGGTAGGGTATATTTTTTAGAGTATATGGTGTAGGGTTTATGATCTAAAATTTAGGGTGAGGGCTTGGAATTTAATTTTTTAGTGTTGGAGCATAGAAAAGTGCACCGAAAAGGGGCAGCGAATTTTTATTCACCAAGTTTATATTTCTAGATCCGCCCCTGGTCTTGATTTTTCTTTGAATAGAAATCCTTTAGCCCTTTTCGGTGCCCCTATTTATGCCCCAAACTAAAAATTAAGTTTAAGGTTTAGGATTTAGGGTTTAAGGTTAGAGTTTAGAGTTTATGGTTAGGGGTAGAAAATTTAGGGTAGGGTGTATTTTTTAAGGTGTAGGGGTAGGGTTTATGATTTGGAATTTAGGGTTAAGGCTTAGAATTTAATTTTTTTAGTGTTTTTTAGTGTCGGGGCATAGAAAGAGGCACCGAAAAAGGTCAATGTATTTTTATTTTTTGAACAAATAGAATTGAGAGAAACATAACTTATGGTTTAATGAAATTTGTCATGAACTATTTATTCAGGCTGTGTCATCGACAAAGGAAGGCGAAGATGCATTTATGAGGATTGGAGAAGCTCTGAACTCGGTTGATAAAAAGCAATTTACATACAACATTAATGTGCCGGTAATCAAGTTGCCGGAGCACAGTCAGGTGAATGGCTCGATTTCCGTTACACCAAAACCAATGCCCACTTCTGAAAAAAATGAGGAACAAGTACCTTCGGAGCTTATCACATCCTGTGTCGCTACTTTGCTCATGATACAGGTAAAACTCAGGACCAGACCATTGCTTGATACCTGTCATCTTACTTGGTATCTTCTCTAGACTTAATGATACATGCATTCATGTTCAGTTTGCGTTTAGTTATTTTTCTGTCTATTTTGTGCTATAGTGTGTCTAAAATTCTCGAATCGAATGTCTGCTGATTACCAGCGCACTGGCTGCCTGTGTCATACACATTTCTTTATTGCAATTCTCTAGACCCTACAATGGCATGCATTTCATGTTACATTCATAGTATTTTTCATGTTCTTGTATCATACTCTTTGTGCTCCGGTGTATAAAATTATCAAATTAAAAATCTTGTTCTAGTTAACCGAAACACCGATTCGTACATGTTTCTTCATTACAATCTTCTTAAACCCGATCTTTGTATTCCATATTATATTCATATTGTTTTTTTATATATTCATATATTAGTTACTTTTCCGTTTCGTGTTCATCGAAGCCTTGGTGCTGATTACTGTTTGTCTTGTAACATGTAGAGATGTACAGAGAGACAGTTCCCACCAGCAGAAGTGGCTCAAATAATTGATTCAGCCATTACAAGCTTGCATCCATGCTGTACCCAAAACTTGCCTATTTACAGAGAAATACAAATGTGTATGGGCAAAATTAAGACTCAAATATTAGCTTTAATACCAACTTTAATATGATATATTTCTTTCCTTCTCATTTGAATATGATATATACCAACTTTAATTCAATTAGATTTTATTTAAACTGATCCGCACCAAATGAAGCAGAGCAGATCCTGTGTATTCATCACCAGAATGAGTGTCTGGGGGATTTATTTAGTTCAGAGTGGATATAGGCTCTTACTTGATCCAAATGACAAACAGCTGTGGTCTATGGATTGGTTAAATTGCAGGTTTTCAGAGTTACATTCCTACCACATAATTTCTTACAACTTTTGTCATCCCTAACCCACCCCACCCCATTGTCATCCCTAACCACAACTCTCGAAATATCCCATCAGCAGCTTCGACCTCTTTTAAGGGACTCGAACATCATAAAAATGTTATGCCTACCATATATCTACATGAGCTTATAGCATCTTCTGGTAGTTTTGTATTACTGAGCTTTCCCAAGCTCATGTTGTTTTTACCATCTCAGGATAAAAGATCAGACAAGCTGCACCTATCAACGTCAGTATGGGAGTTTCTTCGGCTCGTCAGGGAGTATGGTATCTGTGTAACTAGGGGGCATGTGTGTCGTGTTTGTATTATACAAATGAGTCTGAAACTTATTTCTGCAACTTGTATCATAATTGTTTTATCGTTTTGAACGATTTCTGAAATTGTATTTTAAATCAGATATTTGATTTATGATTTTAAAGGTTTAACTATATGTTTATTTGAAATCTTATCGTGGGTCGCTCTAGTGACCCTAATGTAACTTCCTAGGATCCGTTGTAACGCATAGGCGGGTCTAGGGGGTTACACAGTGGGATTGGGCTCAATTCCAACATGTTTTTTCGCATCATGTCATTGATTATATCGCAGCTGTTAAGGCTCTTATACAAGGAATTGCAGTTGATAAGCTGGGTTAGCGTTGGGAGGCCAACTCTTTGTTTACAGTTAAATCAGCGTATGGCATGAAGTCGAGGTACCATAGTGATAATATCGATGTAATTTGGCAGATAATCAAGCAGTTTACGAGGCCGTAACGGGTGAAAACCTTTTTGTCGTTAGTTTGTAAATGCTGAGTTCCAACGAATGTGGAGCGGGCTCGTCACCATTTAACAGATTCAATAGCTTGTTTGTCACGTAGGGTGAACACACAGGATATTGATCACATTCTCCGACATTGTCCACTTGCGCTAACCATCTGGTATGTTTTTATCCCCCAGGAAAGCAATAGTTTTTTTTCATCCCCTTTGGTTGATTGGATTCGCTTGAATCTGTCAAATTCTAAGGTGTTTAGAATTTCTGAAGCGATCTGGGATGTGTTTTTTTGGCATATTGTTATGGAACCTTTGGATTGCACGTAACAAAAGAGTGTTTGATCAAGATGAGGAGGTTAGAGAGTCTGTACTTGATCGTAGTAGACGCATGGCGTGGGAGGTTCAACGTGCGGTTGAGGGAGGTGGGTTGCGGCAAGTGCAACTCATGAGTGTGCGACAACAACATGCACACTGGATTCCACCGAGGTCGGGCGTTTGGAAAATTAATGTGGATGGCGCGCATAATTCGTCTGATGGGAGTGCGTCATGTGGTGGTGTTATCCACGATTCGAATGGTTTATGGATTGCTAGTTTTTCCAAGTTTATTGGTAGGTGCTCTACTTTGGAAGCTTAACTTTGGGCGGTTCATGAGGGCTTGGAGTGTGCTTTGAGTCTGAATGCTGAAAATATTGTGGTAGAATCGGATAATTTGAATGTGATTCAGGATTTACAAAATAATTGTGGGAGAACTCCATACTCCTCTTTGATTGGCTCGATCAGGAGTTTGCTACAACATTAGTGGCATGTCGAATTCAAGCATATCTACCTGGAAGGGAACCGGGTTGCGGATGCTTTGGCGAAATTGACTTCACGACATAGCTTTCAGACAAGTAGTTATATGTTTCCTCCGAATGAGGTTATTAATATCCTGCATGAGGATTATGGTAGTTAGTTACTTTGTTCGTTGATGTTTTAGGTTTATCCTGTTATGATTCTGTAGTACTATCATCTGTATTATTTTCCTCCACTTAGGTCAGTAAGATTTTTAACAAGGTCTACGGTAGTACCTTTACCCTATTTATAAAAAAAAATCAATCAATTAAATTATGATTTAAAGTCCGGTCGTTATTTTTTTTCATTCTTCCATGTCCATTTATGGATCATACTACTGTCTTAAATAATTATATTAAGTTTTTTTTGAGTTGATTAAGATTTTTAATTGAGAAATAAAAAACAAGAAAGAGATTTGCATTGATAGTTTAATATTTTACACAGTTATTTTTCAGCAAACCTTTCGATTTCAACTCAATTTTAAAAATTCAATCCGATCACTTAGTATGATTAAACGATTTAATCATAAAATATTAACAATTTGAATCCTTGATCTTAATCTGCGAGTAAGTTGATTTAACTATAAATTTGAAATAATCCAAACTTAAAAATGAACTGAATTTAAAATGACCACAACTTGTAATGATCCAGTCTACAGATTCAATTTTCAAACTGAAAACGAATTAATCCAATTCAAATCGATTCGGCTCAAATTCAACTCAATACATCTAATTAATTAGAGTAATAACTCTAATTAAGAAAAAAATTAACAAATTTGAATACATGTTTCATACAATCAATGAATACATGTTTTATCCCGAAATAATCTCCAATCAATAGCATATCTTAGTGTAGGAAACAAAAGCCCACATGATTCATTGTGGAAGCATATATATATATTTGAATCGAATGAAATTAAGTTGTTCGAGTTCCTGTTCAAATTTGATTATAAATATTTATGATATTATTGTATTAATTGATTTTAATTTAAACGACTTTCTATAACTTTATACATTATACATATATATTTCTTTGGCTTAAAGGTGTAAGTAGTCATTGAACTTTTGAAAATAAATATCAATGAAGTCCTTAATCTCTTTTTGCATCCAATTAAACAATTGAACTTCAAATTATTTTGTTGAAAATTTTCAAAAAGTGAAATATTGAGATAATTTTGTCGATATTATTTTTTTAGTTTCAGATTTTAAAATTTTCTTCAATTAATCTCAACTGAATTAACTTAAATGGTCGACCGATTAATTGAATTAATTTTACTTTAATCGGTTAATTTGATTAAACCGAACTATGTATTGCACACTCTTTTTTTTGAAGGTTTAAACTTCACGAGTTAGGTTGAAAATGATAACACATATCCCATTTAGGGTGTACTAAAAAATGAATATAGCATTTTGAGACTTCACATTTTTAAAACTCTATCAATAGAATTGATGATATTCACTATTAATGTATTAAATATTAATATTTAAAAAACAATTTTTTTATGTTTAAAATAGTAAAATAGCCTATTCGAACTATATCTAATTTGACTTGAATGAATTTAAATAAAATTTTTAAATTGCAACCCAATCCAACTTGATCAATAAACACTTTTACTCTTATCCTTATTTCATTTTTATATATATTTAAATTATTAAATTAACATATTATATTCACCTTTAAATTTTTACAATTCGTTGATTTTTTTGATAAAACAGTTTCAATTGGGTGTCTTAAAACAAAACAAAATGATTTATTTTTATAAAATTTCCTAAATCTCTTCATCTTGCCACGTGTACGGTGATTAGCACCCATCCATAATCACCCCAGAAAAATTCAAAGAGAAAAAGACAATAAATAAATAAATAAATAATAAAAAAGAAATCTTAAAAAATAATCTCATTGGCCAAATCACCTTTACATTCAAGTTTCGCGGCAATGCTACCACCCTCTCTGTCAGTAATATATATATATATATATATATATATGTATTTTTTAATTTATTTTTTGAAAAATCGCTTTTTTGTTGTTTTCTTTGCGGTAAACTCTCTTCAGTTTCCCCCTCTAAAACCCTCTTGTTTGTCTTCATGGTTTAGCTCAGATCGAACAGCGCAGGGATTTGGTTACTGGAATTGTTTCGGATCTGAGAACTAGGGTTTTAAAAGCTGAGATATTGAGGTAAAGTGTTTATTTTTGGAATTTTTTGGTTAAAAGTTTTAACATTTATGGTTTTTTAGAAGTAGTTTGATTTTTCTTTACTGGGTTTGAAGCAGTTTTTCGAACCATTGACCATTCTGAATTTTCTTCTTTTATACTGAATATGCATTTCGTTTTTTTGAGTTCCCGCATTTTTTTTTTTGGATTTTTCTTGTATATATTTTAAAAATTATGTGATGTTTTACAGAAGCTTTTTAATGGATTCTTTTAGTTTTTAAAAAGAATATATGTAAATTTTGATACTGGATTTGAGGTGTTCCAGTGTTCTAACTTTTTTATTTGTTGATTTAAAAAATTTTAAACTTATTTTTTAGTTTATTGCTGACATTGATTTTAATTCGCACAATTATATTTCCTTTTTAAGTTTTTCATATTAATTAACAAAACAGATTCCATTTTTAAACTGTATTTCTATTCTGCGGTATCATTTGCTGCTGGGGTCTTTGATTTGTGCTTAATTTATCAATTTTTCGCATATTGACTGGTTAGGAATTAGTTGAAAATCTTATTTAGCTAGTTTATTCAAGTTATGGATAACATTTTCCGGGTCTATGTTTTTCGATGTAATGCTTCAGATTGAGAAAGTTGTTGATGGCCCCAGCAAGAAAATCTAAAAGTGTGAACAAACAGTATTTGGGTATATATGAAGCTTCTCCTGATAAAAGTCCTGGGAATTCAAGAAAGAGTAAGCCAAAGGTAAGTGTTTGGGTCATTTCTCATTGATTATTCGGTCTAAGTCAAATTATTCTTATGCCATTGGCTGTTAAGTAAGTGATTACTTGGTTAATGTGTGGTTTGCTAATCGTTTGTTGTTTTGATGCATGGAACCTATGTTACAGAAGAAATTAACTGACAAGTTAGGATCTCAATGGAGCAAGGCTGAGATTGAGCAATTTTATAAGGCTTATCGAGAGTATGGGAAAGATTGGAAGAAGGTATGGTAATTTTTGATAGAAGAAAAAAAATAATTTCTTTTAAGTTCTTTGCATTCTTTTTTGTTGGGATATACTCATCCAAGAACAATAGAAATATAAACGTAATTAACATGTTTTATACATATTATTATTTTTAACTTTGTGATTTATTATGTTTAGGTGGCTGCTGCTGTGCATAATAGGTCTGCTGAAATGGTGGAAGCCCTTTTCAGTATGAATCGGGTATGTATAGCCTTGAATGTAGCTTTAAGAACTAATCCGGTAGCATCCCGTCTTTGGTTTCTTAATTCCATTCTTGGATGCTTATTGGTTTTTTGCTGAGTAATGCTGATTGTTTCTACACTACTCAAGGGAGTTCATAAGATATGAAAATGATTCTAAAAGATTAAAAATGGCTTAAAACAATGAACTTCTTAGTGAATGCCATTTCTTAACTTTAGTGTGGCTTCTCAGGATGTATTCAATTGAAATTGAACGAGGATTGTTTGTGCTTAGTAATCCTTGCACCACTATAGCTTAATGTGAACAAGCAGTTTCTATAGTCTTCAAGAGGTTATGGGGAGTCATGTGGCCTGCTGTGACTGTAGTTTCATTTGGGCCTTTATATGTTGGATGAGGCCTGAAAGTTGCTTTAGTTTGACTGTATTTGGTTATGAATAATGTTAACCCACATGTTTTTATATTAATTGTTTTATTTTCAGTCATATTTATCCCTGCCTGATGGATCAGCTTCTGTGATTGGCCTTATAGCAATGATGACCGATCACTACAATGTCCTGGTGAGATTGGAGTTGATGTTTTGAAATATTTACAAGGAAATTTCTGATATTTGAGCTATTTCTTATGATTAGTCATTGTTTTACTTCAACAAATCTTGTTTCCCCCTCTTATTTGCTGTTATTTACTATAATTTTAAAGCCATTGCACAAATTTCATTCTGCAGTCAGCAGTCTTATCAATTAAAGCTTTTTATTTTTATTTTATATTTTTGTGTATTTCATTCCTTAGAAGTAAATTACTTCCTCATACATTGTATTTTTGCAAATTATGTCTTTCCCGTTTTAGGCTCTCAAAATACATTGAACTCTTAATGTCCTTCCTTTATTGATTGACTGAGAGTTGAAAATTTTGTACCATATAAATTAACAGGGTGGGAGTGATGGTGAAATAGAGAGCAGTAAACCTTCTGACACACCGCGGAAAGCTCAAAAGCGCAAGCAAGCAAAGGTTCGTCTTGAGTCCTCAAAAGAGGATGTTGTTCAGCCTCAATCAATTGCATCTAGTGAGGGATGCCTGTCTTTGTTGAAAAGGGCAGGCCTTAACGGTAAGATACATTGTTCTTATTAGCACTCAATTGCATGTACCTTCAATTTAGCTCCTTTGTCTATAATAAGTGTCTTTAATTTTTTCCTTCCGTTGTTATATCTCTTTTTGGCAATAAGTGCATCTGGGAGACTGAAAAAAGAAAGAGTTAAAATGGTAGAATTTGTACACATATATGTTGGAAAAAAAAGCAAGTAATTGTGCTTGCAGTTTTTTTTTTTGGGTCTGCCACAGAGATGAGAATTGTAATGATATCTGAAGGAAATGTTATCAATCAGAAAGGGAAGAAGTAAATAAATGTCTCCACCAACGATGGCTCAATCTACAGAAATAACAATAGAAGAGAAAACAAAAGTTTTACTTGTTGGTCAATTCTTTGAGGAGGATCTCTCTTGTTCAAGATAGACTCGCAAGCTAATGTTGGAGCCTTTTTTCTTCTTTATCACATTTTAAGACTTTTTCCTGTTATTATTTATAGTTTCTTTCACAATCCATTTTCACTTGCCTATCTCTAGGGAATCCAAGTGTCTGCATCATTTGTTAATAGAGCTGTGGAGACAGTTTGTTCATGATCTAGGAAAATTCTTCAGTGTCTATGGGATGAATGGAAATTTGGTATTATAATTGGTTGTGTTTATGAAATCATTGGGTATAATATTTGGTTATGTTTGTGCTATCTTTTTCTGAGTCCCCCCCCCCCCCCCCCCCCCCTCATATTTAAAGGGGAAGAATGCCACAGGAACTGTCAACGCAGTCGAAAGTTTATCATAATAATATCCATAACCATGATCAAGGTTCTCACTTGTTTTGCTTTCTTTTAGGTATTCTTCCTCATGCATGTCGGAAAAGGACTCCTCGCGTCCCTGTTTCATATTCATATAGGAGAGATGATGCTGAAAGTTTGATTCCACCAACCAAAAGAGTTAAGAAGTCTGGGGTTGATGATAAGGATGATGAACATGGTGCTGCTTTGACATTGGCTGGGACATTGCAAAAGGGAGGCTCCCTTAATGCATCTCAGTCACCTTATAAAAGAGCAGAACACCGAAGATCTTCACCTGTTCGTAGATATGATAGGATGGTATATGACCTCTGATTTAAGTTTATAATTTCTTTTTGGTTACCTTGTCTAATAATTATTTATTTATGTATTTTTCTATTGGCATGCAATTAGTTGCCACAATCAGAGACAACTGAGGCCAAGTTTCACGATTCTTCCTATGAATGCCGGATCAAAGGCAGGTTTGGAGGCATAGAACATGTAAGTGGAACTTATGCCAGAGACTCTGGCCCTTTGATGGATGTGGACGGCGCTGGTACTGTTGAAGTTCATCGAAAGGGGAAAAACTTTTACAGGAAGAAAATCAAAGTTGAAGAGATGGAGAGCAATCTGTCTGATGATAGTGGAGAAGCATGTAGTGGCACCGAAGGAATTATAGGTAATGCTCTCAAAGGGAAAGTTGATATGGAGATTTCTAGTGCAAAGAAGAAACTTTCACCATGTCGTGAGAGGAAGAGAAGCAAGGGGCCCGTCTTTGAAGGTATGAACTTGAGATCTGGGATTGCATGATGTCGTAATTCTACTTAATCCAGACACAGAAAGTAGCAAGAAAAGGAAAAAGGAACAGGAAAATATACAAGAATTTGATGTTGCTTCATTGTTCAAATCATAGTGGTCTTCTTGCAACTGTTTGCTTTTAGATTTCATGGTACATAAGAACTCAACATTGAATTTTTATTCTTTCCCTATATGTAGATCAAAGCCCTTCCCTAGATGCTTTGCTGACATTAGCCAATTTGTCCACATCAATGTTGGCAACATCAATAACGGAATCTGGTAGGTGTCAGTTGCCTCTGTTTCATCTTTTTCTGCTTCAATGTATGATATGATATCAGGTTTCCTGTCACTATCTTGTTTTAGTCACTCATTATATGTTTTTATGGCTCCATTTATTTAATGCATGCCGGAAGGATACATTTTTCTTATTCCTTTTGTTGTTGATCCATGTTTGTCTAGAATCTTCTGTCAAAATGAAAGAGGATAGAATCACATTTGAAGCTGATGACCAGTCTAGTCTACTAGAAGCCGCATCTATAAGTCATCATAGAAATAAAATAAAGCAACCTGGACCAAATAAAAAGGTGCTCAACTTACACAATGGATCTGAAGATGCTACCTCTCGAAAATCAACAGTTGGTAAGTATTCTGCAAAGTATGACGGTGTTGTTTCTGAATCAAAACAACAGCAAGAACCTACGAATAACTCACGGAAAAGAAAACAAAATCTCTCCGGTTCAAAGGTAACCATTGAATATTATTTCCTGTAACTATTTTACTTCGAATCATGATTTTTGACAAAATCTTTTGTTCTAGCTGCAGATTTCGAATACTGAAGCTCCTCCAATGAATTCTCATTTGAGAAAATGTTTCAATAATGAGGTAGGAATCTTGCAACATTTTATGTACTTGTTTAATGCGTGTTAATAGAGCAAATCACTTCCGTGTTATTTTAATAGTATCGTTTATCACCTGGTTGATGCTGTTTTGTCTTGTAGGAAATGGCCAAGGAAGAGAAGAAATATCTCACTGAAGGTAAACACGGTGCTCAGCAAACATCATTCAGAGTGCCAGCGGATTCTGTCACTAATAATGATCCAAAAATGGCTGGAGTTGATTCAGTGGTGTTGACTTCACAAGTTCATACTTCAAACCCTAATAGCGTACCAACTAAGCATCAAAGTAGACGTAAAATGAACCTGAAGAGAGCTTTACTTTCAACAAATAAAAACTCTTCTGTATGCTCACTGAAAAATCAGCCTAACAACCATTCCCTTCTACAAGAGACACTAAAGGTAGAATCTGATTTTCCTCTATTCATTTCCATCCAAAAAGAATTTTCAGCATAATTTACGGATGTTATTAAATTTTAGGAACAGCTCTCTTCCTCCCTATCATCCAATCTGGCACGACGATGGTGCTGTTTTGAATGGTTTTACAGTCCTATCGATTATGCTTGGTTTGCTAAAAGGGAGTTTGTGGAGTACTTAAATCATGTCAGCTTGGATCACATTCCAAGGCTCACTCGTGTTGAGTGGGGTGTCATAAGGAGGTAAGTTTGTCAATATCCCTATTCCCTGCTGTTGAGAAATTTGAAAAAAAAACAGAAATTTTACAATGCAATTGCTTGTAAATACAGTTCCCTCGGCAAACCACGGAGGCTTTCTGAACGGTTTTTACTTGAAGAGAGGGAAAAACTTAAACAATATCGGGAGTCTGTGAGACAACATTATACTCAACTACGCCTTGGTACAAGGGAAGGACTTGCTACGGATTTGGCACCTCCTCTATCTGTTGGACAACAAGTTATTGCCATCCACCCTAAAACAAGGGAAGTTAGTGATGGAAAAGTACTTACGGTGGATCATGATAGGTGTAGGGTTCAATTTGACAGTCCGGACTTAGGAGTTGAATTTGTCATGGTAATTGCATATTTTAAATACTTGGGATTTATATCATTAATGTTCTTTCATTTTGGATGTCACGCACACACATGTTATTGCAGGATATTGATTGTATGCCGCTAAATCCATTGGAAAACATGTCCGAAACTCTTAAGAGACAAAATATTGCTTTTGATAAATTTTCTTCGACACCTAGAGGGTCTCAAGGGAATGGAAATTTAGAGCTTGGTGGGTCTGAGGTTTTCACTTCAAGTGGATGTCTGGAAAATGCAATGGGCCCCGTGAACATGTTGGCAAACCCAATAAAGGTTAGGATTCTTGGGAATTGCAAACACTATTACGTTTGTTAATCTAGATTTTTTTTCTGATTTAACACGTTTCTTGTTAATCTCTGTTTTATGATTTGAAATTTCAACATAAATAGGTTTAGAATGCCATAGCCGGTCACACTGCTTTTTATTTGGTTCAGATACATCATTTACTCTTTTTTCTATTTCTTTACTGCACTTGGGAAAAATTGGTTTATTTAGGAGTTAACGCATTGTATTCGAGGACCGTTTTCTTTTTTCTCTACCCTTCCCTCTTCGCATATTCTCTCTTTTGATCAAATACTCTAGGAGTTCATAATCGGGTCCAGAATTAGAATTTCGTAGCATTAATGTTAAATATTAACCAATACAACATATATGTGTTTTGGCCAGGTTGATGCAAAGCATAGTGCTTTGCATGGTAAGCCAGCTGTTTCGAATAATGTTAGTGCACATCAAGCCGCCTACGGTCAATCCCTTACAATGACACATATTCAAGGGAGGGAAGCTGATATACGAGTTTTGTCTGAATTGAGTCGTGCTTTGGACAAAAAGGTTATTACGCTATTTTGATAGACTTAATTGTTTATGGGTTATATTTTGATACACAACCCTTCATATTTAAGCTATAAAATTTAAAACCTAAATCTCTAACCTAACACCCTAAACCTTAAACCCTAAACTCTAAATTCTAATCATAAATCTTAAATTTTACACCATAGACACTAAACCCCTAAACCCTGAATCCTAACCTAAAACCATAAACCCTAAAATTGAAAGGCTTGTGTTTAGTTTACACAAGCTTGTGTATCAAAGTATTTTCCATTGTTTATATCCTTTTTGAAATTCATTTTAATGCTCTTGATGTTTTTCATGATAGAGTAATACCTGTTTAGCATGCTCATATTGGTAGCCGTTATGCTAGTAGATAATCCCATCTTCGAAAAATGATCTCTTTCATATTGACCTATTGGGATTTGGGACAAAATATACTCTTGCAAGACATACCTATGTTACTTGGTCACAGGTGTGAGTGTCGGCTCTGGATAGGTGTTTGAGATGGGTATATTACATTTTTCTAAGATTTCATGTATTTGGAGGGTTACATCCTCATACCATGGTCTAGATATGCTTTAAACAAGAGTGTTTGACTCGAGTATTTCAATTAAAGAAGAATAAACATATTTCCATATCTGACACTTACCCTAAGATCCGGGTAATATAGGCAGAATAATGTTACTGGGGAAGATCTTTTACATATCTATTAAACATTGCAGGAAGCTTTACTGACAGAACTTAGAAATATTAACAGTGCCATATCAGAAATCCAAAATGGGTGGGTTGTTTAAAAGGTTCTGAACATTTCAAGGAGCATGTTACCACGGTACTTGTACAGCTAAAGGAAGCCAGTGGCCAGTGGCCAGGCATGTGGCTTCCATTAATTGATAATAGATTTGGTTGCTACTTGCTATTTTTTTTCTTTTTCTTTTTCGATTTCGTGTTCTCTTATTTGACAACTTCAGATTTGACACTTTTTACTGCAGGCTTCTGCGTTGCTTAACTTGAGACAACATAATACTTACCCTGAAAACCCTCTATTACCATGGCAGAAGGCCTCAATTAATCTCAATTTCTTCAGCAGCTTTACCAGTTCTTTGGATGGTTCTCTTATTACACCAGAAGTAGGTTCTGCTGTGAGTGACATTGTCAGTGGCTCGAGATTGAAAGCGCATGCTATGGTCGATGCTGCCATCAAGGTACACTCATCTTTTCTATAACCTTATGGTCTTACTTGGATGTGTTGGAGATGAATGCTTTGAAAGAAATGATGTGTTGAGAACAACATTTTTATTTTTTGAACAAATAGAATTGAGAGAAACATAACTTATGGTTTAATGAAATTTGTCATGAACTATTTATTCAGGCTGTGTCATCGACAAAGGAAGGCGAAGATGCATTTATGAGGATTGGAGAAGCTCTGAACTCGGTTGATAAAAAGCAATTTACATACAACATTAATGTGCCGGTAATCAAGTTGCCGGAGCACAGTCAGGTGAATGGCTCGATTTCCGTTACACCAAAACCAATGCCCACTTCTGAAAAAAATGAGGAACAAGTACCTTCGGAGCTTATCACATCCTGTGTCGCTACTTTGCTCATGATACAGGTAAAACTCAGGACCAGACCATTGCTTGATACCTGTCATCTTACTTGGTATCTTCTCTAGACTTAATGATACATGCATTCATGTTCAGTTTGCGTTTAGTTATTTTTCTGTCTATTTTGTGCTATAGTGTGTCTAAAATTCTCGAATCGAATGTCTGCTGATTACCAGCGCACTGGCTGCCTGTGTCATACACATTTCTTTATTGCAATTCTCTAGACCCTACAATGGCATGCATTTCATGTTACATTCATAGTATTTTTCATGTTCTTGTATCATACTCTTTGTGCTCCGGTGTATAAAATTATCAAATTAAAAATCTTGTTCTAGTTAACCGAAACACCGATTCGTACATGTTTCTTCATTACAATCTTCTTAAACCCGATCTTTGTATTCCATATTATATTCATATTGTTTTTTTATATATTCATATATTAGTTACTTTTCCGTTTCGTGTTCATCGAAGCCTTGGTGCTGATTACTGTTTGTCTTGTAACATGTAGAGATGTACAGAGAGACAGTTCCCACCAGCAGAAGTGGCTCAAATAATTGATTCAGCCATTACAAGCTTGCATCCATGCTGTACCCAAAACTTGCCTATTTACAGAGAAATACAAATGTGTATGGGCAAAATTAAGACTCAAATATTAGCTTTAATACCAACTTTAATATGATATATTTCTTTCCTCCTCATTTGAATATGATATATACCGACTTTAATTCAATTAGATTTTATTTAAACATGGGGGATTTATTTAAACTGATCCGCACCAAAACCTAACAACCCGTCAAGTATAGTACTGTAAACAATCAAATGAGGCTGATACCCTTTCTCAACCATTTCATCAAACAAACTCACAGTCTGGGCAAGCTTATTTTGTTTGCAAAGTCCATTAATCAAAGTGGAAAAGGTTACAACAGTAGGTTCAACACCTATCTTCAGCATTTTCCCCAAAATCAATTCGACCTAATCCACAAAAGCAGTTAATCAAGATGTTGAAAGAATAAACATTATGTGGAACCCCAAGTTATTCCATTTTGCTACACATAGAAACAACAACTGCATAATGTTTCATTCCACAATAGAAGGCATTGGGTACTTGTCAATCATCTCATCGAACACAGCCAAAGCATCATTAACACTACCAAAACGATTATGCCTTGTTGGGTTTCCCTTTACATGCATTGAATTCTTGAGTAAAGCCTCGATGCGGGTAGCAATGGTGTTAGGAGAAAAGGAAAGGGTAGACCGAAAATTGTTGTCAGCAGTGGCGGATCCATATGGTGCTTTGGGTGGGCCTGTGCCCACCCTGAATTTTTCAAACCTTACACATTTGACTTCAATTTTCATAATTTTATGAATTAATCCTTAAATTTTATGACTTGTGCCCACCCTGAAATTTTGAGATTTTTATGATTTGTACCCATCCTAAAAAATGTTTTGATTTGTGCCCACCCTCAAAAAAAATTCTGGATCCGCCACTGGTTGTCAGTGATCAAAATGAGATTCAGAATTATTTAGAAGAGCAAAGGAAGAAGAGAATCAGAAATGAAGAAGAAAAGAACAAGAAGAGGGAAAAAAGAGGATAAGGTTTTTCATTCAATGTCTCGGATAAGCTTTACAAAGCATTTCCCAACTGAAAATGTAAAACTACCATGTTTAACAACACACGGGTCAAAGGTTGCGTTTCATTAAACCTCTCTAACTGCGAATTAACAAAACAAAACAGAAAATAAATCTTCAACGGTAACTAATAATTCCAGCTCATGACAATTGTAAGCATTCTTCCCACCACTAACAAAACAAGGAAGAATTAAGCAAATTGGAAGAGATTTGAGCTCGAAATGAAACCACAATCAACAGAGCACCAAAGACGCGAGAGGCATAATTCCAAAGAAAATGAGAGGATGGGTGTTGTCGTGCTACGAGTCCAATATCAATGCCCTGCCTAATGACCCAACACTAAAGTGCCAGCCCAATATTTATTTCTTATTCGAAACCAAGATTTTTTATAGTGATTAATTCTTTTATACTAAATATTTTCTCCAAAAAAGATAAACGACTGAAAGTATACGTTCACAATCGTGTTTGTTTTATTGTCCTCACTCATACTATAATCTTTATCATCCTCAATAGGGCAGATCTTGATAATATAATTTAAGAGGATATGTTTAAATTTTTCAAAAATTTTAGAAGCCTAAATTAAAATTTTCAAAACTTTTGAAGTTTTTAATCTAAATTAAGAAAAACGATTATAACTAAAAAATTTAAGAATGTGAGAGACCTTTTAAAAAATTAAAAAGGACTAAGTTAAAAATATTTATAAACTTTAAAACATAATAAGGATTTTTAAAATATTGGGGGAGCTAGGGCTCCTACTGTGGTCTGTACCTTATTCTCATTTATATTTATTAGATTTTACATACTCTTACACAATTTGAACAAATAATTTGAACTTAAAACTCGTTCTTTAATTGTAAGGATACTTAATTATGATAATAAATAATAATGGGTTAAAGTATAGTAGAAGTCCTTCTGCTATACCTAAAAGTTCATTTAAGTCTCTCTAATATAAAAATGAATATTTTAGTCCTTGTACTCTGCTTTAAAGTTCATTTTAGTTCTTGCACTATACTTAAAAGTTTATTTTAGTCTCTCTGCTATAAAAAGGAATATTTTAGTCTTTATATATTTGAAAAGTTAATATTTCCTCAACTGTAAAAATGAACATTTTAGTTCTTGTATGTTTGAAAAAGTAAGGGTGCGATTTGGTTCTTGAGAAGAGGTCATTTTCATTTCCTTGAAAAATAGAAAACATTGATGAAAACACGTTTGGTTGATTTCTAGGAAATAAAAATAAAAATGAGTAAAAAATTGAAAACATTAAAAACAAGAGATTTTTCTAAATTTTAATTTTATTTAACCCGAGATCAAACCCTTCTAATGCCAATTATTTTTTTACATCTTTTAATCCTTTTCCAATATTTAAATATCAATTGTCTATTTTTTAAATATAAACTCTCCACTTTTATAACTCGTCAATCATTTGAATTCTTTTTCTCCTTTTCTTCTTTACCAGGTTAACAATTAAACCTACCTTTATTTTTCATTTTTTTATAACAATTTGTAATTATAAGTATTCATTTTTACTTCTGTTTGAGAATTTTTTTGCGAGTTTTATTTATTTTATTTTAATTGTGGTGTATTCGTTTCATAGGCGTGTAAATATCTAAACATACCATGAATTTTAGCGTTATTTCGTGGACAATAATACCATACACACTTTATAGGTAGGCGAAATGTGATTGAGGGAAAAATAATTGTTTAATATGAGACATTCTTATGTTCAAAATATGATTGAACGAAATATCGGCGTGTTGAAAAAAAGATTTGTTATATTGAGAGATATGCTCAATTATCCTCTTAGAAAACAACGTTGTATACCAAAAAATTTTTGTATTTTGCACAATTTTATTAGGTTGGAAGCTAAAAATATGAATTGTTTGAAGAGGGTGAAAGAGAAATAAGCAAGAACTTGATGACACGGAAGCAATTTCTTCTGGTTTGAACGAGGAACACATCACATTTGATATGTCCCAAACTGTTGAGATGGCTCAAGTTAGAGACGAAATTGTAACATCATTATGGATTAATTATAGGCAGAATTAAAAATCTAAAAAAATAATCATTGGGAACCCAACAAGTGTCTCTGTGGACAAGCGGAGGTGTCATTTGCTTATTTTTGGGTTCGTCGGCCGCCGAATTCTAAAAATTGCGACAGTATAAATGAACACCACAGCGGTGTTCATCCAAATCTCAAAAATAGGAGAGAGTATTCTGATTTTTTTTTAAATGGAAGAAAGGTTTCCGGTTTGGGTTAAAACATGTGTTTTATACTCTCTCTTTTTTAAATAAAAATGATTTTAGTACAACATAAATCCCTCCATGTTTTCCTTATTACACGCGGGAGGGTCTTCGCGTTTTGAAATCACCTCACCGGTCCATCCAGTTTCGAGCCGCGTTGCAATGTCGTCTGAATTTCATTTTTCAGTGGGCAAATGCTTTTTAGGTCCCTGAAGTTTTCAGTTTTGCTCATTTTGCCCCTAAATTCGGATCTAAAGCCCCCTAGTCTCCCCCTGATTCATGCATGTTTCATTTCCATGTCCCTTTACTGCTTTTAGTTATGTTTTTTTTTTTTTTTGCTTATGTTGAAGATATATGTATGATGTGGCCTTGATATGTGTATAGTATATGTATAATATATGTTTGTTTATATATAATATAGTTTTATACAAAGCTTGGTTTGCATAATATATAATATATATAGTTTTTTTTATAAAGTATATGCTATAGCTTTTTTTATATAAGGTATAATATGTATAGTTTTTCTATAAGGTATATACTATATAGTATGTATAAGGCATCTATTTCAATATATAGTTATATATGTATATATTCTAATATATGGCTACTACTTAGGTTTTATATATGTAGATATACATAATGTCTTATTATGTGGGCATATTATATGATTTATATGTAATATATGGTTTGTGTTTATATATATATATATATATATTCTCATAATATATGTTCAAGTATTTGATATTCGAGTTCATTCCTTTTTGTTGTTATTAGATTAGGCTTTTTAGGATAGTTTAGGGGAATTTAATTTAATTAATTTAAATATGCGCTCGACTTATAGGAGCACGATCTTTAAATTAATTAAGTTAATTTTAGATTTTTAGAAGTCGTAGTTAGACCTAAGATTCGAATTTGTTTAGTGAGTTTAAATTTACCCTTTGTTTATTGAGATAAATGTTAAATTCATTAAATTAGTTGAACACCTCTTAATTAACCTTTTAGGATAAAATTGACATTGGACTTAGACGAACATTTAATTTAAAATTATGATTAATTAACTTGGTTCGTTTTAAATAATATCTTTGACTCATTGAGACACTAGTTTAAAATTAATCAGATTAATTATCATGGTGCAATATAATTCATAATCCATTAGGTTTTTTAGTTTTTTGGGTTTAATTAATTTAGGGATTAACATTAGACTCACCTAGTTAATAACTAGATCACTTATTGAACTTCTATAATTTGAGACTTCTCATCTTAATATGATATATACCAAGTTTAATTCAATTAAACTTTGCTATTATCTTTAAAAAGATATTTAGTAAATTTTAGATATGAATTTACAACTTACATTGTATTACAAAATTATTGGGAACTTGGTTCTTGGTATAATTGTTTGTGTAAATTAGGTTGGGATGATTGTCCACATAATGAGCAATATTTGATTTTGATTAGTCGATCATTGAATTTAACATTAAGAATTAAATTTATTTTTATCATATTTAAAATTTTGATTGTCTAAATGCTTTAGAAGAAAGAAAAAGAAAAACAACTAACGTAAAATTCTTGGGTGAGTTTGGGGTGCAACATGCTTATGGTGCGACTAAAAGACAGCAAGTATCGAAACTTACAAAAATAAGTATAAAAATGTGTACTTGAACTGAAAATGTTAGACTTCTTGATAATATTTTCGGTTGGTTTTTTGAGTTTTTTCTGCCTTATTTTATAAGTATCAATATTTAATTCTTTGATAAATTTTCGGGCTGAGACAAAAATATCGAAACTTATAAAAATAAGTATCCATACTTTATCCCAAACTTGCCTTCTTTTAATCACACCATAGACATTCTGCGCGTTAGACTCCCCAAAATTATTCCTTCATCCATTAAAATGAAGAAAAGAATTTTACGTTGAATGTCTTGCTCAGGGGAGGATGCACCTTAGTGCCTCCTAGGTCCTTTGACCTACCGATAAAAAGGATAAACTACCTATTAGTACCTCACTTATTCTTGTGTTGCTAGTTTGGTCACTAACTATTATTTTTGGCAAAATCGTATTTAATGTTAGGTTTCTTTTCTATTTTGGTATCCCACTATTATGTTTGACCGTTAACTTAATAGAAACTGAGAATTAACATGGTATAATAATAATTTTAATCTCTAAAACTTACACATTCTATCAAATTAGTACTAATTCAAAATAATTCTATAAATCCTCAATATTTAAAAATCCTATTAATTTAGTTCTCATTTTAATGTGGAATAGTTATTAAATAAATAAATAATTATTAAATCATTTCAAATTAAAATGAGAAACAAATTGATAGATTTTTAAATATTGAAGATGAATTATGACAAATTCCTTTAAGTCAACGATCAAGCTTGAGATCAACATACCAAAATAGAAAAGAAACATAATGTTATGTACAATTTTGTCAAAAATAATAGTTGAGAGACTAAAATAAAAATACGAGAATAGATAAAGTACCAAATATGTACTTAAATGAAAAATCAGTCCTCAAATTATTTTATTTTTGCTTTGAACTCCTAGATTATTTTTGGTCAAAAACAAGCATTTAAACTATTAATATATAATTATTTTAAGTAAATTTATTAGTTGCCTAAAAAAAATCTGGTTAAGTACATTAACACTCATGTAAAATTACAATTAAATTAAAATTAAAATTAAAAATAAAAAAATTCTTTTTATTTCTCAAATAAGCATGTTTACCCCGAAAAATATTTTTTTATCACTCATGTAAACATTTTCCTTTGAAAAAACTCTTTTGGTTGAAACCTTTTAAAACCTAAGTTCGAATCGATTTGAGCACTTAGAATCTAAAACGGTCTTGATTTCGTAATCCATTTAAAAAGTCTTAAAACTCTAAATTTATTTTAAAATATAAAACTCATGCTTGCTTGCATAACAATTGTCACGTACCAATACTTAATTTCACAAAAATAAGTTTTTATACCTTCTAAAACACAATTACGTCAGTGTAAAATAGTTCCAATCTCTCAAATATATTTACACTAATATAGGTTAATTTTTCAACGTTAATATATTTCAAACAATAAATCATAATTATTGCACAACAATCGTCCCTTACATTATTAAATAAGTGTAAGTTGATTCTATATTGTTATACAATTAATGAATCAAGTTTGAATAGAAATTCTCTACCTTTTTTGTGCCTCTATTTATACTCCACACTAAAAATTAGGTTTAGAGTTTGTGGCTAGGGTTTAAAAATTTTGGGGTAGGATATATTTTTTAGAGTATATGGTGTAGGGTTTATGATCTAGAATTTAGGGTTAAGGCTCATAATTTAATTTTTTAGTGTTGGAGCATCGAAGAGGGTCAGCAAATTTTTATTCACCAAGTTTATATTTCTAGATACGCCCCTGGTCTTGCTTTTTCTTTGAATAGAAATCTTCTACCCCTTTTCGGTGCCTCTATTTATACCCCAAACTAAAAATTAAGTTTAAAGTTTAGGATTTAGAGTTTAAGGTTAGAGTTTAGGGTTAGGGGTAGGAAATTTAGGGTAGGGAGTATTTTTAGGGGTATGGTTTATGATTTAGAATTTAGGGTTAGTGCTTATAATTTAATTTTTAGTGTTTTTTAGTGTCGAGGCATAGAAAGAGGCACCTAAAAGGGTTATAGGGTTTTTATCATTTTCTTTTGTCTAAAGCATTCGGATTCCAAAACTAAAATTATAATGTTGTAGGCGAAATGACAAAAGATGCCCCGACATTTGCATGTTTTGTCATTTGGCCCCCTATTCTTTTTTTTTTGGAGCAAACAACCCTCAACGTTTCAATTTGGTCTAAATATGCCATGTTGGATGGAAACTATCAGTCAACTGATGATGTTGATTGGACTTGTCACGTGTTAAAATCTACTAGCTTGTCAGCATCATATTCACCACGTGTCAACATCATACTTGACACATGTCACCATCTGATTCAGCCATGTGTCAGCATGATAGTCAGCCACGTGTCACCATAAAGAAGGGTATAACAAAATAATTTTTAAAAATATGACGTGGCATATGCCATGTCATCCAATCTTAACGCGTGGCAAGTTCAGTCAGAATCAGCCGTTAACCGTCTGTTGACTGACAGTTTCCATCCAACCGAGACATATTTAGACAAAATTAAAACGTTGAGAGTTGTTTACTCAAAAAAAATAAATGACAAAACATGCAAACTTTAAAGCATCTTTTGTGATTTTTACTATGTATTCCAAAGTTATACTTTGTGTGATTACTCTAGAAAAGAATAGAGTGCATGGCAAGAAAAAGAAAGCATAAATAAGCCTGTCTTTGGCAATGATGAAGATTCAATCCATCACCAAAAAAAAAAAAAAACTCTTTGTTTCTTTATTGCTTCCTTTTGTTCCTTCTTTGTTTCAACATCTAAATATCATTCACTGCTCAAAGATGGAGATGGAGATGGACAAGGGGAAGCAGATTAAATCTGTTTTTCATAGGCATCCCTTGGTGTTGGTTGAAGCGCAAGACGATGAGAATGAGAAAGCTGATTGCTCGGTGTGCGGTGAAGTCATATCTGAATCTGACTCCAGATTTACTTGTGTGGATGAGGATGTACACTGCAACTTTCACCTCCATCTCCAATGTTCCTAATTACCCTCTCGTATTAGCCCACACGCTTTCCATCCCCAACACCAGGGTCTTGTCCTCGGATTACAACGAGATTTGTATACTTGTGCAATGTGCAAGGAAAAATGTAAGTTGTTTTTTTTATCCTTGTTTCGAATGGTGCGGGTTTTTTCTCTGCGTCAAATGTGTTCTCTCTTCTTGGCATTTGATTGATAGAGAAAACATGGGTGAGTATGAGTTCAAAGAGGAACTTCCCTTCATCTTCCTCAAAAGCCATAAGGATGAACTCAAAAGAGCACATTGCTCATGCTGTCAACACTCGTGTATAGGTCCCGTCTATGTTTCTGTTGGTTGTAAGTTCAAACTTCATCAAAAATGTTTTCACAACTTACCCACAGAAATGGGTCACCCTTGCCACCGTTCACACCCTCTCTTTCTTCAGTTTCAAAAAAACAATTTCTTTTGTGAGGTCTGCCAAAAGGATGACGGTGGTGATAATCTGCTGTATCGTTGTTTGGCTTGCAAGTTTGATATTCACCTTCAATGCATTTGGCCAACTCCTATTATTGAAGCTAGTAACAGGTATCATGAGCACCAATTCGCCCTACTTTATAAAAATGATACATTCATTTGTAATGCATGTGGCACCATTGGCAAGTTTGCTTCCTATATATGTCATACATGCCACCTCCAAGTCCAATAAAGTTGCACTACGTTGCCACGGAAGATCAAAGCCGCTCGACACAACCATGTTCTTCTCCACAAGTATTTCCTTGAAAAAGGACAAGTCGGAGATTGCCAAATTTGTTTCGAGCGAGTGAAAAAGGAGTATGGGTGTTACAGTTGTTGGAAGGAAGGTTGCAATTGTGTGGTTCACGTGAAATGTGTGTTGGAGGATGCTTCAATGTACCGCGTAATTGATCAAGAAAATGAAGATGGGGATGATGCTACGGAGCCTTCCATCACTGTTATCAAGACGAATGAGCTTGGCGATGTTAGATCTATTATAAATTTGTTATTAGTCTGTTAGGGAATTTGTTAGATTTGTTATAGCTGGGCCCCAATGCAACCGACTCATTAGGCAGTCACATGGGTTGGATGCGTTGGGCTATATAAACATTGTATGGGTTTATGTGACCCAGAATCACATATGCATTTGCTATGAATTAATAAAATTCTCTGGTTTGACTTTAGTCAAAATTCCCAATCCCTTTTTTTCAGATTCTATTTCGTTAGGTTTTACATGGTATCATTCGCCTCTTTCCGATCATGAGCTTCTTCTTCCGGTGGTTCTGCGTCGCTCGCTTCCATGCCTTCCGACAGTACTGTTGCGCCTGAGCCGTCCCTCGACTCCCTTTCCATGGACGACGGTGTCTCTGCTCATGTTTTTGCGAACAAACAAATTAGCGTCAAGCTCGACGACGATAATTTTCTTCTGTGGCGGCAGCAGGTCAAGCTCCTTGTTCGAGGTCTGGGTCTGGAGCACTTTCTTGATGAGGATACTCCGGTGCCGGCAAAGTTGATTACCGATTCCAGTGGTGAGCGTGTTCTGAATCCTGCGTATATTAAATTTGTCAAGCAGGACAGTTCTCTCGCTTCATGGCTTCTCTCAACAATTACCTCCCGGCTGCTCTCTAATTTTGTTGGCTCCGATTCGTCTGCCTCCATCTGGTCTGCTGTCTGTCGGCGCTACTCCAAGCTTACAACCACCAGGCTGATGCACCTCCATTGCCGATTGCGTTCTTTACAGAAGGGATCTCTCTCTGTTGCTGAGTATGCCTCTCAGATTAAAGAAATCTGTGATTTGCTTGCGAATTGCGGAAATCCTGTCTCTGAAATTGAGCAGGTTGCTACTGTGCTCAACGGATTACCGTCTGAATTTGAACCAACTGTTGCGGTGCTTACGGCCAGTAAAGAGCCTTACTCTTTCGATGCTGCTGTCTCCTTGCTGGTCGATGCTGAGGTTCGTGTCACTGATCCCTTGCGTCTTCCTGCTGGCATACTCAATACTACATTTCGTAGCTCGTCTGATGATGTTGTTGATGAGGATAATTCTCGTTGGGTCAATTTTTCTAGTGCTTCTCGTGGTGGCTCTCGTGCTCCTACTGGGGGGAGATTTCGTGGTCGTTCTTCGAAGCCCCAATGTCAGATTTGCGGCAAGTTTGGTCACTTGGCCGATCGGTGCTGGTTCCGGTTCAATGACAAGGTTAAAGGCTCTTCTCGTCCCACTGAGGTTCAGGCTCATTCTTGCTGTTGCCATCATGAATTTTCTCCTGAGCATTCATATTCTCCTTTTGTTTCTGGTCCTACTAACCCTCCTGCTGAGTCTGCTCAGGTTAATGTAGCCTGTGCCACATCTGGATCGACTTCTACCTCTTGGTGCCCTGATTCTGGTGCGACACATCACGTGTCTAATGATCCTGCTCATCTCCAGCAAGGCCGTTCCTACTCTGGTCAGGGTAAGGTTCATATTGGTGATGGTTCATCACTTTCTATTTCTGGTATTGGCCACCATCTTGTTCCTACAGTTTCTAAACCTTTGATACTTGATCAGTTATTATTAGTTCCACAAATATCACGTAATTTGTTATCTGTCTCGAAATTTTCTGCTGACAACAATGTCTATTTTGAGTTTCATTCTTCCTACTGCTGTGTGAAGGATGAGATCACAGGATCAGTTCTGTTGGAAGGGTCTCAAGATCAGGGCCTCTACAATTTTCAGTTTCCTACTTCAGTTTCTGTTCACAACTCAGTATCAGCTCTTGCTTGCTCAGCTTCCAGGACAACTGATTCAGAGTATCATCTGTGGCACCGACGTTTGGGACATCCAGCACCTGACGTTGTAGCTGCAGTGCTTAATAAACAGGTTTCTTTTGATAGATCTTCTATTTGCAATGCATGTCAGCTTGGCAAGAGTCATGCTCTGCCATTTCCTTGTTCATCCACAGTTTATAATAAACCGTTTGAATTAGTTGAAGTGGATGTTTGGGGGCCTGCGTCTGTTGCCTCAGCTGGTTACCTTTATTATATCTCTTTTGTTGACCTTTACAGTAGGAACACTTGGGTATATCTTCTACAACATAAATCTGATGCTGTCACTGCTTTCCATATGTTCTATGCTCTAGTTAAGAATCAATTTTCTGCCACATTGCTTGCTGTACAATCTGATGGTGGAGGTGAATTTCGCTTCCTTGATACACTGTTAGCCTCTTTAGGAATACAACATAGGGTCACTTGTCCTAGAACATCTCAGCAAAATGGAATTGTGGAACGTAAACATAGACATATAGTGGAAACTGCTTTAACTCTTTTGGCTCAGGCTTCATTGTCATTAGATTACTGGTCCTATGCCATTCTCAGTGCTGTTTATTTAATTAATAGACTTCCTACAAAGGTGCTCTTTGGTTTATCCCCATTTCAAGTTCTTTTTGGAAGAACTCCTGACTACCAGTTTCTTAAGGTGTTTGGTAGTCTTTGCTATCCCTACTTGAGGCCTTACAATAGACATAAGATGGATTTCAGATCACGGCCATGTCTTTTCTTGGGCTATTCCCCAAAACGTCATGGTTATCAGTGTTTGGATAGGAGTACTGGACGGATTTTTGTTTCCAGACATGTTGTGTTCAGTGAAACTGTTTTTCCAGCTGCTGAGCTACCTGTTGATACTCATGATGCATCCTCTGAATCTTATTCCTCAGCTCCTTTAGTTGTTGAGCCTTCTTCTTCTTCACCACATGCGCAACATCCTTCTTCTGATTCTGTTGATACAGATCCTGTTGTTGAACCAGCTTCGGTGGCATCTGAATCCCCTGAGATTCCTTCTGCTGGGCCTGACTCATGTCCCACTTGTCCTGCTAATTCATCTCCTACATTGGCTGCTGCACCATTGAATGATATTCAATCTTCTCCTGCTAATGCACCTCCTGTTGCACCATCAGATTTCCCTCCTTGCCCCTCCCCTGCTCAATGTCCCACAATTCAAATATCAGATGACCCCTCCCCTGATGCTGATGTTGATCATGAGTCTTTTGCTGCTCCTGAACACTTAGTCACTGGTTCTAATGTCAGTAATACTCATTCCATGATGACAAGAGGTAAATGTGGTATTTTTAAGCCTAAGGCATTTCATCTCCAAGTTGATGATGCTGTTCCGAGAGATGTGTATGCTGCACTAGCTGATCCTGAATGGAAGCTTGTTGTTGAAGCTGAATACAATGCCCTTATGGCTAATGATACATGGGATATTGTGGAACTACCTTCTGATCGGAGAGCTATTGGTTGTAAATGGCTTTTCAAAGTCAAACGGAATGCTGATGGTTCTGTGCACAGGTTAAAGGCGAGACTGGTTGCGAAGGGGTATGCTCAAGTTGCTGGTTTCAATTTTGTGGATATATTTAGTCCTGTAATCAAGTCCTTTACAGTGAATGTTGTCATTTCCATTGCTGTTATTAATCATTGGCCAATAAGACAAGTCGACATTAATAATGCCTTCTTGAAAGGTGACCTTGATGAGGCTGTCTATATGCAGCAACCAGAGGGTTTTCAAGTTCAAAATGCCACTGGTTCAGTTTTAGTGTGCAAACTTAAGAGAGCTCTGTATGGCCTAAGGCAGGCACCACGAAATTGGTTTACAAAACTTAAGGGTTTTCTTGGAGGACTTGGGTTCAAAGCCTCAAATGCTGATGCTTCTCTGTTTGTCTTCCATTCTGACTCCACAGTTACTTACGTTGTAGTTTATGTGGACGATATTCTTCTCACTGGTTCATCCTCTTCCCATGTTGATGAAGTCATTCAACTCTTACACCAGAAGTTCTCTCTTAAAGACCTTGGAGCATTGCAATTCTTCCTTGGGATTGAGGTTAAATCTGTTCAGGGAGGCCTCTTTCTTACACAAAGAAAGTATATCCTTGAGCTGCTTGTCAAGACTGACCACAGGGACCTTACTTCAGCCACTACCCCTATTGCCATTTCTCCAAAATTAACTATAGGTGCTGGTGTTCCTCTGCCTGATGAGCATGAATATAGGAGTGTGGTGGGTGCCCTTCAATATATCTGCCACACTCGGCCAGATATTAGCTTTGCTGTGAACAAAGTGGCTCAATATATGCAACAACCTTCGGATATTCATTGGCTAGCAGTTAAGCGTATTCTTCGATACCTTCATGGCACTCTAGACTATGGACTTTGGTTTTCTTCTCAATCTTCTCCACGTCTTCATCTTCATGCTTTTTCTGATGCAGACTGGGGTAGTGACCCCGACGATCGAAGATCAGTTTCTGGCTACTGTACTTTCCTTGGTTCTCATTTGTTATCTTGGAGTTCACGTAAGCAACGATCAGTTTCAAGATCTATTGCCGAAGCGGAATTTCGCAGCCTTGCTGATGCTTCTTCTGAACTTAGCTGGTTGACTGTAGTATTGACTGATATGGGTATTAAGCTTGATGATATACCTACTGTTTGGAGTGATAACACGAGTGCCGTTGCCATGTCCGCAAACCCAGTTATGCATGCTAAAACAAAACATGTGGAGCTTGATTTATTTTTTGTTCGTGAACGTGTCTTATCTCAGAAGTTTCAAGTTAATTATGTGCCTGCCAGTGATCAAGTAGCTGACATCTTCACCAAGCCAATTTCTGTTGATAAATTTGCTGAGTTTCGTCACCAGTTAGGTGTTCGTAATTTTGCTGATTTCAGAGATTGAGAAAGCGAGGGAAATGTTAGATCTATTATAAATTTGTTATTAGTCTATTAGGGAATTTGTTAGATTTGTTATAGCTGGGCCCCACTGCAACCGACTCATTAGGCAGTCACATGGGTTGGATGTGTTGGGCTATATAAACATTGTATGGGTTTATGTGACCCAGAATCACATATGCATTTGCTATGAATTAATAAAATTCTCTGGTTTGACTTTAGTCAAAATTCCCAATCCCTTTTTTTCAGATTCTATTTCGTTAGGTTTTACATGGTATCATTCGCCTCTTTCCGATCCTGAGCTTCTTCTTCCGGTGGTTCTGCGTCGCTCGCTTCCATGCCTTCCGACAGTACTGCTGCGCCTGAGCCGTCCCTCGACTCCCTTTCCATGGACGACGGTGTCTCTGCTCATGTTTTTGCGAACAAACAAATTAGCGTCAAGCTTGACGACGATAATTTTCTTCTGTGGCGGCAGCAGGTCAAGCTCCTTGTTCGAGGTCTGGGTCTGGAGCACTTTCTTGATGAGGATACTCCGGTGCCGGCAAAGTTGATTACCGATTCTAGTGGTGAGCGTGCTCTGAATTCTGCGTATATTAAATTTGTCAAGCAGGACAGTTCTCTCGCTTCATGGCTTCTCTCAACAATTACCTCTCGGCTGCTCTCTCATTTTGTTGGCTCCGATTCGTCTGCCTCCATCTGGTCTGTTGTCTGTCGGCGCTACTCCAAGCTTACAACCACCAGGCTGATGCACCTCCATTGCCGATTACGTTCTTTACAGAAGGGATCTCTCTCTGTTGCTGAGTATGCCTCTCAGATTAAAGAAATCTATGATTTGCTTGCGAATTGCGGAAATCCTGTCTCTGAAATTGAGCAGGTTGCTACTGTGCTCAACGGATTACCGTCTGAATTTGAACCAACTGTTGCGGTGCTTACGGCCAGTAAAGAGCCTTACTCTTTCGATGCTGCTGTCTCCTTGCTGGTCGATGCTGAGGTTCGTGTCACTGATCCCTTGCGTCTTCCTGCTGGCATACACAATACTACATTTCGTAGCTCGTCTGATGATGTTGTTGATGAGGATAATTCTCGTTGGGTCAATTTTTCTGGTGCTTCTCGTGGTGGCTCTCGTGCTCCTACTGGGGGAGATTTCGTGGTCGTTCTTCGAAGCCCCAATGTCAGATTTGCGGCAAGTTTGGTCACTTGGCCGATCGGTGCTGGTTCCGGTTCAATGACAAGGTTAAAGGCTCTTCTCGTCCCACTGAGGTTCAGGCTCATTCTTGCTGTTGCCATCATGAATTTTCTCCTGAGCATTCATATTCTCCTTTTGTTTCTGGTCCTACTAACCCTCCTGCTGAGTCTGCTCAGGTTAATGTAGCATGTGCCACATCTGGATCGACTTCTACCTCTTGGTGCCCTGATTCTGGTGCGACACATCACGTGTCTAATGATCCTGCTCATCTCCAGCAAGGCCGTTCCTACTCTGGTCAGGGTAAGGTTCATATTGGTGATGGTTCATCACTTTCTATTTCTGGTATTGGCCACCATCTTGTTCCTACAGTTTCTAAACCTTTGATACTTGATCAGTTATTATTAGTTCCACAAATATCACGTAATTTGTTATCTGTCTCGAAATTTTCTGCTGACAACAATGTCTATTTTGAGTTTCATTCTTCCTACTGTTGTGTGAAGGATGAGATCACAGGATCAGTTCTGTTGGAAGGGTCTCAAGATCAGGGCCTCTACAATTTTCAGTTTCCTACTTCAGTTTCTGTTCACAACTCAGTATCAGCTCTTGCTTGCTCAGCTTCCAGGACAACTGATTCAGAGTATCATCTGTGGCACCGACGTTTGGGACATCCAGCACCTGACGTTGTAGCTGCAGTGCTTAATAAACAGGTTTCTTTTGATAGATCTTCTATTTGCAATGCATGTCAGCTTGGCAAGAGTCATGCTCTGCCATTTCCTTGTTCTTCCACAGTTTATAATAAACCGTTTGAATTAGTTGAAGTGGATGTTTGAGGGCCTGCGTCTGTTGCCTCAGCTGGTTACCTTTATTATATCTCTTTTGTTGACCTTTACAAAAGGAACACTTGGGTATATCTTCTACAACATAAATCTGATGCTGTCACTGCTTTCCATATGTTCTATGCTCTAGTTAAGAATCAATTTTCTGCCACATTGCTTGCTGTACAATCTGATGGTGGAGGTGAATTTCGCTTCCTTGATACACTGTTAGCCTCTTTAGGAATACAACATAGGGTCACTTGTCCTAGAACATCTCAGCAAAATGGAATTGTGGAACGTAAACATAGACATATAGTGGAAACTGCTTTAACTCTTTTGGCTCAGGCTTCATTGTCATTAGATTACTGGTCCTATGCCATTCTCAGTGCTGTTTATTTAATTAATAGACTTCCTACAAAGGTGCTCTTTGGTTTATCCCCATTTCAAGTTCTTTTTGGAAGAACTCCTGACTACCAGTTTCTTAAGGTGTTTGGTAGTCTTTGCTATCCCTACTTGAGGCCTTACAATAGACATAAGATGGATTTCAGATCACGGCCATGTCTTTTCTTGGGCTATTCCCCAAAACGTCATGGTTATCAGTGTTTGGATAGGAGTACTGGACGGATTTTTGTTTCCAGACATGTTGTGTTCAGTGAAACTGTTTTTCCAGCTGCTGAGCTACCTGTTGATACTCATGATGCATCCTCTGAATCTTATTCCTCAGCTCCTTTAGTTGTTGAGCCTTCTTCTTCTTCACCACATGCGCAACATCCTTCTTCTGATTCTGTTGATACAGATCCTGTTGTTGAACCAGCTTCGGTGGCATCTGAATCCCCTGAGATTCCTTCTGCTGGGCCTGACTCATGTCCCACTTGTCCTGCTAATTCATCTCCTACATTGGCTGCTGCACCATTGAATGATATTCAATTTTCTCCTGCTAATGCACCTTCTGTTGCACCATCAGATTTCCCTCCTTGCCCCTCCCCTGCTCAATGTCCCACAATTCAAATATCAGATGACCCCTCCCCTGATGCTGATGTTGATCATGAGTCTTTTGCTGCTCCTGAACACTTAGTCACTGGTTCTAATGTCAGTAATACTCATTCCATGATGACAAGAGGTAAATGTGGTATTTTTAAGCCTAAGGCATTTCATCTCCAAGTTGATGATGCTGTTCCGAGAGATGTGTATGCTGCACTAGCTGATCCTGAATGGAAGCTTGCTGTTGAAGCTGAATACAATGCCCTTATGGCTAATGATACATGGGATATTGTGGAACTACCTTCTGATCGGAGAGCTATTGGTTGTAAATGGCTTTTCAAAGTCAAACGGAATGCTGATGGTTCTGTGCACAGGTTAAAGGCGAGACTGGTTGCGAAGGGGTATGCTCAAGTTGCTGGTTTCAATTTTGTGGATACATTTAGTCCTGTAATCAAGTCCTTTACACTGAATGTTGTCATTTCCATTGCTGTTATTAATCATTGGCCAATAAGACAAGTCGACATTAATAATGCCTTCTTGAAAGGTGACCTTGATGCGGCTGTCTACATGCAGCAACCAGAGGGTTTTCAAGTTCAAAATTCCACTGGTTCAGTTTTAGTGTGCAAACTTAAGAGAGCTCCGTATGGCCTAAGGCAGGCACCACGAAATTGGTTTACAAAACTTAAGGGTTTTCTTGGAGGACTTGGGTTCAAAGCCTCAAATGCTGATGCTTCTCTGTTTGTCTTCCATTCTGACTCCACAGTTACTTACGTTGTAGTTTATGTGGACGATATTCTTCTCACTGGTTCATCCTCTTCCCATGTTGATGAAGTCATTCAACTCTTACACCAGAAGTTCTCTCTTAAAGACCTTGGAGCATTGTAATTCTTCCTTGGGATTGAGGTTAAATCTGTTCAGGGAGGCCTCTTTCTTACACAAAGAAAGTATATCCTTGAGCTGCTTGTCAAGACTGACCACAGGGACCTTACTTCAGCCACTACCCCTATTGCCATTTCTCCAAAATTAACTAAAGGTGCTGGTGTTCCTCTGCCTGATGAGCATGAATATAGGAGTGTGGTGGGTGCCCTTCAATATATCTGCCACACTCAGCCAGATATTAGCTTTGCTGTGAACAAAGTGGCTCAATATATGCAACAACCTTCGGATATTCATTGGCTAGCAGTTAAGCGTATTCTTCGATACCTTCATGGCACTCTGGACTATGGACTTTGGTTTTCTTCTCAATCTTCTCCACGTCTTCATCTTCATGCTTTTTCTGATGCAGACTGGGGTAGTGACCCCGACGATCGAAGATCAGTTTCTGGCTACTGTACTTTCCTTGGTTCTCATTTGTTATCTTGGAGTTCACGTAAGCAACGATCAGTTTCAAGATCTACTGCCGATGCGGAATTTCGCAACCTTGTTGATGCTTCTTCTGAACTTAGCTGGTTGACTGCAGTATTGACTGATATGGGTATTAAGCTTGATGATATACCTACTGTTTGGAGTGATAACACGAGTGTCGTTGCCATGTCCGCAAACCCAGTTATGCATGCTAAAACAAAACATGTGGAGCTTGATTTATTTTTTGTTCGTGAACGTGTCTTATCTCAGAAGCTTCAAGTCAATTATGTGCCTGCCAGTGATCAAGTAGCTGACATCTTCACCAAGCCAATTTCTGTTGATAAATTTGCTGAGTTTCGTCACCAGTTAGGTGTTCGTAATTTTGCTGATTTCAGAGATTGAGAAAGCGAGGGAAATGTTAGATCTATTATAAATTTGTTATTAGTCTGTTAGGGAATTTGTTAGATTTGTTATAGCTGGGCCCCAATGCAACCGACTCATTAGGCAGTCACATGGGTTGGATGCGTTGGGCTATATAAACATTGTATGGGTTTATGTGACCCAGAATCACATATGCATTTGCTATGAATTAATAAAATTCTCTGGTTTGACTTTAGTCAAAATTCCCAATCCCTTTTTTTCAGATTCTATTTCGTTAGGTTTTACAGGCGAAGCTATGGAGGTACGTCATTTCAACCATGAGCACAATCTGGTGTTAGAAGACAAGATCACAGCGGACAATGATAGAGCTTGAGACGGCTGTATGTTGTCTATCTCGACTCCTTTTTATCATTGTTTGGAGAGTGATTTCTTCATTCATAAAACGTGTGCTGAATTACCCAAAATCAAACATCATTGGTTCCAACTACCCGCCATCACCCTAGAAGCTCATGGTTGGAATTGGTGTCGCTTCTGTGATCGCTTTTGCAGTGGTTTGTTTTATAGAGGAACTGGAAGCAGAATGTTTTGCCTAAGGTGTGCAACAATTCCTTATGTCATAAAACATGAAGGGCACCAGCACTTGCTCTTTTTTGACCCTAAATGCAGTGGTTGTGGTCTCTACCATAACTATTTTGGTGCATTCAGATGTAAGGAGTGCAGTTTTAGTTTGGACTTTGCATGCATGACATTACCGCTTGCAGTTCGACACAAATGTGATGACCACTTATTCAAACTCGCTTATCGTGATGGAAACGATGATCCACAACAGTTTTATGTTGACATTTGTGAAGAGAAGAGAGATCCAGACCGTTGGTATTATTCCTGTTCAACTTGCGATAATTCTGTTCATTATGGGTGTGCTCTCAGGCAATATCCATTTCTTAAAGATGGTGCCACTTTTGACTGGCGCAATCACAGCCACCATCACGAAGATCTCAGTTACGTCGGCAAGGTTGTTGAGGGCTATCCTTATTGCCCAGAATGCGGTAAGCCTTGCCAAGATGAAGTTCTCAAGTGCACCCAATGTAACTTCGTCGTCCACTTCGATTGTCGGTATGCTACGAGCTTTGCTTTCTTATATGATCATTGGCATTATCATAACTATTATTATTTTAACATCAACTTTACTTTTGTCTTCATCATTGTAGCTATAGATTTGGATGGTACTGAGCCAAGTGCTTGTGAACGAATTCGGTCACACTCTACTTCATCAAGTGTCTGAAAAGGATTTGGCACTCAACTTCCAGATTTGATGTGTTTCAGTTTGGTTTGATTTGATTTTAAGTGTTTGTAATCTTAAGTCGATCTTGTGTCTTGTGTTGCTTCATTTAGTTTGGTTTGATTTGATTGAATTTGTAATATTCGATGTCCATTTAGTATTTATTTGTGATTGTTAAGCATTTAATATAAACCCTAATGAACAATATATTGGAGATAATACTCAATTCATTTCAACTATTTGATTGCCTTTACAGCTTGATAGAACAAGCAATATATAGAATGAGCTAGGCTGCTTTTCACAGGTGGCATCGCGCCATTCATAACTGCCAAGAGTGCAGTTAGGCAACCAAAACTCTACAACTGGTTTTAGCTGGTTTGTTAGGGACGTTACAACATATTTGTTGGTGGCCATTTCGTTTCTCTAATATTTTCCGTGTTTCTTCAAGTTCCGAGAGTTTTCGAACACAAAGTTGATGGCAGAAGTCCTGAAAAAAGGGTAATGGAGAGAGGCTTGGTGAGGGCATCTGCAACTTGACTTGCGGCTGGAATGTAACAAACTTGTATGTGTTGGGATGCAACCTTCTCTCGAACAAAGAAAAGATCAAGATCCACATGTTTGGTTTTGGCATGCATAACAGGGTTTGCTGCCATTGCAACAGCACTCGTGTTGTCACTCCAAATGACCGGAATGTTGTCAAGAGAGATGTGCATATCATGAAGAACAACCTGCAGCCATAGCACATCAGAGGCAGCATCAGCCATGCTACGGAACTCAGCCTCATCAGTGGATCTGGATACGAACCATTGGTTGCGTGAGCACCAAGTGATTAAGTGCATGCCAAGGTAGGAGCAATGTCCAAATATCGAGCGTCGGTCATCGGGATCACTACCCCAGTCAACACCAGAGAAAGAATGAAGTTCCATGAGAGTCGTACGTTGAGGAGAGAACCAGAGACCAAACTCAATTGTGCCTTTCAAGCATCTGAGTATTCTTTTTACTGACATCCAATGAAGGTCAGTGGGCTGATGCATGAATTGTGCAACCTTATTGACAGACACAGCAATGTCCGGTCTGGTATGACAGACATATTGTAAAGATCCTACAACACGTCGATACTCATGAGGATCATGCAACAGGCTACCATCATCTTTGTTTAATTTTGGTGTAGTGACCATGGGCGAGCTTGCTTCATTAACATCACGCAAGTTAGTCGTAACCAAAAGTTCAGTTATGTACTTTCTTTGGGATAAAAACAATTTATCATGAACATGTTTAACCTCAATCCACAGGAAAAAAAATTTTAAGCACCAAGGTCCTTATGGAAAAATTTCTGATCCAAATCCCTGATAACAGATTGAACATGAATTTGAGAGGCTCCAATGATTAAGATATCATCTACATATACCACCATGTACGTAGTCTCACCATTATTGTTGTAAACAAACAGTGATGCATCAGCAAAAGAGGATTTAAATCCTAAAGTATCGAGAAAGGCTTTCAGCTTATCAAACCAATTCGTGGAGCCTGTTTGAGGCCATATAGGGCTTTCTTTAATTTGCACACAAGCAAGGTACCATCAGTTGTCTGTTGTGTAAAACCAGATGGTTGCTCCATGTAGACATCTTCGACCAAATCTCCTTTTAAGAAAGCATTATTCACATCAACTTGGTGAATTGGCCATCCATTAGTAACATCAACTGACAGAACAAGGTTCACAGTGAAAAACTTCACTACGAGACTAAATGTTTCTCGAAAGTCAGCACCAGCAAACTGGGAATACCCCTTGGTTACGAGACGAGTTTTAAATCTCTCAACTGTGCCATCTACATGACGCTTGACTTTGAACAACCATTTGTAACCAATGGCTTTTCGAGTAGGGGGCAATGGAACCAAGTCCCAAGTATCATTTTCCAGCAAGGCATTGTATTCAGCTTGAACTGCTTTGCACCACGCAGGATCTTGTAAAGCATCATGAACAGTGGGAGGAAGATGATCAAACTGAAGATGATAGATCTTAGGCTTGAAAATCTCTGCTTTGCTCCTTGTGACCATGGAGTGACTGCTAGTAGAAGGTGGAACACGATCCAAGGGTGGATCAACATCATCGACTTGGTTTTCAGCAATAGGAGAATGATCAATAACAGGACTATGAAGAGGGCTGGAGACAACACCAGAGGACACACAAGCCAATGGAACATTTGAAGTTGGGGTGGATGAGTGAGATGTAGAACTTGAGGAATGATCAGTATCATGTTCAAGAGGATTGTCAGGTGCAGCACGATCTGAAGGCATAGGATGCTCATGAGAGTTGTCAGGTGCATCACGATCTGAAGGTATAGAATGCTCATGAGAGTTGTCAGATGCAGCAGGAGTAGAAGGTGTAGGATCAGTAGTGATGTCAAATGAAGAAGATAGAGAGGGCACAAAAGCATCATCAGAGGTAGCACCATGAACATGAAGTGGAGGTGAAAGCAGCGTAGAGGAAGCTCGTGGTGATGTAGAACCAATATTGGCATGTGGAAACATTGTTTCATTGAAGACAACATGCCTGGATGTAAATATTTTGCCACTAGTAGAATCAAGACACAAATAACCATGATGGTGAGGTGTATAACCCAGAAAAATACATGGTTTGGAACGAAAATCCATTTTGTGTCTGTTGTATGGTCTTAAATGCGGATAGTATAGGCATCCAAAGACACGCAAAAACTGGTAATTGGGAAGCTTATTGTATAGAAGTTGAAATGGAGACTTATCACCCAAGGACTTAGAAGGCATCCGATTTATCAGAAATGTAGCACTCACCACATCATATGACCAATATAAAAGTGGCAATTCAGCTTGTGCCAGTAACGAAAGAGCTGTTTCGAGAATATGTCTGTGTTTCCGTTCGATGACACCATTTTGTTGTGATGTATGAGGACAAGTAACACGCAATTGAATCCCTAGTCAAGCCAACTGACTTTCAAGAAACTTAAATTCTCCACCCCCATCTACTTGAACAGCTAACAAATTTGAATCAAATTGAGTTTTAATTAAATCATGAAACAACTGAAAGATAGTACATGCATTAGATTTGTTTTTCAGCAAATAAACCCAAGTGTTATGAGAATACAAATCAACACATGACATGTAATATCTATAACCAGCAGAGGTGACAGGAGATGGCCCCCAAATATCTATTTCTACTAATTGAAAAAGCTTCAAATACACAATAGAGGAAGCTGGAAATGGTAATGAGTGACTTTTTCCAAGTTGACATGCATGGCACAAATTATTCTTGTCTACGATAACTGGTTTACGCAACACGACACTCACAACAGCAGAGGAAGGATGCCCCAATCGATTGTGCCAAAGCCAATATTCTGAAGAGGAGACAGTGCAAGTAAAAGCAGATGACCTAAATGGAGAAGGAGAAACAACAGGCAACACGTATAGACCATTATGTTGCGAGCCTCTCAATAACTCTTCACTTGTTTGTGCATTCTTAATACATCAATAAGAAGAGTGAAACTTGAAATATACATGATTATCACGAATAAACTTAGAAACAGACATCAGATTGCGAGTTACGTCAGGAACATGCATCAACTGATCAATGAGTAAGATATTTGACTTAGTGTGCAAAGTAGAGTGCCCAATATGAGATATAGGTAAGGATGATCCATCACCAATATGAACCTTACCCTGGCCTGTGTACTTGTGACCAGCATGAATCTGAAAGATGTCCTTGGTGACATGGTGTGTAGCACCTGAGTCTGGGTACCACACTGATGAGGGACCAACAAGTGTATTGACCTGAGGTGTCTCTATGGAAGGTGAGGAAGTAGAACCAGTTGGAACAAATGGATCATAGGCACCCTCGGGATTATCATGTGTCCAGATCTCCCACCACACGCACCACGATTAGATGAATAAGCAGGACGAGAGGCAGACCTAGTGGAGTCATGAGTCACCATGGTATTGTTGACCCCAACTGAGAGATGCATGGGATCCTCCAAACGTGTTTTAGCATCAGTGAGCAAGGACACAACACTATCAAAGGAATATGGATCTTTACTGGCCATAATGACCGCCACAACGGATTCAAACTCTGAGGGTAGGCCATTGAGGATCGTTGCAACATGCTCCATTTCAGAGATAAGACTTCCACAAATAGCAAGGAGATCACATATCTCTTTAACTTGAGTTGTGTAATCATTGATTGACAGAGTCCCTTTCTTGAGTGAACATAGACGATAGTGTAAATGCATAACACGAGTAGTGGAGAGGTTGGAATATCGAAGAACAACAGTTTTCCAAATAGAAGAAGAGGATTCCGACCCAACAAGATGAGGGAGGATAGATTTACTGGTAGTGGATAGTAACCAGGAAGCAAGAGAGCTATCATGTTTGAAGAAACATTGATAAGTTGGATTGGGGACTTTGGATCCATCAGCTTCAGTCAGAAACTTCGTTGGTGGTTTGTAGTCAGCGTCGAGGTAATGTTCTAGCCCTTGCCCACGAACCATCAAGAGGACTTGTTGACGCCAGAGGAGAAAGTTAGTGTCATCGAGACAGACACTGATCTGTTTGTTGAAAAAACCTTGGCAAGAGGAATCGTCCATGGATGGAGTTGTGAGCTCAGCTAACTCAACATTGGAAGGCATGATGAATCACCGAAGGAAAAAAATGAGACACGAGATATTCAGAGTGGAAACGCAGAAGCAAAGAACACCAGGATCGACATGGCAAAGGATATCATGTTAAGCATTTAATATAAACCCTAATGAACTATATATTGGAGATAATACTCAATTCATTTCAACTATTTGATTGCCTTTACAGCTTGATAGAACAAGCAATATATAGAATGAGTTAGGCTGCTTTTCACATGTGGCATCGCGCCATTCATAACTGCCAAGAGTGCAGTTAGGCAACCAAAATTCTGCAGCAGGTTTCAGCTGGTTTGTTAGGAACGTTACAATAGATTTGTTGGTGGCCATTTCGTTTCTCTAAGTGAGCGGGTTTGAACTAAAATATTTGTAATCTTAAGTCAATGTTGTGTGTTGTGTTTGCCTTGGTTTGATTGAATTTGTAATATTCGTCGTTGATTCGTGTTTATTCGCGATTGAGTCAGACGCTTTACGAACCTGCATATTGGGATATTATTTTTTGGAATTAAGAAAACAACCTTGGACGGTCAGGTTGAAACATGTTAAGCGTGAAGGTAATCGTGTAGCAGATACTTTGGCTAAATTGGTGGAATGTGATGGTTTACATGTGGTACGATGGGATACACCCCCTACTTGTATTCTTCTTCTTTTACATGATGATGTTGTAGCGGGTGATTAATTATGCTTGTTTTGTTTCTTTTAAGCGATGCATGTTCGCCTCTTGATTGTATTGTTAGCATGTGTACTCTTTTCCTCCATCTTAGGCTAGGGAAGTTTTTAACGAGGCATATGCTAACATGTTAGGTGTTTTAGCAATGAATCTACACCTATTTTCACTAAAAAATAAAATAAAGCTCTATTGTTTGGATTGAACAGTTTAGTGCTCGTCTCCATTAAAATAACAATAATTTAACTAAAAATGAAATATTGAAGGCCAAATTTAATTTTATAAAATCAACAATCAATTTAATAATTTCACGGAGTAAATGATTAGAACAAAGGGAAAAGAAAGATGACCTGAAGTTCTTTCTTTCATCCATTAAAATGAAGCAAAGAGTTTTATGTTATTTGTCTATAGTATCATCTATTCCAAATATATATTTTGTGTGATTAATTAAGAAAAGAATAAAGTGCATAGCAAGAAACATAAGACAGAGGCGAGAGATCGATCATACTTTAAACATTTAATATTTTTTTATTTTAGATAATTTAAATATTATATTGATTTGTATCAGTGGCAGACTTATATGGCCACTATGGGGCAATTGCACCTATTTTTGGGGCAAATTGTTTTTAGTGCTAAATTTCTTTAAAAAAAATTAATTTAGTGTTTAGAGGGGAAATGAAAATCTACATATCTATTTAAAAATATATATTTTAAACCTTACTCTTGAATTATTGAATCTGCCACTAATTTATATGTCAAAAAGCTCACTGTGTAAATGCTTTAGACAAAAAAAAAAGACAATTAACGTAAAATTCTTTCTTTCATCCTTTAAAATGAAGGAAGAATTATACGTTAACGAGGGAAAGGATTTCAGATCAATCGTCTTTCTTTTTCTTGTATCTAAAGCATTTATATTCTAAAATAAACTATAATAATATCATGTATTCCAAAGTTGTACTTTGTCTGATTACTCAAGAAAAGAATAAAATACATGGCAGCAAAAAGAAAAGTATAAATAAGCCTGTTTTGGCAATTGATGAGATTCAATTCAATTCAATTTATCTAAAAAACAAAACTCTTTGTTTTTTCTTGTCTTCTTCTTCTTCTTTTTTGTTTGAACATTTAAATCACATTCACGGCTCGAACAGGGAAATGGACGTGGTGTTGCAATAATATAAATTTTTTATCCCTTTTCAGTGTTCTTATTTATATCCCATACTAAAAATTAGATTTAAGGTTAGGGTTTAAGAATTTTAAGGTATAAAGTTTAAGATTTGAAATTTAAGGTTAGAACTTAAATTTTAATTTTTTAATATTAAGGTATAGAAATAGACACCGAAATAAGTAGAAAATTTTTATCCGTAATACAGACGGTATGTTATTATCTTCATGGTCGAGATAAGTTCAAAGATGAAAGCCACCAACTTCCCATCATAGTATGTAGACATTATTTAGTAAAACTTCAAAGTTGTTTTTTTAATATAATTGTTGGTTAAGCTTGGATTGTTTGGCATCATTACTGTTATAGCATACATAAATACGTGAAATTGAACATATTTAAAGGCATAAAAATCATCAAAAGAATGGCAACTTTGTTAAGTTGTTTTTGTTATTTACAATTTTAACTTTTTATTAAGTCATTTATTTACTCACACGCTCTTGAAGAAGACAATGCACATGACTCCTTTCTGATTTTCTTCTTTAAAGAAAAATCTATCATTTTCTTAGTTATAGGCATCAAATTTAATATAGTTTTCCCATTGGTAACTCTTTGTTCAAATTAAAAGAGGTAAACTGTTACGAACCACTGACTTTTATGTTGTGCTTCAATTAATTTATATAATCAAATTTTCAGACTAATTATAATTTTTATACCAATCAATTCAGTTTAATTTTATCTTGTTTCCGATAAAAAAATCAAACACAAATCAAATATATAATCAAAGTTTTTCTTAATAGGTTTCAATATACATTTTGGTACTTGAACTGGTTATTTTGTCTCAAGTTGGTACCCAACGAATGTTTGATCCCAAGTTGGTTCCTGAACTAAACATCTTCTCCAAGTTGAAACCAAAACTTATACATTATATCAATTTAGGCATAATTTAAAATAATCTAATAAATTTAACAATCTATATTTAAGATTTCTATCAGTTTATTTTTTGTTCTTCTCTTAAAATATAATATTACACCTCGAATATCAAGTATTGTGGCATCTCTATCATTTAATGGTTAGGCCTTTCTTCTTCTTTTAATTGCCTTTGTCCTCATCTAAGCACATTTACACTTATTTGCTAGCATGGAGCAGGGCTAAATTAGCTTAATATTGTTGTTAAAAAAATATTTTGATATCTATAATAGTCTTTAAATTATTTTTGAATCTATAATATTTTTTACAGTATATTTCAAGGGCGGATAAAAAGTAATCAAGCCTCAACAAAAATTAAAAAAAATGAGGGCATTGGGAAAGCATTTCGACCTCAAAGACAAAAATAAAAAAAATGAGGCCTAGGGGAAAGCAACCCGACCTCAAAGGAAAAAAAATGAGGTATAGGGGAAAGCAATCTGACCTCATCTGGTACCGCAAACGAACAATATCAGCTACTATTTTTCTTTCTATGTCTTGCTTCAGCTCTCGAAGGGAAATGTTCTTTGAAAACTTCATCTTTGTAGTGTTTTCCGAATCAAATACGACATCAGTATCAGTTTTCACAATTTCTCCACCGTAATGGATAATGACCACAAACACTGTAGAACTAATGTTTTGATATAATAAATGAAAAATGTTTTAGACTGATTTAAAAAGAATTCAAAACTATTTTCAAAAGTCCAAATAACTTGAAACTATGTTTAGAGATGTTTTCAAAGGGTTTTAAATGTTTTCAAAAGTCAAACTACACAAAACCATACCGGTGTTTCGAAACACCCTTAGGGTGTTTCGATACGAGGTATTCCAGTAGCAAAAATGTTTCAATACTGGTATCGAAACGGGCCTTCCCTGGATGAGATTTTTGCCAAGCGTTTCGAAACGGGCTATGCCGTTTCGATACGCCTACGTGGCATCGACCACAATGGTCATAAACCCCAACGGCTATTTCCAACTAACTTTTAAATATCGTTTCGATACGGGTGAAGGCGTTTCGATACGTGTCTTACATCAGGCTGCAATGGCTCTTTCTACTTAAAGGGTGTTTCGAAACAGTCACGAGTGTTTCGAAACGGTGAGCTGCAGAACTGCATTTATGGTGGGAAATAAAGTCCTTAGCGGCTCCAATTCAACCCCAACGGCTAGTAACGGCTACAAACTCATCAAGGAGTATAAAAGGGACCTCCAAGCATCAAGATATGGTTAATACTTCAATTGTCAATCAACAAATGATCAAAAAGAGTCTTTGTACTTAAATTGTCAATTCTTGTATAGATAAATACTAGTGAGCCAAAATTGTCAAATTTGCTCAAGTGTTTTAGGTTTTTAGTGAGAGCTAAATTGTGCAAACAAATACCTACTAGAGAGATTTAAGTTTGCTAACCCTTTCTCTTTGTAAAAGAGGGTTTGATCAATGCTTTGGGTAGAAAGCTTGATCGATGTAAAGGGTTTTCTCCTAAGCCTAGAAAATGGGACGAATCAATAGTGGATTGATTGGAAATCCTTAGTGGGAAGCTAAGGTAGTGGATGTAGACCTTGGTTAGAAGGTTGAACCACTCTAAAATCATTGTGTCTTTAATATTTTAGCATTCACACCACATCCACCCAAAATTCCACCTCTCCACCACTTGGTGAGCAACATAGGTTAAACGAATCAAGCTCCTCAAAAACCCAACAATTGGTATCAAAGCTTGGCTCAATTGAAGAGGATTAACATCCTATTAAGAAGATCCGGCAAGCTCGATCATCATTTCACACAACCGGCTCTATGGCACAATCAATCGACAAACCGCCATTTTTCGACGAAACCCACTATGCCCATTGAAAGACAAAGATGAAGTTCTTCATTAAGTCAAAAGGCTACAAGCTATGGGACATAGTTGAAGATGGTACGTTCGTGCCTCAACGAAGCAAAGAGGAGTGAAGTGTCGACGATCGCAAGAAGATGGAGCTAAATTGCAAAGCCTTGCACATCTTGTTTTTTGCTTTTGGCCCATCCATCTATGAGAAGATGTCTTCTTGTGAGAGTGCCAAGGAGGTATGGGACAAGCTTGAAGTCACATACGAGGGAACCGATGAAGTCAAGGAGACCAAGATTGGCCTTCTAACCTTAGAGTATGAGAACTTCAAGATGGATCCGGAAGAGAACATCGAGAAGATGTTTGATAAGTTCTCCACCATCACCAACGGTCTTAAGGGTCATGGAGAAGCCATTCCGGAGGAGAAACTTGTCTGAAAGCTCATCTACTCACTTCCCGAGTCATGGGACTCAAAGAGGACCGCCATCATCGAAGCCAAAAATTTGAAGACCTTGAAGCTTGATGAACTCATGGGGTCACTTCTTACTCATCAAATCATGAAGAAGAACAAAGAAGATGAGAAGAAGAGGGAAGAAATTAGAGCTATGGGAGAGAAGAAGCTCAAGGGGCTTGGCATCAACACCAATGTCATTGCTCTCAAATCCTCCACATGTCATCATGAAGATTCAAGTGAGGAGGATAGTGAAGATGAAGAGATAGCCTATCTCTTCAACAAATTTGCTTGGTTCATGAAGAGCGAAATGGAAAAATCCAACCATGAATCGAGAAAGAAGATGAAGGACTCCCACAAATCCAAAAAGAATGGATCATCTTCAAAACAAGCATATGTGGCCACATGGAGTGATGAGAACTCCACCGATGATGAAGTAGCCCACCTATGCTTGATGGCTCTTAATGAGGGGGAGGTAACTTCTAACTGATCCATTTCTAATTCGTATTCTTTTGATGAGTTGCAAGATGCCTATGATGATTTGCTTTTGGAATTCAAGGTATCATTTTCTAAAAAACAAAAAGTTGATTTCAAAAATAAAAATTGAAAATGATTTGCTTTCCAAAACAAATCTTGAACTTGAAGCAAAATTGAAAGATTTTGAACAAAAATGTTTTGATTTACAAAATTTGCTTCTTGGAGTTCAAAAGGAAAAGGATTTGATTTCCAATGAACTTCAAAAGAAAAATGACTTTGGAAAATCAAACTTTTATATAAGACAATCTAGTGCCCCTAGATTTGTAAAAGAAAAATGTTTTAGAAGTATTTGGGTCCCAAAAGGACTTAGTACTTCAACTAAAAAGGATGAAATTGAAAAATGGATTCCTAAGGGGACTAAAGTTTGTGCCACTAACGTTTATGGATCCAAAGCAATTTGGATACCAAAAATCACTTGATTGTCTTTTGCTAGGTGTGATGGAGAATGATCAACAAGTCAATTAATGAGGGGGAGCTCCATGCACACAAAGGAAGAACACTTGAAGAAGGAAGGCTTCACATCCTCCCTTGAGTCCAAGTGTGGTAAAATCTAGTTGCTTTTGTTTTATTTGATTTATTTTTATTTATGTCAAATAGATAATCATAAATGTTGAACTAACACTTTTAATGATGCTTTGAGTAAGGGGGTCATTTTAAAACCAAATTCTTATTTTTTATCAAATTATTCCTCTATAGTTATTTTGAACTTAATGTTTTAAATTCTTTTTGATATAACAAAAAGGGAGAGAAATGGTTTGAAAATTTGAATTTTCAAATGAATAAGGGGGAGATTTATTTGATTTCATATATTTAATCCCTTATTCACAATTTTAAAGTTAAAGGGGGAGAATCCCAAACAATTTTTCAAGTTGGTTTTATTATATCAAAAAGGGGAGATTGTAGAACTAATGTTTTGATATAATAATTGAAAAATGTTTTGGACTGATTTAAAAAGAATTCAAAACTATTTTCTAAAGTCCAAATAACTTGAAACTATGTTTAGGGATGATTTCAAAGGGTTTTAAATGTTTTCAAAAGCCAAACTACACAAAACCATCCAGGTGTTTCGAAACACCCTTAGGGTGTTTCGATACGGGGTATTCCAGTAGCAAAAACGTTTCAATACTAGTATCAAAATGGGCCTTCTCTGGATGAAATTTTTGCCAAGCGTTTCGAAACGGGCTATGCCATTTCGACACGCCTACGTGGCATCGACCACAACGGTCATAAACCCCAACGGCTATTTCCAACTAACTTTTAAATACAGATCGTTTCGATACGGGTGAAGGCGTTTCGAAATGGGTGTTTCGAAACGGCCAAGGGCATTTCGATACGGGTCTTACATCAGGCTGCAACGACTCCTTCTACTTAAAGGGTGTTTCGAAACGGTCACGAGTGTTTTGAAACGGTGAGTTGCAGAACTACATTTATGGTGGGAAATAAAGTCCTCAACGGCTCCAATCCAACCCCAACGGCTAGTAACGGCTACAAACTCATCAAGGAGTATAAAAGGGACCTCCAAGCATCAAGATATGGTTAATGCTTCAATTGTCAATCAACAAATGATCAAAAAGAGTCTTTGTACTTAAATTGTCAATTCTTGTATAGACAAATACTAGTGAGCCAAAATTGTCAAATTTGCTCAAGTGTTTTAGGTTTTGGATGAGAGCTAAATTGTGCAAACAAATACCTACTAGAGGGATTTAAGTTTGCTTACCCTTTCTCTTTGTAAAAGAGGGTTTGATCAAGGCTTTGGGTAGAAAGCTTGATCGGTGTAAAGGGTTTCCTCCTAAGCCTAGAAAGGGGACGAATCAATAGTGGATTGATTGGAAATCCTTAGTGGGAAGCTAAGGTAGTGGATGTAGACCTTGGTTAGAAGGTTGAACCACTCTAAAATCATTGTGTCTTTAATATTTTAGCTTCCACACCACATCCACCCAAAATTTCACCTCTCCACCACTTGGTGAGCAACATCGGTTGAACGAATCGAGCTCCTCAAAAACCCAACAAACATGTTATACTCATTGTTTCTGCACATTCAAAATCATATATATATTTTTCAATAAAATTACATAAATCAAAACTATCATAATGTTATATTATATTTTCATGAATTTTTACCTAAATAACAAAACAAAAATAAACAAACAATATACCTATTCAAAATAAAATATTAAAATCGACTTACTGAAAATTTCTTCAAAGTTTCTTCCACCACTTTCTTCTTCTCCTTCTTCACTTAATTTTTTTCAGACTTTTCTCAACTTTTACCTTTAACATCACTTATTTAACACAAAAACACAACACCAAAATAATACGAATTTTTTTCCGTTATTTATCCCTACAATCTATTTAATAACCATTCAAAATTTCAATTCAATACCCGTGCAATATGTTCAATAACTTTATTTCAATCAATACAAATCACCACATTATTTTTTAAAAAATTTGAACATGCCATCTACTATTTTTTTAGCACTGCATGACGGATCATTTACACTGCCATGACTAGTAATTTACCATGCACCAATATTTTCAGTGTTCTAACACCCTATTCCCCCAAAATCAATCTCAATTATTCAACCCCTATTACCCGTGTTCAGAACTGCTACAAGCCTGCCATGAGGTCGGATAGAAATCAACATGCCCTCAACTTTTTAAAAAAAATTATTTTGACCATGAGGTCAGATTGAAAGTATTGAGACCTCAAAAAAATTCTTGTTGAGGTCGGATTGCAAGCAATCTGCCTTTATTATTTTTTAAAAAAAATTATTTTTTCATGAGGTCGAATTATAATCAGTTTTCCCTCAACTTTTTTTACTGTAGAAATTACAATAGATTTGAAAATAATCTGAAGGTACAATAGATTTCGAATTTTTTTAGAACAATATCTTCCCAATTTAGCCCATGGAGCAGCAGTTGTGCAGGATCTGGCACCATTTAAATGATTAACGGTAAAAAAATTAGGTACCAACTCAGAAAATGTGTCTAGTTCAGATATCAAATACTTCATTCGTTCCACTAATTTTTTCTCTTATTAATATTTTAGAAGTTGATTTTTTTATAAAAAAACTTAAATCATAATTATGTTAAATATTTTAATTAATTAAATTTTATAAAATATATTTAAAAACTAATTGGTAGAAGATTTTTAAAATACATTTTATATAAAATAAATTTTAAAGAATAAAAAAATCAAAGTTTAAAAGAATTAAATCTTCTTATATTTAAAATTTTAAATTTTGAATGGTATTTAAATATAAATATTTTAATTATTATCCAAAATAAATAGGAATAAAAGTGGATGATTCCTTCACCTCTAAGCAATTGCCTTTGATTATACAATGAAGTTCCAAATCCAAAACCGCGCATATTGTTTTATTTGTACGCGGTTTCGCCACCACCGTCCGCAAACGCTCTTTACCCTCCCAAATGCTGATTCTCCCCCGTTCGTTTAAAGTACTATTCTGTCCTTCTAATTTGTAATTTGGAATGTAATTAATTTGGTTTAAATATGCTAAAGGTCATGTACTATTTTAATATTTAAAATTTAGTCCATAGACTTTGATTTTGTGATACTAAGTCCTTGTACTATTTTTTATTTGAAAATCTTGACCCCTCCACTAACTTTTGTTGCTTTTTTATTGCTAACCTAACAGCTAGAGCAAAGGTAAAAATAACTTTTTTTGTCCTCTTTGTTTATAGCTTTTTAATTTAGCCATTAAAAAGCTATGAACATGGAGGATTAAAAATGTATTTTTTAATTAATGGTACTTGTTTTTATGTATTTTTCAAGATTAAGAGTGTGTTTGGATGATGAATTTTAAAGAAAATATTCCATTTTAGGGGTTTTAATAGTTGTTTTTATATATATATTTTGTAGTTATCAGCTTAACACTTAACGTCAAAATTAAACTGAAGTTGGAGAGTGACTAAATTTTTTCAAATAAAAACAATATTACATGTACTCAATGTTGTAAATTTAACTATTCAGAAATTTTAAATTTAAAAAAAAAAAGAAGAGAAACTGGCATATTTAAACCAATTAAATTTAAGAAAATATAATTTCTTATAATCAAATAAAATCCACTCCTAGAATCTTAATAATTAACATAAAACTAATCCTAATTGAATATTTTTGAACTTCTTGATAAATATCTATGTTACATGCTAAATGTGTCAATTTATATCGATTTCATTTCAGTTCAATTCAATTTATATTCGAGTCATTTGATTTTGTAAAGTAGATTTTTTGAACTAAATCATTTCAAGTTCAAATCATTGCAGTTATTCATTCGAGCTATTACGACTATCAATAATTGTTCGAGGCTCGTTACAGTATAATAAAAAAATAAGGACCTTCACGAATAAAGTGATAAAGTTTCAAGTTTCGAATTTGGGTGTTGTGGAAGGCTGAGTTTGATGTTAATCTAGTTCTTAGTACGGATCAATGTATCACTTGCAAGTGTTCTGCGAATGGTGTGAATTTTTTTGTGTCTGCTGTTTATGCTTATAATGATGGTGTTAGTAGGCGTAGTTTGTGGTCTTGTTTGTTGAATGTGAAGAATCTTGTGGGGGAATTCCCTTGGTTTGTTGCAGGCGATTTTAATGTCGTCTTGCAGTTTCAGGAAACTTCTGGGGATGTTCTGATTTGTTCTGATGTTGAGGGTTTCAGAATGTGCTTAGATGAGGCTGGGTTGTTTGATTATCCTTGCTCGGGGCCTTTATTTACTTGGTCCAATCATCAAGAGCAGAGGCCTCTAGCTAGGAAGCTCGATAGAATGCTGACTAATGTTCGCTGGTACAGTGATTTCCCTAATTCACAAGCTGAATTTATAGCTCCTGGTATTTCAGATCATTGTCCTGGAGGTTTTGGACTGACAAAGTATTTCTTTCTCCCCTGAAGCCTTTCAAGTTTTATAACTTCTGGAGTCAGCATCCTTCCTTTTTGGAGACTGTGTCGAATTCATGGGTTATAGAGGTGGCGGGTGATCCTATGAGGCAACTGTTCGCCAAAATGAAGAGAATTAAACCTGTTTTGAAGTAGTTTAATAAGCAGCATTTTGGTGATCTCTCTTCTAGAGTTGTTGCGAAAAGAAGGGACATTGAGGGTGCTCAGCTTGAGGCTGCTGAAAGGGGTTTTTATCAACAAAGGGCAAAGGTGCAGTGGCTTTGTGAAGGTGACCAGAGTACTAAGTTCTTTTATTCAGTGGTTAAGGTTCGAAATCGCAAGCAGTACATCCAGTCTTTAGAGTCTTCTGATGGGGTTCGCCTTGTTACCCAAGATGGAATTGAGAAGGAAATCATTCAGTTCTTTTCTGGTTTGCTAGGCACTAGGGATCCTCAAGTTGAAGTGCCCTCTGTAGATTTGTTACAGGAGCTGATTTCTTATAGGCTTCCTAGTGAAGTTGCTGACTCTTTAGTGTGTGAGTTAACTGATGAGGAGATACGTTCTGCTTTATTCGAGCAAGGAAATGATAAAGCTCCTGGCCCGGATGGGTTTACTGTGATGTTCTTTAAGAAGACGTGGGACATTATTGGGCGAGACTTTCTTCTTGCTGTGAGATATTTTTTCTCTCAAGCTATGCTTTTCCCTGGTTTTAATGCCACTGCAATAGTGTTGGTTCCCAAGACTATTAGTCCTAATCAGGTGAAGGACTATAGGCCCATCTCTTGCTGTTCTATCATTTATAAGTGCATTACCAAGGTGTTGGTAAACAGGTTATGCCCTTTTTTCCCGGATATGATTTCCCCTAATCAGAGTGCTTTCGTTAAAGGAAAAAACATAGTGGACAACACCCTTTTGGCGCAGGAATTGGTGCGGGGATATGGTAGAACTTCCCTTTCTCCGCGGTGTACTCTTAAAGTTGATCTACAAAAGGCTTTCGACTCTATTAGTTGGGAGTTTGTCTTGGATGTTTTGAAGGCGATGGGATTTCCATCACGGTTTATTGATTGGGTGGAGGCTTGTGTAATGTCCCCTAGGTTCTCTATTTCTGTGAATGGTGGACTTGCAGGGTTCTTCAAGGGAGCAAGGGGGTGCGGCAAGGGGACCCTATGTCCCCTTACATTTTCGTTTTGGCTATGAATGTCCTTTCTAAGCTTCTAGATGTGGCGGCTGAAAAGGGGGTGTTTCAATACCATCCAAAGTGTCACAGGATTAAACTTACTCACCTTTGTTTTGCTGACAACCTGATGATTTTCTCGAAAGGTAGTTTGTATTCTATTGTGGGGGTTTGTTGTGTATTGGACGAGTTCTATAGGATGTCTGGACTGCGGCTAAATGCTGCAAAGAGTGAGTTATTCACTTCGGGAATTCTTGATGAGGAGGTGGATGCTATTGTTATAGGTACAGGTTTCAAGCATAGTGCTCTCCCTGTTAGGTACCTTGGGGTGCCTTTGGTGACTCAGAAGTTATCGATCAAAGATTGTCAGCCCCTCTTGTTGAAGATTCAAAGTAAGATCCAGCAGTGGTCTGCCTTGAAGTTGAGTTTTGCTGGCCGTTTGGAGCTTATTAGGTTTACCTTGTTTGGTATTCAAAGTTTTTGGTGCCGTCAATTCATTCTTCCTAAAGCAGTTCTGAACAGGATCAATCAACTTTGCATGAGGTTTTTCTGGAAAGGGGATGATAAGGGTGGATCGGGAGCGAGAGTTAGCTCTCTAAAATCTGAAGGGGGCCTTGAATTGCGTGATTTGTTCCATTGGAACATTGCGTGCATGGTGATTTTGATCAAACAATTGCTTGCTGGCCAAAGGTCGCTTTGGGTGGCTTGGGCTAATGCGTACGTCTTAAAGGGGGCTTCGTTTCAACACATAGCTCCTAAGGCTTCGTGGGGATGGATTTGGAAGCAACTGGTAAAGGTCAGGGATCGTTTCTTAACTCCTGATCTCTTACGCAGGAACCCTTTATCTACTTCTCAGGTTTGGTTGGAAGTTAGAAGTGGTAAGGACAAGGTATCTTGGCATCGTCTTATATGGTTTCCTTTGCATATCCCTCGACATGCGATTATGGCTTGGATGGCTGTTCTTGGGAGGTTACCGACGAAGGATAGGTTGTATTCTTGGGGAATGAGGATTGACGTTACTTGCGTCATGTGTGGTGCTTTGAATGAGACTAGAGATCATTTATTTTTTGGATGTTGCTTTGCCAAGCAGATTTGGCGTAAGGTGCTGCAATGTTGTTGCGTTGATAGGGAGGTGTTGTCCTGGAACTTTGAGTTAGCTTGGGCAATTCGTTATTTTAAAGGGAAATCTTTGATTGCCTTGTTATTGCGTTTAGCTTGGGCTGCATTTTTATATTTTGTTTGGAGAGAGCGTAATCGTAGAATTTTTGGTCTGCGTTCTTCTAGTCCTCTTGATATTTTTGATTGTATTCATGATTCTATACGTACAAAGCTGAGTCGTAAAGCTATACATACGGGTGCTAGGATTGATATTCAGTTATGTAAGAACTGGGGTTTAATTGTATAGGGGGTGGTATACAATTTGTTTTGTATAGGTTGATGTATGTTGTAGCAGTTTTGCTGTTCTTGGGTAATGAAAAACAGTTATCCAAAAAAAAATGATAAAGTTTAAGGACCCATTTAGTATATTAGCCTTTTTGAAGTAATCTAGAATAGAATAGTTTGGAAGACGCGGAGAATAAATTCTAGTAACTACTTTCCCACTTGAAAACAATATCTTCAATGGCGGTTTAATTCCCTCCGCCACGATTCTTCCACTTTCTTTCGTTTTTCTCTCTATATAAATCAACCCTTTTTCGCTTCTTGTTCATCGATCCAATTTCAATTCACAGTAAGCTTTAATTCCTTCAAATTTTCCTTTTGATTCTCGAAAGAAAAAACAGTCATGGAGTTTCGACCTTTAGAAATCAATGTCATCTCTGCAAAAGATCTCAAAGACGTCAATCTTTTCACCAAGATGGATGTTTACGTCGTCGTTTCGTTCAACGGCGATTACCGTTCGGCGCAAAGGACTCCGGCCGACAAGGGCAGTGGATCCAACCCGGAGTGGAATTGCACTATGAAATTCACCGTCGACGAAGCCGCCGTTCGTCGGAACGGGCTCAGCCTCGTGTTTCATCTTAAATCGGAACGACAGCTCGGAGATAGAGATATCGGGACGGTTCAAGTTCCGGTTAAGGAGTTGCTTGATAAGGATAATGGAAACGGGAAGGTTCATCGGAACGTGAGTTACTCCGTTAGGTTGCCTAACGGCAAAGCTAAAGGTGTGTTGAATTTCGGTTACAAGTTTGGGGAGAAGTTTAACGCACAACCTTCGGTTACGGTGGCTGGCGCCACGAACGTCGACAAGAAGTGGGGGAACGAGGAGCCAGCTATGGCTTATCCTCCGCCTGCAACTGGTTACTCAGGACCGAGCTCGGGATCAATCGAGAAGCCAGCAATGGCGTATCCGCCCCCTGCTACTAGTTACCCTCCACCACCAGGTGCATATCCACCTCCTCAGGCGGCGGGTTATCCTTATCCTCAACCCGGTGGCGGATACCCGCCATATGGATACCATCAGGCACCGGCTCAAGGGTATGGATATCAGGGTCACGGCGGGTATTACGGATACCCTCCGGTTCAGAAACCGCAGAAGCCGAAGAAGAACGGCGGCATGGGAGCGGGTTTAGGATTGGGATTGGCCGGTGGAATGTTGGGTGGAATGTTGGTCGGCGACATGGTTGGAGATGCTTATGAAGCTGGGGTTGAAGATGGGCTTGATTTTGATTTTTAATTGATGTTTTGTGTTTTTTGTCTTAGTTTTTTTTAGCGATTTTTTTTTTGAGTTTTTATGTTTGGTATTTAGGATAATATGTAATTTATACCTAATTAATGAATTATAAATATAAATATGTATCATAAACATATTATCGTTGCATCAAATTTCATTTTTTTAAATGAAGGCCTAGGCCACGTTATAATTAAAAATTAAGAATAACTAGTAGTAATCCACTTATTCTCGTACTTTTATTTCAGTATTTCATTTTTTTATACAAAATAGGAAGATGATAATATAACTTTTTTTTAATTGGGATAATTATAGTTTTAGTCTCAGAAATTTATAATAATAATTTCTAACAGTTAATCAGCAATGACCTCAAAGATCCTTCCTTTTTCGCCAAACTGATTGAAAACTACTGCTTTTTATCATCTCCACAAAATATCTAATATATACGATTGAGATTGATATTCAAACACTTCCACACCCAAAGTTTGTTCCTTTTCAACACTTGGTTAAGATGCAGCCAACCCATGGACTTAATCTTTATTTTTGCCAACTATGTTTCAAAAGGGCACTTAGTTTTTGATCATTTCACTTATATTTTTTCACTAGAAAGGTTTTAAATCTGAGTTTATGTCGAATATTTTGGAAAAGACTACATTGATTCATTTCTATGCGAATAATAAGGATGTTTTGTCAGTAAGAAGAATGTTTGATGATATGACTGAGAGAAATAATGCTACTACTTGAAATGCGATGATTAGAGGCTATACTTCACAAGAGGAGAGAGCTAAAAAAATGTTTCAGGGAAGCTTTGGGGTTGTTTAGAGACATGTTGAATGATGTTTTTGGGAAGATTAATCCTACTGATACTATTATGGTTTGTGTTCTTTCAGCTTGTTCTCAATTGGGAGAGCTTTTACAGGTGGGGCTTGGGTTCATGGTTTTATAGAGGTTATTGGATTGAGCAAAATAAATAAAATGGGGTAGAGTTTCAGAGAAGAAGAAATAAAATAGGGGATTTACAATTTAACTCAAATATTTAAGATAATTATTAAATTAATAGAGTTTGGACCAAATTGATAGAAATGTATAAGTTTTGATGATTAAATTTGTGATTATCACAATTAAAAATAAACACATCATCATTTTTCGTTTGCTTTTAACGGTCGGGATATCAAAACAAAACAAAAACGTAACGTTAGTTACTACTTTGCCAAAAAAAATGAGACACTAAAATAAGAATGCGAAAATAGATGGAGTACTAAATATATAGTTATCCCTAAAAGTTATTAGATACAATGATAATGCACATTATATTCAAGGAGTGAACACAAATTCTAAGCTTTGCAATAAAATTGTTGGAAAAGAAATGTATAAATCTCAAACATGATCATAAGATGGAAAATGACCTATACCTAAAAAAATCTAATAGTATATGAAGAGAAGAATATTTATTTATATGACTATAAAATTAAATTTTATGGAGTATACTTTTTATAAATAATATTTTAATTATAAAATTTTGTATTCTATTTATTATTATTTTTGTTTGGCTAAAGAGGTATTTTTGCCTCTGAGTTTAACTTAAAAAATTATTTTCGCCCCTTGCTGAAAAACACACTTAATGTGGCCCTTAACTTCGCGAAATCGATTAAATTAGCCATTTGACTAACGTTGAGCAATATTTTCATCAAATTCTGCGTGACGGGCAGTTAATTCCTGCAAGGTTAGCCATCCCAGCAAGCTGACGCGGCACACTAAAAAATTACAAAAAAAAATTTAATAACTGATTAAAAAATACTAAATAAAAATAATGGATTAAAAATAAAAAAAATTAATGTCTAAACCCTTGCCGCCATTAACGTCTCTACAACACCGTTAACGTTTCCACAACACCGTCAGCTGCTTCACTGTTGCCCTTCTTCACCTGCTCCATTTTAACCACACGTTTTGCTCTCTTCGAAACTTCGTTTCATGCCAACCCATTTCCCCACATTACCATTTTTTAAATTTCTAAACCCTTCTCAACATAGAACTTCAATCCCTAAACTCCTGATATAATTACTTCATTTCTTTCGGTTGAGCTCTTCAACAATCTTTTTTTGAATCCTTTCACCATCACCCTAAGACTGCAGCTTCACTTTTCTCATATCAAGCCATGTGAGAAAGGGGCCATAGTCGACGGACGGTGGTGTAACGGTGGAGAGAAGATGGAGAAGAGATAGGCGAGATTGAGAAATAAAGTGAACTGTAATTTTTTACTAAAAGATGAATGAATAATCGGTATACAGGCTTATATAGCCCATTAAGCTCAACAATCCTTTAACAAACAATTTAACAACCTAAACGGCCTAATAATAACAGCTGGCACAACTAATACAAAACTAACAAACTTAAACAAAATACTGATTATTTTATTTTCTAATATTCACCCTGCTTTCTTCTTCTTCCGTCTTCTTCTTCTTCTTCTTCTTCAGTGAGCTGATTTCATAAAGTTCCAATAAAAGTGAACTGGTTCAGTGAGCTGATTAGCTATGTACATCTGATTTTTTTTTTCAGTGTACTTGAAAGAAGCTTTGCTTTCTTTAGCTTTCTTTCTTCCTTTCTTCTTCAATATTCAAACTAACTTTCTTTCATCTTTAATACACTTCTTCTACGCTTATCATAACTTTCTTTTTGTTGAAAACAAGGCGGTCAAGCTACATGTTTTCGGGTGTAATCTGAAGCCTCTTTTGGGCAAGAAGACACCGTATTTTGTCTGGTTAAGGAAGGCAAGGCTGTTAAACTCTTAAACCTTCCCCAGATATTTTCTTCCACGAATACTTGTTGTTGTGTGTTTGTTGTTTTAGATTACACTAATTGCTATGGTGAGACCGAGGGGACGGCCTAGAGCGGGTGACCAGGCACCCGAGCACGCGCCTCCTGCTCTTAATGCTCCGGGTGGTAATGGAGGGAACGTTGGAGGTGATGGTAGTGGGCCTCAGGCTGGGGCTAACGTGGGAGGTAATGGGGCTCAAGCGGGCCAAGGTCAGGCGGGTCCAGATGTGGCTCATTTGATTCAGACTATAGCCGGAGCTTTCCAGACAGCTTTGGCTGGTATGCAAGCTGCAGCACCACCTCCGGGTGCGGGGACAGGATTACCCCTAGAGAGGCTTCGCAATTTGGGGGCAGTTGAGTTTCGTGGGTTGTCTCCGGAAGGTTCGGAAGGGTGGCTGGAGAGCACTACTCGCATCTTGGGTCAGATGGAGTGTTCGGATGCCCGTAAGTTGGGATGCATTGTCTCATTGCTTCAGGGAGACGCTTATACTTGGTGGACCACTGTTATTACTGGTATGGCCGAGGTGGATGTCACATGGGAGTTTTTCAAGAATGCTTTCAAGAGGAAGTACCTTGGGGTCCGGTACTTAGATGAAAAGAAAAGGGAGTTCATGGCTTTGGTTCAAGGCCATAGGACCGTGTCCGAGTATGAGATCCAATTTGTGAGGTTGAGCCAGTACGCGCCAGAGTTGATTCCGGATGAGAAGGAACGATGTGAGCGCTTCAGATATGGGTTGACTACTGATGTGAAGACTTACATGTTGGCCGCCGACTACACTGAGTTCGATGTCTTGGTTTCTAGAGCCAAGGATGTAGAACAAAACCTAAGCTCTAGAACACGTGCTGGTGGGCCTGACTCCGGGAAGAGACATGCGAATTGGGATAGAGACCATGCCAAGAGGCATAGGGATAGGAGGTATCAGCCGGATACGAGGCCTAGGGGTGGTAACCATGGTCAGGGCCAAGGGGCTGTTGGGCACATTCCGGAGTGCACTAGGTGCGGGAGACACCACCCATGTGAGTGCATGGGTATGTTTGGGGCGTGTTGGAACTGTAGCTCCCGAGATCATTTGAGACGTGATTGTCCACACCCAGTCAGAGGAGGACCGGCTCCAGCGAGGGGTTTTGAGCATCAGAGAGGTCGTGGGCGCGGCCGTGGGAACTTCCAGCCAAGGAATGAGGGTCAGAGGAACTTGGCTCATGTGGTAGCAGTCCAGCCCGAGGGGGGAGGACTGGCTAGAGTGTACGCTCAGCGAGAGGCTGGAAATGACACTGATATCATTGCAGGTAATTTCACGTTACAGTCTTTGAGTTTGCTTTCTCTCATAGATTCGGGGTCAACGCATTCGTATATTCTGGGTGAGCATGCAAAGTCATTAGGACTACCTTGTGATTGGTTAGAAGTAGGAGTAAATGTCACTAGCTCCTTTGGTGATACAGTGGTAGTTAGGAAAGTGTATAGGAGGTGTCCCTTGATGATTCAGGGCCACATATTTCCAGTCGACATGATGGAGCTACCCTTTTATGGCTTTGATGTGATTTTGGGCATGGATTGGCTTGTAGAGCAAAAGCTAGGGTTGACTTTGAGACTAAGAGAGTCTCTTTGAGGCTTACTGATGACTTTGAGGTTGTGGTAGTTGGGGAGAATGTTAAGTTTTTGTCCAATGTGGTTTCGGCTTTGGAAGCTCAGATATTGTTAAGTTCAGGGTGTCAGGCTTACTTGGCTTACGTAATGAACCCGGATATGAGTGAGGTGAGACCTCAGGACATCAGGACTGTGTGTGACTTCCCGAGTGTTTTTCCGGAAGAACTACCAGGTTTGCCTCCAGACAGAGCAGTTGAGTTTGCTATTGAGACTTATTCTGATTCCGCACCGGTGTCGATTTCACCGTATAGAATGGCACCGAAGGAGTTGAAGGAGTTGAAGACACAGCTTCAGGAGTTGACTGACAGAGGCTTCATTAGGCCTAGTGTTTCCCCGTGGGGTGCTCCGGTTTTGTTTGTGAAAAAGAAGGACGGTAGCATGAGGATGTGCATAGACTATAGACAGTTGAATAAGGTGACAGTGAAAAATAAATATCCCTTGCCAAGGATAGATGACTTGCTAGACCAGTTGAGGGGTGCTTCTGTGTTTTCAAAAATTGATTTGAGGTCTGGGTATTATTAGTTAAAGGTAAAGGATGTGGACATACCGAAGACAGCTTTTCGTACACGTTACGGACATTATGAGTTTTTGGTGATGCCTTTTGGTTTGACCAATGCTCCAGCAGCCTTCATGGATATGATGAACCGGGTGTTTCATAAGTTCTTGGACATGTTTGTGGTAGTGTTTATTGATGACATCCTAGTGTACTCTAGGACCGAAGAGGAGCATGATGAACACTTAAGGTTGGTGCTTCAGACCCTACTTGAGAATCAATTGTATGCCAAGCTAAGTAAGTGTGAGTTTTGGATTAGGGAGGTGGTCTTCCTAGGCCACGTGATCTCAGCGAGTGGGATTAGTGTAGATCCCAAGAAGATTGAAGCCATTGTGAATTGGAAGCAACCGAAGTCAGTGACAGAAATCCGCAGTTTCCTAGGCTTGGCGGGATACTATAGGAGGTTTGTTGAGGGGTTCTCGAGGATAGCGGCTCCGTTGACCAAGTTGCTACAGAAGAATGTTCCGTATGAATGGTCAGATGCAAGACAAGAAGCGTTTGAGAAGTTGAAGAAAGCTTTGACCGAAGCTCCCATTTTGATTCAGCCCGAGCCGGGGAGAGAGTTTGTAATTTACAGTGATGCATCTTACGTGGGGCTAGGTTGTGTACTTATGCAAGGAGGTAAGGTAGTGGCATATGCTTCCCGACAGTTGAAGGTTCATGAGAAGAATTACCCCACACATGACATAGAGTTGGCCGCAGTGGTGTTCGCGTTGAAAATTTGGAGACACCACCTTTATGGTGAGAAGTGCATTGTGTACACCGACCACAAGAGCTTGAAATATTTGATGTCCCAAAAGGAGTTGAATCTTAGGCAACGAAGGTGGTTAGAGCTCCTTAAAGATTATGACCTCACCATAGAATATCATCCGGGCAAGGCGAATGTGGTGGCCGATGCCTTGAGTAGGAAGATGGCCGTTGAGTTGCGAGCAATGTTCGCAAGGTTGAGTGTGTCTACGAACGGTGGGCTAGTGGCCGAGCTTCAGGTTAAGCCATCATTGGTTCAGTTGATTCGTGAGAAGCAGTTGCGAGATGAGTCCTTGGCACCTCACGTGCAAGACATAGCAGAAGATAGGCCTACCGAGTATTGTTTTGGAGAGAATGGGATCCTATGTTTCAAGGATAGGATAGTGGTTCCGGAGGATGCCGAGTTGAGGCGTACGATCATGAGTGAGGCTCACAATAGCCCTTTTTCTATGCATCCGGGTAGCACGAAGATGTATCGAGGATTAAAGGAAGAGTATTATTGGGTTGGTTTGAAAAAGGATGTAGCCGAGTTCGTAAGTAAATGCATGGTTTGTCAGAGAGTCAAGGCCGAGCACCAGTTTCCCTCAGGGTTGTTGCAACCGTTGAAGATTCCAGAGTGGAAGTGGGAGCGTATCACTATGGACTTTGTATCAGGGCTTCCGTTGACTCCTTCGAAGAAAAATTCAGTGTGGGTGATTGTAGACAGATTCACCAAGTGTGCACACTTCATACCGGTTCATACCACCTATACGTTGGACAAGTTGGCCGAATTGTATATCCGTGAGATTGTGAGACTACATAGGGTACCGAAGTCAATTGTGTCAGATCGAGATCCGAGATTCACCTCTAGATTTTGGGAGTGTTTGCATCGAGCCTTAGGCACTTGGTTGAACTTCAGCACTTCGTATCATCCGCAGTCAGATGGGCAGTCTGAGAGAGTGATTCAGATTTTGGAGGATATGTTGAGGTGTTGTATTATTGACTTCCAGGGGTCGTGGGAGAAACACCTACCATTAGTGGAATTTGCGTACAACAACAGCTTCCAGTCAAGCATTCAGATGGCTCCTTATGAGGCCTTGTATGGTAGGAAGTGTAGGACCCCTATTTGTTGGGCTGAGGCCGGACAGAAACTTGTGCCGATGCCCGAGTTACTTAAGGGAACCACCGAGAAGGTGAAGTTGATATGTGATCGCTTGAAGGCGGCTTCAGATCGGCAAAAGTCCTATGCCGACTTAAAAAGGAAGGAAGTGGAATACTCCGTGGGGGATAAAGTGTTTTTGAAAGTCTCACCATGGAAGAAGGTGATGAGGTTTGGGAGGAAATGCAAGTTGAGCCCAAGATACATAGGGCCTTATGAGATAGTTGAGAGAATTGGTCCGGTTGCCTATAGATTGAGACTCCCAGTTGAGCTAGAGAAGATTCATGATGTGTTTCATGTATCGATGCTTAGGAGGTATAGATCGGATCCTTCCCATGTTATGCCGGTGGAAGAAATAGAGTTAAATTCGGACTTATCTTACAATGAGGAACCAATTGAGATACTTGCTTCTGATAGCAAGGTGTTGCGTGGCAAGACTATAGAGTTAGTCAAAGTCTTATGGAGACATAGAGGTGTGGAGGAAGCCACGTGGGAGAGAAAAGCTGACATGCTTGAGCAGTTTCCCTACTTGTTTCCGTCAGGTAATTTCGAGGACGAAATTTCCTTAAGTAGGGGAGAGTTGTAACACCCGGGTTCGGGTGAAAATATTAATTTAAAAATAGTTCGGGTTTCGGTTTCAAATTTTAAATAATAAAATAATGACTTGGGCCTCGGGTTTTATTTAGTTGGACTATATTTTAAACAAGCCCACATAGCCATGGTGTCATCCATTGTAGATCCCTTATTTCATTAAGGGTGTTTTGGTCTTTTGACCCCCCATTTCAAACAAACCTAAAATAATACTAGAATCATCTTCTTCCTCTAACTCCACTATTCACAATACCGTCAAAAAACACCCCCTCTCCTTGGATACTATTCCATTCAAAAGCTTGCTCATTTTTGAAGGTTTTGCAAAGGTAATTTCGTTTTTGACTTACCCTCTTTATCCTCTACAAGTTGATGTCTTTTATTTTCATTTCTACTCACATTTTGAAATTTTGGAGTTTGAAGGTTTTGAATTAAAAATGTTGTTTTTGAAGTTTTTGATTCTAGTTTTTGATTTGTTAAGGTTCAAAGAGTAATCTACAACCAAAAAGGGGTAACCAAAATGATTTTTTTGAGGTTTTGGGTATTTTCCCGAAATGGGGTTTTGGGGAGGTTTTTGAGAGGTTTTGGGTTGAGTTTTGGGGATGTTCTATGTGGAAATGAGAGGGCCAATGGTTAGGATATATGTAAGCCTTGTTTTGGAAGCTTTAGGGAGTAGTTAGGAGGTTGAAATCTATGATTTTAAGGGGTGATCGAGGGCTGCTCGGATTTTGGAAAAATTGAGCTTGTTTCAATGGAAAAATTGGTGTATTGTACTTAGTATGTTATTCGGATTGATCATTTTAGAACATGAACTGATTTGGGGTTATTTGCTTGGTGTTGGAATGCTTAGAATCAAGGAATTTGGTTGGTGAAGCTTCGGGGGCAAATCCGGGGATTTCGGAGTCTTGAGCTCGGTCTTCAATCTTCTCTTGGGTAGCAACGGTGAGTAGGATCATTGGTTATTGCATTGTACTTGATATGGACTCCCTTGGGGTTTGGGTAGAACCTTGAGAGGTTGCCTAAACCCGTGTGTAAGTCTCCCTATTCATAAATTGTTGTGACAAGTTGATTGTATATACATTGTGACCATTGAATGCATTTTAAGTTGTCAATGTAGTAGTCGTGTTGAGTTCGTGCCTCACGTGATGGTGGTCTAAACTACGGTGATGTGTAGTCCCACCGGTAGTGACTAGTAGGGTAGTACTTTGATGTGTAGTCCCATTGGACATCCACTAGTTGAAACGGTGATGTGTAGTCCCACCGTAATGTAGGTTGGTTGTGCTTGTGCAAACCAAATGTTGTGGCTGAGATAGACCCTTATACACCCATTGTTTTCTTGCATACAAATCGTATTTTGGAAAACTGCATGTTGTGAATTGTAGAGCCTCTCTCACTAAGCTAGATTGCTTATGCTCTTTGTTTTCAACGTGCAGATCGTTAGAGTTCGGGAAGCGAGCGGGCGAGGGAGGAGCCTTTGGAGTTCTCAAGCAAGTTTAAGTATGGTTTACTTTTGTAATAATGTCTAGACAATGGGGAATAGAGTGTTAGGAGTTGGGGTCAAACTCCTTAGGAGGTTATGTTTGAAATTGCTAAACTTATGTTGTGTGTTATGCTTTTGCTACTTGGAATATGATCTATGCTTCTTATGTGGTTTAATTGCATTATGCCTGAACTTGTATGATGTTGGCCTAGGTAGGCCTTATGTTGACTACCTTGTGAAGGAAGTCTTATGCTTGCTAAGTATGCTTCTTGTAGACTTGTATGTAGCCTTGATTGGTATGTTATCATTGGATTAAATGCCCCTCATGTTAAGTCCTGATTATGGTTGATGTATGTATGCTTGTGTGTGCTTAGGGGTGTCTAAGTATGCATCTAGAACCTTGCATGATGTTACCAATTTATGAAAGGAGACGTTGCAGGGCAGGGGTATCGATACGGTTAGACCCGTATCGATACAGCCTTCCCTTTCCAGGCCTTCCGTTTCGATACGCGGGGAGCCGTATCGATACCATTTTGGCCACTGGAGCCACTGTCCATCTTGGTATCGATACCGGCCTCAAGCGTATCGGTACGGTCAACTAGCGTTGACCGTGAGAAGTCAACCTTTGACGAGGGTATCGATACCCTCCCAAGGTGTATCGATACGGTCTCCACGGGTTGACTCTGACCTTTGACTTAGTCAAGGCGTATCGATACACCCCTTAGGTGTATCGATACCCCTGTTAAACCTGAAAATTTGCCTTTTGGTTGTGGATTTAAGTTCGTTAGATTGTTTTGGTTATGTTATTCCGCTGTTTGATCACTTAGGGTTAATTACTCATCTAGACGAGATTTAAAATGAAAAAAAAATATAGGGTTGCTAACCGAGGGGGAATCCTTTAGGGGTTTTCACTCGGTTTTCCCCGTGTAGCCCTTTTGGACCGGTCATCCGGCCAGACCGGGACAAGGGGGTTACAAAATGGGTATGTGAGTTATGCTGAGAAGATACTGACATGACACATTATAATAATCAATTTAATATTTTATTAATAATTTAATTTAAATTTTTTATAATATGTGACGTCAGCACATATGCCATGTTAGCGTTTTTTTTCATGCAACGTGTGACATGGACGCTAACTGGCTGGGGTGGCTGACCTCGCAAGAATTAACGGCCTGCCACGCAGGATTTGACAAAAACGTTGGTCAACATTAGTTAAAAGCCTAATTTGATCGATTTCGCGAATTTAAAGGTCACATTAGTTGTGTTTTTCGACGAAAGTGAAATTAATTTTTTGGGTCAAATTCAGAGGTAAAAATACCTCTCTAGCCTTTTTGTTTCATTTGATTTAATACCATTCGTTAGAAAGAAGGAATGGAAGCACAAAAACTAAAACTACTGAATATTTTGAAGTTGTACATCAAATCGAACTACAACGATTTCGTTTCGTGAAATTTTGTTTTTAGAAATTCTAAAATTTAAATTTAGATTCTATTTAAAACTGCAATATTCATTATTAATACATCTTAAAAATCAGAATCGTTGATGATAAAAAAATGGTTTTTATTTCACAATTTAAATTAAAAAATCTAGCTTATATAATGAGATTAAAATATGTAACATGTTTATATTTATTTCATCATTTAGTGGACGGTATATTTAATCAAATATTTTTTTATAATGGTCAGTATTTAATTTATTAATTATTAAATTCTGGATTGAATACTGTAAAAAACATTTTTATTGAAAAAACATCAATCATCATATCAAGTTAGACAAATTAATAGTTGATATTATCCTCGGTTACTTTTATAATATATTAAGGGTACAAATTTTGTGTCACGAAAATTAATGTTCTATATTCCTTTTGGGTTCATTCGTTGATGCCTGATGGAATGTTCTATAGAAAGATGTTGCAATGGGAAAACAAACGGTTTACAATCAAAGTTCTTTTTGAGTGGTGGACAAAGTTGATTGGTAAAAAAGATGAAGATCCCACAAGTTCTGTTCCTCCATTCTTTAATTTTTAGTCAACTTCTCATATATTATTCAGATATGCATACTCTAATATGTGTATCAAACACATATATTTTAAAAATATAAATCGAAATAAAATAGATCATAACTAAATAACGTTGAAACATAAAAATAAAATCATACTAGAATTAACTAAAGATATGTGAATAAATTTAAATTTTTTTAAATATAGTACTTTTGTTATGAAAGTTAATAAAATAAATGAACATATATGAATAAATTTAAACGAACATAAACTAACGTAAATGAACAGACAAACTTTTTTTTTTCTGTGTTCTTTTATTTAATTAAACGAACAGAAATTTATTAATATTCGTTCGTTTAATAAATAAACGAAGTTTGAGTATTGCTGAACGCCAGGGAGATACAATTACGAAGATAAACATAATTTATATAAGCGAGAATTATGATTGAAATTATACAGTCGGATCAGAATGGATCTTAACCTAAATTAGAAAAAAAAAATTGTTTTAAAATAGATTTCAATATGAGTCAGAAAATCTGAATAAAAACGTAGTAAGATAAAATAAATCTAATTCTGAACCAGATAATCTGCTTTAGATGTGCATGTTTGAAACTAATTTTTCACAATTTTAGCATGTTGTCGATAAATTGTTTGCATAATGAAACGTCTTAAACAAGAAATCAAACTAATCTTTTCATAATTTTAGCATGTTTTCTTCCCAATTTCCCATTTTATATGCATATTTAGTTTTTTTCCCGTCACAATTTTACCATGTTGATCTCAAAATATTGCTCAACAACTTTTGTTTTCAAAATTTAATACTCATATGTTTTAATTTTATTTTTTAATTTTAACAATTTTACAGTGACAAATATAAGGACAAACAAGGGTCTTGAATTAAGATTCATTAATTAATTGATCGAGTGATTAAAAATGTTGATATTATCATATTTTGCGTATTTTTAATATTATCATATTTTGCGTGGGTTTAAATCATCACATTTATCTTTAAAATGTAATTATCTCTACTTAATAAAAAAAATAAGGGCCCTGAATCCCTTACAATGGTACATTTTTGCCATCTCTTTGTTTTGCTAAAAAAAAATTAGTAGTTCATTTACTTTACTTTGTCAAAATGTGATCGTTTTACTTTGGGAAAATATTTCATGTACACACTTTGTAGATAAAAGTGATTAGACTCGAATTTTTTAAAATGAATATCACTCGTTTTTTTTAATGGGACAACTTATTGAGATTTTATCTATACTATTTTGTTACATACAAATTATTGATCATTACATCAACGATTTAAGAATAATGTTTAACATGGTTACACAATTAGATTATCTTAAACGGATAAAATTCATGATTTTTACCATAATAAAAAAGTATTTTTTTAAATAAAAAAATCTATCCATAAAATGATAATTTCAAATTTCTCTAATCGACTAAATTAGAGTGATAAAAATGTGTAAAGTTTCAATTAACATCAGTACTGAGTTTGATCATTTGACAATTCTAACTCTTATCATTATAAAATTTGAGCTATAAATACACCAATAAATTAAAAATTTGAAATAATATTACGTGTTACGTATGAGTTAGATCGAGTCAAGACTTGATTGGTACGAATTACGATATTGATACTTTTATGATTCAACTAAAATGTTTGGAAGTTTGGAAACCAATTTAAAATCTCAACCATAGTTTAAGGATTCAAGAGCAATTAACCCTTAAAATAATAATTAGAATCAATAGTATTATATTTAACAGGGATTTTTCTCTTTCATTGAGATTCTAATACACAAATCAGTTAACTGGCATGGCATGGAGATGCACATTAAATGCAGTCACTTCATTGGAGATTTTCTCTCACTTTCTCTCCGTCCAAACAAAGATTTAATCGCTGTTCCCGCCAATCTGCTATAAAAGACACCGTTTTTTGTGATTCCGTTTGCTTCTCTTTCGTATTCAACGCCGCAGGGCGACGGAAAAAGCAGCTCAGAGGTTTCTTTAATGGATCGATTCTTTTCGAATCAATCTGGAGATTCCAATTTCCTCCATGATATGGTATTTTTCATTTTTTTGAACATTATTTCTCTGTTTTTTCACTTATTTTTCGACCGAAATTTCATTGCGATTTACACTGAAAATTTGTGATCTCGAACGCATTTGAAAGTGTTAACTTAAAGATTTTTATCTGAAAATATGAATAAAACATATTATTTTTAAAATTTTATAATATAATGAATATTTACGGATTTAAAAATATTTTTTAGAGTGAACACATAAAATTTCAAAAGTTCAAGGTAAGCACAACTTATAAATATTAAAAAACTTAAAGATTAACCCATAAAAATTAATATTAAATGTGTGAAGTTTAAAAAATATAATGTGGGGACGAGTCTATCTTAAGATGCACTTGTATTCGCCACCGGTAAGATTGATTTAATTGGTATAATGAATATTGATGATAATAAAATATAATCTGAATAATAATTGTACTTTTTTTTATCATTGTTCACAAATTCTTTAATTTTTCTACCCATATTTGTTAAGTAATATACATTTTTTCCACATAATTAGTTACTTATATATTATTTTAATTTTTCATGAAAATTTATGTACGTGAGTTTGAGTGTTCTTAAATACGTAATTGTATAGTTTGTGATTTGACTTGGAGTTAGAACGATTTGATCAGATTTTTTGAATTCATGAATTGTTAATGATAATTCAATTTGATTAGGTTATCAATTTTATATTAATTTTGAGTTTTGTTTCTTAAATTTTATTTTAATAAAATTATTTTATTTATAGAATTTTAATATTATTTGGAAAATTTTCAAAAATTTTCTAAATATTTTTAAAACAAAGTACATAAAAATAATTAACGATTATTATGTAGTAATTTCAAATTATTTTCACTATTTAAAATACGAAATATTTATTTATTATAAATCATTCAAGTACTATAATTCGGTCGATTTTCTCAATTTCTTTATTCAACCTTAAATTTGGCAAATTATTAAAATTGAAAGTTATTAGCAATTAAATCCGTTAATTTTGAGTTAAAAAACAAGAGATTGCAATAGCGGTTTTGAAGTGAATCCTCTCAAATTGAATAAAATATTATGAAAAGTTTTTTTTATTTATTTAGAAGATTATATATAAGAGTTGTAAAGATTCTTTTGTCATTCACATTTACAGAAAATTATTTCTTCAAATAATTTAAATTTGAATAATTTACGTATGTCATTTTACTTGTTCAAATAAAAAACAAATACAAGCTAATTTTACTGACTATACAATTAATTAGACAAATCAATTACTATAATTTACTATCAACTAATATAATCTGCTATCAGTTATAAATTATTAATTAATTATCAAACAGAGCTTAAATATTTCGTTTTTTAAGAATTTCATGGAAGTATTGTGTTATGTATTTAATCTTGATAGAACTCACGTGGAAGGAAAGAACATTATTCTTTTTCTCTAAAACAACCTATTGCATTCTTCTACTTTTTAATATGAATCATATAGTTATTAAAATATGGATAAGCCTAAGATACTCTGATGGTGAAAATTAAAAGTTTTTATAAGCGTTTTAATTTTAGAGTTTAGAGATTTAATTTAGAGTAGGGTTTAGGAGTTTAAGTTTAATAGTTTTGAATTAGGAATTGTGAATAGAATTTAGGACTTAGGGTTTATAGGTTAAAAACTAAATCATCAACATATCACACTAAAACCTAAACTCTAACCTCAAAACCTTAAATCCCAACCCTAACCCCCTAAATTCTAACCATTCCCCCTAAGTTCTAAACCACTACACATAAATCCATAAACCTTACACCTTAAATTAAGTCCCTAAACCTTAAAATTAAGGCGCTTGAATTTTTACGGCCAGTGTGTATGATATAAATCCTTAATATATATATTTATTATAAAAATATATAAATAATAAAATTATTTTAATTATAAAATAACTTAAAAACTGCAAAACTTAGGTTTGTTTTGTTTCAAAAAAATATTTTTTGTTTTTGTTATTTATTCTCGTTTTCAAAAAATAATTTTCATTATAGTTTTCTAAAAAATAAAAAAATATGTCTGGTTAATAGAGATATAACTTATTTTCAAAAAATAAAAATAGTAAAAATGTATTTGGTATATAACTTTTCAAATAGAAATAATAAAATAATTATTAAATAATTAAAAAATATAATAATAATAATAAATAAATAAATAAATAAAACATGAGCACATAAATAAACTTTATAAAAATGACATTAGAAGAATTCAAACTTAAATTAAGATGAAGTTAAAATTAAAAAATCTCCTGTTTTCATATTTTACTAAAATATTTTCAATGAAAACATATATTTTTTTTATATTTTTAAATTTTTACTTTTTTTATTTTAATTTTTTTATTTTTCAACCAAATATGTTTTTATTTTCTCAAATTTTCTAAAAACAAAAACAAAAACTGTTTACCTCTCTAATAACTGCGGCGAATTTCTGATTAAGATCGATAATGATGCCTATCAAATGCAAGGAATACAAAAGCTGTTATTTGTTTTCATTTGCAGGTGGGTGAAGCCGCCTCGGCCGTCCATAAGGTAGCCGGTGATGTGGCTGACGAGGTTCATAGTGCTGGACTGGTGGCTTCCCACTCTGGCTTCATCGGGCCTATTTTATCCGACGCCGTTTCCGCCGCCCATGGCGTGGCTACTGAGCTCCAGCACGCTGGAACTGTGAGCATCGCTACTTCCCATTTTCCCCCATTTTTTTCGTTGTTATTAAACTATGAATTCAAGACAAATTGAGAAACGAAATTTAAGTGTTTTTGTTTTATAGTGTCCCAAAGGCTTTATTAAGTGAATGGGTGGTGTTTATAGCGGGTGGTTAGCCGACCCTTTTTTGTTCTCAACTTCTTAGTCGCTGCCGTGATTCTAATCGGCCGGCGTCTACTATGAAAAGTTAAACCTTTGGGGAAGTTTATAGTTGAGTTGGAAAACTGTGGATTTAAACAGAATTACAGGACTTTTTAGCTTAGTTATGTATGACGACTAACAAATAAAAGGAAATTCAAGAATATTTTTTTGTTGCTGCTTAGTGAATCTGTGACTAGCATTAATCATTTTCTCCTTCCAATCGTGTAGCATGTTGCATCCGAAGCAATCTTGGCGGCCCAAAGTTCTCCAGGAGTGGCTGGGGGAGTGTCTTCTCAGGTCCAGGATTCTGGACTGTTGGGCACTGCCTCTGGATTCATCAAGCAGGTCTCATCCGATGCCATCTCGGCTGCCCAAAACTCTCCGGGAGTGGCTACTGAGGCCCAGCATTCTGGACTGTTCGGCACTGCCTCTGGATTAATCAAGGAGGTTTCATCCGATGTCATCTCGGCTGCCCACAGTGTGGCTACTGAGGTCCAGCATGCTGGAAAGGTGAGCGCTGACTCGAGAATTCTTTTCTTTGTATTTTCTCTCTTTTCCTTTGGCTGAAGATCTGGTATAAACTATGAATTCAAGACTAAATGAGAAGCAAATATAAAATTTTTGAGTATCAAAAAGGATTTATACAATGATTGCTGTGATAATTAAATCGGACTACACTTTTCTTCACTGCTTAATGCAGTCTCTAATCTAATCCAATGTAATCTGCCTATGAAAAAAATCTTCTTTTTGTCTTCTCTCTCACAATTCAAACCAGAACACAGCAATATATCTCTTCTTTCTTCAATTTCTTAAGGAACAACACAATTTCTTTGTTTTTCTAAAGCCAAACGGTTTCTGTCATGGTTGAAGAAGACTCCAACTTCCTAAATTATATGGTATTTCATTAAAGATTTGTCATATTTATTTCTATGTTGTGTAGTCATAAGAGTTGTGATATTGAAAATGCCATTGTAAATGTGTGCTTTCAAAACCATTAGCTGTTAGGAAAGTTTGTGCTTGAGTTGCAAAACGGTGGTTTTAACAGAAATTACAGAACTTCATAGCTCCGATGTATGGTCCGTAGAGTGTATGCAAATGAAAGGAGATTCAAGAGTTTTTCTTTGTTCTTATTGCAGGTTGGTGAATCTTTTACTAGTATTGATCGACTTGTCCCTTCGGTCATCAAGCAGGTCTCATCCGAAGCCATCTCGGCTGTGCAAAATGTTCCAGGAGTGGCTACTGAGGTTGGGAACAGTAGATTGCTGGACACAGCCTCAGGATTCCTCAAGCAGGTCTCATCTGATGCCATCTCGGGTTCCCAAGGTGTGGCTACTGAGGTCCAGCATGTTGGAGCGGTGAGTGATAGGTCTATAATTCTTCTCTTTACACTTCCTATTGTTTCTCATGGCTCAAAATAGTGTAAAACTGAGAAATTGAAAATGCCATTGAAAATTTGTGATTTAAGAGCCTATGGAGAAGTTGCTTTAATTAACTATTGCTTTCTTAAGCTCTTAAAAAAGAGTGGTTTAGTTTCAAAAGTGTGGTTTTAACGGCAACTGTAGATTCTTTTAACTCAATTATTTGGTTGACATAGAGTATTCTGAGACTGATGATATCTCGAAAATGAGAGGAGATTCAAGAATACTTTGTGTTTATTGCAGGTTGGTGAATCTCTGGCTAAAATTGATAATCTTGTCCCTTCAGTCATCAAGCAGGTCTCATCTGAGGCCCTCTTGGCCACCCAAAAGGTTGCAGGAGTGGCTGCTGGACTGGCTTCTGATGTTCAGCACGGTGGAATTTTGAGCAATGCCACTGGACTCATCGAAAATGTGTCATCCCAAGCCATCTCAGCCGCCCAAGGTGTGGCTGCTGAGGTCCAGCATGTTGGAGCGGTGAGAGCTAGCTCTATAATTCTTCTCTTTACACTTCCTACTGTTTTTTCATGGCCCAAAATAGTGTAAAACTGAGAAATTGTAAGTGCCATTGAAAAATTGTGATTTCTGAGCCTATGGAGAAGTTGCTTTAATTAACTATTGCTTTCTTAAGCCGTTAAAAAAGAGTGGTTTAGTTTCAAAACTGTGGTTTTAACTGCAATTGTAGATTCTTTTAACTCAATTATTTGGTTGACATAGAGTATTCTGAGACTGATGATATCTCGAAAATGAGAGGAGATTCAAGAATACTTTGTGTTTATTGCAGGTTGGTGAATCTCTGGCTAAAATCGATAATCTTGTCCCTTCAGTCATCAAGCAGGTCTCAGCTGAGGCCCTCTCGGCCACCCAAAAGGTTGCAGGAGTGGCTGCTGGACTGTCTTCTGATGTTCAGCACGGTGGAATTTTGAGCAATGCCACTGGACTCATCGAAAATGTGTCATCCCAAGCCATCTCAGCCGCCCAAGGTGTGGCTGCTGAGGTCCAGCATGTTGGAGCGGTGAGAGCTAGCTCTATAATTCTTCTCTTTACACTTCCTACTGTTTTTTCATGGCCCAAAATAGTGTAAAACTGAGAAATTGTAAGTGCCATTGAAAAATTGTGATTTCTGAACCTATGGAGAAGTTGCTTTAGTTAACTATTATTTTTTAAGCCGTTGAAAAAGAGTGGTTTAGTTTTAAAACTGTGGTTTTAACTGCAATTATAGATTCCTTTTAACTCAATTATTTGGTTGATATAGAGTATTCTGAGACTGATGATATCTCGAAAAATGAGAGGAGATTCAAGAATACTTTGTGTTTATTGCAGGTTGGTGAATCTCTGGCTAAAATCGATAATTTTGTCCCTTCAGTCATCAAGCAGGTCTCAGCTGAGGCCCTCTCGGCCACCCAAAAGGTTGCAGGAGTGGCTGCTGGACTGGCTTCTGATGTTCAGCATGGTGGAATTTTGAGCAATGCCACTGAACTCATCAAAGATGTGTCATCCCAAGCCATCTTGGCCGCCCAAGGTGTGGTTACCGAGTTGAATCATGGTGGAGCGGTGAGCATTGCCTCATGTTTTCTTTTATTTGCCTTTTCTTTCCTGTTCCGTGGTCAAATTTTAGTGTAAAACTATCATTCTTGACACAATGAGAAACAAATTTTATTTCTAAGCATCTCGAAGGCTTAACAAATTGATTGGATTATATTTATATTTTGTGATCGGCCAACAATTTTCGTACTTGATCCTTTTTTCTTTTTCTAATTTCTTTTTTGTCGATTGAAATTTGAAGGTTAAAGAAGAAACAAAGAAGCTGAAATACTTGGCATTTGTGCAAGCAGCCATTGTCCGTTTGGTTTTATTGTTCACCAGCATCTACACTAACCTAAAGCAAAAGTCAGGACTGTTGAAGCCTGTTCTTGGGATAATTGAGATAATAGTTAAAACTGTGCTCAGGCCGACTTTTGAAAAGTTCTTTGATGCCCTTTACGAGCGAGTCAAATTTCTTGATGACAAGGTAAAGCCTTTTTCATTAAATTTGGTCTTTTATTTGGTATAAATTTGACAAGCAAGGGAATGTGTAAAATCAGAGTGACAACTAGATTTTTATTTTACGTCGGTGGGTGCTGCTGGATAATTGTGATATTGTGATTCCAAAGCCATTTGGAGAAGTTACTTTATTTAACAAAAATATTGCTTCATTTTAACGGTTGGGAAAGTTTGTGCTTGAGTTGCAAACTGTGGTTTAATGGAAATTAAAGAATTTTTCCAAAGGAGACTCAATAATTGACGATGTACGGAAAATGAAAGAAGATTCAAGAATTCTTCTTTGTTTTTATTGTAGGTCGGTGAACTTGTGACTAAAATTGATAGTCTTCTGCCTTCAGTCGTCAAGCAGGTGTTATCTGAAGTCATCTTGGCTGCCCGAAATGCTTTAGGACTGATTGTTGATGTGCCTACTACTGAGGTCCGGAGTACTGTAGTGCCAAGCACTGATGTGGCTAGTCAGTTCCAGCAGTCTGGATTGGTGAGTTCTGCCCCCAAGAATTTTTATATTTTGGGTAATTGAAGTTTTATTTTATTTTTTCTTTTCTGAAATTGATTAACCTATATTTTGGGTAACTGAAGATTCCCGAAGAACTACAAATGCTGGCGTACTTGAAATACTTCAAATACTTTGTACTCATGCAAGCAGCTGCTCTCCATGTATTCAAATTCTACTTTCTAGTTAAGAGAATGTCAGGACCGTTGAAGCCTGTCATCGATATCATTGAGCGAGCGGTTATTAGCGTGTATCAAAAGTTTTTTGCGGAAATGGTTAAGAGACTGGTTAAATGTGTTCTCATAAAGCTCTTCGGTGTCCCTGCTGAAATTTTCGATATAATTGACAAGGTAATGCCTGTTTCACTATAGTTGGTTTCTTCTATTTGGTATAATATTTGACAAGCACACACGATAACTAAAAGAACAGTAATAACTTGAATTGCTATTCTGCATTGGTGGGAGCTGTGAGATAGTTGTAATATCTAGAATTTGGATTTCTAATCCGAACTATTTGGATCGTTACTTTTTTTTAACTAAATATTGCTTTTCTGCACCGTCTGTGGAAGTTTACGTTTGAGTTGCAATACTGTGATTTTGGCAGAATTTACGGAGCCTTTTAACTCGAGTGTTTGATTAACAGAATCCTAAGATTGATGATGTCTATCAAACGAACAGAGATTCAAGAATTCTTATTTTGTTCTTATTGCAGGTTGGCAATTTGAATAAGATTGCCGAATTGAGTAAGCTTGGAAATTTCAGTAAGTTTAATGCATTAGGTAAGGTTGAAGATGTGAGTAGGCTTGGTGATTTGAGTAATCTCGGAGATATGAGTAATGTTGGAGATTTGAGTAAGTTTGGTAGTTTGAGTAAGATTGATGCTCTTATCCCTTCTGAAAAGAAGATGGTCTCATCTGGTATCACGTCGGCCGCCCAAAATCCTCCAGGAGTGGCCGGTTCATCTACAGAGTTGCCAGGTGCTGTGCTTAACACTGCCTCAGGTTTCTTCAAACAAGCCCCATCGAATGCTATCACAGGCTTCCAAGTTATGGCTGATGTCCAGCATGCTGGAGTGGTAAGCATTGCCTCGAGAATTATTCTCTTTGCATTTCTTTCTTTTCATGCGGCTAAAAAAGTGGCGTAAAACCGTGGATTCAAGGCAAAACGAGAAACATATTTAATCTTTTTAAGCATCTCAACCTAGTACTAAAATGATTGGGTGATAATAGAATGAGATTCGAGAGTTCTTTATTCTTATTGCAGGTTGAAGCCGCAACAAAGATTGATAGTTTCGTCTCTCCACTCTTCAAGCAGGTCTCATCTGTGGCCACCTCAGTTGCCCGAAAGGCTTCAGGAGTGACAAGCGGCGGCGCTACTGAGGTCCAGCATACTAGACTGGTTAGTTCTCCCACAGGATCCGTCAAACAGATCTCTTCCAGATCCATCTCGGCTGTACAAAAGGCTCCCAAGGTGGCTCAGGGTCTGGCTACTGCCAGAGTAGGCAGCACCGGCTCCGGATTCATCACACAGCTTGCGTCCAGACCCATTGCGGTCATACAAAGGTCTCCAGAAGTCCAACCTCCCATAGAGGTGCCTGTATTGGCAAAATCCATCTTCGACATCGTTAAGCCAAAAGTTGAAAAATATGCGGTTTCGGTTTGGCGTAAGCTGAACCGAATCCCTCTCTTCCCACAAGTAGCTTGGTTAGTCATCCTGATAGCCTCCTTTTTCACCGAGAAATATAACGAGACAGTGGTTACCGGTGTCGAGAAGGGTTACAAGGTCGCCTCGTTTTTGCCGTTGGTTCCTACTGAGAAGATTGCCAAGGTGTTCAGTGAAGGCAAATCTGATTAATTTACATAGAGATATGCAATATATATCTCTTGTGGCAGATGTAAAACTATGGATTCGGGTTTTCAAGTATCGACAAATTTTCTTCTCTCCATACTATTCTTTTTTCTGAAAAATAAAATATTAAATCTGAGCTGTTCCTGCAATAGGATCATTGGTATTAAAATTTAATTCACATGTTCTAAATATAATTTTTGTTAAATTCTAATTGGTATTTAACATCCAAGCTGATGAAAAGACCTATATATTAATATTTTGAAGAACTAATTAGAATTTTTTTTACCGAAATTTAGAATAAGCTTAAATGAAAAGTAAGTAAGTAAAGTATATATTTTTCTGAACTTTAGGTGTTTAAAATATATTTTTATAAAATAAGTACCTAAAATTTCAACTGTTATAATTTTAAGTGTTCGACTGTTTAAAAAAACTCGTTACCCAATCAAAACGCGACATATGGTATGAATATTGATTTTTTAAAATCATTTTTAAAAAAAAAAACTTTAAAATTTATTATTATTTTTATAAAATCTCAAAATTCTAAAAAATATTCAGATCAATCCCTAAATCCCTAAAAATAACAAAACTTTAAATCTCAACCGTCGTCGCCAACCCCACCTTTCTGCAGTCGGGCCCAATCAACCATTTTTCCCAACACGCTTTTGCCGAAGATCTACGGACGATGTACCAATCGAACAACTATTTCACACTCGACGTTCAATGTTCAGTTGTCACACCCTTCGTCGATTTCTGGCGGCGACGAGTTGGGAAAAATAATCGGCTGGGTCAGCGACCGACAGTGATAGCGGTGAAGATTTGAGGTTTTAAGATTTAAAGATTTGGTGATTATTTTAGAAGTTTTTAGAATTTCAAAAACTTTTTGAAAAATTTTAAATTATTAAAAATAAAAAGTTAATTAAAAAATTATAAATTAAAACATGACACATGTCTAATTTTTATTAGTTAACAATTTTTTAACGATAGTTAACTACTAAGCACTTAAAATTATAACGTTTGAAATTTTAAATAATTATTTTTTTTTATAAAAAATTAGGCATCTAAAGTTTAAAGAATTATACTTTGGCCCTTACTTTTTATTTAAACTTTTTAGAATATAAATCTTAACATATTCATTTGATTTTTTTTGTATCATGTCATATAATTGTGAGTAAATGTTAATGTAAAATCGACTTAATTGATAGTCTTCGAATAAATTGATTCGATCGCGACAATTATGTTAATGTTGTGCTATAGATTTGTTTTTGTTTTGTTTTTTCTTTTGATTTGGAAACATATCTAATTAATATATGATATTACCAGTTAAATCCTAATGTGGCTGTATTTGTAGTGTGTTTCTTCATTATTTCCATTTATGTATTTGTAGTGTGTTTCTTCATTATTTCCATTTATAATATTTGCTTCTTTATCATGTCCATGGCCTTATTTGACAATTAGCGGATAGCTGATAGCGGATTACATTTGTTGATAGCTGATTGCATTAGTTGATTTGACTAGCGGATTGTATTCGTTGTTTGATTATTTAAACAAGCAAAATGACATATAAGGACATGATTATATTTAATACTTGTTTGAATAATTTATCAGTTATTAATATTTTGTATCTAATAAATATTAATTAGATTTGTAAAAATTATTTTTTAATATAAATTTTTTAAACATATTTGAAAGATTTATATATTAATTTATTATTTATATAATTATTAAATTTTTTATATGCACATATAAATATGTGATAATAAAAAAATAGAATTAACTTACAAATGTCATCATATAAATTAGTAGTAACAACAAATAAGTCCAATATTTAACATGTTATTATTTATATTAAAAAAGATTATTATTTAATTTAAGTTATTTAGAGATTTATGGTAATTGTTAAGAGTAAAAGAGTCATTACTACTCTAATATCAAACCTTTAATCTAAAAAAGCTCATATTAGAAGCTTTTTCAAAATTAGCTTTTTCACCCCAATCCGCTATTTACCAAACATCAATATTAGCGGATTTGAGTAGTCAAACCTTTAATTATACCTCAAACCTCTAATTTTTGCCCAAACCGCTATTTACCAAACAAGGCCATGTATAATTATTTTATTTTTTTCTAATATAGTAATATTTTTAGCATGTTTCTTAATATTTCCATGTATAATTATTTTATTTTATTTTCTACTATGGCAGTATTTTTAGCACAATTCTCCATCATTTCCTTGTATAAATTCTTCATTTTTTCTAATATGGCAATGTTGTTTATCATGTTTCTTCATCATTTCCATATATAATTATTTTTAGCACAATTGTTCATCATTTCCATGAATAATTTTTTAAAATATGACAGTATTTCTACCATGTTTCTTCATCATTCTCCATGTATAATTATTGTTTTTTCTAATATGGCAGTATTTTTAGCATGTTACTTCACCATTTCCACGTATAATTATTTTTATAATATGGGAGGATAAATAGTATGTTTGATAACAAACCGTGTAGTTTCGTTATGATAAGTTCTTTTGTTTATTTAATATGAAATTTTTTAACTGCATACAGAAAATTTGACAGAGCCATTAATATAAGCAAACGGTGTATTGTGTGGCTTGTATTTTTTGTGTTAGTGTATCGATGCTATCTTCGAATATATTTCCGAAATTTACCTATTGTTTTAGTCATTAATAAAAATAATTGCTTTACAAAAAAATATAAACAAGTGCTCAAGTCAAATGCTTAGCAAAAATTCAAAATTAGATTTGAAGAAATGGATGAAACAATCACCAATTCATTGAAAAACAGATGAATAGAAACTTGTTACTTGTGTACATAACCAAAGCTGCCATTGTGCTAAGCAGTCTACACTTGGAAAATGTTGTAACAGATCATAGACTTGACTACATCAACATATGATCATGTATGCCCTCGGGGCTCAACCCTAACAAACAACAACAACAACGACAACGACAACCTGATAAATAAAAACCGACAATGTTGGCTTTGTTTTTCGAACTAAGCAGGATCCCTTGGAGTAGGCATTGAAGTAGAGGTTATAATCTTGTTGCTTCTGGTAATATAGAGCCCGCTCACAAGCTCTGCGTAACGAGCGTCGTCTTCTTCTAATTCTTGCAGGTTTAGTTCATCAATGGGAGTTTCCCACCAAACACTACCTTCTCTCCCTCTTGCTTGCCGAGCAAGAACCTTTTCCTTTTCTTTTGCTACATCCCTTTGTTGGTTCATTATTTCCTTTTGACCTCAATAAAAGTGTGAGTGTTGTCAATTGGAAGACGAAATACTATTATTCAAAAATCAATTTGTAATAGATTCAACATAAGCGTGACCAAACGAAAAAGCCCTATCTGTTAGTGAAAAACAAGTATCAAAAAACATGGTTATCTCACAAATATTTTTATGTAGATTTTAAATCGTTGCTTTGAGAATGTGATGAACTTGTCATCTTTTTTAATAACCTTCATTTCAATCATTTGTATTCTCTTAATTTTCTTTCCCGAGCTTGCCATTGCTAAAAGTTCTAAGGACAAAAGAAAAATAAGATTGAGAATGAATACTTTTTTAATATTATAATATATTATAGAAAATTAAAGGAAGACAAAAGATTGAAATGAAGACTACTGAAAAAGAGGATGACAAGCTCAGCACTTTCTCAAAACGACGATCTAAAATATACAAAAAAAAAAAAATAAGTGAGATAATCATACTTTGTGGTACTAATTATACTCTTTTTATTTTATTTTCTCCAACATGTAAGCTATTTTTTGGCCACTCCTTTGTTAAATATGTTGCTAACTATTTTTAAATAATAATATTTCGTCTTCTTATGACAACACTTACCCTCTTGTTGAAGCTCATCGAAAGAAAATAATCAACTAAAAATATTAATATTATAATAAAAGTATGAAGCAGTTGGATTTAAGGAAAAAAAGAAAGAAAAGATGCTTGCTCCGCAAACAAGTGGAAGAAAAGATAATTTTTGATGGGAAGCTCCCATCGATCAACTTAACCCACAAAAGTTAGAAGAACAATAGTCTCGTTATGAAAAGCTGCTCGATGAGCTCTACATCACTAGAAGTAATAAGATTGCAACCAATACTTCAATATCGAAGAATTGTTGCTCTTAATTTAATGGCGAACTTCTGGTTATATCGAAGTCAACTGGTGTTGAATCATTGAGGGTAAATTATATCACCCTCAAAGATCCAACACCAATTGACTTCAATACATATACCTTCTCTATTTACCCTAATTTTTCTTGTCCAAATCCGAGGATGAAAGAAACAAGAAAGAAGCCTAAAAAGATTAGTAACTGAGAGTCTGGTGTTGGGTCGTGTAGGTAAATATGTTTCTTAAACTTGGTACATATAATTTTTTTGTCACCAGTCACGTATAAATATCACATCCTCAACCGTGTCCGCGTTGGATGTGACTCGGATATTACCATATAACGTATTAGGATAAACATGATCCACAATACCAGAACATATCGCATTGTATTACCATTTGTGCAGCAAACAAATAAAAAACTTTGTTGGCAGAAATTAAGAGCATGATTTGCCAGTGTATTGTGCATTCAAAGCCAATTATATATGTTGAAAGGTATGAAAGATCTACATTATTACTTGGTAAAGTTGAATGCTCACCAGGGACCGAACCTTCTTGGGGCCCAAACAAAGTTTAGACCCTTGTTATAAATTTAAAATATTTATTAAATTTTAATCTAATAACAATTTTGTTCTTATAAAAAAATAAGTATGCTAATTGGTAGTGATTTGAAATACTTAAACATAACTTAATTTTGAAAATCATGTTTTCATGCATTACAAATGCAATAATCAGATAAAGTTTTAATTAAATTATACATAATGAACGTGTTCCATTCCATTAGTATGATTTATATAAAATACAAACCTCCAAATTTATAATCAATACCGTGTTATTTCGTCTCTTCATTCACTTGAAGTACTATGCAAAAGTTTGCATCATTAACGAATGGGTAAACTACACATATGACCACTGAACTATAGGTTTAGTGTCAAAATGACCACTATATTTTTTTCGGGAAATACACCACACAACTATTTAAATGGTTCCATTTTAGCCACACGCCGTTAAAAAAGAAAAAGTTAACAGAACTATTAAAAAATTGGTATAATTACACATTTGGTCCTCTATATTTATACAATATATCAATTTAGTCCTAATTTTAATCTAATAAAATAAATTAATTATTCAATAAGATGGTGACATGTGTCACCACCTTATTAGAAGTCTTTAATTATTTTTATTTAATTAATTTCCACCTACAATCAGGTAGTGACACGTGTCACCCAATTGGAGGTGAAAAAATGAGAGCAACAAAATTACACCCATCAAGAATCGAACCCAATACCTTAGAGTACCCAACGTGTGTGCTTGCCACTGAACCAAGCACACTTTTGTGCTATAGGGTACAACAATTAATATATGTCTTTAATGATTGTTAATTAGGGGTGTTCAAAAATACCCGGCCCGAACTACCCGACACGCCTACCCGATTTAATTTTACCGGGTATTTATATTAAAGTACCCGATTTTTTCGGGCCGGGTCAGGGCCAATTTTTTTTTTATAACCGAGTACCCGACCCGACCCGCTAATTTTAATATTTATATATTTTATATTTTAATCTTATTATTTTTCCTTAAAAATTAATTTTAAACCCCTAACTTCTTTTTGTACTTGTATTATATACTTTTAAGTTTATAACTTTTCAAAAATATTTATATTAATTTGTCAATATTAGAGTCGAAAAAAATCATAATCGAGATTAATATTTTTAATATCTTCTTTTGTCGATACTTTAATATATATACATATATATCTAAATATTTCTCTTTTAAAACTAACCACAAATCAATAATTTTAGTGTTTGAAATATATATCATGGAATTTTATGTGTTTCTTATGTATTTTTTTTAAAAAATAGATTTAAAAAATATAAAAAAATAAACGGGTACCCGGTACCCGATTTTACGGGTACCCGAATTTTGCGGGTACCCGATTTGCGGGTACCCGGTTCTTATGGGCCGGGTCACGGGCCGACTTTTAGGTACCCGAAAATTCCGGGTACCCGAAATTTAGGGTACCCGAAAATTCGGGTACCCGGATATGAACACCCCTATTGTTAATGCCCAGAAAAATTAAAGAGAAGAAAGTGCCATTGAACAGATTCAAACCAAGGACCTTGTGGTCCAAAGCGCATGTGCTTGCCACTGCAGCAAGTGTATGCCTTGTGATATAATGTACAACATTTAATATATGTCTTATATAGATTTTAATGCTTGGAAAAATGAAGGAAATGTGGTTTTAAGAAATTCGAATATAATATTTTTATGATGCATAAAAACATCTAACCCAATTAAATAAATCTAATAACTAAATTAAAGTTAAGACTACATGGGGTACCGAAATCGATTGTGTGAGACCGAGATCCGAGGTTTACAGCTAGATTTTGGGAGTGTTTTCATCGTGCCTTGGGTACTTAGTTGAACTTCAGCACTTCGTATCATCCGCAGTCCGATGGTCAGTCAGAGAGGGTGATTCAGGTATTGGAGGACATGTTGAGGTGTTGTATCATCGACTTTCAGGGGTTGTGGGAGAAGCATCTACCGTTAGTAGAGTTTGCATACAACAACAGTTATTAGACTAGTATTCTGATGGCATCGTATGAAGCTCTGTATGGTAGGAAGTGTAGGACTCCGATTTGTTGGGCCGAAGCCGGACAGAAGATTGTACCGATGCCCGATTTGCTTAAGGGCACCACCGAGAAGGTAAAGTTGATATGTGATCGTTTGAAGGCATCTTTAGACCGGCAGAAGTCATATACCGACTTAAAGAGAAAAGAGATAGAGTATGCCATGGGTGAGAAAGTGTTTTTGAAAGTCTCACCTTGGAAGAAGGTGATGAGGTTTGGTAGGAAGGGTAAGTTGAGTCCGAGATTCATTGGACCTTATGAGGTAGTTGAGAGGATTAGTCCCGTTGCATACAGATTGAGACTCCCGACCGAGCTAGAGAAGATTCATGATGTGTTTTATGTTCCGATGCTTTGTAAGTATAGGTCAGATCTGTCTCACGTAATGCCAGTGGAAGAGATTGAATTGAATTCGAATTTGACATATGATGAGGAACCAATGAAGATCTTAGCCTCAGACACCAAGGTGTTGCGTGGTAGGTCAATTGAGTTGGTCAAGGTGAGGTGGCAACGTCGAGGGATGGACGAGGCCACATGGGAGAGAAAGGAGGATATTGAGAGGTAGTTTCCTTATCTCTTTCAGTCGGGTAATTTCGGGGACGAAATTCCTTAAGTGGGGGAGAGTTGTAATGCCCTGGGTTTAGGGGTCGGATGTTACTCGAGTAAATCGAGTTCGAGTCGTGGGTTCGTTTTAAAACTTAATTAAGCTTTGGTTTAAATTAAAAGGGTTTCAATTCATTAATGGCATTTTGGTAATTTTAAAGTAAAGGAAATTAAGTTGTGAAAAAGGGACTTTTAACATTTGCTACTTATCTTCTTCCTCAAGCATTTCACGTTAAAACCTCCCCAAACCCCTTGTCACTATTCCATCAAATCTCACCCTCATTTCAAGTGTTTTCATCAAGGTAAGACCACTTTTGACTTGCCCTCTTTATTCCTAACACATTTATGGTTTTAGATTTTAGAAAACATCATTGTAGAGAAATTTGAGTTTTCATAGTTTTCAAAGAAAATGGTAGAACTTTAATGAATTTTCATTTTGCTTTTGATATGTAGAGTTAAGTTATGAGTTAACCTAGCCCTAAGGTACATTATATCTTAAATTGGTGGGTTTTTATTAAGAATCTCGAAATGGGTTTTTCATGGGTGTTTTAAAGAGTCAAAATTTATGTTTTTTGTGTGATTTTGTGAAAGAGAGTTGGGCTGGGGTTATAGTGATACTAGAAGGTTGGTTTGAAGGTGTTTAAAGGTTTTTTGGGTGTTGGAATCAAAGGTTTTCTGCTGGGTTGTTGGGGAGTACGAAAATAGGAATTTTGGGTATTGGCTTTGGGTTGAAATTGTGAGAATTTGACTTGTAGTTGCAGTTGGGGTTGTGGCAGTGTTTTGTGATGTATTGGCTGAGCAATGTATTGTTTTTGATTGGTTAGAATCAAGGGAAACCATTGGAGAGGCTTCGGGCACTAATCCGAGGAATTTGGAGACTTGAGATTGGTGTTCGACTTTTGTTTGGGGTTGCATCGGTGAGTGGAAAAGTTTTGAACTTGTTTTGCTTTCGAAATGAGATTCTTGGGGTTTGGGTGGAGCCTTGTGGTCTAATCTTAACCCAAGTGTAAGTTCACTAATCCTACCTTGATGGTTAAGTGATGATGTATGATTAATTGTTGTGATATCATATGCATTGTGGATTGCTTTTACATCCGTTGTTGTGGTGTAGTCGTTGTTGGTGTCGAGCCTCACGTGATGGTTGTCATAACTACGGTGATGTGTGGTCCCACCAGTAGTGACTAGTAGAAGAGTAAGGTGATGTGTGGTCCCATCGGAAAACTACTAGTCGAACGATGATGTGTGGTCCCACCGTGTGTTTTGGTTGTGCATGTGCAAACCATGTAGTTGTGTTGTTAAGATACCTTTCGTGCATTCAAATGGTTTATTTATCATTTAAGAAATGTGTTTTGAAAACTGCATGATTGATGAGTTTTTAAAGCTTCACTCACTAAGCAATCAAGCTTACGCTATCCTTTTTCCAACATGCAGATCGTTAGAGTTCAGAAGGCAAGTGAGAAAGGGAGGAGCTTTTGGAGTTCTCGAGTAGCTCAAGTATGATTTAAGTAATTGTAATAATGCCTAGACATTGGGGGTATTAGACTTGTATGGAGTTGGAGTTCAAACTCCTTTGTTGGCTTTTGATGTTCTAGCATGTTTGGATTGTTGATGCCATGTGGTTGTATGAGCATTGTTAGACTCGTATGTGTTGGTTTGATGTTAGTGCGTTTGATGTGGCTTGAAATCTTTGGTTATGATGTTGGTTATGTGTTGTCTAAAAAGCATGTGAAACCTTGCTATGAAATGTCTATTTGTGTGTTTATTGCCTATGGATGAATGGTGAAGTTATGTATGCTTTCATGCAAGTTTCTTACCTAAATGCCTATCTTGAGATGAATGCCATGTTTGTTCGGTTAAGTAGCCTCACATGCTTAGTCTTGGTTGCTAAATGATGTATGAGTGTTGGTATATTGCTAAACGAGTAGTAAAATGCATCTAGAGTTGAGTCTTGGTTTGTTTTGCAGCTAATTTGAGTCTTGCAGTGCATGGCGTATCGGTACGCCCAAGGGCCGTGTCGATACGGTCCTACACTTTGGGGCTCAGATTAAGCCTAGCGTACCGGTACACGGGGGTGTATCGATACGCCAAAAGCTCTCTGGAAATCTGAGATATTGACGAGATTTTGATGTATCGGTACGGGTCTAGGGTGTATCGGTACGGTCTTTTATCGTTGACCGTGAGAAATTGACTGTTGAGGGCGTATCGGTACGGTCAACCAGTGTACCGATACGGTCTCCCTAGGTCGACTTTGGGCAGTTGACCTGATCAAGGCGTATCGATACGCACTTCTAGTATATCGATACGGCCTGTTGTAAAAATTAAAATGGGTTATTTTAATTGCTTGCTTTATATGTTCGTATTATTTCGTTGTGTTTCCGCTGTCGTGTTTCACATAGGAAGTATTAAAGCTTTTAGACAATACAATGTTTAAAAGAAATTTTCTAGGGTTGTTAACCGAACGATAGCCTTAACGGGTTTCACTTCGATTTTTCCCGTGTGACCCACTCGGACTGGTCAGTCGTCCAGACCAAGACGAGGGAGTTACAATAAATATCACCCCCTCGACTGCGTTCGCGTTCGTTATAACTTGAATATTAGTATATTACCATATAATGTGCTAGGATAAAGGCGGTCCACAATACCAGAACATATCGCATTGTATTACCATTTGTGTAGCAAACAAGAAAAAAAGACTTTATATTCAATAAAAAAAGACTTTATAGGCGAAAATTAAGAGTATGATTTTCTAGTGCATTGTGCATTTAAAGTCAATTATATATGTTGAAAAGTATGGAAGATCAATACTATTACTCGATAAAGTTGAACGCTCACCAGGGATGGAAAGCCCTAGGGATCCAAAGGGTTTTTAGGCCTCTGGTATAAATCTCAAATAATAATAAATTTTGGTTTAATAATAATTTAATCTTTATAAAAATAACTATTTAAATTAAAGGGAAATTACAGGTTTCGTCGCTTAACCTTTTTCCATGTCTATTTTGGTATCTAAAGTTTAATATTTTTTTATTTAATCGTTGAACTTTCAGTTTACTCATATTTTGGTCACTCGAACATTAAATCAAAAATGAAAGAATGACATAGTAGCCACTTATGATAATACATACTTCTTTTTGCTAACATGGCAACCACGTGTCACCTACATCATTTTCCTTTTATCTTTTTTTCTTTTATTTTATTTTCTTCCTCCAAAGATGAAAGTTGTACATTTTTAGGGGTGCTTATTGAGTACTTGAGTAACTCGCAAACAGCTTGAGATCGACTCTGTCAAAATTCGATTAATGCTCTACTTGAGTTGACTCGACTCCAGATCTTAATGGGTTGAGTTGAGCAAGGTTCGGCTCGACTCGATAAGTTCGCGAGCAACTTGTTATATTTTCTAAGAAATTTTTAATGATTTTTTGTGCTATCTTAAAAAATTATGTTCCAAGAAATTTAAATGCTAGCTGAAAACTCTAAAAAAATTAGTGACTTGCTAGGTAATTTACCAATAAAATATTTAATTTCAATTTTTCAAAAGCGTTTTATATTTCTCGAGAATTTCAAAAGTTAATTAGTATTAATAAGAAATCAAATTATATTAATTAGTCTTTCCTTCTTTTTTATTAAAACATTTTTATGATATTATTTTATGTATAAAAGTTGAAAAGGGAAAATATTTAGTTCTCATACAAAAAATACGATTGAAAGTCAAAACACCAAAAACTCGAAGGCATTCTCACCTTTTTAGTTCATCGAAGATTGTTGAGAAACTAAAAAGAGTTCCACACTCGAATATCGACTTTATCTCTAACTCAATCATGACATGTTCTTTTATTTGTCTTTTCAGTCCTCACAAGTTTTTTCTTCTTCTGAATTTGTATTAAGCTCTAATAGCATCACTAGATTTTACCTATATTTTTAAAAATAAGGTAAAATTTTTGGTGAGCTTAACGAGCAATGAGTCGAGTCGAGCAACAAGATTTTTTAACGAGCACGAGTCGAACAAAAAGATTTTTTAACGAGCACGGGTTGAGCAAAATTTTAGCGAGCTTAACGAGCAACGAGATGAGTCGAGCAACAAAATTTCTTAACGAGCACGAGTTGAGCATTACTCAACTCGCGATCGACTCGCTCGATAAGCACCCCTATACACTTTCATCCATGTTTCACGCCGACGTTGAAATCACCATTTAACAGTGTCTTCTCTGACCACTCAAGACATCGACAAACTCACTTCATCGTCTTCTACCGCTATACCAGTTTACATTTCCCCAAAATCACTATACTCTATAATATCAATCGTCCGATTAGCGTGGAATCAAGATATGCTTATTAGTTCCTCCTTCTCTACCATTCCATTGTTGGGATTTAGAAGAAGATTATCCATCATCAAGATATGCAAACAATTTTAAGCTAATTTAGGTAATATATATATATATATATATATATATATATATATATATATATATAAGTGTTATAAAATTACCTTATGGTGCAAAATTTTGGCAATTCAATGAGTAAATTAGTTTCCTAATAAAATATGGAATCCTTAAACTCTAAACCCTAAAACTTAAACTCTAAAATTTAACCCTAAACTTTAAATTTCTAAACCACTACACTATAACCCTTAATCTAATCTAAACCACAAACTAAAATCTAAAACTTTAAAATTAAGGTGTGGAAACAAAAAGTTTCCACGTATGGATAATAGTCCATAAAATATAGAAAACCTATTTTTTCAACTTTTAATCGTAGAATATTTCAAAAAAGAACTTTTAATCGTAGAATGTTTATTTAATTGTGATTTGAAATAGTTAAAACATATTTTAAATTTGAATTTCATGTTTCCGCACATTACAAATGCAATAATAGGATAAAGTTTTAATCAAATTATATATGAATAATGCATGTGTTCCGTTATTATGATTTAAATAAGAGTAAACAACATTGATAATCTCTGAACTTTTAAGACGTTTTCAATAAGATCACCAAACTTTTAAAACTTACAATACAATCACTAAATTTTTAATTCACTAAACTTACAACAATGGCAATCCTAATTCCTAACAAATAACAACAACAACAAAATGACAAGAGTTGTTCATTACTGCTGACGACCACTGCTGCTGCCAGAATAAAAGGCAGCATGGACATCTTCATTTGTGCTGGCAGTAAATGGATTGAGCTGGGCAGGATCCCTTGGAATGGCCCCAAGCTTCTTACTTCGAGTGGCGTAGAGCTCGTTGAGAAGTTCTGCATAACGGGAATCTACTCCATTAAAGAAAAAATTGTCGCTATTGTCGCTTTAATTCTCACTTTTTTACGTTTAATGCTAGTCATTTGTAACTCACACATGGTGTGTATGATTAGAGACCATCGTGTTAATAATTGAGAGTTTAGTCTCGAATCAAGTAGACAAATATGTTTATTGAACTCGATAATTATAGAGATTATCTCATCGGTCGCATATAAATTTTTATCTCGTTGATTGTGTTTGTAACAGATCACAGACTTGACTCCTGGTAATGTAGAGTCCCTTGAGAAACTTTGCATAACGGCGGTCTACTTCTTGTAACTCATGCAGGTTGAGTCGATCAACGAGAATTTCCCACCAAAAATTACCTTCTCCCCCACTTTTCCTTAATTTTCTTTTGTTGCATCAACTTGTCTAGTGACCTCATTGTAGAGTTGATTTATATGGTTGATTATTTCCTCTTGACCAGCCTCAACAAGAGTGTTCCCATTGGGAGACAAATATTATTATTTAAAAATCGGTTGGCAATAGATCCAACAGAGGGGGTGACCAAACGAAAAGAGCCTATCTGTTGGTGAAAAACTAATAAAAAGAGTAGCAGTACCACAAAGTGTGGTGATCTCACTTATCTTTTTGTAAATTTGGGGTCGATGTTTTGAGAATATAATCAGTTTGTCATTCCCTTTTTCAATAAACTTCATCTCAATTTTTTTTCTTCCCTTAGTTTTCTTTCTCGAACTTGTCATTGCTAAAAGATATAAAGGACAAAAGAGACAAGCATGAAGCTTAAGATGGAGTGTTTTTTTAGTCTTATGAGATATTATGGAATGAAGTTCTTGCTTGATGGAATGCATATGTATATAGGACCGGAACCTCAAGAAATTAAATGCTCAAACTAAAAAAATTAACCTCGTAAGCCATCTCCTAAAACTTTCAATAGTTTGAGTGTTTAATTTCTTGAGGTTCCGGTCTTATATACATATGCATTCCATCAAGCAAGAACTTCATTCCACAATATCTCATAAGGCTAGTAAAGCATTCCTTCTTAACCTTCTTGCTTGTTGCTTTTATCCTTAGATCTTTTAACAATTGCAAGCTCAGAAAAGAAAACTAAGGGAAGGCAAAAGATTGAGATAAGGCTCATTGAAAAAGAGGATGAAAAATTGATCACATTCTCTAAACATCGATTCAAAATCTACAAAAAAATTAGTAAGATAACCACATTTGTGGTACTTGTAGTCTTTTTATTTGTTTCTCGCCGACAGGTAGACCTTTTACATTTGATTACCTCTCTGTTGAATCTATTGTTAACTGTTTTTTGAAGAAGAAAAAAATGATTTCTCGCCTTCCAATGACAACACTCACCCTCCTGTTGTGGGTCACCAAAATAAAATAATCAAATAGACAAATTAATGTTATAATAAGGTTATTATGCAATTGGATGCAGAGAAAAGAGAAAGAAAAGGTGTTTGCTCAGCATGCAAGTGGGAGATGAGGTAATTTTTGGTGGGAAGCTCTCATTGATAGCTTAAATTAAGAAGATTAATATTCAAAGCTACTCAATGAGCTTTAATCCGAGGACGAAAAAAAAAGAAGAGAGAAGGCTAAGAAGGTTAGTAACTGAGAGTCTCATCGGCTATGTTTAAATAGCATGTCCTCGACCGCGTCCGCGTTTGTTATGACCGAATATTACCAAATAATGTGCTAGGATAAATGTGGTCCACAATACCAGAACATATCACATTGTATTACCATTTGTGTACCAAGCAAATAAAAAACTTTATTGGTACAAATTAAGTGCATAATTTGCATTCAAAGTCAATTATATATGTTGAAAAGTATAGGGTCAATACTAGTACTCGATAAAGTTGAATGCTCGCTCGAAAATAACTAATTGAATGTTTGAGAGAGAATTGACATATAACGAAAACGATAAAAAAAAAAAAGACCCCAATTGCATAGGGAAAATGCCATCTAATTTATTTAGAGGCAGGTCAGATATTTAGTGTCCTATTTAATTTATTAAAATGAGTTTACACAAAAATATTTGTTGACTTTTGTATGCGTGACAAATTGATTTTTTTAATAAAAATTTAGCATAACATGACTTTAAATCTATAAAACACAATATTTTATTTTTCGTGTGATTTACCACTAATCAATAATTAATTTTTCCTTTTTCTCTTGTAAGCATTTAACTTAATTCATTTTAGGTTTTTTTACCGCATGAAATTGCCCCTATTACATGTTTAAAACCACCTGAATTTATTACAATGGATATTATAGTAAGTTTTAAAACTGGTGACCTGTTTTACCAATGCAATATGTTGATGTTGTCAATAATCAAATGAAACCTCGTTTTACTTATTACATTGTTATGATATTATTTGTAGGAATGCAAGTGAATTTGATTGCACTAAGTTAGTATTGATATTAGATTGAACTCAACAAGTGGTTCTAATAGAAAAAAAAAGAGATGATATTTATTCTAAAAGACTGAAGTTCAAATTGTTTTGTCTATTGATATTATGTTGGGACTTACTCCATACACCGACAATGAAAATATATCTCACACACAAAATTTTATATTGTCAAGCGCACTATTTATGATTTAAAGTTAAAGTTAAAAATATTTAAATATGTCAGGTGACAATCAAATTAACTTTTTGTGAAGTTTTTTCTTCACAGCTACTACGTGAAATAGTTACTCAAATTCTTTTAGCCAATTAGATTAATACTAAAAATTTAGACCCCTCTCAACAATTAATAATTCAAGTTAAGCACTTTAACACAAAATAATTATTTTTAATCTCTAAAAATTTGTAATTTTATCTTCACCCCAGACATAATTCTTGACTTTGACCTACCTCATTAACATTTGCACTGGCAAACTAGGAAAATTTGAATGGCCTGAATTGAAAACGTCTCTAACTAATATATGATATTACCAATTAAAGCCTTCCTTATTTTCATGTATAATTATTTTATTTTTTCTCTTAATATGGCAGTAGTTTTTAGCATTGGTTACTTACTCTTATCATTTTTGTGGCATAATCTAATAATCTTTAATTTTAAGGTAATATCATATTTTATAAGGTAACAAATTTTAATCTAATTTAGGTAATATCACAATTTTAAGGTAATATCATATTTTAGAAAACGACCAATTTGAAATTAATTTAGGTAATATCGCAATTTTAAGGTAATATCATATTTTAGTTAAGACAACCAATTTTAAATTATTTTAAGCTATTTAAACCTTAAAAAATAGGGGTGGCAATCGGGTGGGGAATAACCGAAAACTGTGGAGATCCGAACCGACGAGTATTGAAAATAACTGAAATCTTCATCCACGGAAATGGGGACAGGGGAAATTTTATCACCGTAGCTCAAATGGGGATGGGGACGGAGATTGCTATATCTGAACCGTGGGGATAATCGAACGGTACCCGTATAAATCACCGTAGGGATCCGAAAAAATATACGCACGAATCCCAATATATTTACAAATTTGGATTGCTCTAAGGGTAATTTGCCCAATTTTCAACAAAAATCTAATATCTCATAACCTGAGTATGGACAACTGGAGTAAGTTTGGAAATTCTCCATAATTTTTATAAAAATGATTAGAAAATTGTCTATATATCATTGTAAACATGATTCGGTTTAATTTTATGGAAAATTCTGCAACGGGCGACGAACATTGATGAACACCACTAACGATGAACACCATTAATTTTTTTTAAAATTTTAAAAATCTAAAAGACTAAAATTATAATCAAAATTATCTCCTAAAAAATAAAAATCAAATTTAATAGTTACTTTATAATATTTTTTTAATAGTTTAAAATTAAATATGCCCAATTTTATGACTCGATTGTTGTTGTTCGTCGGATTTTAAGGTTTTTAATCGGAAACAAATGGGGTTTGTTTCTTTCGTCAGAAGAGTGCTTTTCGCTTCCATATTTCTCATATCTGCTTGGCAAGAGTTCAATGAATTTGGAGTTGATGGAGGGCCGGCGACAAAGGTATTGAAACCAAAATTTGATGTCTTCTCAAAGATTGATTTTGATTCTAAACCCTAAACCCTAACAAAATCAATCTCTTAAAAAATAGAAATCAGATTATAATTTTCTAATAGATTAAAATCAATTGATTTTGTTAGGGTTTAGGAGAATTGGGTATATTTGATTCTAACCTATTAAAAAAATATTATAAATTAATTATTAAATTTGATTTTTATTTCTTAATAGATAATTTTAATTATAATTTTAGTCCTTTAGATTTTTAAAATTAAAAAAAAATTAATGGTGTTCATCGTTAGTGGTGATCATCAATGTTCGTCGCACATGGTAGACTCATGCTAATTTTATTTAAAATACAAGATGATCGATTTCAATATGTATTTTTAAAAAATAAATATTTAAATGTTGAAAGGTCATAAAAAAATTGGCAGCACATTTCTTAGAATACAATTTTACCAGTAACTTTGAAAAATCACCAAAACTTCTACAAGATAAATTAGGAAGCAATCCTTATATTTCTATAACCATACGGGAGTCTAGATTCTTTTAAAACAAACGGTTCTTAATTTCGAGTTATATATTAGGAGTTATTAATTTTTGAGTGAGCAAAGGTCAAAAAAATACTGCAGATTGTTTAAAAAAAACAAAATGACGTTAACTTCAGAAATTCACCATAAAAATTGTACAGGTAAAATTTGCATAGGTAATTTATATAGTTGGAAAGATTATCGAATCTAGTTCTTTTTAGAACAAACATATCATGATTTGGAATTGTAGATTATTAGTTACATATTTCTTTTAAATGTAGTGCAGGGTGTCATGTTTCAATAGTTAATAGTTTAGTCATGTTTTATAGTTTTGAAATGGTTTGTTTGTTATTAGTAAAATTAAAATTATCATTTATGTTTGTAATTTTAGAGATTTAATATTGATTATTAGTTTTAATGTATTAAATTTTGTTTATTTTTTTGGACACGGAGATTAACCGAAAACTGTAGGAATGCGTAAGTGATGGGTATGAGGACAAAAAATACCCAAAACGTTTAATGGGATTCTCCAAAATCGTAACCGCAAGTGTTGGGGACGAAGTGAGGAATACAAAATCGACCCCGACCCGCCCCATTACCACCCCTATTAAAAAATGAGATTTTTATCATTATTTTTAAAAATCAACGTCATCTTCAACCTTGAGTTTTCTTATAGGACTTTAATGGTGATTTGAGATTTAGGATATTATTTGACGAAGTGAAACTTATTCTAGCTTAGATTCTTGGTATAAAAGAGTTTGGGAATGAAATAATTGAGAAAGAATAGCTAAAATGAAATTCTTGAAGAAACTTTTGTTATATTTTCAAAATTTTCGAACATTAAAAGATTATTTTGGTTAAACTGATATTTATCTAAAGTTTGAAGGTTAAATTAAAAAATAACTCATTTTAGTAACATGTCATGTGTTCAAACTAACGACATTTAACGTTTCAGTGACAAAAGCGTTATAAAATGATAACTCAAGTGAGCAAAATGTTACTTTTAAAAAAAAGTCGATGAGCAAAAGTGAACACTCTTGAAACGAAAATGATCATCGCAATAATTTACCTTAGATAGATTTATCAAGTGCTGAGTTTCGGATAAAGCCCAACAAAAATGGCCCGAGACCAAATCCAAAGTAATGGATCTTTCCGGGTTATCTTAGACCCGACCCGAAAACTACTCCCGGGTTCCAGATATTGATCCGAGAAGACAATCTTTTTCCCTTGCTCTCGAAATTCCACATTCCACGATAGTTTTTCTCTAGGGAAAACAGAATTCAAAGCTTAGAAGGAAATCATGGCGTGTTTCTTACAGGCGCCAATGGCTTACGCAATTGTGTCTTCAGCTTCAGCATCTTCTTCTCGAGCTGTTTGGGTACCAAAGCCTTTGAAGCTCACTTGCGGAGCTTTGGGTGCCAGAAACGTTGCCAAAATCCCCATGCCTCCGATAAACCCTAAGGACCCATTTCTTTCGAAGCTAGCTTCCGTCGCCTCTTCTTCCCCCGAAACGCTTGTTAACAGCTCGGCAAATCCCGATACGCCTCCGTTTTTGGACTTGTTTGATTCCCCCAAGCTCATGGCTACTCCTGCTCAAGTATGTTTTATTGTTGGATTGATTGATTTTTTTAATTTTCTTTCTTCATATGAACTTTGAAAGTTTTGAATGGAATTATTTAGAATTTTAATGAATTAATTTAGATTATATTTGGGAGCTTGGATTTCAGAAGATGTAAATTGTTTAATAGAATAACTATAAAGTTTTGAGTGGAAGTATAGAAAATTTTAATTAATTTAGGTTGTATGTTGGGAGCTGGATTTCAAGAAAGATGTAAATTGTATAATGGAACACGTATAAATGAATATTTATGATTAGTTTTCGATATTAATTGAAATTCTTATAAATATTTGTGATTTTGGAATTTGGAATTCATTTCCATGTATAATTATATTGAATCTTAAGTAATTTATATAACTTTGAAAAGTTCTGAATGGAATAATAGAAAGTTTTGATGAATTAACTTGGGTTATTTTTTGGGAACTTGGATTTCAAAATATGTAAATTTTATGATAGAACATGTTTAATGGTTATTCATGATTACATTTTCAAATTTATTTGAAATTCATATTAATATTTGCAATTTTGAAATAATCATGTTGAATCATAACTAATTTATGCCTGAAGGAATGGAATCTGAACTTTGCATTCTTGTTTCCAGATATAGTATTGGGCTTTTTTTTTTAGTAATTAAATTTGTACTGACTGAAATAATGTGATTTGATCATTCATTGAAACTGAATTAGGTGGAAAGATCTGTGTCATACAATGAGCACAGGCCGAAAAGCCCTCCACCAGACTTACCTTCATTGCTTCTTAATGGTAGAATAGTTTACATTGGCATGCCGGTAAGTATTCCCGAATTCCGATTTTAGGGGAGATGAGATTATTTTGTATAAAGTATAAATGTTTTTCGCCGCATTTGCTTTATCAAAATAGGAAAATTTTTGTATGAAAATTGCAAAACAAGGTGGTGGATAGCTGCAATTTTGTTAAGAGTTTTTAACACTCCTACAGTCCTCGTTTTCATGTTCTTGCAATTTTGTTAAGAGTTTTGAGATGACCATTTCCTGGAAATTCTTGTTCGCATGGGACCATTTGTTTCTATATGTAATAGGATCCTGATTCATGAATCTCTCAGTCGAGAAATCAAAATTAGACGATCAAACAATTTTTTATGGACTATTTTACAAGTTCCATAAATGTTGGTTGATTGTATACTTCATTAAAAATCTACGATTCAGAGTACCGTTGCTTATTTTGCACTATTATATTGTTATTTTAATATGTTCAAACGATTATAACTGTTTTTTATCATTCAGCTCGTGCCTGCAGTTACAGAGCTTGTAGTTGCAGAACTAATGTATCTTCAATGGATGGATCCCAAGCAACCGATATATCTGTACATAAATTCTACGGGAACAACTCGTGATGATGGTGAAACGGTGAGCTTTGCATATGGCACCTTTAAATTTGATAATAAATCAATTTATTGTTCAATATGGAATACATTTTGTATCTCATAGCTTCCAGAGCTGTTAGACTGATACATTTGTTCTTATTTAATAAGACAAAAACAAGCCAAGTTGAGTCAAAATTTCGGTTTTCATTCTTTTTGTAGATTCAGTGTATTATAAACCTGCAAACACGAAACTGTACATAAACCTGAGTAACGCTGGAATCGTAAATACTAATTTCTTCTTCTTCAATGCTGGTGCTTCTTCAGCTTGTTATTAGCACTCGCATGATGTTTGTGTATGTGTGCATATGTAGATTTTCTCTATGGTCTATATTTATATAATTTAAAGCTCTTACGATGCAGGTTGGAATGGAGACGGAGGGATTTGCTATCTATGATGCACTTATGCAGTTACAAAATGAGGTGAATTTCCGTTCTTCAAAGATATCAATTTGTCTCGTTTCTATATTTTGATAAGAAAATTCTCTGGATGTCACTTGAGTTTATGTTACTTTTGTTCAAGAATGAGGTTTAGCTTTTTCTTTACTCATGGTATTCCTTCATAACTTGGTGATATTGATTTCCAACAGATACATACAGTTGCTGTTGGGGCTGCTATAGGTCAGGCTTGTCTTTTACTTTCAGCAGGAACTAAGGGTAAACGGTTCATGATGCCTCATGCCAAAGGTACGATGCAGCTATCTTGTTTGTGATTCTGAAATTATATTGATTCTCTCTGATGATGCTATCTTTTAAAATACAACCTCTTGAGTGATTGCTTGTATGCTATTTCAGCTATGATCCAACAGCCCCGTGTTCCATCATCTGGGTTGATGCCAGCCAGTGATGTTCTTATACGTGCCAAAGAGGTATGGTGAAACTTCTTATTCTTTTCCGAGTAAATGTAATAGCATGTCCTTGTCTAGAATTTATGAAATCTTCCACACAAGCGCACATACATATTGAAAGTATGATTTTGTAGATTTAACATGGACGCTTATTGTGTTTATGTCAATTCTTCCCTTTAGTCCTATATTTGTTTAGTAAGAGGATAAGACCGAAGCTGTGTTATCTGAATGCGAATATGTTTTGCAGGTAATAATAAACAGGGACATACTTGTGGAACTTTTGGCCAAGCACACTGGCAATGTGAGTGATGAATCAATTTTGGTCTCTGTTAAATACAGAATTTCTCTCCCCGAAGTAGGAACTCATTGTATGGCTTTATATTTCATTAGTCGGTAGAGACGGTAGCCGATGTGATGAGAAGACCATTTTATATGGATGCTAACAGAGCTAAAGAGTTTGGGGTCATTGACAGGGTAGGTGCAGTTAAACATTTGGTAGCTGTCTTTCATACATATATGGTCTGCTTTGTTGTTCCGATTCTTCATTTTTCTTTAAGTATCCATGTCCGACGCATATCCCGGTATGCAGATATGACCCTCCAAGAATCCTCTAAATACATATAAAAACCTATAAAGAAGGTGTTGGTAACAAACTTGTGCTTGATATTCAAACCCAAGTTCAAGTAACATAGCGGAGATGTGTGTTTTGGATACAGATCCTGTGGCGTGGTCAAGAAAAGGTAATGGCGGAAGTTGCTTCTCCCGAGGAGTGGGACAAGAATGCCGGCATCAAAGTCATGGATGGCTTTTAGTGTCCAGGTGGTGGATACTATTCATTGTAAGTTAATTGTCCTCCATTTTGCTTTTGTTGAACCGATTCAGGTTGCTTCGACGGTTGATGTTTGTCCATCCAACATATTAACTTCTATTTTTTTTTATCTTGCCAGAGGAAGTTCATTATCTAGATCCTGTGTTCCGTCTACATAACGTATGTAACAAAGTCCGACCCGTAGAAATCATCTTTCGAGGAGTCTTGAATATGCAGGAAGGAACACCATTAAAGTGATGCATTTAGCTGAAATATATTGCAGGTTGATGGAAATATTTGATGAAGATTGAAAGATAGGGATACCTAATAACAATGGTTTCTTTTAAAGTTTTGTAGTCAAATTCTGTATAATCTTACGTTTTGTAGTCAAATTCTGAATTTGACAAATTTACTCAATTTTAATCATCATCAAGATTGTTAAGAATCCAAGTTCGAAGAGTAACACAGACAAAATAAAATGTAAGGATCAAGTTAAGAGAATTTGTTAAGTTCAGGGGTCCAAATGTTGGTTTATATTTCTTAATATAAATAAAATTATTTCATATACCGTAAGTAGAATTAAAAAATTCGACATTTAAAATTTAGCATTCAAGACTTAACATTATGTGTATACAAAAATATTATCACTATTATAATCATATTTAGAAAAGGAATAAATTACCTATTTAGTACCCTTCCTATTCTTTTATTTATGTTTTAGTTATTTAACTAATTTTTTGTAGAATAATTACCTAATGTTATATTTTGTTTTTAGTTTGATATCCCACCGTTAAAAGTTAATGGCTAAGCAAATGTGGCATTTTTTTTATTAAAAGAAATAAAATTAAAAAATTGCTACATTAGTTTTGTTTTTAATTTTTAATGGTGGAATATGAAAATAAAAATAAAATGTGACGTTAAGTACCATTTTATCAAAAAAAAAATTAGTTAGGCGATCAAAATAAAAATATGAGAATACTGAGAATACCTGTACCAAATAGGTAGTTACCGCTTGTTTGTTTTATGTGACTGAAACGGTGACGTATAGATTTGAGAACCACATAGTTCCGCGAACCAGAAACCAGCAGAAAGCCTCTTACTGTTTCATTATCCTCTCATTCTTTCATTTCCCTTCCAAACAAATCCTAATCCTTTCGTTGTTTTTTACTCTAAATTTTGATTTTTTTTAGAGAGCGCGAACGAAGAAGAAGAAAAGAACAGTTATGGCGGAAGAAGAAACAGAGTTAAGCGACGAGCAAAAGAAAGGAATCGCCAAATGGTTCATCATAAACGCCCCAGCGGGAGAAATCCAATATGTAGCCAAAGGTCCTTTTTCTCCAATGTCGTTTCACTCTTCGCCATTGCCTTCCGTATTTCTTTTAATTTCATGATCGATGAGTTTGTTGTTTTGAAGAATTAGTTATACTGTTTATCTCCTTTTTTTTAATTAATTCGCATTTGATTTGGATCGAACAATTTGAATTTCGATTTTTTTTTCTTCTTTTTTCCTTCGCGGTTATTTTACTTTATTTAAAATTTTGCAGATTTAAAATCTGTTTTGAAAGATGATGACGTGTACAATGAGGCGGCAGCGGTGGCGTTTCCCATTTACAACAAATCTCACCTGATTAGCCTCAAGATGCCTGGCGGATACGGAGATGTAAGCCTTAGAATTAGAAATCCTTGAATTTGATTTCAATCTTTATAATATTTTGAAATTTATGGTATTTTAAAAAAAAGGATATTTGTACTTAAATTTCTAGTAATATTAAGATATTTCCTACGGTTATATTTTCAGGAACGTGAGTGGAATATCTTGGAATTTAGTTCATGCATTATTTTTTAAGAGTGACATTTGTTGTCGAATTGTGGATGCTCCATCTATGTTAATTGGATCGAATACACATTGTTAATTTTTTTTTCAAGAATTTCATATGCTTGAAGTTAGAGGATTATAATCATAATCAGTTGTTATGAATCGAATACAGTTATTGCAAGAAAAAATAGTCCAAGTAGCATGGCACTTCATAGCTATGTTTAAGGTGTTTTATTTGTGTGTATTATTTGTGAGCTTGTCAAGATTTATATGACATTTAAGAGTGTCATTGTTGTTTGCTTTAAAGGCAATGTTTATCTCCAAATAGGATTTGGGCTCTTTTTCACATGGCTATGGTACTTAAGTCATCTGCTTAACTCAATTTCTCATGTTGACTTGTTATTCTTATTTTCTTATCAAATAGGATGATAGTCTCAATATCTGGCCTGTTTGTTGAGATGCTGGTTTCATTGAATTTGGTTGTAAAACAAATCTAATTATTTTGATATTCTTCAATTGGAGTTAAGGTGTTGGTTACATCATATGGGGAGCTTCAGGACAATGAGTATCTAGACCCCAAGACTGCACAAGTTGCCATAGTCGACCATGTCAAACAGGTACCTTTGGCCTTATTAATGCATCTTGTGATTTAAAATTTTTATTTTCATACAAAGTTGATAGACCTTTGCCGTAATAATATCCTTCCCTGAAATTGAAAGTTTTAGTAGCAGGTAGATTATATGTTAGTATTTCCCCCTGTTGATATGATGCTGGTTTCTTAGCACATTAATACGTATCAATTGTTTTAAATGGTTATATTATAATGTGCTAAATTGGTTTAGGTTTGTAAAGGGGTAAGACCTGCTACTGATGAGGAGCTTCCTTCCCCATATATTGAGGAATACCGGTATGCATGACAACTCTGATGCACTAATATTGCTTTTAATTGATTCCTTATCAACTATTATGAGCATTCCTTCTCTCTGAACTTTACTGTAGTTGACATTATAATTCAGATAACTAGATTCCAAGTGTTCATTTCCTTAATTGGCCGGATCCAGATTGGAAGCTCCTTACTCCTTAGTTCTAATTTATTCCATGTTTTGCAGAACCAACTAGCCCAAACTGGAAAAATCCTAGGTCTCAAGTTCCAAGTAACAATGATATGGTTTAGTTCAAAACCGGTGTTTGTTGCACAAAGGGATCATTCCAAACATGTACCTCTTTGTGATTGATACTCAGGACTATCCCAAGAACCATAAACCTGTTTTTTTGTTGCCCAGTAATAAGTTTGAAAAGTTTTCACATTAAGGATATAGCTTTCTATTCTATCATGGTTTTCATCATTCTTGCTGAAACAAGCATGCACCATGAAGAGAGAAGACGCCTTAATTTCTCTTTCGAAAAACTCGGCAAAAATCAATGATTGTGTATGGCTGAGATTGCGCATTACCTTTTGTAGTACTTCAATTACTACAGGTAATTAATTTCTTCTCTTTTGTTTTCAGCTATGCTCTGGAAGCGGAATTGCTGAAGTATGCTGCCGAAGCTTATCCAAAAGGTTCTTGTTCAGTTTACTGTACTAATGGAAAAGATGTGGAGGGACCTGGATCCGATTTTGAGTTCGTTGTAGTGATTTCTGCTGCTCGAAATAGCCCCCATAATTTCTGGTGCGTGAAATTATTTAGACCACAATGTACTTATAACTTTTTGTAGTGATTGTATAACCCACCAGCTATTAGGTTAACTGTTAGTAGATAACTAGATATTGGTTGCATAGACACATGTGACTATTTATGTTCTAATAACATGTTTTTTCATATTGTTTAGCAACGGTAGTTGGCGGACAATATGGAACATTGTGTTCAGAGATGATATTCAAATTCTGGAGTTAAAGGGAAAATGTCAGGTATTTCAATATTCCTTATAATGAATGCATGACATATTGGGTGCCCTTTTTCTTGCATTTCGGATTTGAATAAACATAAAGTTACATCAACCTACTATAAGTAAGTTCTTTCTATTCTCAGGTTGGTGCGCACTATTTTGAAGAGGGAAATGTGCAATTAGATGCAAAACGAGATTGTAGAGATTCTACAATGTTTCAGGTTATTACAATATTGGCAATCTCTTTTTATGTTGTAGGATCATAGACGTTCTAGAGTTAATTAAAATTGAAGTTTTCGATTTTGTTGGCTCACTATATGCCATGGTCGGCATGAAAACACAAATGTTTCTTACATCATGCTACCTATGTTACTCAGACTTGTATGTGTCGGAGAAGGGTATGTGTTCGAGGTGTTATGTTCAATTCTTTCCAAGGATTTATATTTGGAGGATCCTTGGAGAATCATCTTTCTATACCCATTTATGCATATGCATCGGACACGGGCACTTCATAGAAAGTGAAACATCGAGCAACATAGCTTGCTACCATGTCACAGTGTAGCTGTTTTCAATGTATTTATTACTGACTGTATTTGTTTCAGGGCCCTGATGAAACTGCAACTGCCGTAGTCTATCTCATTCGCCGCCATGAGAATGAGTACATGGCATCTCTTGAGGTTGTTTTAAATTTTTATCTGGTTAATTTTAAGTGCTCGAGTTTTCTAGAACTCTCTACTGATTATCAAAGGATGATGCAGGGGTCGTATTTGGATTTGTCGGATAACACTTTCAAGGTATGTTTGAATGTGGTTCACTTTTTAAGCTGAAGCTCGATGATTAGGCTCATTTATCTAGTGAAAAGATGGGCTAGATCTTTTGCTTGGCTTCAAACTATATTACTTGTGTTTGAGCTCAAGTTCGATATTGAAAATTTCCAATACTAATTAAAACTAATAAAAAATCGACTAAGCTCATGAATTACTCGAGTCATGCATTATGATCTCGATTTCAGTGTGCTAGATACCTTGATGTGCTCAAGCTCAACAATGACCGAGCCAAATTTAATTTTTTTAACTGAATTTGAACGACTTATGAACTTGTGATGTTCATCTAGAATACATTTCTACGTCAGAAATCCCTGGAAACAGAACTCTCTTAGAACTTGTGTGTGCAATGCAGGAACTTCGGAGGAAACTTCCGGTTACTCGGACCTTATTTCCATGGCATAACACTATGCAATTTAGCCTGAAAAGAGAGATTTCAGACGATTTCGGAATCGGGGAGTTGCGCAATATCAGAAAGGCATAAAAGCCAATTCCCTTAATACATAAAGTCGAGTTCGAATGTATCCCTGATCACCTGGTTAATTGTATTTTCAGTGCAGTTCTGAAAGCTTACAAGCCATCATGTATTATTATGTATAGGAAGCTTTACTTTGAACAGTTCCCATTTTACTTTACTTTGTGTAAACATTTGATTTCATGGCACTTGGCCGGAACAGGACCGATTAACATCAGGCATTGGCCCCTTATACGGTAAAATATCAATATTAGTCCTTTTTAAAATCCAGAGATTACAAAATTAAGACAATGCTAAAATTGTATTTTGGTCAACAAAAAAATATAGAATGTTAATTAAGTCCTTTACGGTTGTTTTTTTTTAAATTATGGACGAAGCAATTGAGAGGCAGGGGTGGATGCTTTAAGGGACCGGTGGGGGCTACGGCCCCCAAAAATTTTAGTAAACTCAAATTTTGCCCTTATAATTTTTAAAAATTTTAATTTGGCCCTTTCAAGATTTTTAAATTTTTATATTAAACTTCAAAATTTTGAATATTTTAAATTACATTCCCTCTTAAATTTTTAATTTTTTGTTAAATCTCTCAAAATTATTAAAAATTTTAGTTAAACCCTCATTTTTTTTTGAAAATTTTCCTTTAATCTTCCATTTTTTTAAATATTTAAGTTGCGCTCCTCAAACTTTCACTCCAAGTTCCGCCCCTGCTTAGTGTATTGTTTTCTCAATGAGTCTCTTTAGTATTCGATTTGAATTAGTCGATCAATAAATTAGATACCGATAATTATAAAAAAATAATAATAATTTGAACATGATATAGATACATTCTTACAAGCTAACATTGAACACTAATATGACATTAATTATAATTAACATGTCTCACCCTGCATCTCCATTCTCCGTTATACCCATAACCACCTCGCAGAACATATTTCTCCTCAACTTCCGGCGTGTTGCCGAGCAATGAGTCGGAATAAAGAGTCCCGATTCAGTAGCAAGAGTTCTCCGACTCAAAATCCAGCAGTATATTAAGCTTCAAAATTTTGAATATTTTTAATTACATTCCCTCTTAAATTTTTAATTTTTTGTTAAATCTCTCAAAATTATTAAAAATTTTAGTTAAACCCTTATTTTTTTGAAAATTTTCCTTTAATCCTCCATTTTTTTAAAAATATTTAAGTTGCCCTCCTCAAACTTTCACTCCAAGTTCCGCCCCTGCTTAGTGGACTGTTTTCTTAATGAGTCTCTTTAGTATTCGATTTGAATTAGTCGATCAATAAATTAGATACCAATAATTATAAAAAAATAATAATAATCTGAACATGATATAGATACATTCTTACAAGCTAACATTGAACACGAATATGGCATAAATTATAATTAACCTATCTCACCCTGCATCTCCATTCTCCTTTATACCCCTAACCACCTCGCGGAACATATTTCTCCTCAACTTTCGGCGTGTCGCCGAGCAATGAGTCGAAATAAAAAGTCCCGATTCAGTAGCAAGAGTTCTCCAACTCAAAATCCAGCAGTATATTAAGCTTCAAAATTTTGAATATTTTTAATTACATTCCCTCTTAAATTTTTAATTTTTTGTTAAATCTCTCAAAGTTATTAAAAAATTTAGTTAAACCCTCAATTTTTTTTTTGAAAATTTTCCTTTAATCCTCCATTTTTTAAAAAATATTTAAGTTGCCCTCCTCAAACTTTCACTCCAAGTTTCGCCCCTGCTGAGTGGATTGTTTTCTTAATGAGTCTCTTTAGTATTCGCTTTGAATTAGTCGATTAATAAATTAGATACCGATAATTATAAAAATTTAATAATAATTTGAACATGATATAGATACATTCTTACAAGCTAACATTAAACACGAATATGACATTAATTATAATTAATCTGTCTCACTCTGTATCTCCATTCTCCCTTATACCCCTAACCACCTTGCGGAACATATTTCTCCTCAACTTCCGGCGTGTTGCTGAGCCATGAGTCGGAATAAAGAGTCCCGATTCAGTAGCAAGAGTTCTCCAACTCAAAATCCAGCAGTATGAATCAAATTATCAATATCAAAATCAGCTATATGGTATATTCAATATACATTCATTCTAAATTGATGAATGACTAAACGAAGATTACCCTTTAAGGAGAGAATGAATTTGACGAACACATGTTTAATACATGTGTTTAGGTGAACTTATTAACTTTTAAATCAAAATCGAGACAAAACTCGAAACTCTAAACACTACGTTATCAAAGTAAAATTCTTTAATTCTATTAGATGAATTGGAATGGTAAAGGCATGTTTTATAAGAGCAAACTTCCCGATGCAAAATGACATTAGAACTAAACTTGAAATTCATATGTTAAATTTATGCAACACAAATTAAAAAAAACCCAATTCGATTGATGACTAAATCTGGTAAAAAGGAGTAAAACAAATGTAAGATATAAAAACTAATTCCATTGCCGGGAATTGAACCCGGGTCTCCTGGGTGAAAGCCAGATATCCTAACCACTGGACGACAATGGAATCGCTGTTAGGAATTAAACAAATTATTATTTTCATACAATTGTTCTTGTAACAAAGCAAGTTCATTTAAGGATGTAAAAGAAAAGAACCCAAAGCCGACAGATTATAACCAGTCTCAATCCTATAATGGCTGTCTTTTAAAGTATAGTGTTTACTCAAATTTTTATTGAAAACTTTGGGGTCGAATTATTCACTCGGTCCTGATTAAATAATTTTCACCCTAATGATGTTTTTTTAAAAATAATTCTTACTTAAGAGAGAGAAAATGAAAATTTACTCTTAATGAATATTAAACCCACAACTTAAAGAGAAAATAGAGAAGATTAACTAAAATTTTTTAATCATATGCTCTAAAAATTATTAACCTAATATGATGTATTTAAATTGTTCATTAATAAAACAAGAGTCGTATATAGTTGAAGTAACTTATTATGAAAAAGAAAAAAAGAAAAAATGATAGAATTGATAATATGAATTAAAGAAATTATAAAATAATCACTAAATTATTTTCTAATAAAAATAGATTATTAGTATTCAAAAAAAAAATAGGGAAAACTACACCGGTCCCCAAACTATTACCGTTTTCCTATTTTGGTCCATAAACTATGTTTTTCGGTAAAACCGTCCCTTCTGTTACATAGTTCTCCTGTTTTGGTCCCCCGACGTTAAATAGCTAACTGTTTTGCTGATGTGGCATTTTTTAAAATATTTTTTAATCATTTCTCTCCCCTCTTAAAAAATGCCACGTCAGCAAAACCGTTAGCTATTTAACGCCGGGGACCAAAACAGGAGAACTATGTAACAGAAGGGGTGATTTTGCCGAAAAACATAGTTTAGGGACTAAAATAGGAAAATGGTAATAGTTTGGGGACCACTGGTGTAGTTTTCCCAAAAAATTATTAGTAGTCATTATTCAGGGTGGAATGTAATGGGTCAGTGGAGTTTTGTACTCTTAATTTTGAAAATCTAACTTTTTATTCTCAAAATTTTTAAATTTGATTCTTTTAAAAATATAAAATATTTTTATTATGTTTCAAATTTATTGAAGATTGTCAATTAAATATCCTCTTAAAAAATTTAAAGTTCTCATTAAGAATTAAAAATTAAAATTTTTTTAATTAGACATCAGCTTTTTTGGAAAAATAAATAAATTAAATCCTTCAATTTTTTTGAAAATTTTAATATAAACGTTCAAATTTTATAAAATTTTTAAATAGGCTTCTTTAAATTCTATTAGCAAAATCCGCCTTTATCATTATTCATTTTGTGACTCTCGAAGTTTTTACGTTTATTGAGTGATTTCATCTATGAAATTAACAGAGTTGAAAAATAAAGATCGTTTCCCCTAAGTTTTCTTAAAGGACTGTTTTATATTTATACATTTTTTAAGTAAGATTTTTTATATAAATGACCAAATTGATATTTTGATTATATTTTATGAATTAAATTAGACATTATTTTTTTTCGTTATTATTAGAATATTTTCTTTTATAAATATTAAGTATTCTTCTTAAGATTTTTTCTGCAAGATTACTCGAAGGACATATAAATAACACAGAAATAAATCTCCGCTTTTTTCATTTCTCTACTTCTGTTGCTTTCTGGGCTCTGATTAGCAGATATCAAATATTAATCCTTTGGATAATCTTTATCAGTGGTCCCTTTTGTTTAGGGTGTATTTTATTTTGGTCACCAGAATTCAAAAAAGATTATTTTGGTCACTTACGTTTAGAATCGTTTTTATTTTGGTCCCTCGGCCGTTAGTCTCCGTTACTTAAAAAATTAATTTCTAATTTAACTCCCAAATTTTTAAATTTTTATTTTTTACCATCTTCCCCAAAAGTTATAAAACTAAAACCCTAAAAAATTAAATAATGACTATAACCCACAAAATAATGAAAAAATTAACGACCTTTTTGCAGTAGAGAATCAGAAATTGCAGATTCATGAGAGTCTGGAGGTCGGAAAACCTCTCTTCTCTTTGAATTTTGAGATTTTGCAAATGTAACAATCTGGTGCATCTGCCATCCAAGGAAGCCTTGCAACGCCTCTCCAATTTGCATTCCTTCCATATATACAAATGTCCACTACTAGAGAAAAACAATGTGGAGCTGTCCAAGCTCCCCTGCACCCTAAATCTTGACTGTTTTTAACTAAGGGGTAAGCTTTACCTTTCTCAAGTCTTAAAGGGCTGCAACTCTCTGTCAAGAAAAGAAGAAGCTTCAACTCCTAATTTATCATGTTGGCTTAAACTTTATTTCATGCTACGAATTTATTTATTTTAATCAATGTCTCATTTTATGTTACAGTTTTCATGAGAATCAGAAATTAACCGTGATCCTAGGGTCAAGGTAATTGATTTTGGATGTGCCCAATGCCATAGTTTTCGAAGCTTAATCAATGTTCGACCTCCGGACTCTCATGAATCTGTAATTTTTGATTTTTTACCGCAAAAAGGTCATTAATTTCTTCATTATTTTGTGGGTTATAGCCATTATTTAATTTTCTAGAGTTTTAGTTTTATAATTTTTGGGAAAGATGGTGAAAAAGAAAAATTTGAAAGTTTGGGGTTAAATTAGAAATTAATTTTTTTAAGTAACGGAGACTAACGGCCGAGGGACCAAAATAGAAACGATTCTAAACGTAAGTGACCAGAATAATCTTTTTTGAATTCTGGTGACCAAAATAGAACACACCCTAAACGAAAGGACCACTGGTGAAGATTACCCTAATCCTTTTAAGATTAATCTTTTCTTGATTCTCCTTAATCTTTTAAGATTCTTTTGAAATCCGTCATCGATGGCATTCGCCATGGACGAAGATTTGAGCTTTGAAGAAGACGAGTTTGCTTCACTCACCACTGAGGACGTCATCAGAGCTTCTCGTCTTCAAGATAACGAGATTCGAATTCAGAAGGTCCTTTATATCCATGTTTTTATTATTATTTCCATTCTTTAGTTTTTAGGGTTTTGATTCAACCCAAGTAATCTTTTACCTATAAAGGGAAGTTCTTTAGTCTAGGGTTTTAATTTTTCTGGTTTTAGTTTAATTTTTATATTAAATAATGACTTACCCGATGTTTTTTTTCGGATTTTAGATCTGGGTATTGATTAAACCCAAGTAATTCTCTGTTGTACGCAAAATGCTTTTCTTTTGCAAAAGATTTAGCTATAATTTGTGTAAATTTTCTGGTTTTGGGTGATTAAAGGATGAGATGCAACGGATAAATCATGAGTTAGAATCATACAAGGAGAATATCAAGGAGAATCGAGAAAAGATTAAACTTAACAAGCAATTACCTTACTTGGTCGGCAACATTGTCGAGGTAAATTTTCTGTAATATTCAAGTTCGAATCCGAATAACTACTTTATCATTTGAATTTGTTTATTTGTTTTTATTAAATTTGGAATTTACTATCCGGTTTTAAATCTGAATTACATAAATTTATCTTGATCTATCTTTCATGTTATATTCATGCTTCAGTTATTATTTTCATTGTTTTGTTTGAGGGTTTTAGTTCTGGATATTTATTAACCTAACTATTTTAAAAAAAAGCAGACAGTTGAAGCTATTATTTTCCAAAATAAATCGAATTTATATAGCATGTCGGGATATCCAACTCCATTATCTGTATAAGTAATGTGGATTTAGATGATGGATATTTGAATGTTAATATCCACATCCACTGCGGATGATAATTCTAATATCTGAAGCCAAATGTTATCCAAATATGAAAAAAATGAATCCAATATTTGTGAATATCCAAAATTACCCTATCCATTACCATCTGTAATCACTGAATGAATACCGAACCATTGTTTGGATGTTTCAATACTTAATTACTGTTTCATTCAGATATTGGAGATGAATCCTGAAGATGAGGCAGAGGAGGATGGTGCCAACATTGATCTTGATTCACAGAGAAAGGGTAAATGTGTAGTGCTGAAAACCTCAACTCGTCAGGTGAGTGCAGCATGATTCCTTAGTCCGCTACTAATTGTTTTATAGTTTTGCCATAATAGAATTTATTGTAGAAATCAACATTTTCTGAGAACTGGTGAGAACACTCGGTTTTGATCCTGATTTGTTTGTAACTACTACAGACCATCTTTCTTCCTGTGGTTGGACTTGTTGACCCGGACAAGTTGAAACCCGGTGATATGGTTGGGGTCAATAAAGATAGCTACTTGATATTGGATACACTGCCGTCTGAGTACGACTCTCGAGTAAAGGCTATGGAGGTTGATGAGAAACCAACTGAGGACTACAATGACATTGGTGGCTTGGAAAAGCAGGCAAGTTTTTGTTCCACTGCCTTTCGGATTTCATTTAGTAACTGCTGAGAAAGTGACGCCCTTTTCATTATTTCCCCTCTGACGGGTTTTCAACTTTCATGGAACCGATCCAAGAACTAGTCGAGGCCATTGTATTGCCTATGACTCATAAAGAACGGTTTCAAAAGCTAGGTGTTCGTCCACCTAAGGGTGTGCTCTTATATGGACCTCCTGGCACTGGAAAAACTTTGATGGCTCGTGCTTGTGCCGCACAAACAAATGCCACATTTCTTAAGTAGCAGGCCCACAACTGGTTCAGGTACGAAGTCCTTTTTTTCTTATCCGAACTTTCTTCTCTTGATGTTTATATCCTGTTTAATTCCAATTCAGCTTTGTATCCCATCCACATTCTTGGTTATTATACCATGAAAGGAAGATGATGAATAATAAAGTTGCATTAATTATTGTGTGGAATTACTTTGTGCGTATTTATCTGCTTACATAGGCCCTTTAACGAGTAATTAAAATATTGTAATGCATGTAGATGTTCATTGGAGATGGAGCAAAACTTGTCCGTGATGCCTTTCAGCTTGCAAAAGAAAAATCTCCTTGCATCATTTTCATAGACGAAATTGATGCAATTGGTACAAAGCGTTTTGATAGGTAATGGCGCGACTCGATTTCTTGTCAAGCAAAGCTGTTTTGAAGCCAGTACAGTAAAGCCATTTACTTTGATCTGTCTGTTACCACCTGCAGTGAAGTGAGCGGAGATAGGGAGGTTCAGCGAACTATGTTGGAACTGCTGAACCAGCTGGATGGCTTTAGCAGTGATGAACGTATTAAGGTTTGCCTTTTCCGGTGCCTGATCAATGGATGTTGCAGTGTAGAGTTGAATGAGTGAGCTAAAATAACCTTTGTTATGTTTCAGAGGTTTAACTGTATTGTAATGCAATGTATTGTAGGTCATAGCAGCAACTAACCGAGCTGATATCCTTGATCCTGCTCTGATGCGTTCTTGTCGATTGGATCGTAAAATCGAGTTCCCACATCCCACTGAAGAAGCTAGAGCCCGAATCCTTCAGGTAGCTGCGTCCAATTCCATGGCTTGTATATTGTGCAGAATCTTGTTGAATTCTTGCATTGATTTTGTAGATCCACTCAAAGAAGATGAAGGTTCATCCGGATGTGAATTTCGAAGAACTTGCACGTTCCACTGATGATTTGAATGGAGCACAACTGAAAGCTGTTTGTGTGGAGGCAGGCATGGTAGCACTTGGACGTGATGCAACGGAGGTGCAGTTTTTAATCTTCATTTATCTATATTGTGAGTTTTACTTGTGAGCATCGGGTCTTGGTCTTGTGATTTACAGGTAAACCATGAAGATTTCAATGAAGGTATCATTCAGGTTGAAGCTAAGAAGAAGGCAAGCTTAAATTACTACGCATAATCAGGAGAGCATTTTGAGCATTAGAAGTGATTTGTGAGGGTTCAGATGAGTCTGACTAAAAAATTACATTTTGATCGACCATGAACTCTGTCCTTGAGACTAATAGAATAGTTTGGGTCAGCTGAATATTGGCTATTAGTTTGTTATCAGCATGTAGATTGTAGGCCATATTTGATATTTGTAAAGGGTCTTTTCAATAAAAAGCTTCATACTTTCTTTTCTCATTCAACTCCTAACTCTTCAAATTCATCGCCGCTCACCTTCGAGTAACAATACAGACACTCTTTTTTTCTTTCCAATTATATATATATATTTTTGAAAAGTAGACTTTATTCGAATAAAATAACGCGTTAGCAAGGGCCTCGTTAAAAAACCCCCCTAAACCTAAATGGAGGAAAAAGAGCGCCCTTGCTACCGCTTTACAACCGACAAATTACATTCAGTCCAGGTTTCGAATATTACATTCCATTCCATAAACAAGGGACATCACACTGTTTGTACCTCCGATCTTCAGGAGGGTCTATCCGATCCCAGACTTGGCCAAAGCATCTGCCTCCAAATTTACTGCGCGGGGAATTTTCCGAACCAGTATTCCATGGAGCTCAATCAATTTCCTAACCTCGCAGATGCTTCCGGCAATCGTTGGAGAAGGAACTAGTTCACCGGCCAACCATTGTACCACATGGCTGCTATCCGGTTCAATGATCAGCCTGTAATTGTTTGCCCATTTGGAAGAAAGAAATTTGGAAATCCCTTCCCTTACTGCCAAGAACTCCACCAGAGAAATCTGGTTATCACCACAAGGTTCCACGAAAGTCATCAACGTCTCACCCTTTTCATTCTTCAACACACCTCCAATGCCACCTTTCCTCGTAGTTCGACTGACAGCGCCGTCAGTATTTAATTTGAGGAAGCCAGTAGGAGGGGGACTCCAAACTGCACTATCCCCAGAGCCTCTATCCAACCGAAAAAGGCTTTTAGCCACCAGCGGATCAACAAAAATTTGTTCCATGGACGGGACCTTCCTTGGAAATTTCGCGTTAATCCAAAATGCAAATCTGGTTTTAATACAGAACCACAGTTGAACCCAATCAATGGCTTTCTTTTTGAAGATAATTTCGTTTCTGATCAACCATATTGACCAACTCGTGGCGCAGAACATTAAGAACGCCCAACGTTCATCACCAGCAGGAACCATACCAATCCAAGACTCAATGAACTGGCCAGATTGGATCGGGAGTGCCACAAGGACGCCAATCATGAGGGATATCTTAGACCAGATTCGCCACACCCCTGCACAAGAAAAAAACAAATGGGAAATAGTTTCAATGTCTTGATTGCACAAGGGGCAAGCTACTTCTGTTACACTTCGAACACCCCTTCTTTGTAATGCATTTTTCACCGGCAATCGATTTTGCAATAGGGACCAGACGAAACACTCCACTTTGGGTGGAGCCAACCCCTGCCAAAGAAACTTTTCTACTCCTGTGCCAACCTAGCATGCGTTCGAATCAAAGTCCATCATCGACCTTATTGATTTGGATGAGAATACCCCATCGCTAGTGCCATTCCATCTCACTCCATCGACATCCACTCTGTTGTCCCTGAAATTGTTTAAAACGGACATCATCTCCCGCCACTGCGCTAATTCCCAATCGAAGCAATTTCTCGGAAGCATGATGTTCCAAACCCAGCCCAAATTAGTCCTCGAACCAAACTCTGCTACCACGCCTGTCTTGTTGGATGCTAGTGCGAAAATTCGAGGAAATCGAATTTTTAATTGGGAATCTCCCAACCATTCGTCTGACCTTGACTCGCTTCCCGTCACCAACAAGGATGGACAGATTATTTCAGAATAATTGGGTCACCTCGCTAGCTGATCCAATCTCCTTCATAATGCCATTCCAAACCCAAGAAGCATGATAATTAGAAGAATGTCGTGGAAGGATACCTGCAGAAGAACCATGGGATCTCGCGTCAATGACCCTACGCCAAAGAAGTTTAGGTTCGTTGCAATATCTCCAGCACCATTTGTGTAATAAGGTTTGATTTAGCACCCTAGGATCAACCACTCCTAGACCCCTTTTAGCTTTCGGTATACAAATGTAGGACCATTTCACCCAGTGAATCTTCCTATTATCCGCATCCCCACCCCACATGAACGAAGCCATCATACTATTAAGTTTATTCGCTACTTGGGAAGGCATCTTGAATAGTGATAAGAAGTAGATTGGTAGACTAGATAGAACTGATTTCAACAGTACTAACCTCCCAGCAAATGAAAGGAACCTATTCTTCCAACCCGCTAACCATGCTGTAACTTTCTTGAAGATTGGCTCCCACAACGTGACGCTATTCCTTTTCAAACCCAACGGCATGCCTAGATACTCAGTAGGAAACATCCCATGAGCACAACCTATTGCATCAGCCCAACCATGAAGGATTTCCGTTGGTAAGTTAATACCAAATATTTTGCTCTTCTTAAGATTCAACTTAAGACCCGAAGCCAGTTCGAATACCCTTAGAACCCTTTTTACATTCCGGATTTGCATATCTGATCCACCACAAAATATGAGCAGGTCATCCGCGAATTGGAGGTGGGAAATAGATATAGAATTTGAGCCCCTCCCTACTTTGCATCCTTCGAATAAGCCCTTGTCAACAGCCTTGTGCAACATTAAACTAAGCACTTCGCCTACCAAATTAAATAGCAAGGGAGAAATTGAACAACCTTGTCTTAGCCCACGGCTAATAGAGAACATTTTCGTTGGAGAGCCATTGACTAGGACCGATATGGAGGCCGTTGATATACACTTCCGCATCCACTCCCGCCATTTAGAGCCGAACCCAAATTTCTCAAGCGTTAGGAGCATAAAATCCCAGTTAACCGTATCGTATGCTTTTTGGAAGTTGACTTTAAAGGCCAATCCCCTGCTGCCCGATTTTCTCATAGCATCTAAAGTTTCGTTAGCTATCAATGCACAATCCAGGATTTGCCTTCCTGGGATAAAGGCGAATTGCGTTTCATTAACTAGGTCGCTCATAACTTCACTCAACCGTCTTGCCAGTACCTTAGATAGCAGCTTATACATGATCCCAACCAGGATAATCGGTCTGAATTCATCTAATGAAGCCGGGCATGCCACTTTAAGGATTAGGGCAATAAACGAGTGGTTGGTCCCAAGATCCCATTCCCTACCATGAAAGAAATCATCAAAAAACGCCAAAATATCATCTTTTAGATCCGGCCAGAATTTTTTGATGAAGCCCATATTAAATCCGTCCGGCCCCGGGGCGCGGTTATTATCGGAGGCGCGTAGAGCCGCACTTATCTCATCTTCCGTAAAAGGTCTCTGCAGAAACTCGGCTTGATCCGAAGATAGGCACTTAAAATCCAACTTCATGTCTTTGACACCAATAGCATATTGCTCGTTGTAGAGAGTTTTAAAGTACTTCCTGACTTCCTCTTTAATCTCCTGGGGATTAGAAGTAAACCGACCATCCAGTTTCAGATTTGAAATAGTATTGCTGCGGCGCCTATTCGAAGCCGTCAGGTGATAGAACCTCGTGTTCCTATCGCCCTCCAAATGCCACCGTAAGCGAGATTTTTGATGCCATTCGGACTCCTCATGTCTTAACAAGGACCATAATGTTGATTTTAGCGTGTTCATCTGTTCCCATAACGCAGAATCCTCATCCCCATTCTGAATTTGCAATTCGATCTTCGAGATTTCCTGAGCAATTGTATTGATCTGGCGGTTCGGCTTCGGAAAATTATTAGCGTACCATCCTTTTATGGCTACCTTAGAGGATTTAAGAATCGCTCCAATCCCTTTGGGCTTATTCCCAGGGGAATTTCCATTGATCGCAGACGCCACGATACTATCGAAGCCCTCCAATTAGAACCAGTAATTAAAGCACTTGAAGGGCTTAGGGCCCCAATTGACAGACGCAGCAGACAACAAGATCGCATGGTGATCTGAGATGGACGAGTCCAGCAATTTCTGTTCGAGGTTAGAAATTAAAAGGCTGAAAGAAGGCGCAATCAGGAATCTATCGAGTTGGACAAAAGTTGGTCGTTCTCTGTTGTTCCCCCACGTGAACTTCCCCCCCACCCCCCGACATCGGAATATCTAGAAGCCCAGCATTTGAAACAAACTCCCGAAACATTTCCATCACAGCTCTATTTATCGAATAACCCAGTTTCTCCTCTGGATCCAAAAACATATTAAAGTCTCCGCCCAAGCACCAACAAATCTCCCATTTTTTCATTACAGACAACAATTCATCTAGGAAAGTTTTCTTGCCCGAGTCAATGGACGGACCGTATACATTAATAAAGCCACACAATTCATTGTTTGATTTCAATTTACCAATCACCGCTATGAAATTCCCGCAGATATGTTTATCCGATACCTCCAAGAAGTCAGGATCCCACATGCTTACTAGACCTCCTGCCGTCCCAATCGCAGCGGCAGTCTCAAATTCAAGATTAGTCGATCCCCAGATTTTCCTCAACTCCCCGCTGTTGACTGCCTCCATTTTAGACTCCTGTATAAAAACCAAATTCGGTTTATTGGACCTAATTAATCCCTTCAGAGCTCTCTTCTTTTCTGGTCTTCGTAATCCCCTAATGTTCCATGATAGTAAACTGAAATTCATAAAGAATAATTCTAAACCCGTAGATAACCCCAACTCTATATTGCCTTCCGAACCTCCTTCTCCAGAAATCTTACCCTTTTGATGACCTCCTCTTTCCCGCCTTTGAACGAGAATTCCATTAGATTGCTAATTGCCCACACTGATTCAGCCTCCAATCCCACCACTGAGTCCCCGTCTTCTATTAAACTATTTCTCTGTGGCTCCGCATTAACTTCCTCAATTGAGTCCCTTACCAACCTTCGCATGCATCTCCTGGAGCTTGCTCGAAATATCCCGGAAGGAAATTGAACATTAGGGCGAATTTGCGGGTTATTCTAGGAACAAAAGGAATGTGAGCGTGAAGGCATAATCTCAGAGACTGGGGGGGCAATACCTTCTAGGCTATCGGGTACAATTTCATTAGAGCGGGAATCTAATGGATTTTGCTTGGATTGAGTAGAGCCATCTGTTTGACTAGCAGGACCGGATGAAGCTGGGCTTAAATTAGCTGAATGGTCCAATTGATCAATAGGGCATGATGCCACTGGGGCCGACTGGGAACTGGGCGCTAGGCCCACTACATCAGGAGCTAAATCATCTTGTGGTCCCATATCCCCCACCGTATCAACCGGGCTAGTGTTGTGCTCGACACGTGGGGTAACATCCTGGTGAGAAGAATCCACCTGGCGTGACCTTCTCCCTTCATCGGATTCAAAGACTGAGTTCAAAGTATCATCATTCTCCCTATTTCCCCATAATATCATCCTCGAAAATTGGGTTTTCTTGGCCGACATTAATTCCTTCATTGGAAGAACCGCGAGCCTCTTGATTCAGCGTCGGTTCACCTTCCGTCCTCTAAACAGGCCTACTGTCCGCCGGAGGTGGAACCTCCGCTTCCACCCTCACCGCTTATGGCTCATCATTGCCCAATTCCGATTCTGACCATTCGTCTGCGAACCTGCCTACATCTGCGTCATCATCCATGAAGGCCATCGTTTCATCCAATCTGCCTATCTTCACCTTAATGATAAATGGGACACCCCAAGAGGAAATTTTAATCGACTCCGGGATGCCCAGCGGACTTGCCACCCTGATTACCATTGCTGCCACGTCCAACCTATCTCTATTCTTCGTTGCCTTGTCGGAACACACATACCTCCCCCATCTATTGCCTAAGGCTTCAAAGAAAGTTTCATGCCAGCAAAGAAGAGGGACCCCTTGAAGTAGAATGGAAGTGAAGAAATGTGGAACTCCATTCTCCAATAGAGGGCCTATGTGGTCGAACCAGAAGCTTAGAGCTTCCCTCTTTGTTTCCCATATAACCTCCATTTCTGATCTAGAATTAAACAGAATGACGTATGATCCGCAATCCACACCCCATTTTATAACTTTGACATCTATTCCATCGTTCATAAGAGCCCTTTGGACGAATTCATCCTCGAACTGAGATTTGATTACGCCTGCCATGCAATTTTTTAACCATTCAGTATCTTCCACAGAGACTCTGAAGTCCATTAAGCTGCTCCCTTTCTTCCTACCACCTGTTTCCTCATCCATGCTATTAAGACCCTCCATATTCGGGATTGATTTGCCGAAGTCATTTAAGAGGACATCACGGTACGACTTGTTCCCGTTCTTGTCAACGTTGGTATTCCTTACCGGGACCGTCTTCTCAGCGTGCATACCTGAGTCTGGTTTCCTGCTGTCTCTGACGGGACGCCAACCTCCAACGAAAGGACCATAATTTTTCCTTGGATATTTGGACTAGGTAACCCTAACAACCATGCCATCAATCTTGGTATTGTCCATATTCAATATCACTCTGTCCATCTCCACTTTGCTAGTAACAGAAACGAAAGCGAACGTATTTTTCTGGTACTTTTCCCGATTATTAACCTCCGGGATGAAAACTCTGGTGACTCTACCATAGTAGTTAAATAGCTCCTTAAGAGCTGATCTCGACACCCTTATACTCAAGTTGTCAACGAAGATTGTCCAAGATTCGCCTGCGCTCGAAAAGCTCTTACCGTAGTTCCTGAATGCGTCCGGATGACGCGCCGCCGGCGGCCTTTGCTCTCCCCTCTGCTCGCCCCTTCGCTCCATTTTTGTCTTTGCTTTTTCAAGTAGGACAGATTTCAACTCGAATCGAATTCGAATGAAGTCCCAATTATATATATATATAACATTACTTAAAGAAGAATCAATTGGATCGAACTAAACAACGACAACCACAAATACCTTATGTAAACATTATAACTACTATTCTTAAAGAAATGCCATGCCATGGCATCCTATCTTAAGCCTCGGGTAAAACAATTGCACTGTAACCACCTGTATTCAATTTATGGTTAATTAATCTAGATCATGTACTATAAATAAGGTTTATTATAGATATAATCATCTCAAAATTTGATTTATTGTTTCAATCATAATTCTAACTCTTAATTTTGTTTAAGAGATCAGTGATTCATTTTATTAGATCAAATGATTCTTGGTGCACCTGATTTTATGAGTATACATATATTTTCAAATAACTAAATATAAAGAATCTAAAGTAGCATTGAAATATGAATGTGTATGTTCAATTTTTTTTTACCAATTTCCAAAACAAAATGGTGTACGGTCACTCGTTACACGTAAGGATTAGGGAAGGTGACAAATCCAGTCATTGTCCAGACAAGGCTATTTTCGACTTTTTCTACCTTCATTAAAAAACGACGACCAAGTCACGTGACCTCCTTAAATCTCCAAGTTTTTTGGTCCCAGCTGGTCACACCTGATCTTATTCTTATCCTCAACTGCGTACTTATCGATCCATTCGCCACGTCATTGCTTTCCCCCCTCAGATCCAAATCCAACGGTTCATATTTATCCTAACGTGTTCGACATTTAACGCCATTTCTTCGTTTAAATATCTTGGCCTCCCTCACTCCAACTCATTTCAACAACAAAGATCTCAAAATACGCCTATCTTCCGATCAAATGGGATTACTTGACCAGTTATGGGATGACACCATCGCCGGTCCTCCACCGGAGAACGGCCTCGGCAAGCTCCGAAAGTATACTTTCCGGCGGCCTAACTCGGCCAAGGGTACGCTAACATGCTCCCTGTTTCAATGGATGCACACTTTAGTTTTATTGAAAACAAGAATTTTGTCACTGAAAGTAAAGGAAACTGTGTTAAATCGAACTGGCGTAGGGGATTTAAAAATAAAACGACAATTTGTTACGAGATGAAACGTTTTTAATTTTTTTTCGTATTCATATGTTTATTTTGTTTGACGATCTGATAATGATCAGATTCTGATGGCGGGAGTGTGAGATCATACGGTGATGAAACGTCGCCGGAGGAAGCGATGAGAGTGACACGTTCTATTATGATCGTAAAACCGCCGGGTTTTCAGATCGGATCTCCTCCCAATTCGCCGTCAGGATCTTCTCCTCCCGTCTCGCCGGCCGGATCGTCTCCTCCGATATCTCCTTTTTCAGGTCAAAAATACATTTAATGTCCAGTAATAGCGGAATTTATTTTCGTATTTGTCCCTCTTTTCTAATGGATAATTAAGATAAACTAGTGTAACTGAATTAAATTGCATGTTTTCATTTGTATCTTCAATTCAGCTCTGTTCTTAAAATTGACGATTGAGCTTGATCATTTTATAGCAAGAATGTTGATTATATATATAAACGTTGTCATCGTTTAGGTTTTATTAGAGTTAATCTTATCTACCATTTGAACAAATATTTAACCAACCTATGAGGCACGGAGTTAGATTCAAGACCCGGGAGGGTCAAGAATTTAAAAATTAGAGGACAAAGACCTTATTTGTTTAAGATTTAAATTAAAAAAAAAAACCTAAAACTTTATTATATTTAAAATTTTGATGAAATATGTGTTCAGGAAGCAGAGAGTCATTTCGGTTTCAGAGAAGATCGGCATCTGATGCAGTGGAGAAGAGCAACTAGGAACCCTCACCCTCCGGCCAGCAATTTCCTGGTTAGCCGGCAACTTAACTAATTTCCATGTATGTCAACTGTCAAAGCTGAGTTTTTGCCACTGTTTTCGTTTCTCTTTCGCTTGTCGTCCAGGTTAAAAATCTGTAAATAATAATATGTATGTATTGTATATGTACGTAACTAAAGGATTTTGCCTACTTTAATATATAGAGCTTCTGCTTCATGCTGCTTTTTTATTCAATATTATTGCTTATAACTTATAAGAGTTTGTAATATTTAATGGGCTTCCATTTATTTATATTATAGTATTAGTTTTACTTATACATTTTCTATTATTTTTTTATTAATCTGACCATTAGATTTAGCAATACGATTATATTTGTTAATGTTAAAATTTGAATTGCTTTGTTTGAAATATAATTATTCATCAAAACTTTTTCAAATAGAAAATATAAAACTTTTAATCTTCAAAAAATAATAATTTGATTTCTTCTCCTTTAGCAAGAAATAATAATTTTAATTTATAATTTTTTTTAATCTTATCTCGGCCATAGGACAAATTTTGATTTACAGAATATAAAATTATTTATAAGAATAAGTTCTTAAAACGTAACATTACTCATTGATTTATTTAACAATAATGTAATTTGATAATATAATCCTTCAATTATATTTTATTTGTATAAGTTTAACTTTTAATATTAAATTAAAATTATTTATATGAAAATTTGTAGAATTATCGTAGTGACTTTTTAAAGTAACTTTATTTTAATTTAATTATGTTTTTCTTTAATTAAAATTTTAAATTTTTTTTTAGTAAATTAGTTTTTTAAAAATAAATTTGAATAAATTAAAATAGATTTTTATTTACCATATATTTCAAACTATTCATATGAATTAGGGATGGGCACGAGTTGAGTTTTTGGCCCACCCGGACCCGACCCTAAGATATTCTTTAAAAAAACTGACCCGACCTGAAAATAAATATACTAAATTTCACCTTGACCCGACCTAATTTATATAAAATAAGTTAATTTTAGGGACCTAATTATAAAAAATATAATTTAAAGGACTAAATTATAAATAAAATTCAATTTTAAGGACTTAATAATAAAAAATATAAAGAGGGGTATTATTATAAATATTCTTAAAAATTTTAGGAAAAATTACACTATTAGTACCGGGTCGGGTCAGATATTTTACACCCTAAACCTAAACCCAACCCAACTAGAGTTTACCCTTTAACAAAAACTCGACCCGACCAGAGTTTACCTTTTAACAAAATCCCGACCCGAACTTGATTTTTTATTAAAAAATCCAACCCGATCAAATTGGGTCAGGTCGAAACCCATCGAGTCCGAGAAAAATACCCATCCCTAATATGAATATTGACTCGTAGATTAATTTAGTATAGACATTAAACCTTAAACGATTATCAAATCTTTAATCTTGTAATTAAATAATATAATATATTTATAGTAATATTATTCTCTTTGTCCCGTAAAATTTGTTCATTTTATGTTTTAAAATTGTTCTAATTAAATTGTCTTGATAAAAAAACCCAACCACTTTTATTAGACATATTTCTTTTTTTACTCTTTTTTAAATTTTTTTTGATTAATAAAGGGATATGCTATGGCGAGCCTCGTTAAAAACCTCCCTAACCTAGATGGAGGAAAAGAGTACTCACCATACCATTACAACTTGCAAATGAACGAAACAAACTTAACCCGACAAGGGTAAGTCCTCATGTAATAAACTTAAAACCGCATCTGGCGGTGAACTAAAGGAAGTAACCTCATACCCTCGCCAAGGCCCCAATTTTGCCAGAGCATCGGCAACACGGTTAGCCTCGCGACAAACATGACAAAACTTACAAACCCGGAAACCAAAAACCAAAGCCCAAATTGCACTCATCAAGGAAGACATCATTCGTCCATTATTAACCTTATTCAAAGCACATATAACCTCCAAGCAATCAGATTCGACCACAATATCTTCAATGCCATGCGCACGAGCATAAATTAACCCTTCATGGATTGCCCAAAGTTCCGCATCAATCGGGCGGCATCGGCCTATAAATTTCGAGAATCCACCACCCCACTCTCTTTTAATTTTTTAATAAAACAAAATTTAACTTTTCAATAATGAAAATAGTAAATTTAATTATTTTACAACACATTTCTTACACAAATTTTTTTCTTTTTAAAATTACGTGAAAAGTTAACAAAAGAGAAGATTTGTGGAACGGAGAATGTCACGTCTGAGAAGAGGCGGGCAAGTCATTAATTCCACAATAAAAAAGAAAAATGAGGTTTTGAGATATATAAACAGTGGCGATGTACATCCTATAAGACACGTCTTTTGGGAAAGAGGGTAATGGCTCCGTGACAAGTGGTATCAGAGTAAATCTTTGACTGCATGATTTCACGCTGAGCGCACATGAGTGGGGTAGTCAGGGTGGACAACTGTGACAATTGGCCAATCACGAGAGCAGAAGCTTATGACGATGGCGTCACGAGGTTGAATAGGGGAGAATGTCACGCCTGAGAAGAGGAGGACGAGTCATTAATGTCACATCAGAAAGGAAAGAGAAGTCTTGAGATATATAAACGGTGGGCGCTGCACATCCTATCAGACATGTCTTTTGGGAAGAGGGTAATAAAAATTAATTTTTGAGAAAAAAAATTACAAAGTGATTATTATTCAATAAAAGTTAATTCAAATTTGATCAATTAATTAAAATATACTCTAAACATTATAAATTAAATTGCGTAATAAACCGTTAAGTCAACTAGCCTTTTCAATTAATAAAGAAATATGTGCCTAAACTATAATTTTTCTTAGATAGGTGCCTATCACTTTCTTTGGTTGAAATAAGAGCTTAAAATTTTATTTTGATATTGTTTTAAGGTAACACTGTTAAAAAAATTCACCACACAATCAAAATTTAACACACGTTTTTATATTTATTTTTTAATTTTTATAAAAAAAATAAAGAAAATATACATTTAAAAAATCTAAAATTTCTTAAAATCTCCAAAAAAAAGTCTCATATCCCTAAAACTTCAAACCTCAAAATTTCGAAATTAGCGCCACTACTGCCCTCGATAGCCTCATCAGACCCTACCGCCGTCCTCGCTTGAGGCCACCGTCCACTTTCCCCAATCACTCATTGTCGGTAACAGATTAACGACTAGAGTCTTTCACGTTCGTCGTTCGATTGACACTCCTACTGGCGGTTAATGACGATAAGTGATTGGGAGAAATGGGTGGTGGTCTTCGACGATAACGGTGTTGGAATCTGGCAAGGCTATCGGCGGCATCAGTGGCGTTAATTCTTGTGTTTGAAGCTTAGGGACCTTAAGCTAATGAGGTATTTATAGTGTTGGTTCACCATCAAAAACCAAAATTAAATACACATAATGCCCCTTAACCTTAACTCCCATATTTGGAGCGGCAAAACACACCCACGAACAACAAGCTAGAAGCATGTTTACAACATTTAACAACTGCTCAATCTCACGTTGCATGATCCATGTGCAACAAGTAGCCACAAACCACATTTGAGAAAGTGGTTTATCCAACAATTAAAACATACCGCCACTTGGCATTGGAAGAAAATTTTGATCAGCACGATTACTTAATGTCGCATTAACAAAAATTTTAGTGTCATGAGTCGTTCCTTTCCATCCAGCACACACAAACGTAAATAACATGTTATGTGAGCAAACTACCAATATATTTTGAGAAAGGTTTTGCTTTTTATTTTAAAATGATATATGCTTTGATGAGGGAGCCCAAGCAGTGAAGCAGACACTTCAGTTCTATCTATAGCTTCAATACAATCCTAAATTCATAAAAATAAATAAAACTAAAATATAAGCTTAAAATATATAAAAAATATTGAACTGTATATCTACAGAAAATATATCTCATCTTGAACATACCTTGAAATAAGGAAACAAATTAAAATTTCATGCAATTTTGGTTGAACATCAACTCGATCTCTAGGACAAATAATCTTAGTTCCCAATTTACATACAACTATTAAATTTTTTTGAAACCATGTATATATAGTTTCGGAAAAATGTTGAAATCAATCAGCTGTAAGCCTTTGTGTTGCATTTTGACCAAATATAAATAAAAATATTGCAATTACTTCTTTCACTGAAATTTTTTTCTCATCTTATAAAAGTTTATCCAACCTCAACCTATCACAAAAATTTTAATAAAACATGTTTTTTCATACGAAACATTTCATAACACACCGCCGAATTTCCAGATAAAATCTCTAAAACATATGTCTTGTCATCTAATATAGAAGTCCTGCATGTCATCTTAGGTATTAATGCATTGTAATAATCATGGACATATTTTAGAAGAAGAAATTGTCCCATTTCATCATCTAAATCGAATGAACTTTTTGAATTAGAGCTTATACTCATTAATATTTCCTGCATAATATAACCATTAAATATTTGTTAGTGGTATACTCATTATTCAATAATAATAAAATGTCAACAAATAGTTTATATAACCAAACGATATTTTAAACTATTATAGTACCACATAAAATAAAATAAAAAAATAATTTAAAAATACTCAAGACTAATCAAGTCTATCCACACATTCCTTTCTTCTTGCATCAGACATTCTAACAAAAATCTGTCTTCATTCTGCCGATATAAAATTTTCAATTAGTTTATTATAAAAACGTGAAGAAACACACTATTTTTTTTCAAAAGTTCCATACACAGTCCTATAGAATAAGGGCCAGGAATTGATAATTTTTATTTCTTTGCTTTTGCTTTAGCAGCTTCTTCTTTAGCACTCAATGTAGATGCTTATTTATCTAAAAATACGTCTATCGTACTCATTTTATTCACTTTGCTAGAATGACGCTCTTCAAAAATCGAATCAATTTTATATTTTTTTTACCTTTTTTAGAGCCTTCACTTTCTGAACCATTGTCTCCCAATCAATATGTATAGAACCAGATAAAAACTCTTCTTACAAAAGCCTCTTTTCATTAGAAGGTAATAGATCTTTAGTAGATAATTGTTGAAGTTTTTCAGTTACAATTGGAGTACTGAATATCTCACCTAGTAATTCATAATCTTCGCAACCTTATTTTTTAAACCTTTTGAAGTCTTTATTTTTCTGCAATGTAAGAAAAAATGTGAATTAGAAAAATAAATTGAACTATATTCTAAAATATTAAGTACAAAATAGAAATAATTTTACCTTGAAAAATCTTTTCAAATGTCTTGTGATGCATGAACTGTTTTTGATGTTATGTCCTATTTAATTTCAGTATGTCCAATTAACTCAGAAAAATGACGATACTTTATACGTAAACGATTGAACTTACCCTTTAATCTATCAATACCATAATCTATTTTAGTTACATCACACATCTCATTATTAATTTCAGCCCACACTTCTTTTTTAAAAGTAAATGATTGTAACTTCCATTCCCTAACTCCTTCAACTAAAAGTTGAACCAATGCTACCTTATTCGTTTTCGGCCAATCTTTCGTATCATCGACATCTTTATCCCTTCCTCCTATCTGAGTTATTATATACCATACACATCACATATATATAACCATAAAATTATTTAAAAGTATTCTTATTTAAGAAGAAAACAACACTTTATAAATATATATAAACTAATAATAAATTTATGGGTTATTTACTTGACAAATATAAACTTTAGATCAGCTGCTAAACTTCAAATCAGTGGCTATCTTATAGATTATGAGTTCTAAATATATAGATAACTGATATTTAAAGACTAGAAAAAAAATTAAAAGTAATTAAAAAGGTGCTTTGACTAGGCTTTATAATTATGTTAAAATTAAAAGGTTAAATATCGTTTAAAATTATTTTTTAAAGGTAAACAACTATCTCATTTAATAGTATTCTGCTCTTTTCATAGATAAAATAATTAAAATTTTTAAAGTGTCAATTAAAAGAAGACAATACAATAAGTATAAAAAAGCATTTAATACGGCTTACTATGTTACTAACATTATTTCGATGCTTTGCTTTTTATTAATAAAAGCATGATGTATTGATAGAAAAATATATTGTTTAATATTTTGAAAGAGAAATATAATCACAATGCTCTTTAATACATTACAATGCTATTGTTTAGGGCCAAAAGATTGACTTTTAAATTTAGAGTCAAATGTATATAATTAGATATACATAAACAATAAACAGTTCAAAGCAGAATGAAGTATAATACTCCCTCCGTCCCACTAAAACTGTCACATGTTGACATTTTTCTGGTCAAAATTTTTCAACTTTGACTATAATTTATTTAAATATTTTAATTAATTAAAAATTATAAAAATATATTTAAAAACTAATTGATTCAAAGTTTTTAAAATATATTTTTTCATATTTTTATCAATAATAAATTTTAAATTATAAGAGGTCAAAGTTGAAAAAGTTTGACCCAAAAAAAGTCAACATGTGACAGTTTTAGTGGGACAGAGAGAGTAATTAATAAAACAATGTCTATAAAAATGGCAGAGAATACAAGAATTTGATAACAACAAAACATCTAATTAAAAATACTTACCTCAACAAGTCATTCATCCACTACAAACACATTCAAAGATAGCCATCGACTGTTGAAATTAGTAAACAATCATGCATTATAAGTTGCTTATTAAATCTCAAGGAAGTAATGAATCAATTTTAAAGTAAGCTACTTCATCATAATACAACAAACTAAACTCTGCTTGAACTTAAGATTTTAGATTATTTTCTTCATCTATGACTTTCAATTCAACACTTCCCAAAACTAATTAACAAATCATGAATAGAAAAAGATAAACAAAATTACACTGACCACCCATTTTCCTTACATGCTCACTTTAGTTGCTTTTAATAAACAAAATCACATCCTTAATTTCATAATCCTATGCAATTGGAAAATTGTTATCCATATTGAGGATAAATCAGTTGAATCTCCCAGCATACACTCCATGTAATCTCATCAATGATTCGATGAATATTTTACAGGGGCCACACCATCTTGCATAAAATTTAACGAAAATAGGAAAAACACACTATTCACCATTGATTTCTCATTTTTTATATTTAATAACAAAATAAAAGTGAAAAAATAGAGTACTTGAGAGAAATAATAGCTTTTGATTTGTCAATGTGAGTCAAAGGAAGAAAACCATCAACGATGTGTTGAGTATAAGGCTTCAAGTCGTTGTGAGTGAGTGAGGAGGAGAGGAAGCTTCGAAGTTTTCAGGGTCGATTCTACTATTGGTTTTTTTATAAAATCTTTTTATGAGATTGTAGAGCTATGCGTAGTTTTTTTATTCCCCGCGTGAAGTAAAAATTGAAACTCGTATTTTTTTATTTTCTAAATTTTCAGAACAAATTTTACAAAACGCTGAAAACGTCAATTATATGTTTTCAAATTTTCATTTTTATTTTTTAAAATTTGCTTTCTAATTTTGCAACCAAACGTGTTTTCATTCGTATTATCTATTTTTCAAAAAATGAAAATAAACTTTATTTTGGGAAACCAAACGGAACTTTAAATTCCAAAATTAATTGTTAATTGTCGATAGTCCTATTATTTCACTGATTAAGTGGTATTTAAATTCCATGTCTAAAATTTGAAATTTATCTCTTCCTTTAATTGTAAATAAACAATTAATAATATGAAGAAAAAAAACTGAATCGAACAATCACAACTGATTTAAAAACAATGAAAGTGAATCAAACTCAGTCCTCCTTATCACTAATGAGCCGTTTGTTTATACAAAGGAAAATTCTATAGCGTTTGTCGAGCAACGATGAGTACCACTATAGACGAACACCGATGAGCACTGATAGATTATTATATAAATTTTTTAAATCTAAAGTATTTTATACGTAATTATAATTTTTTTAAAAAAATTAAAAGTATAATTTAATTAAAGTATTTTTTTAGTTTTAAATTTATTTTAAATATTATTAATCAAAATAAATTATCAGTAAATAAAAAAATTCTAGGTTTTTTTCTTTAAAATTAACCCAATTGCCGTTGCACCCACCGCCAATCGCCGTCGTCGCCGACAGCCACTGCCACCGTCGCTGACAGCCGCCGCCGGTCCTAATCTTTTGTTGCAATTAGGTAATTTATACCCAAATTTTAAAACTCTAATCAACTTAAATTTGATTCGATTTAAGTATTTTTCACTTAATTTTCATTCAATTTATCCCCAAATCTCAAAATCAGTTGCAACAATCCAATTTTGTTGATTGATTCGCAAAAATAATGGCCGATTCGAACCCCCAAAAAGTGCAGTTCGTCGCGCGTACCGGTACGGGAGTGTCATTGCTCTTAAATCCTCTAAATGTCGACATGTTGAATCAAGTGAAGAGGAAGGTGAAGACGAAGAGATGGCCTATCTCTTCAAGAAATTCATTCGGACATTGAAGAATGAAAAGGAAAGATCTTATCATGAATCGAAGAAGAAGATGAAGGAATCCCACAAGTCCAACAAGAAGGGATCATCTTCAAAGCAAGCATATGTGACCACTTGGAGTGATGAAGACTCCACCGATGATGAAGTAGCCCACCTATGCTTGATGGCCCTCAATGAGGGAGAGGTATCTTCTAACTCATCTATTTCAAATTCTTATACTTTTGATGACTTACAAGAAGCCTATGATGAATTGGTTTTCGAATTCAAGGCTTCATTTTCAAAAAACAAAAAATTGATTTCAAAGTTGAAAAATGAAAATGATTTACTTTTGAAAACCAATTTTGAGTTTGAAGCAAAATTGAAGGATTTTGAGCAACAAGTTTCTAGTTTACAAAACTTGCTTCAAACAATGGAAAAAAGATCATAAAAAAAGTTGATAATCTTAAGAAAGAAAAGATTCTAATTTTCAAGGAACTAGAAAAGAAAAATAATTTTGGAAAATCAAAATTTTACCAAAGACAATCTAGTGCCCATAAATTTTTAAATGGAAAATGTTTTAGAAGTGTTTGGGTTCAAAAGAACTAATCACTTCACATAAAAAAGGATGAAATTGAAAAATGGATTCCTAAGGAAGGCTTCACATCCTCCCTTAAGTTCAAGTGTGGTAAAATCTAGTTGTTTTTATTTATTTAATTTGATTTATTTTTTAATTCAACTAGATTATCATGTGTTGGACTAATATCTTTTGATGGTGCTTTGAGCAAGGGGGAGCTATTTTAAAACCAAAATTCTTACTTATGTTAATTTTTTTAAACCTCCTAAGTTTTTTTGAACTTAAAGTTATTTGAATTTTTTTTGATATAACAAAAAGGGAAGAAATGGTTCGAAAAATTGTGTTTTCAAATGAATAAGGGGAGCTTTAATTACTTTTCTATATTTCATCTCTTATTCAAAATTTTAAACTTAAAGGGCGAGAATCCCAAACAATTTTTCAAGATGGTTTTATTATATCAAAAAGGGGGAGATTGAAGAACTAGGTGTTTTGATATAATAATTGAAAAAATGTTTTGTACTAATTTGAAAAGAAATTAAAACATGTCTTTAAGTCCAAACAACTTGAAAATATGTTTGAGGTATTTAAAAAGGTTTTTGGCAAAGTTTGGAATGCTTTAAAGTAGTCAAACCTGGCTTTTCAGCACAACCGTACCGATACGGTATACCCCGTATCGATACCTTTTTACTCAAGATTTGATTCTGTCAAAACCCGTACCGATACAGGCTTGCCCGTATCGATACGGAGAGGGGTCATACCTGTACGCCTTTAAAACGTATCGATCCCTATTTTAACAATCCCTAACGGCTATTTTCCAACGGTCTTTCAAAATGCAGACCGTACCGATACGCTCCCTAGCGTATTGATATGATTAGGCTGGAAAAAGCTCAACGGCTAGTTCTGAAGAAGGGCGTACCGATACGGGTACACGAGTACCGATACGGTAGGCTGTAGAACTACATTTATGGTGAGAAATAAAGTCTCCAACGACTCTAATTCACCCCTAACGGCTAGTAACGGCTACAAACTCAATTAGGAGTATAAAAAGGATCTCCAAGCATCAAGAGAAGGTTAATGCTTCAATTGTCAACAACACTATGATTAAGATTTTGTCTTAGAGCTTAATTGTCCATTTTCTTGTATAGACAACACTAGTGAGCTAAACATTGTTAAATTTGCTTAAGTGTTTAGGTTTTGAGTGAGAGCTAAATAGTGCAAAAAATACCTATTAGAGGGTTTTCAAGTTTTCTTAGATTTTCTCTTGTAAAGAGGGTTTACTCAAGCTTTGGGTAGTAAGCTTTGAGGGTTGTAAAGGTTACCTCCTAAGCTTAGAAAAGGGGATGAAATTTGTTGAAATCCTTAGTGGGGAGCTAAGGTAGTAGATGTAAATCTTGGTTAGAAGGTTAAACCACTATAAATCCTTGTGTCTAATTGTCCAATTTACACCTCCCACTAAAACATCCAATTATCCAACTTCTCCACACTTGGCGAGCAAGGACAGTTGAAGGAATCAAGCATCATAAAACCCAACAATTGGTATCAGATCTTGGCTCAATCGAAGAGGATTAACATCCTATTGAGGTGATCCAGGAAGCTCGATACAACATATCAACCAACCGATCAAATGGCGCAATCCATCGACAAGCCACCATTCTTTGACGGAACACAATATGCCCATTGGAAGACAAAAATGATGTATTTCATAAAGTCCAAGGACTACAAGCTTTGGGACATAGTAGAAGACGGTCCGTTCGTGCCACAACAAAGGAAGGCAGATTGAAGTGTGGATGATCGTAAGAAGATAGAGCTCAATTGCAAAGTCTTGCACATCATCTTTTGTGCATTGAGCCCCAACATCTACGAGAAGATGTTTTCTTGTGAAGATGCCAAAGAGATATGAGACAAGCTTGAAGTCACATACGAAGGAACCAACGAAGTAAAGGAGACCAAGATCGGACTCCTCAACCTCGAGTATGAGAACTTCAAGATGAAACCTGATGAGGACATCACGAAGATGTTCGATAGATTCTCCACCATCACCAATGGACTCAAAGGATATGGAAAAATCATTTCGAAAGAACGGTTGAAGGAATCGAGCATCATAAAACCCAACAAATTATTTATACATACCTTTGTATTCACTCCAGAAGTTCGAGCTCTTTTTTTATGTCATATCTTTCGACTTTAGATCATCTGTAACATCAAAACGTGCAGTCGAACATCTCTTTGACAATGACTTCTGACCGTTAAACATTTTAGGCCACATTTTTTACTTATTGGAGTTTCCTTCAACGTAACTAGTTGACTAGGAAATCGCTGGGGACTAAATTGAAATTTAAAAAAATTGCTCGGAATTTCTAGAAAACCATCCCCATCAGTCTTGATTTTGTCTTCTGAAATAGCTTCAACTTTGCTTTTACCACTACGTTCTAATGAGGGAGAATGATCCATATCACAATTAATAAATGGAGACATAATCGGTATTTTAATACCACTCACGGCTTCTTCCTTCATTGCCTCGGCAGTTATTTCTTCTTCCCCGTGAGATTTATTCTCTAAACCATCAGCATTCAATAGCTCGCTGTATAAATTAATATCTTCAGGTATACTCTTTAAATCATCTCCCTCTAATGATTTATCATGTACAACCTCTCCTTTTAGTGAATCATCATCTTGTTTTGAGCATTTTACATTGCTCGCTGCTAATATGGACACTAATTTCTCAAATTGGCCATTTAATTTCTCAAATTGACCATTAAATTTTTCAAAATGGGAATTCATTTTCACAAACTTCTTTTTAATATTTTGCACAGATTGAATGAGTGTCTCGAACTTCTGATCACTCTGATAAGGAGTGTTTATGTCTTCCTCAAGTACAACTCCACGATTTTCCTATAAGTACATAAAACACTAGTCTCAACAAAAACTATTTAAGACAAGCATTAAAAGTTGAAGTAATTATAATAAATGTACCTCGGTGTTTGTCTTCCTCGAACACATGTCGATATGACGCTTGCACTTCATCATTGTTGTATCTTGTTTTGAAGGCGTTAAATTTAGATCCATCATCTACATCAAAAAGGTTAATTTTAAGTAAGAACAATTTGCAACATTTGAAGCTAGCGTACTGGTACGCTATCAATACCGTACCGATACTGGTTTGGTACTAGTAACGTACCGGTACGATAAAAATATCGTACCGGTACTACACGATATCGCTGAAAATCCAGCGACCAAAAAATGTATCGGTACACATACTGTACCGATACAATAATATCCATTATCCCTAAATTCTAAACTCCTACACCTAAACCCTATATTATAAACTATGACTCTAAACCCTAAAACTAAGATGCTTACGGAAAGTTTCAGTTTCTACCGCCAGTGTATAGGATAATAATCCATATATATATATAAAGGGAAATGAGTAGTAATAGTCGAATTTAACATTAATGTTTAGTATCAAATTGATAAAATTAATAATTAATTTTTTATGCACTGATTGGATATAATTTCTACGTTCGATAGAAATCTTTAATGGGGTGGAAATTGTCTACCTTTTAACTATGTCTCCATTTATGCCTCCACAATAAAATTAGGGGTTTAGGGTTAGGGTATAATGAATTTAGGGTAGGGTGTATTTTTTTAGTGTATGGTATAAGGTTTAGGATTTAGAATTTAAAGTTAGAGTTCCAAATTTAATTTTTAAATATATTTTTATCATGAGGCATAAATGGAGACATGGTTAGGACTGAAGATTTTTTCTCTGTTGTGTAAACTTATTTATGGTGTTAAATTTCAATTTTTGTGTGATTTTTTACAAAGAGATAGTCTTTCAATGAAAATTTAATTCATGAATTTTAATGATTTTATTTATATTTCCGAGGTTTGGATTACATGATTTTAAAACAAAAAATTAATAAATAAAATGAGAAAACAAAACAAACTCAATAGTTTCAAGGTGGTCTTCTATGAGCGACAACATAGGTCAGATGGTTCACAATGGGCTGGTGGTTTAGTGTCGGGTCATTAAGATGGGTTCATTTTGGAGATTTCTCTCATTTTCTTTGGAATTCTCCCCCTCTGCCTCTCCTGTCTTGGCTGCTCTGCTTTCATTTCAAGCTCGGTTATTTTCTCTTCCAATTTTGCTTAATTCCAAGGTATGGCCAAGCTTATTTCTTCTTTATTTCTTCCTTCTATTGTTACCGGTGGAAGGAGTCTTTATAATTACTACTCTTCTGCTAACACCATTGCTACCCACATCGAGGCTTTAAGCAAGAATTCAATGCATGTAAAGGGAAACCCAACAAGGCATAATCGTTTTCATAGTGTTGATGATGCTTTGGCTGTGTTCGATGAGATGGTTGAGAAGTACCCAATGCCTTCCATTGTGGAATTCAATAAACTATTAGCACCCATTGTTAGAATGAATCATTATGCCGTTGTTGTTTCTATGTATACCCAACTGGAATTATTTGGAGTTCCTCCTGATGTTTATTCTTTCAACATCCTGGTTAATTGCTTTTGTCGATTAGGTCGAATTGACTTTGGGTTGTCTCTTTTGGGGAAAATGCTGAAGTTGGGTGTCGGGCCTGATGTCATCACCTTTTCCACTTTGATTAATGGACTTTGCAAACAAAATAAGCTTGCCCAGGCTGTGTGTTTGTTTGATGAAATGGTTGAGAAAGGGTATCAACCTCATTTGATTGTTTACAATACTATACTTGACGGGTTGTGTAAGACCGGCAATACCGACAGAGCTGTTAGGTTTTTAAGGATGATGGAAGAAATAGGTTTCAAACCTGATATTGTAGCATATGGCACTGTCATTGACTGTCTTTGCAAGAACGGGTTGCTGAAGGAGGCTCTCAATCTCTTCTCCGAATTGAAGGTTAAGGGCAATCGACCCAATATTGTCATCTACACTTGCTTAATTTATGCTATGTGTAATTTGGGCCAACAAAAGGAGATAACTATGCTTTTGAATGAAATGAGGGAGAACAATATTTCACTCAATATTGTCACATATAATATCTTGATCGATGCGTATTGCAAGAAGGGTATGATCTCCGAAGCTTTGGATACCGTTGACACAATGAGGAAGCAAGGCATTGAGCCTGATGTTGTCACATATAATATATTGGTTGATATGTATTGCAAGGAGGGAATGGTTTCTAAAGCTGAAGATATTGTCGACATGATGAGAAAGCAAGGCATTGAGCCTAATGTTGTCACCTATAATATAGTGGTTGATACATATTGCAAGGAGGGAATGATTTCCAAAGTTGAAGATATTGTTGACACAATGAGAAAGCAAGGCATTGAGCCTGATGTTGTCACCTATAATATCTTGATCGATACGTATTGCAAGGAGGGAATGGTTTCCAAAGTTGAAGATATTGTTGACACAATGAGAAAGCAAGGCATTGAGCCTAATGTTGTCACATATAATATCTTGATCGATACGTATTGCAAGGAGGGAATGGTTTCCAAAGTTGAAGATATTGTTGACACAATGAGAAAGCAAGGCATTGAGCCTGATGTTGTCACCTGTAATATATTGGTTGATACGTATTGCAAGGAGGGAATGGTTTCCAAAGCTGAAGATATTGTTGACACGATGAGAAAGCAAGGCATTGAGCCTAATGTTGTCACCTATAGTATATTGGTTGATACGTATTGCAAGGAGGGAATGGTTTCCAAAGCTGAAGATATTGTTGACACGATGAGAAAGCAAGGCATTGAGCCTGATGTTGTTTGAGACTATTAGTTCTAAGGATCAATGCTGGGAAGATATAGTTTGAGATTTCCCACTTCATGTCTGGTCTTGTCTTGTTTGGAATTCTGCTACAAAAAATCCTTTTTTAAGTTTACCTGTTCGACTTGATTTCCTCGCGTTATTTTTATCTAATCTTTATTTACTATTTGAAACTGTATGGATCTTTCAGTTTGTAGTGTTGGATTGGATCTGATATTTTGATTTTGAGGTTTCCAATTACACACACACGCACATTGTGTTAATGGTTTCCAAACCTATCTTTGGACCACTTGGAAAGTTCAATGCGCTGTATTTGTTGGGATTCCTCTATATAATATACATAGCTAGTAAGATTGAGATGGTTTAAGCGCAACACACTTTGCACAGGATGGGGGAGGCAGAAGAAACAATTGAACATGTTTTTTCTTCTGCCCAGACTCTCATGTCGTTCGGTGGCCGTCTGATTTCAATAAATCTCCCTCAGGAACTGGTTTTAAATCCCGTGTCGAGGTGGTCTGATGTTTAGACTATGCTGGCTGAGTCTCTTTGTTTCAGGTTTGAGCCGAGTCTGGTGGTGATCTGTGCTCCGGCCATTGCTTGGTAAATAGAATGACAATGCTGTTAGAATTTGGAATGATGCTTGTTATTGTTTTAATGAGATATCAGGTGAGTTGCAGCATCAATCTTTTTGCAATAGCATCAACACTAGACTAGCAACACGAACAATTAAAATCGAGTCCCTTAAAAGAGGTCGAAGCTGCTGATGGGATATTTCGAGAGTTGTGGTTAGGGATGACAATGGGGTGGGGTGGGTTAGGGATGACAAAAGTTGTAAGAAATTATGTGGTAGGAATGTAACTCTGAAAACCTGCAATTTAACCAATCCATAGACCACAGCTGTTTGTCATTTGGATCAAGTAAGAGCCTATATCCACTCTGAACTAAATAAATCCCCCAGACACTCATTCTGGTGATGAATACACAGGATCTGCTCTGCTTCATTTGGTGCGGATCAGTTTAAATAAAATCTAATTGAATTAAAGTTGGTATATATCATATTCAAATGAGAAGGAAAGAAATATATCATATTAAAGTTGGTATTAAAGCTAATATTTGAGTCTTAATTTTGCCCATACACATTTGTATTTCTCTGTAAATAGGCAAGTTTTGGGTACAGCATGGATGCAAGCTTGTAATGGCTGAATCAATTATTTGAGCCACTTCTGCTGGTGGGAACTGTCTCTCTGTACATCTCTACATGTTACAAGACAAACAGTAATCAGCACCAAGGCTTCGATGAACACGAAACGGAAAAGTAACTAATATATGAATATATAAAAAAACAATATGAATATAATATGGAATACAAAGATCGGGTTTAAGAAGATTGTAATGAAGAAACATGTACGAATCGGTGTTTCGGTTAACTAGAACAAGATTTTTAATTTGATAATTTTATACACCGGAGCACAAAGAGTATGATACAAGAACATGAAAAATACTATGAATGTAACATGAAATGCATGCCATTGTAGGGTCTAGAGAATTGCAATAAAGAAATGTGTATGACACAGGCAGCCAGTGCGCTGGTAATCAGCAGACATTCGATTCGAGAATTTTAGACACACTATAGCACAAAATAGACAGAAAAATAACTAAACGCAAACTGAACATGAATGCATGTATCATTAAGTCTAGAGAAGATACCAAGTAAGATGACAGGTATCAAGCAATGGTCTGGTCCTGAGTTTTACCTGTATCATGAGCAAAGTAGCGACACAGGATGTGATAAGCTCCGAAGGTACTTGTTCCTCATTTTTTTCAGAAGTGGGCATTGGTTTTGGTGTAACGGAAATCGAGCCATTCACCTGACTGTGCTCCGGCAACTTGATTACCGGCACATTAATGTTGTATGTAAATTGCTTTTTATCAACCGAGTTCAGAGCTTCTCCAATCCTCATAAATGCATCTTCGCCTTCCTTTGTCGATGACACAGCCTGAATAAATAGTTCATGACAAATTTCATTAAACCATAAGTTATGTTTCTCTCAATTCTATTTGTTCAAAAAATAAAAATGTTGTTCTCAACACATCATTTCTTTCAAAGCATTCATCTCCAACACATCCAAGTAAGACCATAAGGTTATAGAAAAGATGAGTGTACCTTGATGGCAGCATCGACCATAGCATGCGCTTTCAATCTCGAGCCACTGACAATGTCACTCACAGCAGAACCTACTTCTGGTGTAATAAGAGAACCATCCAAAGAACTGGTAAAGCTGCTGAAGAAATTGAGATTAATTGAGGCCTTCTGCCATGGTAATAGAGGGTTTTCAGGGTAAGTATTATGTTGTCTCAAGTTAAGCAACGCAGAAGCCTGCAGTAAAAAGTGTCAAATCTGAAGTTGTCAAATAAGAGAACACGAAATCGAAAAAGAAAAAGAAAAAAAATAGCAAGTAGCAACCAAATCTATTATCAATTAATGGAAGCCACATGCCTGGCCACTGGCCACTGGCTTCCTTTAGCTGTACAAGTACCGTGGTAACATGCTCCTTGAAATGTTCAGAACCTTTTAAACAACCCACCCATTTTGGATTTCTGATATGGCACTGTTAATATTTCTAAGTTCTGTCAGTAAAGCTTCCTGCAATGTTTAATAGATATGTAAAAGATCTTCCCCAGTAACATTATTCTGCCTATATTACCCGGATCTTAGGGTAAGTGTCAGATATGGAAATATGTTTATTCTTCTTTAATTGAAATACTCGAGTCAAACACTCTTGTTTAAAGCATATCTAGACCATGGTATGAGGATGTAACCCTCCAAATACATGAAATCTTAGAAAAATGTAATATACCCATCTCAAACACCTATCCAGAGCCGACACTCACACCTGTGACCAAGTAACATAGGTATGTCTTGCAAGAGTATATTTTGTCCCAAATCCCAATAGGTCAATATGAAAGAGATCATTTTTCGAAGATGGGATTATCTACTAGCATAACGGCTACCAATATGAGCATGCTAAACAGGTATTACTCTATCATGAAAAACATCAAGAGCATTAAAATGAATTTCAAAAAGGATATAAACAATGGAAAATACTTTGATACACAAGCTTGTGTAAACTAAACACAAGCCTTTCAATTTTAGGGTTTATGGTTTTAGGTTAGGATTCAGGGTTTAGGGGTTTAGTGTCTATGGTGTAAAATTTAAGATTTATGATTAGAATTTAGAGTTTAGGGTTTAAGGTTTAGGGTGTTAGGTTAGAGATTTAGGTTTTAAATTTTATAGCTTAAATATGAAGGGTTGTGTATCAAAATATAACCCATAAACAATTAAGTCTATCAAAATAGCGTAATAACCTTTTTGTCCAAAGCACGACTCAATTCAGACAAAACTCGTATATCAGCTTCCCTCCCTTGAATATGTGTCATTGTAAGGGATTGACCGTAGGCGGCTTGATGTGCACTAACATTATTCGAAACAGCTGGCTTACCATGCAAAGCACTATGCTTTGCATCAACCTGGCCAAAACACATATATGTTGTATTGGTTAATATTTAACATTAATGCTACGAAATTCTAATTCTGGACCCGATTATGAACTCCTAGAGTATTTGATCAAAAGAGAGAATATGCGAAGAGGGAAGGGTAGAGAAAAAAGAAAACGGTCCTCGAATACAATGCGTTAACTCCTAAATAAACCAATTTTTCCCAAGTGCAGTAAAGAAATAGAAAAAAGAGTAAATGATGTATCTGAACCAAATAAAAAGCAGTGTGACCGGCTATGGCATTCTAAACCTATTTATGTTGAAATTTCAAATCATAAAACAGAGATTAACAAGAAACGTGTTAAATCAGAAAAAAAATCTAGATTAACAAACGTAATAGTGTTTGCAATTCCCAAGAATCCTAACCTTTATTGGGTTTGCCAACATGTTCACGGGGCCCATTGCATTTTCCAGACATCCACTTGAAGTGAAAACCTCAGACCCACCAAGCTCTAAATTTCCATTCCCTTGAGACCCTCTAGGTGTCGAAGAAAATTTATCAAAAGCAATATTTTGTCTCTTAAGAGTTTCGGACATGTTTTCCAATGGATTTAGCGGCATACAATCAATATCCTGCAATAACATGTGTGTGCGTGACATCCAAAATGAAAGAACATTAATGATATAAATCCCAAGTATTTAAAATATGCAATTACCATGACAAATTCAACTCCTAAGTCCGGACTGTCAAATTGAACCCTACACCTATCATGATCCACCGTAAGTACTTTTCCATCACTAACTTCCCTTGTTTTAGGGTGGATGGCAATAACTTGTTGTCCAACAGATAGAGGAGGTGCCAAATCCGTAGCAAGTCCTTCCCTTGTACCAAGGCGTAGTTGAGTATAATGTTGTCTCACAGACTCCCGATATTGTTTAAGTTTTTCCCTCTCTTCAAGTAAAAACCGTTCAGAAAGCCTCCGTGGTTTGCCGAGGGAACTGTATTTACAAGCAATTGCATTGTAAAATTTCTGTTTTTTTTTCAAATTTCTCAACAGCAGGGAATAGGGATATTGACAAACTTACCTCCTTATGACACCCCACTCAACACGAGTGAGCCTTGGAATGTGATCCAAGCTGACATGATTTAAGTACTCCACAAACTCCCTTTTAGCAAACCAAGCATAATCGATAGGACTGTAAAACCATTCAAAACAGCACCATCGTCGTGCCAGATTGGATGATAGGGAGGAAGAGAGCTGTTCCTAAAATTTAATAACATCCGTAAATTATGCTGAAAATTCTTTTTGGATGGAAATGAATAGAGGAAAATCAGATTCTACCTTTAGTGTCTCTTGTAGAAGGGAATGGTTGTTAGGCTGATTTTTCAGTGAGCATACAGAAGAGTTTTTATTTGTTGAAAGTAAAGCTCTCTTCAGGTTCATTTTACGTCTACTTTGATGCTTAGTTGGTACGCTATTAGGGTTTGAAGTATGAACTTGTGAAGTCAACACCACTGAATCAACTCCAGCCATTTTTGGATCATTATTAGTGACAGAATCCGCTGGCACTCTGAATGATGTTTGCTGAGCACCGTGTTTACCTTCAGTGAGATATTTCTTCTCTTCCTTGGCCATTTCCTACAAGACAAAACAGCATCAACCAGGTGATAAACGATACTATTAAAATAACACGGAAGTGATTTGCTCTATTAACACGCATTAAACAAGTACATAAAATGTTGCAAGATTCCTACCTCATTATTGAAACATTTTCTCAAATGAGAATTCATTGGAGGAGCTTCAGTATTCGAAATCTGCAGCTAGAACAAAAGATTTTGTCAAAAATCATGATTCGAAGTAAAATAGTTACAGGAAATAATATTCAATGGTTACCTTTGAACCGGAGAGATTTTGTTTTCTTTTCCGTGAGTTATTCGTAGGTTCTTGCTGTTGTTTTGATTCAGAAACAACACCGTCATACTTTGCAGAATACTTACCAACTGTTGATTTTCGAGAGGTAGCATCTTCAGATCCATTGTGTAAGTTGAGCACCTTTTTATTTGGTCCAGGTTGCTTTATTTTATTTCTATGATGACTTATAGATGCGGCTTCTAGTAGACTAGACTGGTCATCAGCTTCAAATGTGATTCTATCCTCTTTCATTTTGACAGAAGATTCTAGACAAACATGGATCAACAACAAAAGGAATAAGAAAAATGTATCCTTCCGGCATGCATTAAATAAATGGAGCCATAAAAACATATAATGAGTGACTAAAACAAGATAGTGACAGGAAACCTGATATCATATCATACATTGAAGCAGAAAAAGATGAAACAGAGGCAACTGACACCTACCAGATTCCGTTATTGATGTTGCCAACATTGATGTGGACAAATTGGCTAATGTCAGCAAAGCATCTAGGGAAGGGCTTTGATCTACATATAGGGAAAGAATAAAAATTCAATGTTGAGTTCTTATGTACCATGAAATCTAAAAGCAAACAGTTGCAAGAAGACCACTATGATTTGAACAATGAAGCAACATCAAATTCTTGTATATTTTCCTGTTCCTTTTTCCTTTTCTTGCTACTTTCTGTGTCTGGATTAAGTAGAATTACGACATCATGCAATCCCAGATCTCAAGTTCATACCTTCAAAGACGGGCCCCTTGCTTCTCTTCCTCTCACGACATGGTGAAAGTTTCTTCTTTGCACTAGAAATCTCCATATCAACTTTCCCTTTGAGAGCATTACCTATAATTCCTTCGGTGCCACTACATGCTTCTCCACTATCATCAGACAGATTGCTCTCCATCTCTTCAACTTTGATTTTCTTCCTGTAAAAGTTTTTCCCCTTTCGATGAACTTCAACAGTACCAGCGCCGTCCACATCCATCAAAGGGCCAGAGTCTCTGGCATAAGTTCCACTTACATGTTCTATGCCTCCAAACCTGCCTTTGATCCGGCATTCATAGGAAGAATCGTGAAACTTGGCCTCAGTTGTCTCTGATTGTGGCAACTAATTGCATGCCAATAGAAAAATACATAAATAAATAATTATTAGACAAGGTAACCAAAAAGAAATTATAAACTTAAATCAGAGGTCATATACCATCCTATCATATCTACGAACAGGTGAAGATCTTCGGTGTTCTGCTCTTTTATAAGGTGACTGAGATGCATTAAGGGAGCCTCCCTTTTGCAATGTCCCAGCCAATGTCAAAGCAGCACCATGTTCATCATCCTTATCATCAACCCCAGACTTCTTAACTCTTTTGGTTGGTGGAATCAAACTTTCAGCATCATCTCTCCTATATGAATATGAAACAGGGACGCGAGGAGTCCTTTTCCGACATGCATGAGGAAGAATACCTAAAAGAAAGCAAAACAAGTGAGAACCTTGATCATGGTTATGGATATTATTATGATAAACTTTCGACTGCGTTGACAGTTCCTGTGGCATTCTTCCCCTTTAAATATGAGGGGGGGGGGGGGGGGGGGGGGGGGGGGGGACTCAGAAAAAGATAGCACAAACATAACCAAATATTATACCCAATGATTTCATAAACACAACCAATTATAATACCAAATTTCCATTCATCCCATAGACACTGAAGAATTTTCCTAGATCATGAACAAACTGTCTCCACAGCTCTATTAACAAATGATGCAGACACTTGGATTCCCTAGAGATAGGCAAGTGAAAATGGATTGTGAAAGAAACTATAAATAATAACAGGAAAAAGTCTTAAAATGTGATAAAGAAGAAAAAAGGCTCCAACATTAGCTTGCGAGTCTATCTTGAACAAGAGAGATCCTCCTCAAAGAATTGACCAACAAGTAAAACTTTTGTTTTCTCTTCTATTGTTATTTCTGTAGATTGAGCCATCGTTGGTGGAGACATTTATTTACTTCTTCCCTTTCTGATTGATAACATTTCCTTCAGATATCATTACAATTCTCATCTCTGTGGCAGACCCAAAAAAAAAAACTGCAAGCACAATTACTTGCTTTTTTTTCCAACATATATGTGTACAAATTCTACCATTTTAACTCTTTCTTTTTTCAGTCTCCCAGATGCACTTATTGCCAAAAAGAGATATAACAACGGAAGGAAAAAATTAAAGACACTTATTATAGACAAAGGAGCTAAATTGAAGGTACATGCAATTGAGTGCTAATAAGAACAATGTATCTTACCGTTAAGGCCTGCCCTTTTCAACAAAGACAGGCATCCCTCACTAGATGCAATTGATTGAGGCTGAACAACATCCTCTTTTGAGGACTCAAGACGAACCTTTGCTTGCTTGCGCTTTTGAGCTTTCCGCGGTGTGTCAGAAGGTTTACTGCTCTCTATTTCACCATCACTCCCACCCTGTTAATTTATATGGTACAAAATTTTCAACTCTCAGTCAATCAATAAAGGAAGGACATTAAGAGTTCAATGTATTTTGAGAGCCTAAAACGGGAAAGACATAATTTGCAAAAATACAATGTATGAGGAAGTAATTTACTTCTAAGGAATGAAATACACAAAAATATAAAATAAAAATAAAAAGCTTTAATTGATAAGACTGCTGACTGCAGAATGAAATTTGTGCAATGGCTTTAAAATTATAGTAAATAACAGCAAATAAGAGGGGGAAACAAGATTTGTTGAAGTAAAACAATGACTAATCATAAGAAATAGCTCAAATATCAGAAATTTCCTTGTAAATATTTCAAAACATCAACTCCAATCTCACCAGGACATTGTAGTGATCGGTCATCATTGCTATAAGGCCAATCACAGAAGCTGATCCATCAGGCAGGGATAAATATGACTGAAAATAAAACAATTAATATAAAAACATGTGGGTTAACATTATTCATAACCAAATACAGTCAAACTAAAGCAACTTTCAGGCCTCATCCAACATATAAAGGCCCAAATGAAACTACAGTCACAGCAGGCCACATGACTCCCCATAACCTCTTGAAGACTATAGAAACTGCTTGTTCACATTAAGCTATAGTGGTGCAAGGATTACTAAGCACAAACAATCCTCGTTCAATTTCAATTGAATACATCCTGAGAAGCCACACTAAAGTTAAGAAATGGCATTCACTAAGAAGTTCATTGTTTTAAGCCATTTTTAATCTTTTAGAATCATTTTCATATCTTATGAACTCCCTTGAGTAGTGTAGAAACAATCAGCATTACTCAGCAAAAAACCAATAAGCATCCAAGAATGGAATTAAGAAACCAAAGACGGGATGCTACCGGATTAGTTCTTAAAGCTACATTCAAGGCTATACATACCCGATTCATACTGAAAAGGGCTTCCACCATTTCAGCAGACCTATTATGCACAGCAGCAGCCACCTAAACATAATAAATCACAAAGTTAAAAATAATAATATGTATAAAACATGTTAATTACGTTTATATTTCTATTGTTCTTGGATGAGTATATCCCAACAAAAAAGAATGCAAAGAACTTAAAAGAAATTATTTTTTTTCTTCTATCAAAAATTACCATACCTTCTTCCAATCTTTCCCATACTCTCGATAAGCCTTATAAAATTGCTCAATCTCAGCCTTGCTCCATTGAGATCCTAACTTGTCAGTTAATTTCTTCTGTAACATAGGTTCCATGCATCAAAACAACAAACGATTAGCAAACCACACATTAACCAAGTAATCACTTACTTAACAGCCAATGGCATAAGAATAATTTGACTTAGACCGAATAATCAATGAGAAATGACCCAAACACTTACCTTTGGCTTACTCTTTCTTGAATTCCCAGGACTTTTATCAGGAGAAGCTTCATATATACCCAAATACTGTTTGTTCACACTTTTAGATTTTCTTGCTGGGGCCATCAACAACTTTCTCAATCTGAAGCATTACATCGAAAAACATAGACCCGGAAAATGTTATCCATAACTTGAATAAACTAGCTAAATAAGATTTTCAACTAATTCCTAACCAGTCAATATGCGAAAAATTGATAAATTAAGCACAAATCAAAGACCCCAGCAGCAAATGATACCGCAGAATAGAAATACAGTTTAAAAATGGAATCTGTTTTGTTAATTAATATGAAAAACTTAAAAAGGAAATATAATTGTGCGAATTAAAATCAATGTCAGCAATAAACTAAAAAATAAGTTTAAAATTTTTTAAATCAACAAATAAAAAAGTTAGAACACTGGAACACCTCAAATCCAGTATCAAAATTTACATATATTCTTTTTAAAAACTAAAAGAATCCATTAAAAAGCTTCTGTAAAACATCACATAATTTTTAAAATATATACAAGAAAAATCCAAAAAAAAAAATGCGGGAACTCAAAAAAACGAAATGCATATTCAGTATAAAAGAAGAAAATTCAGAATGGTCAATGGTTCGAAAAACTGCTTCAAACCCAGTAAAGAAAAATCAAACTACTTCTAAAAAACCATAAATGTTAAAACTTTTAACCAAAAAATTCCAAAAATAAACACTTTACCTCAATATCTCAGCTTTTAAAACCCTAGTTCTCAGATCCGAAACAATTCCAGTAACCAAATCCCTGCGCTGTTCGATCTGAGCTAAACCATGAAGACAAACAAGAGGGTTTTAGAGGGGGAAACTGAAGAGAGTTTACCGCAAAGAAAACAACAAAAAAGCGATTTTTCAAAAAATAAATTAAAAAATACATATATATATATATATATATATATATATATATATATATTACTGACAGAGAGGGTGGTAGCATTGCCGCGAAACTTGAATGTAAAGGTGATTTGGCCAATGAGATTATTTTTTAAGATTTCTTTTTTATTATTTATTTATTTATTTATTGTCTTTTTCTCTTTGAATTTTTCTGGGGTGATTATGGATGGGTGCTAATCACCGTACACGTGGCAAGATGAAGAGATTTAGGAAATTTTATAAAAATAAATCATTTTGTTTTGTTTTAAGACACCCAATTGAAACTGTTTTATCAAAAAAATCAACGAATTGTAAAAATTTAAAGGTGAATATAATATGTTAATTTAATAATTTAAATATATATAAAAATGAAATAAGGATAAGAGTAAAAGTGTTTATTGATCAAGTTGGATTGGGTTGCAATTTAAAAATTTTATTTAAATTCATTCAAGTCAAATTAGATATAGTTCGAATAGGCTATTTTACTATTTTAAACATAAAAAAATTGTTTTTTAAATATTAATATTTAATACATTAATAGTGAATATCATCAATTCTATTGATAGAGTTTTAAAAATGTGAAGTCTCAAAATGCTATATTCATTTTTTAGTACACCCTAAATGGGATATGTGTTATCATTTTCAACCTAACTCGTGAAGTTTAAACCTTCAAAAAAAAGAGTGTGCAATACATAGTTCGGTTTAATCAAATTAACCGATTAAAGTAAAATTAATTCAATTAATCGGTCGACCATTTAAGTTAATTCAGTTGAGATTAATTGAAGAAAATTTTAAAATCTGAAACTAAAAAAATAATATCGACAAAATTATCTCAATATTTCACTTTTTGAAAATTTTCAACAAAATAATTTGAAGTTCAATTGTTTAATTGGATGCAAAAAGAGATTAAGGACTTCATTGATATTTATTTTCAAAAGTTCAATGACTACTTACACCTTTAAGCCAAAGAAATATATATGTATAATGTATAAAGTTATAGAAAGTCGTTTAAATTAAAATCAATTAATACAATAATATCATAAATATTTATAATCAAATTTGAACAGGAACTCGAACAACTTAATTTCATTCGATTCAAATATATATATATGCTTCCACAATGAATCATGTGGGCTTTTGTTTCCTACACTAAGATATGCTATTGATTGGAGATTATTTCGGGATAAAACATGTATTCATTGATTGTATGAAACATGTATTCAAATTTGTTAATTTTTTTCTTAATTAGAGTTATTACTCTAATTAATTAGATGCATTGAGTTGAATTTGAGCCGAATCGATTTGAATTGGATTAATTCGTTTTCAGTTTGAAAATTGAATCTGTAGACTGGATCATTACAAGTTGTGGTCATTTTAAATTCAGTTCATTTTTAAGTTTGGATTATTTCAAATTTATAGTTAAATCAACTTACTCGCAGATTAAGATCAAGGATTCAAATTGTTAATATTTTATGATTAAATCGTTTAATCATACTAAGTGATCGGATTGAATTTTTAAAATTGAGTTGAAATCGAAAGGTTTGCTGAAAAATAACTGTGTAAAATATTAAACTATCAATGCAAATCTCTTTCTTGTTTTTTATTTCTCAATTAAAAATCTTAATCAACTCAAAAAAAACTTAATATAATTATTTAAGACAGTAGTATGATCCATAAATGGACATGGAAGAATGAAAAAAAATAACGACCGGACTTTAAATCATAATTTAATTGATTGATTTTTTTTTATAAATAGGGTAAAGGTACTACCGTAGACCTTGTTAAAAATCTTACTGACCTAAGTGGAGGAAAATAATACAGATGATAGTACTACAGAATCATAACAGGATAAACCTAAAACATCAACGAACAAAGTAACTAACTACCATAATCCTCATGCAGGATATTAATAACCTCATTCGGAGGAAACATATAACTACTTGTCTGAAAGCTATGTCGTGAAGTCAATTTCGCCAAAGCATCCGCAACCCGGTTCCCTTCCAGGTAGATATGCTTGAATTCGACATGCCACTAATGTTGTAGCAAACTCCTGATCGAGCCAATCAAAGAGGAGTATGGAGTTCTCCCACAATTATTTTGTAAATCCTGAATCACATTCAAATTATCCGATTCTACCACAATATTTTCAGCATTCAGACTCAAAGCACACTCCAAGCCCTCATGAACCGCCCAAAGTTAAGCTTCCAAAGTAGAGCACCTACCAATAAACTTGGAAAAACTAGCAATCCATAAACCATTCGAATCGTGGATAACACCACCACATGACGCACTCCCATCAGACGAATTATGCGCGCCATCCACATTAATTTTCCAAACGCCCGACCTCGGTGGAATCCAGTGTGCATGTTGTTGTCGCACACTCATGAGTTGCACTTGCCGCAACCCACCTCCCTCAACCGCACGTTGAACCTCCCACGCCATGCGTCTACTACGATCAAGTACAGACTCTCTAACCTCCTCATCTTGATCAAACACTCTTTTGTTACGTGCAATCCAAAGGTTCCATAACAATATGCCAAAAAAACACATCCCAGATCGCTTCAGAAATTCTAAACACCTTAGAATTTGACAGATTCAAGCGAATCCAATCAACCAAAGGGGATGAAAAAAAACTATTGCTTTCCTGGGGGATAAAAACATACCAGATGGTTAGCGCAAGTGGACAATGTCGGAGAATATGATCAATATCCTGTGTGTTCACCCTACGTGACAAACAAGCTATTGAATCTGTTAAATGGTGACGAGCCCGCTCCACATTCGTTGGAACTCAGCATTTACAAACTAACGACAAAAAGGTTTTCACCCGTTACGGCCTCGTAAACTGCTTGATTATCTGCCAAATTACATCGATATTATCACTATGGTACCTCGACTTCATGCCATACGCTGATTTAACTGTAAACAAAGAGTTGGCCTCCCAACGCTAACCCAGCTTATCAACTGCAATTCCTTGTATAAGAGCCTTAACAGCTGCGATATAATCAATGACATGATGCGAAAAAACATGTTGGAATTGAGCCCAATCCCACTGTGTAACCCCCTAGACCCGCCTATGCGTTACAACGGATCCTAGGAAGTTACATTAGGGTCACTAGAGCGACCCACGATAAGATTTCAAATAAACATATAGTTAAACCTTTAAAATCATAAATCAAATATCTGATTTAAAATACAATTTCAGAAATCGTTCAAAACGATAAAACAATTATGATACAAGTTGCAGAAATAAGTTTCAGACTCATTTGTATAATACAAACACGACACACATGCCCCCTAGTTACACAGATACCATACTCCCTGACGAGCCGAAGAAACTCCCATACTGACGTTGATAGGTGCAGCTTGTCTGATCTTTTATCCTGAGATGGTAAAAACAACATGAGCTTGGGAAAGCTCAGTAATACAAAACTACCAGAAGATGCTATAAGCTCATGTAGATATATGGTAGGCATAACATTTTTATGATGTTCCAGGCAATACTTGTCTCCATTTATGTTTCGCTAATTTAGTGAAGCACTATTCCTGAGGACAACAAGGTTTGTTCTTTCTATGTTACTGAGTATTAAAAGAGAGCTTATTGTTCAGAGAATAAACAGAGTGGCGGGTTGGAGAAGTTAAACCATGAAGCCTAGTGTATTTTAAAGTTTCAAATCAAACATACATAAGTACTTAACATCATATCATATGAGCACATAACAGATTAAATGCAAATGTTCAATGTTCATACAGAAGTTTACAAGAACTGCCCTCAAACCTTACACCAATATGCAGTCCCCCAGAACTGCATCCATAAGGACTTACCCTAGGCCCGATGGGCATAGGTGCCACCTAAGGGTATGCCTTAGGTCCATAAGGACTTACCCTAGGCCCGATGGGCGTAGGTGCCACCTAAGGGGATGCCTTAGGTCCATAAGGACTTACCCTAGGCCCGATGGGCATAGGTGCCACTCAAGGGGAGGCCTTGAGTCCATAAGGATTTACCAGCTTGATCAGGGCTGTACCAACATAGACTTCACATCATAACCCAATAGTATACCCCAGATAGCAATCAATGTTCAGATTTCAGATATAAATAACAGAGTACATGTGGCAGGCATTCTATTCAGAGTATCAGAAACAGAAGATTCATGCTTTTGACAGATAAATGGGCATACTATTGAGCAGAGAAAACACTCAATATTCATCATGCATACAGATTGTACCATCATAGGTCAAGCTAACAGACCATACTATCAAGTTCATCAGACAGTCAGACAATATCATCATAGATCAAGCAATCACATAACAAGTATGCATATTGAGCAGACATACATCAAGTAGGCAGCGAATGTAATCATATATCCAGTTCATCAAACATAATATTATTCATGATTAAATCATTATACAATCCATTCAACAAAATACATCGCACATGGAACACACTAGGTGGGACAGATCATTTCTTGGAGATACTAGGCTTTTACAAAATGGGACATATTAAACTCTTGATAATTTGAACGAATTTCTGAAACGTGACCCCTATTAAAAGGGGTCCATACTAACAGTTTAACGCAGATATTCAAGAGGTGATACATTAAGATCTTTGAGAGTTTAGACGCATCCTGAGTTATTTAGTCATATAAGCCTACAAGGGCACTATGGTCATTTTATCACATATGGACATTTTGGTAATTTATACCAACATTGAATAAGCAATGGTTCACAAAACTCGGGTATCCTATTTGCTTATTAGTTTTCTAACCGGACATTCAAGAATTTCTAAATTAAAGTCTTTTAAGTTATCGAATAGTTTCAGTGATGTTCCGATTATTTAGGCTATCATGGCCTGTTAGTTATTTGATTGTCATGACAAGTTTTATACTATGGCACAATCATATCAGAACGGAAATTATAATTCTCAGGGGCTCTAACAATTTATCATACCTCCAGAATTTGTTTAATGCAGCATAACCCAACTTGACAGTACTTACCAACGTTCAGATGTGAGTAATTTGCGTGCATCATAACTTAACACTGACTGAATTGTATGTCTGAACAGTCGCCCTCATACTTTACTATACGGTTTAACTTTGAGTAACCGAACATACAATCTATGCGGATCTTCCTACCTTACATTGATATGGTGAGCGATGTGCATACACATATCGTATTTCTCAACACTTAAGGGAATCTTAGCTATTTAAGTCTTATTAACATATCCAGAATTTCGTCAAATACATAGTTACCGATTAACTCAGAAGGGTATTTCGGTTATTTTAGACTAAGATAAATCTACCATTTCTTTCTGAATTATCATTCGGTACCTCCATCATTCACGTACTCAAACGAGATTAAGTCATCCTAACTCTCCGGCCCCTTTACAGACGATTCATTCCTTATAGAACTTGAGGGTATAACGTCATTCAAATTAATCAGACATTTCGGTGCTCGAGGGCATTATCGTCTTTTTGGTCATTACGATCATTCTCATTTAATTCACGCATTACTGTCATAAGGATTGACTTAGGATTTCAACAATATTTCCAGAGAATTCTCATTCATGTGTTATACAGAGTTTGAGGGATTATCCAAGTTTGTATCACACGTATTGCATAATGATGCCGAAGTCTTTCCATTAAAACATACATCTTGGGTAGTGTAAATTGCATAATCAAGTCGAATGCAGATTTTAGGTCATTTCCTTTATTAGAGGGGTAGTTTAGTCATACTTACGCTCCAAGGGCATTTTCGTAAATTCATAATTAATATCTCTCACTCCGTATCCTGGGCCTCGATTCTTACACACTATTGATTGAGTTGCGGATTAACTGAATTTAACTATTAGAACTTCTGATACTATTAGCCCATTGGTAATCTTATTCGGATAATTTGGTCTTATTAATATCCATACTTATTCCTCGAATCTGATTCAATTTAAGCAGAATTTACAGTATACGTCATCATAAGCATGGATGCGTTAACCGAATATCAACATGTTCATAAAGCATACAAGGGGTAGTAGTGTATTACCTTAGTTCCGAGCTACAACGGTTGATTCATGACACTCTTTCGATCGCACTCGATCCCAAGATTTGACGGCCCCCAACATCTCAAATTCAAGGATACTTTGATACCTTCAACAACATAGATTCACATTTCAGTCCTTATCCAAAGAGCTCTTAACAAAATTAAACACACAAACACTTTCGGGTTAAAGGTCAGATTCGGAGGCCTTCGGGTCAGAATTTTGCAAAACGGGCTTCAAAAACGAACTCAGGCGTCGAAAAACATAAAATATGAGTTTTCGGAAAAAATTGACTTTTTGGTCAACGGTCAAAGTCAACGCTGATGTCAGCATGTCAACGGTCAACGGGGTCAGAGTCAACTGGTCAAAGTCAATGTTGACGTCAGCAGTCAACAGGGGTCAACTGAGTTGACTCAGGCTGACTCGGACGAGTTGACTCAGCTGACTCGGACGATTTGACTCGGGTTGACGGGTCGGGTCGGACTCAGGTTGACGAGTCGAGTCGGACGGGCTTAACCGAGCTGACCGGTTTAACCGGTCCAGCCGGTTCAGACCGATTTGGACTGGTTCAGACCGGGTTGGACGATTCAGTCTGGTTCACTCACCCAAAATTTCCGGTCACCAGACGGCCGTCGGAAAAGTCGTCAGAGATGCCATTTTCGTGTCGTTTCTGTCGGAAATAAAATGAACATTAAACCTCGAATCATATACACCTAAAACTTCACCAAAATGGACCTGAAAATGACCGGAACTTACCCAAAATGAAGCTGAGATTGCCGGACTCGACGAAGCTCCAACGAGCACCCCGCCGGTGTTGAAACCACGATTATTTAGAGGGGTTTTACTCCCCTTGGGACGAAGAGTCCAGCGGTGGCCTCGGCGTGGCAAACAGACGGCGGTAGCAGCCGTAATCGCCGGAGAACCGAAAGTTATCAAACACTTGGTTTAACGAACCCAGATCTGAGTTTCTACGGTGAACGACCCATCAGTTCCGCGCGTGGAGGCTAGGGTTTTGCTCAGAGCACGACGGCGGTCGCAGGGGTGACGGCGGTGCACGCCACGGACCATCGGTGGGGGAGATCGGGCGGTGGCCAGATTTGGGACGATGTGTGGTTGAGAGTCGAATCTTTTGGGGAAAAAAACGACATTAATTGAGTCATATCGGGTAGTTGGGTTTTATTAGATTATCATCTAATCTTAAAATATTATATCGGGTACGGTCTAAAATTAATTTGAGCATTTTAGAACTAGAAGAACTTTAGCCTAGCTGGTTACAGCTTGGGCTCACTAAGAAGGGGTCGTAGGTTCAATACACACTGGCCACACTTCTCTCTATTATTTCATTCATTCATTCTTTCTCTTTTTCTTTTCTTTCACTTAACTTTGAATATAAGCATATATTTGTAGGGGGTGTTACACACTGCCCATTAGAACTCACCATTGACCGAACAGGGATACCACTCGGTATTATTTGTGATGCATTAGTTACAACCATGGCTAAAGGCCCTACCTCCTTAAGCCAAGTGTCATGCCAAAAGTCAATACTCTCCCCATTACCGACGGTCCAAACCACATTATTTCTTACACCCGGCCAGACTAAAGTCAAACCAAGCCAAAGATGGGAACAATTCTGTCTAAACAAAGAGCTCGATAACAAATCAGTACATTTATACTTGGCGCGGATAAATCAAATCCAAAGCTGGTCCATTTTATCCACAAAATAAATGCCAACTTCATGAAAAAGGCATCATTTTGTAAGCTAAGGTGCTTAAATCTGAGACCCCCTTTCAAGATAGGCTTACAAGCTTCATCCCAATTAACCAAGTGAACACCTCTACCACCATCAGAATGTCCCCAAATAAACCCTCAAATTAAGCGTTCAATTTCCTCGCATGTTCCTATAGGCAAACGTGTGGTATGTATAGAATAACAAGGAATTACAAATAAAACCGATTTAGCAAAGGTAACCCTCCCGGAAAAAGGATAAACATTTAGCCTTCCAGCTAGAGAGACAATCCTGAAACATCTGCACCAAATAAGCATACGAAGACCTAGTCACTCTTTGATGCAATATAGGAACCCCCTAAATATCTCCCAAGATCATCAACCTCGGAGAAGCCGAAGGCAGTGTTAATATCCGCACGCAAATTAGTTGATATATTCTTCAAATAAAAAATATTGGTCTTTTGAATATTCACTTTAAGACCAGACGCATTACAAATTTTTGAAGTACATTTTGAATGACATCTAGTTGATACATGGACGTTTCGGCAAAAAGAGCCATATTACCTGCAAACATGAGATGAGAGATAACCGGACTCTTCTTTGATGTATAAAATCCTTTCCACTGATTCTCCGCAACTCTCTTCTTGATAGCCTGACCAAGGCGTTACATACAAAGCACAAAAAGATACGGGGATAAAGGGTCTCCTTGGCGAATACCTCGAGTAGAAGAAAAATATGTTGTCATCGAACCATTCCATAAAATTTGTGTAGAAACACTGGAGATACACCGCACAGTGAGAGTTGAAGATCACCCGAAAAGCCAATATCATGCAGTGTATCATCTATAAATGACAATTCAAATCTATTGTAGGCCTTTTCTAGATCAATTTTCACTGCCATCCATACTCGATGTTCTGTTTTCCATCTCATCGAATGCACCACTTCCTGAGCAATTATAATATTGTCAGAAATAGATCGACCTTGAACAAAACTCGTATGGCTTTTCACAATCCAGTCTGATAAAAATTGTTTCATCCGATTCACCACAACCTTTGTAATAGTTTTATACAACACCGTACAAAGACTTTTTGGCCAAAATTGGCTCAAAGTCTCAGGTGAATTAACCTTAAGAATTAACACCATGAGCGTTTGTTAAGAGTCTCCGAAAAAGGATCCCATGCAAAAATTCTTCTAATACAGTGACACACACTCTGATCGATAATATTCCAATTCCGTTGATAAAACAATGCGTGTAACCCGTCCACCCCCAGTGCTTTGAGCGGGTCTATAGCAAAAATAGTCGATTTGATCTCATTGTCAATAATAGTCTATTGAATTTTAACATTATTGATAATATTTTTATGAGCATACAATTTGGTGTAATGTCTATACTAGACATTGTCTATTAAACATTTTAACATACTCAATTTACGTCTTCTTAGAAAAACAATGTATAATTTAATGTCGTTGTCACTGCCGCCGAAGAGAAAGAATAATCAATGGTGATGTTGGACTCTTTACGTAGGAAATCAATCAGATCGTATATATTGGCAAGGTGTTTGGCAGGTTTTTGACCGTCATGGACAAGTTCTTGATGTCTTTGTCCCGTCCAAAAGAGCAAAAAATGGCTATAGATTTAGTTTTGTGTGTATGGCTTCGGAGAGTGCGGCGAATATGGTGATTGAGAGGTTGAACGGGGGTGGATTTATGGGGCTCGAATGAGTGTGTCATTTGCTCGGGAAACTACGCGAGATTATAACTAATGGGGGAAGGAATGATTGGGACAGTATAAGGTAGATAATGAGGATGGGGTAAGTGTTTCAAATAGGCAAGCAAATCTTAGAATGGTGCAGGAGGTGGAGGACAATAACAAAATTGATATCTTGCGAAATTGTGCAATCGCGTGGTGTAAGGTGTCAATGGGAATTGCGACATTTGCAAAGGAATTGCAAGATGCAGAGATTGTAGGTTTTTCTCTTATGCGATTGGCGGGATCTAGAATTTTAATGTTGTTCTCTAACTCAGATATGAGGTCGATTGTGTTATAGAATTCTGATTTGGATAAATGATTCTCTAAAGTGGTGAAGTGGAAGCTTGGGATTGAGAGTGAGAATAAGAGGGTGTGGCTAGCAATCTCTGGAATTCTTTTATATTTGTGGTCGAAGGAAACATTCGTGAATATAGCTTTGATGTGGGGGATATTGATTCAGTGTGATGATTTAATTTTAGAGCCGAATTCTTTTGAAAGAGACCATATTCTAATTCAGAGGGAGAAGTTAGATCGTATTGATGAGTTCTTGGAATTACATGCACATGATTTGAAGTTTCGCGTTCGGGTTGTCGAATTTGAGCCAAGGTTAGATGATCATTTATGCTTTCATTGTGAGCGAGCATTAGGGATGGCAAAAATACCCGGCCCCAACCCGACCCGACCGGGTATTTTTTTCAAAAATTTCGGGAATCGAGGCAGGGCGGGGTGTAAAAAGCATGAAGTCGGGGCGGGACGGGTTCAGGTATTTGCTAGAAATTCCCCGCCCCGTCCTGCCCCGGTACATTTTTATATTTATAAAAAATATCATTATATTTTAACACTTTTATGAGATTTAAGCTATTTTTTGTTTTATTTTGGTTCGTACTTATTGTAAAAAAAATTAGATGGTGTTCAAGTTTTAATATATTCTATTTTAACGGTCAATGATTCAAGTTTATTATTTTAAATATGTAGTTTAACATGTGGATAATTTAAAATTGGTTTTATTTTATTTTTTATATAAGTTTGAAGTGCCTTAAAACCATAATTTGTGATTGTGGTGGAAGTTTGGTCGAATCTAATATTTACGTCGACGAAGATTAATTTTTTTAAAATTTTTTGGGCGGGGCGGGGCGGAGTCGGGTTTAATGGTTATTGTATCGGGGCGGGTAAATTAATATTTTAATTCGGGGCGGGGCGGGGTTGAGTATAATATCTTATAGTTCGGGGAGGCCAAAAACCCGCCCCGCCCCGCCCTGTTGCCATCCCTAGCGGGCATGCAAGTCAGATGTTGATAGTGAAGATAATGCTTCGAGCTAGGGGGAGGAGGGTAGTAGGCATCATATGGATGGAACAAGGGGGTTAGTAGTCGAGGTCAGCAGCTTAGTGTTCCAATTGAGGAGGTTGAGAGGGCAGAGGAACATTGTAATGGTTTGGATAGTAGGGACCTTAGGAGGTGGAGATCGAATGAATTATGGATTGAGCAGCAACATTCGATGGAACGGGAGGTCGAAGTACAGACTAGCTCGAAAGATTGGGTGATGGGTGAGGAGGTGGGTATGGTGTCACGGTTAGACAGTGTTTGCCGAGTTGAAGAGGGGTCAGGGCTAAAGGATTTGAATTTGGTGGATTGTCCAGTGGAGTTTGTCTCTCTGCCGTTAGAACCCGAGAAAGTTAGGCCGATTGAGGCCGGATTAATAGTATTAGTTGAGCTTTTATCGGATAATTCTAATCATGTAAGTGTTGATAACACGCATGACTCTAGGTCTATGTTGAAGGAAAATGTACCGTTTGAGCCTTCTAATCAAAAGAGGGGTAGAGGGAGGGGAAGGGAGACGGCACAAAGGGGAAGGGGGACAGCGGCGAATTCATTTAACGGATCTGCGCATGACCATTGACAGCATGATTTGTTGCGTGAGCTCGAGCCACAGTGGAATTGGGTAAATTCTTAGGTGTTTCAACTATAGGGATCGAGGAGGCGGTCATCAAGGAAATTGTGAAGATCCTTGACAAAGGAGATCAAGAGGAGCAGTTGGGCATTCTGAAGGTGTTGTCGTGGAATAGGGGGTTGGGGTCTTTGTCGAAGAAGACAACGTTGCGAAATTGTTGCGGCAACATTTGTGTGACATGGAATTTGGCCAAAAGACGAAGATAGAGGATATTTTAGAGGTGGTTGTAACACCCACAACTCGGATTAGGGGTTAGGAGCATTGCCGGGACAAGATTACAAGATGTCGAGTTAACCTTTGCAAAATTATGGCCAATTTTATTCATTTTCAATTACTTACTTATCAAGACATTCATTTTTATCACATTATTATTAAATTCGTTTTATATATTACTTAACCATGTATACAATCAAGCCATATAACCAACTTAATCACCTACCATTCGAATACCACAAGCAATCCTAAGCAACATTTCATTTCGAATTATACAAGACTTAATCTAATACGTTCACTTGATTTTAACAAGATTAGATTTCAATTCGATTAAGCTGATTTGAACTAACCAATTAAGACTCTAAGTCCATTCGAGCAAACATGATATCTAGGCAATGGAGCATTTGAATTACACATGTGCAAGAGGGGTCCATTTATTTTCAATTTCTAGTCTTAATTACCTATAATGACCAAACAAGCATGATCCAAACCCTTCCAATTAGACAAGTATACCAAATCAACCATTCGAATAAGGGGCTAGATTCAAATATATATATATATATATATATATATATATATATACATATATATATACCAAAAAGGTCCAAGAGCCTTACAAGCTTTACAAACTTATATACATATTAAAAGATGCCTTTAAAGTCATTACAAATCACACGATCAAGTTCCCATACATGCGTATATAAGCCAAATGCATGAACTATCAAACTAGACACAACCAATGCTACCATCTAGGAGTTTTGCAAAAGATACCAAGACATACTTTAAACTTTTGCTTGCGTTCTGCTCCGAGCTCGAAGAAGGCTAGCTTTCGATCAATCTAGACCTAAGATTTTGGGGAGAAGAAAAACGAGAGTGGTAAGTACACAAGGTACTTAGTGAGGTAGTTCCTATAACTAACAAGTTTTCAAGGTTATTAGCTTTATAAATCTTATTTTCATTTTAAACAAGTTTCACTAGCTAGGATTTAACTACGACAAAGTCAAGACTTAGCTAGTTTATCATGTACCAATCGAATATGCAAGCTTAAATACTCAAGGATTTATTTCAAGAAAGTACATTGAACAATCAAGCAAATAACCATTTTACAATTTCAAGTAATCAAGCAAGCAATAGTAGGCATGTATCAAACAATTCAAGCAAAAAAATCACAATATTTCATTCGAATAGGATTATTTTAATCATGTAACTTACCATTTAAGCAATGTGCAATATAAGATAGTCTTTCCATCATTTAAATTATATAATTATATTTCATTAAGAGCTCAATAACACAAGTCATGTTATTCATTCATTGATCATGTTAGCATGTCTTATTACAAGCTTGTTAACTTTGTTTTTGCCTTGGAAGATAGTAGGACTAGGTAATCAAGTCTCAAGCATGTACACAAAGTACCAGAACAAGCAGGTACACAAAGTACCAGAACAAGAAGGTGTGAGCTACACCACAAGAGGGTACACAAAGTACCTAGCAAGATGATACACATGGTGTCTACAACACCAAACAAGCAGGTACACAAAGCACCAGAATAAGTCGAACTCTAAATTCTAAAGCATGTTGTTCTACCTAAGACCGACTAGCAACCAAGGGCTTATTAAATTTTTTATTTCAATGCAATCACACAACAAGTGATTAATTATCAAGCATAGCAAGATCAAACTTTCATATTTCAAGATTTCAAGTGTCATGATTCATATATATCCAAGATAAGATCAAATTTTGCCCTTAGGCCATTTCCACATTACCATTTATCAAGAAATTAGTAGCCACAAGAATAAATCAATATCACTCATATAATTCAATCAAAGCATAGAAGCAATCGTTTGATACATAATCACTAACAAGCCACATTTTACACATCAAGTTTTTATCTAGTTCATTCTTCCCTTAGATTAATTTACCAAGTATAGATTAAGTTCATTTCATGCTATCATTCATTAAGCAAAAATTTAATATAAATTTTTGGTTAGGACACTAGTCCCAGCCCTAAATATAATTACACTCACAATACTCCAAGCAATATAAAACTAGTGATGCTCCCTGATAATAATTCCCTTTGCTTTTCTTTTGACTTGGTCAATCCCATCTTCTTCAACCAAGTCCTCTACTCTTTGATCTAACCAGCTGTAATCACCTATTTTGTCCGGGGTGTTAAACCCGTATATTATGTTATTTTTACTATATTGATAATGGGCTTTATATATAGTGATAAAATATAAAAATTAAAAAAAAAGAAAAAGAAAAAAGAGTATATATTACTACTATTAGAGTCTATTATTATAACCTATATTATTATCATTACTAGTATTATCCCATATATTATCTACTATTATTGTATTCTTAATCTTAAGTATTATTACTATTTATTATTACTATTATTACTGTCCACTTATTTATATTACCATTATATTATTATCCATCATTACCCATTATTATTCGTATTATATTTATTATTATTAACTATTTATACCTTTTATTAGCTTATTATTATATTGTTATTATCATCTTTGTTACCTTACTAGGCTATCATTTATCATTATTATTTATATATATCATAAATGCTATTATGGGTACTATGTTATATTTATTATTATTACTATTAAATCTGGAAATAAAATTGAGTCTAGTAAATAAAAGCCCAGCATATATATATTAATTAAATAAAAGCCCGCAGTTTTAATTTGAAGTCCATTGTACATGATAAAAAAGGCCCAAAAAAATATTATACATATATTACAACCCAATTCGGGCCCGAATAAATAAATAAAAAAACCCTAATCTGTTAAACCTAACACCCCTAATTCCCTCTACTTTGTGCAGCCGCCACCCCTCCCCACCGTTAGATCTGAAATCCAGATCTAACGGTCCAAATCACCAGGACCAAAAAAAAACACTAGGAGCTGTCTGCTGAAGCCCTTGCGCCGCACCCCTCCAGACCATTGGATCGAGAGAGCATCGGATGGCTGAGATCGAACCGGGGAAGTATCCAGAACCTCCAGGCGCCCACGCGCAACTCTCGGGCTCCCATACGCGCGCGTGCACGATGCTCCCCTGCCCGCGTCGAAGCCACGCCCACCTCTTCAGCTGTCCAGATCGAGCACCTCTGAATCCCATCAACGGCATGCAACCGGCCACGTCTCAGTCGAGCCCTGGTCCCCTCTCCTCACGGGTCACATACAACAAACAAAAACCAAATGTCAGAGCACCAAAACGCAACCGAAATGCAGAATCACAGGGTGGCAAACGGAAATTGCAGACGGATACGTACAAATCAACCAACAAATTCCAGCATTTCATGTAATTTAGAAAAAGCCGAAAAATGTAATATTCGGGCTTGTAAAAGCCGAAGCAAGCATTGTAATAGGGGGGATTTTTCAGAGAGAGAAAAAGTTGTAATAGAGGATTCGGAAATTACAGAGAGGAGTTTTCGGAGAGAGCATTAGAGTTTTTCAGAGAGCATTTCCAGAGAAATTATAATCGAAATTCTGATATCAATACAAGCAAGTTTCAGAGGTATATCGCACCATCTACTTCAGTTTCTCATTTTCAAAGCAAAAAAATAAACGAAAGGTTTTTTATTTACCTTCGCGGTGCCTAGCTTTCCCTGATCGTTTGCCTTCCCTCGCCGGCGACAAGCCCTTGGGTCTCCTCCGAGACCGCATGCGGTGAGTCGGTGAGGAATAAACGCTGAAAAAGGTTTTTTTTTATAAATATTTTCGGGTTTCGATTTGGGTTCGAAAACAAAAGGAAAAGGTTTTTTTCGTTAGTTTGGGTTTCAAAAACGAAGGTTTTTCTTATTTGGGTTTCAAAAAAGAGTGAAAAGAAGTTTTTTTTAGGGTTCCGGCGCCGGCTACGACGGTCGGAACCCTGATGGCGCCGTAGTTGCAGAGAAAATGAGAGAGGCTCTGCGATTTTAGGGTTAGGTTTAGGCAAAAGGGGGCTGATTCTTTAAGTTCGAATTTATAGTGTTTTAAAACGTTAAAATGGGTTTAATAACCTTTTAAGCCCCTCCGCGTATTGATTATTACGCGCGCAGGGGCTTCCGCGGTGATAAATCCCTTCCCTGGTCCCTTTAGGTTTTTAAATGTGTTCAATTTCGTCCCTGTGTTGTTTTAATCAGTTTCCGGATGGTAAAATGCCCTTTTTAGTCCCTGTAGGTTTCTGCCTCGTTTTAATTGAGTCCAGTTTCGCAATTTAATCAGCTTTTTTAATTGGTTTATTTACTGTTGCGGTCCCTGTTTGTTTGTATTTTACTTACCTTGCATTTTATTTATATTGCATGTCATCTTTGTTACGTTATCATTCATGCCTTTTTATTATGTGTTTGCATCAAATGTTATTTTTGCCATATTGTTTATATTAGTATGTGCATATTCTGTCTCCTCTTGTTCGAATATATATATGTTTTTGTGACATGCATTTTAATGTCATTTCATGTGATTTTTAATGTTAAGTTCGCATGTTAATGAATTTTAATTATAAAACGGAGATACCTATTAATTCGCGTATTCGGGTCGACATGCCTAGCTTATTGGATGTCCCGCGAATATTCGGATTAATTCGAATCGTCTAAAGGTAAACCCGTAAATAAAAAGGACAAGACCATAGCATCATATTTTATCTGCTTGCATCATGCATAAAGGTGACGTACGGGATCCGAACCCTAAACTAACACGGCAGTCAGTCTTATATGATGTCGGTTTAGTCTTTGGTCCGGTGTACCGTCATCCTTTTTAATTAATTGTTTAATTAACTCGAAACCACCGGTTTGAGAAAGCTCGTATAATTAAAGTCTGATTTTCAATCAAGAACCCCTAATTAAAGTCTTTTTAAATTTCGAGTAATTTCCATCAAATTAAAAGCAACAATTGTTTTGGTACCGATTTCCGGGCGTGATGGGGGTGCTAACCCTTCCCCACACGTAACCAACTCCCGAACCCTTTCAAAAGAATCTCTGGTTTTGTTTTTTACGGTGTCTGGCCTACCTTAGTGGCCGGTGGCGACTCCAACCAAACGAGAAAAAGATTTTTTTAAAGGGATTTTCCCAAAACCCGAATCGAATTAATTTTTAAAACTCCCCCTTTTTAAATCAAATTGAATATTTTTCAAAAGTAGCGGGAACTTGAGTTGCGGAGAAAAAACCCCGTTACAACTTGGCGACTCCGCTGGGGACAAATTTTGTTTTTCAAAACAAAAAGAGAGTTAGGCCAAGAAAATAATTGTTGCTTTTAATGATGGAAATTTTTGAAATTTAATTTGACTTTAGCGAGATGGTTCTTCTTTGAAAATAATACTTTAAGTACACGAGCTTTGATAATTGGTGGTCTTGAATTAATTTTTCATTTAATTTCAAAGGAATCACCGATATGTGTTGCATCACGCATTAGGCTCTATACCCGAGCTTCGACCCTTAAGTGGGAGTGAAACGCCCATACCCACGTGAGTCTCCCTCCACGGGTCGGTAATTCACTTCCGGAATCCACGCCTTTGACATGTGAGCAGCCCTCCACGTCATTAGGTTGTGCTTTCCCCCGAACCGAAACCAATTCGCAAGCTTGTAATGGGCCAGAATTGGGGCTTTTGTCACCTTAGTAGGTGATAAAATAGGTTCGGGTACCCTTGTTAGAACCGAACCACATGTGTGGGAATTTAAGAAGCCTACCCCAGTTAGAGCCATGCGGTTAGCCGTAGAATTAGAATTCATGCTATTAGGTCTTGCATTGTTAATTTGCTTTGATGTGTTTCCTTTTGATTGTTTTATTCAGTCTTCATTATTGGTGTTACTAACCCAGTTGCCTTTTTTGTCTTGTTTTGATTATTTTTGCATACTCATCGCATTTTCATACGAAGTGTTGATTTGAGAACAGTCTAAAGTTGAAAACTTTCACAATGGGAGAAAGAGTCCATAGCAACAGAGTTTTCAGAACCCTAAGGAAAGAGAAGAGAAAAAAAAATCGTACCCTGTGTATCTATTTTCTTACCTCGTTGTAACGAGATTTGATCTCCGTTATGGAAAGTTGTTTAATGAGGATGTTCGTCGAATCAACATTTCTTTGCATTCGATTTTGTGTTTTTTAATTTTTTTTTGCCTTCAATCATTTGTTTCAGTTATGCATACACATTTCATGCATTACATCGTTAAATCATGAGATTAATTGTTCGGGGTCATGACAACATTTGTGACTATCGAAGATTCTGCATCCACACTTTACTCGCCATCAAAGAAGGCAAATGAAGGAAAGTTTCGCTAAGCTAGAAGCCGACTTCGAGAAGAGTCCAAATGGGGCATATGATGGTCATGAATCCTTTTGCGAGTACCACCAGACTGCGGGGCATGAAATTTAGAGTTGCTTAGAATTTAAGCAATTGGTCCAGGAATTGATGGACAATCGGGAGGTTGAGATCCTCGAAGAAGTTTGAAGGGTGGAATGGATGGTCAGCTCGGCAGTATTTAAGAATTTTATGCATCCAAGTTTGCTTTCATTTCATTGCATTTTAATCTTTCCTTGAAGTGATGTGTGGGATCCACTTTGCTACCCTTTGCCCGAAGGTAGCAAAGATTTTTTTTGTAAGGGCCTCAGACTGCATGTTTTAAATTTCAATGAAAGGATGCATTATGTTTCAATTGCCTTTTCATTTTTTGTGTATATATTCGTCTATTGAGTCCTCATATATCAATTGCACAAGGGACATAGACTTTGACCCAAATGTTGACTTCGAGCCGCCTTTGTCTAATGGAAATCGAAAGTTTTGAAGATGATGAATATGTGGCTTACACTCCAAGTTAATTTGGTCATCTAAATAAGTACACATAGGATTAGGGCCTTCGGGAGAATAACCGGAAATCTTCTGTGCTAAAAGAAAAAGAAAAAAGAAGAAAAGAAAAAGGAAAAAGGAAAAAAAGAAGAAGAAAAGAAAAAAAAGAAAAAAGAGAGAGAAGAAAAAGAAAAAAAGAAACAAGAGAAAAGAGAAGAAAAAAGAGAAAAAAGAAGAAAAAAAAGGAAAAGAGACAAAAGAGAGGGAATAATAAAAGCCTAACAAAAGCACTCCAATGTTCGAAGCCTGGTAATAGGCATTTTCGGATACGAGTGTGGAATTTTTGGGGCACTCCGCTGTAGCAAAAGACCAATAAGGTTGCTGTGCACCATTCACTTTAGCTACATGAGTGATGGTAATATTTTCAAATCGTGGCATTGCCGAGTAGCTCGGGGTTTTGTTGTTTGCTCCATCATTTATTTCGAGCCAAAGGAATGTGATGAGTTGACTTCCCCAAAATTATAAAGAATTGATAAAGGCGAAGCCTAGAGAAGATAAGCCTAATTAATTAAAAAGCTGAAATAACTTGGAGAGTATGTCACATTTTCAGACATCAGCTCAACTTTCGAGGTCTCCTAGACACATGATGCTTGAGGCAATCCTTGGTAAGCCACAGTAGTGTCGTTCGTGCACTTGATATTCGGGGTATTTAATTTGACTTGATATATCCCTGATGTGAAAAGAAAAAATAGTTTTTGAAAACGCGTCTGACTTCAAAATTAAAAGGATGCAATCTGAATCTTTTGTAAACGCAATAATTTTCCCATTGCTTCGGGGATAAAGTTTAGAATGCAATGCCATGAATACAAATGACAGCTTGTCAGTGGCTATGGTGAAGATTGTAGTAAGTTCCTACATGCTATAGTTCAGGGACTTGAAACAAATTTTTGTCGAAATGTTTCAATTGCCTCAGAGGTTAAGAAGTGGACCTCAACGAACTTAAGAGAAAAAGTTCAGGGACTTGGGGGCATGTGTTCCCCCTATGGTTGAGAGAAGAGATGAAGTTGTCGTGTTGAATTAAGACAAAGAGAATAATTTAGCACCCAGTTTGAGTAAAGGGCAAGATTTTGGGAACAAGCACCGAGAGCGGCGTTATGTCCAGTTTGACTAGCGAAAGTCAACAGTTATCTTTCGAGAAGAGATCAAAAGATTAAGATTTGGCAAGTACGAAAGCCAGAAGAAGAAGATCAAGAGGGACCAGTCTAAAATAAACTCTAGAAAAAAGTTCAGGGACTTGGGGGCATGTGCTTCCCCTAGTGTTGAGAAAAGAAAAAACGTCGCATTAAGTAAAGACGAAGAAAATGTTTGAGCACCCGGCTGGAATAAAGGGGGCAATACTTTAAGAACGGGCACTACGAGAGGTGTTACGTCTATCCTGGCCAGTGGAAGTCAGCAGTCGTCTTCTGAGAAGAGACCAAGAGATTAAGATTTGGCAGAAGTGAGAAAGCCAAAAGAGATTGAGAAGAAGAAGAGACAAGAAGAAGGTCGAGATCGACCAACTCGGAGAGTAGAAGCGTCCGAGCATTTTGATGTCATAATTCATACATCATTTGTAGTTAGGCATCCCTAGAATCAGGGGCATGCTAACTTACATCAGCATATCATTTCTTACCTATTTTTGACAGGAATATCAAATCTTTTCTCATAAAAGGAAGCTCGCCTATCCGTTCAGGCTCGTGGAGAATGGAATATCAAAGCTTTTCTCATAAAAGGAAGCTCGCCTATCCGTTCAGGCTCGTGGAGAATGGAATATCAAAGCTTTTCTCATAAAAGGAAACTCGCCTATCCGTTCAGGCTCGTGGAGAATGGAATATCAAAGCTTTTCTCATAAAAGGAAGCTCGCCTATCCGTTCAGGCTCGTGGAGAATGGAATATCAAAGCTTTTCTCATAAAAGGAAGCTCGCCTATCCGTTCAGGCTCGTGGAGAATGGAATATCAAAGCTTTTCTCATAAAAGGAAGCTCGCCTATCCGTTTAGGCTCGTGGAGAATGGAATATCAAAGCTTTTCTCATAAAAGGAAGCTCGCCTATCCGTTCAGGCTCGTAGAGAATGGAATATCAAAGCTTTTCTCATAAAAGGAAGCTCGCCTATCCGTTCAGGCTTGTGGAGAATGGAAGATCAAAGCTTTTCTCATAAAAGGAAGCTTGCCTATCCGTTCAGGCTCGTGGAGAATGGAATATCAAAGCTTTTCTCATAAAAGGAAGCTCGCCTATCCGTTCAGGCTCGTGGAGAATGGAATATCAAAGCTTTTCTCATAAAAGGAAGCTCGCCTATCCGTTCAGGCTCGTGGAGAATGGAAGATCAAAGCTTTTCTCATAAAAGGAAGCTCGCCTATCCGTTCAGGCTCGTGGAGAATGGAACCCGCCTATCCGTTCAGGCTCTTGGAGAATGGAGTTTTCGATATTTGTCTATGTGTTCAGACCTCGGAGGGTTGAAGAATATTGAAGTTGGAAGCTTCGAGCCTTCGCGACAGTTGTATTTTCCCGTACCGACTTCCGAACCACCAGAAGTTCAAGTGCATGGTGACTCAGAATCCTAATAGGGAAGTCGGACAAAATCGGTGTTTATGGCCTTTGCTTTATTCTTGTTCCACAAGTATAAGCAAAGGGGGGCAGCTGTAATCACCTATTTTGTCCGGGGTGTTAAACCCGTATATTATGTTATTTTTACTATATTGATAATGGGCTTTATATATAGTGATAAAATATAAAAATTAAAAAAAAAAGAAAAAGAAAAAAGAGTATATATTACTACTATTAGAGTCTATTATTATAACCTATATTATTATCATTACTAGTATTATCCCATATATTATCTACTATTATTGTATTCTTAATCTTAAGTATTATTACTATTTATTATTACTATTATTACTGTCCACTTATTTATATTATCATTATATTATTATCCATCATTACCCATTATTATTCGTATTATATTTATTATTATGAACTATTTATACCTTTTATTAGCTTATTATTATATTGTTATTATCATCTTTGTTACCTTACTAGGCTATCATTTATCATTATTATTTATATATATCATAAATGCTATTATGGGTACTATGTTATATTTATTATTATTACTATTAAATCTGGAAATAAAATTGAGTCTAGTAAATAAAAGCCCAACATATATATATTAATTAAATAAAAGCCCGCAGTTTTAATTTGAAGTCCATTGTACATGATAAAAAAGGCCCAAAAAATATTATACATATATTACAGCCCAATTCGGGCCCGAATAAATAAAAAAAACCCTAATCTGCTAAACCTAACACCCCTAATTCCCTCTACTTTGTGCAGCCGCCACCCCTCCCCACCGTTAGATCTGAAATCCAGATCTAACAGTCCAGATCACCAGGACCAAAAAAAAAACCCTAGGAGCTGTCTGCTGAAGCCCTTGCGCCGCACCCCTCCAGACCATTGGATCGGGAGAGCATCGGATGGCTGAGATCGAACCGGGGAAGTCTCCAGAACCTCCACGCGCCCACGCGCAACTCTCGGGCTCCCATACGCGCGCGTGCACGATGCTCCCCTGCCCGCGTCGAAGCCACGCCCACCTCTTCAGCTGCCCAGATCGAGCACCTCTGAATCCCATCAACGGCATGCAACCGGCCACGTCTCAGCCGAGCCCTGGTCCCCTCTCCTCACGGGTCACATACAACAAACAAAAACCAAATGTCAGAGCACCAAAACGCAACCGAAATGCAGAATCACAGGGTGGCAAACGGAAATTGCAGACGGATACGTACAAATCAACCAACAAATTCCAGCATTTCATGTAATTTAGAAAAAGCCGAAAAATGTAATATTCGGGCTTATAAAAGCCGAAGCAAGCATTGTAATAGGGGGGATTTTTCAGAGAGAGAAAAAGTTGTAATAGAGGATTCGGAAATTACAGAGAGGAGTTTTCGGAGAGAGCATTAGAGTTTTTCAGAAAGCATTTCCAGAGAAATTGTAATCGAAATTCTGATATCAATACAAGCAAGTTTCAGAGGTATATCGCACCATCTACTTCAGTTTCTCATTTTCAAAGCAAAAAAATAAACGAAAGGTTTTTTATTTACCTTCGCGGTGCCTAGCTTTCCCTGATCGTTTGCCTTCCCTCGCCGGCGACAAGCCCTTGGGTCTCCTCTGAGACCGCATGCGGTGAGCCGGTGAGGAATAAACGCTGAAAAAGGGTTTTTTTTATAAATATTTTCGGGTTTCGATTTGGGTTCGAAAACAAAAGGAAAAGGTTTTTTTCGTTAGTTTGGGTTTCAAAAATGAAGGTTTTTCTTATTTGGGTTTCGAAAAAGAGTGAAAAGAAGTTTTTTTTAGGGTTCCGGCGCCGGCTACGGCGGCCGGAACCCTGATGGCGTCGTAGTTGCAGAGAAAAAGAGAGAGGCTCTGCGATTTTAGGGTTAGGTTTAGGCAAAAGGGGCTGATTCTTTTTAAGTTCGAATTTATAGTGTTTTAAAACGTTAAAATGGGTTTAATAACCTTTTAAGCCCCTCCGCGTATTGATTATTACGCGCGCAGGGGCTTCCGCGGTGATAAATCCCTTCCCTGGTCCCTTTAGGTTTTTAAATGTGTTCAATTTCGTCCCTGTGTTGTTTTAATCAGTTTCCGGATGGTAAAATGCCCTTTTTAGTCCCTGTAGGTTTCTGCCTCGTTTTAATTGAGTCCAGTTTCGCAATTTAATCAGCTTTTTTAATTGGTTTATTTACTGTTGCGGTCCCTGTTTGTTTGTATTTTACTTACCTTGCATTTTATTTATATTGCATGTCATCTTTGTTACGTTATCATTCATGCCTTTTTATTATGTGTTTGCATCAAATGTTATTTTTGCCATATTGTTTATATTAGTATGTGCATATTCTGTCTCCTCTTGTTCGAATATATATATGCTTTTGTGACATGCATTTTAATGTCATTTCATGTGATTTTTAATGTTAAGTTCGCATGTTAATGAATTTTAATTATAAAACGGAGATACCTATTAATTCGCGTATTCGGGTCGACATGCCTAGCTTATTGGATGTCCCGCGAATATTCAGATTAATTCGAATCGTCTAAAGGTAAACCCGTAAATAAAAAGGACAAGACCATAGCATCATATTTTATCTGCTTGCATCATGCATAAAGGTGACGTACGGGATCCGAACCCTAAACTAACACGGCAGTCAGTCTTATATGATGTCGGTTTAGTCTTTGGTCCGGTGTACCGTCATCCTTTTTAATTAATTGTTTAATTAACTCGAAACCACCGGTTTGAGAAAGCTCGTATAATTAAAGTCTGATTTTCAATCAAGAACCCCTAATTAAAGTCTTTTTAAATTTCGAGTAATTTCCATCAAATTAAAAGCAACAATTGTTTTGGTACCGATTTATGGGCGTGATGGGGGTGCTAACCCTTCCCCACACGTAACCAACTCCCGAACCCTTTCAAAAGAATCTCTGGTTTTGTTTTTTACGGTGTCCGGCCTACCTTAGTGGCCGGTGGCGACTCCAACCAAACGAGAAAAAGATTTTTTTAAAGGGATTTTCCCAAAACCCGAATCGAATTAATTTTTAAAACTCCCCCTTTTTAAATCAAATTGAATATTTTTCAAAAGTAGCGGGAACTTGAGTTGCGGAGAAAAAACCCCGTTACACCAGCCAATCATACACAAAAGCATAGAAATCATATTAGCATTCAATTCATCAACAATTTATACAATTAAACTAATACTATCAAGTTTATTTTACTCTAAAGTTCAAAACTGTTTCTGTCACTGGCAGATTGCACATCCTTTAGTACTTTGCTTATAATTTTTAATCCGTTAGTCGAAATTTTAATTACTTTATACCGTTGTAAAGCTTATTTAATTATATATGTAATTATGTATGGCTCATATTTTTATCATTTCTATATCAATACAATTTATTAGTTAAAGTAAGGTCAATTTCACAGTTTTGAATATGCCAATCTTGCACTTAAGTCCATTTTAATGAGTTAATTACCCTATATTTCATACACGTACAATTTAGCCCTTTTTATCATAGTTTACTCTGTTTTCTCCTATATATTTATATTGAATTTAGCCCTTAAAAAGTCCAGTTAAGTCCCTAATTTAACAGTTTATCCAGAATGGTCCAGATTTCATTATCAAGCCAATTCATCATTTTAAGCAGTCCATTTAGTTATATTTCATATATTTCCACTTAGCCAACATTCATTTCAGTCCCTCCCCTGCATTTAATTCAATTTTTCAGTATTTAATCTTATTCAATTCAATTTCAAATTTGTCAATTTATTCAGAACAGCCCAATTTTTTAGTTAAATTATTTTGGTGACCAATTTTCATATTAGCTCAATTCTTTCTATTTCACTATCAAATTAAACTTAGCCAAAGTTCCAATTATCAGTTTTACAAGATTTTTATTAGGAGATTTTCATGTTAACACCATTTCTTATTTAATAAACATATTTGTCAACAACACCACTCGACTAGCATGCTAAACACACTAATTCAATGTTTGTACATTTTAGCACATTACTCTAAATTCATTATTTAAATTCACCTAACTACAACATCATTTCCAACATTTAACAAGCATGCATGATAATAAATTCATTTACAACATCAAACAATCCATTTCAATCAAAATTATCATCTATTCGAATAATACATGGTAAGGATGGACTTACTTTGTTATTTAGCTTAATTTCTATGGATAATTCAAGAGCATGCAAGCTCAAATATAGCATCAATGGTGTCTTCTTCTAATTCTCCCTCTCTCTATTTTTCCCTTTCTTATTCGGCTAATAGTAAGAAAGAGTGGAGGAAGATGACCATGGCGATTAATTCACTTGGTATATTTGAAAAATATCTAAAATGTCCTTAATTTTTTTAATCATGGAATTAACTAAAGGTAAACTTAAGAAATGGAGAATTTAGCATGCATTCTCCTTCTTTTCATTCCTATTCGAAATGGTCATGATAAATTGATCACTCAAGTTATTCATTCTTTCAATTAAGCCATTAATTTATTTAGTTAGTTTAATTACAAATCCAATTGAATTAACTACTTAGGCATTTGGCTTCAATACTTCTAGGCTATGATTTAGGGTGTTACAACGGTGGTGTGTTGTATTTGGCCTTATGGTTTTGTAGACGTGCTTGCAAAACAAGGGGTCGATAGGGAGTCGATATTCACGGATCAATTTTCCATTGTAGGGGATTTCCAATTGTCTTGGAAATTAACTTGCCACGACAATTGTCTTGCCTCGGTATTTTACTTGCCACGGCTTAATGTGTGGTTGTTGGGTGCCTTGGTTGGACGCCATGTTTGGCAACTAAGACATGGTACTGTTTGCCTGCATCGTATGGGTTGTGAGGCCGTGGGTGGTATGATTCAGTTGCGAGGGATGCTGGAGTTAGAGGGTGTTGGGTGATTGGAGTTGATTTTGGCTTTGCGCGTCATGTTTGGCAGCTACAACATGGTATTGTTCTGCTGCAATATGTGGGGTTGTAAGAGGTTGTAGTCGTGGGTGGTATGGTTAGGTTGCGAGGGATGTTGATTTTGGCTTTGGGTATCTGCAGTTGGGAATGGCATTGGGGTGTTGTTGCTTTTTGGTTCAAACATTTGTTCGTGTTTGTGTTTCGGGGTGTTGTTTCGATGTTTTGTTCTCTCGTTGTATAACATGATCATATAGTACTATTTTCCTCCATTTAGGCCTAGAGAAGTTTTTAATGAGGCCTATGACTATGTCTCAGGTTATATAATTTCACTTAATAAAATCATACTTTCTTGCTGATTAAAACAATTTTTTTACATCTTCTTGTACATTGTACCAATAATAATGTCAATTGAACTAAACTTAATCATCAGCTCTATTGGCAAATGTTATTATTGCAACATAAAAAATTGACACAAATCAAAACATGCTTAAACACACATTATCTTTTAATTTATAAGAGTAAAAGAACCTAAATAATTTAAATGTTATACCTATAAAATTATAATTTGTATCAGTTTATGTAGCTCAAATTAATAAAAAAAATATTTTTTTTCCAAAGCCAATGTAGGTTTTCAGACAAACAAAGATAAAATGCAAATTATAATGTATAAACATCCAATAGGCCTATATATAGATCGTGGAACAAACAACTTGGGATATTGTCAACCCAAGGAAAAAAAAATTCACATACAATTTATAAGATTAGTGTCCACAATTTATAAGAAAATTGATTAACAATAGAAAGTGAGATTCTAAACTCAATTAATCTAATAATACTAAATTAGTATAAAATTAAATATTTTTACAATAGATAAGTGGATCTAACACAATAATAAATTATAGGCTTATAATAGAAAGGTGCCCAACTTATACACTTTGTTCCAATTTGGTGCCTAATATTTTTTTGCCACTTTAGTGCATAACGTAAAACACGACTCGTGACATATTATGGCATTTTCTTTAATTTTTATTTTTTTTAAATCAGAAAATCTTTAATTTTATAAAAAAAACCCAAAAATTTTAATTTCTCTAAAACCCCCAAATCCAAACTTTAGATCCCTAAATTCCTCCCCTCTCACCACCGATTCAACCACCACTGGCCACCCTTGCCTTCGTCGACCCCACACGACTGAAACGAAAAACGGCGAATGAACGGTCGATTGCTCCGTCGACGAATATTCAAAAATGAAGAAAAAAAGACCGATTGGGCTTCTAATCGACGGCTAGAGGGTGGGGTGTTGAACAACGAGATACCCGATGCTTGGGGATGCTAAACGGTGATGGAGATGTGATTTGAGGGTTTGTTTGAAAAAAATTAAAACTTTGCGATTTTTTAAGAAGTATATAATTTTTAAGTAATTCAAAAATTAAATAAATACATAAAATAGGTCACGTGTCATGTTATAATTGGTTAACGAAAATATTTTAACGGCCGTTGGCGGAAAAACTTAATCTGAGTTACGAAATGAAATGTTAGACATTAAAATGGCAAAAGAAAAAACTTTAGGCACTATACAAGAACAAAAAGTATAGGTTAGGCACATTTTTTTACTATTAAGCCTAAATTATATAAAGAGCGATTTCATTTGGCAAAAAATATGAATATATGTTACAACAGAGAATTGCATTTGAAACACACTCATTTCCAAACATGACTGGGTGTTAGCCATTGAGCATGCATGTTAAACTACAACAATCATCAACATTGAAAATTTTATTGAATCGAGTCGAGTGGAATGATTGTTAAATCCTACCTTTAATTTACATTTTCGAGGGTGTAGCTTCGGATAATGAAAGTTCGGCATACATGCTGGATATAGCTTTCGCAAAGTACTCCTTTGCTTGAGGCCTCTTGATCTGTATAAACAACAGTACGCTTTCCATGAGTAAAGGTTTTACCTGATTTCTACTTGAGATTAGGCATGTAATCACAAGTTATTCAAGTTTATCTCAAGCTATCAAGCGAGCTGAACTCGAGTACCTCGATGCATGATCTAAGTAGAGCTTAATTAAACTATAGTTCTTAATTAGCACGAACTTCAAACCTTGAATTTTGAGTCAAGCTCGATCTCCGTAAAATTTCTCAGCTCAGATCGACTACACCCTAACTGAGATAATATAGATTACAAGTTTCATTTTCTGTTTCATTTTGATTTTTCTTATTACATTCAGAAAGTATTGATGCTACTAAACCTATGTCTATTCTGATTCTTAAAATATCCGTGTCCAACACACATTTAGACATGGATACATACGAGAATATGATCCTCAAATATATAAACAAGCTTAAAAATGGTGTATAACCCGTGTCCAACATTCAATCCAAGTAAAATAGTAGTAAACAGAGGATGACAGATTACCTTGAATGTTGGAGTGAGAAGGCCATTCTCCAAGGTGAATGGTTCAGGCACCAAAGTTACAGCTTTGGCGAATTCAAAGCCTCTCAACTGCAACAATAAAACAGGGAATTTGAAAATTATTAACAAGCCTTACTAGTAGAAAGAAGGCGTAAAAATATCATTCGGTTAAAAATAATTTACCTGTGCTTCCCTTCCCACATTATCCATCTCTGCAAGAACAGCGTTCCTTGCTCTTGGATCATTGCACATCTGTCCTAAATCCTCGTACTGTAAAAATGCATTAAAGAGAGCCTTAAAACCTTTAAAAAAAAACTCGAATCCGCTGGTCTAACCTTTCTTTTTTCTTATAGTTCCTATGATTGATGCATTTTCATTATTCATACATGAATATGTGAGATATGAACCTCTTAAGAATTCCCTGATGCATAAAAAATGAACATCGTGTGGGATACTTACCCGTACAGATCGAAATCGGCTATAATCGACTCTAAAGTCCTTAAAAAGATGAGGCATTAGGAAATGCTGTTGAATGAAAATTTGACATCAATGTATCTCATTGTTATATGTGTCATTCTAAATTGAAGTTTAGTCCATCTATAGCCTGTGGAACACTCTTAGTCAAGGCAGAAGAAGAAAATTGAACCCATTGGAGAAAGTAAAAAGAAGATTTATACAAACAAACACGCTAGAGTTACATCTGCAGGGATAGCTCGGTTGGGAGAGGCATCAAATTGAAGATTGAACAAAAAATTTAAACATTTTTTTCCTTCGGACGAGTTCTAATATGTGTACGTGTCCTACATGGATATGCTCAATTTTTTATATGTTTTACCTATACCAAAACATCTACCCTTATACTCGTGTCAAAATACATATATAGGGTGTTGTAGAGAACACACCTGGATACCCTGGGATGCAGCCCAGTCTCTTAACACATCGGGTTCCACCGCAACTATTGCAACTAAAGATGAATTGAAACTATCGCCTATAAACATATTAAACAGTCAGGATAATAGACAACGGTGAAGTTATCCGAAGTATTTATAATCTATTTCCTTACCGTATATGAAACACTGAGCAACAAATTTGCATTTTGCATATACATTCTCGATCTTCTCGGGTGCTATGTACTCACCCTGTGCCAACTTAAATATGTTCTTTTTCCTGTAACGAATTAACGAGCATGGTCGTAAAAAGTTCAAACGTTATCGATGAAAATGATCCGTGCAGATGACTCGTCCCCAAAGATCAAAGACAACAAGAAAATCAGAACATTGTCCTCTGAATGTTTGAAAAGGTTTTCCTAGCAGCCGAATGCAACCAACACGCACTCAAAACATGTGCAAATAAGACTACTAGTCAAAGCACAATAGCTATCTCTAATGATATATAGATAATAGATCATAAGATGGATTCGTATATGGACCATTGGATGCTATAAGGTTAAACAAATATTTACCTGTCAATAATCTTGAGACGGCCTCCGGGTAACCACAAACCAATATCTCCCGTATGAAACCAACCATCTTCATCAAATACTTCCCTCCTGTTCAACCACAGGGCAGTTGGGTCGATTAAAGATTTGCAGATAAATATGGCAACAAACTATAACAATGTTGGAAAGATGATTACGTTTGCACTTCATCCTTGTAGTAGCCTTGAAAAACAATAGGACCTCTCACACAAATTTCCCCTCGAGGATATGGATCGTCCTCAGAGGTGTAATTCATTTCAGGAACATCCACGAGCTTTACTTCTGAGAAGACAAAAATGAATTATAACAAAATATAAAGGATGTTCAGATGGTCAAATAAAACAAGGTTCATGATGAAAAAAAAATCAAAAATCGGATGAACTCTACCCAGCAAGTTATTCATTTTAAAACGAGTAGCATCCAGATCTTCAGAATTTACAGCTAGTGATTCAGCAGACTCTAAAATTCGACATGTAATTGCAGTTAGATTTTATCTTGGCTATTAACGCATCCAATTTATCCACCTCGCACATGAACAATTTTGTTGTATTCATGTTAGAAAGTTTGCACCTGAAAGAAACCAAGGATACTCACCACAGCCGGCACATGGAGACCCAACATGACCAATTGAGGTGTCCCCTACATCCATCAAGGTTATGATACAAGAAGTCTCTGTCATGCCGTATCCCTCAAGTATTAAACAGCCAAAGCAACTGCAAAATACACTAATATCAAACCTGAGGAACATAAGCTATGCTAATTCAGCTCTTAACTTCACCAGATCATGATAAAAAATCGGATCAGTGTTGCCAATTTGGATGGATATGGCCTCTAGACCACTACCATGCTAAGAAAAATGTTCAGAGACGGCAATCATGTATAACTGCCTCACCTAAGAAAATCAACTTACACTCTCAAGAAGTCCATTACATCAGGAGACAGAGGGGAAGCACCAGATCCCATGATACGTACTCGACCTCCAAGCTTTTCCTTTATTTTATTGAAGACCAATCTGTCCCAAATGGGTGATGGATTCCTTCCTGAAACAAATGTTGGAAGCACAAGCAAATGGATAGCTAAAACATTAGGCGAGCATACTGATGGAAATTACTGTTTTACACTTCACATTCTCTCATCATGACTCTATTTACATGCTCTCTTTCATACTCAATATAATGTGCCAGCAGAATAATAAGAAAGTTTACATGATAGAGAGAAAATTCGAAAATTAGATAGCATACCATTCACAATGGCTTGCCTCTTGGAATTGTAGGCGGCTCTAAATAGCCTCTCCTTTAGACCACCAGAAGTGCTGACAGCATTGGTGATTCTGTACAGCGAAATTAACTAAATAAGAATAGACAAACATAAAAGTTCCAATCAATTTATTTTGTGCAATCAACCATTATCATACCCAGCATAGATTCGATTATATAATCGAGGCACACTGCAAAATATTGTTGGTCTAAGAGCAGCCAAATCATCCATCAGTTTCAAATTGTCCTGCAAACAAGAGGGGCATAGACTTCATAAAACTTGTATGAAAACTAAACCAGAATAGTAATAGGTGTGAGCAGAAGAGGACTGGGAAGAAACGGATATCTGTTTTACCCTGAAGTTTTGAACATAACACCAACAGAAAATAATAACAATAATAACAGCTGCTTATCTTAAAATTTAGATTAGTTCAGCGAAAACCAAAGATCTAAACTGTTATTCTATCATCTGCTATTTCTGAATGATACAAATTTGACAAGAAAAGAATCTTCATGCACAAATTTTACAAATGAAGGTAACATGATAACAATGTACCAAATCAAGAGAAAACTGTCTGAACTATCACTCTATCAATCATTTAAAATAACAGTAATCTAATTCAGAAAACAAGCTTCCAGGATAGTAATGCAGTAGAGAACACAATTCCATGAGCCAGTACAATGACAAGTACCAACAAGTTCTATCAATCTTTACTACTATAAATAGATGGATGCACTTATTCTTTTTGCATGTTGGCATATATGAAAACTGTTTACCTGATACTGTGCATAATTTTTTAAACTTATAAATTTACATATAATCAACTTGATAGATAAGCTACCTCAACATGCAACACAATAGTAACTACAGATTTGAAAGTCACATACCCCCTGGTAGAAGCCAATCCCGGAACCATTGTACACGCAGATGACTTGGTTTGTTCGTTCATAAATGTGCGCCAAAGGAAGATAAGATATGTAACTATAAAATGATAAAATTAATCAATAGAGAAACAAATCAATGTATCTTAACAAAAAATTCATAAGGTATGCAGTACATAAGCAATAAATTGAACACCGAACTCACATGTCTGAGGAATAGAATTTCGCCTTTCGGCAGAAACTAGCAGCATTTGCAATTAAATTTCCATGTGACAAGACAACTCCCTATCCCAAGAAAACAAGAAATAGCTGTATATGTTAGGCAGCAAAGGAAGTGAAGGCATGCAAGGCAACTAGCGAGGGAAGCACAATATAAAAATTAAATAAGAATCTTACCTTTGGCGTTCCAGTAGTACCACTGGTGTAGCATATTGTCGCAACATCATCAGGCTTAGGAGCGAAAAATGGCTGCAGGTTACTGCGGCCCTAAAAGGAAAATGATTTAAAATAAGTTGTTATAAACTAGAAGCTAGATTAAATAGGCAGATCCAAATTTCGTTTGCATTTCAGTTAGATCACTTGCTAAACTAATTATAAATCCTATTCTATGATATGATCGTTCAGTCAGCAATCAGGTAAAGTGTTTACAGCTATCATCGTTCTAAATAATTTAAGAGATAAAAGGTCAGCAAAACAAGTAGATCCTCTTATCAGCACTTACACAAACATAAAGCATGTGGAGTAACTTGAAATATAAGCAGCATACTGGAAATGGAATGATTTAAACTAAAAACACACACAAAGAACTAATTTTATACCTGACCAAGTAATTTTAAATACGATATGAACTTCACACCAGATTTTGAGGGAAGCAAAGGTAAGTGTTCATCAGCTCCTCCGACCACCTACATAATAAAAGGTGCCAAGAGAAAACATATGCTTAGTGGTAACAAAACACTAGCATGTATAGTTTAATGAGATTCTACAAGTACATACCACTACAACATGTACAGATGGAATCAAAGATATGAAAGTCAAAAGCTGCAATTATAAAAAGAGAAAATGAGATAAGTCCATTTTAAATCAGCAGTTAAATGAGTATTACTTGCAGCAAATTAAAAACTAATATAGTGCAAAACATAGGTCTGGAAATTGATAGGAGCAAAAATGAAATTCACAATGTTCAAAGTTTCTGGGACACAGAAAATCGCTTTTATGCCTGAATGGTTCACAACAAATTTAACAGCATCAGGACCTGCGAATGACCAAAAGTGTCAGAATTGGGTTACAAAGAACCATATGAAAATTATTTACCAGTTGAAGGCAGACCTAGAGTATCATATAAAGGAACTGAAACATATGAATATGCTGCGCAAGCATGATCAACCACTAGCCACTCAGGTCGATTTATAAAATAAAGTCCAACACAAGCTCCCTGACAACCAAAAAAAAAGTAAAAATGCTTAAAAAAATCAACGGCTAAATTAGAACAGGAAGAAATATTAGGTGTAGCCTGTAGGAAGCTAATATATAGGAGTAAATCCACAGTTCGATAAAGATGGCTTTCTAAAACATGGGAATCCAAGATCCTCAAAGCAACTTACTTGTTCTAACCCATAATACCTAAGACCGGAACCTATTGCTTCCCGAGCTGTGGCTGCTTCTCCAAATGTCATCCACTTATACCTTCATATGCAAAGCACAATTAACATAATCTCATAAAAAACAATCCCATATTAATTCCTAATAAAATTTATTGTAAACTCTTTAAAACAGAATACTGATAAAACTCACTCCCCAATTGTTCCATCCACCCGAACTCGCGTTCCCAAATACTTGTGATCTCTATAAGTCTCGACAGCATGTCTAAGTAGCCAAACATTGAAAAAAAAACATATGATAAGCGTATACCATTACCACTTCACATTTAAAAGGAACAACGAAACAAAAATAAAAACGATTCTCACACAAAGTTTTCATGCAATGTCCCGATGTCAGGATGATCTTCAAAGCGACACAAAAGCTTCATTGGAGAACGGGCCGATCTGCATAAACAATTTCAACATTAAAAAATAAAAAAATAAATAAGTAAAGGAAAAGCAGAGTGTAGCAAGAAATAGAGACCTATAAACATTCCATTTTCCAGTTTGCAATTTCTCTGGAAGAACTACACTGTATTGTTGATCTACAAAAGCAATTATGAGCCCAAAAAGCATGAGAAACAATTAATCAGTAAAAAAATTACATAAAACACTTCCATTTTCTGAATAATTAACCACTACGAGATACAAAAAAAAACGGATGATCACGTCACGAACTGTACGTATGATCGAAAGAATAAGATTAATCAACTCATACGCGATGAGTACCAAATCAAAATAAGCAATTAATCAAAACAACAACACATAAAAAGTTAAAAACACTTCCATTACCTGAACATTTAACTTCGAAAAACATAGAAATACGAATAAACACGTCACTAACTGTACTTTATGTACAGTCATTTATACGTTTCGTCACTCGCGGAGTACTCACCAACAAAGAAGTGTGGCGAGGAGGAGGAAGTGACGTTACGGCTGACAGTGGATTCATCCTCAGCGGTGGAGGATGGGAGGAGGTGAGATTGGACGGCGTTTATGCGGCGTTGAGCTGGAGATTCCATTTCCACGGCGGTTTTCTGTTTTACGCGCGGCAAAATGAAAAAAAAAATGTAAAATCGGTAACGTGAAGTGAAAGGCAAAAGTTGGCGAAAATGAATTATACTTGCTTCTTTTTATTTATTTTCGGATTTAAAAGTAAATGAAAAATAGGTAAGATGCGGATAGATAGGCACACTTTTTAAGACGTATCGTTGATAATGACGTGTCGCTTTATTCCTACGTTAATGGATAACTTTTTGATAGAATCCTTGCAAGTTACAACTACTTCCTATATATGTATCTAACCCGTAATTGTACTTAAAATTTTAAAATTCATACATATTTATAAAAATATTAAAATATATATATATATATATTTTTATTGAAAATTTATTTTCATCTTTCTCAAATTATTATAAGTTTGTCCCCTAAAATTTTATAAATTTGTTCTTTAACATAAATCATGTTATGTAGGCTTAAGTGTCAAATAAGTACACAAATTATACTTTTTTTTCTTCTTCAGATATGTGTCTAAAGTATTTTACGTGCTAAATAAGTCCTTAACATTTTTAAAATTTCCATTTAGGTGCCTTGCTGTTAATTGTCGTTAAAAAAATTTTGTTAGCCAATAAAAACATGGCACATGACATGTTTTATTTTTAAAAATATCTCAAAATTTTCAAAAATCCCCCAAATAGTCCAAATCTCTAAATTCTTAAGTCTCAAATCTCGATTCTAGACGTCTACGAACGGCGTGCCTATTGTCAACATAAAGTCGAACTCGTAAAAAGAAAAGAAAACAATCGACGACAAACGGAGGCCGAGAGGCTGACGATCGACGTTCGAGTCCTGCGATAAGAGAAGGAGGCTTCATTCCGTCACCGACAACGTGATGAACGGCGACGATAGTGGCCGAATTTGAGGATCTAAAGATTTTGGGGTTATTTTATGAATTTTGAAAAATATAAGGATTTTTCTAAATGTAAGTTAACGGCGGGGCACCTAAACAGGTAACGTTGAAAACGTTAAACACCTATTTAGCCCGAAAAATAGTTTGAGCACATATCTAAAAAAAGTATAGTTTGAGCACTTATTTCACACTTAAGATTGTGTGTGTACTATGCTTAAACCGTGTTATTTAAATTGAATCGGATCAAACCGATCAATTGAATTAGAAAATGATGGTATGTCAATTTAACTAATGATACTACATTAAATATAAAAATTGGTCTAACGAGATAAGACACTAAGTCCATTAAGCAAGGTTATGAATTCAAATTCTAACATTTGTTAATGAAAAAAATCGGGTTAAAAAGATTCAGGGGCAGATTGACGTGTAGTTCTGTTAATCTCATTCATCCGTTTCACTCATCCAACGATTCAAAAAAACATGTAAAACATAAAGAGTTTTACACTGTATAACTGAATCATATCTCATATATATATATATATATATATAAATGGAGTAAAAGATGGTATTGGGCCCTTAAATTAAATTTTTTAGTATTTTAAATAACTTTGATTCAAAAAATAGTATTTCAAATTATTTTAAAATCTTATTTTCTCTAATAGAAATAGTCATTAATTGTCAGTCTTGAGATAAATTCAAATTATAAGTTGTTATCAAAGGACTTTTGAGTCATTAATTGTAAATTCAAATGGAGAGTTTAGAGGAATAGATGGCCTTTCTTCCAAGTCAGTGGAGACAAGGAAACATACTGTGTATCCCTTGGTCTTTTTAGCATTAAGTTAACTTCAATTTTACTTTGTTGCAATTGTAATTGAAAAGGCTTTTTTCTTCTATAAATAATGTCGAACAAGCTTCGAAACCAATGAGTGAACAATAATTGAATGGTTGTTTCATGTTTGGTGATATTCATAGAAGATTAAATGTTTAAGAGTAATCTTTTTAAAAATTAAAACTTCATCGAAGAAAACAAAGATTATTATTATTATTATTATTATTATCATTATTATTATATTACTAAAATTTTAATATATTTAATTTCGACTTTGACTTTTTTAAATCTACTTAACATGAAATCTGAATTCGTTATTAGAAAGATTAATCCCTTAATGGATTTTTGCAAAACTTGATATAGATTAAAAATATTACATTAAATATAAAATAAATTGTTAATGATTATTAAGAAATCGATTGATAAAAATGGTGAATTGGTCAGTTCAATCACCAATATAAGTTTTACATAGGTTGTGGGTTTATTCTAAATGGGAGTAAGTAGAACCGTGTACTTATTTGAAATGTTGATCATGAGATTATGGTTATAATTTTCCTTATAAAAGTTGTGACACTTGATATAGTTAGATTTGTAAAAATATATAATTTTGATAATATGATATAAAAATAGAACTACACAATATTTGTAGAAAAATACACTACTCTTCCTATTTAAGTTATAAAAATTTAAATTCTAAATCTCTAACTCAAAATTTTAAATCAAAAAACTTGCATTTTAATAATTCAAACCAAAACAAGTAATAATATTTTTTAATTTATTATAATATAAAATGTTTTATATTTAAATCATATATATAGGTTTGACCGCAATGGAACAACGCCTCGGTTCCAAAAGTTCTTTTTTCTATTTGTTGTTGGTGCCATCACGGTTTCGAAATTGTTTTCTTTTTCATTTTATGATGCTACCATCAACATTCAATCTATGATCTCACAATTGTTTTTTTGAATTGAACCCAACAAATACCTCAGTAGAAAAGCGGATAATATTGATTAAGAATATGTATGGGCATATATACTACAATCATCTTTAGACCATTTTTTTTTGAATTACAAAGATCACACACACACACACACACACACACACATATATATATATATATATATGGATAGTTCTTCTTTGCTCGACGAGCTTTGACGAGCACCACTATTGACGAACACCGATAAATTAATTTATAAATTTTTAAATCTAAAGTACTTAATGCATAATTATAGTTTTTTAAAAAATTAAAATTGTAATTTAATTAAAATACATTTTTTAATTTTATTAATTAAAATAATTTATCCCTAAATCAAAGAACTTTAAGTATTTTTCTTTGAAATTAACTCAATTGTCGTCGCCGCCGCCGACCACCGCACCCTAGGAAGGGGAACAACGGCCGCGTGGTCGGCGGCGACGGTTGTCGACGGCGACAATTAGGTTAATTTCAAAGAAAAATACCTAGTGTTCTTTGATTTGGGGATAAATTATTTTAATTAATAATGTTTAAAATAAAATTAAAATTAAAAAAATATATTTTAATTAAATTACACTTTTAATTTTTAAAAAAATTATAATTACGTATTAAGTATTTTAAATTTAAAATTTTATAAATTAATTTATCAATGTTCATCGGTGCTCGTTAATAGTGGTGCTCGTCAAAGCTAGAATTTTCTTATATATATATATATATATGTATGTATTATATATTCAAATATATCAGTATTAATGTTTTTGAAAAAATCATATAGTAATAAATGCTTTTCCCTTATTTTTTAGCAATTTGAATCAGTTTAAAGTCGATTAGACCGTTACTAGTTTGACCTCCGGTCTGGATTTTTCATCCATTATACGCAACTAAAATGCATTGTTCAATAGAATGCAAGTATACACTACTTGGAACACAATGTGCATAGAAAGAACAGCATGTTCACTTTTGGTTCTGTTAATAGGATATGCAAAAGAGAGTCGAATTACAACCTTCCTTCCCTCTCGGATGAAGGTCGTAACGGCAAAAACGACGACTTCCGGTAACTACTTTGCATACCTTTCGACTTGAGTGGACTCCATACCAACGATTTCCGTTGCAAAGCAACGACGGTCGGATGCCTAGGCTTCCATGAACCTGCCTGCGAGGCTGGAGGGCTCCCCATGAATTTGCTACTGCTTCTCATGGCTGCAGGTGATGTCTCTGATGAGTTCCTGAACTCTGGCAATGGAGAAAATAATCTTGAATATCTTGCCTTCCTGGCATCCCGTGCTAACGACGGTCTGTCCATTGTACCGTTGTTGAAACCCGAAGCAGACCTGTGGAGTGGTGTGGTCATGTGCGAATCTGGCCGGAGGGTAGCGATGGATACTCGCCTTTTAGGCTGAACAACTTGAACCTTGGCTGTTGGAGGTTTGACCGCAATGGAACAACGCCTCGGTTCCAAAAGTTTTTTTCTGTTTGTTGTTGGTGCCATCACGGTTTCAGAGTTGTTTTCTTTGTCATTTGATGATGCTACCATCGACATTCTAGATGTCTTTCTCTTGGTGGCCAAAGGTGATGCTGGGGGTATGAAGTTGGTGATTCTTCGCAGTGGTAACCTCATTTTTGACGGACCAAGTGGCGGCTTCTTATCCGTTTTGGTATTCTCTGGTGCTTGTTTAAGAGGTGGTCTAGTAGAAGCAGAAGCAGCAAAAGCTCTAGTTTCCTGCTTTAACCGAGTTTTCCGTTCCTCCGCTAGCTGATTTTCTAGGTCACGAACCTGAAGCAATGAAAAATGATACAAAATACCAGGAAGAAAAGCATCAGAATCTAGATTGCTAATAAAAGATCTCGGAGATAACCGCTTCGGTTTGTTTAATAGATGATTACCTTTTCTTGGAGACTTTTGCATATATGTTCTCTCGCAGAAAGTCTCAGCTGCAAGGATTGCACATTATCCTGCAACTTCTTTGTTTCCTTATCATCATGTTTCAACTTTTCTGCCTGTTAATTAATCAATAACCGGAAGTCAAACAAATCGAATCCACCTCAAATGTTAAGAGAGGGAAATATTTCAAGTTTCATCAATTTGTCATACCATTTGCTTATACTTGTAGAGCTCAGTAAGGTCCACCTGTTTGCGGGCAGGGCCACTTTCAATCCCCCTAACTCGGCTAGCAAAGTTCAATGAACAGAGGGTCTCCCCGAGGTCCGCACTAGATGGGCTGATCTGTACAAACATCACGGTCTTGCAATCTCCTCCTGCATTTCATGATTTTGCCATTAAGCTACCAAACATGAATACAGATACTTCATGGCCAATCATTCCAGATTAACTAGCTTCAGATAAAGAGGCTCAACTTCCATTGATACCATGATGAGACAAAAGCTTACCTAGAGAGCTCTGTAACATATGTGTGAGCTTTGAGTTCCTGGTTTTCCACAGAAAAGAAGAAAGAATAGAAGTGTTAATGTTAGACATTAATTTTTTAAGAAAAAAAAGTGTTAATGTTAGACGTTGATTTTTTTGTTCGGTTGTGCGTATGTGTTGTTCATGTATGAGAACAAGGGTAGAAAGGGAGGGAGAGGGAGAAACCTGTAAGGAATATGGGACGTTTTTGATGCAAGGGCGGAAATCACATCGCCAAGTGCTGAGAGAGATTTATTTATGAACTGGGATTCCTTCAATCTTTCACCTTCAACTTCAATCTTTCCAACGCGTTCACTGCCAGCCAAATCTACCAGCCATAGGTGACTCCTAGTCTTTTGGCCATTTATCAAATTTGTTCCCATTACCGTGACACGCAACAAGCTGCAAAGAGAAATTCTGGTCATTAGAGTTAAATGCATCAAAATTTTGTCAGCCAGAGATACTGAATAACAAATTATTTCTCATTTATTAGATAACAAAAAGTCTACCAGTGAGAACGACTGCTCATTTCATTGGCGTTGGTAGCGCCAACTGATCTGACCCGGTTTCCAGACTTTAGTAGCTCCCAAACTTCCTCTGTACTGTAAACACTAGCTTCGACAACTCCTGGAACTTCTTGTGTCCCATCTGCTGCTTGCTTGATATCCAACCTATATCAACAAAATGTAGGACTTCAATATTGGAATTAACTCTCCAAATATGGGGTTTCTAAAATCTTCTTTAGGGAAGACATTAAGCAGAGACTGGTTGGAAATTCTGAGCTTTATTTATCTTCTCAACATATTGTCCCTAAGAATAGTTAAAGTTCATGTCAATGGATTTCTTTCTTTATGGAGATCAAAGATAATAGGTCGCACATAAGTGTCTGTTTTGCAATCAGACTTTAATAATTGGCCAAATTTATCCAAATTAGTGTTAGGAAGGAATAAACCTTTTAGTAGGCTGGTTGGAGTTTTCTCCTAGCAGGTCCCTTATCTTTTCGTTGTAGACCTCCATCATGCTGACAAATAGATCATATTTCATTACACCACCTCTCTCTCCAGCAACTCGAAACAACTCCTCCAATGTCCTGTAATTAACTCCTCTATTCTCTGGTGGTCCCTCCATAGTAAATGTCTTCCCGGTTCCAGTTTGCCCATACGCAAATATGCAGACATTATAACCATCCAATACAGAAGTGACAATGGGTTTGGTTCGTGCAAATACAACGTCTGCATAATTAAAAGAACACAGAATTAAAAACTTTCACAATGAAACTTGGTGAAGATATCTCAGGTCAAGTAAACTCAATCAAGAGATGAGAGATCTTAGGGGTACCTTGGTCATCCTCAGGCCTAAATACATGATCAAACTTGAATTGCTTCTTGGAAGAGTCAGAAGAAATTATTTGTAGCTCAGCATCCTGAGATGAGTCAAATTCAACTACAGAAGAAGATCCATTCGAGATTTCAACTTGGTTTAGAGGTCTACATCTGCAGAAAACCCTGATGTTTCCTTTAAGCTCAATCACTTCATTGTAAAGACGTTTCCTCTCTGATGACTCATCTAGGTATTTCTTCTTCAGAAGTTCATATTCATTATCTATACCAAACAAGAAATAGAAAATCAATCCAAATCCAATAAAAATGCAGAGACCCAATACTTTTATTTCTTCAATCCATTACTTACTGAGCATCTGAAGAGTTCCCACTATTTCATGACCAGGAAAAGACTTCACTTGATTGGACAGAATTCCATGCTCTTTCTTCAAATTCTGTGACATTAAGTTAATCAAAGTCAATCCCTTGAACCATTAATGAGAACATAAACAAGGTATATATATATCAAGCTTATGAAAAGCAATAGCCTACTATGTTTTACCTGAAGACTGTTACTCAAATTAATTACTTTCTGTAATATTGGAAGAGTTGGCCCCTGAGCTGGAGATTTTTCTTGGTTCATGCTAGAAATAGTATCTTCATCCATGGAGTCGGTATTCTCTTCTAAAAGTTCTAAAGAAACAGCCAATGTTCTTCAAATTAGTATCTAATTACTCAAATACTTTGAATAACATAAATTTTCCCAAATATGATAATTTGAACACACAAATGCACCAACAGAAAAAGAACATTACAACAAATTTTCTAGACAAACAAAGGATTCATGAACTGTAATAGAAGAAATTGCTTAAAATCAACTCAATTCATGCCGCATATTCTAAGTTCTGAACTAAACAAGAAAAATCACAAGAATCATCAATCACTTTACAAGTATCATCCAAGTGAGACTTTTCTAGGGTTTGGAATAAATCATCCCTAATTGATAACTTTTCTTTCAGATTTAGAGAATATTTCATTAAAAATTCAACTAAATGCTTTCTTCAAAGTAAAGAAAGAAAGAAAGAAAGACTAAAATGAACTAACCAATGTGAGAGTTCGGAGAGGACTTTATCTCATCCTTCACCGTTGGATCTATGAAAACATCACGTTTTTTCACAGATCAGAATCATGAAATAAAAATGAAGCACAAAAAGAACGAAAATCGAAGCGCTAACCTTTATCAAGAACGATCAGATCGCAAATGTCCGAGCCCATTTCAGCCATTTGATTACAAAAAAGAAAAAGAAAAACAAGAACTCAATTATTAGAAAAAGAAAGAATAAACGGAAAACTATACGATTTAGGAAGAGAAATTAGGAGATTGAGAAATATTAAGAGTGAGAATTTTCGAGAAATGAAAGAAATTGACGAGAGAGAGAGAGCTAAACTGAAGCGTTGAGTTTAAATTTTGAAAATGGGGGTAGGGTTTTCGTTTCTTTGATTGGATTCAAAATGGAGAAACGTCAGCCGTTGGATTGACTTAGCTGTTTATAACGGCTATTTTCATACAAGTATCTTTTTGGGAGCGCATGCCTCGGATCTATAAAAGTTTGGGTTTGGGTAATTTTAACCCGATTAAATTAAAAGGACAAATTAGTCCCTAAACTATACTTGCTTCTGATTAAAGTAGTTAATTTTTTCGGCAGTGAGACTTAAAATATTATTTTTCGCAGTCTATCCCAGAAATATTTACAGTATTTAAAAGAAAACAGGCAGCAATGTTAGGCTACATGTCCATTTATACATGCCAATTATGATAATATATGTTAGATGTTATATTTTTATGGGTTGAAATTGTTAAATTTTTTAGGCTTAATATTAAAATAAGTGTTTCAAATTATTTTATTTTTTTTAAAATACTTAAATTATTTTTTTGTTTTAGGTGCTAAAATTGTCATTTTTTTCTTTTTAGGTGCTTAAACTTTTTTTTATCTATTTTAAGTGCCAAAATTATTTTTTTTCAAAATAAGTGCCTAAATAATTATTTTTCGGTCAAAGTATGTGCCTCGGTTTGACCTTAACAGAGAAAACATGATAATTAGTTTAGGCGTTGAAAAGAGAAAACATGATAATTTAGGCACCTATTTTGCCGTTAAGCTGATTTTTTAACACCGTTAGCTTTTTTGGATAAATTAAAAAATAATGATAATTTAAGTATATATTTAAAAAAAACATTTAAATACCTTAGCGAGAATGAGAAGATGTTTCATATACCTATTTTACCAAGTCAATAATGGTTTCGACCACTAAAAAATCTCTTATATAATTAGCTGGCTCAAATTGTAACTTTCAAATAATTATTTTTTAAAATGATGTAAAAAAAATTGAGTGTAAATACACCCAAAAATGATATACACTATTAATAGGTTTCATGGTTAAGACTATTACTAATGTGATGAGAAGAATTCATATAATAATTTTTTGGTAAGAATTAGATTATAATTTAGGGGTCAATTTGTTAATGGAAATTAAATTAAGGTTTGGAGAATGAAGTTGAAGTTTCATCTTATACAAACTATGTGTAGAGGATCCTCGTATTTTATTCCAGTTTAAATCTCAACTTAGTCATGATTCATTTATTGTACGATATGTGTTGAAGCGATTATAGGGCCCGTTCAACAGGGATTGCTGAATGCAAATCCCCTGCCAATCAGCCATTGGAGGAAAAGCTGGAAAAATCAACTGTCGTGAAAAAATAAAGATAAACGCCGGCTCCAACACCTGTTGAAGAAGCAATGCTGAACGGGACATGTCAGTTTGAGTTTCCATGGAGAAACATATCCTTATTTCATGTCTGAAAATGTATATCTATACTTCAAGAAAAATGAAGCGTCGAAGAAATATAAATACATAGCAAAGCAATGATAATGAATAAAATTGGCTAAATATCTTAATCAAAAATTTTATTGCACAAATAACCCAGTTCAACCATTTTTCCTTTCTTTTTCCTCTTTATATTTCTACACGTCAATCTCTTCCACCGTTGAAATGACATTAGATTTTACAGTTCTTTCTTTTTCCTACGCATATAGATTTTCGATATGACCAGAAATTAGGGCATGCATGTTTCTAAGAAGATGACATTACCGAGTCTGTTGTCGGAGATGGGAGTCTTCATCCCTCAATTGGAGGCGTTTTTCCTCGCAGCATATACACGGTAAGCTGCAAACCCAACAACGGCTACGGCAGCTCCAACTGCCAAAGGTGAAAACACGGCATTGAAAACGATCAACAATCCGATGTTGTGAGCGTGACCATCGATACAAAGAGAGAAGTTCAAAAAATAGGGGGGAAACGAAAAAAGGAGCAGTGCCACTAAAATCAAAGATTTAAAGTGCACATTGTACACTTTAATATTTTTCGTTCAAAAAAGAAAGGCACAATAGTATTTGCCCCGGACCTATGTTACTAGGATGCAGGTGTGAGTGACGAATCTATTTTTGAATATTCTTTTTCATTATCTTTCGGACATGGGACTATCGGACAAGGGGTACTCATGAAAAATGATGGGCACAGCAACTACTCAAAAAAATCTAACCATGGTGAACAATATTTCAAGTGCATTGAGAATGAAACAGTTGCGGAATGTCAAACTATCAGCGTACCTGAGACAAACATGAGAGATTGGTTTATGAGCCGATGGTACTGCTTCCGACTTCTGCCAGCCTCAGTTTCAGGAATGCTCAAATGAGGATGTTCAGCAGCATTTACTATCCTTCGGAATATGTTGTTGAAATCGCTCAATTTTGAGCTGATAGGTATAGGTGCATCTATCCCCATATCCTGGCTAACCTGCAAACGTAAAATTTGTAACACAGTGCATTTTTCAGTCCAGTTCTTCAAGATGAAAACTCTGAAGGAATAATTCTATAATTATCCAATAAAGTGAGACAACCAGTGGCATGAACATATATGGTACATCTTCAATGTATATTGTCCGTGCATTTTGCTGAGTCGAAATCGTGTAATATAGATTCTGATACATTAATAATTCATGTTATACAAATTTTGGGACATTTTTGTATTGTGCCATGTCATATTTTACTTATTTTTCAGTGCTGTCTAATATTGCCGGGTCTTAAATGAAATGAACAAAAGAGTTTCGCCCTATAAGACATTCTACTTATCCACTTAAACATGCAAGAACATTTTTCAAAAAATAAAACGAAAGAAAATACCCTGGTAGAATCCTGTATTGCCATTGGAAATGAATCCAAATCATCTTTAGCAGCAACAATGAGACAAGGCACCTCATAACCAGTGTCTTCACCATGACCAGCGACATCCACGAGCAATTCAGTTGCTCTCTTCCATGAAGACTCATAAGAACTGCAAAGGCCGGACAATCACATGACACAGCACTCAGCAAAAGAAACAAAATACAAGTGCATATGGATCTAAATGAAGTTTTATAAAAATTCAAACATGGAATAAAAAATATTTAACTATCTTTATTTGACATGATAAGTACACTCCAAGCCCATGTGAGAACAACCTTTTGTGCCATTATGATCACATAACTGAAAATGTTTAATTGATGGTAGCAAATACCTCAAATTTGAAACCCTAGCTTGAATTAATCACACCCGTGAGTTACCTGTCATGAACAAATACTGCTATGTCACAGGCAGCCAAAGACTCTTTGGTAGACAGCAGTTTTGCAACTCCCTCTTCAGGGATTTCTCGCAAGACTAGAGTTTTCTTTATTCCCTACAAATGAAAAAGAAAAATACACTGAGCCCAAGTACAGAAACTCAACGCAACAATGAAGTCAACCAAGGTCCATGCCCAGAAGGATATGCGAAGGAAACATAAACTTCTATAAGCAGAAGTTCCTGAACAACTTACTTTGATACTGCAAGGAGCATGTAAATTATGACGGGTTTTAATCTCGAAGAAATTATTTTATTGCATCTGAACCTTATAGAACATCATTTTAGTGTACCCGTGACAACCCACTTTATGGTATAGACTCTAGAAGAACAAGAAATGCAGATATACTGAAGTTCAAGTTAGTCCAGAAATCCGTAATTCCTCCCCCCCCCCCCCCCCCCCCAAAAAAAAAAAAAGATCCCTGTGTGCATGGTTTAAAGGAACTAACCCCAGGTAGTTCCACGACATTCACTGCATATCGGTCATCAGTAGTCGGAGAATATGAATCAGAATAGGGCCTACATGACAATTAATAGTTTGTCAATTGGGGGGGAAAATAATTAGTTATTAGGAAAACAAATTCTAACGAATACCTGCCAAGGAAAGAATTCATCAACGCAGATTTCCCAGCATTAGCTGGACCGAAAACAAAGCACTGGAAAACATTTCTTTCTGATTTTTGCTTCTTTCGATCTAGGCGTCTTTTCCTACTCACACGGATTGCAGACAAAGGATCACTGGGATATCCAATGTATATTAAGTTCTCCAAACTACAAGCTGGGTCTAGGAGTGTCATAAGGACCCACTGCAGTGCGCAATATAAATCATAAAATACAAGCACGGGCTGATCTATAATAGCCAAAATATGCAGTAATGACTAATGATCAACCCCAATAGCCAATCCACCCAAATGCAATAAAAACTTCAGTACAACATTTTCATAAGCAGAGTGTTAATAGAGTTGCTTTTCATTATTCCCATAACGAATTATTGTTTGAAAAGCAAAACTCAAAACAAGAGCAAGCCAAAGTTTGCATAAGCCAATATGCATGAAAGTTTCCTGGAGTTAGCGCAGTCAACAAGGAGTTAATTCTTATGAGATTACATGAAGTATGATATTGCCATTTCAAGGACAGAGGAAAACAAGAATACCTCTGACAGAAATGCATCAAGTGATAGCCCTCCCAGTGCAGTTTTTTCTGCAGCATCCTTATATGGAACATCATTCCAAGGGCTGAAGTTTAACAGAAAAAATGTCAAGCATTATCTACAACCAGTCCTATTGGCAGTTAATAAATAATAGAGATAATATATATACATGCAAAATACATGGTTGGGACAAAGTAAAGGGAAAAAAAGGACAAAGTTGGGATGGAGAAGACATCCTAGCCCTTAAATTTGCCTTCCCAATAGGGAACATATTGCAATTTAGCAAACGAAAGTAAAGTAGTAAACTAATCTCATTTCAATGGGAACCATAATACCTTTCTGGAGCAGTTGAGAAAACATCCTCAACTTCAATTGGTCGAAGGTTATTGTCCTGAAAAAGAACAATGTTCAAGTTGTTTGAACTTCAGAAACTTTAAGAACAAGTCAGGAATATCATATTTGTAGACTGGACAATGTCAAAGGCAAGGTACAACAAACTAAAATAAATGTGAGAAAATTTGAGATATACCAAGTCACTGTCAAACAATTCATACACCCTCCTCAGGAATTCAATAGCTTCATTTGTCAGCTCCACACTCTACACAAATTAAAACAAAGAAGAGCACAGAATCATAACGGCGAGTTTAAATAATGCTACACTAAAGCATATATGATAACAAATATAGTACATTATATGTGAAACAAGACAAGAATTGATCAAATATCATCCAACTAGGCAACGCTCATCTTAAATACAGCTGGGCATTCCATTGGCAGCCAGAGATATGATTAATAAGAATAGTAACATCCAGGCATAGTGCTTATAAAATTTCACTCTACAAAACACCGAATTATTACTATTACAGGCTGTAATATTTATAACAAAAGTATTCTTAGGCTACAAGTTAGGATGTTGCTTTGTTTTATTCTAGGATTACTTGTATATATATGTTATGATTACTTGGTAAATAATCTACCAAAATTCTCTATAGAAAATAATTACCAATACTCATATGAACAATATTGCAAGCAAAAATGATGTCAGTAAATTCTAGTTGGAAACAAACACCAAAGAAATAACAGTTATAAATGCTTATTTCAGTTTTTTCATACAGAGAGTATTTATTTCAATGAAGCATTACCTGATCAAGAGCTCGTTTTAATGAAGAATGTGGAATCAAATCATCAGAAAGTTTGATATCATTGTTATATCCAAATTTCCTCAGTACAGTCCATGTAGTCTCAAGACGACCTTTTTCTATGAATAGTGCATGAAGAAATAGGAAACCAGTCAATGTAAGGCCTCGTTCATTGACTCCTTCAATCATCGTATCTTGCACGGCCTGTTTCACAAGAACTAATTCCGATGGTTGTAATGGAGCATTGAAACATTTGACCTGTTTCACAACATATTATCAGACTTTTGGAGATGCTCAAGAACAAGATATCTTATGTTACCAATGACAGGATTTTCTGTTTCAAGCTTAAAATGATCAGCATTGTACACTTCATGCAGTGAATAGAACAATCCTTATTCAAAACACAGATGCCATCTCCCACCATGTCCCAACCAAGTTAAAAATAAAGGAAAAAAATAAGTCAAGGGGTAAGTGAGGAACCTGAAAATCGTTCAATTCCGCATCACTTAGAGCACCGTCACTGTCATGATCACAGAAAATAAAAATTCGTTTCAGGGCTCTCACACACCGTGGCTTCAAAGTTTGTGATTCCTGATCAAATAGCGGGCCTGTTGGATGAAGCACTGCCTTTTGTGTATAGTAGAAAACCTCCGGAATCTACCAAATAGGATATACTTTAAAAGTTCAATCTCTAATAGCATCAATGCGGTCATAAATATCAATTAGTATCACACAACTAACTACAACTATGCCAATTGTCACAACCCACATGTGTGCATAGCAGAACGCAATACACTCAAGAAGCAAAAACCAGGTATCGGTGGTAAAACCAATCTACATTTTATCAGAGGATATAGCGCCATAATTTCAAATTAACCTCGAAAAGAACCAAGGATCAAGATCTATACCTGAATGTGTTTAAAAGCTGAACACTCAATACAAGTTTCAATCTCCCGAAACTGTTGCATTATCGGTGACATTACTTGTTCCAAGCTCACTTGCTGGTGGTCATCTCTTAAATCCAGCTTACAGCCTACTACTATGACGGGCACTTTCACCTTCTCAACAAAAAGCAAAAGACTACTTCAGTTTTAGAAGAAGTAGATTCATGAAAGAAAAAAAATAGTATGTGTGATCTACGAGGTAAACTGGTGAAATCCCAATTGAATCCATTGGCCCTGTAAAGCATAGTTAAATCCGTTGAAACAGGTTCAAATGCTATAAATATGAAAAATGTAACATAATGATATTTTGTGAGTTTTCCTTATACCCGCAAGGTCAATTTCCACGATCCTACCAACCTAGTAGAGTTTGGTAAGAGTCCGAAACAGTCACAGGAAGTAGAAATAATAGCTGGAAGAACATTGTTAAAAGGATGTTAACAACTTAACTTCACCTTAACATTTTTTCTATGAAAAGAACAAACTAGCACGAATACACAAGTAGAAAAGCAAATTAAGATAGAAACCTCTAATTGGCGAAGTTCTGGAAGCCAGAAAGCACTCAATCTGTTAAGGGTTTCAGGCTGATCACACGCATAAGTAAGCACAACCGCATCGGCTCGCTTCAGCTCTTCTGCTAGTTTACCTTTATCCTCCGGACTAACAAATCCAAAAAGAAAAATCAGAATTTAAGCCAAAACATGACCCTAATCAAAGCAAACAAGTAATTATCTTATCACATTCTGCTTCTTTATTGCGCTAAACTACGTCTAAGCTAAAAAGCTATTACACGAAATTTACAATTCTCCAACTATAAATTCATTTAATAGGCTACAGTTACTGCTCCAAATAACACTAGAATTATGTCAAAGATTTACAAATATGTGATATAAAGGATCATTAAAGCAAGAAAAAAGTATTATCTTATCAAACTCTGCTTCTTTAAGCTAAAGCTATCAAACGAAATTTACAATTCTATTAACTAAAAATTCATTTAAAAAACTAACAACTACTGCTCCAAATAACAGTAGAATAGCGTCAAATATTTACAAGAAAAGGAAAGAAAAAGAACGTAATATAGAGGATAATTAGTAGAAATATACTTCGCGGAGGTGTCGATGATGGTTATGGGGACACGGTCGGGGTAGAAATCTTCCGGCAACCGGGTAGGCGGCAACAGATGTGGCACATTCGTCGGGAAAGTCTCAGTCGCGGCCGTCGCAATCAAGCTTGACTTTCCAGTGTCTCGGTCTCCAGCCACCACGATTCGAACACCGGACTTCCCCTCCGGATTCGAAGATTTAGCCATTCAAAAATTTTAAGCTAACAAAAAACTAATTAATCAAAGATTAAAGAAGGTGAAGTAAAATTAGCTAAGCTACAGTGTCAAAAACGTAAATAAAAAGTGAGGTTGAGGGCGAAATTGTGGTTTTGAGAAACAATAAATGGAAGTAAGGTGTAAGAGAGTGGCAATGTGGCATGATGGTAAATGACCTGAATATTGAGGTGAATAAGAGAGGGAGGTTTACTGTTACGGTAACGGAGAGAGGCGGCCGAGAAATCCTAGGGAGATGCGGCGGTGGCGGTGGAGGCGGAAGACTGGTGGCGCAACTAAAAATGAAAATTGTTTTAATTTGTTTTATAATTTTTTAGGGACATTGTAATTTAATTTAATTGTTTGAAGTGCATAATGGCCGTTCAAATTAAAGATTTTTTATAAGAAGTTTAGCAAGTTCAAAAGTAATTTTTCCCAACATTACAATTAAATTTTTTTAACTGAAATAATTTACAAAATAGTTATTTATATTTGATTTTCATAAATTATAACTTTATTTTAAATTAATTTCTAAACTTTTAAATATTTTAATTTAATCTTTAAACTTACGGTTCATCAAACTTCTGGATGTTTTAATTTCATTTCCAAATTATCAATATATGCTAATTATACCTCATGTTTAAAAAATAATTATAAAAATTGTTAAATGCCATGTAAACATTAATGTGTATGATGCAATGATATTTTGTGACATAAACGAAAATTTAGATGAAATTAAAATATTTAAAAGTTTAGAGATCAATTTAGAATGAGATCCATAATTTGTAGATGGAACTAGATTGCTCAAATGTTTAGGACTAATTTATAATGGAGTCATAGTTTAGGGATGAAATTGAAACATTTGAATAAATAAAAACTAATTTAGAATAAAAATTAAAGATTATATTAGGGATGGACATTTTACCTGACCCGACCCGGCCTGATCGAGTCGGATTTTTTCATAGAAAATTCGGGTTTGGTTTGGTTCGAGTCGGGTCGGGTCGGTTTTTTAAAAGGGTAAAGTCAGGTCGGGTTCGGGTGGAAAAAAATCTGACCCGACCCAACCCGGGGATAATAGTGTAATTTTTTCTTAAATTTTTTAAGGATATTCACAATAATGCTCACTCTTTATATATTTTTTTACAATGAGGTCGTTAAAATTACCTTTTTTACAATTAAGTTTCTAAAATTTATTATTTTTTAATAACTCGGGTCAGGTCAGGTCCAGATTTAAAGTATATATTTTCGAGTCGAGTTTGGGTAGGCCAAAAACCCAACCCGACCCATGCCCATCTTTAGATCATATCACATTTTTGTAACGTCATTATAGACTTATAGTGTTATTTGGAGCAGTAATCGGAACCTTTTAAATGAATTTATAGTTGGAGAATTGTAAAAAAAAAAAAAAAAAAAAAAAAAAAAAAAAAAAAAAAAAAAAAAAAAAAAAAACCCTCAGCATGCTATAGCCTATATGTAGATTGCATACGAAAAAAATATGTACATATATACATTGCATGTGAATAAATATATGTAATTATATCTAATATACTAGTGGTGAAAACTTTTAATTTTTATAACTTTAATAAAAAAAAACTTTTAATTTTTACAACCGCATTAGTTTTAGAAAGTTAGTTTAAGGTGTAGGGTTTAGAAGTTTACATGTATAACTTTAGAATTTAGTGTCTGGGAATTGAATTTAGAATTTAATATTATAATTTAGGGTTTAAATGTTAGGGTTTGAGTTTTAAGGTAATATGTTGAGGGTCTAAGTTTTAACATATAAACCATAAACCTTAAACTTTATTAACAAATACTATATTCTAAACTACAAACTTAACCCCTAAACTAAATCTCTAAACCTAAGACTAAGGCGCTTGTAAAAACTAAAAATTTCCTCCGTTAGTATACCAAATAATTATCCTAAATAAATATATATATATATTTGCATATGCTTATAAAAATTGTTTAAACTGAAATCAGTTAATAATTTAGTATTATAATATTATAAATAATTACAATTAAATTAAATTTGAACTCGACTTGACTCAGCTCGAATTTCATAAATTTAACTCGGAAATATTTTAAATAAAATTTGAATTATAAATTGTTAATATGAAAAAACCGAAAAACATAAGTTAACTGAAAACCAATAGTTACTAAAATAGCTTACTGAATTAAACCGAAACGGAACTGTATACACCCCTAGTTAAAACCGCAATTGGGTTGCAACTTTCAACAGCAAAGACAACAAACTGATGCAAATACAGGAAGAAAAAACACACAGGATACAACAAACTAATGTACAGAGGTGAAGAAAAATAGCTACAACATAGGTTGTTTTCTGTTTGTTTTGCCGTTCCGGCTAACTAGAAATCGGCTAATCCAAAAATTAAGTATACAGAAAACAGAAGTGAATGGAAATAGCTATAACATCAGTATCATCTCTCCGTGTTGTTATTCAAAGAGGTCTTATTACGACTGAAACATGGGAATTTAAATCAGGAAGAATGATCAAAGGAAATTTGGACACCTTTACCGCCAATCCCGGCCGTGAAACACTGAAAACCGAATGATTCGAGCTCTTCCACTAGTTTATCGACAACTGCTCCTGATACATCTGGTTCATGTTATCAAGGGAACAAGTAATGGAATTGCATATTCAAGAAAGTAATAGTAAAGCCACAAATAATAGATCATACAATAAACAAAAACATGACCTAATCGTGATTTACGCGAATCAAAGACGAAAAACTGAAGAGCAGTAACTTATCAAAGTCTTATCTTATTCCGATGAGCCTCTGCTCCTATGGGCAGAAAGATGTATGGGAACAGATTCGATCTTATTGAACCCATCTAGTCCTTTTCATTGTAGTAAAGTTGACTGAATATCAAAAAGACGGAAAAAAAGGCATAGGTACTCAAATTAAAGAGAACACGAAAGAGGATACGGGTTGGTAAGAGTGTTAGCACGCAACCTCCGCCTCCGGCTCCGGTCAGCTTGGAAGCTAGCTTATACTTCATTGTTGTCCGAAGAATCGTTTCTATAGATGCATGACTAACACCAATGGAGAAAAGCAAACCCTGATTCATTTCCATCAATTCTCCAAGCTTCTCTTCATTAGCGGATAAACATAGATCATCTACGGCATGCGACTGGATGATGGTAGACCATTCGTCACTGATAGCTTCGATGGCATTTAACACGGAACACATGGCATCGGGATGCCTTGATTTCCTTGCCGAAACATTAGCAACCAATGCCTTTGTATCCCTCCCGACTTTTGTGTTCGTAATGAGCATTCTCAGTGGCATATTGGAATCGATTCGGGTCATAACACCGGATTTGAATTTAATCACATTGCCTGTTCCGTTAAACAATAAGTCACTTAAACACATAGACATTGATAAACTTATCATGCAATTATGAGGTAAACAATAACTTCGTTGAGAAAGAAGATATAAAACCGACAATTTAATTTAAAATGCTAGCCCATTATGAGGGAACAACTAAATCATTATCACCAGTTTCAGATATAGCCTGCTTATTACAATGATATAATACACCATGCTTAAGCTACGCTAATGACGGTTTTTACTCTACCCAACCACCCATTTAGATTTTTGCCGTTACCAAATTGGTTCCAAAACTCAAATTTGTTCGAACTGTAGTTGGTTCGGGATAATGATGCAATGATAGAGGGACAAAAAATTAATTGTTAAAAGAGTTTGAAGGAAAAAACAGAAGTGTTTATGAATCAATTTGAACAAGCTGCATACCAAATGTGCTAACTGAGTTGTCAACTCCGGAGGGCCTTCCGTGAATTATCTTCTCCCCTTCGAAAGCCCACTTATTCACCAATTCAGCCTCGGCCTTAAACGTGAACCATCCTTTTTGGCTTACGTCCAATTTCGTGGAATCTGAAAGAGCTAACAGAGCTGCTGAAAGTGCAACACAATATGCAGCCGATGAACCCAGACCTGCACCCACTGGAAGCTCGGAAGAAACAACAACTGTAGCTGGCTTAAACCTGTCTCATTGCATCAATACGTCAGAAACTAGATAATTGAGAAGAAAATTATAGTTAACAAGACAAAGCCGAGGCAGCACACATACCCTAAGATAGAGGTGTACAACCAAAGAAATGCATAAACCCCAGAAGCAAGTCCGATCTTTGACTCGGGGAAACTTTTCTCGTCAACGAGAGCAGCAAGAGATTTCACGGTCTCCAGTGAGCATGATGTGGGTGTCAAAGAAAATGGAGAACCTAACTGAGATAGCACTTCTTTGATTCTTCCGATTGACCATGAAAAGTCTAATCCGATGTCATTGAGCTGAAGTTGTATCATATCTTCGTCCTCTATGGAAACAGCAAACATGATGGCATGAAACAAAGTTGCAAATATTAAATTGCAAAACAAAGGTGCGAATCTTATCTAAGTGCCAAAGATAATACAAATAAGAAACCAAAACAGATCAGTTGACCAAGAACTGTCATGATAGGATCAAATTTCAACTTATAATGTAACTAATTTCGCATGAACTATAGTGAGCTCGATCTCGGAAACATTGTGACCACATGCATGGTTTGCTAAAATGATAAGTGCTGATAAACACATCTGAAGAAACATTTAAACAAATCAAACATATCTTCACGTGACTGTCTTCCAAAACACACAACCAAATCCGATTTATTTGATCCTCATTAAAAGCAAAATATAATCAGCTCGATCTCCTTAACTTTGTTCCTACATAGTTTGCTCAAAGATAAGCACCAATAAACACATCCAAAACAATATCTTCAGAAATCTAACATATCTTTGCATGACTGTCTCTGAAAACAAACCATCAAATCTGATTTATAGGATCCCCATTAAAAGCAAACTACAATCAGCAGCGCAATCTCAAAAACTTTTTCCCGAATAGGTAAATACTTAGCTCTTTCGGAAGATGAACGGCCAACAAACATATGCAAAGCAACATTTAGATAAAAACAAACATATCTTCACACCACAATCTCCCAAAATAAACCATCAAATCTGTTTTATTGAATCCTCATTAGAAGCGAACTATAATGAGCCAAATCTCAAAAACCTTGTTCCTACATACTTAGATTGCTCAAAAGATACAAAGCAACACCTACAAAAATCAATCTCCCTAAACAAAACATCAAATCCAATTTATCAGATCCTTAATAAAAGCAAACAACAACCATCTCAACCTCAAACAAACTTTGTTTCAACGTAGTTTGCTCAATATATAAGAACTAACAAATAAAAAAAACTTCAAAAAAGGCAAAATTTAGTGATAACTTCCCAGATTTACTGAAACTTCACATAATCCCAAAAGAGGATTTTCCAACCAGCAATTTAACAGAATAAAAAATATATAGTACATTTAATTCCAACCTATAAATAACCAAAAACAAAATAACAATTGAACGAAAAAATCATTCAAAACAATCTTGTAAAACTATAATAAACCTTCCATATAGGCTCAAAAAATTACCTGCAAATCAACACTTTTACAGAATATAAAAACAACCCAACTCCAAATAAGCTTCATTTCATCAAATTTTAACCCAGAAATCACCATTTAAAAAATAGTTAATTACAAAACAATTATATGAATGAAGCTAGAGAAAGAGATAACTACCAGAACGAAGACGAAGAGAGACAGAAGTATAGAGATCAATGGAAGAAGCAACGGCAGTACACCCATGAACCACAGCATGTTCACCGGCGAGAATGATCTTCCCCGGAGCTCTGGCAGTTACCTCCATTTTTTCAGATTTTTCTTTATTGAAAATGTTGAATTTGAGCTTTTTAGTTGATCAGTGATTGAGGAGGAAATAAGGGAGTTCGTCTCCGCTGTGGGATTTTAACGAGGATGCCGTCGAAGTAACGCCGCCGTGGAGGTAGGCAAGGGAAGACGGATATTTGGTGGGGCGGAGAAAACTGAGTTAGAAATTATGGAACTTACGCGCCATTTAAACCAACCTAAATGCTTATTCTTGTTTTGTTTTTGCTTTTTTTTGCTTTTTTTATCAAATTATTCTTTGTTTTGTTTGTTTGATTCATTATTTTTTTATGACTTTAGATTGGTACCAACCCCACGCGACTCGCCGGCACGTGAACTTCTAAATTATAAAATATTTCTTTTTATTAATATTTTTAAACAACCGGTATTTACTCTAATAGATGATTCTCTTAACTCAATTTATTTCTTTTAAAATGTCAAAATTTGAATATATAATTTTATTTAGGGTTAATTATTGGAATAGTCACTTATGTTTTCCCCAGTACAGAATTGGTCATCGATTTTGAAAAACGACCAGTAAGGTCACTTATGTTTTCGGGGTGTAAACTTTTGGTTACTCAGCCATTTGTTGTCGTTAAACACTGACGGATTGCTGACCTGGCAGCGAAAAATAAGGGTAAATTACTACAATGGTCATTAAAGTTTATCTCGTGTACATTTTTGCTCCCCAATTTAAAAAAATAAACATTATAGTCACTAATAAAAATGTTTCTTTATAATTCCACCCTTAAAATTTTTAAAAATTCATTTTCAACCCTAAAACTTTGCAATCAACTAGTACAATAATATTATAAATGGGTGCCTAAAGTATCCTTTTTAAAATTAGGTGCCCAAATTGCTCCTATTTAATAACTAATGTTTCAAATTGCTCTTATTTTTTCACTTTGAATTATTATTATTATTATTATTATTATTATTATTATAACATATCATGTCATTTTTTATTATATTTAAATTAAAAATAATTTTAAAATAAAAATATTTTTATTATTATTAAATTTAAAATATTTTAAAAAATATTAGTTTTTAAAATAATTTACGTGTCTAAAGTATTTTTTTTATAAAAATTGGTGCCCAAAGTTTCTATAGGTACAACTTTAGGTGCCCGGTTGTTAAATGAGTGTTAAAAAATTGTCAACCAATCGGTGCTTGACACGTGGCATTAATTTTATTTTTAATGGAAAATACTCAGAATTTTAAAATTATTATAAAATCTCAAAATTTTACAAGCTTCACAAAACAATCCTTAAATCCCTAAAAATTCTCAAACTTTCGTCATCGACTGCCGCCAATTGTTGTCGCTGACCGCACCCACTTGGTCGCCAGGCCAAGGAGACAGTTTTCCCTAACACGACGTCACCGAAAACACCCAACGATGTGCAGCCGAACGTCAAACGCGAATGTCGATTTCATGTTTGACGTTTGGCTGCACGTCGTTGGGCGTTTTTGACGACGATGTGTTGGGAAAAATGATCGCCTTGATCCGGCGACCAAGTGGGTGCGGTCAGCGACGACAACTGGCAGCGGAAGTGGCAACAATCGACGGCGGAATTTTGGGAATTTTTAAGAATTTAGAGACTGTTTTGTGAAGCTTGTCAAATTTTGAGATTTTATAATAATTTGAAAGTTCTAAGTATTTTGCATTAAAAATTAATAAAATTAGTGTCAAGTATTGATTAGTTGACAATTTTTCTAACACTCATTTAACAGCCGGACACCTAAAATTGTAACTATGGTAAATTTGGGCACCTATTTTTACAAAAAAATACTTTAAACACCTAAATTATTTTAAGAAGTAATATTTTAAAAAATATATATTTTAAATTTAATAATAACAAAAATGATTTTATTTTATTTTGAAATTATTTTTAATTTAACAATAATAAAAAATGACATGTCATGTTACAATAATATTAAAAACAATTTAGAGTGAAAAATAGGAGCAATTTGAAAGTTTAGTTATTAAATAGGAGCAATTTGAGCACCTAAATTTAAAAAGGGTATAGTTTGGGCACCTATTTTTCATTTAAGCCTTTATAATATTATTATACTAATTGATTGTAAAGTATTAGGGTTGAAAATTAATTTTTAAAAATTCAAGGGTGAAATTATAAAGAAATATTTTTATTAGTGACTATAATGTTTATTTTTTAAAATTGGGGAGCAAAAATGTACATGAGATAAACTTTAATGGCCATTGCAGTAATTTACCCTTATTTTTTTGTTGTTAGGTCAGCAATACGTCAGTGTTTAACGGCAACAAACGTCTGAGTGACCAAAAGTTTACACCCCGAAAACGTAAGTGACCTTACTGGTCGTTTTTCAAAATCGGTGACCAACTTTGTATTGGGGGAAAACCTAAGTGACTATTCCAGTAGTTAATCCTTTTATTTAAGGGTTTGGTGTGTGATTCCACTAGTTTAATTGGTTGTTCTATTCTTTTAATATATTGATGTGAATAATAAATAATTTTTTAGTACAAGGGGTAAAGGGTAATTCCATTAGATATAGATGTTCATAAGTCGAAATTAGATTGTGGTTCGATTTTAATTTTTTTCAATTTCGAATTGGAGTCCAAATTGACTCGATTTTAAAAATATATTAATATTTATCATAATTATTTATATAATTATATAAATAATTATTTTGAAATAAAAGTAAATAATTTACTAATTTGGTGTTTAAACCTCATATTTTTTAGTGTGAAGTGAACTACAAACAAGTGTCGTCCACCTATTCATTTAACGATATAAGTATAGTTTAATCTAGTCAAATTAGATACGATCACAAGGGCAATAAAACTTTCACATTAAATATTTAACGTTGTTTCATTTCTTATATCTCGAATTTAAAATATTGTTTAAGTTGAAATATTTCGTACTAATTTATCTAAACATTTGATTATGTTTTTTACTTGTGTTCAATACTTATTTGAACATCATTATGTAATTGTATGAAAATATAACTATTGCTCTAATAAAATACACAAATGTAATTATAAGTAGTTTTAATTCCTTAAAATATGTTTGATTGAAAAAATATAATTACATTTTAATTCACCTTGTCACGTTTGTTAATACAAATTTTAATACAAATTGTAATTACACAGTTGCAAAGATGAACTCATGTTTATATTGCAAGGGGCTGGCCTCTTACCCCCATACCCCTCCCATCAATTTTTTATTTATATTTTTAAAATAAATTAATTATGAATTTGTCTTACACTTTTTAATATTTATATTTTGTTTCCGACCTTCAACTTTAACTCTATTTTACACAATTGTATAAATTTTAAATTTTAAAATAATATTAATTATAAAATTAAAGACCATAATTACACTGACTATCACCCCTCTCCCTCCAATTATACTCATTTTAACGTGACATATAAATTATGATAGTTGTCATGTCAAAACAGTCATATATGTATAATTACACTCAAATTCAATTACAAGATAACTTTACAACACATCCTTACTCAAAAATAAAAATATAAAGTGACAATAACACCATTGTAACCATATTTAATTTAATAATATAAAAATTAAAAAATATTTTTATTTTTTAATTTTTTCTAACTAAAAATCTTTATCCAAAATTCATCATGAGTCGTGTGGGTTGACTAGATTGGATCATGGAAAAAAAACACATTGTTTAATAGTAGCAGTCTTTTAGTAAGAAAAAGGCTGAAGTTGTATCACTAAAATTAGTCCAAAGTCCAAGTCCAAATTTTGAACATGTTCATGACGGCCACCTACCCCTTTTTTTATTTATTTATTTTCAACATATTACCTCATATGATTAAATTAGTCAGTCAAAATTTATTTAATTATTGATATATATATATTAGTATTATTATTAAGTTAATCGATTGAACATTAGTTCGGCTTATATTGTTGTTATTTAATACTTGGAATATCGTAAATTTAAGTATGCTTAAATGTAGTTTTTATTTATTTATAAAATTAAAGATCATTAATAGTTTAGACATCATAACTTGTACGTTCAAGTTAATTTTGAAAAATAAATTTATTATTTCATAAATATTATCTTAATTTGTATCATTAAATACAAATGATTACTCTTCTAACTAAATATGTTTCTTCTATTTTTGTTCATGCAATTAATCTCGAAGTATTGGATACTAATATAAACATAATAAAACATTATTGAATTAAAATATTAAAAGTTATTGTATTCAAAAAAATATATTAAAAGTTATAGGAGTATCATTTAATGTTTTAAAATATTAAATATATTAAAATTTAATGAGTGACCCCTATGAAAAAGAGAATGATGTTCATATCTTATGAAATCAAGGTTTGAGCAGTTTTTTTGTCTACAACATGTGTGTCTTATCAAATAGTTAAAGAAAAATATGAATAGATAATACTTCGTAATCATCTAAGATCGTTTAATAAATTATTAAATATATTAATTTTAACATGTTTATGGTATGAGAAATAAACATTAAATACAAATGAATAAATTATTCAATTTTAGACATGAAAGGAAAAAAGGGAAAGGGTAAACCCTAATTAATGCATGATATGTTGGATTTTTTAAATACAAATACACAATGATATATGGATTCGTTGACTCAATTATTGTTAATGATCACGATTAAAATATAAAAAAATCCTTACTACTAACAATAACTTAAATATATATTTTTATTTTGACGATTAAAGTAAAAACGTTGTAATTATTTTTGCAACTATTAAAGTATTAATGTAATTTACCCTAATATATATATTTTTTAAAAAAAAATTCAAAACCGTCGGTCAATGTTGTGCTGCTTTGAAAACCTTATAGTAATACGTTGGTCAAAGAATTAGTTTGGATATGATTCTCTCTTTTGACAAATACCGATATTGAAAATTATATGATATATATAACGTGCTAATCAAAATTAAAACAATGGCTAAGACTAAAATGTTAACGTAATTAAGAAAATATAGAAAAAATTTACTTTTTTGTCCTTTAACATTTTAAATTTTTGGATTTTTCACAATAAAAGTCTTAAAGCTGAAAATTTAAACCTAAAAGTGATTTTTATTTATATTGTTCAATTAAAGATCGGATTTAATATAAAAAAATTTGGTATTATTTATGGGCGAAGCTATATGGGTTCGGGGGAGGCCCACCCCTATAGTCCTTTATCTTTTAAATTTGATCTTTGTAGAATTTTTTACATCAGAATTTTAAATTATAATTTATTTTATTTGTTTTAAAATGATTCTTATCTTAATGGTAAAGTGGTAATGGAAAATAGGCTTGTTTACTTGGTAAGGAAATTTTTACATAATCATTCTTATTTAAACTATAAATTCTAGAGACTCGTTAATTGGTCGAGTGAGGACTAAAGATGTTCATGTTGTCACATATTATATGAGTTCGAATCTTGATATTTGTTTTAAAAATGTAAATATCTCTCTATTTTATAAAAAAAAATATAAAATCTAAAGCTTAAACTCTTGACCCTACAACCTGAAATCATAAACTCTAAACTTTGAATAATAAATTTTAAATTTTACCACCTAAACCTTAAATCTTAAATTAAACTCCTATTTTTTTTAATATTCTTGAGGTAATTATAATATTTTAGTTTGTATATTTTTTTAATAATATGTCGGATGAATTTTATTAGAACTTGAAATAGAAAAACAATAAAAAAAATAAAATAAAATTGTAGCATAAAAATAAAAACACAATAAATCTAAATTAAAAAAAACACACAAAAAAACGAAATATCATACCAGTAAAACACCTCCAGTGGGCTGCAAAACAATGATAAAGATAAAACACTGGAGAAATAGAAGCAAAGAGCAAGATTTATTGTCTCCATTCATCTACACGCTTCAGGATTGAAGTAAGAGTGGTGAGCAAAACCAACAATCTTGGAGGTTGTTTTGTAAAACAAATCTGATTGTATCGGCAAAACGAACCACAAGAAAGGATCAAACTAGAACTACCGAAGATCAGAGCCGTCCCTGGGCATGGGTGAGAGGGGCGCCCGCCCAGGGCTCAATTTTTTTTATAATAATGATATTTCAGTCTATTTTTTAATATTTATTATTGGAGGTTTACTCTTAAATTTTATTTTTTCAACATTTGATATTAGAGCCCAATTTTTTTGAATAATTGTTATTAGAAATTTAGGGGCCCAATTTTTTATCTCTTGTTATTGGTGACTCAATTTTTTTAAATTTTTTTATTAGAAATCTACTTTTAAAATTTAATTTTTTAATATTTATTATTAGGAGCCAAATTTTTTGAACATTTGTTATTATGAGCTCAATTTTTATTTTTATTTTGTTGAAAGAATAATTTTTATTAATATTTGTTATTAGGGGTCTACTCTTAAAATTCAATTTTTTTAAATGTTTGTTATTAGAGTCCAATTTTTCTCTAATACTTACATTAGAGGTCTATTTTTCAATACTTGTTATTAGAGACTCTAGTTCAATTTTTCTCAATATTTGTGGGGCCTAATTTTTCCCGGTATTTGTTATTAGGCATATAGTCTTAAAATTTATTTTTCTCTAACACTTGTTATTAGAGAGTTATTTTTTATAATACTTGTTTTTGACCCAATTTTCTCTCCCGATATTTGTTACTAGAGATCTACTCTTAAAATTCAATTTTTCTAATATTTATTATTATTAGTCTATTTTTTTCTCAATACTTTTTACTAGGGGTATATTTTTTTTAAAAAATATTTATTAATAGACACTCGTTTTTTTAATACTTGATATTAAGGATCTACTTTTAAATTTTAATTTTTTTAAATACTTATTATTAGGGGCCCGATTTTTACGTTCGCTTTAAGACCACTAAAATCTCAAAAACGACTATACCAAAAACGACCGACAATCCGCAAATTAAAGCCAAACATCGTAAAAAATATATCTTAAAACTAATAAACTTGTCTAGTTTGTATATCAAAATAGTTTACCTACCATAATATATATGATAATAATATTTAAAGTGTTTTATATTTGTTAATTTGTAATATGTTAATAACTTTCAATCAACTTTATCATAATCAACATTCGGTAGACACATATCCAAGAGTAAAACTTTAAATCAACTTTTTAATTGATTGTTATCGGCGGCAGCCTAAAACGTTTCTTTGAAACGTTCAAAAAATAAAAAAAATGTTATTAGGCCTAAAATATTTATACATTTATTTGTATTATATTCGTATCAAATTGTATTGTATTTTCATGCATTGTTTAAATTTTTTATATTCTTCACTCCCTTAAATTAAAAGATATTACGGTTATATTTGACAATTAGTGGATAACTAATAGTTGATAATGAAATATATTAGCTAATGTTGATAATGAATTACATTAGTTGATTTGACTAGCTGATTTGTATTATCTAATTGTATAAAAATGTTTAAAAAAAATTAATTAATAGTTGTTTGATTATTTAAACAAACAAAATGACATATAAGAACATGATTATATTTGATACTTATTTGAATAGTTTATTAGTTATCAATATTTTGTATCTATTAATATTAATTAGATTATGAAATATAATTTTTAATATAACATTACTAAGCATATTTGAAGGATTTATATATTAATTTATTATTTATATAATTATTTTTAATACAATTTATTTAATTATTAAATTTAAATAATAATATAAATATCTGAGAATAAAAAAAAATTAATTTACAAATGTCACAATGTAAATACACGAGGGTGAATAATTAAAATAAAAATGGTTACATTTAGGTTATTTAGAGATTTCTTTTTATAATTGTTAAGGGTAAAAGGGTCTTATTATAAATCTTATGTCAAAATCTCTAATTTAGAAAAGCTTTATTAGCAGCATTTTCAAAATTAGAGTATTTATCTCATCCCGCTATCTCAATTCGCTCTTTACCAAACATTTAAATTAACGAATTTTACTGGTCAAACCTCTAATTTGACTCAAATCTCTCTTTACCAAACATAGCTTACATATTTAAATGTGTTTTAATATGTCTACTTAAATATTATAACAACGACTATACTGATTAAATTAGAACTAAATTGATGTATTATATATTTTTCAAGCTATGTTTCCGGGTCGATTTGTCAAACACATGATTTAATGTTTATTTTGACATTTAGTGCATGTCAGAATCCAATTTTTTAAACATTTATTATTAGAGTTATATTTTTAAAATTTAATTTTTTTGAATATTTGTTAGTAAAGTTTTAATTCCTTTACAGTATTTGTTATTAGAGGTACAAATTTTCAATACTTATTTTTTATGTCCACTTTTTTTTCCTAACAAGCCTAATATTTCAATACTTATTATTATTAAAAGTCTAATTTATTAAAAATTTTGTTATTAGAAACATAATCTTAAAATTTATTTATTTGCTAATATTTTTATTAGAGTATTAATTTATTTTTACAATAATAATAATTAGAGGAATGTTCTTAAAATTCATTTACTTACTATCAGTGAGTGACCTACATTTTAGGAAAATTCTAAGGAAAGACGGACTAGTATACAACTAAGAAACAACGTTACCAAAAATATTATAAGCTAAGTAACAAATTCGATAAAGCGCTACCGGATATGTTGACATAATATAATGTATCCGATAGAAAACATGAAGAAATATTAAAAAATTTGATAACCGACAAACTTAAGTTATCGGTAAGTATCGATACAAACATAACAAAATAGGTAAAATTACTTATTTTGTTGATAAGAGTATCAACATATTAGGTAGCGTCTATTATGTTATTAAAGTTTAAGCTGATGGGGCCTTGGAAATCCGACGATAACAAAATAGGTAAAATTACTTATTTTGTTGATAATAGTATCAACGTATTAGGTAGCACCTATTATGTTATTAAAGTTTAAGCTGACGGGGCATTAGAAATTCGACGATAACAAAATAGGTAAATTACTTATTTTGTTAATAAAAGCATCAACATATTAGGTAGCGCCTATTATGCTATTAAAGTTTAAGCTGATGGGGCCTTGGAATCCGACGATAACAAAATAGGTAAATTACTTATTTTGTTGATACTTTCGAAAGTATCTATACTTTTAAAAAAAGTATCGATACTTTTTTAAAAAGTAATGTAACCAGTTGCAATGTGGCTCGAAAGTATCTATACTTTTATGCAACCGGTTACAATGTTTTTTTTAAAAAATATAGATACTTTCGAGCCACATTGCAACCTGTTACATTGCTTTTTAAAAAAGTATCGATACTTTTTAAAAAGTATAGATACTTTCGAAAGTATTAACAAAATAAGTAATTTACCTATTTTGTTATCATCGGATTTCGAATGCCCCATCAGCTTAAACTTTAATAACATAACAGGTGCTACTTAATATGTTGATATTCTTGTAACCCTCTCGTCCCGGTCTGGCCGGATGACTAGTCCGAGTAGGCCACACGGGGAAAACCGAAGTGAAACCCGTTAAGGTTCCCCCTCGGTTAGCAACCCTAATTTTTTTCTTTTAATTCGATCTTTTCTAAAAGCTCATTTAAGTCATATGTGATCAAACAACGAAATAAAATACAGAAGGTAAACATTTGAACCCAAGACAACATTTAAACAACCAAATTTTAATCCTTTAAACAGGCCGTTTCGAAACACCCTTGAGGCGTATCGAAACGCCTTGACTAGGTCAACTGCCCTAAAGCCCATACGAAGGGGCCGTATCGAAACGGAGGTCAACCGTTTCGAAACGTCCTCAACGGTCAACTTCTCGTGGTCAACGAGATTTTGACCGTTTCGAAACCCTTAGACCCGTTTCGAAACGCTTTCATCTTGTCATTTTCTTAGAATTTCAGTAGCTAAAACGTTCCGATACCCGTTTCGGAACAGGGGATTCACAGGCCAAACCGTATCGAAACGCGTTCCGATACGGGGTCCCTGAAGCCTTACCCGTTCCGAAACGGCCCAGCTCGTTTCGAAACGCGGGCTATCTGCAACATTTGAAATCCAGACTTAGGTGTTTTTCAACAAGTCTAAAGGTCCCAAATGACCTCTAAAGGCACTCAACACAATCAAACAAGGTCTAGAGGCATACATCCTATGTCAAGCATGCTCAAACACACACAAGGCATAGATTTAAACAATCGTTCACACATGACAATCACACATTAACAACATTTCAAAAAGCTATGCTTGCAAACATTAATAGTCAAAAGGCACCCTTCATTTCATATAAGTTTACATGCCATCAAAAGTAATCTTAAACATCCATAAGACATACATCACACAAGCATTTGACAAGATATATCATGATTACAATCCAAGTCAATTCATAAACATCAAAACCATATATGAGTCATTTATATCTCATACAAACACACACTCTTGCAACATTGCTAAGTTACTACATAATTGTTAACCGTACTTGAGCAACAAAAACTTGGAAAGCCCTTCTTGCCTTGCTCCGAGCTAACACCACACTAATGATCTGCATTGTTGAAAATGAGAGCGTAAGCTAGAAGCTTAGTGAAGATGCTCTAAAATCGAAAACATCAACAATGCAGGGTTCAAGTATTTATTCCCTAATCTCATATACAACATGCATAGGTAAATCTACAGGTAGACCTAACTAGTCTTTCAAGAGTCATGTATGACATCTCACATCATACTAAGCTCAAACATCACATATCAATATCATACATTACAATTAATAGAACAAGTTCAATTGACCACTATTAGATTACCCGGATGTGCGAATTTAATCTCAACAACTACATTATCTCGGTGGGATTACACTCATCACCGGACCTTGCATGGGCGAGATTCCACTCATCACCACATGCCCTACGGATGAGATTCCACTCATCATCCCGTAGAAGATATATAAATTTCCGGTGAAATGTTACATCACCGATTACTCAACGCCATAAAGGCCACGTACGTTTTGACTCAATTTGTGTGCACACTAATCCTAATGATCGATCATTTACACTCGGTAAGTTAATTAGTGCCAATTCATTTATCACATCACACATCCACCATTTACATTACATGCTCACCATATACATATGTCAAGATACACATATACATATCAAATCACATTTCACAATGGCATAAAGGTAAAGCATAACTAGTATTTAATAGAATCAAAGAGATATGTTTACCAATTTAACTCCACAATGGAATGGCCTACCAAGCACATTCCAACTCATACACTACACACACTTGAACAAACTTTAAAACACATTTAAAGTCATTCACCACCCTTCCTTAGCAACCAAAGCAAGCCTCCTACAAGCTTGAATTCGATCCCAATGATCCACCAATGTCTCCTCTTGTTTCTAGCCAAACAAAACACATCCATTACTTCACAAATCAATGCTAAAACTCAGCCATCATCTCACCCCATAAGCACAAGCCAACTTCAACAATTTCCAAACCAAATAACCACCCAAAATACTCATTTTCGTGCTCCTTCAAAATCTAGCTGAAAATCCTATTTTCAAACACCCAAATGGTCCATAAACACCCTCCTAACATACTTAAACCACCAGCCCTCCAATTTCACCTTAAAACTCACCAAAAATCAAGTTTTTGACACTTTAAAATTTGCCACAAGAACCTATTTCGGGTTTTCACCCAAACCTAATCATTTTAACATATTATGTACATTTTAAGGTGAATAAACTAAAACCAAACTTTATATTTCGAAACAAATAGAAAAACTCAATAAAAACTCAAGCTTTCAATGAATCCCCAAATTTCAAAAGGTGATAGTTTTAAATTCTACGACCATGTATGGGTAGGGGATGAAGAGGAGAGTGAGAATATACCTTTACTTTTGAAAAAGACCTTGAGATGAGGAAGAAATCAAATGGAATAATATTTAGGGTTTGAGAGGGGATTTTGGTTCTCTTTCACGTTGGTGGGGAAGATGGGGAGAGAAGACTACTTTTTTTTTCTTTTTAATTTCAAAAGTTGTCTAGCTTTTTAAAACATTTGGATTAAATCACCACATTGGTCCCTCTTTTTTATTTTAAAACCCAATTAACTCAAGCCATGGTCAAAACGATTAAATTTAATTTTACCGACTCAGGCCACTAACCTGACTAACTCCTAACCCCAAAACACGGGTGTTACGATTCTTATCAACAAAATAAGTAATTTACTTATTTTGTTATCGTCGGATTTTCAAGGCCCCATCAATTAAATTTTAATAACATAATATGAGCTACCTAATATGTTGATAATATTATCAACAAAATAAATAATTTACCTATTTTGTACTTTTAACCGGTCACGCTGTATATTAACCGCCTCACAGCAAAACTGCCCTACCTTTTAAGTTTACCCTTAAAGCACTAAAATCTCATAAACCGACCTTAGACATGTTTAAGTTTAACTGTTTAAGGACCGAGTCGCGAACAATTTTGAATTCCCATACCAAAATGCTCATTTGGGGTGGGACTGATTGAACCGGGCTGGTAGCCTGGGCCGTGAATTATCAGCCTTAAGAATATGAGACTTCAATAAGCCACATAATATTTAAATAATAATAATAATTGATGGAGCTCATCCGCCAAAAATTGTTCTAATTTTCATCTCAGAAAAATTCGAAAAAACCATTATCACAGATCATTCAACATTCGATTCATCAAATTCCCATTTTGATTTTGTTTCTCCCATTCATTCCCAGGAACTCAAAACCTAACAATGCAGTCCACAGTTCAGTTGAAGTCTCAATTTCTTCACCCCAGAACCATTTTTTTCTTAAACCCGTTTCTTAAATCAACAATTTCCCTTCAAAATTTCAACTATTCATCGAAATCTCCCGTTTTCACCGCCTCTCCTTTGTTTCAACGCAAAACCCAGATCCAAAAACCGATTATCTGTGCAAGAAAAAGCAAAAGAAGACCTGGGTCCAGAATATCAACGAATGTAGCGCTCGAACTGATCTCAATTCTGGCTTCAAACCTCAAGATCTTACCTCCACCGTTGGATCTGGTCCTTCAACATTTAGTTGCTGCAGATGGCGAAGACCTTGGGTTTTTGAATGGCTTCAATGGAGGAAGATTTCATCCATGGAAAAGACGAAGAGCGAGGAAAAGAAACGGGGAGAAAATTTTAGGGTTCTTAGTGATTTTAGGGTCTTGCGTTGTTTGTTTGTTGATCGGAAAAGAGTTAAGAAGTGATGTACTTTTTGGGATTTTAGGGTTCATCTTTTTTGTGTTTGCATTGATCAAGGAGCGGAGAAGAGGGTTTAAAGATTGGATTTTTGGGTTTGCTTGTGTTGGAGTTTTGTTAGGATTAGGGCTTATGGGAAATGGAGGAATGAAATGGATTAAAGAAATTAGGGTTCCTTCTTCTTCTTCAATGATGGAGATTGTTAGGAGAGGTAAAAGGAGAAGTAGATGGGCATTATAAGAGGGAAATGCTATCAATTTTTCATTTGAGTTCTGCAATTTCTTTCAATTGTCAATTCCATTTGAGTTTTGGTTGCATTTTTTCAAGGCAAAATGAAAAAAATATGCCCCAACGTTTGCATATTTTGTCATTTGACCCCCTATTCTTTTTTTTGGTCCAAATATGCCCCTAACGTTTGCTTGTTTTGTCATTTGGCCCCCTATTCTTTCTTTTGGTCCAAATATGCCCCTAACATTTCATCCATAGTTCAAATATGCCCCTGTTGGATGTAAACTGTCAATCAACCGACGCTCAACAACTTATATTTTTTTTTGACGTGGCATCAGCAGATGTTAATACGTGGCAAGTCCAGTTTCCATCTAACATGGGGCATATTTGGACCAAATTAAAACGTTGAGGGTATATTTAGACTACGAATAAAACGTTGGGGGCATATTTGGACCAAAAGAAAGAATAGGGGGCCAAATGACAAAACAATCAAACGTTGGAGGCATATTTGGACCAAAAAAAAGAATAGGGGGCCAAATAATAAAACATGCAAACGTTGGGGGTATCTTTTGTCATTTTGCCTTTTTTCAATCAGTCTTATTGCTTTAAATAAAACTTGAGATAAAACCGTGCTAGATTCATGTCACTTAACTCAACTCAAGATATAATTGGGGTGAGACATTAAATATTGTAAAGGTTAAAAATTTAGCATTGTAAATAGAGTTAGTAAGGTTGAGGCGGTTTATTTGAATTTTGATATTGTGAATAAATTAAATTGAGCCGGTTGCCTCTATAATAAACTTTTGTAGTACTCAATTTTACTAATAAATTAGATAATGGGGTTCATTAAAAAAATTATATTCAAAAAAATTATTTATGTAGAGGATAATGGCTTTAAACATCTTATTATGTTATTTGAATTCGGATATAAATATAAAATACGAGTACGCTCAATTATTTTTTAAATTTTTATAAATGAATCAAATTTATAATTTCATGAACTCGAAATTTAATGTCAACAAACTTAAACTAATACCAACTTGAATGTATTGTGGAAGAAAATGCATCACCATTGTACCCATTGCTCTCCGAGCCTTCTCTCAATTACCTTCTTTTAACAATGAATTCAAGCATTCCATCAGCTAAACTACTGGTAGCTTCTCCGGGATTGACAGGACCGGGAAGCTCGGATGAAATGGTGAAGTCTCCCGACGGGCTAAGATTCTGTGTCAACGTATGGAAGGTCCAGTAACAGTCCCAATGGTCCGGTTGCCACAGCCCCAGTCAAAGCAACTCCTTGTTTGGTAGTAGCCAATGTATTACCCAACTCCTTAGTTGTTTCGGAAGGCAGAAATATCATAGTCGGACCAATTGTGCTGCAATGTCCGTCTTCTCGGATGAGATAGACTTATCATCTCCGGCCAATGGATCACACGGTTTCAACCGCTTCCTTGCGCATCAAGCATGCTCCGTTTCTTCGGCCTCAGATGAGTCAGGTTTGTGTTAGATTTTGAAGTTCTCGAATATTTATTCTAGAAGTCAATGAACCATAGTAATATTAACAGGATATACTTATAAAATCAACGTGTTGCACATTATCGTTGACGTACACCGGAACGAAATTAGAGAAAACAAAGTATGGTGATAAAAAAAACTAATACCATAATCATAAGAACTTCAGCTGAGGCACGAATGGAGTTCATTAATAGATATCCAGAATACAAGTAATAAATCCGATGACCTGAATCCGGAACTTCCAGCAAAGCAACAATGTTGTTAATGGCCTTGATGTGCCTGCTACCTCGAAAACCCTTGTCCCACTCAAAAGTAGCAATTACTTGGGACAAAAGGATTTTCATTTCTAACTATTACTAGATGATGTCATTAACACCAACAAACCATCCCTTTGGCAAGTGGTATTGCAACAATCAAATTCGAGCGACAAGTAATGTTTTAAACACGACAGCCTTTGAGAACACCCGACTATGTCAACAGAGAATTAGTCGCTAATCTTGCAGATATCCTTTCTCCTCCAAGTACGCAATTACTTCCCCTGCCATGTCACTCGGTGTGGGGCAAACTCCATCTTTCTGATTAATTTCTAGCTGAGCAAAACAATCATCCATTTCAAGATTTGTACAAAAATAGAAGTAATCAGATAAGATAATAGCCTTATTTTAATTCTCGGTAGGTTCCGTATTCAACTAAACACATACCTCGCAGTTCAATGGCGGTTCATAAGGATCATCTATGCCGGTAAAACCTGCAATAACGATTACTTCAAGTTAGTATATATTTCTTCCGTTCAAATCATGCCCACATAAACACATTACTAAAAAAAAGTCAATTACAGAACAAATGATTATTAAATGGCGAATATTGATTTCAAGGAACTAATTAATAGTTACATACAGTTGATTTTCTTAATAATGCAATTAAGTGACATGATTTGAATGAAGATTGAAGGGATATATAATGATGTAGTAAAGTTCCTTAACCGAAACATACAACATTTGAATCGGAAAAGAAAAATATAGAGGTCATTTTTCTACAATTCATCCATTAAACACACACACAACACAATGAATGGCTATGTCACAATGCGTATACATTGATGGTAAAAGTATGAGGCAACTTATGTCAATGAATGTATGAAGGAAACTGAGCACACCTTTGATCTTTCCGGCACGTGCAAGCTTGTAAAGACCTTTCGGATCTCGCTCTTCACATAATGCCAGAGGCATGTTCATGAAAACCTGTGGAAGTACAAAGAAAAAGGCATTCCAACGTTAGTAAAAACGAGATAATTAAAGCTGAGAACCATTCAAAAGGAGGCTTGCCTTGCCTCGATAAAATTAGAATCTGGCAACATTGCACGGCATGCATCACGGTCTTTCCTATACGGAGATATTAGGCTGGCAATGGAGATTAAACCAGCATCCGCAAAGAGCTTTGCCACTTCACCTGAATTATATGCAAAATCTTAGAAACAACTTAAAATGAAATACATCAAAGAACAATGCCCTAGCTGTGCGCTATCAAAAGGAAAGCCAAACTCTTGTAAACCATCTGGTTATAACAATCTATGTTTACTCGGACTCGTGGGTAAATGTTCGATATGGGTATACTTAACTTTTTTCTAAGTGTTTTCATAAATTTGGAGAATCATTCCTTCATAACCATTGCCAAAATATTGAATGTCTCGTACATGGGTCTTTAGGGAAAATGAAGTCTCGGAATGATATAGACATTTATCAAAGAGAAATGATGCAGAGTTAAGTGTTTAATAACAATCAAACATCATTATTTCACTTTGCACGTTGCAATTAAAATTCACACAAAGATAAACCTCATACAGTTAGCCAAGTTTGCCGTAAGATTTACATGTCTTTCTTGCGAAACACGACTATTTACACAAACTGATCTCTTGAACTCTACATACTTGTAATTCTCAACGTACTTACCAACCCTGCGTATATTTTCTGTTCGATCTTCTGCCTTGAAGCCAAGATCCTTGTTTAATCCGTGCCGAAGGTTGTCCCCATCAAGTACATAAGATAGCTTGCCTCGTGTAAACAGTTCCCTACTTAAGGAACATGCAAGCGTACTTTTACCTGAACAGGATAATAAAGTTCGAGAAGAAATTTCAAATTCCAAACCAGGTCAAGCTGCTAAACGTTTAGCTTTCTAGGAATGATAATCGTAACTCGGAAGAAAAACTAGAAGCATTTGGAGAGTCCTTTTGACTATAAACCTGATCCACTGAGACCCGTGATCCATACAACACAGCCCTTTTGGTTAAGTAGCTTCTGCCTTTCAAGCTTCCCAACCGGTGATTCTTGCCAAAATATATTCGTCGAGTTTCCTACGGTCGACATCTTAAGTTCCCTTGTCTTCAATTCTCTAAGTATACAAGTAAACACACAATAGGTAAACCACAATCAGATAACCACATTGTGAACAACATTAAGCCACTTGAGAATAGCAAGAGAGATACATAGTGCCCATTTTATAGGTTAATTCTTAGCTATTTTACTCAAACTCGTGTGTGTGTTGAATACTTGGACAACCCTTAGAAGATCATATCCCTACACCCGTATCCATACATGCATCGGACTCGATGAACTGTCAGAGAAAGATAGCTTCACAATTTATACAGATTCATAGAAAATTTCCAAGTATCACCCCTCAAAATCAAGCTGCTAAAGGATACATGACAGTTGATTTCCAATTTTCCATTTCATTCACATTGTTCTAGCCAATATTTGGAATGATGTAAAGTCTAAAAAATGTTTCAAATTAATAAAAAAAATACATGCTTGTTTCTTCTTAATTTTTTTTATCCTACACATCATAGTGAGGAAAGTAAATCTCCACCATTAAACAGCTAATGGAGCTGGCAAAACAACAAACACATAACATGCATCCTCTTCTGATCTATAAAATTATAAAAAATGGAAAACCCAAATAACTAAAGAACAGAGTCCACATGATCTAATAATAATGACTTCAATAAACCCCAGAAGTAAAATGCTTCATCACATACATATAAACCCATAAAAATACATAATTTTTACAACATTTCCGGTGGGTTTTCTTGAAATTAAAAGCTACCCATCACATGAAAATAAGAGATAAAGAGTTTGGTAAGTACCTTTGAGATAAAGAATGAAGCTTGATGAAAGTTGAAAGCTGAGAAAGTTCACTCTTTTCCCCCTTTTTGGAGAATAAAAAAGAGCTGAAGAAACAAAAAGAGAAATCAAATGTATTGCGTGAGTGGAAAAATGAAATAGGAAAGAGATGATAGGAGGCTTAACACGGCGTAGACAGAGGAAGGAAGAAAGGAAATCAGTTACTTTTATAAGAGAGGGATAAAACAACATTTAGTACCTAAATTTGATAATTTTTCTAATTAGATCCTTTTTTTAATTATCTACGTTCATCTCTAAACTTGTTTTTCTATAGTTCCAATTCAAAAAAAAAAACAACTATTTGAGAACCGAACATAAAATTCATGAATTTGTATAAGAAAATATTACTAATTGTTAGGTCAATAAATTTGGATAACTTGGTTATTGATGGATTTCTTTTGAATTTGAAGACATGTAACTTTATATTCAAATATCTTAATTAAAATTTTAAATCTAATTAATAATACATAATTTATAATATATAAAAGTACAAGTTTAGAGAAAAAAATTGACAAAATTTAATTTTTATCTTACTAAGGGGCTATTTGACAGGTTATTTAGAGGGGTCAATTAACGCTATTTTGGTCTAAATTTTTTATGTAAAAGTATGAAAATTTAAGGAGGAAAATATTAAATGTATTTGAACCTACTTAATCCACCTTTATAAAATTTCAATGGACAAACTTAAACAAAGAATTAAATATAATATCTACAAAAGTGGAGTAAAAGATGATAATGAGTCCCTTAAATAAATTCTTTATTACTTTTAAGTTATTTTGGTTAAAAAAACAGTATTTGTTTTAAACCCACTTGATACAAATTTAGATTCACCATTAATCTTACTTAGAAGAGGGTGAATGTAACACCCCTTATTCGGTCTGGTCGAGAACCATATCAGAAGGTGCTACCGGAGAACAATACAATGAACAAACGGTGGACTAAAATTACGTTCCATAACCGACAAATAATTATACAATCAAAATATTACCAGATAAATATTTTAGTCCAATTTATTCATTAAAAACAGTAACTAATCATTACACGAACCATATATAACACATAGTTTATATAAACTAAAACATAAAGATTAACTAGTTCAACTACTTTGTCACCATTTTAGGAGTTTATAAAGACAAAATACTCTACATTAAGCTCGAGGTGACTTGCCGCTTTATCAACTAGCTTCGATTTCGAATCGATAACTTTCTTAATCTGAAATGTTATGCAAATGAATGTGTTAGACTTATATAGTCTAACTGAAGTAACCAATAACGATGAATGAACATGGTATGCCATTTATCATGCTTTGACGACAATCATAATATCAATCATACAATAAACATGATATGCTCCTTATTCATAATAAAATCAACATCATATCATCAATGACAATATCATAACAAAGCAATACCAATAATTAATATTTTTTTTTGGATTGATTCACGGTATATGGATACACGAACTCCACCTCCTCACCAAATCAATGAATGGTCAATTCTTTGACATCGCCAATAAGATCAATACACAATACATCCTGTCGACATCGCCAAATCAATATAGATGTAGCCCTAAGACCGTAGTCCACCCATACACTGAGCTCATAAATTTTATGGCATGACAACTGTATCTAATACTTCGATCTCAAGGTACAATAATCAATAGATCGATATTAATAATTCAATAAGAATATCTCAATAATCATATGGTCATAGCAATAAGCAATAGCAATAAGCTCATGTCAATGATTCTATATGTCAATGCTTCAATGGTTTTCATGACAACACTAACAATACCTCGAATAATAATTTGTTGCAATACTTACCAAGACTTACCAATATAGCTTTCAACAATACTTGATGTAATCTCTTTCGTTCGATGGTTAGTAAATCAAACGAAATCAGTAACGATAAATTCAGAAAGGCTCCTCGCCTAATTCCAAAATTTCGATTACACTCATCTCCATACTAAGGTTCCCGTATAATGACGTTTTTTTTCTTGTTGACAGTTGTTCTTTATCGACTTCTTAAATTAGGTTAAATAGGAATCGGTTAAGACCGACAAGATAATACCGTATAAATATAAAAATATTAATCAGACTTGATATCAAAACTTAGATTAACCAAGAATTTGAGTTTATCTCAATATTGATAAGGATTCAAATTATTTCTCACCAAATTCCCTTAATAATTTTCTTACTCTTGTTTTTGCTTCGAACCTATTTCCCCTATTTATACCCAACTTGCCGCCCCATACTTTCTTCTTCAAATTCTTCTCCAATCTCCACGTGGGAGTGGAGTTGTCATGCTTTGGTTTCCATTGTTGCCGCGTATAGTGGCAATTTGCCACATTAAATTTCAAATGGCCGAATGGCCTATTGTGGATGTGGTGGCCAATTCATTTGGCTTCCATACAGGGGTGTTCAAACTTCGGTTAAAACCGAACTAACCAAATAGAATTGAAATTTTTTCGGTTAATCGGCCAGTTAATTCTAAGTTTAGTCGGTTAACGGTTAATAACTTTTTAAATTTTGGTTATCGGTTAATTCGGTTCAAAATCGATTAATTAACCGATTTAACCGAAATTTTTATATATTATATATTTCATATATTTATTTTTAGTCACTGAATTTTTAAAAATTATAAAATAGTCATTAAAATTTTTGATATATTATAAAATGATCATTAAACTTTATCGAATTAGCGCAAAATGATTTATCAATAATTTATAACGTGCAAGTTAATGACTATTTTGTAATAGTTCGATAAGTTTAATGGTTATTTTATAATTTTTGAAAGTTTAGTGACCAAAAAGATTATTTTAAAATAATTTAGTGACCATTTGGGTGATTTACCCAAAATTTTCTAACAAATTTCGGTTAATTCGAGAACCGACCGAATTAACCGAACTTTTTTCGGTTCGGTTAAAAATTTTCGAAAAATTTTGGTTCGGATAATATGAAAAAAATTTGGTTAATGAAATTTTGGAAGTTCGGTTCGGTCGGTTAACCGATCCGACCGATTGAACACCCCTACTGCCACATCCTTCCCCCTTTTATATATTTTCTATTTAATAATAATAATAATAATAACCGAATAACTAAATTTTAAACCTAATTTTTACTAGACCGGTTTTTTAAGTGTTACCGTGAAAATAAAGACTCAAAGGGAAGGAAGTACTCCTAGTGAGTCTAGAACCAACAAAACTCCGATAATGAACATTTACAATATTTAATCTAAATTAATAAGTTAATAATTATATACAAGAACTAAATTGACATTAAAAACTAATATTCCAATCCTTTATAAAAAAAAACTAATATTTTAATATATTATATTTTAATTAAAAAAATTTCTTTGAAAAAGTCAATGATAATACAGAAATAAATTTTATGTTCATATTAAATTACATTTTAAAGGTAATTAGAAGATAACGATACCCTTTTCTTATAAAAAAAAAGGTAATTACACATATTATTTTAATGAGACACATGATAATGATACCTCTTTCTTATAAAAAAAGATAATTACAAGATAATATATGTTTATAAGTATTCTTTTTGATCAAATTGTATGCTTTCATAAAAGATAAAAACATACGAGAAATATTTCTATGTGCCTCGTTAAAAACCCCCATAAACCTAGTCGGAGGAAAAGAGTACACATGAAAATAACAACAAAAGGACTACAAGACACAAGTGTAGAACTAATGTTTTGATATAATAATTGAAAAATAATTTAGACTAATTTAAAAAGTATTTAAAACATTTCCAAAGTCCAAACATGTTTAGGGATGTCTTTAAAAAGGTTGTCTTGTGTTTTCAAAGGCCAATTTTCACAAAACTGTCCTAGTGTTTCGAAACACCTTAGGGCGTTTCGAAACAGGTGCCTCCAGTAGCCAAAACGTTTCGAAACTTGTTTCGAAACGGGCTCTCTATGGACAGCATTTTTGCCCAGCGTTTCGAAACGGGCTAGGCCGTTTCGATACGCTCACGTGGCACTGACCACAACGGTCATAAACCCCAACGGCTCTTTCCCAACTAACTTTTAAATGCAGGTCGTTTCGATACGGGCTTATAGCGTTCCGATACGCGTTCCGAAACGGCAAGGGGGTGTTCCGAAACGGGTACCCTGACAGACTGCAACGACTCTTTCTATATTGAGAGTGTTTCGAAACGGCTTCGAGCGTTTCGAAACGGGGAGCTGCAGAACTGCATTTATGGAGGGAATTAAAGGCTCCAACGACTCTATTTCAACCCCAACGGTCCTAAACGACTATAAACTCAATTGGGAGTATAAAAGGGACCTCCAAGCATCAAGAGAAGGCTAATGCTCATATTGTCAAACATCAAATGATCAAGAAATTGTCTTAGTGCTTAATTTGTCATTTCTTGTATAGACAAACACTAGTGAGCCAAAATTGTCAAATTTGCTCAAGTGTTTTAGGTTTTGGGTGAGTGCTTCATTGTGCAAACAAACACCTATTAGAGGTTTTAAGTTTGCTTTTATTTATCTCTTTGTAAAGAGGGTTTTGATCAAGGCTTTGGGTAGAAGCTTGATCGGTTGTAAGGGTTTCCTCCTAATCCTAGAAAAGGGGACGAATCAATTAGTGGATTGATTGTGAAATCCTTAGTGGGGAGCTAAGGTAGTGGATGTAGACCTTGGTTAGAAGGTTGAACCACTATAAATCATTGTGTCTACTTACATTCTAGCTTCCTAAACCCTTCCACCCAAAAATCCACCTCTCCACCACTTGGTGAGCAACATTGGTTGATCGAATCGAGCTCCACACAACTCAACAATTGGTATCAGAGCTTGGCTCAATCGAAGAGGATTCACATCCTATTGAGAAGATCCGGCAAGCTCGATCACTATTTCATCAACCGGTTCAAATGGCACAATCAATCGACAAACCGCCTTTCTTTGACGGAGACCACTATGCCCATTGGAAGACAAAGATGAAGTTCGTCATCAAATCAAAAGATTACAAGCTATGGGATGTAGTTGAAGATGGTCCGTTCGTGCCTCAAAGAAGTAAAGCGGAGTGGAGTGCCGACGATCGCAAGAAGATGTAGCTAAATTGCAAAGCATTGCACATTCTATTTTGTGCATTTGGTCCATCCATCTATGAGAAGATGTCTTCTTGTGAGAGTGCCAAGGAGGTATGGGACAAGCTTGAAGTCACATACGAGGGGACAAATGAAGTCAAGGAGACCAAGATTGGGCTCCTAACCTTGGAGTATGAGAACTTCAAAATTGATCCGGAAGAGAACATCGAGAAGATGTTTGATAGGTTCTCCACCATCACCAACGGTCTTAAAGGTTTTGGAGAAGCCATCCCGGAGGAAAAGCTTGTTCGAAAGCTCATCTACTCACTTCCCGAGTCTTGGGACTCAAAGAGGACCGCCATCATCGAAGCCAAAAATTTGAAGACTTTGAAGCTTGATGAACTCATGGGGTCACTCCTTACTCATCAAATCATGAAGAAGAACAAAGAGGATGAGAAGAAGAGGGAAGAAATTAGAGCTATGGGGGAGAAGAAAATCAAAGGGCTTGGCATCAATGCAAGTGCCATGGCTCTCAAATCCTCCACTTGCCATCATGTCTACTCAAGTGAAGAGGAGGATGAAGATGAAGAGATAGTTCATCTCTTCAAGAAGTGTGCCCCTTTCATGAAGAAAGCCTTGAGAGAGCTTGAACGAGAACCTAAAAGAAAGGAGAGGGCAAGCACTTCAAGCCATAAGAAGAAGGCACATGTGGCTACTTGGAGTGATGAGGACTCCACCGACGATGAACAAGCCAACCTTTGCCTTATGGCCATCGAAGAAGATTCAAGGGCAACTTCTAATTCATCTACTTCATGCTCTTACACTTTTGATGAATTACAAGATGCCTATGATGATTTGGTTTTAGATTTTAAAAGCCACATTTTGAAAAACAATAAATTGATTTCAAAGTTAAAAATTCAAAATGATTTGCTCTCTAAAACCAAACTTGAACTTGAAGCAAAACTTGAAGAGTTTGAATTAAAATGTTTTGATTTACAAAAATTGCTTCAAAAAGTTCAAGAAGAAAATGATTTGATTTCCAATGAGCTTGAAAAGAAAAACAATTTTGGAAAATCAAATTTTTATGTTAGACAATCTAATGCCCCTAGATTTATTAAAGGAAAATGTTTTAGAAGTGTTTGGGTCCCAAAAGGACTAACCACTTCAATTAAAAAGGATGACATTGAAAAATGGATTCCTAAGGGGACTAAAATTTGTGCAACTAACGTTTATGGATCCAAAGCAATTTGGATACCAAAAGTCACTTGATTGTCTTTTGTAGGTGTGATGGAGATGTTCATCAAGTCAAAAATTGAGGGGGAGCTCCATACACACAAGGAAGAACACTTGGAGAAGGAAGGCTTCACATCCTCCCTTGAATTCAAGTGTTGGTAAAATTCTAGTTGTTTTTGCTTTCATTTGTTTATTTTAGTTTAAATTCAACTAGATGATCATATATGTTGGACTAACATTTCAATGATGCTTTGAGTAAGGGGGAGCCATTTTAAAAACCAAATTCTTAGCTTTGTCAAAATTTTACCTCTATCGTTATTTTTGATCTTAATGTTTTAAATTCTTTTTTATATAACAAAAAGGGGGAGAAATGGTTTGAAAAATTAAATTTTCAAATGAATAAGGGGGAGCTTTAATTGAATTAAAATTTTTAATCTCTTATTCACATTTTTAAAGTTAAAGGGGGAGAATCCCAAACAATTTTTCAAGTGGTTTTATTATATCAAAAAGGGGGAGATTGTAGAACTAATGTTTTGATATAATAATTGAAAAATAATTTGGACTAATTTAAAAAGTATTTAAAACATTTCCAAAGTCCAAACATGTTTAGGGATGTCTTTAAAAAGGCTGTCTTGTGTTTTCAAAGGCCAATTTTCACAAAACTGTCCTAGTGTTTCGAAACACCTTAGGGCGTTTCGAAACAGGTGCCTCCAGTAGCCAAAACGTTTCGAAACTTGTTTCGAAACGGGCTCTCTATGGACAGCATTTTTGCCCAGCATTTCGAAACGGGCTAGGCCGTTTCGATACGCCCACGTGGCACTGACCACAACGGTCATAAACCCCAACGGCTCTTTCCCAACTAACTTTTAAATGCAGGTCGTTTCGATACGGGCTTATAGCGTTCCGATACGCGTTCCGAAACGGCAAGGGGGTGTTCCGAAACGGGTACCCTGATAGACTGCAACGACTCTTTCTATATTGAGAGTGTTTCGAAACAGCTTCGAGCGTTTCGAAACGGGGAGCTGCAGAACTGCATTTATGGAGGGAATTAAAGGCTCCAACGACTCTATTTCAACCCCAACGGTCCTAAACGGCTATAAACTCAATTGGGAGTATAAAAGGGACCTCCAAGCATCAAGAGAAGGCTAATGCTCATATTGTCAAACATCAAATGATCAAGAAATTGTCTTAGTGCTTAATTTGTCATTTCTTGTATAGACAAACACTAGTGAGCCAAAATTGTCAAATTTGCTCAAGTGTTTTAGGTTTTGGGTGAGTGCTTCATTGTGCAAACAAACACCTATTAGAGGGTTTAAGTTTGCTTTTATTTATCTCTTTGTAAAGAGGGTTTTGATCAAGGCTTTGGGTAGAAGCTTGATCGGTTGTAAGGGTTTCCTCCTAATCCTAGAAAAGGGGACGAATCAATTAGTGGATTGATTGTGAAATCCTTAGTGGGGAGCTAAGGTAGTGTATGTAGATCTTGGTTAGAAGGTTGAACCACTATAAATCATTGTGTCTACTTACATTCTAGCTTCCTAAACCTTTCCACCCAAAAATCCACCTCTCCACCACTTGGTGAGCAACATTGGTTGATCGAATCGAGCTCCACACAACTCAACAACAAGGATCGCTAGAAACCAAATTTAAGAACCAACATGAGCCACATTCTCGTGGCACAACCTTACAAGATCCGCAGGCATTCCCGGAAATTTCCGATAATCCAAATAACCATCTCGCATAAGCTTCGCCAACCAATCTGCCACCCTATTCGCTTCCCGATAAATATGCCTAATCTGAACATCCCATCCCCACCGAAGTTGTTCCATAATTTTATGCCACAATGGTCCATACACACCACCATCTTCCTTATCATTTAAAAGACGAACCGCCTCCAAATTATCCATATCAACCCGAACCCGTCGAAAACCAAGATGCCAAGCATGTCGCAACCCCTCATACACTCCCTATAACTCCGCTTCCATAATCAAACTCATCCCAATCGGTTTAGCAAACCCAAATTCCCATTCACCTCCGCTAGTCCTAATAACACCACCACACGACGCAAAGGTCTTCGGCTGTACAACAGCACCATCGACGCTGAGCGCCACATACCCGGCAGCAGAAGGCTGCCATCGTCGCTCCACACAGTCTGCCACCCCTGCTGTTCGACGCACATCCACCCTTGCAACCTTGTGTGCGCACAAGGCCACACTGCTCATGCTAGCGCGCACAGCAGCAGCGCCCACTGCTTCAGCAGTCATGCGAGCACAGACCTCACCCCTCGTCTCACGCGGAATAATTAAAGGATTGAATATGACCCTATTTCTCGACGTCCACAAGACCCACAACGCGACGCCGAAACTCAAACAGCCTTCGACCTCGTTCCTAGCAAAATGACCAGGATAAAGCATATTTTTCCGAAACCAATCCCAAAAGTTTAAAGAGAAAAATTCCACCCATCGCTCTTGCTTAACCAAACCCATCCAAACGTCAATCACCTTAGGACACCATCGAAATATATGATCCAGAGATTCCACTGCAGCACCACATATACCACAACTCATGTCACTAGCCATATGACGCCTCACTCTCTCTTCATTTGTTAGAATACGCTCATGCGCCACAAGCCACAAGAACATTCTAACACGCTGACTTCCTTTATACCTGGCGATAGCTCCTCAAATTTGATTCAAAGGCCCAAAGAACTTCGGTTGTCTACTTACATACGCAACCTTTAAAGTGAAAAGACGCCTTTCACTCCCTTCCTAACCAAACCCATCCTCACGATTACTAACGCACGGCGGCAATATCGCAGCAATTTTAAGAATAATTTGGTACGGGAGTTTGTCTCAAACTCTGACCAAAGCCACTGTCCAAAAGGATCAACCATATCCGCAACCGAAACATAAGGTAAACTCAACGCTAATGCCGGTGAAACATAGGTGATTAACGGCTCCACTTCATGAATCCAACGGTCTCGCCAAAAATCAATGTTAAGACCGTTTCCAACATTACAAATTGTTTCGTTACGCACATCATTCCACACCACACACATACCTTTCCACAATCGAGAGCAATTCCGCCTCGCAATCGAAACCGGAAGCCGCCCTTCTCATTTGTACTTCGTACGTAACACCTGAACCGACAGCTGATTAGTCTTACATATAACCTGGAAAGCCATCTTCATCATGAAAGCCTCATTCTAGTCCGCGATATGACGAAAACCCAAACCACCATCCGTTATCGGTCGGTATACCTCATCCCATTTAACTAAATGCATACCTTCCCTGTTGTCATTTCGGCCCCATATAAATTTCCTAATGCATTGCTCGATCTCCTCACACGTGCTCTTGGGAAGTACAGTGGTCTGTATAACATAGTTCGGAATAGTAGCTAGAACTACCTTGGCAAGAGTTACCCTGCCCGCCAACGATATCGTCTTCGCCTTCCACCCGGTCAGACGATCTTTGACCTTTTGAACCACATACTGATAAGAATCCTTTGTCACCCTCTTATGCAGGAGCGGTACCCCCAAATAACGACCAAGATCCATAACCTCAGTGAAACCGAACAGACGACTGATATGATTTCTCATGCCAACATCCACATTTTTAGAAAAACAAATACTAGTCTTCGCAATACTCACATTGTGACCAGAAACATCACAGAACCTTTCCATAACACGACGAAGAACATCCAACTGGGAAAGAGATGCTTATGCAAAAGAACCATGTCATCCGCGAAAAAGATGTGTGATAGACACGAACCTTGGCGCACAAGTTTAATCGCCTTCCACTTATTACATTGCACCTCACCATGGATAGCTTGAGCCAATCGCTCCATGCATAGCACAAACAGATATGACGACAAAGGATCGCCTTGTCTAATACCTCTTGTAGGCCGAAAGGTATCAGTCAAATTGCCGTTCCAAAGCACTTGAGTAGACACCGAAGAAACACACTGCATAATCAAACTACGCAAACCACCTGGAACACCAGGATCATAAAGTGTATCATCAATGAAACCCCACTCAAGCCTGTCATACGCTTTCTCCAGATCAACCTTGATCGCCATCCAACCTTTCTTGCCTTTTTTCCTACTCATAGAGTGAATAACTTCCTGAGCGATAACGATGTTGTCAGTAATCGATCTCCTCGGGACAAAGCTAGCCTGACTTGGCGATATCCAATCAGATAAAAACGGCTTTAGTTTATTAACAATGAGCTTCGTGACCACCTTATACAACACTGTGCACAGGCTAATCGGGCGAAACTGGCTCATAGACTCGGGCGCAGCAACCTTTGGGATAAGAACCAATATTGTACGGTTGATCGCATCCTCCATCGGACGCCCAGGAAAAACCTCCCGCACATATCGACAAACACTTGGCCCTACCGTACCCCAATTCCTTTGGTAGAAACCAATGTGTAAACCATCGACGCCGGGAGCCTTAAAAGGGCTCATACCAAAAACCACTCAACAAATTTCGTCATCCGTAACATCTATTGATAGAGAAGCAAGGTCCGCGGAGCAAGCTGACGGAAAACACCCTCTAACTGGGTAACAAGAAGTATCACAACCAGAACTCGTGAAGAGAACCTGAAAAAACTGATAGCCATGTCTTGCAACTCACTCTGATCTGAACACCAAGAGTTATCAGCTCGTTTGAGCGCTAAGATAGTGTTTGCGCGCCTACGACTAGAAGCACAAGAATGAAAATATTTAGTGTTCCTATCGCCGAACAGATTCCATTGACTTCTCGCCTTTTGAAACCACAAACTTTCCTCATATAAAAGCACATCATCAAGCTCCTCCCGCAAAGATCTCTCCAGATCAACAAGAAAAGAGGAATATTTAGAGCGCAACGCCCTATCAATACCCCGAAGCCTTGCCTTTAACTCTCGTTTCCTCACGCCAATATTACTGTAACACCCCAAAATTTATGCTCAAATTGTAAACCCTAGATTTGAAAAATCTCTAATTTAGAAACATAATTTCAAAATCCCTAATTTTTTAAAAAAACCCTAATTTTCTATGATGGACTAAATATGATTTTTTATTAAACTTGGAAGTTAATATGAAATTTCTTAAAAGTTTAAGGACTGGCTCCATAAATAACTTTTTATCATATTGAATTTTAAATACTTTATTTTCTTCATCCCGTTTTTTTATTGTTTAATATATATATAGTACTAATTTCTATTTGAATTTGAATTGAATTCAAATTGAATTGAATCTGAATCGTCTTCTTTTATTATTATTATTATTATTATTATTATTATTATTATTATTATTATTATTATTATTATTATTATTATTATTATTATATGGTTTTTATATATGTATACATAGTAATTCTAAACCTAATCAATTTCTAATAACCTACCAACCCCTTCTTGATCATCTTCTGTTAAATTCTTATCTTTTAATCTCCACCGCTCTATACCCCTTCTTATCGTTAATCCCTTCAACCCCAAGTTTAGTTCGGTACCGATACAATTGGATCCAATACTTCTGATCATGGAAAGTCGCATCATTCTTTAGGTTGAGTATAGCTTGGCTAAGGTGTGTTTTCTTACTGTGCTACATATTTTTCTTTGTGTTGATGCATCATGGTTTGTATGGTTGACATCACATGCATATGATTTTAGAATGTGTTTTAAGTATGATTTATGAAACATCGAATTTACGGAACTATGATTTATGGATTTATGGACTATGATTTATGAATTATGTTTATGGAATATCGGATTTATGAAATTGGTTTTTATGAAACTTGAATTTTAAACACCATATGTGAATGAGCATGGGTTGGGATTTGTAAGGAGGAAGTTCAGTGGTTTCACCCTTCGGGCTGAATTCCACTTCGGATTGGCGGACGTAGGGAGGAGGTTATGGGAATCTTCCTCATTTTTGGCGGACGTAGTTGGGTGCATTGCATTACGCTTGTGATATTGTATCATGTTTTTAAAGAATTTTAAGAAAATATTACTATATTTTTACGACTATAATTTTCTTGCACTTTAGAGACACACTAAGCTCTTTAGCTTACTCCCCATAGTTTTGTCTTACAGATATCCCTGGACTTTAGGCACGTGGTACTTGGAGGATCTCATATTTTATCCGGTTATTTTATTATTTAGCACGAAACTATTTTAGTTTAATCATATTTCTATTTAATATTTTGGGATATGGATGTAATTTTGGAATATTTATGTTTTGGGATTATTTTTTTACATTCATTTACTGTTATTTTAATTCAGGGATTTTATATAAACATTCGAATATTTATTATAATATTTATATTTTATTTATTACTAAATTTATGTTATTTTATATTAATTGAAGTATAATTTTCAAAATTGGATTTCTTAAGGGTAAAGTTTTCAATTGTGACTTCCTAAATTCGACTATTTCTTCTAGGTCAGGTTTAGGGGGTTACAATTACCAAAAACATTCAAATTCCAACCATTCACGTTAGATTTAAACGATTCAATATTAGCAAGCACATTACCATCGTTGTTCTAGTGTTGCGATAAGAAATCTCCAAAACCCGGATGTTCCTGCCACGCAGCTATAAAGCGAAAAGGCCGATCACCTTGATGCACCTGTTTAGGCTGTGTCCAAAGGAAAAGAGGACAATGATCCGACCCCAACCTATCCAGGTGAATAACATGAGACTCCGGAAAGCTTGTCGCCCAGACACTATTCATCAAACACCGATCAAGTCTCTGATATAAATCCCCACGTCGCCAAGTAAAAGGCTCTCCTCAAAACGATACCTCAAGTAGACCAGAATCAACCATAAAGTCCTGAAACAATTTACTCACATCCAAACCCGAGCAAGTACCTCTCAATCTTTCCTCGCCACGAATAATAGAATTAAAATCCCCTCCCATCAACCAAGGCTTATTAACGCCTGGGTTGAGAGCAAGGAAGTGTTCCCACAAAAATCTCCGTTGAGTCGCTATCGGACTAGCATACACTGCAGTGAAAAAGATGTCATGCACATCATTCACTCTACGAACAAAACCATGAATAAACTGATTAGCGATTTTGATGACATCAACCACAACCGTATCACGCCACAGAATCCAAATACCACCGCTAAACCCACGTGCTTCAACTTTGTATGAATTCGAAAACCCCAACCTCTTAATCACCTTATCGTCTATCAGACCATTGGTCTTAGGTTCCATAATAACCACCACCTCAGGTCTAAACTCCCTAATAAAATCTTTAAAATGTCGTTGAAAAGAAGTGCTTGCTGCACCCTGACAATTTCAACAAAAAAAAGAAATTAATCATTAAAAAATATATAAACCACCACCATACCTCAAACGCGAGGGGCCTGGTTCTCCTTATTCCCAACATCTGTCGCATCCAACATCATAGCATTGTCGATCACGATATCCTCAAGGCCTTTGCCGGACAAACTTGCAGGCGGCACCAATTCCCCAACTCCAGTCACTAAATTGGACGAGGGAGGGTGATTTGCTTCCATTGTGGCATCGATCCGATTCGAAACAGACTGAATATATTCTGCAAGAACCGCTCGTTGTGGAATACGATACTCTGTATGCATTTTAATTATCAGTCATCTCCTACTATCCTCCACTAAACTCTTTTTTGATGGCCCATTGATACTTCTACTACCTCCAATGCCCTTCCCCCGCTTATCCATTCCATTCTCCTGGATAACGACAACCGAGTGGTTCCCTTTCAAAGCCTTTGTATTATGCTCAAGAACAACCGGCGATTGCCCATCTTTCAACAGAATCACAGTGGTATCCTTAAACCCCTTACCCGAAGTCTCACCCCTATGCACACTGCTCCCAATAGGCTGCCTAACTCCTGTATCAGGCCTTTCCTCGCCAACACCACTCTTCCCGCGAGCTTCAGCCAAAGGAGCCGCCTCCCCAACGTCATTAGTTTCAAGTTCCTGTTCCCCTTCAAACACCGCATTGTTCAAAACATTAAACCTCGAACCAGAAACCCTATCTGCACCACCCTTTCCGCCCCCACCTATCACACTTTCCCTCTTTCCACGTCTTCTTGCATTGTCAACTTTCATCCACGGACCATATAACGCCAACGGAGAATCAAGGTCCACAACCTCATATTTATCTTTACGCTGCGCTTTCGACATCTTATCCATTACGCCACACATATGCTCTTCATGACCATATACTCCACACTTGTAACAAATATGCTGGAGTCCCTCATACTCAATTGGTTGCAAGAAGCCATCAATCCCCAAATACAGCACTAAAGGCTTATTCAGGTTAACCATAATAGCTAATCTAGCAAATTTTCCTCGAACACCAACCTCAGTACTATAATCAATCTGCACTATCTTACCGATTTTCATCGCTATTCTTCTAAAGAAAGCTTTAGAATAATATTTATACGGAAGTCCAGGAAGTCTTACCCAAACAAATAGGTGAGATGGATGAGTCTCCTGCGTCGAAAACGATCTACTCCATGGCTGCACTGTAAGATATGAGCCAAAGATGGTCCACGACCCTGCTGTTAACGCATGAGAGTAGTCACTGTCCAAAGCGAAGCGAACCAGAAAATATTCATTCTCAATATCCACCACTTGAAATTCACCACTCGGTTGTCACAATGCTCGAATTTTATTCAGAGGGGCTCGATAGCCAATAGACCTACCGAGAAGTCTGACGATAACGGTTTTGCGCATACTCCAATCCAGCTTTTCATGAGCCCGCTCAGAAAATAGAATTTTCAGAAACAAACCTCCTCTGTCAACCACCACATCCTCATCACCTATCTCAAATTCATAACCGATCGCATTGTCCACGTTCCCCTTCGAACCCCGCGTGGCGTTACCGGCCACCGCTGCCACGTATGATTGTCGCGTTTGATCATTCTTATCTTTGCCCGTAAAGGTATCCACCCCATCGCCTAGCAGCCCTTCCTTCATCGGCTGAACCATCCCGCCACTAGCATCGTCAACATCATCGCCACTATTGCCCCCGGCATCAACCTCGTTCCCCACCTTCTTCAGGCAGCGTTGCGCCTCGGCGGCCAGCGGAGACCCCGACCTCTCCAATGGAGGTTGCACGTCAAGCTCCAACGCATCCTCCATCCGATGATCGCTGGAAACCTCGTGTCCGGCTTCCCCAGACATCTTCGTCACCCATGTTTGCTCCGATGCCACACCCTCCCCATCAGGTGGACGCCCTGGCGTAGCACCCTCCGCCACAGTCGTCAGCCGGCCGGCGTTGGGGTTGAGACTTGTAACGTCCGAAAGTTTCGGAGGGAAAGAAAACATTAGGTCAAAAAATAAAATTCTTTATAATATTGAGTGTGAGAAAGACACTCCAAATAGTAGATGTTTATAAGTATTTTTAACTCTTTGATAATGCGTCCACTTTATATATAAAAAGATTAGATCCAAATCTCTTAGAATATTATGGTTCAAATTACACATATTATTTTAGATTGATTAAAAGTATTTAATTAATATTATACTTTTATAATATTTAAAAAATTAAGATTTTGATACTATAAATAGATGTACCAGTAAAAAACTACTAAAAAAATATTTTTTTAGTATCATTTAGTAAGGGTTGATTCTATCATAAAGGTGAAATAAATGTGAGATTCATTAATGGCTGATGTAACGATGTTTACTTGAGGTTTATTTCTCAACTTAATAAAAAGCTAGGTGTTCACTCGTGTTCCAGCACCAGTAATACATGTTGTGTGTATCGTCTTTGAAAAGACTAAAAAATTAAACAGATACTAACTTTCATTACACTAGTATATTAAAAAAATCAAAAGTTGAAAATAGTAAAACTTTTATTGAAAAAAATGATGTTTTCAAACTTTAAAATCTAATAACAATCGTTAAAATATTAACCCTAAGCCACAATATTTAAACCCTGAAAATAAATACTCATAAAAAAATAAGTTTTATACCGTTAATGCATACAATATTTTCCGAACAAAAACAAGGTGCACATACTTGTGCAATTAGGATAAAAAAACTGTTAAGAGCACTTGATTTTCTCATTATTCTTCAAATTCCTCCACAAATACCTCCCACTAGCCATGTCCACAAATACCCAGAATCCATTCTTCACCATCTGAGAATTCAACAAATTATCAACAATCACGACACATAAAATAATACGAACAAGATCTCAATACACTTAAATTCAAATTACACTAACACGATACAAACGCCTACCATTCTGAAACTGGAATCTCGTTTTTCGTTGGCAACAATTTTCCCGGAATCTTCAGGATTACCATCGTCGACATCAGCTGATGAACCTACCGTCGTTCTCCACGCGAAATACCCGGCTAAAATCGCTGAGAAAAACACCAGCAAGAATCTCATGGGACACATTTTTTCCGATTTTTTTTTTCAATAGCACAAAGATTTGGAGATTCTAACAAAAACCCAGAATTTTTTCCACTTTGTTTCTGTGACGACAGATTGGAATTGTTAAGAAAATTTGACCCAAAAAAAAAAGGTGAGGCGATTTTCTTTTTAAAGAAAAATTCCAGAGCTGTCAAGGTTTAAAAGCTATGCCTATATATATTGGAAAAACGCGTTAGCTGAATATTGAAGTTTTCTCTCCACTTGCATTGGTTTAATTATGATCCTAGACCCTGTATTCAAAACTTCTAAATTTCAATCCCTTAACTATTATATTTCACAAATTTAACCTCTTTATATGTCTGGTTTAAAAAATTAAAGTTCAATTGATACAATTATTAACATGGTCGTATCAATCCATATCGATTGTATTGGTTTTAACAAGTACCAAATAATTTAAGTATCGTTCTAATTGAATTTTTGGTATGTCACGATTGTTTAGGTGTGTTTCAACCTATTTAGGTTAATATCGGCTTGTACTAGTGTGTACCACCTCATACCGGTTGATACAATATTTTCATATTTTAAACCAATTTTTAATTCTTTTTTATCTTAACTACTTTTATTTTATTTCACATAAATTACATTTAAAAATAAGATATATTCATTAAATTAAGTTACTGAGCTTAATTAATAATTTTAATATTTAATATAAACGTGAAGATAAATATAAGTAAACTTAATTAATAATTATAAGTCGTTCAATATATTAATATAAAAATATTTTAGTCATTTTTTTATTACATTAAATAAACATATATAATTAATTAATTAAATATAATTAAATGCGTAGATACACATACAACACACGTGTTGAAATCAATTAACAGTGTATCAACTGACTCTTAATTTTCAAATCTAATAAGTAGGGAGATTAAATTCCTAAACTAAAAGAAGATGACTAGATTCCAAAATTCTGAAGAGTACAAGGACTGGAAGCAAAGTTAGACCTTCTGTGTTGGGTATATATTGGCATGTTATCCTATGACTTTACGAAGTCAAAATGATAGCACAGCACACCAACTCAATTAACAATAGTTGGTCAACATTTTTATCATTGCAAGCTGTGTTTTTTTAGAAGAATGAAATATATTTATAGCTTTGAGTTTTCGTAATGAACTTTTGCAATACTTGATTCAGATTCGTAATGAACTTTTGAGTTTTCGGATACGTGCAGTGATACAAAAGATGATTTTAAATTCAAAATTCGTAGGAGTTCGAATAGGACTCATTGTGAAAGCTGATGATGCCATTCAATATGTGTTGCCTTCCTTGAAGCGATGCAACAATGGTGGAAGAAAGAGACAGAAGCCAAGGTAAGTTTGGATTAACATTCATAAATACAGTCTGTTTTAAGAGACAGATACGTATTTGTATTCGACACTCGCACGTAAGGGAACTCATCGAAGCTATAGGGTTACCAGGATTTGAACTGAGACACCCTTGAAGTAAGCTTGAGCATGCAATTAACAACAGATTACAATCATGTTGGACAGAGAACAATCTGCCTCAAGATCATATTCGAAATCGAGTATTGGTACTTTGGATAAACAAAAATACGAAATGAACACATCAACCAAATCGAGTATTGGTAGTTTGGATAAACAAAAATACGAAATGAACACATCTGTGTCGAACATGCTAGAGTCATAATTAAGTTCGGAATCAAAAAATTCAAAGTTAAATGCCCAAGATATCAGAAAAAGATAGCAGAAAAGGGCATCGGTACCGTTACAAAATGTTATTACTCTAAAACCTCCCTCTGCCTCTAAATCCACCACCACGACCACCACCCCTAGGACCACCTCTTCCACCTCTTGGGGCACCCCTTCCACGAAAACCACCACCTCCACGAAATCCACCACCTCTACCGCCACCTCTGCCTCCTCCACGTCCACCCCTTCCACCACCTTGTGCCTGTCCCCTACAACATTCCATAACGCAATATTACAGTTTTTCAGAATCATGGGAAATTCAAACTAAATAGACCAAATGCAAGATATGTGTATACACACACACACACAAACATCACCAAACTACCAATGATAATCAAAATTTGTAAATTAAATCAAAGCATATAATAAGGATGGCAACGGTTGGAGCAGTTTTTCATCCGCCCGCCTCCGACCTGGTTTTCAAATATATTCACCCGGTATCCATCTCAAAATCAAACTTAACCAAGTTCTAGAACCGAAAACTGACAGGAAATAAAGAACTCCCATAACCCTAAGCTTGGAACTCCATATCCAAAATTCCACCAACTAAACTAAAATAAAAAAGAACAGTTATAAATTATAAGAGGGGTATTTTAGTAGATATTTTGAGTTCAAGCAAGGGAAATTTTATCTAAAACCAACTCAATGTCCCCTGAAACTTTCAATTTAAAACCCTGCCTTTGAAATTGATTTAAAAAAAACATTGCTATAGCGGCAGGTTGTGTTAAAACCCAAACAGTTCGGTTATTTTTCCCTATAGAAGATAACAGAGCATATCATTCCAAAACAAATCCAAGACACAACCATCAATCCTATGAATCAAATCAAAGCAATTTCGAGATAGATGTGGAATAGTATAAGGAAAGCAAACATACTTTGGTTGCGGAAGAAATCTTGCAAGAGGCAAAAGCTTGCTCGGGTCGATATAGAATTTATCGCCCGAGGTGTACGAAGTAGCTACAATACCTTCCAACAATTTGATCGAAAAATACTGCAACAAGCGACAAAGTAAACAAACCAACTCACATATAAAAGTTCCAACACTTTTGACAAGCATAAGGAAATTAGCAATAGAACTCACAGATTCGTTGATCGGACCAAAAATCTCATCAACTTTCCCAATCTGGGTCTTGTTTTGCAAATAGATGTTAGCATTAAAGAAAGGTATTTTCTCATTAGAAAGCTTTGTCACTGCATCACCCTCACAAGCATGAAGGAATGTAGATACCTCTGCATATATTACAAACAAACTGAAGTCAAGTTGTTGCCTCGATTCTTCGTTTTTTTCTTCTTAAAATGAAGTCCAAAATGTTTTCAGACATGAATTTGAAGATGCAACCATCGAAGTATCCACTAATACATGAAAAACCCTTAAAATGTCCGATATACATTGTCGGAATACCGAGACAAATTTATATTTTAAGACAAATCAGACATAATGTAAATATGATGATTTGATACTGGCATTTTTCTTGAACTATATTTTGGCTTCATCAAGTACATGGTAATGCTGAGAACTGAAAGAAAAAGTACTTATTAAAGAAAAATACATAAAACCCACGACGAAAAACGATTTTTAAGCTCTTAATTGCAACAAACGATCCACTTTTAGCAATAATTTTATAATTTAAGTTAATTAGTTCTAACAAGAAGTAAAATGTATAGTCTGTATAGAGATATATAGGAAAATCATAATTAAATAAATTAAAGTTCCTACTTAATCCTCATTGCATCAAAATGGTTTCGTTTATCATTTCTCCCACTTTCTTAGCATCCAAACGAGAAAAAGGATGGGGGAAAGAACACTAACCCACTACTTCAGCTGGAGGCCCTTCATCACGAAACCCGCCGCCACCACGTCCACCACCGCGACCAAAGCCTCCTCGGCCACCTCCTCTCCCTCGACCACCGTCCCTTCCGCCCCTGAAACCTCCGCCTCCTCTCGGTGGTCGCATCGTTTTCCTATTTCCCCTTTCTGTTTTGATTCGCCGAGCTTCCGAGGTTTTTTTTTTTCTCTTTCTAAAAGGGTTTATACATGAGCACAAAAACACAGAAGTAGGGTTTTGAGGTTTCTTCGTAGCTAATTACAAAATTATCCTTTTATTTATTTCTAAAAAAATATTTAAACAATCGACGAGTTTTTCAAAAATAAAAAAGTAAAAAGACCAAATAAGTGGGGAACATATCTGAAAATTTGTAAAAAAAATAGTTAAGACTGTTGAAATTGAATTCGAATAAATTTGAATAATTTATTATATTACTTGAAAATATTTAAAACATTTTTATAATTTAATTTAAATAAAAATATTAATGTATTTTCAAAAGTTTAATAAAAATAACATTAATTTCCTGTTTTTTTAATAAACAAACAGAAGTATTAGATGATAAGTTGAATACACGGTCTAAAGTAATAATTTATAATAATATTTTAAAATATTAAAAACGCTTGTAGAATTATTTTATTCACCTATCACTTATTAAATAATAATTTTATATTAATTAATTTACAAATATTGAGTGATTGTCGTTTTAACAATAACTTTAAATAACCAACAACATTGCGTATACAAAAAATCTCCGCTGCAAGACTCACCCACTAAAATTAAACGTACGATGCGAGTCCGTTCGTATTAATAATAATCAGGGCATGTTCATGAAGAACTACAAAAGCAACCAAAAAACAATAACTTTAAATAAATAAAAAAGTTAAATCCAAGAGACCCTATAATGGTTCATCCAATCAATTGGATGAGATTGTTTAACTAAAGCTAAATAAATATTCCTATTAAAAAACTAAATAAATATTCAATAATTAATTTTAACATTATATATATATTAAATATAATAAATAATTAGAAAATATACATCACTTTGAGTCTTCGATTTAAAAATAACATAATATTTTTAAAATTTTACTAAATTAAAATAAATTATTTATTTGTTATATTAAAAAATAATAAAAAATACACTCCATTCAATATAAATAATTGTCAATTTTGAACTTAAAAATCAAAACTTAAACCTGTAATTAACAAAAATTTCAAAATAATACTTTTATTTTTAAAATGTCTGACATAATATCTATATTTTAATAAAATATTTAATATAACATATGTACTTTATAAATATCTAATAAAATATTTATACTTTAAAAAATGTTTAATATGAACTATTATTCTATGCATTATTATAATATCTATAAATTTTCAGTGGCTAAATTTAATATTTACTGTTAATATTAATAAGGTACTATTATATTATACAACATTTATTACCAACAGTGTTGACACTCATGTATCATATGATATTCTAAATATCATATTTGATATTTTAACAAAATATAAATACCATATTAGATATTTAAAATGCATATAATACAGCACATATATCATATAAAATATTTTAAAAGTATAATATTGTGGTTGAAAATCAAATTTCAATTTGTTTTATTCTTTTAGATAATGAAACAGTTTCATTATATCACCACAAAAATATACCCACTACTAAATTGGTAAAATAAAATAAAATAATTAATACAAACAAAACATGAATACACAAATATGCAAATTATATAAAATGAGTTTACTAAAATTATGAAAGATCTTATAAATATATATAACACAATAAACATAATTAAGACTTCAAATAAAATATATATAACCACAACATAAATATACGAATTATTAAGTCTGCTGCAAGTATTACCATATTTCCTCAGGTGAAAGATTTCCCAGTTCAAGAAAAACACTGCAAATTTACTTGCAGCCATGAAATTTAATTAAATTCTTCAATCTCTCATTCTCTTTAAAGATTTATTTGACCCTTTTCTTCATTCACATATGAGAAGATCATATTGCAGGATTAACCAAACTTGAGACGAAAAATACTCGAACAGCTTTCAAAAATTGAACTTTTTTTTTTGTTTTTCTTTTTGGATTAAGTCAGAATGTACAGACCGGAATTAGCAGACTGTCCGACCGTAACAAATCGATGCAATATATAGATTTTTAGCCCATTTTTCCTGTAACATGAACAATAAAACCAGTGAGTGATTGTTCCACGGGTGTTAAAACGATATCAAGGGACAGGGATGGTATACCCACCTTTACATGAGTGCTTGGAAAGGCAGTTGTTCGCAGTGTTTCCTGAGTATCATCATTCGTGTTTCGTTTCGGAATGCTAAGTATGAAGGCAGCTTGATCTGCAGTTGCAGCCATAGATGTTATTCTGTAGCCACTCTCCCATCGCCTATGTATTCCTTCGCTTGGATATAAAAAGTCGAGCTCCACTACCTTTGAATCGTTGAAATAAATGTAAAACGAAGCATAATCAGCCATTTCGGTAATGGAAGGCAGGGGAAAACTGGAGATGTACGTAAAGTTCGAAAGAAAGGAATACCTGATCGGAGAATCCAGAGTTCCTTGACATTACCACACCCCAGCGAGTTCCGGCGGTGGTCATTGATGTTACATGAAGGCCTTCTTTCCACTTCTTATTTATCCACTTGAACGGAAAAGATTCGCTCACTTTGTAGGATTGCTGGGTGTAAGGAGTCCCTGCGAAGACACAGAATAATATCAATAACAGATTAGTAACGTGATATATAAGAATCTCAGATATGCTCGGAACACACTGCTTTAACCAGTCTCATCTTGCAACACGCAAGCTAGATAATCAGTATACTTTCTTGCTAAAGGTTATCAAATAAGTGTTAAATGAACGGTTTTCACGTATTTTGTGCTAAATAAACTCGATGGCACTACTAGAAAGGTAATTTTGTCTAGTTTTGAAATCATAAAGAAGGAAATTATGTAGTACGTAATGACCAACCTTTCGACATAACAACCAAAGAACTCCCATTATTTGCCCCAGCTACAGTAGTAATATAGTAGTTCTTTTCCCATTGCTCCATTATCCACTCCTGATAAAAAAAAACGAGTTGATAGTAAAGTAAGTCAAAAGTGCAAGTAAAGCGGGCAGAAAAAAGACGCCAATTAGAGCTTTCGAATGATCACCTTGTGCAGGAAGACTGTCGACAATTCATAAACCTGGGAAGTGAAACCAGTTCCCGCATCCATGATCAGAGCCCAGAGATTAGCTGCCGAGGCCACGCAACTAATAAGCAACCCATCTTCATTACCCTTATCGACATGTTGGCTCAACCTCGAATCTGCTACATTGTAGTGGTATCTACAAAATTGATAAAATAATTAAAGGTTGGCTCAGCCTCACAGACGTGTTTCACACAAAGTACAAGAAAATGCAATGTTACCTCTGCTTCATAGGACGACGAGCATTGTAAACGGAAATCCACTGAGTAGCAGCATTTCCTATCCGTACTTTTTTCTTAGGTTGTTCATCTTCTTCCAAATTAATGACTATTCTTCCCCGCTTTTGTCCAACCTATATATACAAAGGAAACAAACAGAGGTTGTCTAATTGAACATCCTGTCAAAACCAATTAATTGGCAGAAAAAGACATAATAACAACCTTAAGGGCTCCGTCGATTCTAATTGGTCGTAATGGCATGCATGGTTCAATTAGGCTATCAAAGAAGGATATGAGTTTGGCATAATTAGGCTCCTCATCGAACTTCATATTCGCAATAGCTTCGAGGAACTGCTTAAATGGTGGGGGACAAAAGCAACACATCAACTCAGCCGAAGTAGCCATTTTTTTCTTGCAAACCATAAAACTCTTGTTATCCCCCTGTGAAGTTCCCAAGAAAAAGCCGAATGGTAAACATGAATGAAGTAAATCAGATTAGGTGCATCCGTAATCAAAACAACTAAACAAACCTGATACCCCTGCCATGGTAACCGTCCTCTTATTAGAAATATCAATGTGTATGCCAATGACTCGAGGTCATCCCTACGACTTCCAGTCCGACCTAAATGTGCATGTACACTAGCATACCTAATTGTTCCCCTATAAAAGATATATAAAAGATATTAATACCAAGAATATGCAATAAGCAGATTACGTTTAAAGAGAACGGTCAACACACCTGAATACATCAGGCCTCTGATCATAACAAACGTGCTGACCGGAGCGTGCATCTTTCCATCTAGAAGCTGATCCAGTAACACAGAAGCAGACAGCAATTAATACCAACTAGCAAACAGTTAAACAGAAGTGCTCATGCTTGACACGGGAAGCGAAGACAGAAGAGCTCTTACCTAAACCAAGATCAATAAGATATAACTTCTTCTCATCGGGTGATCCGGGTCGACCCAGTAAAAAATTTTCAGGCTTCACATCTCCATGCACGAACCTTATTTCAAGCAGATAATAAACAATGGCAATCAGTTGCAACTATGCAAAAGAATGGAAGGGTGAATCTAATAAACTACAGAAGATTACAATATGACCTACCCCTTTAAATGAAGCTTTTCAAGAATCGATATTGCCTCGACCGCTACACAAGCAACCATATTTGCTGACATCCTGTCACATTACAACATGTCACAAACTTGAAGTAGGTTGAAACATGCAGACATGGCACAGGTAGGTACAAAGACAGAAGAGGAAGATTCTATTTCTTACGATTGTCCTAAGGAATTCCAAACATCCCAAAGACTAGGACCAAGCATATCCATCACCTGAAATATTCATTAATGTTATTTAAGATGCATTAATTAACTCTGGACTTACGATACTAAGGAGCAAGAAATTAAAACTCACCAGAATATAGAAGTCTCCCTGGATACCCTTGTGGTGCACCCAAGGAATCCCATAGCACCCGTTTAAGGTACTTATCATTTAGTGAGGACATTAAAAGAAAGAAAAGAAGAAGTTAGAACTTAGATACTGCATTAAAATATGTAGAAACAAAAGCTCCAGAAAATGTTTTACTATTGAAAACGCCATACTTGTAGACTTGCCACTCGTAAGGCGGGCCATAGTTGCAACCTTTACTGTTACGGTGCTCAAGTTTCAAGGCTACCTGTGATGAAAAATTCTCATATCGTTATGCCCAAGTGGTTTGACCTGAAATCCCTTCAGAATGTGAATAAGTTTCTTGGACATACCTCGATTGCATCTGGTCCAGTTCTACCACTACCACCACTTACCCTTCGGCCAACATAAACTTGGCCGAAACCACCCTTACCCAATTTCCTTTCTACCTTATATACAGGTGAATTACCCACTTGTACCTGCAACAAGCAACAAAAACAGTATTCGGTCAAGAGCTTCATTGAAGTGAACAACAAAGAACTACGTATGTTTTAGTTGGAAAAAAAATGAGGGTTAAAAGACAGGTAATGAAACATTTACTGAAATAGCCAAAACTGGATGCAGTAAAACATTAAAATCAAGGTAGAAAAGATTGTCCAATTAGTTCAAAGCATATTCGAAATGCTGAAATGAAAGAGACTGGAAAATTGAATTCAACCAGTTTTTTCTTGTCAAAAGTAAAGGTGCACAGGGTACGCAACACAATATGGAAAATTTAAATGAAAAAATGAATATAGAGAAGGGAAGTAAGCAAGCAATATGGAGTTACCCTTTCAGGAACCGGGGTTGTACTAGCTTCTTCGTCAACTCCGACTATTTTGTCAGCACTTCTACCCTCCATTCCAATATCTTTATCGGCCACGACCTCTACTCGGTTAAAAGCCGGCTCGGCAGCAACCAAAGGTGCAGCTGCAGGAAGAACTTGACAAGGCTCGGGGTCTAAATCTATCAACCTAATGCCCCGGCCTCTACCAGCAGCTGTTGGTCTTGTGGGTACCACTGGTGAGGTCCCTTTGGCTACACCAGTAGCTTTACCCCTCCCTCTTCCTCTCCTCCTGGTTCCGTTTTGAGCAGGCTGCACACAATTCTCCGCTTGATCAGCCGGTTGAGGAGGCTGGTCATCATCAAGGCGTTTCGATCTCCGGGCTCCGCGTCGCAAGTCTGGCATCTTCACCCCATGCAATTCACATTCCACTTAATTACTCACCAGCCTTTCAAACCTTAATACCGAAACAGCAACCGATTTTACCAATATAGAAACTAATAAACACTTCATATTCGAAACACCACATATGTGGAAAGTTAATATTATCAATATAACAAAATAATTCATATACAAAAACCAATGTTTACAGTAATAGTACAATTATCAAAATCAGGAAACAAATAATTCTTCCAATAAATCATCCACTAAGCAGCTATCTCAATGATACTATTCAGCAAATAGTCCATAAAAATAAATCTAGTTTTTGCCAAGAACAAACTAGCTATAAAGCAGATGTAGCTAAAAACATACACAAATCAATGCAAGTTCATCACATATTTGATAAAAAATATATTCAAACTTCATAGATCGTCAGTATCAGTTATTTCAACATCAAACAAGAAAAAATAATCTTTTGATCAACAATTTCATTACCCAGAAATATGATGTAAACGATAGAGAAAAAATATCAAAACTTTACATAAAAGCTTTCCATTTTATAATCAGTTTAAACCAGATTCTTAGTGACCAAACAATCTCTAATCCGATCATTCAACAATCCATCAAAAATAAATAATCAAAAGAAAAGCCGATCATCAAACAAAGTTTAAAAAATAATAATAACAAGAACAATTACCTCAAAAAAACTTCACGGGTCAACCTCGGATTCTTGATGAAATGTTCAGAAAATACATCATTTGGGGTTGATTAAAAAAACCCAGAATTGGAAAAAGGAAAAGAAGAAAACAGTCTTGTTCTTTGGATGATTGGGGGATAAAATCAAGTGAAAGTATGTCAAAAAAAAATTAGGTTTTTTTTAGAGATAGGTTGATCGAAAGATATAAGAGAAGATTGAGAAAAACAAATTTGATTAGGTATAAGATTTGGGTGGGGGTCGTTTATGTGTCAAACAAAAAGAAAAAATATAAATAGATAAATAAATAATAATAATTGGGTTCAAAGTGCAAATATAAATGGTAGTGATAGTGGTTTTTGTTGTTATTGTTCTTGGTTTATCAACACTATTATTTATTTATTTTAAAACTATAATTTATAAATAAATTATTTACAAATAAAAAAATTAATATTCAAAAAGTAATAATAAGATATAGTGGGTAATTGTTCTATACCCCGACTTAGTTGAGTACTCTCCATTCTTCGTCCCAGCCCATATGAGACTATCATTGAATTCTAGACCCTATATCGGGATATCAAGGATCGCTTTTACCTCCATCTGCGAGAAAATGCTTTCGATTTTGGTTTTATCCCAAGACCTTCGTTCCAAGTTCATAAGACTGTAGACCGACGATGGATAGGGGTGATTTGGCGGGGGTCGTGTGGTGACCATGAACTTTTGTAACTTTGGCATCCAGTTGTCGTTCCATGTTGAGATTCGTCTGCCATTTCCAACACGCCATAAGAAACCCGCCTTGATAACTTCAATCCCTTCTCTTATACTTGCCCAAGCCTATGAAGGATTTTTACTCTTAGGAGCTTCAAACAGGTTCCCATTTGGGTAATAGATACCACGAAGGGTCTGAGCTAAAAGGGACTCTGGGTGCTTCTGGAGTTTCCATGCAATCTTCGCAATAAGGGCGCTGTTAAAAGTTCTAAGGTTTTGAAAACCCAAGCCTCATCGGTCTTTTGGGCGAAAAAGATCCTTCCAACAAACCCAGTGAATGTTTGCCTTCTTGTGCCCGCAATTATTCCACCAAAACTTTGCAATCATCGAGCTAAGCTTATCACAGAAAGTAACAAGTAGGAGGAAGCGCTGCATAACATAGGTGGGTATTTCCTGTGCCACATCTTTAATAAGAACCTCTTTCCCTGCCTGGTTTAAGAATTTCGCTTTCCATCCCCTCAGTCTATTCTGGACTCGTTCTTTGATGAAAGTCAGAGCTTCTTTCTTACTTCTCCCCCAAAAGGAAGAAAGCCCAAGATATTTGTTATCCTCCCTCATAGGTTGGAATCCCAGCACGCTGGACAGATGAAGTTTGAGGTTATTGCTTACGTTTGGTGAGAAGCTAACCGAGGATTTTTAAAAATTGACTGATTGCCCTGTCGAATATTGGAATAGATTGAGGACTCTCAGGACTGCTTCACAATTCTTTGTACTTGCCCCAGAGAACATTAAACAATCATCAGCACATAACATATGGCTAAGAATCGGACACATTCTCTTAATTCTCAAGCCTTCTAAATTGTCCATCCCAACCTCTGACTCCAGAATCCACGATAGAGTGTTTGAGATAAAGTGAACATAAAAGGGGACAGTGGGTCTCCTTGTCTCAATCATCTTTCAGCTGAAAAATCACCGACTTTCTCCCCGTTTAAGACTAGGGAGAAATAGGTGGATGAGACACACTCCATGACCCTGGTAACCCACCAATCTCCGAAGCCCAATCTTTGCATAACAAATCGCAAAAGATCCCAATCCACTTTATCATAAGCTTTCTCGAGTTCGATCTTCAAAGCCACGATCCCCTTCTTCTCTTTCCAAATACAGTTTACAAGGAACTGAAGGCTATTTTAAAGTTTTGATGGCAGAAATCTCATGAAAAGAAAAAAATTCATTGGTGCAAGTGTAAATATTTGTGTCAATTAAAAAGTAATGGAGGCTTGGGATTTCGAGATTTAAGAAAGTTCAACACTGCCCTATCAGTAAAACAAGGCTAGAGAATAATGCAAAATCAAAATTTTCTTGTTGCTAGATTACTTAGATCCAAAAACCAAAGGAGTGGGGAGTTTCAAAGTTTTATATTTTGATTAAGTGTAGACTAGGTCATGGAACGCGCCTCACACGCCGAAAACTCTCAAATCGCAGTTAGTGTTTTTTTATCACTATTTCTTACTGGTTTTCCTCCTCAGCTAGGTTTGTTGCTTGAGTTCGTGACCAGAGCGTTGGAATCCCCTCTAGTTCAGACTATCGGTTACCGGTTTGAGTGGAACCCTTCAAAAAAAGTGCTCCGGAATTGTGATGTCCGTTTTGAGGTTTTCCATCGGTCGTTTGATATTAACTGCTTCACGGTGTTTTGTTTGAGCCAAGATCCATAGTGTCTTTGAAAGTTTTGGTCGAGTGTTGCTAGCAGGGGCGCTGCCTCGTTCACGCCTTGTAGGGGTGATGGAGAAGGGACCTATCGACAGCGTTTCGGCTGGGCAACCTTTCTGGCGACAGAGTTTGAGTTTCCCTCTAAGAACCTCATTCAGGTGCAGTCGAGTGTCCCTTTGGTGCCGGGGCAGGCGGTTTGGTTTGCCTACCGTCAAATCTTTGCTGGTTTTTGTTGCCTAAAACCTCATCGAAGACGGCTTCTGGATCGGTAGCCCCTGATGGAGTGCGAACGACGATGCGGTGTTGAATGATGTTGTTGTCGGTAACTTCACGAATCTCTTTCGATGTTGGTCTGCCGGAAAAGCATTCGATTCTCCTCTGGTGGTTCTTGTCGGCTGTTGCTTGGAGGAGGGAATAGTGGCGAGGGCATTTTGGTCCTTTCATGTAGTGCCTTGTCACCCCTTACATGCAGCACAAGTCAACTTGCATGGTTTTGTCCTTTTTAGCTGGAAACCAGATTTCAAGGGGTGATATTTTCCTTTTTCATCCATAGATCCAGTTTTCACGGAACTATGTTTCCCAATGTCATAAGGTTTATTTATAAGGTTTTCCTGGGTGCAATTAACGAAGTTATTGTTGTGAGCAATGAAGCTGGCCAGACGGATAGCTCCTTAGGGGCTATTCGCAGTCTCCATGAATCCCACCTGCAACACATCTTTCACAAGGAAGGTGTGGAAGACGGTGGCATTATCCGAACCTTCCCCTAAGATCAGATGGTGCACTCATGGTGCTGTTGATACAAGGTTTTCTGGTTTCAAGTTCGAGTTTCCTAGTTATCCCAGACCCAAGTGCGAGGCTTCGATGGATGCTGAAGTCTCTTACCTCGCTCTTTATTTTCCGTTGCATAGCCTGAAATTTTCCCTGTCCTAGTTGATAAGACCCTCGTTAAACGACGGGGGACCCTGCCTCAGGATTAAGCTCTCACTAGGATTTTGGGATCGTGTCCATAGTCTTTTTCCGGGAAAAACGAGTCGTTTTCTTTCCTTTATGTTATCTTGTCGTGTGTTTAAGATGATCCTGCGTGGAGGATTCATCATGGTCTTCGTGGTTGTTGTTTTTGGCCTTAAGCATTTAGGTTGTGTGGTTTTTGCCGACGTTATCGCTGTTTTCGGCCGTTGGCTCGGTAGGTGGAGGGTTTCAGTATCCCATGCTTGCAGTTGCATGCTTATACTTGTTGTTTTGTTTGACGTTGCTTAGCATTGGTGGCTGCACTACTCTTGCCCTTTTTAATGAAGTTGACTTTTATCTTTGATCAAAAAAGAGATTACTTAAATCCAAGTATTTTCACACTTCTTATTTTTTACATTCTACTCTAGAGTCCAATCAAACTCATCTTTACCTCTTGGCAGGGGAGCTGCTCGGATATGGCACAAAGGCACGAAACCAAAAGGGTCTGCAGTCTGCACAAATTAAATGCCCTTTGGCTACACTGAAAAAGAATAATTAAGTTGGCTATCTTCTCCACATCACAACACACAAAAAAGAAGGGAACGCGCGCCACGCGCCCCTATTTCTCATATTGTCCAAATCCCTCGAGCCTCAGACATTAGCTTTGATTCACCGTCCCAACACTAGTTTGATTTGGTCCTCAAGTACGTGTAGCGTCGCCCTGTCAATAGGCCTCCACAGTGCCGGTAGTCTACATTGAACGACAATGCATGTGAGGTTGCTCTGAGGAAGCGGTGCAGATAGGATTCTAGGGCGGAGGCTGTGGCTGTTTTTTCTTCTCTGGTCGACACCAGCTGCGTTTTCATCTAAAAAATTTTGGGAGGCGAAGTTTACAAAGTTCAATATTTTTTGGTGAAGGTATAGTGGGTTCCCTTGGCCGCCGGTAACAGTCTCTACCCCTCTTACTCCCCTGTTGGTGAATCCCCCTTTCTCTGGTTCTATCTCCCCCCTCGCCACTCCCCGATTTCTTGTGAGTTTCCACTTTCTTTGCGATAGTGTGTGCTGTAACAGATTTATTTCAATCTTTGGGGTCGTTTAGCAGTTTTTTCTTGTAATGGCTTTTATGATGTTTTGATGGAACTGTCGATTTTGGTAATGTGCTTGCTCTTTTTAATGCTTGCCCTTGTGCTTTGTTGTTGAAGATGTGATTTGTCCGATTTTTTTCTCGCATGTTATCCCTCTGTTTGGAGTTTTTATTGGGTCTCGCTGGTTTTTCATCTTCATGCCCGAATTTGTGCTCGATGTTGTGTTCTACTATTTCTTAACTAGTTAACAGTCTGATTTCTTGCCTCTGTTGCCCTTTGATTCATCAACCAGAATTTTTTCCAGTCTTTTTGATCAATGAGCATGACATTTGTGCTTGGAAGCTCTGTGAATCTAGTCATGTCAATCTTGGCTTGGAACGTACGTGGATTAGGAAACAGAGAATCAGTTAAAGCCCTCCATAATTCTGTGACAAAGCATAGACCGTCTATTAATTTTCTCAACGAAACAAAGCAGAAAAGGAGATACTTAGAGAAAATCAGAATGAAGATGAAGATGAATTCATTGTTCTATGTCGAACAAAGAGGAATAGCTAGGACTAGCCCTATGGTGGACAGAGGATGCAAATATCACTATTCTCAAGCACTCCAAGAACTTCATTGACACGAGAGTGGCCCTTCATGAAGGAGTTGAGTGGTTTGGAACTTTCATATACGGGCCCCCGTATAGAGAATAAAGGCAAGTGTTTGGGGAAGAGTTAAATCGGCTACGAAGATCACTGAACGATAGATGGCTTATCATGGGTGACTCGAATGTGGTGTTTAGACAAAAGGAAAAGGAAAGTGGAAACCTGTAAATTCGGATGAGGCTAAATGTTTTCTTGACTTTATTGACCTTGCAGAACTGGTGGAAATGCCAATCAAGGAGGTAAATTCACGTGGTTTAACCAGAGAAGTGGAGACAGTTCTATCCTTGAAAAATTAAACCGCGTTTTGTGCTCTGTGGAATGGAGCCTGGCTTTTCAAAAGCCTTGGGTTTAACGGGTATCGCTATTGCCTCTGAACACGTTCCTATTATCTTGCTCACAGAGGGATACTCTAGAAAATACCGAAGGGAATTCATATTCGAAAATAAATGGCTCTCGGAAAAGGATTGTTCCCAAACAGTCTTTGGTGGTTGGCAAATACCTTATGTGAAGCGAACTATTTTTAACTTTGGGATGGAAATTTGAAGCACTAGAAAGACTCTCATAAAATGGAGTAAAGTGAAGACAAAGTTAAAAAATGAAACGAAAAGGGTGTTAATTACGAGAATCAAACAACTCCAGGGGAGGAAACTCGCTGGTGCGGAATTGGAAGAGTATAGACGATTAAAAGAGGAACTCGATTCTAAATATGAGAAAGAGGAGAGATATTGGCATCAACGTTCAAGAGTTAATTGGCTCAAATGGGGAGACAAGAACACAAAATTTTTTCATGCTACAACCATCCATTATCGAAGAACTAATTCCATAGTTAGACTGGAGAGAGAGGATGGAGTTTGGATGGAGGAACCCTCGGATATTGCAAGCCACCTTCAGTAACATTTTCAAAATATGTTTTCTAAAGATCACTATGTTGACTTCCAAGGTCTCAGTGAGTTTATTCCTCATCTGGTTACCGATGAGACAAACTCTAAGTTGAGTAAACAAGTTTCGGATGAAGAGATTAAAAAGTCAGTCTTTAACATGGGAGAGAATAAGGCACCTAGGCCCGACAGTTTTCTAGAAGCTTCTACCAAACTTTCTAGGAAACTATCAAAGAAGACCTCTTTGTAATGGTATCTGCCTTTTTTAGTGGGAGAGTGTTGGACTATGGGCTTAATAAAACTAATATTGTCCTTATTCCAAAGAAACCAAACCCCTCAGAAGTTTCCCACTTTAGACCGATTAGCCTTTGTAATTTCTCGATGAAAGTCATCACCAAGATCCTGGCGACGAGATTGGAAAAAATTTCTCCCGAATATCATTCCTCACTATTAGTCAGCATTTGTACAAGGGAGATCTATCTACGATAACATCATTCTTGCCAATGAGGCTTTCCACGCAATCAAAAGGGCAAAGAAAGGGAAATAGTGGATTATGTCTCTAAAAAATGATTTAGAGAAGGCATGTGATAAAGTGGATTGGGATCTTCTCCATTTTGTTATGAAACGTTTGTGTTTCAGTGACTAGTGGGTTGCAAGAGTTATGGGATGCGTCTCATCCACCTCTTTCTCCCTGGTCTTAAATGAGGAAAAAATGAGTGACTTCTTTGCAGGAAGGGGCCTGAGACAAGGCGATCCTCTGTCCCGTTTCTTGTTTACTTCCATTTCAAGCATTCTATCGTGGATTCTGGAAAAGAAGGTCGAGATGGATAGGCTAGAGGACCTTCAAATTAAAGCACGGTGCCCGGTTCCAAGTCACATGTTGTTTGCTGATGATTGCCTTATGTTCTTTGGGGCGAATACGAAAAACTATGAGGCTATCCTCCGAATCCTCAACCTCTTCCAACGGTCTACAGGGCAAACCGTTAATTTTTAGAAATCTTCGGTTGGTTTTTCTCCGAATGTTAGTAATAACCAGAAGCTTCACCTTTCAAATGTGCTAGGCTTCCAACCAATGGAAGATGACAACAAATACTTAGGTCTTCCGTCCTTTTGGGGGAGAAGCAAAACGAAGGCCTTGGTTTTCATCAAGGAAAGGGTCTAGAACAGACTCAAAGGTTGGAGAGAAAAACTTTTAAATCAGGCTAGAAAGGAAATACTCATTAAGGCTGTCGCTTAGGCAATCCCTACCTATGTTATACAATGCTTCCTCCTCCCCGTTACTTTCTGTGATGAGCTTAGTTCGCTTGTGGCGAAGTTTTGGTGGAATATCTGTACAAACAAGGACAGAGTCATTCATTGGGTCAACTGGAAAGACCTCTGCCGACCGAAGGACCAAGGGGGCCTGGGGTTCCAAAATCTCAGAACTTTCAACAAAGCTTTAATCACGAAAGTTGCTTGGAGACTGGTCAAGCATCCAGATTCTCTTCTTGCTCGGACTCTTTGTAGGATCTACTACCCAAACGACAACATCTTTAATGCCCCCAAAACTCTAATTCTTCTTGGGCCTGAGCAGGTATAAGGGAAGGAATCGAAGTTATTAGGGATGGTTCTCTCTGGCGAGTTGGAAATGGTAAAAGTATTTCAACATGGCACGACAATTGGATCCCAAATCTACCTTTTTTCAGGGTTTCCACGGAACCACTGCCTAGCTGCCCCTATCCCTTTGTTCGCAGTCTTATGAACTCGGACCAAAGATCTTGGGACAAATCTATTATCGAGGGCCTTTTCTCAATGGCTGAGACTAACGCGATCTTGACTATTCTGATAGGAGGACCAGAAGTCAGAGATTCCCTCATCTGGGCCAGAACGAAGGATGAGGAGTACTCGGCTAAGTCGGGGTATCGCTTCATTGATGAGAAATCAAAATCCTCCCCGGATCCTTCCTCTAGCAATCTCCCGAGTGATAACAAAGCTTTATGAAAGTCCATTTGGTATTTGCAGGTCCCGTCCAAAATCCGGTCCTTTCTCTGTAAGCTCTGCCATAATATAGTGCCTACCAAAAGTACCCTAGCGGCTCGTTTCATGGCAATTTCCAGGACTCTGACCTGTGCCCTAGATGCGGAGAACAGAAGGAATCCACTGAACATTTTCTTTTTTTCTATTCGTTTGCACAAGCAGTCTGGAAGGCATCAAGCTTTAACTACTCGCCCTCCACTATTGGTTTTCCCGGTTTTCCAAAATGGTGGTCTAAGGTGAATGATTTTCGTTTGATGGGGGAGTTCGAAGAGGGGTGTGCTCTTATTGCCTTTCTTCTTTGGGCTATTTGAAAATCGATGAATGCTTGGGTTTTTGAAGGGAAGAAAGATATTCCGTGGGATGTGTGGTTGAGAGCTGAAAGAAATTTTAAGGAATTCTTCCAAGCTACACCCGTTTGCTCTCCGAAGATGCCTCAAATCCCTAGGGAACCGAGGTCCTGGTCCCCCTCCTCCCAATGTGGTCAAGATCAATTGTGATGCCGCCTTCGACCGCCACTCAGGAAAGACTACTGTGGCGGCTATTGCACGCGATAGCTCCGGATCTGTTATCCAGGGAATAGCCGAACCAATGACAGCCTCATCCGCTACGGTTGCTGAAGCTTTTGCTATCAGGCTTGGTATTTCTCTGACTCTCATGAATGGCTTCTCGAACATTATTATCGAGGCAGACTGTCAAGCTGTTATCGGAAGACTCTGTTCGGGCTCCCTCTCCGAATGTGTTTCTTGAGCTGTGGAAGAGGACATTAGATCTCAATCTAAGTCTTTTACCTCATGTTCCTTTTTCTTTGTTCCTCGATCTTGTAATCAGGTCGTGGATTGCCTAGCTAAACTCGCTAAAAATTCCCAGCGTCTTTCTTTCATGGCCCTATAGTGTCCCCTCCTCTACGAATATATTTGTGATTTGGCTTGAAATGGAAATTTCCTATTTGATAAAAAAATACTCTAGAGTCCAATCCCTCATATATTTGGAGGAGTATATAGAGTGTTAGAGGGATCTTGGAGCTTAGTCTATATTGATCTGTTGGAGATGGCCATTCCATTAGCATTTAGAATGACTTTTGGTTACCAGTACAACCACTAAGGAAAATATCCTCACCACTTGTTCAACACCTACATCAGATTTAATGTCTACTAATGAATATTACTAGAATGAGGATCTTATCACTTCAGTATATAATATTGAACACTCTACAATTATTTTATCTATTCGACTTTCAGTTACGGGTCAAAGGGATAAATTATGTTGGGCTAGAGAATGTGCGCGGTGCTTATAGACTCCCAATGCCTCAGGTTCATTCTACACTGAGTGATGCTTCTTTATTCAATACTGGTTGAGTGTCAAATGCCCTTCTAAGGTTAAAATTTTAGTAAGGAAATGCAACTGGAACTATATACCTATAGTGCATAATTTATTCATAAAACAAATTGCATATGCTTCTTCATGCCCACGATGCAATGCTTTAACTGAGGATTAATTCATGAAAATGTTCATTGGGATCCACCTCCTGAAGGCCAGGTAAAAATCAATGTTGATGCTGTATTTTCTCCTGCAGAGAATAAATGATGGTCATGTTTGGTTATTAGAAATGCTCAAGGATTTATCTTGGGAGGAATGGGAGTTGCTCACCCAAGTAATTCTAATATTCAGACACTTTGTAAAATAGAAGTTCCAGCAGTCTTGAATTAGAATTAATTAATACCATAATATTATGAAAATGTTTGTAATTAAATTTGAACAACTAGACTCGACTTGTAAAAAATTCAAATAAAATTTGAGTTATAAAATATTATTCTTCAACTCGACTAACTCAATTTTTTTTACTCGACTCAATCAAATACTCACTCCTAATTAGACCACCAGCTCTTACTTTAAACGGTTCGATTGATATAATTAAATATACGTTTAGAAAAATAATATAATATATAAAATCTCAAATATCTTGTTAAACTGCGATTTTTTATCTCAAATTTTGCTATTTCTATACGGATTTAAACAAGATTAAAGTTAAAGGTTAGAAATATGAATTTTGAGTTGTAAATGATAAAATTTAATTGAAATGTTGTTGTTAAAGACTTTTTAAAATATGATTCAAATTAGTTGATAATGAGTTGTATATCAATTATGATACATGTAATTAGAAAAAAAATACAAAGGTAAAACATATTGTTCATCACTCAACTATCTTCTCACTCCTATTTTGATCACTCAATTTTTAAACTTTTCAGATTACTATCTGAACTTTCGGATTGCACCGAAAAACTCGATTCGACACGCTGAGTCCAGATCTAATGTTTGTTTCACCGAAAAATGTCCTGAAACCCACAAATTTCGTTTGAAAACTTATAGGTTTCCTCACTTTCGATTTCTTTTTCATGAAATTTGAAGCACTTTTTTATGAAAAATAAAAGGTCATATTCGAATTCATAGGACCGAGAAAAAACGACAAGTGAAAATTAAGACTGAACAACCACCATCTATGGTCGTCAACAATGGTTTCTGACGACCGGTGGCCGACTAACAATTATATTTAATTTTATATTTTGAAGGAATAACTACATATTTAGTACCCCACCTATTCCTGCATTATTGTTTTAGTACCTCACCATTTTTCTGGCAAAATGGTACCTAACGTTTCGTTTTGTTTCTATTTTGGTACCCACGGTTAAAAAAATTAACAACCTGCTGACTAGGAGAGAGAAAATCACACACAACATGCTGACAAGGAGAGAGAAAATCACACGTGGAAGATTGCCATGTCATTCTCTCATAGTCAACATGTCACATGTGTTTTGTATGATTTTAGTCGATGTGACATGCTTACTAGGAGAGAGAAAATCAGATGTGACAACCACATCATTTTCTCTCTCCTAGTCAGTTAACCGTTAAATTTTTAACGGTGTGAGTATTAAAATAGAAATAAAACGTAACGTCAGTTATCATTTTACCAAAAAATAGGTGGATTACTAAAACGATAACACAAGAATTAAAGGTGTGAAAAAAATCCGATATCTGTTGATTTGATTCGGAATATCAGATATCTGATTCGTTTTTTATGTTTTAGATAATTCGGGTCGGATATCTAAAAATTTCAGACCGAATACAGATAGTTATTTTACATTTGGATTAGATATCCGATTATCTGATATCCAAAAATTTAATTTTTTTATAAATATGAATCTGGTTATGTTTGATATTTTTACTTGTTATATATGAAAAATTGAATTTCTATGGATACAAATCTTGTTATATTCAAGAATTTGTTGATTGTTATATTCGAAAACCTAAAATTTTATGGATAGGACCGCCAAATTGAAAAAAATAATTAAATCAAGTCATAAATTCGGATATTCGGATATAACAATCAATAAATTCTTGAATATAACAAGATTAGTATATGATTATCTGATATCCAAATTGAAAAAAGTTGAAATTTCCATGGATACAAATCTTGTTATATTCAAGAATTTGTTGATTGTTATATTCGAAAACCTAAAATTTCATGGATAGGACCGCCAAATTGAAAACAATAATTAAATCAAGTCATAAATTCGGATATCCGGATATCTAATATGAAAAAACTAGATATTCGAAAATCAGATATCTAATTTTGTTGGATCGAATACATATTGCTAAATTACCTATCCAAAAATTTCGGATATCTGAAATTTCGGATCGAATATTCAAAACACACATCCCAAGGAAATATAGGTGGGTACTAAATATATAGTTATCCCTATTTTAAAACATTTTTATATTAAAAATAAAAAATGCCAAAAAAAAATTGACAGTGACTAAAACATGAGTAATCTGAAAGTTCAGTTAATAAATTGAAAATTTTGAAAATTAAGCGACCAAATATAAGTGAAAAAATAGTTGAGTGATGATCTGTGTATTTTACCAAAATATAATTCGAACAGGTACGAAAGTGTTATAGGGTTTTGCCCGACTCACGCTTCCACTTAGTTCTTCTTCTTCAAATCCAAAAAAGGTTCCATTTCCTCATTTCTAGGGTTTGGGGGTTTTCAGTATAATCTTCTTTGATCAAGGTTCGAGTAGAAAAGGAAGAAAAGAAAATGGCGTTCTCTATGCAAAATTATGGAATACAATCGATGCTGAAGGAAGGTCACAAGCATCTCTCAGGTCTCGAAGAAGCTGTTCTCAAAAACATCGATGCTTGCAAGCAGCTCTCAACAATCACCCGCACTTCCCTCGGCCCCGACGGTACCCCTTTCGATCTTCAAACTTCTTTTTTCAGCATTTGATTTAATTTTTGATCTACTGTTATCAGTGATGCCCTGTGCCCTGCTATTGCTCCGTTTTCATTTTTGAAATCCGGATCGATTCCTCTTTTTGCAATGCCTTATTTGCTTTAATTGTTTTGTTTTACTGTTCTTTAGGTATGAATAAGATGGTTATTAATCATTTGGACAAGCTGTTTGTTACCAATGATGCCGCTACTATTGTCAATGAGCTTGAGGTTCAGCATCCGGCGGCCAAGATTTTAGTTTTAGCAGGTAAGGCTCAGCAAGAGGAAATTGGCGATGGGGCTAATTTGACAATTTCGTTTGCCGGAGAGCTTCTCCAAAATGCAGAGGAGCTTATTCGGACCGGCTTGCACCCGAGTGAGATAATCAGTGGATATACTAAAGCAATTTCCAAGGTTTGTCCTTTGCTTTTCCAAATAATTTAAATGACCTGAGTATTGTTAATTGTTATGATAAACTTGGTAGTCATTTGGGATTCTTTGTTCGTGTTTTAATATATGTAGACAATTGAGGTCTTGGAGGATCTTGTGGAGAAAGGTTCTGAAAATATGGATGTTCGGGATAAAGAGCAAGTTGTTACTCGAATGAAAGCTGCTGTTGCTAGCAAACAATATGGACTGGAAGATATATTATCTTCCCTTATAGCTGATGTAATTTGCAACCGGTTCCTCTTCTCTATAACTAATCAACTATTCTATCATCTGTTACCTTTTGAAGGATAACATAATAACATTTTCTTTATTTGTTTATTTCTGTATATTATTAGGCATGCATCCAAGTCTGTCCCAAGAACCCTGCAAACTTTGATGTTGATAATGTCCGTGTGGTAAAGCTTGTTGGAGGAGGTTTAAATAATTGTATGGTAATTCGGGGGATGGTTTTGAAAGGTGATGCTGTGGGAAGTATAAAGCACGTGGAAAAGGCAAAGGTACAAATGTCTTTTTCTCTTTCTTTATTTGATTTTATTTTTTTGTTTCTCATTGGTTAAGTCTGCAAAAGTTTCTCAACAATTCTCAATTGGCCAAGTTAAAAGTTTTTGTTGCTTCCTGACTCGTATGATTGTGTTCGCTTAATGTTAGGTGGCTGTGTTTGTTAGTGGTGTTGATTCATCTGCTACTGAAACAAAAGGAACTGTATTAATTCACTCTGCTGAGCAGGTAAATTATGATATTCTTTTTATCCTGTTATTTTAAAATCCGTGGTTTTAGCATTTAGGCAAAGTAGACTTAATTTTGTCTTTGTCTTTCCATTTGGTTGATTTTTTTATATATTATGATTTTTTTTTAATCTCATCTGCCAACCTACATGTAAATTGGTATAGGGTGCTTTTGTTGATCAAAGTATGTCTAAATGCAGAAGTTTTCTCTTGGTATTTTCTTGCAGCTGGAGAATTATGCAAAAACTGAGGAAGCTAAGGTTGAGGAGCTCATCAAAGCAGTTGCTGATTCTGGTGCTAAAATTATTGTCAGTGGTGGAGCAGTCGGTGAAATGGCATTGCATTTTTGTGAACGTTACAAGTATATTAAGCTTCCTTCCCATATTTCGAACTCTGTGCTTTTCTCTTTATTGTTTTAATTTGCATATATGCATTCTCAGGTATTGAATTGAATCCTGATAGAGTATGATGTGTTGATAGATTGGCCTATTGTTGGAATCATAATTATTCTTGATTTGGAGCTTTTGCAGTCTTCTTCAACGTTTCTGATTTGGGATCTTTTTGAGCAGGTTAATGGTATTGAAAATCAGCTCAAAGTTTGAACTACGACGCTTCTGCCGCACAACAGGCACTGCTGCTCTTGTGAGCATTCTATCTAGATTATGTTATAAGAAGACGGATCATATCTTTTGATTGCAATCTAATGGGCCTTTTTCTTCTGACAGCTGAAACTCAGCCAACCAAAGCCAGATGATTTGGGATTTATCGATTCAGTTTCTGTTGAGGAAATCGGTGGTTCTCGGGTATGTTTGAAGAGGTGGCTTTAGTTATATTTGGTTCCCTGTCCTTTCCTCACTTTATCTTGCATTTTCATTTTAATAGGTCACTGTTGTGAGAAGTGAAGAAGGTGGAAACAAAGTTGCCACTGTGGTTTTGCGGGGAAGTACTGATAGTATATTGGATGATCTTGAAAGAGCTGTTGACGATGGAGTGAATACATATAAGGTGGTTCTTGCTGATTTTTTTTTATTTGTTTCTACTTATTCTTCCCAGAGTTTTGCATCATTTCTCCTGATAAACCTTATTGGATTCCGTTCTCACCTGCTGGATCTGCCTTTTCTCTTCATTTTATGGATGTATTTTTCAAGGAAAGAATCATTATCACATTCTTAATGATCCAAACCTTTTTGGTCAGGCAATGTGCAGGGACAGTCGTATAGTACCTGGGGCTGCAGCTACTGAAATCGAGTTGGCAAGAAGACTGAAAGAGTTCTCCTTCAAGGAAACAGGGTGATCTATTTTTTTTAATCTGTCTGCTTTTACTTGTTGCAAAGTTCCATTCTGCATGTAATGTTTCATCTTTGACCTGCACGGTTATGTGTTAGCTTGCATGAATGACATGAAAAATATTTGTGGCGTCATGGCATTCTACCTATGTCTTCAGACACAATGCTGATGATGCATCAATTAAAGCAACTTTTGCATTATTGACGGTTATATCTTGCATTTGCCATTTACATTTTGATAGCTCTGCTGGGAATCTCCTACAGGTTTTGAATTTTATAGTAGATATAGATGCATACTAGAAGAAACTGTTAATATTATCGAATATTTTGCAGATTGGATCAGTATGCCATTGCTAAGTTTGCTGAAAGTTTTGAATTGGTACCGAGAACCCTGTCAGAGAATGCTGGACTCAATCCAATGGATATCATTTCTAAGTTGTATGAAAAGCATGCATCTGGAAATACCAAAGTGGGCATCGACTTGAGGGGAGGTGACTCGGAGGATGGTGTTTGCAAGGATGTATCGACCATGAACATCTGGGACCTTTATGTCACCAAGTAAGTTGCTAATTTACATCTTTTCTTGCTCGGGTCTATTCTTTGTTGCGTCAAAAACTAACCTCTGTTACTTTCATAATAAAGAATTTTCATAATTATAACAATCGTATACTTTTGTCAGGTTTTTCGCTCTCAAATATGCTGCAGATGCTGCCTGCACTGTGCTACGTGTAGATCAGGTAAGTGACTAGAAACAGAAAACTGGAAAATGAAAAGAGTGATTAAAATCGTATGCCAATGGGATTAGAGTCAACTCTATAATTTTCATTTTCTGAAAATTTTCTTCCACCAAGCTCCCTAATGTCATCGATTCAATGTTTGTAGATTATAATGGCAAAACCAGCTGGAGGTCCAGCGAGGAGAGATCAGCATGCAGGAATGGACGAGGACTAAGTGTTGTGTGGTATGATCGGTTATCTTTCTCTTGTTTCTCACCGATCCAGTTTCTGGACCTTGTGTAGGCATCTTTTATTTTTCCTTTGAGATGCTAAAACACTTGAAGCTGGGTGAAGAGAATTTTGGAGAAATTTCATGATGGGTGGTGATGAACTATGCTTTTAGTGTATCAGTTCAGTTATCGAATTTTCCAGCTGAAGTGTGATTGGTTATAACGTCTTATTACGTAACATATATTATTACATGGAACTCTTTTGTTTTCCCCAAGTATTTAAACACATGTTCAATACATATTTAGAGATAACATTAAGTTGGCCCGGAAAGATCTAAAGAGGATGTAAAGAGGTTCTCCATGTTAATCCGAGAATGCGACCTCTGAAGCACGAGAAAAATCATAGCAAATGCACAGGTTATAGAAAAATCAACGAGAGAGCCAGATTGAAATAGACGATTACGAGTACTTTACTCACCGTTGGACTTAAGAGTGGTACTTGTATTCAAGAACCCTGCAAATTCATCATGTCATGTGATCCATTATTGCCAATCAGTTCATGATGATCTGATGGTGATTTACATTCGGAACATCACCGAGCCAACACGGATAACAAATCATATTTGAGTCGATGAGATTGGTGACTCGAGCAAAGAATCATATTCCATGGAGTAGAATGTCTTTGATTCAAGTGAAGCAGTTGCCCGGGATCTATCACCGGTATGTAGGGACTACGTCTCTTTAATCGGGTCTCTTAGGATAAGATTATCCTCTTTTTTACTGAAATTATTTGTTGGGTTTGATTTTCAAATCTATTTAATCAAAGTTAAGACATCATAAGTATTATAAATAATTTCAAAGATTTCAGTTGATATTTTCAGAGTAGACAAGTTATATTTCAAAAAGTTATGATTATAAATAAAAGAAAAAATATTTTGATATATAAGTTTATATAAGTCTTTCAAATTTAAGACTTAAGATTTTAGGTTAGGTTTTAGTGTGTAGGAGTAGAGTTTAAAGTTTATGGTTAGAATGTCGAGTTTAGAGTTAGTGTTTAAGATTTAGGTTTTAGGATGATAGGGTTTGGGATTTAAGTTCTGAATTTTATAGAAGGGTTGTGTATTTTTTTCACATCTTGTGTATCAAAATATAACCATAAATAAAATCTCTAAATTCACAAATTGTTTTCAAACTTAAAATCATAGAAGATACATTGTATTTCTAAAAGAGATTTAAGTTTAAATTTTTGGAGATGACATTGTTGAGAAAAAACACTCACAAAATTTCTAATTCAGACAATAAAACGGACATAAAAGATACACTGAATATACTCCAAAATTGCCTTCACTTATTTTATCTTAGTCTTTTCGGGACATCTGAAACAATACAAACAAGATTAGCATGGGATGATACACAATTGGAAAATTTATATATATTCAGAAAACTTTCTGCCACTTATCAGCGACAGACAATTAGGCGAGCAATAAGAAAATTCGCTTGAAGGGATTCAATGAAATACATTTGAATAAGTATAACAACTCTGCTACAATGACCAAAGACGAAGATTCTCTTTCAAATTTAATCTTAACTTGTGTGAACAAAATTGAGCAGTAACAATTGTCTTGTTTGATCGTGCTTGTGTTGCTTTTTCTCCTGAAGCTGGTTTCTGTTCCGATGGTTACTTGAATGTCGACGGAGTTGCAGAGGTAAATTCAAGCGGGTTGTTTAAACTGACTGCTACTAGAAGGCTAACAACAGGTCACATCTTCTACAAGAATCCAGTCCAATTCAAGCACTCCATAAATGATAGTGCTTCCTCATTTTCCACTACATTCATTTTTGCAATTGTACCTGGATTCCAGCAACTTGGTGGCCATGGATTGGCCTTCGTAATCTCGCCCAACAATGAAATCCCCTGAGCTTATCCTGGCCAGTATCTTGGTCTTTTCAATGCATCAAACGTTGAACCATATTATGGCGATTGAGCTGGACACAGTCGACTTCGAGTACAACAACCATGTCCGCATGGACATCAATAGGCAATAGCCCACAGTCGGTGAGATCTGTGTCTACAGGGTATTTCACCAATGAAGAGTTTAAAAGTCTCAACCTTGAGAGCGGAGATCCAATGCAGATTTGGGTTGAATACAATGAGGTCAAAAAACAGCTTGATGTCACGTTGTATCCTATCGATATACGAAGCCGAAAACCCCGCTTTTATCCTTGAAGAAGGATCTGTCTCTGTATAAGTATGAGTCCATGTTCGTCGGCTTCTCATCCGCCACTGGTCTTGTTGCATCATCACACTACATATTGGCTTGGAGTTTCAAAATCAATGGCAAAGCTGAAGAGATAGACGTGTTCCAAAGATTCCACGACTCGATGATGATGATATCCTGGAATCAGACAATTGCGGAGGATTTTGGCTATCACCCACCAGCAGGTCTCACTTTAGTCGTGGTTTCGGGGCGGTGCTGATCTTGAGGAAGAAGAAGTTCATATAGATTCTCAAGAATTGGGAGGTTCAGTATGGTCCTCATAGATTCTCTTACAAAGACGTGTTCAAAGCCAGCAAGGGGTTTAAAGAAAAAACGTTCTAGGGAGAGGTGGATTTGGTAGGGTATACAAAGGTGTCTTACCATCATCCAATATACAGGTTGCTGTGAAAAGAAGCTCTCATGACTCGAGGCAAGGGATGAGAGAATTCATGGTTGAGATTGCAACCATCGTTCACCTCAGCCCTCAGGCACCCGAATTTGGTTCGACTTCTCGGTTATTGCAGGCACAAGCATGAGTTTCTTCTGGTTTATGACTACATGCCTAATGGAAGCCTTGACACATTTCTTTACCACCTACCTAATAGAAACCTTAATTGGACACAAAGGTTCGAGATCATCAAAGACGTGGTGTCCGCGTTGTTCTATCTGGACCAGTAATGGGTGCAAGTGATCATTCACAGAAATATCAAGCCTGCCAATGGATTGCTCGGATAGAGGATACATTTTTGCGGCTGTCAATGGCAGGTTGGAGAAGAGATTTGTGGTACAAGAGGCAGAGTTCGTGTTGAAGCTTGGGTTGCTTTGCTCGAATCCAGTGGCAGCGGCTAGGCTTAGCATGATATCGTATTTGGATGGTTTTGCTTCATTGCCTGATGACTTGCGCCCCATTATCAAAGCTCGAGAATTCCCCGGAGAATCCAATGATGAGTTAATAACTGAAAGAGACAACATCATTCCTCCATTAACAATTACGGTGTCCTTTGTTTCTCATGGTCGGTGAAGTTTGATTGTGCTCGTAACTGTGATAATGTATTGGATATAAATCCTAAAAAAAACATATCCTTTTCACCAATAGTCATTACAAGAACAATTTCCATTAACAAAGTGATGGAAACGGTTAGCATCTCTTACAATAATCTCCCTCTTTACCACCATTGATATATATTTAGTCACAGTATGGCAATCACTACATACACGGAGGTTCTTAATGATCCTTATCAAGCTTCCTTCCGGTGTACGTAGAAGTCCGAAAGCGATAGCTAACCTCTCACTGTGCCTCCACAGTGATTTGATCTTCATTGCCTCGTCTACATCACGAAGAACACAACTTGTATCTGGTACATAACCTGAAGCTTCAAGTTCTGATTTCAAATTCTCCAGAATCTGATTGATTTCATCCGAATTCGGATGCGAATCTTCGCCAGCGAAAAAAGCATGGAGCTGCTTTCCGACTTCAATCAGGCTGTACCCCGGTGTTTTTTTCAGTCCCCGTCTCCTCATGAGACCTCGAATATGATCTACTGCATCCCATCTCCTTGCTTCAGCATATATGTTCGATAACATGACGTAAATTCCCGGGTTTGTTGCATCCAAACATAATAAAAAGTCTGCAGTTTGTGCCAATATCGATGTTCTTATGCATTCTACATCCGCTTAGCAATGCTTCGAAAACTTCATGGCTAGATTGAAAGGGCATTTGCTTGATCAATTCCTCTGCTTCTTCGAGATGTCCTGCTCTGCTAAGAATATCAACATAGCAAGCGTAGTGCTTCTCGGTACGTCTGACGTTATGATCACGTTCCATGCTCAGAAACAAACTTCTACCCTGTTCCACGAGTCCTGAATGACTACAAGCAGATAGAAGAGAGACAAATGTAGTTTGATTCGGCTCGAGTCCCTTGTCCAACATCCGACTATAGATATCAAGAGCTTTGTCCCCTTGACCATGCATTCCATAGCCTGTTATCATAGAATTCCATGATATAACATCATTAGAAAAGGATCCATCTCCGAAAACCCTCTCGGCATAGTTAATATTTCCGCACTTGGCATACATATCAATCAAGGCTGTCTTGTTAACAACATCAAAAGCATATCCATGCCGAAATAATTGTGCATGGACACTCCTTCCTTTCTTCAACGAACCCAAGTGGGCACAACAGTGGACTAAACTAACCAAAGTTATAGAATTTGCAGCGACACCCTCTTCTTGCATTCGACCAAATAATTTGATTGCGCCTTCAGCACACCCGTTTTGTGCTAATCCAACAAGCATAGCAGTCCATGTAATCACATTTCGGTCTTTCATACTATCAAATGCAAAAGTTGCCTCTTTTAAGGCACCACACTTGGAATACATGTCTACCATTGCTGTAGATAAAATAAGGTTCATCTCGAGGCCTTTTCGTAAAATATAGCCATGGAGAACCTTCCCACTTTCCAAATCCGCTACTTGAGCACAACCATGGACGAGGCTAATTATGGTTCTGGAATCAAAACCGTCACCAGTTAAAACTAATTTCCGGAACAGATCAAAAGATTCATGCACCATACAATTCTGAACATACCCCGAAATGATAACATTCCACGAAACCAGATTTTTTGCAGGCATGATATTGAAAACCGATCGAGCTCTTTCATGTTCACCCGTCTTACTATACATATCAATCAATGCAGTGAGCACCAAAGCATTGGTTCCCATTCCGAATATGAGAACAAATCCATGAACACATTTCCCAAGTTCTAAATTCTTCATTGCTCCACATGCTTGAACCAAACTGACCATGGTTACAGCACTTGGCCTAACACCGCATATAACCATCTCGAGAAACATATCAAAAGCTTCACCATAAAGACACCCCTTTACATAACCACCTATCATCGAATTCCAGCAAACAACATCTCTTTCTACCATCCGATTAAAAGCCCGTCTGGCGCTATCGAAATCACCGAGTTTCATAAAGAAACTAATCATTGTACTACCCAAAAACCTATCACTATCCACCCTTCTATCCACAGCTCTCATGACTACTTCCCTTCCCCTCTTATAATCTTCTAGTTCCATACAAGCCTTTAACACAAAATTACACGAATAACTATCGAATCCCCAATGTGAAAAACACATTAGTTCAAACAACTCAATAGTTTCCTTATAACACTGGTTTTTCAAATACCCATTAAGCATTGAATTACAAAGAATGGGTTTTGGTTGAGGAATTTTATCAAACACTTTCCTGGCAATCCCCAAACAACCCAATTCACAGTAACTTCTAACCAAATTTGACGCCAAAAAATGGTGTTTAGATATAGAATTTGAGATAATCTGGGCATGTATAGACTTAATGTACAAAAGGGTATTTGAGAATTCATGTAAAAGTGACAAGAATCTCTGAATATCGGGAGGGAGATGATCGAAGTTGACATTTTTTATACTTGAAAAAGAGTGTAAAGACAGGAGCTTGAAGGGTATTTTGTGAAGAAATTTATGAGTGTGAAGAATTGGGGAAGGCATAAAGTAGATGAAGAGAAAGTGGAGTTTGCGTTAAAGTGTGTTTTTTCCTAAAACGAAAGCCATACGCTATTTTGAGTTCTTAGTCAAAACACGCGGGAATTCCATTTTCTGGTTTTCAACTAATGAAGTTTCTCCCGGGTTTAAGGAAGTAGTTTTGAATTTATGAGAACAGATAGAATTTATGATTAAATTAGGTGCAATATGACCGGTTAAAAAAATAAGGGTATAATTACCTATTTGATCCTTACTATTTATATATTTTTTAATTTAGTTCTAATTTTAATTTAATAAAATAAATTAATTATTTAAATAGGTGGTGACACATGTCACTACCTTATTGGAGGGATTTAATTATTTATATTTGATTAAATAAATTTATTTTCATTAAGAAAATAGAAAAAATAACAAATACAATCAGAGTGAGTTAAACTCATGTCTCCCAACAACAAGGAGCATTGGCTTACCACCACACCGAGAGCTATTTTGTGATTCAATTCTTGTAATATATTATATGTACTTATTTGTTGTTAATAACAAGAAAAAAGAAATAAATCTGGATTAAAGAGACTCGAACAAGACATACTCGAGACATATAAAAACATATAATAATTAAATTAAAATTGATGAAATTATATGTTTTTTAATTATATTTAATGCTTGATTTAAAATATAAATAGTTTTAAGTTTTTTTATATTTTAAAAAATAAAATTAATACATTTTTATTATTTATTTTTATTTTTACAATTTCGCATACAATTAATAATTTTAATATTTATTAAAAATTTAATTATATATATATATGAAATTATTAGATTTATTTGGGTGATTTAGATGTTTTTATATGTCTCAAGTGTGTCAAGTTCGAGTCCATTTAATTCAATTTTTTTCTCTTTTTTTTACCATTAACAACAAATAAGTACATATAATGTATTGCAGGAATTACATCATAATATAGCACTTGGCGTGATGGTAAGCCAGTACTGCTCTTTGTTAGGAGATGTGAGTTTGATTCCTTTTGAGTGCATTTGTTATTTTTTCCATTTTCTTCCTTTAATCAGGTGGCAACACGTGTCACCGCCTGATTGGAGGATGAAAATAAATTTATTTAATCAAATATAGTAACACGTGTCACCATCTAATTAAATAATTAATTTATTTTATTAAATTAAAATTAGAATTAAATTAAAAAAATGTGTAAATAATAAGGACCAAATGTATAATTATATCCCTATGTTTTTAATTGTCACATCACCCTGCCGTTAACCTCTAACAACTGGTGGCCAAATTGCACCAAATTTAATAGTATGATGGTTTAATTGCTTCGAAAAATTATTAAATAGAGATATTACATCTTATGTCGGGATTCGAATTCGTACAAAATAAAATACTATGAGCATCATTAGCCACTAAATCAATCAACGGGTATTTATATTTATTTTAATACGTGATAATACATTTATTGATTGTTTAAACTCCAATTTAGTTTATTTTCTCTCATTTGATTGTTTAAACTCCCTGTAATTTAGCTATATTATCTCCGTATCATTTGAAACAAGACTAAAATTTTAAAATTCAAAAAAGCAAGGATTAAAATTAACTAAATTAGGACGCATAGACTAAATCCGTAACTTATATTAGTACAAAAACTAATGACAAATCCACTTTTTATATCAATTTGATTTTTAAATCTAATACACCGGTGTAGACGGGACATTTAAAAGGGCTGGGCAACATTTTGACAATAACAACCACTGATTCGGGAGTTCCATAGGTACCAGCACAGGCATGCCACTGAACTAAAAATCGAAACAAAACGAGACAGAAGAATGACTGAAACCAGTCACTCTCCAAACTGCTTCGGCGTTCGGGAAGAAGAAGACATGTTCAATTGTGTCTTCTGTTTCCCTGCATCAAGTGCAAAGTGCTGCAGTTGCCATCCCAAACTACATCTTTCCGGCATCAAAATAGGCTGGAAATAGACCTTAATGCCTATCAGGTACACCAACATAGCTATAAAGAAAAACAGTTAATTCATCACAACAATGAAAATGGTTATGATCGAGTTTATTCACATTCACAACTAACGATCGTTACACTAACAACAAAACATTTTATATCAAGATTGATTTATAAGATTGTAAGAGTAGATCCACCTACAACGTGGCGGTGCTGAAACCTGAAGAAAAGCCCTTGCCAACAATTTCTGCACAACATTTTAAATCAAGATTGACTAATCAGGTCGTAAGAGTAGATTCACATATACCGCGGCAGTGCAAAAATCTGCAGAAAAGCCCTTATCAACCATTTCTGCAAGTTCTGTTGCCTTTGAGGTAGAGCTGTTTCGGAAGAACCCCTGGATCATTACATTATAAGAGATGCTATTAGGCAAACAATCATTATCTCTCATGCTCCTAAACAACCGGTGTCATTATATTATATGTGTAAACATCGGGTTTTAAACCATTGATGGACAGTTTATGAAACAATTCCTTTGCGAATTCAATATGCCCAGCTTTGTACGTGCCATCAATTAGGATATTATAAAAGACAATATCAACTTCCAACCCACTATTGCGCATCGAATGAAAAACTTTCAACGCCTCGTTAACTTTACCACTTTTGCAAAAACCATCCAACAAAATCAAATAGGTCACTGGACTTGGAACTTTTCCAGAAGCAAGCATCTCCCTGAAAAGTTCCAATGCAACAGAAACTCTCCTTAATTGACACATTCCTTGCATTAGAATGGTATATGTGACAGTATCTGGGGTTGGTCCCGTTCGAGATATTTCATGAAAGAGTTCCATACTTCCATTGCTTCATCGAACCTTTTAGCTTTGCAATGTCCACTGATCATGATGTTGTAACTCCGTATATTAGGTGCACAACTCATCAACTGAAATACTCCTCTAGCTTTATTCATACGGTTTTGCAAGCAATGGCCATTTATCAATGCATTATAGGTAACAACATCAGGCTCAATGACTTGCTTTCTCATCGTGTCAACAATATCTTCAGCTTTAGAAACCATTCCCTCCTTGCAATACATATCAACCAATATATTATACGTGACAACATTAGGTTCAATGCCTTGCTTCCTCATTGTGTCAATGGTATATATAGCTTCAGAAGTCATACCCTTCTTGCAATACGCATCGATCAAGATATTATACGTGAAAATATCTAGTGAAATTTTGTTATCCACCATTTCATTCAAAAGTCCTATTACCCCCTTTTGCAAGCCCAAATTACACATAACATGAAGCAAGCAACTGTAAATAATAATATCTGGTCGATTGCCCTTAACCTTCAATTCGTAGAAGAGATCGAGAGCCTCCTTCAGCAACCCGTTCTTACAAAGACAGTCAATGACAGTGCTGTATGCTACAATATTGGGTTCGAAACCTCTTTCTTTCATCATCCTTAAAAACCTAGCAGCTCTGTCGGTATTGCCGATCTTACACAACCCATTAAGTACAGTACTGTACGCAATTAAATCAGGTTGATGCCCTTTTTCAACCATTTCATCAAACAAAGTCACAGCCAGATCCAACTTACTTTGTTTGCAAAGTCCATTAATCAAAGTGGAAAAGGTTACAACAGTAGGTTCAACACCTAACTTCAGCATTTTCCCCAAGAGAGACAACCCAAAATCAATTCGACCTAATCGACAAAAACAGTTAATCAAGATGCTCAAAAAATAAACATGATGAGGAACCCCGAATAATTCAATTTGGCTACACATAGAAACAACAACGGCATAATGTTTCATCCTAACAATGGATGCTAGTAGTTTAGTGAATTCAACAATTGAAGGCTTTGGGCACTTCCCAATCATCTTATGGAACAAAGACAAAGCATCATCAACATTATGGAAACGATCATACTTTTTAGGGTTTCCCTTTACAGGCATTGAATTCTTGCTTAAAACATTAATGTGGGCAGCAATAGTGTTGAAAGAAGAGTGGAAAATACCTTCCACCATTAACAACAAAACGAAGAATTAAGCTTACCCATATCCTGAAACTACGCAGAATCGAAGAAAAAGTGCTGAGCTTGAAATTAGCAGTCCACCAAAGGCAAGAGAGGCAGAGTGGGAGAATGCCAGAGATGAAACTCGGAAAGAGAAGATGGCTTTCGAAATAAACTATTCAGATCAATAATGAAAGGGTTTTCTTGACAGGACTAATGAAAGGGTTAACAGTAGGAAAGGTGTCCAATTTTTTTTTTTTCCGGTTTGGTGACTATGCCTTCTTTTTTATAGTCAAGTGCCTAAACTATTTTTTCGGATCAAACAAGTGTTTAACATTTTATTTTGTTACTAAATAAGTTTTTACCGTTAATTTTTACCGTTAAATGTCACGTGACATCTCTTGAACAATCTAAAATTATATTTAAAAATTAATAAAAGAAAATAAAAATAAAAATACATTCTAAATTTTTTCAAATATTCCTAAAATAGTCCCCAAATTCTTAAACCCCTTAAATCCGACCACTCTTGCCGTCGTCGGCAGCGTTGCCGGCGACAGAATGAAGCGTCGTCCCCTCGTCGAACAACCCACACGCCGTTCGTCGCCCATCCTGGCGTTGTTCGTCGTAAATTGTTCAAAAGAACCATTCAACAATTTCATCGATTCACACGGCGTTGGTCGATTTCCGGCGACGGGATGATGGGGGAAATGGTCGGGATGGTCCGACAACCGGTGTGTTGTGCGACGGAGTTGCAATCGGCGGCGGAATCGACCCAAATCAATATTTAGATTTTGGGGGAGTTAGGGCTTTTGGATCTTGGGGTTGTTTTGTAAAATTTAGAAAATTTAGTGATTTTTTTTAAAATCAAGTAATTTTATTTATTTTTAATATAACTTTCAATTTTTCTGGAGGTGACACGTGGCATTTAACGGTGAAAATTAACGGTAGACACTTATTTGGTAACGAAATGAAACGTTAAGCACCTATTTGGCCCGAAAACTAATTTGGGTGCTTAACTGAAAAAATGACATGATTTGAGCACCTATTTAACTGTTAAGCACACAAACACTTGTGAAAACTTTTTTACATAAACGTCTTAGTTTTAGGAGTTAGAGATTCCATTTAGGGTTTAAAGTTTAGGGGTATAAGTGTAGTAGTTATGAATTTAGGGATTGTTGATAGAATTTTGGGCTTAGAGTTAAAATTTAGGGTTTATAGATTTAAACATAAATCCCTACCTATATTACCCTAAACCATAACCCTAAGTTCTAACCCTAAATCCTAAATTCTAAGCATGAACCCTAAATTCTAAACCCCTACACTGAAACCCTAAACTCTATAATTGAGACGCTTGTGGAAACAAAAAGTTTCTATCCCGGTGTATAAGATAACAATCCATTTTAAATAGATTTTTTTGTCAAAAATAGTTGAAAAACACCGTCATCCAATTAAAATATGACACATGACCTTTTATAATGTCTTAAAACCATCCAAAGCCTCAAATCACATCTTCCTCACCGTCCGACATCTCTCATACGTCAATAGTTCACTGTTAACTGTCAAAATACTTTGCGCCTCACCTTTCGGCATTCCGCACCCTCTAGCCATCGATCAGAAGTCCAATCGATCTTTTTTATTTTCATTATCAGATGTTCGTCGAAGGAGTAATCAACGATTCATTCGTCAGTTTTCAACTGTGGAGGTGATGAAGTTTTCAGTCATGAGAATCCGATGAAGGCAAGGATGGCCAGTAGTAGGAGGGGAGGAATTTAGGGAATTTTTGGTTTAGGTTTGAGTTTGCGATTGAGAAAAATTAAAATTTTTGGATTTTTTAATAAAAATATTTTTTTATTTTTAAAAAAGAAATTAAAGAAAATATCAAAAAACACACATGTCATCTTTTTATTAGATTTTAATATTTGTCATAAAAAATTAATTTGAATTATGAAATGAAACATTATGCATTAAAATAATCTGAAATAAATGTCCAGCACCAAACTGAAAAAGTACAAATTGACACACATTTCTATCGGTTAAGCCGACGAAATGCCAAGTTTATTGTCATGTTTTTTTAAATTAAAAATAAATTTTAGAATAAACTATAGATTTGATATCTATTTATTTTCATGTTTTTGTTTTGGTCACCCACATAATTTATTTATTTTATAACATTTCACATTCCCATCATGTTTTGTTTATATTCCAATTTCCAACCATCGAGCTGGGCTCAATTTGTAATATTGTTTAAAAAAACAAATTATTTATCTCTCGATTATTTTTATTATAAAAGAAATGAATATTTGAGGACAAATTGCATAGGACCCATGTCCGTTAAGAGCCCTACTCCAAAGATTAACAACTAAGCTAATCTCAATTAATAAAACTTTAATTTTTTTGACAATTTTTTATAATAACCACAATTTTTTTATTAAAACTATAAAATATATTACAATTACAATACATATAGGAAGGAGAATAATATGACTAATCTATCAAAATTTATTACAACCCAAAAACAAAACAAAAATGTTTCCATAGATAAGCATACCATCAAAATCCAGAAGTTTTCTTGAATATCATTGTCTCTATCCAATCAAAATATACAAGGGGTAAAAAAGGAGTGGTGAGCGACTCAAACTATTAGGCAGAATGTTCCGCTACCCAGGATTGATTACATCGACAAATAATTATCGACCGAGTGTGGATCTAACTTTCCATGACCACCGACAAAATCATAATCAGAAACTAGCTCCGTTAAAATCTTTGTGCGAGCAACAAATGACGACTATGGTATGGAAAAATCATGCCACAAGGACAGATAGAACGAACCACAAAACAAAGAAAACATATCATAAGGACAGAGAAAAACGCGTGCCACGAAGACAGAGGAAACATGTGTCACAAAGGTAGATATTCTTATTAGAATATGAAAAAATGTAGAAAAACAAGAAAAATAATAAATATGGTGGTCGACAATTAAAACAAATTTTAATTTTAATCTTATTTAATGGGTCTAGAACTCATGACTTAATTACAATAAAAAACAAAGATGAGCTGACCAAATATATTTGTTAAATGATACTTTAATTTTTAAGGTGAATTTAAAGGAAATTGTATTTAGAACATGACAAAAATAATATTTAAACTAAATTGTGTTTGATACAATAATTTTATGTTTTCAAATTAAATTTAACAACTTTTCTTTACCACTTTTTATTTATTTATAATTATACATATTCATTGAATAGAATTTTTTAAACTAAATAATACAAAAGTTACATTACATATGCATAAATATACATTTTTATAGAAAATTAAAATTATTAATTAAATTAGTAAATAATATTTGATGATTATATATATGTGACTGTAATTATAAAAAAAAAACCAGATAAAGAATTTCTATCATTTACTTTTGAATACAGTATTGTACATGGTATAATAAGATTTTTAATAATTTTTGAGAATATTAAAAATCATTTACACCTAATTAATTTTTCACACTTTTGTTTTTGAATCATCAAATTATATATATATTTTTTAAAATAAAATAATTAAAATTCTGACTTTTTTTAATTTTAATTGAATTTCAATCCGAAATTAGTTTCAGAAATAAGTGTGTGGTAAATAAGTAATTGTTAGAGGATGATGTATTTTATTCAGGTGACCCAAGTTTGAGCACAATGTGTGTACGGTGTGTGTACCATAGTAAAGGGCTAAAAAAATTGAACAGATACTACCTTATAATCACACCAGCATATTAAAAAAAATGTTTCCTTTCTTAGAGAACTTGTTAGCTTAGTTTTTTTTTCCCTTCGATTTTTGCTTGTGTCTTACTTAATACTCCTACTTCAGACTCATATTGCATCGGGTCGAATTTACAACAAATTCCGCGGTTACGGATGAGGTGGGTGAAATTATTTTTAGATTGGAGTTGGGTTGGTTTTCGGTTTAGTAAGGGTAATGTCCGGGCGGGACACTAAAAAAACCACCCCACCCTATTGCCATCCCTAACCGCAACTCTTGAAATATCCCATCAGCAGCTTAGACCTCTTTCAAGGGACTCGATTTTAATGGTTCCTGTCGCTAGTCTAGTATTGCAACCATTAACACAATGTGCGTGTAATTAGAAACCTCAAAACGAAAATATCAGATCCAATCCACCACTACAAACTGAAAGATCCTTACAGTTTCAAATAGTAAACAAAGAATACGAGGAAAGCAGGTCGAATTGGTAAACTTAACAAATGATTTTTATAGCAGAATTCCATACAAGACAAGACCAGACATGAAATAGGAAATCTCAAACTATATATTTCCAGCATTGATCCCTGGAAGTGATAATCTTTATACTATTTGCACAGAATTTTAAATCAAGATTGACTTATCAGGTCATAAGTGTAGATCCACATACAGGGTCGCAGTGCAAAAATCTGCAGAAAAGCCATTATCAACCATTTCAGCAAGAAGTTCCTTTGCCTTTGAGGTAGAGCTGTTTCGGAAGAACCCCTGGATCATTACATTATAAGAGATGCTATTAGGCATACAATCGTTATCTCTCATGCTCCTAAATAACCGGTGTGCTTCATCAGGCAATCCCTCTTTACATAATCCATTAATCATTATAGTATATGTATAAACATCGGGTTTTAAACCATTGACGGACAGTTCATGAAACAATTCCTTTGCAACATCAATATGCCAAGATTTGTATGCGCCATCAATTAGAATATTATAAAAGATAATATTAAGTTCCAACCCACTATTCCGCATTGCCTGAAAAACTTTCACTGCCTCGTAAAGTTTACCACTTTTGCAAAAATCATTCAGCAAAATAGAATAGGTGAATAAACTAGGAACTTGTCCAGAAGCAAGCATCACCTTCAAAAGTTCACATGCAGCAGAAACTCTCCCTAATTGAAACATACCTTTCATTAGAGTGTTGTATGTGACAGTATTCGGGGTTGGTCCTGTTCGAGATATATCATGAAACAGTTCCATTGCTTTGTCTAACTTTTTAGCTTTGCAATATCCATTGATCATAATGTTGTAACTATGTATATTAGGTGCACAACCGTTCTGAATCATCAACGGAAATACTGCTCTAGCTTTATCCATTTCGTTTTGCAAGCAATGGCCGTCTATCAATGCACTATAGGTAACAACATTAGGCTCAATGTCTTGCTTTCTCATCGTGTCAACAATATCTTCAGCTTTGGAAACCATCCCCTCCTTGCAATACATATCCACCAATATACTATAGGTGACAACATCGGGCTCAATGCCTTGCCTCCTCATTGTGTCAAAAATATCCATAGCTTCGGAAATCATACCCTTCTTGCAATATGCATCGATCAAGATATTATATGTGACAATATTGAGTGAAATATTGTTCTCCCTCATTTCATTCAAAAGCATAGTTATCTCCTTTTGTTGGCCCAAATTACACATAGCATAAATTAAGCAAGTGTAGATGACAATATTGGGTCGATTGCCCTTAACCTTCAATTCGGAGAAGAGATTGAGCGCCTCCTTCAGCAACCCGTTCTTACAAAGACAGTCAATGACAGTGCCATATGCTACACTATCAGGTTCGAAACCTCTTTCTTCCATCATCCTTAAAAACCTAACAGCTCTATTGGTATTGCCTATCTTACACAACCCGTCAAGTATTGTATTGTAAACAATCAAATTAGGTTGATACCCCTTTTCAACCATTTCATCAAACAAACTCACACCCTGGGCAAGCTTATTTTGTTTGCAAAGTCCATTAATCAAAGTGGAAAAGGTAACGACATCAGGGTGGACACCCAACTTCAGCATTTTCCCCAAAAGAGACAACCCGAAATCAATTCGACCTAATCGACAAAAGCAGTTAATCAAGATGTTGAAAGAATAAACATTATGTGGAACTCCAAATAATTCCATTTGACTACACATAGAAATAACAACTGCATAATGTTTCATTCTAACAATGGGTGCTAGTAGTTTAGTGAATTCCACAATCGAAGGCTTTGGGTACTTCTCAATCATCTTATGGAACAGTGCCAAAGCATCATCAACATTATCAAAAGGATCATACTTTTTAGGGTTTCGACTGAGAGACGTTGAATTCTTGCTTAAAGCCTCGATGTGGGTAGCAATGGTGTTAGGAGAAAAGGAAAGAGTAGAGTGGAAATTGTAAAGATTCCTTCCAAACCTAACAATAGAAGGAAGAATGAAAGAAGAATTAAGGTTGCCCATACCTTGGATTTAAGCAAAATGGAAGAGAAAGTGTTGAGCTTGAAACTAAAGCAGAGCAGGCAGAGGGAGAATGCCAGAGAAAACTTTTAGGACGGCTGTTGCCCAGAAATACTAGCCCATTATGAACCATCTAAATGGCCTATTCTCTGACCTTTTTTGGACCTTTACTCATAGAATATAAGTTTCGGTGTGAAATTTCTATCAAACATAGAATTAATATCAATCGGTGTCTATTTTGATAAAAAAAATATTTTAAATAATTATTTTGATGAAAAAAATACAATCTGATTGTTTAATTTGACAAAAAAATATTTTAGGTTTCTATTTTAATCAAAAAATATACTTTAAATACTTAATTTAATAAAAAAATATACTTTATAAACTTATTTTGACCAAAAAATACTTTAAGTACCTAAACAAAAAATTATTAATGTAAGCCTAAAGTAAAGAACTTGTTTGTTTCTTTTTTATTACCTTAAGGTTTATAACATTTAATCTCAAACAAATTATTAATCCTTAATCTTTCGAGAAATCTTTCATCAATGTTGTAAATGGCTAATTTTTTCAATCTTTTAGCTCTTAGTTATGTAAAAACAAGTAAAAAACGAGAAATAAAAGAATTTGATTTGATTTGTTTTCAATAGTCATGAGATGAGATGATCATTTTAGGACGATCTTTTTGAGTTTTGTGATAGATGCTCTAATTATATTCATAGATTTTGAAAGATGAGAACTAATTATGTTACCTCTACATCGAGAATTCAAATATCATATAGTCATTAGTTAGATCTTCTGTAGAAACAACTTGTAATAACGAACCTGCAAAATAGATCAGATTCCAATCAAAGTTTTGAACTTGGAAATGGAAATAGAAAAAGCTTCGATTGGTTTCCGGAAACGTTTTCTATTTTTATTTTTAAAAAATAAATTTTGTTTTCTATTGTTTGTAGATTGATCAAAATTTGTTTTAGATAATAAAAATATGAAAACATGTTTGATTATTTACGTATTTTATTTGGATTCGAAGCAGGGTACATTAAGACACGAAAAACTGGCACTAGTGCTTGGAACCAAGGCTTCAGCCTCCGGTGCCGACTTAGTGTCGATTCCAACCAACCATATTTTTCCTCTGCAGTTTCAGGCTAAGACAGAGATTCTACCATCTTAATTTGTTGAATTGAAGGCGGCATCTCGTCGCTGGTCATGTCCGTCCTTAGGAGCATGAGGTGGTGCCGTTCCAAAAAGATTGATGTTGCGAGTCAACCGAAAAGCTCATCAAAACAATAACCAGCATAATTCCAAATTTTAACAGCATCATCATTTTGTTCCGCAAACAAGCAGTCCTTCCGAGATTTCCGATGGCCCCGACATAGCCATGCTACTGAGCTCAAACCTGGAACAAAATGAGAGTTGACAAACAAACATTCTCCCAACAGCAGACCACCATGGCACAGAGGATTTCAAACAAGTTCTCCAGGGATACTAATTAAAACCAGACACCCTCCAAACTGGTTGAGCATTTGGGCAGAAGAATGAGAGATGTTCAATTGTAAAAAAATAATAAAAATAATGCGAGGAAAGCATGCCAAATTGGTAAAATTAAAAGGGAATTTTATACCACAAATCCATACAAGATAAGGCATGAAGTGGGAAATCCCAAACTATAACTTTCCAGCATTGATGCTGGAAACAAACACAAGGTTACATCGCCAGTTAGTATACGATTAACCCAATTTAAACATGATAAAAAAAACTATAACAGTTTATGTAGAAAAACTATATTATAATATCACAACACGAGTTGATGTTCAAGGTATGTCACAACTAAAACAGAAAATAGATTAACAATCATTCACAAGTGATAATCTTTATACTATCTACACAACATTTTAAATCAAGGTTGAGTTATCAGGTCGTAAGTGTAGATTCACATATAAGGTGGCAGTGCAAATATCTGCAGAAAAGCCCTTAGTAACCATTTCCGCAAGAAGTTCCGTTGCCTTTGAGGTAGAGCTGTTTCGGAAGAACCCCTGGATCATTACATTATAAGAGATGTTATTAGGCAGACAATCATTATCTTCCATGCTCCTAAACAACCGGTGTGCTTCATCGGGCAATCCCTCTTTACATAATCCATGGATCATTATATTATATGTGTAAACACTGGGTTTTAAACCATTGACAAACAGTTCATGAAACAATTCCTTTGCAACTTCAATATACCCAGATTTGTATGCCCCATCAATCAGGATATTATAAAAGATAATATTAAGTTCCAACCCACTATTCCGCACTGCTTGAAAAACTTTCACTGCCTCATAAAGTTTACCACTTTTGCAAAAACCATTCAGCAAAATAGAATAGGTGAATAGACTAACTTGACCAGAAGCAAGCATCACCTTCAAAAGATCACATGCAGCAGAAACTCTACCTAATTGAAACATACCTCTCATTAGAGTGTTGTATGTGACAGTATTCGGGGTTGGTCCTGTTCGAGATATTTCATGAAACAGTTCCTTTGCTTTGTCTAACCTTTTAGCTTTGCAATATCCATTGATCATAATGTTGTAACTATGTATATTAGGTGCACAACCGTTCTGAATCATCAACGGAAATATTGCTCTAGCTTTATCCATTTCGTTTTGCAAGCAATGGCCGTCTATCAATGCACTATAGGTAACAACATCAGGCTCAATGCCTTGCTTTCTCATCGTGTCAACAATATCTTCAGCTTTGGAAACCATCCCCTCCTTGCAATACATATCCACCAATATACTATAGGTGACAACATCGGGCTCAAAGCCTTGCCTCCTCATTGTGTCAAAAATATCCATAGCTTCGGAAATCATACCCTTCTTGCAATATGCATCGATCAAGATATTATACGTGAAATGATCAAGTGAAATATTGTTCTCCCTCATTTCATTCAAAAGCATAGTTATCTCCTTTTGTTGGCCCAAATTACACATAGCATAAATTAAGCAAGTGTAGATGACAATATGTGGTCGATTGCCCTTAACCTTCAATTCGGAGAAGAGATTGAGCGCCTCCTTCAGCAACCCGTTCTTACAAAGACAGTCAATGACAGTGCCATATGCTACACTATCAGGTTCGAAACCTCTTTCTTCCATCATCCTTAAAAACCTAACAGCTCTGTCGGTATTGCCGGTCTTACACAACCCGTCAAGTATAGTACTGTAAACAATCAAATGAGGCTGATACCCTTTCTCAACCATTTCATCAAACAAACTCACAGCCTGGGCAAGCTTATTTTGTTTGCAAAGTCCATTAATCAAAGTGGAAAAGGTAACGACATCAGGGTGGACACCCAACTTCAGCATTTTCCCCAAAAGAGACAACCCGAAATCAATTCGACCTAATCGACAAAAGCAGTTAATCAAGATGTTGAAAGAATAAACATTATGTGGAACTCCAAATAATTCCATTTGACTACACATAGAAATAACAACTGCATAATGTTTCATTCTAACAATGGGTGCTAGTAGTTTAGTGAATTCCACAATCGAAGGCTTTGGGTACTTCTCAATCATCTCATCGAACAAAGCCAAAGCATCATCAACACTATCAAAACGATCATACTTTTTAGGGTTTCGCCTGAGAGACGTTGAATTCTTGCTTAAAGCCTCGATGTGGGTAGCAATGGTGTTAGCAGAAGAGTAGAAATTACAAAGACTACTTCCAGCAGTAACAATAGAAGGAAGAAATAAAGAAGAAATAAGCTTGGCCATACCTTGGAAATAAGCAAAATGGAAGAGGAAATAGCTGAGCTTGAAATGAAACCAGAGCACCCAGAGAGGATGGCTTGTTGACGTGGTAGGGTCACCATTTATGGCCCTATCTAATGACCCAACACTAAAGTTCTACCCCATTTTCAACCATTACAATCGCCTTTTTTGTGATTTTTTTAAACATACACGGCCGTTCATATTGTATCTATTTAACATCGTCATTGAGCGTTCCATCGAGTAGAATAGAAAATATTGAGTTATTTGAGTTGACGTGTTATAATTTATAACTCAAATTTTATTTGATTTTTTTCAATTCGAGTCGTGATCAAGTCGAGTTGTGTGTTTGAGTTCTTATATCTTAAACCCTAAACCCTAAACTAAATCCTAACCTATAAACTCTAAATTATAACCCTAAACCTTAAATTGAAACAACTATCCCTAAATTTTAAACCCTTACACATAAACCCCTAAACCCTATACCCTAAACTAACTCCATATACCCTAAAACTAAGGCGCTTGTGGAAATTTTCAGTTTTCACCGCCAGTGTATAGAATATTTTTCCTTAATGTAATATTAAATTAATTGTTCAAAGTAATGGAACATATTTTCGTTCTATAAGGACTCATTTTTAATTTTTTTCTTAGAAGCCTATAAATGTCTCCTCTGATGATAATGTGTATGTAAACAAACGTTTCCATCAGTGATGGGTAGCGCCAAGTTTAATTTTTATTGGTTATTGTATTGATTATGATTAGTTTAAAGGTCAAATTAATCATCAACGAAAAAGAAAAAAAATCAATTAAATTCTTGTAAAAATTTTACATCTAATTTAACCCTTATAAATCAAATTACGCTTATTTCAGTTAGGAGCTTGCTGGACAATGAGGATGGGGCTGTGGATATTAGTAATGGTGAAGACCTGGTGGGGGGTGGGGTGATCAGGATGAATGGTTATTTGGGTTCTCTCGTAGTTTAGGGAGATTCTTTGTGGAGACTGTTGAGCTTTGGGCAATTCTTGACGGACTTTGACTTGCTTGGAGGTTTCATTTTTATAGCATAATTTTAGAGTCGGATTGTCGTGAGGTGGTTAATAGTGTACTGAAGAATGATTTGCCTAATGGGGAAAGCATTGATATGTGTGATCCATGAGGAATTGGTGTTATAATAATAGGAGTAATAATCCAAGAAATAATAAAAAACATTAAAATTAATACAATAGTAGCTTATCAAGTGTGCCCTCAATGTTGAAGGGTTTAACAAGCTTCAATCAAACCTTATATGTAGACCTGGCAAACTTGACCCGAGACCCGAAACCCGAACCAAATTATCCGAACCGAAATCCGATTTTGACCCGAACATGATGATTTAAAGTTGACCCGAAACCCGAACCGAACCGAATCGAACTGAACCGAAATTTTTTGTTGAACCGAAATGGACCCGAACCGAAATAGACCCGAACCGAGTGGACCCGAACCGAATGCTACCCGAACCGAAAACTGAACCGAAAGCTGAACTGAATATCGACACGATTTTAACCCGATTTTAACCCGAATATCTATTGTTAACAATATAATAAATAATAAAATGAAGTATAGAAATTTGAGATGTTGGTGACCAATTTTATAATTTCATCATAAAATATAGCATAAAATTGAAATTGTAGATTAAATTGACAATTTGGAAGTGGAGAAATTTGAGAGTCCAATGATCAATTTTGTAATTATACCATATAAATAAATATGGGTCAATTTTGGCTAAAAATTAAATCTTTGAAATTAAAATGAACGAAAATATCAATATATTAAATTAATAGACTAAATTACAAAGATTAGTCAATTTCAACTAAAAATAAATTTTTAGAGACTAAATATCACTACTGGGAGGGGATTTCTATATCCGAAGTCTAAACCGTGGGAATACTTGTGACTAAATTAAATTAAACTAAAACTTAAAGTTGACTAAAATATAACATTTTAAATGCAACATGACCTAAAAAGTAATTAATCTCTAGCTTAAAAAATTGGTGGCTTATTTCCCTCCAAAATTTTGTCTTTTCTCTCTCTATTTTTTCCATTTTTTTTTCTTTTTTTTTCAATATAGCTTAAAAAATTGGTGGCTTATTTCCCTCCAAAATTTTGTTTTTTCCCTCTCTATTCTTACCAATTGTCTTTCTATTTTTCTTGATTTAATTGAGTTTCAATTTATATTAATTTAATTGAAATTTCACATTTACTTTTAAAATTATTTTAATTATGACTGTGATTTATGCTTTTAGATTTTAGTTAGTTCAATTAGATCCTAAGTTTAATAAATTAATTCATTTCAGACATTATTATTATTATTATTATTATTATTATTATTATTATAAACTTTGATTCAATATAATTATACAAAAAAAATTATATGGATACATGAAGCTTTGATTTAAATATTTAATCAAATTCAAATGCATAGATTGACAAGTTGAATCAGAATTAATCTCATACACCAATAACTCTAAACTGAACCATAAATACTAAACCTCAAACCCAACTCAAATCAAATTGACCCGAAAATTTAAATGTTGACCCGACCCGAAATTGACCCGATTTTAACCCGAACCGAAAGTGACCCGAACGACCCGATTTTGACCCGAACCGAAAGCGACCGATCCGATATTGACCCGATCCAATACCCGAACCGAATCCGACTCATCACAGACCCGAATTAGACCCGAACCGAACCGACCCGAACCGAATCTAAACCGATTCTAGATAGACCCGAATGACCCGATTGCCACCTCTAATTATATGCATGCAAGTAAAGCACAATTTCAATATTCAACAATTAATAAGTGGGTTAGTGTATATAAATACTTTCCATACTTGTTATCCTACCAATGTGGGATAAAGGTTTTTCATTTTTCTTACATAGTTCACAAGTACCCTACTTTGAGTATCAATTTCTCATTCATTACTCAACTATTTTGAGAATATGATATACCGTTGTCAAGATCTTGTGGAGTAGAATATGAACCTATAAATTCATCATTCAAATCTCCATCTTTACCCATAGAAAAAATACCTCAAAGTTTCTAATTTATCATGTTTTTCCAACAATTGGGAGGTTAATGTTCAACATATTGGATGAGAGGCTAACAACGTGGCATACAAGCTTGCTGACATACTGCACGGTCAGGAGCCGAGTGAAATTCAACATGTATGTGCACCGAGTGATGTTCAAGGTTTGGTGTTGCGTGATCTGCAGCATGTGACTGGGTTGGCTAGGTGCTTTATATCCCCGTTGTTGGGGGAAAACTTGAGACTTGGTCTTGCAAGTCGGATTGGTGCTTTTATTTCTGTGATAAGTGCCCAAAAGTCCTATATTTGACCCTTTTTACATGGCAATTATCACTTAACCTACACCCATTTGAGCTGCATTATGGCCCTTCATGCATAGATTTCATCATTTATGCCTTTGCACCTTATATTCTGTTTATTCTATAAAAAGGTACTATTTGATGCATGTTTGGTGCTTTTGCATATTTGCACAATGCGAGGGCAAGATGATGCCGCGACGACACTGGAAGACAAGGGAAGAATAAGGCAGAACCATCTAGTAGCAGACCCTGATCGAGCCAAGCCACAACAGATAGCTTCTCCTGAGGGAAGCTGATTGATGATGCCTTGCGGAGCAGAACCATTCACAGACCTATGCCGTGGTAGCAGAATGCCATGTCGCGGGCGTGCACTATTACACATGCCGGAGGGCAAATCGGGCAAAGTGGTAGCCGATTGAAAGAGCTTTAAATGTCGGATTTTTCTACACACTTTGCGTGGTAGATGGAACTCGAGAAGATGACAAAAACATGAAATGAAGGATAAATTTGGACTTTTGACCAAAATTGTATATTGTAATAAATTAAAGAGATTTACCTCTTTAATAAAGTTTAGTCCAAGTCCAACTTAACTTCCTATCCAAGAAGGATTTGTGCCTACACATTCTCCTATATAAAAGGGCTTGCCGCCATCAAGGGAAGAGAACAAAGAGAGTTCGAGAGAGAGAAGAGCTTAGGATTTATATTGTGTTTTTCTTTCCATCCATTATGTTCTAATTTCCTTAGGGGTTAGGATTAGTTTATTTAGTAGTTGTGTGAAGACTATTGTACTTTGTTTTTGTTATTAATGCAATTAAGTTTAGGTTTGCTTATTCTTGGTGTTAATCATTCTTGCATTCTTTTCGAGAGAGAGTTTGTGAGACTATCTATTTATTCGATGACGAGAGAGTTGAATTCACGAAACAAGTAAGCACGATTTTCATTCAAGGGTGTTAACTAATTCGACCTAAAGATAGGTTAAAAATTTAAGCGGCTAAGATAAGCGTGTGATTGGTTGGTGTTTGACTTTGGTTTACGCCGAGAGGTATGATCAGAGTTCAGCCATCAAAAGTGTTCCGAGCTTAGAGATAAGGAGGATCCATTCAAGGACGCTTTGCCGAACCTTAACAAACATCTACCATAGAGCAAGAGATTGATGCGGTAGAGAATCGATCTTTGCAGCCGCGACAGGAACTTAGGTTACTGCCACAGCGGTATAGTGTTGCAACATTCAAGAACAAAGACAAGTCAATAGAATTCCACACTACGACACATTCTAATCTGACCCATTCTATCAACCCCGATCTTCTCTTTACTTTTACTTTTGGATTACTTAAGTTTTAGTATTTTTAGTTTACTCAACAACCCAACTCATCTGTGTTTTTATTTTAATTATTTTGCAGTGCGAGGAAATAGGACCAAAAGGCTAGCTCAATCCCTGTGGAGACGATACTAGATATATTTATCATTGTATTACTTGACGTGTACACTTGCACTATTGCAAGGCACTTTTACGCGAGCATCAAGTTTTTGGCGCTGTTGTCGGGGATTGACAACTTTTATTTTTATTTTCTTGCACTCTTTATTTAGTTTATTTATTTATTTTTATTTTAGTACTAATAATATTGGGTTTCGTCTTGGTGCATGAGCAGATCAAACCCAGGAAGCCCATTGTGAGATCTAGATCCAAAAATCGAACGCACTTACCGAAGGCTTAGACGAGAGAACGAAGCCGCAATGCAGGAACCTGAGGTTTAAGCCCGAGGTCACGGTTGAGGCATCAACCAAGGGGCTCCGACACATAATGTCATAGGGTAGCACCTTGCCGAGGGGCAGCCACTTGTCGATGGGCAGCAGATCCCGGTAGGAGATGGAGCAAATCTGCAAGCTTCATTTGTACCAGTACGACACCCAACAGTCTAAGACTACCTTGAAGAGGACCTGAACGGACAAAACCATGGAGTTGTTACCCCAGAGATAGAGGCCGCCCACTTCGAGCTAAAGCACGTGATGTTTAACATGATCAACACTATGAGGCAATTTGGCGGTGCAACAACTGAAGATGCCAGACAACACCTCAAGTTCTTCTTCCAGATTTGTAACTCATTTAAAATACAGAGAGTACATGAGGATATTCTGAGATTAAAACTGTTCCTCTATTCACTGAGGGATAGGGCAAAAACCTGGCTCAACAATATCCCAGTAGAATAAATTGGATCATGGAGTGATCTTTGTCGTGATTTCTTAGCATGCTTTAATCCTACAAGTTTAACTGATAAATTGCGTAACGAGATCACTTCTTTACGACAAGCTAATGACGAGTCCATGCATGAGGCTTAGGAGCGATATAGAGGGCTATTACACAAATGCCCAAGACTAAAAATCAGATAACGAAAGAGAGAAAAAAATACTTGAAGAATCTTATACCATTTCGAAGCAATGGACTTTTTTAGGTCAAACTTGATGACGAGGATCTCGACCAAAATAAGAGGAACAACACTAACAGGAGATGAAAATGAAACTAATTTAAAACTAGTAGGATCCGCTATGATATCATCCAGAGAAACAAGATAATTTATTATTATTATTAAATATAAAACTAATTTAAAATATAAAATTAAACTTAATTGTCATTCGCCGGCCATTTCTTTCACGCCGTTCACCGTTTGTTGTTGTCAAACGCGACTTTGATGTGGCGATCGTTTGGTTTCAAGTTTCACCAGTTGTTTTAATCTCGGCCTCCTGAGTTTGAATCTGACATCTATTTTGTCAGAAAGTTTTGGAGTCCACGAATTTGACCCAAACTCTTTTAGTTTTTCTCTCGTTGTTCTCCCCCCATTCGTTGTTAGATGGAGCATGTTTCTCAATATGTTGCTTCCCTCGCACGAATGAAAGTTGCCACTGTTCAATTTTGGAGAAGTTCCCCGTTTGTCGATAAATAACAATGACCAACAGTGATCGATTCGGGTGTTCAATTTTGGCAAGAGGATCAATGTGGCTCGACGACGAGAGGATGGAAAAGGTCCAACGATGGTGACATCAAATTTGTTGTCGACGGTGATAGAAGTGAACGATAAGGTAAAGTGAGGGTGAGAGAAGGTAGAGTTGTAATTTCTAGTTAAAATTTGGGTGCGTTGGGGTATAAAAAATAATAAAATATTTATTTAAATATTTTAAATTTAATAATAATAATAGAGTATGATGCCATTATTTATTTTAATTTTCTTATATTTAATAATGATAAAAATGTCATCTCATACAAAAATAATAGTAAAATAATTTAGAGTGACTAAAACATGAGTAATTTGAAAGTCCAATTATTAAATTAAAATATTTTAAGTTGAATGAGCAAAACAAGAGTGATGATATGTATATTGAGTAATTATTTTATGCACAAGCTCTAAACCCTAGCTATATTACTCTTACTTTCAGGGTTTATGGATCTTTTAGGGTCTAATATTTAAGGTTCTAGTGGATGGGTTTTAAATTTAGGGAGCATAGTTAGAATTTATAGTTTGGGGTTAAAATTTAAGATGTATAGGTTAAAACTTAAATCTCTAAATATATTACCCAAAAACTAACCCCTATCTCTAAACACTAAATTCTAACTTTAAATCTTAAATTCTAACCCTAAACTCTAATTTCTAAACCAATACAATTAAACTCATAAACCTTAAACTAGATCCTAAACTTCAGAGCTAATTATTGGCGTCAGACTAATTAATGGCGCTGAGTGACGGAAATAGTTTTACGTTAATTGTCTCTACTTTTTCTTGTCTAAACATTTTACATCCTAAAATTAATATATAATATCATCAATTCCAAGCTTTTCCTTTGTCTAATTAGTCAAGAGAAGAATAAAGAGAGAAAACACCTACAAGTCTTTGTTTTCTGGGTATAACCAACACTCAATCCATTTCTTTCTTGCTTTCTTTTGTTCCTGGTTTGAACATCTAAATCACATTCAGTGCTCAAAATTGGAGATGGACAAAGGGAAGCAGATTGAACGTTATTATCTTCATTGCCATCCCTTGAAGCGCAAAACAATGGGGGTGGAATGGCTTATTGCTCGATTGTGGGGAACTGTAAGTTGTATTTTTATCGTTGTTACGATTGTCTCTGCATCAAATGTGCTTTCTCTTCCCGGCATTTGATTGATAGAAACACATGCCTAAGTATGAGTGTATGAGTTCAAAGATGATGGCCACCAACTTCCTCGAAAACCACAAGGATGAACTCAAAAGAGCCCATTGTTCATGGTGTTTAACAGGTCCCATGTATGTTTCTGTTGGTTGTAAGGTTAAAATCCGTCATAACATTCACCCGCAGAAGTTGCAACCGATGCCAACTTAGTGTTGATTCCAACCACAATTATTTCTCTGCAGTTTCAGGTTAAGGCGGAGATTCTACTTTCTTCATTCCTTCAATTGAAGGTGGCGTCTCGATTCATTTTAATTAATGCTTCTCGGGCATGAGGTGGTGCCATTGCAAATAGATTGATGCTGAAAATCTCCTTAAAACAAGTTGAGCTGAGCCGAGCTTGGAATTAGGCAAAATGGAAGAGAAAGAGCTGAGCTTGAAATGGAAGAGAACATGTTGAGCTTGAAACGAAACCACAGCCCAAAGGCACCAGAGGCAGAGGGAGATTGGAGAATGCCAAAGAAAATGAGAAAAAACTTAGAAAGAAATGATGGCTGTTGCCGTGGTAAATTACCACTTACCAATCCAGAAGTACTAGCCCATTATCATACTGGCCTATTTTGTGATTTTCTTTGGTTAGTCTGCTCAAAATCGATGCTGATTAAATATATGAAAAATTATCTCATTTATTAATTTTTAATTTCAAAATCATGAATTCTAAAACTCAAAAAAATAAAAATAAATTCATTAAAATTTAAGATTCAAACTGAAAATGAAAAACTATGATTTCCTTAAAGATGACGTATTAATTAAGATGTAACACCCTATACTAACTTCTACACAATCAAAGATGGTGGTGACACTGACACCCTATAGGAACTTCTTGGTTTCGTTTTCGTTCCATTATCAGACAAAAGATAGTTGAGGTTGGGATTTTCATTAAAAGGGGGGCATTCTCTGCCTCGTGCCCTGGCATCTAGCAGGGAAACAAAACAATGCATGATTTTAGCGTCGGAAGGGAATCACATTGGCTATGTTGGTGCTACTTCATATTTAGGATCTGAGCAAAACGCAAATGGTTGAGATGTTGAGGATAAACAGGGAGTGTGGCTCACAATACAAATGTGCCTAATCACCGGTCCTGCATTCTCAAACACTAGATATTGAGATTTTGGTACTACTGGTACAAATGAGAAACTAGCACAATTTATGGGCACAGATGCTCAAGGAAAAATGAAGAATCCGATTAACATGGTTAGCAAATTTTCAAGAGAGGAAGTAGAGTAAAAGGGAAATAAGACTAAACTTGCAATTGATGATGGAACATATCCCAATGGGTCAATCCTTTTGATTATGTGTCATCCAAAACCAGTAATGTCCCTAAAGACCTACTATGTTTGATTCAATAACGGAAGGATGCAGTCCTACACATGGAATAGTAAGGCCACAACAAAACAAAAGTGATAGGCAGTTGACTACAATATCACAGAGCATTTATCATCCTCTTCATTTCTGCAGACCTCCTCGGATCAGGGTCTTCAATTGCTCTTTCTGTAAGTACTTGCTTGATACGGCACATCGACTTCCTTACCTAAATTTCACCATTAAGCATTTATAATCCTAACAAATGAATTTACTTTCTACAATACCTTATCCATACAGACCCTTGAGTATATCCAAGCAACAATGAACACAAAGTATGACAATTGACCAGCAGGAGAACAGGATTATACCTTGGGGATGCGTTCTGGATTGGGAAAGCGTAGATTCTGGGCATGAAGCATCTGCCGTTGTGTCATCAGCATGTTTTTTTCTTTCAACAGAACATACCATAGTTTATGGAGATCATCCCATGACTTTAGACGCAGTTCAGGAGCTTTCCAACTTCGACCTGACAACAATGAAGTTTCAACGAGAATAAATTGAACAATTCAGAAAAGCTCTAGAACTTGAACAACATGATGGCTACATGGGTTGGCATGGGTCTTGAATTACTGTCCACCCTTTTAGGGGCAGGGATTGAAAATTTCATTAGTTGTAATTATGCAAAACTCAAAATGAAACAGAAAACTACTGACTTCTGCCTAAGCTTAATTTACCAGGTATGATAAAATATATATCCAGAAATTTGTTATGAGCTAAAATATTATAATTGAAAACCAAATCTCTCATTTGGGGGAAAATGCAGCAATATCAGTGTATCATTTCTCTAGGAGTGCAGCAGTAGTTATATGCTTTATTAGCTAAAACATTCAGTTGAAAGAATAGCTTCGGGTTTAAGCCAAACATAAAATATTTATTAAAACAAGTTGTACTTCTTAGGGAAACTGCATTTCCAGCAAATAAACAGATCTGCTAAAAGAATCTTGCCGTGGTGTTTTGCTACCAGTTTATCAAAACTACAGCATACCACCACATATTAAATTCCAAAGAGATTATCACACTGGTCCCAAAGTTGTAATTTATCCCACAACTCCTACTAAACAGATAATCTTCGAATCTAAATTTAGTGAAACGATACACGACTCGTCAGTTTCAAAAAGTAGTAAATAACTTTACAAATACAGATTACAGAGTGATGAAATAGATCTTTCGCCCAAGGTGGTCTGTGGTGTGTGTGGGTGATAATTGAACATTTCTTAAATTAAGACATCAGTAGCATTAGAACTAAATTCCAGGTGCCTGAAAGTGATTAACATAAAAATCAGAAGTAGATCATGAGATGATGTACAAGAAAGTTGATTTTTGCTAGAATGCTAAAGTCATCAGCAAATTTTTAACAGTTACCCTTGTTTTTTTTTTTTTAAAATAAATGACATCTAAAATTCAATTAAGCCTTTACAATTGCAACTTGTTTCGCTATGGGCAAATAAAGCAGAGTCTTGGACTCTTTAAGTTGTAACTCCAACTTTGGGCATTCGGCAACACATCAATTGAATGACACAAACAAGCATGTGTGTGATATCAGTACTCCACAGATTCAAAGTTTCAAAGAATTTGAAAGATCTCCGATAGCTTCTACTTGATTATAGCAAATACGAAATGATGAACTGCAAATGGAACCCATGAACAGAAAAAATGAAAAGGGTGTACAAAGAAAGTACCGTAGACGGGCTTTTCATCATTAGGGTTTCTATCAGCCTCAAAAAACTGCTCAAGAGGGTTGAGAGTAGCTGCCGATGCGGCGGCGGCTGAACTTTCAGATTTAGCGGCTGCCAAGAGAGCTGTCCTCCCTAAAAATCTCGACAGAAACATGTTTTTGCAGAGATTTCCTGTGTGAAACTTTCGTGAGAAAGAGAAAGGTGGCGATGTAGGGTTTTAAGAGCCCAGACCACTGCCTCTTATGAAAATAAAACAAATCTACGGTTCAAAAACGTTTAGTTTTTATGGTTTAAAAAGTTAGAATTTAGAATTTAAGTTATTGTTTTTATATCTGTGGTTAGATTTTAAAGTTTAAAAATAAATTGTATGATTTTACTCTATCAATAATGTAAAAGCTATTGGTGCAGCTAATTTATTTTTGAAGCAAAAGTGCTTTATTCACCAAAAATCTACATACATATACATAGAAATCGATAGTAAAAAGGGTGATGAAAAACAAATGAACAACTAATTAAATTGAAAATCATATACAGGACCTTGTTACTCATAGCAAGCAATTGGTACTTGAAACTTGAATGAAAAAAAATATCGAGGAAAATGTAAGTTATCCGAGGAGAAGTGTTAGAGCTTAAGGGAGAATGTAAGTTGACTAACAATGTTAGAGTTTTTATTTAATATGTAATTAGAGTTTATTCCTAATCAATAGTTTAGATTTACTGGAAGTCTTGTTTAAATTAGGAATAAATATTATTTAAATTAAAAATGAAAGTATAATTTTAGTTATATTAAAACTCTATATCAGCCTATTTAAAGACTTACTCTGTATACATTTGAGAAGTAAAAATAATAAAAAAATACAAAAAACACATTTTTCTCTCTAAAAAATATCATGTTCATCTTCTTCAAACAACAATTCTCTAAACACTGGTCACACACAAACCACCATTATTCATTGCATCTCAGGACACCATGTCCCCTTTCTCACATGGTATCATGAGCCAACAACGGTCTTGATATCTTCATCCTTTTCGCTGCTGTCATTAGGCCACACTCGTTCCTTAGCTTCTCACTCGTTGGAATCTTACATCTCTGGTGAAATTTCTACTCGTTTAATCTTGTTGTTGTGTTCTCTATTTAATGGTTCTATCTTAATAAAAAAGATAGATGAAAAAGTTATAGTTTAGCCTTAAAAACTATTTGATTATATCTTAGCCATCCATCCTAAAAGATAGGAGAAGAGGTTATAGTTTAACCTTAAAAACTAGATAATATTTTTTAAGGGATTCTACATCAAAGATCCAAGATGGAACTCTAGTCTATGTAACTACCAGCTTGAGGGGGAGTGTAGATTTCTGTGATCACTTCCTACATCGTTCGCATCAGGCCTTTCAGTCAGGAACTGCATGCTAGAGCATCCTGTGGAGAAGTCTTTGTATTCCAACTGATGCATCAACCATCTCAAGCGTACCATAAGTTGAATGGCATCAACAACCGTTGTGCAAGAACATCATAGTTCTGTCCTCACTCTTCAAATTAAAGACTCTCGAGAACGAGGAGCATATTTTTCTCTAAAAACAACAGAAGAAATATGAGTAAGGTATCACATCAAAGATCCAAGCTGGTGTTCTACTACGTTTTCTCACCAGCTTGAGGGGAAGTGTAAGTTATCCGAGAAGTGCTAGAGCTTGAGGGGAAGTTTAAGTTGACGAGGAGTGTTAGAGTTTTTATTTAATGTGTAATTAAAGTTTATTCCTAATCAATAGTTTACATTTACTAGAAGTCTTATTTAAATTAAAGATAAAAGTATAGTTTTAGTTATATTAAAACTCTATATCAGCCTATTTAAAGGCTTATGTTATGCTTGATAGGCTCGATTTCCTTCAACCGTTATGGATTGCCAAGTTGTGGAGAAGTTGTATTTTTGGGTGATTGAGGTGTGGAAGCTAAAAGATAAATGACACGATGAATTAGAGTGATTCGGCCTTCAAACAAGCACCTACATCCACTACCTTAGCTCCCCACTAAGAATTTCACAATCAATTCACTAATTGATTCGTTCCCTTTTCTAGGCTTAGGAGGAAACCCTTACAACGATCAAAGCTTTCTAACACAAAGCTTGATCAAACCCTCTCAACAAGGGATAAAGATAAGCAAACTAAAATCTCTCTTACAAGGTTGATGTTTTCAACTCTAAGCACTCACCCAATCCTAAACACTTGAGAAAATTTGACAATTTAGGCTCACAAGTGTTGTCTATACAAAGAATGGATACATTAAGCTCTAAAGACAATTTGACATCATATGGTTGTTGACAATTGAAGCATTAGTCTTTCCTTGATGCTTGGAGGTCCCTTTTATACTCCCAAGTGAGTTTGTAGTCGTTGAGGACCGTTGAGGTTGAATTGGAGTCGCTTGAGACTTTATTTCCCACCATAAATGCAGTTCTGCAATTGCCCGTATCGAAACAGTCTCTACTTGTTTCGAAATACAACTAAAACAGAAAGAGCCATTGTGCGCATTGAAGAGGTCGTATCGAAACATCTTGGGTCGTATCAGAACTCCCGTATCGAAACGCCTAGTGTCGTATCGAAACAGCTTGCAATTCAAATAGTCGTTGGGAAATAGCCATTGTGGTGTATGCCACGTGGGCATATCAAAACACTAAAAGGTGTTTCGAAACTACACCTATCCGTATAAAAACAGATGAGCCCTGTATCAAAACGGATTTTGGCAGTTTCAAAATGTATCAATACAGATTATGCCTGTATCGAAATAGGTACATTAAAAACATTGGTTTGGCTACTTAAAAACATTTCAAACATTGCCAAAACCTTTTGAAACATCCTCAAACTTATTTTCAAAAAGAAGTTAAAGCTCCCATTATTCTCTTGAAAAATCATTTTTTCAAACTCTTTCTCCCCTTTTAGTTATATCAAAAAGAATTTAAAAGACATTAAGCTCAAAATAATTTAAGAGGTTAAAAAAATGACACAATTAAAAAATTTGGTTTTTAAAAATTGGCTTCCCCTTACTCAAAACATAAAATATTGTTAGTCCAACAATATGATAATCTAGTTTTAAAGAAAAATAAACTAATTAAAACAAAAACAACTAGAAATTTTACCAACACTTGAACTTCAAGGGAGGATGTGAAGCCTTCCTTCTTCAAGTGTTCTTCCTTGTGTGTATGGAGTTCTCCCCTTAAGTTTGGACTTGTTGATCACTCTCTATCACATCTAAACATAAGTCAATCAAGTAATTTTTGGTATCAAAATTGCTTTGGATCCATAGACGTTAGTGGCACAAAATTTAGTCCCTTTAGGAATCCAATTTTCAATTTCATCCTTTTTAGTTGAAGTGATTAGTCCTTTTGAGACCCAAACACATCTAAGACATTTTCCAATTACAAATCTATGGGAACTAGATTGTCTAACATAAAAGTTTGATTTTTCAAAAATATTTTTCTTTTCAAGCTCTTTGGAAATCAAATTTTTTTCTTCTTGAACTTTAAGAAGCAAATTTTGTAAATCAACATATTTTTGTTCAATCTCATTGAGTTTTGCTTCAAGTTCAATTTTGGTTTTAGAAATCAAATCATTTTAATTTTTAAATTTGAAACAATTTTCCTGTTTTTCAAAATGTGATTTTTAAACTCTAAAACCAAATCATCATAAGCATCTTGTAATTCATCAAAAGAATATGAACATGAGGTAGATGAATTAGAAGTTACCCTTGAATCTTCTTTGATGACCATAAGGCAAAGGTTGGCTTGTTCATCACTCCATGTAGCCACATATGCCTTCTTCTTCTTTATAGAATCACGTTCGAATTCTTTCTTTTTTTCATCATGAATGGGGCACACTTCTTCTTCATCCTTCTCTTCGCTTGTATCAATATGGTTGCACTTGGAGGATTTGAGAGCAACAACATTTACATCAATGTCTTGCTTCTTGATCTCCTTCCCCTCCTCTTTTTTCAAAGGTGGAGACATCATCTCATAGGTAGGAAGAGATCCGATTAGCTCATCAAGCTTGAGCTTCTTCAAGTCTTTGGCTTCAATGATGGCCGTCTTCTTTGAATCCCATGACTCGGGAAGTGAATAGATCACCTTCTGAACGAGTTTGTCTTCTGAAATCTCATCTCCAAAACCTTTAAGTTGATTGAAAATTATGGAGAATTAGTCGAACATCCTCTTGATGTCTTCATCCGGGTCCATCTTGAAGTTCTCATACTCTAAGTTGAGAAGACCGATCTTGGTCTCATTTATTTCGTTGTTCCCTTGTATGTCGCTTCAAGCTTGTCCCATACTTCATTGGCATCTTCGCAAGATGTAGATGTTGGGGCTAAATGCACAAAAGAGAATGTGCAAAGCCTTACAATTTTGCTCCATCTTCTTGCGATCATCCACATTCCAATCTGCCTTTCTTCGTTGTGGCACAAACAAACCATCTTCAACTATGTCCCAAAGCTTGTAATCCTTGAATTTTATGAAGAACACCATTCTTGTCTTCCAATAGGCATAGTTGGTTCCATCGAAGAATGATGGCTTGTCGATGGATTGCGCCATTTGACCGGTTGATTGAATTGTTGTATCGAGCTTCCTGGATCGCCTCAATAGGATGTTAATCCCCTTCGATTGATCCTTGCTCTGATACCAATTGTTAGGCTTGATAGGCTCGATTTCCTTCAACCGTTATGGATTGCCAAGTTGTGAGAAGTTGGATTTTTGAGTGATTGAAGTGTGTAAGATAAAAGATAAATGACACGATGATTTAGAGTGGTTCGACCTTCTAACAAGCACCTACATCCACCACCTTAACTTCCCCCTAAATATTTCACAACCAATTCACTAATTGATTCATCCCCTTTTCTAGGCTTAGGAGGAAACCCTTACAACGATAAAAGCTTTCTAACCCAAAGCTTGATCAAACCCTCTCTACAAGAGATAAAGATAGGAAAACTAAAATCCATCTTGCAAGGTTGATGTTTGCAACTCTAAGCACTCACCCAATCCTACACACTTGAGCAAATTTGACAATTTAGGCTCACAAGTGTTGTTTATACAAAGACTGGATAAATTAAGCTCTAAAGACAATTTTACATCATATGATTGTTGACAATTGAAGAATTAGTCTTTCCTTGATGCTTGGAGGTCCCTTTTATACTCCCAAGTGAGTTTGTAGCCATTGAGGACCGTTGGGGTTGAATTGGAGCCGTTGGAGACTTTATTTCCTACCATAAAAGTAGTTCTGCAATTGCCCGTATCGAAACAGTCTCTACTTATTTTGAAACACGACTAAAACAGAAAGAGTCATTATGCGCATTGAAGAGGCCGTATCGAAACATCTTAGGTCGTATCGAAACGCCTAGTGTCATATCGGAACAACCTGCAGTTCAAATAGTCATTGGGAAATAGCCATTGGGGTGTATGCCACGTGGGCGTATCGAAACACCAAAGGGTGTTTCGAAACCACACCTATTCATATAGAAACAGATGAGCCCTGTATCGAAACGGATTCTGACAGTTTCAAAACGTATCGATACAGATTCTGCCTGTATCGAAACGGGTACATTAAAAACATTGGTTTGACTACTTAAAAACATTGCCAAAACCTTTTGAAACATCCTCAAACTTATTTTCAAGTTGTTTTTGACTTAGAGAATATTTTAAATTCTTTTCAATTAAGTCCAAAACATTTTCAATTATTATATCAAAACATATATTTCTACATCTTACTATGTATACATTTGAGAAGTAAGAACACATTGTTCTCTCTAGAAAATATCTTGTTCATCTTCTTCAAACAACAGATCCCTAACCACCGATCACAGACAAACCACCATTATTCATTGCATTTCAGGCCAGCATGGCCCCTTTCTCACAAAAAAAAAAATAACAATGGTATCCACTTACGATTCCTCTAAATCAATAACTTCAATAGCAACTTCTTTGTTCAAACTCTTTGCCAAACTTGTAAATCAAGAAAGACATCAACTTTACATTTCTATTTCATTAACCATTATTAATGATTTTAACAGTGACAACATGATTATATGTAAGTGGCGGTTTTATTAGAGAGATTAAACTTCAATTAGAGATAAAATAGAACCGAAGGGACCACAACCATTAAACCCTTATTTTATTAACTTCCATGATTCCATCATATGACAAAAATAAAGATTTCAGCAAAAAAATATAATGTAAATAGTTACCTAAGCAATATAGCTGCAAAATTTTATGACACCAACTTCTATTTTAGCTTATCATTTAAAGTGGATTCTTTATTCTTTCTAGTTAAACAATAGTCGAATGAATAGCAACAAGTAAGGCGGAGAGTTGATTCATGAGAATATATAATTCAAACATCAATAAATTCTCAAAATGACATATAACAATACCAATTAATTTCAATGCATAATCAATCAATTTCCAGCTTATTAACAACATTATTTCTTGCATATATAACTAGAATAACATAATTAAAAACTTAACATCATTATAATCCACATCCTTTAGTTGATTTTACTGGTGTTAGAACCAATGATAGTTCATAGCTGCAGAGTAAAATGAAAATAAGGATAGAAAGACATCACTACAACTAAATACACCATTTAAATTGAAAGTTATAGAAATAGATTACCACTTTACGATAACATCAAAAGGCATTATTCAATCTCAAGCTATTTTTAACAATTAAGAAACAATATTTACACACCAAAAGAAAATAAGGATAAAAATACTGAAACTTTAATTTTTTAAAATTCTCAGCAAACAACTACCAGATAAATCATTAACAATCATTATTAAACCAAATATATATATATAAATATATCTTAATTTCTTTATTTTTAACTTAAAAATTATTAAATAAAATAAACTTAATAGAGATAAGACTCTGGATGCAGGACTTTATAGATCGATTCATGTTTTTTTTACTAAATTAGATGTTTTTTTTATTAAAATCAACCAAAAGGTTTTGTCCAGACATAAGGCTCAATGCATTGCTTCCTCGTTGTGCGAACAATATCCATAATTCCGAAAATCATACCCTCATTGTGTCTAGACATCAGGACTTTATAGATCAAGATACTAAACTAGAAATTATCAAGTAAAATATTATTTTCCTCATTTCATTCAAAATCATTGTTACCTCCTTTTTGTTGGCCCAAATTACACATGGCATGAAGTAAGGAACTGTAAAGAACAGTTTCTGGTATGTTTCCCTTAATTTTCAATTAGGAGAAAAGACCGAGAGCCTTCTTCAGCAGCATGTTCTGTAACCTGCTCGTCCCGGTTTAGCCGACAGACCGGCCCGAAGGGTTACACGGGGAAAATCGAAACGAAACCCGCTAAGGCCTCATTTCGATTAGCAACCCTATTTTTTCTTTACTTATCTTTTTAGATGCCTTTATTATACCCTATGTGATGGACACGCAGTGAACAAACACAGATACTAATCCCACAAGATATGCAATTAAACAACCCATTTTAACTTTTATAACAGGCTATATCAATACACTAGATGACCGTATCGATACGCCTGGACCTGGTCAACACCCTAAAGTCAACCCAGGGAGACCGTATCGGTACATAACAAGACCGTAGATATGCCCTCAACGGTCAACTTATCTCGGTCAAACTACAAAGACCGTATCGATACCCTTAGGACCCATACCGATACGCCAAAATCTCGTCAATTTATCAGATTTCTAGAGAGGTTTTAGCGTATCGATACACCCTCGTGTATTGGTACGCTCTGCCCAAAATGAGCCCCAAGGCAAGGATCGTATTGATACAGCCCTTGGGCGTACCGATACGCCCTGCACTGCAAGTCTCATTTTGGAAGCTAAAAACACAAGGATTCGACTCTAGATGCATTTATCAACTCGACTAGCGACATACCAACTTACATACTTCACTAAGCAACTATAGATAAGAATACGAGACGGTCTAAACATACAACGAAGCAACAACCACCAACTAAGCACACATAGAAGAAACTAGAAAATGAACATGCTTAGCAAACCAACAAAGAGTTAAAGGACATAACAAACATACCCCCAAACCACAAGAAACATGAAACATCAAACATACATATAATCTAGAAGCATTTCACCCTACTTCAAGCATGATCAACATTTATCATACATTCAAAACCATCCATTCAAAAGAACATACATCCAAGGCTAACCGAAATTAAGCATACAATGCTACCTAACCAACAATCAATGCAACCAACACAAGATAAACATTTAGATAGGAACTTGCATACAAGCATGCATACTAAACCACTTCATTCATAGAAAAACAAACACCTACCTAAACATTGCATAACAAGGGTCACGTGCCCTTGAAACAAAACACTTAAACATTCAAGGCAAGCAAAAGACATATATTTATATCATTCCAACACATGCCAAAACATCAAACCATCAAACATGTTATATATATATATATATATAAGACAATAAAGCATGCTTAACAAAACCATTTAGCCAAAAGAAACATATGTTCACCTAAGCAATGCACAATCAAGGTTTACATGCCTTCAACAAAAATATAAGCATTCATAAGACATGGTTAAAAGCCTTCAAATACAAACCACTTAGGCATCAACATAAACACTTAGCTTACAAACATCAACACAAAAGCATAGGCATCTTAAAGCCAACACAAAGGAGTCTAGATACACGCTCCTAAAACATGTAGCATTTCCCTTTGCTAAACTACTACATTATTTACCAAACCATACTTGAGCAACTACCACATTCTTGGACGCCCTTTCCTTGCTCCTTGCTAACTCCCCGCTAAAGATCTGCATTATCGAGAAAAGAGAGCGTAAGCATAAAGCTTAGTGAGCGGAGCTCTAAAAACACATCAACAATGCAGTTTTCAAAACATAAATCTTAGTTGAAAAGAAAACCATTTTAAAGTACGAATGGAGACACAATCGTCACAATTACATGGTATGTACATGCATAACCAAAACACGGTGGGACCACACTTCACCGATCAACTAGTAGTTTTCTGATGGGACCACAGATCACCGTACTCTTCTACTAGTCACTACCGGTGGGACCACGCATCATCATAGTCTTCTATTAGTCACTACCGGTGGGACCACACATCATCGTAGTCTTCTATTAGTCACTACCGGTGGGACCACACATCACCGTAGTAACAACAACCATCACGTGAGGTTCGACACCAACAACGACTAAACACAACATTAAACATTGAGTAAAAGCAACCCACACTTCACACCATAACACAACAATCACACACACACATTAACACTTAATGAACAAGGTGAAATAGCAACTTACACTTGGGTTTGGACTAGCCCTTAAGGCTCCACCCAAACCCCCAAGAAACCTCTTTGAATATATTTAAACCTCAAAACAGTTTCCACTCACCATTCGCACACCAATGCAAACCACAAAGTCGTTTCAAGCTTCCAAATTTCTCGGGACCGTGTCCGAACCACCCAAGGCCAAATTCGCTTCAAAGGTCTCCAATGGAGGAAGGGAGAAGAAGATGAGAGAATAGGATTTTTGGAAGAAGATGAGTGGTTTTGATTTTCAAAACCCTCTTAAAATTTCATTAATGGTACAATCGTAAATAATGAGAACTTTTATAAAAATCAGCTCTTTAATTTAAATTTAACCCGAAACTAATCCTAGATCAACAACGATAACTCACGAGCCCTAAAACCGGGGCGTTACAACTCTCCACCACTTAAGGAATTTCGTCTTCAAAATTACCTGACGGAAAGTGATACGAAAACCGTTTCTCCATATCTTCCTTTCTCTACCTTAAGTGGCTTCTTCCACACTTATGTGTTGCTACTTAACCCTGACAAGCTCGATAGATCTCCCACGCAACACTGAAGGTCAATAATGCACATCTCAACATGTCCTCTAATATTTGAATATCTCTCTCTGACTGATCATCGGACTGAGGGCGATACGATGTACTGAAATTCAGATGGGTACCCAAAACACTATGCAGACATTTCTAAAAGCTAGCTGTAAACCTCAAATTTTTTACTTGACACAATCGACTTCGACACACCACGCAATCTCACAATCTCACTGATGTACAAATCGGTCAACCTATCTAAAGAGTAGGTCGTATGAACGACTATGAAATGAGCACACTTTGTGAAACGGTCAACAATCATCCTAATTTAATTCTTCTTAAAAGAAGTCAAAGACAAACCTGATACGAAGTCCATAGTAACATTTTCTCACTTTCATTCTGAAATTCTCAACGACTATAACAAACCAGATGAAAATTGATATTCTACCTTAACATACTGACAAACCATGCACTTGCTCACAAAATCGGCAACATCTCTTTTCAGACCAACCCAATAGTACTCATATTTCATCCCACGATACATCTTTGTACTATTCGGATGTATAGCGAACGGGTTGCTGTGTACTTCGGTTAAGACCATACGTTTCAATTCTTTGTCATCTGGCACAACTATTCTGTCTGAAATACTAAACCATATCATCTCTGAAACTGTATTCTGTATGTCTTTCTTTTGCTATATTTTTGCACGTGAGGTGCCAAAGATCTGTCTTGCAATTGTTTCTCTCTAATCATTTGGCTCAACGTAGGTCTAACCTGAAGTTTGACCACTAAACCACCATCACTCGACAAGCTCAATCTAGCGAACATAGCTCGCAATTCAACTGCCACTTTTCTACTTAAAGCATCAGCTACTACATTGGCTCTCCCAGATTATACTCAATCTTGAGATCATAGTCCTTAAGCAACTTAGCCACCTACGTTGTCTAAGGTTCAACTCTCGCTGTGTTATTATATACTTAAGGCTTTTGTGATCCGTATCCACTGTGCATTTCTCACCATACAAATAATGTCTCTAATCTTCAAAGCAAACACAACTGCAGCTAGTTCTATGTTGTGTGTCAGACAATTTCGCTCGTGAGTCTTCAACTGTCTCGAGGCATAAGCCACAACTCTCCCATCTTGCATGACTACACAACCTAACCCTACATAAGAAGCATCACTGTAGTTCACATAATCCTTCCTCGACTCCAGCTAAATCAAGATCGGTGCATTGGTCAAAGCTTCTTTCAATTTCTCAAAGACTTGATGTCTCGCATATGACCACTCAAACTGAACATTCTTCTGAAGTAACTTTGTCAAAGGAACGACTATCTTTGAGAACCCATTCACAAACCTTCTATAGTATCCGGCTAATCCTAGAAAACTACGAATCTCTGTCACAGACTTCGGTTGCTTCCACTCAACATTGGCTTCTATCTTCTTCGGATCAACTCTAATCCTATTGGCTTACACTACATGTCCTAGGAAGACTACTTCTCGGATCCAGAACTCGCACTTACTCAACTTTGCATACAAGTGGTTGTCTAACAAGGTCTGCAAAACTATCCTCAAATGCCGGTCATAGTCTTCTTCGGTACGTGAATACACCCAAATATCATCTATGAAAACAACCACAAACTGGTCTAGATACTGATGGAAAATCCTATTCATCATGTCTATGAAAACAGCCGGTGCATTCGTCAACCCAAACAGCATAACTAAGAACTCATAGTGACCATATCTAGTTCTAAAAGCTGTCTTCGGAACATCATCCTCTTTTACCTTCAACTGGTAATACCCAGATCTCAAATCTATCTTAGAAAACATCGAAACACTTCTAAGTTGATCGAACAAATTATGTTTCTTGGCAACATATACTTGTTCTTCATTGTCAACTAATTTTGACTGTCTATAATCGATGTACATTATCATACTATCGTCTTTCTTCTTCACAAGCAATACAGGTGCGCCCCAAGGCGAAGAACTCGGACGAATAAAACCTCTATCTGACAACTCTTGCAACTGAGTCTTCAACCTTTTCAATTCTTTCGGTGTCGTACAGTATGGAGCAATAGAAGCAAGAGCAGAATCTGTATACATCTATCTCTATAGCAAACTCTACTTCTCTATCAGGCGGTAAACCATACAATTCTTCCGGAAACACTTTTGGGAGATTGTAGACTATTCTGATATCCTGTGGTCTGACCTCGTTCAATTTCAGATTCAGCCTTAAGCTAGGTAGGCCTGACAACCAAACTCAAACAACCTCTGAGCCTCTAAAGCTAAAACAACATTCGATAAGAATTTCGCATTCTCACCTACCATTACAATCTCATAGTCATCCGCTAGCTTTAAGAAAACTCTCTTCGTCTTAAGGTCTACCCTAACTCTATGTTCTACAAGCCAATCCATGCCTGGTATCACATCAAAACCGTAAAAAGGCAATTTCATCACATTTGCTAAAAACACGTGACCCTGAACCACCAATGGACATCTTTTGTACATCTTTCTAACCACAACTGTATCCCCGAAGGAGCTAGTAACACTAACACCTACCTCTAGTACCTCACAAGGTAAATTTAACAACTTTGCATGCTCACTCAAAATATACGAATGCGTAGATCCAGAATTAATCAGAGAAAACAAACTTAATGACTGTATCGAGAAATTACCTGCTATAACATCGATATCATTTTGAAGCCAACTCATAGGTCTTCATTTCTTTTATCAACTCATATCAGGATCGGCCACATTGTTATTTCTCAACAGAAACCAACTCATATGCACGCTGACCCAAACAGACAAACTGTACCTCAAACTCTGGTACGACCTTACTGCCCTGAACTAGAGTGATGAGCTCTCTTATCATTTACATTCTCTGAAACCTCAGATTCAAGATTACTAACTCCAAGCCCACGCCTCAGTCTCATACTCGCCAAAAGCAATAATACAACAACAAACAAAACACACAAACAAAAATATATGGGGTTAGTAAGAGCAAGGGTCCAAGGTGCTCAAGTACTCCTTTACTCAAAATCTTTTTAAAGAAGTAATAGTAGCAATGTGAACTTGACACTACGCTTCAACACAACCATAATGCTAACACAGGCTTTCAAACACCGTACTAGCAAGCAACGTCAAGCATACATGGTAAAACATTCATCGAAACATAGCAACAACATAACACATCAAACTTACCTCACTTACCTACTCAAGGTCTCGGAACCTCAAGCTCTGATACCACCCAATGTAACCCCCTCGTCCCGGTCTAGCTGATAGACCGGTCCGAACGGGTTACACGGGGAAAACCGAAGCGAAACCCGCTAAGGCCTCACTCCGATTAGCAACCTATTTTTTTTACTTATCTTTCTAGATGTCTTTATTATACCCTATGTGATAGGACACGCAGCGAACAAACACGGATACTAATCCCACAAGATATACAATTAAACAACCCATTTTAACTTTTATAACAGGCCGTATCGATACGATAGATGATCGTATTGATACGCCTGGACCTGGTCAACGCCCTAAAGTCAACCCAGGGAGACCGTATCGGTACACAGCAAGACTGTACCGATACGCCCTCAACGGTCAACCTATCTCTATTAAACTACAAAGACCGTATCAATACCCTTAAGACCCGTACCGATATGCCAAAATCTCGTCAATTTCTTAGATTTCCATAGAGGTTTTGGCGTATCGATACACCCTCGTGTATCGGTACGCTCTACCCAAAATGAGCCCCAAGGCAAGGACCATATCGGTACAGCCCTTGGGCGTACCGATACGCCCTGCACTGCAAGTCTCATTTTGGAAGCTAAAAACACAAGGACCCGACTCTAGATGCATTTATCGACTCGACTAGCAACATACCAACTTACATTGTTCACTAAGCAACTATAGATAAGCATACGAGACGGTCTAAACATACAACGAAGCAACAACCACCAACTAAGCACACATAGAGGAAACTAGCAAACGAACATGCTTAGCAAACCAACAAAAAGTTAAAGGCCATAACAAACATACTCCCAAACCACAAGAAACATGAAACAACAAACATACACATAATCTAGAAGCATTTCACCCTACTTCAAGCATGATCAACACTTATCGTACGTTCAAGACCATCCATTCAAAAGAACATACATCCAAGGCTAACCGAAACTAAGCATACAATGCTACCTAACCAACAATCAATGCAACCAACACAAGATAAGCATTTAGATAGGAACTTGCGTACAAGCATGCATACTAAACCACTTCATTTATAGAAAAACAAACACCTACCTAAACATTGCATAACAAGAGTCACATGCCCTTGAAACAAAACACTTAAACATTCAAGGCAAGCAAAAGAAATATATTTATATCTTTCCAACACATGCCAAAACATCAAACCATAAAAAATGTTTATATATATATATATTTATATAAGGCAATAAAGCATGCTTAACAAAACCATTTAACCAAAAGAAACATGCGTTCACCTAAGCAATGTACAATCAAGGTTTACGTGCCTTCAACAAAAACATAAGCATTCATAAGACATGGTTAAAAGCCTTCAAATACAAGCCACTTAGGCATCAACATAAACACTTAGCTTACAAACATCAACACAAAAGCATGGGCATCTCAAAGCCAACACAAAGAAGACTAGATATACGCTCCTAAAACACGTAGCATTTCTCATTGCTAAACTACTACATTATTTACCAAACCATACTTGAGCAACTACCACACTCTTGGACGCCCTTTCCTTGCTCCTTGCTAACTCCCCGCTAAAGATCTTCGTCGTCGAAAAAGGAGAGCGTAAGAATAAAGCTTAGTGAGCGGAGCTCTAAAAACACATCAACAATGTAGTTTTCAAAACATAAATATTAGTTGAAAAGCAAACCATTTTAAAGTACGAAAGGAGACACAATCATCACAATTACATGGTATGCACATGCATAACCAAAATACGGTGGACCACACATCACCACTCGACTAGTAGTTTTTCGGTGGGACCACACATCACCGTAGTCTTCTATTAGTCACTACCGGTGGGACCACACATCACCGTAGTAACGACAACCATCACGTGAGGTTCGACACCAACAACGACTACACACAACATTAAACATAGAGTAAAAGCAACTCACACTTCACGCCATAACACAACAATCACACACACATTAACACTTAATGAACAATGTGAAATAGCAACTTACACTTGGGTTTAGGCTAGCCCTTAAGGCTCCACCCAAACCCCCAAGAAACCTCTTTGAACATATTTAAACCTCAAAACAGTTTCCACTCACCATTCGCACACCAATGCAAACCACAAAGTCGTTTCAAGCTTGTTGGATTTTATGGGGCTCGATTCGATCAACCAAACTAGCTCACCAAGTGGTGGAGAGGTGGATTCACTACACCAAGTTTGATATATAGCGGCGTTTTTCGCGGCGTTTTTAGGTCAAACGCCGCTAGTTTTATACATATCGCGGCGTTTATGGAGAAAACGCCACTAAATAACAAACTTCGCGGCGTTTTTGGATCAAACGCCGCTAATTTTATACCTATAGCGGCGTTTTTAATATAAACGCTGCAATATACTAATGAAGGGAGTGATTTAGTGGCGCTATTTTGTTAAACGCCGCAAATGTTAGTCCTTTAATAGCGTTTTGTTTAACAAACGCTGTAATATTTTCTTTGCCTATTACTCTTCCTTCCTTACACACGATCTCCCAATACCAAATATCAAATCCCTAAATTTTTGTTTCTCTCTCACCACTCTCTCGTCGTCGGGAACCAGGATAGCAGACTGCGACTAGAAACTTCTGAATTAATAGAGAGAGGGGAGAAAGCTGGTGGGAGAAACATAAGCACAAAATCGATAGGGCGGGGGACCATTCCCACCATCGGCGAGAGGTAGTCCTCTCTATTTCTATATCCCTAAATATTTGAAATTCTAGGGTTTCAAAGCATTTAATCTACGTACTTTTTATTTGGGAATCTCGAATCTGTGATTGATGCATAGGGATTCTAGGGTTTCAAATCTGAATTTGTGTTTGTTTCTTTGGTAAAACTGTAGTGGGCAGAAATCATTCACATGGGCGGATCTTCCTTCAAAATTCCTGATAAAATATGTACAATTTCCTGTGAGTAGCTGTTGTTTTTCTTCTCTATTGGCTTTGCAGGTTCTTCCGGTAATATATTGCGGTCAGGAATTCGGGAATGGAGGGATACCTAATTTTTCATTTCCTAATAATATGTTTTACAGGGGAATTTCTCGTAATGGATCTCCTCCTTGGAGACCTGATGATAAAGATGGCCATTATGTTTTTACAGTTGGAGAAAGCCTAACTCCTCGATGTAATTTTGCCTCTTGTTGCAAATTTAACTATAGTATATTTTTGTGGATTTGATAATATCTGCATGCTTGTATCGTTTTTGGACAGTAAATATTAAACTATCATGAATATCTTTGAATGAGATTATGTACTCATCGTTGCTAAACACCTTGAGTACTATTGCATCTTTTCCCATTTATGACATATTCCAATTGTTCACTTATATTCGTTTATTCTTCATGTTTGCAGATAGGATTCTCAGTAAAATGGGTGAAGGTTAGTATTTTTGTTGTCAATCCGGAAAGCAGTTTCCATTCGTTTAGCATTTAAAAATTCTAATCCATTTAGATATTTTGGATTGTTGCTTAACATGGATTATGGTTTATGGATTGTGTATATGCAGGAACATTTGGACAAGTTCTGGAATGTTTTGACAATGAAAAACAAGAAGTTGTGGCCATTAAAATTGTTCGCTCCATAAATAAGTATCGTGACGCTGCCATGATTGAAATTGATGTTCTTCAAAGACTTGCTAGGCATGACATCGGTGGTGCTCGGTAAGGATGTCCTTGTCCTTTCTGTTTTCTTATTCATTGCAGAAATTGAAGTGAATATGGTATAAGTGATTTCATTCCTTGCAGTTGTGTGCAAATACGGAATTGGTTTGACTATCGTAATCATATTTGTATTGTAAGTATTTATTGGTATTTGTTATTTGATTAATTTGATGGGGGCAATGCAAGCTCTTTCATTCCTAAATATTCTGTGAGTTAAAAAACTTGCGGATGAATTGAAATGGTTTCAACAGGTATTTGAGAGGCTTGGACCTAGCTTATACGATTTTCTCCGCAAAAACAGCTACCGTTCATTTCCCATTGATCTTGTTCGGGAGCTTGGCAGACAAGTTTTGGAGTCTGTTGCATGTGTGTACTGTGGATAATTCTTGCACAAGTTTTGGAGTCTGTTGCATGTGTGTACTGTGGATAATTCTTGCACGGAAGTGGAAGATGTTATCTCAATGAGGTTAACAATTCTGCATTTCTTTTGTATCTACTCTTCTCATATGCTATTTGTTTTGAACCTAATTTTCCTTCTTCATTTCCCTTATCGTTAAACGCCTTGTTAATTTTGCCTTTTCCGTTAATTGTTCAAATGAGTGAAAGAAGATTATTAGTTGTTGATAACTGGTTGAGTGTATATAATTGCCTTTGTATTACAAACCAAGTAACCAACTGTTGCCAAGTTTTCAACTGTTTGCTTTTTTTTTTTGTTCAACTGTAGTTTTAATAGTGGACAACTGGACTTATCTTGTAGTTAGGAGTTCGGAGCTTAGGAATTGACTATGTTGAAATTTGAGCAGAACTCTAAGGCATTTGCTATGTTGTCAATTAAGGCCAGTGAAGTTGTGAACAACATAGTTTTTTTTATTCAACTGAAAGTCCGAAACCAACACGGCCATAAAGTTTTGTGTTTTTAAGTAAGTTTAAGCTATAGTTTGTCGTTCACTAGGGTTGTTAAGATCTTGTGACTACTTCATTCTTCAACTTTTAGACATATCCGGCTTTCTGAATGCCTATTAATCATTATACTCGTCTTCTTTAACAGGCAGTTGATATAAAAGTTCTTGGGGGCACTCAACAGAGATGATCTGAAGAAAATTTGTGGTGATAATTATCCTGAATTATGTAAGGAACCATGTTGATTTTCTTTGTATTTGTATGTAAGGAACCATGTTGATTTTCTTTGTATTTGTATGTAAGGAACCATGTTGTACTCCCTTCATTTTTTTGATGTTCAAATAAATTGGTGCGACATTTGTTAATTTAACAACACTAATCGATTATTATATAATAAAATTATTATTTTTATTTGAGTTTTTTTTTTCAAAGCATGGTGTTATTCGCGGCGTTTGTATTTACAAACGCCACTATAGAACAATTTTCGCGGCGTTTGTATATACAAACGCCACTATAGAACAATTTTTTGCGGCGTTTGTGAATACAAACGCCACCATAAAACAATTTTTTGCGGCGTTTGTAGGTACAAACGCCACTAAAGAACAGTTTTTTGCGGCGTTTGTTTTTACAAACGCCACTATAGAACAATTTTTCGCGGCGTTTTTAAATACAAACGCCACTAAAGAACATTGACTGTCGCGGCGTTTGTATATACAAACGCCGCGATAGATCAAAACCTTTAGCGGCGTTTATGCGATATAAACGCCGCTACCTATTGCGACGCTACTTCTTGCGGCGTTTTTGGCGGCGTTTTTCTTAACGCCGGGAGTGTTTTTAGCGGCGCTAAAAAACGCCGCTATAGGGTTATAAAAACGCCGCGAAAAGCCTGTTTTGCTGTAGTGATTTTTGGGTGGAAGGTTTGCGGAAGCTAGAATGAAAAATAGACACAATGATTTATAGTGGTTCGGCCTTCTAACAAGCACCTACATCCACTACCTTAGCTTCCCACTAAGGATTTCTCAATCAATCCACTAATTGATCTGTCCCCTTTTCTAGGATTAGGAGGAAACCCTTACAATCGATCAAGCTTCTACCCAAGCCTTGATCAAAACCCTCTTTTACAAAGAGATAAATAAAGCAAACTTAAACCCTCTAATAGGTGTATGTTTGCACAATGAAGCACTCACCCAAAACCTAGAACACTTGAGCAAATTTGACAATTTTGGCTCACTAGTGTTTGTCTATACAAGAAATGACAAATTAAGCACTAAGACAATTTTTGATCATTTGTTGATTGACAATTGAAGCATTAGCCTTCTCTTGATGCTTGGAGGTTCCTTTTATACTCCCAATTGAGTTTGTAGCCGTTACTAGCCGTTGGGGATGAATTGGAGCCGTTGAGGACTTTATTTCCCTTCATTAATGTTGTTCTGTAGCTACCAGTATCGATACACGTGGAACGATATCGATACGGCCTTCTTGAGGAAATAGCCGTTGGGCTCTTGCCAGCATAGGCGTATCGATACGCTTGAGGGCGTATCGGTACGGGTCCACATTTGAATGGTCGTTGGGAAATAGCCGTTGGGGTAGTTGAAATGGGATCGGTACGCTGACGTGGCGTATCGAAACGACCCCACTCCGTATCGATACACTAAACCCTCGTATCGATACGGGTTTTGACAGTGGCCAAACTGAGGCAAAATGGTATCGGTACGGGTACAACCGTATCGATACTGGGACGTTGAAAATACAAGTTTGGTTGTTTAAAACATGAAAAATCTTTGCCAAAAACCTCTTAAAATACCTCAAACATAAATTCAAGTTGTTTGGACTTAAAACCAAGTTTTAAATTCTTTTCAAATTAGTCCAAAACATTTTTCAATTATTATATCAAAACATAATTTCTACAAAGCTTCCGAACCACCCAAGGCCAAATCTGCTTCAAAGGTCTCCAATGGAGGAAGGGAGAAGAAGATGAGAGAATATGGTTTTTGGAAGAAGATGAGTAGTTTTGATTTTCAAAACCTCTTAAAATTTCATTAATGACACAATCGTAAATAATGAGAACTTTTATAAAAACCAGCTCTTTAATTTAAATTTAACCCGAAACTAATCCTAGATCAACAACGATAACTCCCGGGCCCTAAAACCGGGTCGTTACATGTTTTTACAAAGACAGTCAATGATAGAGCTGTATGATACAATATTGGGTTCGAAACCTTTTTTTTCCATCATCCTTGAAAACCTAACAGCTCTGTCGGTATTGCCGATCTTACACTACTCGTCAAGTATAGTATTGTAAACAAGGCCAAAGCGTCATCAATATTATTAAGAAGGTAATGCTTTTTAGGGTTTACCTTTAAATGCATTGAATTCTTGCTTAAAGTCTCGATGTGGGTAGCAATGGTGTTAGCAGAAAAAGAAAGAGTAGAGTGGAAATTGTAAAGATTCCTTCCAAACCTAACAATAGAAGGAAGAATTAAGCTTGCCCATACCTTGGAATCAAGCAAATTGGAAGAGAAAGCGTTGAGCTTGAAACGAAACCAGGGGGAGAATGCCAAAGAAAACTTTTAGGAAAGAGAGGACGGTTGTTGCCGTGGTATCAGCCCAGAAATACGAGCCCATTATCAACTATCATGAGAATCGTTAGAATTCATAACTCAAACTTTCGGTGAAAGACTCATATATCTTTTTTAAAAGTCACATAATAATTGAGATTTAGCACCCTATAGGAGCTTCTGCAGCATTGAATATTTTTATTCATACAACCCATATAACACTCCTAACATGTCATTGCAACTACTAAAAATAGAAAATTTCTATCCAACAAAAAATGTATATCTAATCGGTGTCTATTTTGACAAAAAAATACTTTAAGTACTTATTTTGACAAAAAAAAAAATACAATTTGAGTACTTAATTTGACAAAAAAAAGCAGTTTAGGGATTAATCTTTATTTTGACCAAAATGTATACTTTAGATACTTAATTTAACCAAAAAATATACTTTAGGTACTTATTTTGACTAAAAAAATAATACTTTAAGTACCTATATAAAAAGTTGGTATACTTTAAGTAATTATTTGTAATATAGCCTAAAGTAAAGAACTTGTTTCTTTCTTTTTTATTATCTTAAGGTTTATCACATTTAATCTCAAACAAATTATTAATCCTTAATTTTTTGAGGAATCTTTTATCAGTGTTGCGAATGGCTAATTTTCTCAATCTTTTAGATCTTGGTCATGTAAAAACAAGTAAAAAAATATTGTGAAATAAAAAAAAATCTGATTTGATTTGTTTTCGATAGTTATGAGATTATATTTTTGGACCATCCTTTTGAGTTCTGTTGATAAATATTTCAATTACGCTCATAGATTTTGAAAAATGAGAACTAATTATGTTACATCTACATCGAGATTATATATTCATTAATTAAATCTTTTGTAGGAACAACTCGTAATAACGAAGCTGCAAAATAGATCAAATTCCAATCCAAGTTTTGAACTTGGAAATAGAAATAGAAAAGGCTTCGATTGGTTTCCAACAACGTTTTCTAATTTTATTTAAAAAAATGGTTTTATTGTTTGTAGATTGAAAAACATATTTTGATTGATACTTTTAATAATATACAATATGAAAACATGTTTGGTTATTTACGTAATTTATTTGGATTCGAACCAAAATACATTAAGACACGAAAAACCGGCAGTAGCATATCCTGTATGGATTGTTGTGCTTTGGAACTTTAGTTATTAGTAATGCCAGGTAGTAATTTACATAATTTTAGTTTTTTTTTACCAAACATAATTTTAGTTTATTCAACTGCCTTTTCCAAGGCTTCAGCCTCCGGTGCCGACTTAACTCCCGTTTTTGGTTATTATTGTCGCCCCCAATGCCTGTTTACCGACCACAAAAACCCCAAATAATTACTGGTTTAGTTCTCAACAGGCATTTGTCACCATTTTTAGCTCCCAAACGAGCAATTTAATGGTACTGAAAATTTAACTTTTGGCCAACGGCCGTTTGTCCCCCAACTAGCATAGGGAACAACAAGCCCAAAGAAAGTCACCACATTTTTTCCTCTGCAGTTTTAGGCTAAGGCGGCATCTCAATTGATTTTAACTGCTCTCGTCGCTGGTCATGTCCGTCCTTAGGAGGATGAGGTGGTGCCATTGCAAAAAGGGAATTTTATACCACAACTCCATGCAAGATAAGGCATGAAGTGGGAAATCCCAAACTATATCATTCCAGCATTGATGCTGGAAACAAACACAAGGATAATATCAAAAAATAAAATTATAACAATTTAAGTAGAAAAACTATATTATAATATCAAAACACGCTTTGATGTTCAAGGTACGCACAACTAAAACTGAAAATATATTAACAATCATTCGCAAGTGATAATTTATATAATATCTATAGTCTGTGCAGCAATTTAAATCAAGATTAACTTATCAGGTCGTAAGAGTAGATTCACGTATAAAGTGGCAGTGCAAAAATCTATAGAGAATTTCTTTTCAACCATTTCCCCAAGAAGCTCTGTTGTCTTTGAGGTAGAGTTGATTCGAAAGAACCCTTGGACCATTACATTATAAAAGATGCTACCAAGCAAATAATCATTATCACCCATGTTCTAAAACAACTGATATACTTTATCTGGTAATCCTTCTTTACAGAATCCATTATGCATTATATTATATGTGTACACGGTGTGTTTTAAACCATTGACAGAGAGTTCGTTACACTTTTCCTACATGGCATAATACCAAAAAATGTGCCTAACGTTTGACTGAATTGTTATTTTGGCTCATATTCTTTTTGGAGTAATTTATCCCTCAAAGTTTCATTTCAAGTCTAAATAGCTCATCTACATATAAAAATTGTTAGTCAACCAACGGTAAATGACTTGAAATGACATGAAAAACCTATGTAACCCTCTAGACCGGCCTATGCGGAATGACCAAGTCTAGTAAGGCACATCAAAATTTAAAACTCAAGTGGAAAACCTGTTTGCAAACTAAGTGTTTATTTCGACAGCATAACGACAGGACTTAGTGAAAATCATCAAGTTAAATAGACCTGTTTAATACGTCAAGCAATAATATTTTCCAAAGTCATTCACAACATAGACATCATAAATAATATAGGCAGCCATAATTACTTAAATAAACCATCATAGATAGTTACAAAATAAGTATCAGTTAGCATATCAAAATACTTCTAGTTTAATACCATACATAACAAAATATAGGCACATGTCACCCTGAAAGTACAAACGGTGGATAGAAACATTACAATAAAAAAGAATACCAAATGTGTCGATCCTCCGAATGTCAGCTACGGGATGGCCTATCCAAAATATCTGAAAGGGGGAGAGAATTTGGGGCGTGAGCTAGAAAGCTCAGTGTGTTCCAACCGAACACCATGATACAGTTCCCCAAAACAGTATCCTATACTGACATTAACCCAAGTCCATTGGGCGGGGTACCATCCTAAGGATATACCTTAGAATACGGGCGGCCCTAGTCGAAACTTAGGAACCGAAAACGGGCGGACCTAGCTGAAGCTTAAGATCCAAATACGGGCGGTCTTACCAGCTGGATCAGGGCTGAGCCGATAGTCTCCACATCATACCCCCAAGTACCTCTACTAATTAGTCCGGGTAGTAACATAGTACGCAACAATAATAGTCATAGCAATGCTCAGCAACATATTTCTACACTGATAATTGAAAATCATAGGCATGCTTGTCATATCGAATGCTAGAGCATAATTCAAACATACAATACAATCATATTTTTTTCATAAACAGAAAACATGCTAGTTTTTTCACAAAATCAAGTTTAGCAATCATATACACATAGTATGTTTTATTAAATCATTTGAAGCATGTAAAACAGAAAATATGCAACAGTCATATAACACACAAGGAACACACCTCAAAAGATGAGATCAGTCAGTCAAAAGGTCTATCGAGCACCGGGATCATGCTCCGCTACAGTACTGGAACCTAAATAGACAATAATTATGGTTACAATCAAATTTACACCTTGATTCGAATAAAATACTAAGTTTTAGGGTCGTACGAGTGACGATAGGATCACGAGGCGGTACGGATCGAGACGAGCTGGGCTGGGTGTAGGCACGATCGGGAGATCCACGAGTACCTATTAAATCAGAAGATTAATATCAGTCCTTAATCACCAATTTCTCTTAAATGGCATAACTTATACATATGCATGTTCGAGGTTCAACGTCCAATTTGGAGGCTTTCAGGTTTGAATTTCGCGAAACGGGCTTCAAAATCGGACTCAGGACGTCGAAAAACATAAAATAGGACTTTTCGAAAAAAAGTTGACTTTTTGGTCAAAGTCAACGCTGACGTCAGCGGTCAAAGTCAACGCTAACGTCATGCTGACATCACTGGTCCAAGGCTGACTCGGCGAGTTGACTCACTGGGTTGACTCAGGCGAGTTGACTCACTGAGTTGACTCGGACGAGTTGACTCATTGAGCTGACTCGGGTCAACGGGTCGGGTCAACGGGGCTTGACCGGTTCAACCGGACCAGCCGGTTCAGACCGGCTCGGTCTACGCGGACCGGCTCTTACCTTTACAAATCAAAGGTCGTCGAAACCTCGCCGGAAAAGTTCGTTTCACGTCGTTTTCTGCCGGAAAAAGACACAATTAGTCAAACCATCATTTTATTACACTTTTACGAGTCGAAATGATACCGGAAACCAACCAAACTTATCGGATTTGTCCTTAATCGTTCGAACACGTCGGAAAAAGACATAACTTCGACGACGGGGCAAACAATGATGAACGGGCGAACGACAACTTGGGTTTTGATTAGCCCGCGACGGGGAGTCCAACGGCGGTGGTGGCGCGGTGAACGGATGTCGAACGGCGTCGGAAAACTCGAAGGAAAAAGCGTACTGGTTTAGCCCTAGGTCGCGAATCTTCAATGGCCAATTGCCGGTGAAGGGGACGGTGGCTTAGTGCGTGGGTTGAGGGGTTTTGCTCAGGGTTTGACGGTGAACACTTTAATGCCGGCGGTGAGCGCCACGGCGCGGCGGTGAGGGTTGATCGCCGGTGAACGGGTTTTTAGGGATAAGAGGAAAATGACGAGTGGGGGGGCGTTTCTGGAAGTTTTTGGGAAAAAGATCCCAATTAATTTACATTCGATATGTTAGGTAGGATATTTTAATTATTTTATTATTATATTATTTTAGGATCTAATTAAAATTTAATAATGGTAGCTTATAACCAAGAGCTTCAATAGCTCAATTGGTTGGGCATTGGTTTAAACCCCTTGAGGTTGTGGGTTTGATTCCCATAACCCTCACTTCCTTCTTTCTTTTATTATTATTATTATTATTATTATTATTATTATTATTATTATTATTATTATTATTATTATTATTAAGGGTGTTACAACCTACATGGCACAGCACGTCGCGATAGCAATGTCGTTTAGGCAAATATGCTCACTTTATAGAATGACACATCAATCAAAAAATAATTTTATAAAATTGTATAAAATATAAAATATTTTTTTCTTTTGACGTGTCATTCTGCTAATTCATTTCAAGTTGTTTATCGACAGTTGACTAGCAAGTTTCATTCACATATGGGCTTTTTTTACCCCACGATGAAACATTGAGGGCTAAATTGTTAAAAAAAGAATATGAGCCAAAATGATAATTCTGTCAAGTTTCAGGGGCATTTTTTGGTATTATGCCTTTTTTATAGTAAAGATTTTCTGATTTAAAAAATAAAAATTAAAGAAAATATCAAAAATATACCACATATCGTGTTTCTATTCGATAACATAAAAATTTCAACGACTATCACGAAAAAAAAATCTTATTTGGGTTACGGAATAAAATGTTAGACACTAAAATAGTTCGAAATAAATGTTAGACACCAAACTAAAAGGAGAGAATATAGATTAAGCACATTTCTCACCATTAATCCCGAATGAAACGCCAAGTTTACTGTAAGTTGGTATTTAGATAAGAGAAAAACTTCAATACATAGGCCGTGTAAACTTTAATTTACACAAGCCTTTTAGTTTTAAGGTTTAGTGGTGTAATGTAGGGTTTAGAGTTTATGGGTTTATATTTTAAGTTTAGAATTAGTGTTTAGAATTTAGAGTATAAGGTTTAAGGTTTTGAGTTTAATTTTTTATGGTTAGAGATAGGAATTTAGAATTTGGGTTTGTATAAATATTCAGTCTTGTGCAAAATTAGTTTATATACCCTTGGTATCAAAATTTTACCCTTTAGATATTTTCCCTTTTTTAAAATTAAAAATAAATTAATTTTTAATTTTGAATTAAAATTTAAAATGAAAATTTACCCAAATATTATTTATTTTTTTATAAAAGCTTACATTACATCACGTTTGTTTCTATTTTAACCATCGATTCAGAACATATTATTTATATATTGATTATTTTATTATAAAAGAAATGAGAATTTGAGGATAAATTATGTAGAACCCATGTACTTTGGATAGGTCTGCGGTACGACAGGTTATGGTACGGATATGGTGCCGTACCAACTGAAAATGTAAAACATGACACTGAAAATATTACATTTTTTATAACATTTTCGGTTCTTACAAAAACTTAAAATCTTATCAGAAGTGATGAAAGTTTCAAAACTCGTAAGTAAAATTTTGATGCTTACCACAACTGAAAATGTTATTAAAAAGTCTAATATTTTCAGTTGGTGTCGCACCGTAGCTCTACTGTAACCTGTAGTATGTTAGACAAACTCATGTACTTTGACAAATCCAAATTTTAATGTTACCTAAAGGGGTGGGGAGGGGAAGAGGACTCTAGGAAAAATAAAAAGTGCTCTTAATAGTTCTAAAATGAAAGAATAAAGATGAGCTAGCCAAATAATAACCCTTGATTTAAGGTGAATTTAGACATGAAATAATAACTCATGATTTAAAGGGAATTGAATTTAAAACATGATGTTGAGATATTTATTTTGATAGAAATCAATGAAAAATATTTTCGGACTTGAACAAACATTGTAAAATTAATTTAAGGTCCATTCAACTTGAAAAATACATTTGAAAAGTTTTTAAATTTTTTTTTGACTCGAACAAATTTTTAAAATGTCTTAAAAGTGAAAATTGATTGCTCGTACCTGTACGGTCTTTCCTCGTACCGATACACAAAAGCATTTTGATTTCTAGAGAGCACTTCACGTACCGATACAAAAGCCTCTGTACCGATACTGAAGTACCGTACCGATACGGATGTATCGTGTACCGGCACGCTCTACATTTATGTGCAATGGCTCTTTATTGTTTTGGTAGGTACCGATACCCAAGGTTGTAGAAATGCATTTATAGCTGGAATTAAAGTCTCCAACGGCTAATTTTTAACGGCTAGTTTTTCATTCCACATTATAAATACAAGTCAAGGTCAATTGAAGAGTAAGAAAATTTACATCCAAGTGTAAATATCAATAGAGTAGAATTTTATCGTTTATTTCTTGTAATCTCTTATATTTCTTTAGTCCAATTATAGTGAGCCAAAAAGTGTAAACAACCACCTAGAGAGGTATTTTGTTTACAAATGTCAATACCTTATTGTTGAGGGATAGGTTTTAGTTGTCCTTATAAAAGCTAGGGAGAGTTCTATCTTAGCCTGTGAAAAAGATAGGGATAGGTTCTAGTTGATCCTTATTGTCTGTTCGTCTACCTTTGGATTTTGTTCTTCGTTGGTGTCCTCAAAGTGTGTTACAGTTTGGGATGCTAGCTCAAGATCTCGTTGTAATCTCCGTTGGCGCAATCTATTTTTCTTTTCTCAGTTTGTTTGTGCGTTCTGACGTCGTGCGAATGCTTCGATCTCCGGGATGTAGCGTGCTAGTTCTCTCGGATTCATCCTAGTCATAAGCAAACAAAAATAATTAGTAAATTTTTGCCGAAATCCCCGGCAACGACGCCAATTTGACACACGTTGTTTTCACGTCAAAATAATTCATTATTCTCAATTAATAAATAAAGGAAGTTAAACGTAGTAAAAGAGAATTAAGGGTCGATCCCACGGGGATTTAGAAAACTTCCTGATTATGATTGTTGACCTATGAGCCTTGAAGTGGATTGAGTTTTTAGGTGGGGGTGGTTGATTAAAGAAAGGTAATAAATAAAAATTGCGTTGAAGTAGTTGAAGGTAAATAAATTTGATATCTAAAAACTAGCCGCAGACTTTCGCTTTGACTCAATTTCTTTGGATCATTAGAGAAATATATTTACTTTAGGATTTACGTCGGTTACTTGTCCACAAGGTTCAATACTTGAGACTTCACTTTGTATACCGAATACCCAAGTTCTATCTTTAATATCGATATCCGAACTTGATCTTAATCAACAACAATATTGAAGACCAAGGTCATTTTAAGCCCAATAAAACCGACTCGAATGGTGTTATTTCAATAATAACGGCTTCGATCTCAAATTTTCCCTTAGTAATCAATTTACTAAGTGTGTTCTCAGGAAGACGAATGTGCTTCAATAGCCGACTCTGAGGAAGAGGGCATTAGTGAGTATCTTGTGGATAATGGGTTGCTAGAATGATGGGGTTGGTCAAGTTAGAAGTGAGATAGGAGGTTGTTTTTGGGCGGACTCTGAGGATGTTATTGGTGGGTGTGAACCGACATACATGCACAGTTAAAATCATTTGTTATATGCTATATTATATATGTACTGGTCCATGCATACATGTGACATGACATTAGAGGTTTTGCATACATGTACATCAGGCATTGATAGGGCATATAGGTGACCATGTATACGAACGTTCACACTCGCTAATAGCTAAACGGGTCTGTTAGTGTTGTGATAGGATTAGGTTGGATGGAGGGTTTTTAAAAGTTGTTTTGGTGATGGGTGAATGTTAGAAGTAATAGAGAGTATTAAGCGAGCTGTTAGTAGTAGTGAGTGCGGTATAGCATGTTGGTAGAAGGAAAGTGTTTGGAGCTTAATGAGTTTAGCGGTATGGTGGTGAGGAGATTACCGGTTGAAGTTAGAACTGGTCAGGTGGTTCTGAATAGCTAGTAGAAGTGGTAGTTCCTTGGTGTTAAGTGATGTAATAAGTTGTGGATGCGTTTCCAAAGTGCTGAGGTAACTTGGCATTGGTGTTGTAGTAGAAGGGTTGTTTTTGTAGGTGAGGGTTCGTAGCAACCTTCGAAGAGTTGAGAAGAGGTTTTGTTGTGGGTTGTAGAAAAAGGTTAGCCCGGGAGAATAGAAGTTTCGTAACCTGATATGTGTGTATAGAATGGGCGGTGTCCTGGTAAGGCTAGTGTTGTAGTTAAAGTTTGAAGTGGAAAGGCAATGTAAGATCGAAGGCCATTGTTGGTTGGACGGGTTCTTGTGAGAAGTGGTTGGCTGGTTGTGAATAAGTAAATTCCTTCTGAAGTCAGCTGGTGGTGTGTGGAACGGTTGGCGGGGTCAAGGTTGGGGTTTTGTGAGGTGATTTGCGGATATTGGGTGAGCAGTCCTGGTGAATCGTTATGGTAATAATAGCGGCGGATGTGAAGGAATATCAGCAATACGTTGAGAAGTTTGGGTAAGCGGTTGATGCTTAAGAATTTTTGCTTGTTGTGAAAATCTTGAAAGAGGTTGAATAGTTTTGCAAGGGGTTTTAGAAGCAGTGAAGGTTGTGGGTTACATGGTGGCTGAACTGGATTGGGTAGTGTCACTGTGTGAACAAGTTTTGGAAGTTATGAGTTAAGGTGGTGTATGCTGTAAAAGTTGGAGGTTCTTCAGGTTGTTGTTGGGGCTATGTGCAGTCCGGAAGTGTGAAAGGTTATGATGTGTTTAACATTTAGGTGTTCTGGAATTCGTGAATAATTTGTGGTGGTGTTGAGTTTGGGTGGAGTTTTGTGAGGAGAGTGTTCAGTGGTGGTTTAGTCTCCTGTGTTGCCTTGTGTGTTGCTTTGAGAAGTTGGGTTGTTCTCTTTTCGCCAGTTGAAATTTCGAGCACGAAATTTCTTAAGGGGGGAGAGTTGTAACACCCCAATTTTGGGCTTAGAAGTTTTGGGTTGAACCGGACCGGTCGGATTTTCGGTTCTAATATAAAAGGTGATTTTTAGGAAAGCCTAGTTTGGGTTGCATTAAAAATATGGGAAAATGTCTTAAAATCCTCTTTTATTATATATAAGAGAAAGGTGGAATCAATTTTACAAAATGAGGTTTGGAAGAGTGACATTTTGGTTAGTGACCAAAATGTAATTTTTGAAAACTGTGTGACTGTTTTAAAAAGGATTGAAACTTTGAATCTTTAAGGAGCTCTTTACCCAATAGGAGTTTCTCCAGATTTTTTTTAAATAATAAAGGATTAATTAATGGTTTAAAATAAAAGTAAAAGGGAGGGAAAGATATTTTTGGCATTTTCAACTAACTTTTCTAAATTCCCATTTTCCTTTTCTCTCATCTTTTCTCTCAAACCAAACACATTCTCCAGCACATTTTCCCTCTGATTTTGACATCCAAATATGAGATTTCAATCCTCTTTTGATCTCTAATCATCTCTTCAACAAAACCTTGGCTTTAGCTTATTGATTTTTCAAGAATTTTAGTTCCAAAAAGGGAGAAACTCAAGTTTAGAGGGGAGAATGATCCGTGAGAAATTGAGGTGGCGTTGAAGGTTTCGGATGCTTGGAAGTCTTGTTGGCTAGCCTTGTTTTGTGTATCGGTGAGTGAAGTTGGGTTTTCAGCTTTAAAACCAAGGTTTGAAGGTTTTTTTGGAGCTTAGTTTAAGTCTAGACAACTTAGCTAAGCTCAAGAGTAAGTTAATGGAATTTCTCTCTTGGTTGTGTTATGAAATGGTTTTTAAAGCACTTGTGATTGTTGGATGCAATGCATATGATTTGCATGTTTTAAATTCTGTTTTGAAAGCATATTATAACATGGTTAAATGCTGGTTTTGAAAGCCATGTGTGAAGGATGCTCAAGGTAAGAGTTCCTTGGTTTTGTACATTGGAATTGTGGAATTGATGCATAGTGTTGCATGTTGTTTAATGGCTTTGTTTAATGCTACAAAAACAGTGGATTGATGATGGTAATTGGGGGTTTTGGCATTTTGGTTATGCTTGTAAAACAATGGATTAATGTGGTAAGAAGGTTATATTGGCAAGTGATGTAAGTGGTTCTTGTTTATTTTAATCGGATATAGTTAGCCGGCTATAGGATTGGGTGCACCGTGAATAAAGTCGCCTTGGATGTGGAGTGGTTGTAATTGAACCGGTAACTCCATCCAAGTACACTAACGAGATGGTTAAGATCACAATGGTGGTGTAAAGTCCATGTGTGGATCTTGTGTTGTATGTCCCGGATCTCGCTAGTGATGTTATACAACTACCAATGGGTGATGTTAAGGTCATATGGTGGTTAAAATTCCATATGGGGACCTTGTGAATGTTAAGGTCATATGGTGGTTAAAATTCCATATGAGGACCTTGTGTATGGTAAGGTCAAAATGGTGGTTAAATTGATGGTTTTGCAAAGTTGTGCTTGAAGTGAGTAACTTAGCTTTTCTAAGCTAAGGGTTGGTTTTCATGTTTGAGCAATGCATGATTTAAAGCATGTTGTGAAAATGGTTTCCAAACATTGCTTTGGTTTATCGAATTATGTTGCTTTTAAAAGTGGTTTTATGACTCGCTGCATTGATGGTGTTTTGGTTTTGAGCATTCCTCACTAAGCATTATGTGCTTACGCTCCTTTTTGTCCATCAATGCAGATATTTGAAGTTGGAACAGCAGGAAGCAAGGAATTCAAGGAGAGCTCCACTTGAGATGTATGTCTCGGTTAATAGCTATAGATAATAAAGGCAATGGGGGGTGAATCTCTTATGTTGATGTTTAATGAGATTGTGTATGATGGACAAGTATGGTTTATGTTTTTGAACTATGTGGTTAACGCTTGCAACGTTTGAATCTTCTTATTCCTAAGTCGTTATGTTGTGCTTCTTGTTTTAAAAGCATGAATGAGTGTTGGATGTGTTGAATGAGTTGGTGCACCTAGGGGTGGTCTTGTATCTAGATTTTGATGCAATTATGTCCCTTGAGTGTTGAATGACTTGCTGGTATGATTTGGTTGCCTTTGGAGCATGTTTGACGGGTCGAATGTGTGTTAAACCAGCAAAATTTCTGCAATCTGGGCAGCCTGTTTCGGAACAGGAGCTACCGTATCGGAACGGAGGGCCTGAAATGGCTTAGGCGTTCCGAAACGGGTAGAACCGTTCTGGAACGATTTTGCCACTGCCAGGCTCTGTTTCGGAACTGGTTTCGGAACGGTCCCGCGTTTCGGAACGGTTCATCCCTGTTCCGAAACACCCGACCGTTGGGCACTGAAATTGTTGGTAAAATGTTTTGAAAACTTTGCGTTTTGGTCCTGAACTTTGTATATGCAATTGAATGAGTTTGAGATGTCCGTTTGAGCTGAAATTTGGCAGAGAAGCATGAAAGATGATTAATTTCATATTGGTAACTTTAAATTGGGTTATGTCCTTATAATTTTTAGAATTTACTAGTTGGTCCCTAATTCCTCAATTTATGCAATTGAGTCCCTGAATGTTCTTTGATTGTTTTGATCTTTGAGTATGATGATCTTGTGAACATTTCTAGGGTTAATGTGCATTTAGATAAGTTTAAAAAGAAAAAAAAGGGTCGTTAATCAAGGTTGACTTTCGGGTTGACTTTGATTTTCCCCGTGTAAACTTCTTAATTCGGGTCAACCGTCTAGGCCGGGTTAAGGGGGTTACTTGTCCACAAGGTTCAATACTTGAGACTTCACTTTGTATACCGAATACCCAAGTTCTATCTTTGATATCGATATCCGAACTTGATCTTAATCAACAACAATATTGAAGACCAAGGTCATTTTAAGCCCAATAAAACCGACTCGAATGGTGTTATTTCAATAATAACGGCTTCGATCTCAAATTTTCCCTTAGTAATCAATTTACTAAGTGTGTTCTCAGGAAGACGAATGTGCTTCAATAGCCGATCATTTCTCCCACATATTTACCGAAAACCATATTTCGATAAAAGTCAATCTTTTGTTTCGAAAATCGTTTTGGTTTAAAGTTTAGCTTTTGAAAATAGAGACAAGTAAAACCTGAAGTTATTTAAGCGTTTTTCATTCCTCACGTTGAAATCGAGTCATCGCTACCACATTTGGCTATGAAAATTTTAGCTTTGCATGATTATTGAATTAACCATGCTTAGCATAATTTCCGAAAAAAATAAAGTAAAAAAATAAGAGAATAAAAACTGAAGGGCGAAGAGAATTTTATAAACTCAAGTAGAAATAAAGTGAAGAACAAAATGATGAGATGTTTTGAGTCTTACCCAATGGGGTATTTATAGTCCTAAAAAACCCTAAAAAAACATAAGAGATAAAATTCTAAAAATACAAAAGATAATCCTCAAAATTTAAATCCTAAAGATAAAAGATAAAAGGATAATATCTAAAAATAAATCCTAAAAAGAAAATATAAAAGATAAATCTCCAAATTTAAAATTCAAATGTTTGTTTGATAAGCTATCACAATGAGCTTGATAAGCTATCAAAATATCTAGATAAGATATTTTGTCTGCTGCTGACGTCATCACCCAACTCTGATGTTGCTGACGTGTCGCGCTCATTCAGCATTTTCATGCCAAGTTCATGCCCACTAATCCAACCATGAATCAAGAAAAACTTCGAAATTCAGTCTTTTTTAGTCTATTTTCCATCCACAAAGTCTTGCACTAAAATCATACGATAAACCATAAATCGGCACCACAATTCATCCATTTATCATGGGGTCGGTCCTTGTATCGTTAACGAATTGTATTCTTTTTTTCATTTAGATTTAGACAGATTTGTAATGAGGTACTCGTGTATGTTTTGCTGTATGATTTTTGCGGTTAATAAATCATATTGTCATTGATAAAAGAAATACAATTAAAAGAATAAAATACAATCAACAATAAGCTCTGAAGGTAAACAAAAATAAGGGACCTGAGCGAGTGTTCATGTTGCTCCTCCCTGAGGACACTATTCGTATTAAGGCTTAAGCAAAGCTTTGGTGTTGTTATTGTTGTAGAATCAACACAGAATGTTTGCGACCAAAATCAGCAGATGAAAGTAGATCCCCGATAATGCCAATCTGTTGAAATTCGGTCCATTCATGGAGACCAATGGTCCGGGGATCTTCACATTTGTATCGTCTTCCAACAATGAAAAGCTGGTAGTTGTCCACAATGGATTGAAGAAATTCTGAAGTTTCAATTCCATCATTTACCTGCTTCTCAATGTGTGTTATGGATGAATTATTTTCTTTAACATTTCTCAGGATTAGCTCATCATGCATTGTGTCTGTATCATCACCTGGAATCATATTTCCAGCTTTGAGATGAATTATGGTTAGTTTGACGCTTCCGCCACGTGACATGCGTAGACCTAAAGCTAGAGCCTCGTGATCATCTTTGCCCCCCAAGTAAACCACAGCAATTGAGTATGAGAAATCATTTGATTTGTACCACTCTAACTGGCCTCGACCTTCGATGAGGATCCCTATCGAGCAAGGCGCCTTTTCAAGAACATTGTAGTTCAGGCTCTTTATGATTCGGTCATCCGATTCGACGCTGTCATCGACACCCCATCGACAGTGAAAAGGAAGTATTATAAAGGATGTTTGGTGGTCCAGGGCGAGATTGCATATATCCTGGTACATCAAGTTTCTCGGCGACACTGCGGTGAAAACTTTCACCGATATGGCTCCGCGGTTGTCGCGCTCGAACTGATTAAAAGCGAAGACAACGTTCTCGGAGTAGGATTTGTTAGAATTGGAGTTCCAATTCTTGTCGTGAGAGATGAAAACCGGAGTGGCACGACCACTGAGTTGGATAAGGTGAAGAACATGGAGAGCAATGGGGCTTTGTCTTGTCGGACCCGAGGCATTCAGGATGTCAATGATGGAATTGACATTAGCTGGGACGTGAATACAACTAACCATTCGAAGCTCCTCGTTGAGGTTGCAATGCAGGATGCTCCTTTTCTGGTAACATGTGTACTTCCTCGAAGGATCATACAAGGCTTTCACAAACATTGGCACAATGCTTGCTATCAAAACGATGATGATAGTGCTGCAAGCCAAGATCTCCGGAGAAGCAGTTTTAAGCTGCATTTATTCCACAGTAAGTAAGCAAATGCAGGGTCCTGAATTTCGAACAAAATTCGTATGTCTATTTATATGTTGATTTTATGTCACGTGTACTATTAATAAAATTATTGGTGGGGCATAAAAAAAGGAAAGGCGAATTTTGTTCATGAATTGTTCGTCTGTTTGTGAATTTTGCAATTCATGTAAAATATACTAACACAATTTTTCTTGCCTATTTTTGGTACATCTATTTATTTTCCACCATTAAAAACTAAACTCTAAAAACTCAACCTTATACACTACACCTTAAACATTAATCTTAAATCCTAAATTTATTTTTCATTATAAGGGCATAAATAAAGGGATGGAAATCGTTTGCACCCTTATCATGCCCCTTTTATACCTCCACTTTAAAATATTAGGTTTAGTGTTTAGGGTTTAGGGTTTAAGGTTAGGGATTGTGGTTAGGGTTTAGGGAATTAGAAGTAGTGTGTATTTTTTAGGGTGTAGGGTTTAGGATGTGGAAATTAGGGTTATGGTTTAGAATTTAATTTTAAGTGATTTTAGTGTGGAGAATAAAAAGGGGATTGATTAGGAGGTAGATGATTTTTACCCTAAATAAAGACACCGAAAAAGGGTAGATGATTTACGTTCAAACTGTACATGAGTGAAGAATAGAAATTCGCTTCCCCCTTTCAGTGCCCTTATTTATGACTCACATTAAAAAATTGGGTTTAAGGTCAAAGTTTAGGGGATTGAGATATGATATATTTTTAGGGTTTATAATATAAGATTATAAAATTTACTTTTTTAGTGTTATACATAGAAAAAAAATATAATAAAAAAAAAGTTTGATTTTTTTTTTCATGAGTAAATAGGGAGGAGGAGTTAAAGAGCATATACCTTGAAATCACTCATGTTGCTATAGGTGGCCATATCAACTATACCTCTGGTTATCATTATAAAACCAAAGGCCAAAGAATCCCTTGCGGGGATTTTAAACCAGAGTGAAAGAAGGAATGAGAGTCCAAATTTGGCAATCACCGTGACAACAGCTGCAACCGCTTGGCGTATGACAATGGGACTAAGATTTTTGAGGTAAAAAAGATCAACTCTCATGCCGCATGTTGAAGCAAACAAAGGCATAAGAAAGCCCGAAACAACAGGGTCCAGTTTCTCCACCAGAGCCGATCCCAACGGCGGTCCATCCGGGACAACTAATCCCACAAGAAACGGACCAGACAGGACGAAGACTCTTAAAGCCACGGACAGCTTGTGTGAAACCATGAACGCCAGAACCGCCGTATAGAGGTACCCTCTCCTTATCTTCCCATCCACACCCGTGTTCCTCACCATCCATTTCACCAGAGGTCGAAAACATAACAACAACAAAATAATAAAGATTAAAGCATTGTCTAAATGCTCCAAAACCCTTTTGAAACCTTGTGTTTTTCCTACAATCAACCCTTGAATAACAGTCATCATAAACAACGACAACATATCGCCTACCAGGGCTGATGATAGGCCCAGCCGACCGAGTTTCGAATTCAAGAGCTTCAAGTCACTGAGCAGGGAATATATGACTGGAAACGAGGTCCTGGAGTTTGCAACTGCAGTGAAGAAGTAGATGCTCATGTTTTTTTTAGATTGTTGTTGGTCGCCATCAATGGATTTGAATGTTAACATGCAAACTATGAGAGGCACCACCACTGTTAGGATACCAATACAGATCGCCTTCTTTCCAGATTTGTACGTCATGCTAACATCCATCTTTACACCCGTTAGAAATAGAAAGAACACGTATCCGAAAGATGCCACTGTACCCAAAATTGAAACACTATCCTCCGACATTGTAACCAACGAATGTGGACTCTTGAAAACCGTTGGACCAAGTATTATCCCTGCCTGCATTTAGACAAAAAAAAAATGTTACGAATGAAGTATTAAAAATGTAGGAGAGAAACCAATAAGCCCCGAGTGTATGGTTGTAAATGAGATGAGTTACTCGATTCCGACTTGATCGAAACTTGGTCAATATTTGACTCGATTGGACTCAGTTCGAATTTTGAATGAGCCGTGACGAGCTACTTAATACCCGACTCGAAAAGCTCGCGAGCTACTCGCAAAAATAACATATTAAATTTTTTACATTGTATATATTGATGTGGTTTCATATCTCAATGTCACATACGAGGACATGAGTTTACACTCTAAATGCTAGGGTAATACACTTTTACCCTTTAGATATTATTAATGTATGTGTGCTTGGTTGATGGTAGGGCTGTAAATGAGATGAGACATGTAGTGAGTTATTTGAGTCCGACTTTATCAACACTCGATTCGACTCGAGTTGGTCAAAGCTCAACCAACACTCGATTCGACTCGAGTTGGTCAAAGCTCAACCAACACTCGGCTCGAGTTCTTAACGAGTCGAGCTACTCGATACCCAACTCGACTCGTTTCATTTACATCCTTAGTTAGGTGCAATGACAAGATATAACGCACTCTCAATGAGAGAATCCAAATTCAAATCTCAAAATGTCATTGTTGAGAGGAAAAGCCATGAATCTCAAACTTTGATCATAAAATGAACATGAATTATGCATCACATACAAGAATCTGGGATGTGAATCTGGGCAGTCGGAGGTGCTTGAGCAAATTATGAATGGCTTGAGTGAGAACGAAAATGACAATCATCTGGAGTTGAAGCCTTGTCCAAGAATAGTCCACGAGGTTTCCAGGTTTCACTGCAAACAAACCTGGTGAGGTGAGTTCGGGAGGAAAACTAAGACAAATTGTTTCGTTCACTGTTTTCGGGACATTTTCTGTAAAAGATCCCATAGTGTCCCGGGGTTGCCTTCCGGGGTTGCCTTCAAAGCTATTAAGATTGAATTGATGAAAATGGAGGATGTGAATCAATTGCTTATATCAAGTTTCTTGTTTTTTCTATAATTTTTTCAGTTTTTTAATTAGGGTCGATTTGCATTTTGTTCTAACAAGTTCTTGTTGTTTGCTCCCATCATAGACCTTCATTTGTTTCCGCCAACTCATTTTCTGTCCTACCAACCACTTATTAATTAATCAAGACAGAGAAACAGGCAAGTCTAACACTATTATAAGTAATAAGTAATAACAAAGGTTCTACATTGGCAGATAACCAGAAGACAAATTTGTTATTTATGTTTTTCAGTTTTCATGTCATTGCTATTTTTTGGTTAATTTGTCTCTATGTATATTCTAATTGTTCAATTATATAAAGGAGTATTATCTTATGCAATGGCAATAAACAAAATTTCTAAAAACAAATTTATTCAGGAGTTTATGTCGTTGTTAGAATTTAGAGTTGTTAGAATTTAGAGTTAAAATTTGAGGGTTTAGAGGTTAGAATTTAGAATTTTAAATTTTAGACTTGTGTACAGTTTTTTTTTACACTGACTTTATCAAATATTCACTCTTATATATAATATCACAACTTAATATATAATATTTAGTACATGTTCTTTGCTAAAATGTTTTGAAATAGTACCTCTAATAAATAATGTTGAGTTTAAAATGTCTAATATAGTATACTTTGACAAAATATCTAATGTGATACTTGGGCTATTATTTTAAGTATTATTATAATACCTGTGAAATTTTATTAACTGATTTAACACTTACAAATAAAATATTCGACCTCTTTTAAGGGACTCGATTTTAATTGTTCGTTTTGCTAGTCTAGTGTTGATGCTATTGCAAAAAGAATGATGCTGCAACTCAACTGATATCTCATTAAAACAATAACAAGCATCATTCCAAATTCTAACAGCATTGTCATTCTGTTTATCAAGCAATGGTCACGGAACAGACCCACATGAGACTCGGCTCAAACCTGAAACAAAAGGAGACTCGGCAAGCATTGTCTCAACATCAGACCACCACGACATGGGATTAGATAAAAAATAATGCGAGGAAATCAGGTCGAACTGGTACAAAGGACTTTTATAGCAGAATTCCATGCAAGACAATACCAGACATGAAGTGGGAAATCTCGAACTATATCTTTCCAGCATTGATCCTTGGAAGTGATAATCTTTATACTATCTGCACAGCATTTTAAATCAAGATTGACTTATCAGGTTGTAAGTGTAGATCCACATATAAGGTCGCAGTGCAAAAATCTGTTGAAAAGCCCTTATCGACCATTTCCTCAAGAAGTTTGGTTGCCTTTGAGGTAGAGTTGTTTCGGAAGAACCCCTGGATCATTACATTATAAGAGATACTATCAGGCAAACAATCATTCTCTACCATGCTCCGGAACAACTGGTATGCTTCATTTGGTAATCCCTCTTTACATAATCCATTAATCATTATATTATATGTGTAAAGATCGGGTTTTAAACCATTGACAGACAGTTCACGAAGCAATTCCTTTGCAAATTCAATATGCCCAGATTTGTACGCACCATCAATTAGGATATTGTAAAAGATAATATTGAGTTCCAATCCACTATTCTGCATTGACCGAAAAACTACCAATGCCTCATTAAGTTTACCACTTTTGCAAAAGCCATCCAACAAAATCAAATAGGTCACTCGACATGGAACTAGTCTAGAAGCAACCATCTCCATCAAAAGTTCACATGCAGCAGAAACTCTCCCTAATTGACACATACCTCTCATTAGAATGTTGTATGTGACAGTATTCGGGGTTGGTCCTGTTCGAGATATTTCATGAAACAGTTTCATTGCTTTGTCTAACAGATTAGCTATGCAATATCCATTGATCATGATGCTGTAACTCCATATATCAGGTGCACAACCCTTCATCATCATCAATTGAAAGACTCCTTTAGCTTTATCCATTTTGTTTTGCAAGCAATGGCAGTTTATCAATGCATTATAGGTAACAACATTAGGCTCAATGCCTTGCTTTCTCATCATGTCAACAATATCTTCAGCTTTGGAAACCATTCCCTCCTTGCAATACATATCGACCAATATACTATAGGTGACAATATTAGGCTCAATGCCTTGCTTCCTCATTGTGTCAAATGTATCCAAAGCGTCAAAAATCATACCCTTCTTGCAATACGCATCGATCAAGATATTATACGTGAAAATATCAAGTGAAATATCATTCTCCCTCATTTCATTCAAAAGCCCTATTACCTCCTTTTGCTGGCCCAAATTACACATTGCATGAATTAAGCAATTGTAGATAACAATATTTGGTCGATTGCCCTTAACCTTCAATTCAGATAAGAGATCAAGAGCCTCCTTCAGCAACCCGTTCTTACAAAGACAGTCAATGACAGTGCCATATGCTACAATATCAGGTTCGAAACCTCTTTCTTCCAACATCCTTAATAACCTAACAGCTCTGTCGGTGTTGCCAATCTTACACAACCCATTAAGTATTATATTGTAAGCAAGCAAATCAGGTTGACACCCTTTTACAAGTGTTTCATCAAACAAACTCACAGCCTCAGAAAACTTACTTTGTTTGCAAAGTCCATTAATCAAAGTGGAAAAGGTGACGATATCAGGTTCAACACCTAACTTCAGCATTTTCCCCAAAAGAGACAACCCAAAATCAATTCGACTTAATCGACAAAAACATTTAATCAAGATGTTGAAAGAATAAACATCAGGAGAAACTCCAAAAAATTCCATTTGCCTACACATAGAAACAACAACAGCTCCGTCGGTGTTGCCGGTCTTACACAACCCATCAAGTATAGTACTGTAAACAATCAAATCAGGTTGATACCCTTTTACAATCATTTCTTCAAACAAACTCAGAGCCTGAGAAAACTTACTTTGTTTGCAAAGTCCATTAATCAAAGTGGAAAAGGTTACGACAGTAGGTTCCACACCTAACTTCAGCATTTTCCCCAAAAGTGAGAACCCAAAATCAGTTTGACCTAATCGACAAAAGCAGTTAACCAAGATGTTGAAAGAATAAGAATTATGAGGAACCCCAAATAATTCCATTTGGCGACACAGAGAAACAACAACGGCATAATGCTTCATTCTAACAATGGGTGCAAATAGTTTAGTGAATTCCAGAATTGAAGGCTTTGGGTACTTGTCAATCATGTTATGGAACAAAGCCAAAGCATCATCAACATTATGAATGGTGTTAGCAGAAAAAGAAAGGGTAGAGCGGAAATTATAAAGAGTCCTTCCACCACTAACAAAGGAAGGAAGAATTAAAGAATTAAGCTTGCCCATACCTTGGAAGAGAAAAGAGCTGAGCTTAAAATGAAACCAGAATTAACAGAGCACCAAAGACACGAGAGGCAGGCAGAGGCAGAGAAAAGAGCTCAGACTTAGTGATGAGCATTATACCCGACCCAACCAATCAGGTCAGATTAAAAAAATCAGGGTCGGGTGTGTTTGGGACATGTTTAGATGTAGGGTAAAAATATCCAATCCGACCTTACATTAATAATATATTTCTCCTATATATTTTTAGAGATATTTATAATAATGTTTTATATTTATAATTTTCACGATTAGATATTTAATATTGAAGTTTTTATTTTTTTCAATTAGGTATCTAAAATTATTTTTTTATAATTATATCCCTAAAATAAATTTTATATAAATTCGGTCAGGTCAGGGTTGAAATATAAAATTTTCGAGTCGAGTTAATTTTTTTTAAAAATATAGCTGAGATCAAATTTAAGATAATCATTTTCAAGTTACAAAACCCCGAAATCCGACTTGTGTTCATACTTAAATTCCTAATGGCCTATTTTGTGACCTTTTTTTGACCTACACGGTCGTTCACATAGTGTTAGTTCTTAATCGTCATTACTGATAAAAAGAATCCTTAAAAGTATTAAGTTCACTTTTGTCTTCTCATTTTATTTATTAATTTTAAGTTTCAAAATCTTGAAATTCTAAACATAAACATAGAAGTAAAATCATTATAATTCATGAACCAAACTTTCTGTGAAAGATTATGATCTCTGTAAAAATCACATATAATAATTGAGATTTAACACCGGGTATCTCTTTCGTCGGTATGTGTCTCGACCCGTTATATTCGAGTACCCGTAAAAGTCGAGTAATCAGGTAACGGGTGCCCGGTTCAAAATTTTTTAACTTTTTAAATTTTAAAATTAAAAAAATCACATATTAAACACAAAATTTAAAAGTTTGTAATACATAATCCAAACAAAAAAATTAGTGAATTGAAGTTAGTTTTAACTTTGAAGAGTGAAATATTTAGATATATATTAAAGTTTATCACAAAAAGAATATATTAAAAAATTAATCTCAATCGTGATTTTTTTTTTGCTTCAAATATCATACTGAAAAAAACCTAAAATAAACATATTAAAAAACCTAAAATAAACATATAATTTAAAATATTAAAAATATATATTAAAAGTGTCGGGTCGGATACCTGGTAAGAGAACAATTTCAGCCCAAGCCCGGCCCGTGTACCCGGGAAAATTACTTGGTCGGGTACCCGGCCCGATAAAAAAAATAAAATCTTAAAAATATCCGCCTATTTTGTACCGGATTGTCGGGTAATCGAACTGGGTAATTTTGAACACCCTTACATACAAGAGCGTTTACCCCCTCGAATATTTTTTTCATATTACCAAAAGTAGAAAATTTGTTAAATTTTGATAAATTTCTATGGAATGCAAAAATTATATCCAGTTAGTGCATAAAAAATTAACCATAATTAGTTTTTGTCATTTTGATAAATTTGATACTAAACATCAGTGTTAATTTTGTATATTTCTACTTACAATTAGTGAAAAATTAACCATAACCGTTGTTTGAAGGAAGGTTGCAATTGGTTGCCGCGGAAGAGCAAAGGCGCTGGACACGATCATGTTCTTCTCCACAAGTATTTCCATAAAGAAGATGAAGCTGGAGATTGCCAAATTTGTTTCCAGCAAGTGAAAAAGGAGTATGGGAGTTACAGTTGTTTGAAGGAAGGTTGCAATTGTGTGGTTCATGTGAAATGTGTGTTGGAGGATGATTACTTGTACAACATAATTGATCAATAAAATGATTCTTCGGATTCTTCCATCACTCGTTTTATCAAGGCGGATGAGCGCGACAGATCGATGGAGGTACATCATTTTAACCATGAGCACAATCTGGTTAGAAGACAAGATCACAGGGGACGATGATAGAGCATGTGACAGGTGCATATTGTCTATTATTATTGTTATCCGAATGATTTCTTTCTTCACAAAACACGTGATGAATTACCTAAAACAAAACATCATTGGTTTCGACTCGAAGCCAATGATCAGGAAGGGGCAGCTTGTGTGAACCTCGAAGCCAATGATCAGGAAGGCGGTCGCTTGTGCAGTGGTTTGTTTTATAGAGGAGTTCGAGGCAATAAGTTTTGCCTAAGGTGTGCCGTAGTTCCTTATAGAATCAAACATGAAGGGCACACGGGCACACACACACGAGACTCGGCTCAAACCTAAAACAAAGAGACTCGGCAAGCATTGTCTAAACATCAGACCACCTCGACACGGGATTTAAAACCAGTTCTCGAGGGAGAAGAATACGACATTTCAATTGTTTCTTCTGCCTCCTCCATCTTGTGCAAAGTGTGTTGCGCTTAAACCATCTCAATCTTACTAGCTATATATTATATAGAGGAATCCCAACAAATACAGCGCATTGAACTTTCCAAGTGGTCCAAAGATAGGATTTGAAACCATTCACACAATGTGTGTGTGTAATTGAAAACCTCAAAATCAAAATATCAGATCCAATCCACCACTACAAACTGAAAGATCCATACAGTTTCAAATAGTAAAGAAAGAATGCGAGGAAAGCAGATCGAATTGGTAAACTTAACAAATGATTTTTATAGCAGAATTCCATACAAGACAAGACCAGACATGAAATAGGAAATCTCAAACTATATATTTCCAGCATTGATCCCTGGAAGTGATAATCTTTATACTATTTGCACAGAATTTTAAATCAAGATTGACTTATCAGGTCATAAGTGTAGATCCACATACAGGGTCGCAGTGCAAAAATCTGCAGAAAAACCCTTATCAACCATTTCCGCAAGAAGCTCCTTTGCCTTTGAGGTAGAGCTGTTTCGGAAGAACCCCTGGATCATTACATTATAAGAGATGCTATTAGGCATACAATCGTTATCTCCCATGCTCCTAAATAACCGGTGTGCTTCATCGGGCAATCCCTCTTTACATAATCCATTAATCATTATAGTATATGTATAAACATCGGGTTTTAAACCATTGACGGACAGTTCATGAAACAATTCCTTTGCAACATCAATATGCCAAGATTTGTATGCGCCGTCAATTAGGATATTATAAAAGATAATATTAAGTTCCAACCCACTATTCCGCATTGCCTGAAAAACTTTCACTGCCTCGTAAAGTTTACCACTTCTGCAAAAGCCATTCAGCAAAATAGAATAGGTGAATAGACTAGGAACTTTTCCAGAAGCAAGCATCTCCCTAAAAAGTTCCATTGCAACAGAAACTCTCTCCAATTGAAACATACCTCTCATTAGAGTGTTGTACGTGACAACGTACAGTATCCGGGGTTGGTCCTATTCGAGATATTTCATGAAACAGTTCCATTGCTTTGTCTAACCTTTTAGCTTTGCAATATCCATTGATCATAATGTTGTAACTATGTATATTAGGTGCACAACCGTTCTGAATCATCAACGGAAATATTGCTCTAGCTTTATCCATTTCGTTTTGCAAGCAATGGCCGTCTATCAATGCACTATAGGTAACAACATTAGGCTCAATGCCTTGCTTTCTCATCATGTCGACAATATTTTCAGCTTTGGAAACCATTCCCTCCTTGCAATACATATCAACCAATATACTATAGGTGACAACATCAGCCTCAATGCGTTGCTTCCTCATTGTGTCAACAATATCCATAGCTTCAGAAATCATACCCTTCTTGCAATATGCATCGACCAAGATATTAAACGTGAAATTATTAAGTGAAATATTGTTCTCCCTCATTTCATCCAAAAGCATTGTTACCTCCTTTTGTTGGCCCAAATTACACATGGCATGAAGCAAGCAACTGTAAATAATAGTATCCGGTCGATTGCCCTTAACCTTCAATTCGGAGAAGAGATTGAGGGCCTCCTTCAGCAACCCGTTCTTACAAAGACAGTCAATGACAGTGCCATATGCTACACTATCAGGTTCGAAACCTCTTTCTTCCATCATCCTTAAAAACCTAACAGCTCTGTTGGTATTGCCGATCTTACACAACCCGTCAAGTATTGTATTGTAAACAATCAAATTAGGTTGATACCCCTTTTCAACCATTTCATCAAACAAACTCACACCCTGGGCAAGCTTATTTTGTTTGCAAAGTCCATTAATCAAAGTGGAAAAGGTAACGACATCAGGGTGGACACCCAACTTCAGCATTTTCCCCAAAAGAGACAACCCGAAATCAATTCGACCTAATCGACAAAAGCAGTTAATCAAGATGTTGAAAGAATAAACATTATGTGGAACTCCAAATAATTCCATTTGACTACACATAGAAATAACAACTGCATAATGTTTCATTCTAACAATGGGTGCTAGTAGTTTAGTGAATTCCACAATCGAAGGCTTTGGGTACTTCTCAATCATCTCATCGAACAAAGCCAAAGCATCATCAACACTATCAAAACGATCATACTTTTTAGGGTTTCGCCTGACGGACGTTGAAGTCTTGCTTAAAGCCTCGATGTGGGTAGCAATGGTGTTAGCAGAGGAGTAGAAATTACAAAGACTACTTCCAGCAGTAACAATAGAAGGAAGAAATAAAGAAGAAATAAGCTTGGCCATACCTTGGAAATAAGCAAAATGGAAGAGAAAAATATGTTATATTATAAGTTTTAATATATGTATATAAAATATGTTATATTAATTATTATGTACGAATACATATAATATATGTATATATTTATATGTTATATTATAAGTTTTAATATATATATATATAATATGTTATATTAATTAGGGTAAACTATACCAGTGGCCACCGAACTAATTGTGGATTCCTATTTTGACCACCGAACTAACGAACTCGTCAATCAGACCACCGAACTTATTAAATTAACCTATTTTGACCACCAGCCGTTAAAAAACTAACGGCATGGCTGAGTTGGCTGTTAATTACTAACGACGGAACACATGTGGCATTAAAATAATGTTTATTTTTCATGTCAGAAAAATCATTTATTATTAATTAAAACAAAAGAAATTGAATGATTAACCTCTTTTGAAAAGACGATTAATTACCCTAACGGTTTTTTTTTCAATTGTTTCATTTGGTAAAAATCCTTTCGACTTTCCAGAGAGAAGAGAAGAGGGAGATTGAGGAAGGGAAATCATCTGTAATCGTTGCTGTTGGGATACTGAAATGAGCCACGATTCTCGCGAAGAAGGAAAAGCAGGAGCGCAATATGGTAAGTTTATCATATGTTTTTCTTTTTTTTTGAAAAATCCCTAAATCATGTTTCGATTTGGGGTTAGGGTTAGTATATCAGTTAGGGTTATTTCAAAGTACGATTTGGGGTTAGGGTGAATTTAAAATTAGAAATTCGTATTAATATATCAGTTAGGGTTAGGGTTAGTATATCAGTTAGGATTTTTGTTTTTAGATTACAAGGCCACTAAAAAACAAAAAATTTTAGGACCACAAACTCATTAAAGTGACTTTTTCAAAGTACGATTTGGGGTTAGGGTTAATTTAAAATTAAAAAGTCGAATTAATATATCAGTTAGGGTTAGAGTTAGTATATCAGTTAGGATTTTTGTTTTTAGATTACAAGACCACTAAAAAACAAAAAATTTTAGGACCACAAACTCAATAAAGTGACTTTTTTCAGAAAAGAATAATAGAAAGAGATGAATAACTGTTAGAATAACAGAATTGGTGCAGGTTTAGTGACTTTTTTCAGAAAGGAATAATAGAAAAGAGATGAATATGGGTTAATGGACTGTTATGCATTTGTTGTGCATGTGACAGAATTGATTATGCATGTGACAGAATTGGTGCAGGTTTAGTGGAACTGAGTTTAATGCATGCTATATGTGAATTCTTTAATATGAAAATAGTATCTGGGGTCTTTATATAAAATGGGGTATGCATGTGTTAGCAGAACAAAACTAAAAGGTTGGTACTTGGTATATGTGCATGCATGTTTGGTGGACCATGTTGATTATTTCTTTCATTATTATATGTACATATTGTCTTGTAGTTGTTGCTTAGTTGCTGGTGATTATTTATGTCATTAGTATATGTTTAATTGATTATGTTGCTGATACATATTTTTTTTAACAGAAATTAATTCATCCAAGTTCACTCTTGTAATCCATCATGGTGGTTACTTTCTTAGGACCAAAAATCTGTTATATACTGGTCAATCTGTGGATTATTTTGATACATGTGATGTGGATGAAATAAGTATTTTTGAAGTTATTGGTATGGTTGAAAAATTAGGGTTAACTTATACAATGAAGATGTATTGGCAAGTGTCTAAAAATCCATTTGAGGTTAAAGCCCTAGGCATTGATAGTGATGTTCTAGAGATGGTTAGCCAATTACCTAGGGACCATTATGTTCATATCTATTTGGAAGAGTGTAGACCTTATCAATATAATAATGCTGATAATGTTGAGGTTAATGATGAACATAATGATGCTGACAATGTTGAGGTTAGTGATGAACCTAATGCTGATGCTAATGTTGAGGTTGAGGGAAATATTGGTGAACCAGAAACAAATGAGAATGTTGTTGAGTCTTCTGAGATTAGGATAGAGTCTGATTCTGATTCAGAAGATGTTGATTATGAAGCTTCTAAATCAACTAGTTATGAGTCTGGTTTTACTGATAGTGAGAATGATTATGAAGATGATGCTGATAATGGGGTGGATGTTAATGTCAATAAAGAAGGGTCACATAGAGAAAATAAGGAGGGCAGTGATGAAGTCAGGGCTGACAGTGACATTGATAATGTACATTCTGACTCATTACATAGTTTAGATGAGTCATATTATGATAGCTCACATAGGAAGCCCAGATATCCAGAATTTAATTTCACTGTAGACATTGTAAATCCTATTTTTAAGGTAGGGTTACTTTTTGCATCGAAGCAGATTTTGAAAGAGGCTATTAAGAGGTACTGCATCAACAATAGATATAGTGTTAAGCTTAAGAGAAATGACAATAGGAGAATTCAAGCAGCTTGTAAGTCAGGATGTCCATGGGTTTTATGGACTTCTCCAGTTGACTTTAATGCACCTTATGGTACTTGGCAGATAAAGTCACTTAGTGGGGAACATAAATGTCTGAAGGAGTATAAAAACTCAAACATGACTGCTAGGTTTATGGCAAACCAGTACTTAGACAAGTTTCATATTGACCATAATTATTCCAGTAAGTCCCTTAAGCAAGATGTATTCAAGGATTACAGCATCTATGTCCATTTGAGTAAGTTTAGTAGGGCAAAAAACTTGGCACTTGAAAAGTTGCATGGTAATATAAAGGAGCAGTACACAAAGCTGTATGATTACCTAGGTGAGCTTAGAACCTCAAACCCTGGTACTACCACAGTCTTGCAATTGGATGAAACTGTATTCCAAAGACTATATATTTGTATGCAAGCTATAAAGGATGGCTTCAAAGCTGGTTGTAGGCCCATTATATGTTTAGATGGGTGTCACTTGAAGGGTCATTATGGGGGTCATCTTCTGGCAGCTGTTAGGATGGATGCAGAAGATAGTCTTTATCCTATTGCATTTGCAATTGTGGAGGCTGAGACTGAGTCATCATGGTGCTGGTTTTTGGAAATATTAAAGAATGATTTGGAGTTGAACAATTCCCATCGATTAACATTTATGACTGATAAACAGAAGGTAATTTTTATTTTTTTTAAACAATTATTGTTCTATTTAATTCATTTCCTTTAATAACACTTGTTGTTTTGTTGTATAGGGATTGATGGAATCTGTGATGGAGTTGTTTCCCCATGCAGATCACAGAGCATGTGTGAGACATCTTTACAACAATTTCAAATTAGATGAAAAGCATAAGGGAAAAGCTTTGAAAGATCAACTTTGGAGAGCTGCTAGGGCAACATATGTGAGAGAGTTCGAAGCTGCCATGGCAACTTTAGAAGTATAATAATTTAATTTTTAAATCATATTATATATTATTTTTATGGATTGATAATTTTATTTTTATATTAATGTGCAGGGTTTATCAAGTACTGGATATAGATGGCTGCTAGGGAAAGACCCTACAATGTGGACCAAGTCTCACTTTTCCTTCAAAGCTAAATCTGACATTCTTTTAAACAATCATTGCGAGTGTTTCAATAAGGTTAATCTATCTATTTTTCTCTATATTTTTTATACTTAACTTACAATATTAATACTGGTTGTTTTGCTTTGCAGATGATTGTTGAAGCTAGAGACAAATCAATTATAACTTTGGTGGAGTCAATAAGATCCAAATTAATGCAAAGAATTGCTACAAAGAGGAATGAAGCTGAAAAATTAAGTGGTCCTTTGTGTCCTAAACTTCAGAAAAAGTTGGAGACTGCAATATCACTGTCACATAGGTTTGGTTTTACTTTTTTGATTCACTTGGTTTTATATACCCTAATTATTCACTGCCATATATGTTTATGATTTACTTGTTTGATTCATATACCCTAATTATTCACTGCAATATATGTTTATGATTTACTTGTTTGATTCATATACCCTAATTATTCACTGCCATATATGTTTATGATTTACTTGTTTATGATTTACTTGTTTGATTCATATACCCTAATTATTCACTGCCATATATATTTTGATGGAGTCAATAAGATCCATATATTTGTTTGATTCACTGCCATATATATTTTGTTGATTGATAATTTTTGATTTGCATATGATCAAATTTGTTTGATTCACTGCCATATATATTTTGTGGATTGTTTGTTTATGATTTGCATATGATCAGATCTGCCATATATATTTGTTTAATTCACTGCCATATAGATGTTAACCTCTTTGTATATGTTTTTTTTTTAAATTCACTACCACATAGATGTTGGCCTTTACGTGCTGGTGGTGTAATGTACCAAGTTTCATGTGGTCCTCAAGACCAACATTGTGTTAACATGCAAGAATTAACTTGCTCATGTAGAAGATGGCAACTAACATGTTAAGTTTCATGTTGGCCTTTACTTGTTTATTTAATGATCAAAATCTGTTGCTTGAAGACACACTAATCAAAACTTTTCTATGCAGGAATTCCATGTATTCATGCCATTTCGATTATATTGTTGCTTGAAGACAGACCTGGGAATTATGTGGATTCATGCTACTCAGCGTCTACCCAAAAGGCTATATATTCTCATTGCATCAATCCAGTAAGGGGTGAGAACCAGTGGAGTCGTCAACAAACTCATTTACAAATCTTACCTCTTGTCTTGAGAAGGCCACCAGGAAGACCACATAAGAGACACAGAAGAAGGGAGACAGATGAAGCACCTAAAGGTGCTAAGGTGCCCAGGAAAGGTGTAAAAATGTCTTGTACAAAGAGTGGAGGGTCTGGTCATAATACAAGGACATGCAAGGGTCCTGTTCGTGCCAAAGCTAGACCATGTCAACGATCATCCACTTCTGCTACAAGAAGAGTTCTTATAAGATCTAAACTACCAGTAAGTTTTTTTTGTACATGACATTAATTCTTTTTAGTCATTTAAATTTGTTGTTTAATAGTAACACATTGTTTTATGTGTATAGGTTAGAAGAAGATCTGGGACAAGTGTGCACCAAAATCCTGTTGCAACACCAAACCAACCTGGCAGGCAGCATCAAGGCAATCCAAGGCCAAGCCAACCCTCACCACAAGCTTATACTGTTAGATGGATGCCCACTCCTACAACTCAGGAGAGTTCGGTTACTCAATCTACTATGCAACATCAAGGCAACAGTCCAAGGCCAAGCCAACCCTCACCACAAGCTTATACTGTTAGATGGATGCCCACTCCTACAACTCAGGAGAGTTCGGTTTCTCAATCTACTATGCAACATCAAGGCAACAGTCCAAGGCCAAGTCAACCCACCCCACCACCATTCTAAACACTCCAAGCCTTGATGTTTTAACTTTTTGTGTAATGCATGTAGTTGACCATTCATTTTGTTGTGATTATAGGTATTACATGATAGTTTTTGTGGTCAAAAACACTTGTTCAACAAAAACATTTTCTGACCTTTTATGACTATAGGTATCACATGTTCAAGAAATGGTCCAAAAACATTATGTATTTTATGGTATTGAAATGATCAATTATGATTAGATCTTATATATTTTGTTTACAGTTTCTGTTTTTAAGGCATTCATTAATAATAAAAAATTCAACATAAACATAACAACTCTATTACAATAAGCATAACACAACATAACCATTCATTCCATTTCAATAAGTAACACATACACTTAATACTAATATAACAATTTCAACAACCAAAATACATAGTTGGAATACAACCTTGAAAGATCAAGAAACAACCCAGACACATAGTTGCAAAACCACCATCCAAAACAACATTCATTACATAGTTGTAAAACAACCACAAATTACAATATCCATTTTCCTAATCCTAAACCCAGCAGAATCCCTAAACAGAAAAACAAAACCCTAAAAACCCTCTCATTTCTTATTTCACGTTCCATAGTTGAAATCTTTCTTAGAAGACCAAGAATCACAACCCTTGATTGATTATATACTGGTGGATCGTACCAAACAAAAAAGTTGCAAGTACCGGTGTTTTTTTCCCATAATTTCCACAGCCCCAAAACCTTCTGCCAGGATTATTCGTTTTCCATCCTATCTTCAACGGCGAACATGCTCCACAGTAGCATTCTCGATCTAAAGTCTCACCCTCCATTGAAATCTTTAACTTTTGTTCCTTCCTTCCTTCTTTCTTCTGCAGACTTGTCTTCACCAAGTAGAAAAAAATGGTTGAAATAGAGAAGACAAAGAAATAACCTTTATAATTAGGGTTCCACTACATAGAACAATCAATTTACTAAAATGTCCCAAGCTTATGTGGCAATATAACTCCAACATGGCATTAAAAAATAATAATTAACAGCCAACTCAGCCATGCCGTTAGTTTTTTAACGGCTGGTGGTCAAAATAGGTTAATTTAATAAGTTCGGTGGTCAAAATAGGAATCCCCAATTAGTTCGGTGGCCACTGGTATAGTTTACCCTATTAATTATTATGTATGAATATATATAATATATATGTATATATTTATATGTTATATTATAAGTTTTAATATATATATATAATATGTTATATTAATTATTATGTACAAATACATATAATATATATGTATATATTTATATGTTATATTATAAGTTTTAATATATATATATATAATACTCCCTCTGTCCCACTAAAACTGTCATATGTTGACAATTTTTGGGTCAAACTTTTTCAACTTTGACCACTTGTAACCCCCCTCGTCCCGGTCTGGCCGGATGACCGGTCCGAGTGGGCTACACGGGAAAAACCGAAGCGAAACCCAAAGGGTTCCTCCTCGGTTAGCAACCCTAATTTTTTTTCATTTAAAACTTGACATTTACGAGCCCCCAACCACAAACAAGCGCCCAAATTTTAATCTTATCTAAAGGCATATTAAATCCTATGTATTTTTCTCTTTAAAAAGACCAACAATTCAAAACAGTGCAATACTAAGCAGAAGTTTCGAAACCTTGGGGAAGGGTTTCGAAACTTTCGCTGGCAGAAACCCCTGGAACCAAAATTCTCCAAAGGTTTCGAAACCTTGGGGAAGGTTTCGGAACCTTTGACCATAGTTTCGAAACCTACCCCAAAGGTTTCGAAACTTTGGTTGGCATAATGCCCTGGAACCCAAATCTCACCAAAGGTTTCGAAACCTTGGGGAAGGTTTCGGAACCTTTGACCATAGTTTCGAAACCTACCCCAAAGGTTTCGAAACTTTGGTTGGCAGAATGCCCTGGAACCAAATCCTCTGCAAAGGTTTCGAAACCTTACCCATGGTTTCGAAACCTTAGTGCAGGGGATCACTTTCTGCTCAACCTAAGGACTTCCTAACCTTGTAAAACCTCAAAATCATGCATGGACATTTGCAAAAGCTTTAAAAGAATTCAAGGCACGAATTAACACTCACGGGACGCGCACATACATTCATTTCCACAAGCATACATGAGACAAAGGTAGCATTTAACATAAACCAAGGCATTCGAACATGTCATTTCAAACAAAAGAGCAACATTCAGCATTTAGAGTCATACATGGGGCTCAAGAGCCCAAAAGGCACAAATCAACACAAGAGGTTTGCACTCATACATAAAGCAACCTAAGCATCCTAGACATGCCATCACACACCATCAATCAACATAGCATTACATGCTTTACAATCCAAAATATCAATCCGAAACAACATCATCAAAAGAGTCATACAAGGCTCGTACAAACACCCTATTGCCACATTGCTTAACTACTACAAAATTAACCATACTTGAGCAACAACTTGGAAAGCCCTTCTTGCCTTGCCTCGAGCTAATGCCACGCTAATGATCTGCATTGTTGAACATTGAGAGCGTAAGCTATAAGCTTAGTGAGGGTGCTCTAAAACGGAAAACAACAACAATGCAGGGTCCAAGCACGTTAATCCTAGTCTACATACTTCAAACATAGGCATAATATCAAGTAGACCTAGCTAGTCTTTCAAGTGGCATATATGGTCTCTCGATGCTAACAAGCTTAATCAACAATTTCATCAACATACATCAATACCATATATCACACTCACATATCACCATCATATATCACATTACATGATTTAAGTTTAATTGGCCACTTTAATTACCCCGATTGTGTGGATATAAACCTTGACAAAACTTTACCTCGGTGGGATTCCACTCATCACCGGACCTTGCATGTGCGGGATTCCACTCATCGTCACATGCCCTACGGATGGGATTCCACTCATCATCCCGTAGAAATATATGAATAGCTTCCGGTGGAATGTTACATCACCGTACTCCTCCTTGATGACTTAACGCCATCAAGGCCACGTACGTTTTGACTCAATTTGTGTGCACACTATCCTAATGATCGATCATTTACAACCGGTAATTATTTAGTGCCAATTATCCACATTAATCACATGTCATCACCCACACTCATGCTCACCACATATATCCACAACATGATATATAAACACATGCACCATATAATTGCAAGTACAAGAGCATAGTCATTAAGCACATAGCATTTAAGGATATCAAAAGCTAAGCTATCAACTTGAATTAAATGGGAGTGGCCTACCAAGCTCACTTTACACACACACACTACACATGCTCGAGCCAAACTTAAAAACAAGTTGAACCACTCACCGCCCTTCCTTAGCAAATCGAACAATCCTCCTACGCACCCGGATTCGGTCCCAAAGCCTCTTCCGCGTTTCCTCTTGCTTCTAGTCAAACAAAAACACATATATCACTTCCCAATTCAATGCTAATTCAACCTTCAACCCACTTTGCAATCACAACCCAAATTCCTCCATTTCTCAAATCACACAATCTCCTAAAAACTCAATTTTCGTGCTCCCCTAAAGACTTGCTGAAAAATCAATTTCCAAACATCCAAATGACTTCCAAATCATCCCAAAACACCCTCATATCATAGGTAGATCAACAGCCCTTTAATTTCAACACAAAACCCACCAAAAACTCAAGTTTTACAACCTTAAAACTAGCCCTAAGACCATACTACGAATTTTTATCAAAACTCAACCAAATTAAAGTATATGGTGTATTTCATCATGCTTAAACAAAACCCCAACATGATTTAACAAAACAAATTGAAAAGCCCCCTCAAAACCCCAATTTCTATAAGAACCCTAATTTCTCAAAACCCCATATTTTTGAAATTTAAGACAAGATACAAGTAGAGGATGAAGAGGAGGTTAAGAAAACATATTTACCTCTTAATTCGGTGTTGAAATCGAATGGTAAAATGAATGAAATAGTGTTATAGGTTTGGAAGAGTTTGAGGGAGGGGATGGGGGTGTTTGACGTTGGGTGGGATAGGGAATAAGGAAGATGACAACTTTTATTCAAAAGTTGTCTTACTTTTAAAACTTTTGGGTAAAATTACAACCCTAGTCCCTTCCCTTTTCCCCAAAACTCAATTAGGTCATTATTTGAAATTGAATTGTTTTAATTAAGTTCTATTTGACCCGAACTAAAACCCAGCTAACTCCTAGGCCCAAAACACGGGTGTTACACCACTTGTAATTTAAAATTTATTATTGATAAAAATATTAAAATATATATTTTAAAAACCTTAAATCAAGTAGTCTTTAAATATATTTTTTATAAATTTTAATTAATTAAAATTTTTAAATAAATTATAGTCAAAGTTGAAAATATTTGACCAAAAAAATATCAACATGTGACAGTTTTAGTGGGACGGAGGGAGTATGTTATATTAATTATTATGTACGAATACATATAATATATATGTATATATTTAAATGTTATATTATAAGTTTTAATATATATATATATATGTTCTATTAATTATTATGTACGTATACATATAATATATATGTATATATTTATATGTTATATTATATTATAAGTTTTAATATATATATTATGTTATATTAATTATTACGTACGAATACATATAATATAGTTAGATATATTTATATGTTATATTATAAGTTTTAATATATATATATATATATTATGTTATTTTAATTATTACATACGAATACATATAATATAGTTATATATATTTATATGTTATATTATAAGTTATAATGTATATATATATATATATATATTAATTATTATGTATGAATACATATAATATATATGTATATATTAGGGTTTATGGTTTAAGGTTTGAGAGTCAGGGTTTATATACGAGGGTTTAGGGTCTTGCATTAGGGTTTACTAGTTATCATTGTTGTTTATGGTTTAGAGCTTAATGGTTTAGGGTTTAAAGCTTGAGAGTTAGGGTTTATATCCAAGGGTTTAGGATGTTACATTAGGGTTTACTAGTTATCATTATTCTTTATGGTTTAGAGCTTAATGGTTTAGGGTTTAAAGCTTGAGAGTTAGGGTTTATATCCGAGAGTTTAGGGTGTTACATTAAGGTTTACTAGTTATCATTTATTGTTTATGGTTTAGAGCTTAATGGTTTAGGGTTTAAGGTTTGAGAGTTAGGATTTATATCCGAGGGTTTAGGGTGTTGCATTAGGGTTTATTAGTTACCATTATTGTTTATGGTTCAGAGCTTAAGGGTTTAGGGTTTTAGGTTTGAGTGTTAGGGTTTATATCTGAGGGTTCAGGGTGTTGCATTAGGGTTTACTAGTTATCATTATTGTTTATGGTTCAGAGCTTAAGGGTTTATGGTTTAGGATGTATGGTTTATGATTTAAGAGTTATGGTTTATATTCGAGGGTTTACGGTTTCTATTAGAGTGTTTAGGGTTTAGGGTGTTGCATTAGGGTTTATAAGTTACCATCATTGTTTATGGTTTAGGGTGATGTGTTATGAGTTAGGATTTATGGTTTAGGGTTTAGGGTTTGAGAGTTAGTGTTTATATTTGATGGTTTAAGGTTTAGGGTGTTGCGTTAGGATCATGAACTATCATCATTGTTTATGGTTTAGAGTTGAAGGGTTTAATGTTTATGGTTTAAGGTTCTATGGTTTATGGTTTAGGGTGTTGCATTAGGGTTTACGTGTTATCATTAATTCATTTTTGCAATATCGCTTATGGATTCACTACAAGAAAATGCATTTTTAGTGACATTGAAAATGATCAATAAAAGTATTAAATTTAGTCACTGAAATTTTTAGTGACTATTTTTCTGAGTCGTCACTAATAACTCCGTCACTATTATATTAGTGACAACTTTTATGCATTTCGTCACAATTAGTTATATTTTTTATGACTACATTTTTTGACACAAAAGATTAATAATAGTGACTAAAATTTAGACACTAATTTTATTCTTATTAGTGACAAACATTTTATCACAAATACATATTGAAATAGTGTCTAAAATATGTTGTCACTTTCAATAATAAAAATTAATTATATTTTTAGTTGTAAACATCTTATTTATGTCCCTAAAATTTAATGAGTCTTTTGCTTTATAGTCAAACATCACTTTTAGCATTTCATTTGGCCATTGAACTTTTAATTATAAATGATGTGACACCTTTATATTTCAATTTTTTAATAAATAAATACAATGCATGGCTTCATGGTGGATCGAACCTGGGACCTTTAGGGGGAGAGTGCAATGTCTATCCACTAGGCTAGGTAAGAAATCTAATATTATTTTGAAAGAAAAATATTATTTTGGTTAAATTGTAATTGAAATTAATTTTATTTATTTTAAAAGTATGTATTAATTATAAACTAATTAATACAATAATAATTTAATTAATTTTCTATGGTTTCTTATGTGAAATACGTTTGTTGAAGAAAATATATAAAAATAATTGAGTTGGTTTTAAAATGTAAACATATGGATATTAATATTTACACATAAAATATTAAATATTAAATATTATATTTTAATTAATTACATAAATTAATTTAATTCAAATTATTGATTGAATTATCCTTTTTTATAATTATTTAGTATACTAACAATGCAAATTTTAACTCCACAAGTAAAGTTAAAAACAAATATCAAGTGTAAAATTTTTCACAAGGTAAAATTTGCTATCACATATTATGCCAAGATTCTATATTAGTCTTTTTACTTTAATTTGGTCACTTTAAGTTTCTGTACTTTTTTAGTTTTGAATTTTCGATCTTGACATGAATGGTAGTCTTCAAATATGTTAAGTAAAATTTTGTTTTTAGCCCATTTGTTATACATAAGTTGCATATTTGATTTTTGTTTTATTTATCTCATCAGTTTTAGTCATTGTAATTTATTCATATTGTCGTTGTCCCATTGTGATTAGGATTAAAATTTTAAATTTTGAAAAATATAGGGACTAAAATTGATCAAAATAGAATGACTAAAACAACAATTTACACATAATATAGAGACTAATAGAATTATTTTACCTTTTGACAAACTAATTTATGGTAACTTCAATTTTTTATAATTGTTATTATTACTATTATTATAAAAATAAATTTATTATTATGACAACATCTAATTTTTCATTAATTTTATTTTTCATTGGTGACAAAATTTATCGCAACAAAAACTAAAATTTTAAGTGACAAACAATTTTACTGTCACAATAAATATCAAATAATAGTGACCACTTTATATATCATCACTATCATGGGTCAAAGTTTTAGTGACAATAAAATTTGTGTCACAATTATAGACTTATAGTGATAATTTAATTGTGAAAAATATAATCGTCACAATTACTACTATAATAGTGACCAAATTAAAATTCATCACAATTATTAATACTTATAGTGTCGCACAAAAAATTTGTCACAAAAGTTTAATATTTGTGACAAAATTACTCCTAGTCACTGGCAATTTGTCACTAAAAGTCTATATTATTGTAGTGATTAGAGTCTATGGTTTAGAGCTTTAGGGTTTAGGGTTTAGGGTACATGGTTCATATTTGAGTGTTTAGGGTTATTATTATTGTTCATGGTTAAGGTTTAGGGTCTAAGGTTTAGGGTTTAGGGTTTATAAGTTATGACTTATTATTGTTGTTTAGGGTTTATAGTTTAGGGTTAGGAGTTTAGGGTTTATAGTTTAGGGTCTAGGGTTTAGTGTTTAGGGTTATACATTTGGCTTTATGAGTTTTCATTAGTGTTCATGGTTTATAGTTTAGGGTTTAGTGTTGTGGGTTTATGGCTGAATGTTTAAGGTTTAGGGTTTATAAGTTTTCATTATTATTTATGGTTTATAGTTTAGGGTTTACAAGTTTTCATGGTTTATAGTTTTTGGTTTAGGGTTTAGGGTTCTATAGTAGGGTTCAAGGCTTATAAGTTTATGGTTTAAGGTTTAGGGTTTATAGTTATATATTCAGCTTTATGAGTTTTCATTATTGCCCATGGTTTATAATTTAGGGTTTAGGTTTAGGGTTAATGGTCGAGGGTTTATGTTTGAGCATTTAGCGTTTAGGGTTTATAAGTTTTCATTATTGTTTATGGTTATAGTTTAGAGTTTATGGTTTAGAGTTTTATAGTAGGGTTTAAGGTTTATAAGTTTTCATTATTGTTCATGGTTTATAGTTTTGGGTTTATGGTTTAGGGTTCTATAGTATGGTTCATGGTTTATAAGTTTATGGTTTAAGGTTTAGGGTTTAAGGTTTGATACCTAAATTCAAACGTCAAAAACCATGAACCTTAAACCCAAAGGCTTCCTAAACCCTAAATCAATACCCCTAAACCATAAACCTTTAACCTTAAACATTAAACCCTAAATATTAAAACCTTAAACCGCAAAATTCAAACACTAATTGAAATGGTAACACTAAACCTTAAACATAACCCCTAAATTATAGTCATAACCCCTAAATTATAACCCTAACCCCTAAATTAAAACCACAAGCCTTAAATTAAAACCCAACCATAAACCTTAAAACTGAAATAAGGACCAAATCGAATATAAAATAAACTTTTAAGCTGAATTTCACAAAAATCTGGACCAAATTGAAACAATTGAAAGTATGTGTGCTTGCGGAGCAAGACCCGTATAACCCGTTAAAAAACGCGCGGTTCTTTTTGACCTGGCTCACCCCTATAAATAAACCCTCACCCCAGCCATTTTACACCATTTTTACCCTAGCGTTACTCTGCCGAAATTTCTCCTCGTTTTCTCTCTCTCTCAAAACACAATTTCTCCCAGATTTTCTATCTATTCTCGATCAAAACCTTACTTTTTCTCAAAGTTCTTCATTGTTCTTCCCCAAAATCCTTCCATATCCTATACAAACATCCTACTTCAGTCTAAACCTGTTTTCTCTCGATCAAAACCAAACTTTTTCACCAAGTTCTTCACTGTTCTTCCCCAAAATCATTCCAGATCCTATACAAACATCCTACTTCAATCTAAACTTGTTTCCTCTCAATTAAAACCAAAGTTTTTCTCAAGAACATTATCGGTAATCGGCGGAAGGCATGCCAATCGACGGTCGAACGGTGAAAGTCTTTGTATTTTTCGTTCAATGTTTGATTGACACACTTCTCGCCGGCTACCAACAATGGGTGGTTGGGGGAAATGAGCGGTGGCCTCGAGCGAAAACGGTTGTGGAGTTCGACGAGGCTACTGGCGACGACAATGGCGTCAATTTTGAGGATTTTGAGTTTTTGGTTTTAGGGATTTGAGACTATTTGTGATTTTTGGAAATTTTGAGATACTTTTTTATTTATTTTCTTTTCTGTTTATTTTGTAAAATAAAAATAAAAAAGTCATGTGTAAAGCTATGGACGAGTGATTGTTTTTATTTTGACAGATTGACTCTAAAACAAACTAAAATGAAACGTTAGGTACCTATTTCATCCAAAAATACTTTAAGCACCTATTACAAAAAAATGTATAATTTGGACACTTATTATTTGGTTAAGCCTTGAGGGGAAAGATGTGACATTTTTAATTAGATCTTTTAAATAGGCCGCTAGTATTATTCAAAAGAAAAAATATCTAAAATTACAATGAGGATTTATAACTATAATCGTAAATTCAAACAAGAAATATGTTAAAAATCCAACCAAAAGATTAGGAAAAAAATATAGATACAAACATATCTGATTGCATCAGCAAACAAACCACAAAAAGAGATCAAACTACTGATAGACAACTGACAATCACAAATCAAAGCCAAGCGTCATGAGAAAACTATCCACAAATGCGAACTGTGTATCCAAATCCAATCTGATGGTCCAAAGTGGGGAAGATCAGCATGATAACAAATAAGCACCAATTTATCAGTCGAGGTGACGTGAAATCCAACGTCGAGATAAAACAAATGAAAAAAAAAAGACCAAACACCCGAAAAGTACCAAAAATACGACAAAAGGTAAAAAAAAAACATGTCATACAAGAAGAATTTTTATTTAAAAAAACAAAGGAGAAACGAATATCGGAGATGAGAAAACAAAGGAGAAACAAGGAGTATTGATGGTCGACGACCCACAAACACCAAAATTGGTGCTGCCACCAGCTAAAATAAAGATGAAAAATAACTTGAATAAACAGCGCTCGTGAAGAGAAAAAACCTAGGTTATAACTTTTTAATTAGGCTTTATTTGTGGTGGTTTAACTGTTTTTTTAGCAAGTACATGAACTGGATTTTATTAGAAGTGCAAAATATTACAAACATGGTATATTTAAAACACAAGTAATCATGAAGTATAAAACATTATACATTAAAATTCAAAGTGTGTGAAAGTAAGAAAAATAAAATCCATCACTTTCTAGCAGAGTTTGTTCAGTCTTTGAACTAAAATTCAGTAATCATTGACTTTATATGGGTTTGTTTCGTGTGCCGAAAGGTGTAGTAGCTGCTATTGATAAGTTGAGGCAAGCGTTCCTTTGGGGTGGGGTTAGTTTGCAGCGAAAAATGTGTAGAGTGAGTTGGAGTATGGTGTGTCGACCTTGTCATCTTGGTGGTTTGGGGGTGGCAGATTTGAAGGTTCGAAACAAGGCTTTGTTGGCGAAATAGTTGTGGAGGTATGCTAAGGATGAATCCTCTTTATGGCGAGCCATTATTGTGTCGAAATATGGTGAGGCAGCTCAGTGGTGGCGTTTTAATTCTACTTTTAGGGGGTCGATGTCAGTAATTTGGAAGCAGATAGTTCAGACGGTCAGCTCGGCGAGCGTCCAAAAGTATATGGGCGAGTCTCAGTTTGTTTTGAAGGTCGGTTCGGGTTCGCGGGTGCTGTTTTGGTTTGATGCATGGTGTGTTGAGCAGCCGTTGAAGGATATTTATCCTCGATTATTATCAATTGCGGTCAATCGCCTAGCCTTGGTTGTTGACAATGCCGTTGAGGGGAGCTTCCAGCATGATCGATGGGAGGATTTTTTTCTGTCGTAGCTTGCGATCATTTGAGGTTCGGCAACTGCAGGAACTTTGTTCTTTAGTGTGTCAGGTGAGCTTGCGGCAAGGGGTATTGGATATGTTGGTTTGGACGCCAGATAGACATGGGATCTTTTCAATCAAAGCATTGTCTCGTTTGCTTATGATTAATAAAGTGGGTGAGAGTGATTTCGGCGATTGTTTTGCGTGGAAAGTCCTTGTCCCTCCTAAGGTCCAGGCGTTTTTTTGGTTTACTTGGCTACGCCGTTTGCCTACTTTTGAGTTTTTGCGGATGCGTGGAATTGTGCTGGGTGAACAACATGGTTTATGTAGGTGGTGTCGAGAGAGGGAGGAAGACATCGATCACTTATTTTATCTTTGCCCATTTGCCCAAGGTTTGTGGGATTGATTCCGAGGATGGTGGGAGATATTGTTGCCGTTGCCGAAGGCTTTTTCGGACTTACTCATCCCGGATATGCATTGTTCTTTTAGGGGAACGTTGAAGAAGTTGTGGGTGTCGAGCATTGCTGCACTGTTATGGTCCTTGTGGCTTGCACATAACGAGTTCGTTTTTAATGGCAAGTATATACCGGCTTCTGAGATTGGTTTCTTGGTGAAATTGCGTTCTTTTTATTGGGTGAAGACTCTCAAAGAGGGGCTGTCAGTGAGTGAGTCACTATGGTGGGACTGTCCGAGCTTGTTCAGAGAAGGGGGAGGACTACAGGTTAGCCGGTTGGGAGTTTGTTGGGAGCCTCCTCTCGGGGTAATATTAAAGTTTTCGGTAGATGGTTCTGCTCGAGGGAAGCCGGGACCTGCGGGTTTCGGGGGGGTGTTGCGAGATGCCCAGAGTCGTATCCTCACGCTTTTCTCGGGCCCGCTTGGTTCTCTTGACTCTAATGTTGCGGAGATACGGGCGATAGCCTTTGCATTAGAGTTTTATGTTGCGTCTAAATGGGCTGATCGTCCACTTGTTATCGAGTCGGATTCCAAAGTGGCTATTGGTTGGGTGATGCAGGTGGAACGTCGACCTTGGCGTTTGTGGGAGATTTTTAGTGTGATCGACCGTGTTTGCTTTACGTTGGGATCTGTATGCTTTTCACACATTTTCTGGGAGGCGAATGGGCTAGCTGGTGCGCTAGCGAAGGAAGGGGTTTCTCGAGTCTCTTTGTTTCAGGCCTCGGTTTGATGGTTTTGTAAGGGGTGGTGTTTTTGTTGCGTTTTTAGTCGTCATGTCGTACTCTTTTACTCTGTTAGGCTTAGGGAGGTTTTTGATGAGGCGCATGTTCGACTCGCGTTGTATATTTTTCTTATAATAATATACTTCGCTTTGCTGATAAAAAAACCCCTGCATGCTCAATGATTTATGTAAATCTATTCACAACAAAATCTTGACACATTAATAAACAACCACAAATACACATCAAAAATTATAAAAACAGCCAACCTTCTCAAAAGAGAAAATTGTCACAAAAGATGACAACAAGTTATACAAAATTTTAAAATTATGTACAATTAAAATTTTAAACAGTAATGTGAACATATATTACCGCGTAATCACCTTTAGATTATAAAAAGTTAAAACAACGGTAAGAGAAATTGATTATCTTAGATCTTGTGCAATCGAAAGTTTCATTTTTGAACATTGTAGCTTCGATATTCTAATTTCAAGGCTAAATATTGCTTTAGTGATATTATCAAATTTTCTCTTCTGTTGTTCGAGATTACCGGTTGTTTATACTATTGTTGTGACTTTGTATTTAGGGACAGAGTTACTTTTATAATGGGGGAAATTCTTTTAACTTTGATTCTTTATTTTTTTATAAAAAAATTAAAATAATTATAAATTTATCTTTCACCTTTTAAATTTTATGTTTTATCCATTTGTATTGTAATCTTTTAGTTAGAGATTTTTATTTTCGGTGGAGCTTTTGAATGCACTTTCAAGTCTTATGATTTTTCCTTTTAATTTAAAAGGGTTTTCCCCCATAAAATAGAAAAATTCTACAACGTGCGACGAACATCGACGAACACCACTAATGATGAACATCGATGAGCACCATTAAATTAATTAATAAAGATTTAAAATTTCAAGGACACATCATACAATTAATAATTATTTTAAAAAGTCAATTAAATTATTTTTTATATATATTAAAATTTTATTTTTTTAATAAGGGTAAACTATATATTTAGTACCTCACTTATTTCCGTATTTCTATTGAACCCTCATTATTTAAATATTATTTTAATTTAACCATATTCTTTATAAAAAAATAATTTAATCCTTAACCTAAAACCCTAAACTATTAAACCTTAAACCCTTAAACTCTTAAACATATACCCTAAACCATATACCATTAAAAATAATTTCACCATCATCGATTAAATTCAATTCAATAAATCGTTGAATTCTTCTAAAAAATTTAATTAAATTATTTTTTATATATATCAAAATTAATTAAACTCGAATGTCTTAGAAACCATCGAAGATAAACCCGAGATTCTTTATTACACTCTGCTCAAAGGGTATGCCAAGCACTCGTACTTCAACACCGCAACTTAGGTTTCTCCCGAATCAACTCAGCTCCAATGGGAAAGGGAACTGGGAGTTTTGGTAAAAGAAGGAACAAGACCCACACTCTTTGCGTCAGATGTGGCCGCCGCAGCTTCCACCTCCAGAAGAGCCGTTGCTCGGCCTGTGCTTTCCCCGCTGCCCGTAAGAGGAAATATAACTGGAGTGTGAAGGCAATCCGAAGAAAGACGACCGGAACCGGTAGGATGAGGTATCTCCGCCACGTTCCTCGCAGGTTCAAGACTGGTTTCAGAGAAGGTACTGAAGCAGCACCAAGGAAGAAGTTTGCAGCAGCTTCTGCTTAAAAGATGATTTGTGTTGGTATTGAGGTTTTGTTCAGGATGAAGTCATCTTTGTGAGGAAACATTAGTCTTTGAGGAATGACATTGGATGCTTTAGTTTTGTTTTCTAGTTTTATATTTTTAATGTACTTGTCTTAAATTTTGAACAATTATTGATGGATGTATTGTTTCGTTGAAGATGCCTTTAAATTGATGGATAAAGAAAAAGTTGATAATGTTAAGCCCGTTGTTTAAAACTTTACTTGTTGAAAGTTTGTGGGGATAAAGGGGAGCTTAGAAGGAGTAAGGAGATTCATGGGCAGTTGATAAAAAATAGGTTTTCTTCTAATGTCTTTGCTATGACTGGTGTTGTTAACTTGTACTCAAAATGTAGACAAATTGAGGAAGCTTATAAGATGTTTGATAGCATGCCTGAGAGAGATTTGATTTTTTGAAGTACGATTGTTTCTGGATTTGCGCAGAATAATTTAGCTAAACTTGCTTTGGGTTTAGTTGTTAGGATGCAGGAGAAAGGGCAGAGGACTGATTCAATTATCATTGTTTTTATTTTGCCTTCTGTGGCTAATATGGGGTCTGTTAAGATAGGGAGGTCGGTTCACGATTATGTTTTTAGAGCTGGTTTTGAAGGGCTTGTGAATGTGAATATTGCATTGGTTGATATGTATCCAAAATGAGGGTATATTCGAATTGGAAGGTTGATTTTTGATGGGATGAGACAGAGGACTACCATTTCGTGGAATTCGATGATTGATGGTTATGTTCGTAGTGGGTATGCTGAGGAAGCGATTGGTATTTTTGAGAGGATGTTGGATGAAGGAGATTCGAATTTATCTTCATCTCAAATAAGATGATAACGTTAACTCTAGGAGATTCGAGTTTAATTAATTTTAATATATATATAAATAATTTAATTAAATTTTTTAGAAGATTTCAACGATTCATTGAATTGAATTTAATCGACGATGATGAAATTATTTTTAATGGTATATGGTTTAGAGTATATGTTTAAGAGTTTAAGGGTTTAAGTTTTAATAGTTTAGGATTTTAGGTTAAAGATTAAATTATTATTTTTATAAAGAATAGGGTCAAATTGAAATAATATTTAAATAATGAGGGTTCAATAGAAATACGGAAATAAGTGAGGTACTAAATATATAGTTTACCCTTATTAAAAAAATAAAATTTTAATATAAATAAAAAATAGTTTAATTAAAATTTTAAAATAATTATTAATTGTATGATGGGTCCTTTAAATTTTAAATCTTTATTAATTAATTTAATGGTGTTCATCGATGTTCATCATTAGTGGTGTTCATCGATGTTCGTCGCACGTGGTAGACTCATCCCATAAAATATATGGTATCGAATGTTTTCAAATATATGTCGGTAAAATGAAATTCCGAAACCCAAATAACATAGCATGTATAATATAATTAAGATGACACTAACCCTAAACCAATGTTAAGACCAAGTCCTCATTTTCCCGACAAAAAAACACTTGTCTTTGTCTTCATGAACTTTGCTATTTCCGATCTCCAACACAAACATATCACCATTTGTCCGTTGAACCCGAACCCTCGTCCCATTATTTCGTGTTCACCCACGTTGTCCAAATCTTGCATGATCCATGCACTTATAAAACCGAATTTCTTCAATTTATTTCCAAAAAAACTCTTAAACCCTAAAATGCAATAAAAAGGAAAGTACGAAGTTCAACCACGAAGAGCATTAATTAAATGCAAAGAAAATGAGCCAACAACAACCGCTGAGGAACCAAGAACAGATCCAATACGAAGATGCCTTCGCCGTACAAGGCGAGCTTTCCGGGAAGGCTGTAGTGCCTAAGGATGCCGCTGTGACGCAGATGTTGGAGAACTCCGCTACACCGAAGAACGAGAGTTCGGGATTGCTGGGTCATGAAGAAACCAGTGTTGAATCTGGTGTTACTGCTAAAGAGGCTCAACTTCCTGGAAAAAGAATAATCGAGTACATTGGTGATGAGGTAAAGAATATATATATGGGCGAATCTAAAAGTTTCTTTAAGAAAGAATTGGAATTAAACTATAAATTTTTGGAGAAGGGCAAAGTGCATTTTTACCAATATATAACTAACAATTCTAGACCGAGTTTAACGTCTCACCCGTTAGACGAAAAATTATTATATAGAACTTGTTCACCACGTTATCTGTGGTCTAAATAATAAGATCCATTCACTTCAAAATAACTACCCATTAACTACACATTCTCTATCAAAATGTAGAAAAGAGGTGATAATTCACCTTAAAAAAAAGATAATATAGATGAATCCTATTGACTGGAACCACAGATGACGTGGTGAACATTATTTATTTAATAGTTTTTCCCGTTAGACGGTATTGTTGGTCCAATATTTTTATATATATAAATAGACAACCAATTTCATCTAAGCCCATCCAAATTATTAGTTTTATATTTTTATTTAATATTTAATAATTTTACATATTTTATTTTAATTAAAATTTTAATCATAGACAACTTTGACATTTTCTTATTGTAATAAATTATATATAGGGTAATTATTTTATACACAAGCGCTTGTGGAAACTTTTTTACACAAGCGTCTTAGTTTTAGGGGTTAGAGACTCTGTTTAGGGTTTAAAGTTTAGGGGTATAAGTGTAGTAGTTTTGAATTTAGGGATTGTTGATAGAATTTTGGGGTTAGGATTAAAATTTAGGGTTTATAGGCTAAAATCTAAACCCCTACTCATATTACCCTAAAACTAAACCCTAACCCTAAACCCTAAATTCTAGCCCTAAATCCTAAATTCTAAACATGAACCTTAAATTCTAAATCTCTACACCAAAACTCCTAAACTCTAAACTCTAAACTCTAATCCTAAACCCTATAATTGAGACGCTTGTGGAAACAAAAAAATCCACCGCCGGTGTATAGGATAATAATCCTTATATAATTAGTCTTTCATATAATATAGATTATATAATATACCTAAATAAAGAAATATAAAATTAATAAAATTAAAAACATGTCAAACTAAGTTAAATTCGTAATTTAAATGTTGGAGCTCAAGTCTAGTCATATTTCTAAGAATAAAACTTTGATTCATATAATGTGTATGTACATAATTTTTTTTGTTTTACTGTTTATGGATTTAGCTTATAGTTTATGGTATATGAATTTAGTTTACAAGACTTAGAGTTTTGAATTTGAAATTTTAGATTTTAATTTTTGGACAGTAAATACGTAGGCTTGTACAATCATGTGTATAAAAATTACTCTTTTATTAATATACTAGGTTGTTTTTCCAAACTCTTTTTTCAAAAATAAGCCGAGTAGTCCAATCCTTAGATAGATCTATACATTCGTATTAACATAACTAAATTTCGATTATTTTTTCTTCTTTTGGATGCGGTAATGATAGGTTGCTGCAGGACAAAATAACCATAGAGATACACATTCATCCGAACACGACTCGATTTCTGAACACGGTGGAGGAATCACCATTGGAGAAGCACTCGAAGCCACCGCACTTACGGCAGGAAAAAAACTGGTGGAATGGAGTGACGCTGCGGCAATACAGGCAGCAGAAGTGAGAGCCACCGGTCGAACCTCCATAATGCCCGGTGGCATTGCCGCGGCAGCTCAATCAGCTGCCACGCTTAATGCTAGGGCAACCAGAGATGAAGACAAGACTACATTGGCTGATATTCTCGCGGTAATTAAGTTAAATAATATATAGGGGTGTTCAAAAATTTTATTGAAAGTTCGGTTCGGTCATTAACCATATTCATCGATCATTCCAATCGATCTCTTGCAGAATGCGACGTCGAAATTGCCATCGGATAAGCCAGCAACAAGGAAAGATGCGGAAGGGGTAATGGGTGCCGAGATGAGGAACGATCCTAACCTAACCACACACCCGGCCGGTGTCGCCGCCTCTATTGCTGCCGCTGCAAGACTCAACCAGAGTCATAAATAAAAGTAGAGTAACACCGATGACACCATGCATGTCATATATAATTCTGATACTACTATACATGTAATTACAAGAACTTCACTCGGCTTTGCATTGAGTTTAGTTGAAATTGTTCATTAATTTTGTAATATTTTATTCTTGGAATATATGAATAAATTGACCTGTCATAATTGGAAGAGAATTAGATACACTTAGCATTCAATTGAGTCAAGTCAAAAATATTGAGTTAGTCGAGTTTACAAGTCTTATTTTATAATTCAATTTTTACTTGAAATTTTGAGTTGAGTCGAGTTATTCGTGTTTTTGTTTAAGTTTAATTGTTAACAACTATAAAGTTATGATACTAATTAGTTCTAATTTAAACGATTTTATATAACTATATACAATGCGCGCGCGCGCGCGCACACACACACACATATATATATATATATATATATATATATATATATATATTCGTATTTCGATGGGCTCGACTTGAACTTAAAAACTGATTTATTAATTACAAAAAATTTCGAGCTCGTTGGGTAAATAAGGTGTGCGAATTCTAGGGAACTCTACCCGTAGAGACTAACTAGCATATGTCTGCATTTTGACATATTGTTCTCATCAAAGTCTGTCTATTCGGATTTGAGCCTCATCTGCTGTGGAGAAAGATATTAGGTCTTTAGCTAGATCCTTCGCCTCCTGATCCTTTTTTTTGTTCCATGTACTTGTAATTAGGTTGCCGATTGGTTAACCAAGTACGCAAAAAGCTTTTACGGTCAAATGTTATGGGGATGGGATTCCTCCCGCCTCAACTGTTGTCTTTATAATTTTCTGTGAAATAAAGTTATCTTTTGAAAGAAAAAAAGTTTGAGGTTGAGTGCAAGTATTTAAAGCATATTATGATTTGGATTTATAATGAAATGAAATTGAAATGATTTTATCCTACGTATGTTTGTATTCATTTATGAGAATATCATTTTCAGTGAATCGGTGTTTGAATAATATAGAAATGAAACAACGGGACTAAAATCTTTCACTCTTTTTCGTGCTATAGAAATCCTAACACTAAAATATTAAATTCTAAGCTCTAATCTTAAATTTTAAATCTTAAATCATAAACTCTAAAAAAATATACTATATTTTTAATTATCTAAATTTTAAACCTTAAACCTAATTTTTTAGTGTGATAGCATACATAGGGGCATTGAAAAGAGGCAAAAAAATTTCTATTCGAAATAACGAGGTATCCTAATTTGTGAATTATTTTAGGTAAGTGTGGTAGTTAGGGTTTAATGAGTCCACATTTCTTTTTTCAAACTTAAATTTCATTTTATTACATACTCAAGTAAAGATTTGTCAAAGGATAAGAGGGGTGTATTTGAATTCAACAAGTGGTCTAATAGAAAAATAATATATTCATCTTAGAAAATTTAGGTTCAATTATAATTTTTGCATGATGCGTATACATTAAACTATTTAAAAAAGGAAAAATATATGATAAAATGGCGGTGGAAACATTTTGTTTCCATAAGCGCCCTATTTTAGGGATTAGGGATTTAGTTTAGGATTTATAATTTAAGGGTTTAGAATTTAGAGTATGTGGTTAGTATTTAGGGTTTAGTGTTCGGATATAGCATTTTGAGATTAGGGTTTAGGTTTTAGGGTAATATGATAGAGATTTAGGTTTTTACCCTTAAATTTTAACCTTAAACTCTCAATTCAAACCACAATCCCTAAATTCTAAACGCATAAACCTAAACCCTTAAATTATGAAGCCTAAATTGTATTCTTAACCCTTAAAATTAGAGCGCTTATGAAAACAAAATATTTTCACCATTGGTACATGGTATAATTACCTTTTAAAAAGAAGTGCAGTTAACATGCGAACATAATTTTAAACTTACCGAGGTGCACAAAAACTGATATTAAGGTGAAAATTCAAAACCGAAACATATGAAACACTTGCACATGCCTTCTTAAATCGTTTTTCACAACTTCATGCACACCTACCTCAAGAGACACAAATGCTTAGACATATATATTTAGTTTATAGGGGTTAGAGATTTAAATTTTAATTTTTGAAGAATAAATATGTAGGCTTGTATATAAATTACTCTTCTATTAATATGCTAAGTTCTTTTTCTTTGCTCGGAATTATTGGATTGAGGTGTATTCGATAACCAATGAGGTAAGTCATTTCCAAGAAGAACCGAGACACTATCCGGTATCCGCAACACTTTCTTGATAGATTACTGTGTTTGATAGGAAAATTCGGATAGAATTTCACAACATCAAGGCTGTAAACTGTTGGGACTGCTTAGTGCAGGAGCCAAGTCGGCCTCCTTGGCACCTTTACCTTGTTAATCTTCCATACTACACCAAATTTGGTATATGGCGGCACTTTTAGCGGCGTTTTAATAACAAACGCCACTAATTTTAAACTTATCGCGGCGTTTTTACTTAAAACGCCACAAATGACAAAAATAGCGGCGTTTTTAAACAAAAACGTCGCTATAGATCGTTTTTAGTGGCGTTTATCTTAGAAGCGCCATAAATACTTAAACGTTAGTGGCGTTTTTATTTTTAATGCCGCAATAGTGAGTGATGTAGCGGCGTTTGTATAAACAAACGCCACGATAGAAAATAAAACTCAATAGGTACCCTCACCCGATCCTCAAATCAAACCCACAAAATCCCTAATCCCCCTCATCTCAGTCGTCTCTCACCCTCTTCACCGTTCGTCTCCAAGAGAAGCAGCAGCAGCAAAATTTTGTTTCCCCCGTTTGTCTCCAAGTGAAGCAACAACAAATTTTGGGTTTCCGGTTTTCCTCTTCACCGTTTAACCAAAGTTGTCCACAAAATCGGAAGTAAAAATCTCAGGTAGCATCTTTCTATTCATGTTCGGTTCTGGTATAACTCTCTTTCATTTTGTTTATGCGTTTCCCTCGCTTGAACTTGTTCCATTTACAAGATTTTAAGATTTTTACAGTAGTCGTTCTTTGTTGCTTATTCAAGATTTTGGGTTCATAGATGACACACAAGTCTGACGCGAAAGTGAAATTTATCAATGTTTCAGTTTAGAAAGACAATCAATCAGCCCGTCTTGGAGTAAAAATGCTCATGCTAGTGATATGGAGTGGGTACTGTCTGTAAATCCTGGGCTCCTAATAGAAGATCGCAAAACTGCTCTTCGTGAGGTGGTTTTCTCATTTCAAAGTTTAATTGATGCTTCAATTAACTTATCAAATATTCTGCTAGGATGTTATCTGACATGTTGATTGCTCTTGTCATTTTTTTCTCTTAGTCACTTGCAGAGATTAATTCACATCTAGCTGAGGCCTAAAACAATGGAGGTGCGTATTTGTTTGTGATGAATTTGATCAAAGCAATGGAATTATTTATTATCTTCAATAAGTTTTCCTATGACTTCCAATGTGGTTTGAACTGTGAATTGGTGACTAGAATTTACCACCATATGTTTAACCACGTTGGATAAGCCTACTGATCTAAAAATGATAGTCTTTTTCCTATTTCATATCGTTATGACATTAATTTTCATTATTATTATTATTATTTCTTCGTATCTTCATTGCCACTCATCTTTCTAATTCCTCTCATTTTTCTTTCAATGGTCCCTACCTTCGAACAAGTTCCACAAGACACTGGAACCCAAACCTAAACACCTCATTGCAAAGTGGTGACAAGCTTACATATGTCATTAATAGAATTAATGTGAGCATTTAAACACATTTTATTTGTTTGTTCAAGTGTCACAATATTGACTGGTCTGGTTTTCTTGTTGTTTCAACAGGAGAATGTTAAATATTTCCTTGGTATTAAAATTGGTAGCTTTTAAGGCTTTATATTTGCCTAAGATAAAATTTTCGCATTATTAATTGGCAGCTAGCCTGCGTTTTCATTGTTACTTTGCTTGTAATATATCCATTTGTCAAGAAATTAACATGTTATGGTTTTGCTGATATCAGGGGTACAGAGTAATAACAGGATTAGTAGGTCGAGTATGGTGCTTGATGGAGATTTGCTCGAAACCATAGATAATAAACATAGTAACTGATCCAACTACTTAAACTGCAAAAATAGGTATATTGCTTTCGCCACTATAAAACTCAATGCAAGGCAATTAGTTGTCAAAAATAGGTATTTTGATCTAAATAAAATATTAGTTTGTATTGGCCGACACTATATCTTGCTTTTGTGGGTGTCTTACCAATCTAAGGCAATTAGTTGTTCATTGATTATGATTCTTGCTTGTTTTGTTTATTTTTATATAGGAACTCAATGCAGATTGGCAAAGAGCAGCAACATGTCTACTTGTTTCTATTGGCTCGCATCTGCCTGACCTTGTAAGTTTGTTGCTTGCAGTTTGCTTTGTAGTTTTCATTTTTACTTTATCTACTTTTAAGTTTGGCAGCCATGTAGAATTTGTTTGTTATTTTTATCTATTTTTGCTTTGTAATTTAATTGATTATTCATTAATATTCTGTTAAGTATCATAGTTTAGATTTTATCTTATTTTTTATTAATAATTTGTAGATACTACATTTGTAAAAACTATTCAATAGTTTGGATTAGTTTTCTAAACTCTGCCTATTCATTAATGTTACGTTGAAATTTCATTCGCCATGTACTTGCTGTAAAATTCTTAGTTTTTATTTTTTAAATCAGAACTACCCTTCCATTAGCTGATCCAAGTATCTAACTTTATGCACTACAATGAATAGCAGCATACCGAATTATATCTTAAATGAAGTTTCAATTACCTTGAATAGCAGCATCTTGTCACTCAAAATCCATTCATCTTAAGTATTTGCTTATTTATTTATTCTCAGGGTGTTGAAGAGAGTAATAATGGTGTTGAAGTTCTCTCCACGATGGGGTTGAAGACAGTAATAATAGACTTTGATGGAAGATGAGTACAAAAAGAAAGGTATTGAGGCTGGAAGCTTGGAGGTAATGTAGAAAAAGGTTCATGCTGCAATTCGTGCAGATCTAACATCAAAGAAATCCAGAAAACCTGGTAAAATGTGTACACACATTGAATTTTACAACTCAACATAAATACACTAGTTGACGGCATGTAGTTTTGTTGATTTTCTTTGTATTTGTATATAAGGAACCATGTTGTAATTAAAATAACTTGGTGCAACATTTGTTAATTTAACAACATTGATCGATTATTATATAGTATTATTTTATTTAATTTTTTTTGGAAGCATGATGTTTTTCGCGGCGTTTGTAATATCAAACGCCACTACAGAACAGTTTTTCGCGCCGCTATAGATTTTGATCTTTTGCGGCGTTTTTGAAAAAAAAACTGTTGCGGCGCTGGTTTAAGCGGCACTTCTCGCGGCGCTTTTTTAAGCGCCGGGAAAATTTCTAACGGCGCTAAAAAACGCCGCTATAGGACAAAAAAAACGCCGCTAAAGACTTGTTTTTGCTGCAAATCATATACTAACATTAACAATTTGTGCCCAATACCTTAGCTTGGTCATCACTTGTTGAGGATTTTCCCCTGAAAAAAAAATAGAGTTTGAGGAGTAAAAGTAAGATATATTTTGAAAGTCCTTGTAAGATCATATTGCATCAATAATATTTCAAGAAAATGAAGAGTTTAAATTATTAACATTGACAACTTACCTGGCTTGCAAATTTTCCACTCTAGCTCAACTTGAGAGCTTTCGAAAGAAGGTAACGATTGCGGAAACGAGCGATTTACAGCGAAATAGAGGTCTAAAGCAGGCAATGTATTGCACAGCTTTTGCCCTTGTTCTTCTACGAATCCGAACCCTAGCTCGATAAACCCTTTAAGCTCATGAAAATCTTCATCCGTCAATTGCCGTTCGTTACGAATATCCCACTTCTCCCCCTCTCTTGCCTCAAAATCTGCTGGTGCCGCCTCTCCCATGCAATGTCCCTTGAAGTCTCGCAATTCGATAACTGCATCGACAAGTAACCCCTCCTGCATTTCATCAAAGGCGAAGGCTTCAATGGCGTGTGTCGCAAGTCTTCCGTTTCCAAGTCACACAACGATGAAGATGAGAAGGCACTATCGGTATCCTTCTTATCGCCTCTCCTTTCTTGGCCATTTCTTTTGAAATGAAAGAAAACCACAATGGTTAGCGGCGGACGGAAAGCGGAAGTGAGGGATGGATGAAGAGAAGGCTATGTACAAGATTTTTATATGGTGAATATATTAGGTTAAGATTTTTCATTTTTTTTTTGTTTGATGAAATTCAACAGTAGCTCAACTACCAAGTAAGCTATTCGTCGGTAACTATCATTTAGGGTTTTTCTATATTTTTAGGGTTTGTCAATGTATCCAAATCTTGGTGGTGGGTTAGTGAAAAAACTGAACTTTTTTATTTAAATAACAAACATGTAATGAAAAAGGGAGAAAATTACAGTCCATCTTGACATTAGCATCAATAACTCTGTCATATACATACATACACATATATATATATATATATTAACCTAAGATACAATATACAATTCACATCAATGCAAACCACTGAGAAAAAAAAACAATATTCATTTCATGGCAATCCAATATGGTAGTAGTGAAGATTTTCATGAGTCAACAGTAATGTTTGCATTACTCTGCTTTGTGATCTTCGGAGCAGCTTTCGTTGTTGTCGGTTTTGCTCGATCTTTCACCTTTCCAGCTCCGTAACTGCTCTGTCCGCCGACCTGACCCTTACTTTTCACCCCATTTGCTGGAGTTAGTCGTTCCGTATGAGTACCTAAGCTGTGGCGATGAGTCCGGCAGCATGTTTTTGCCTTTTCATCCAGAGGCGAGTGCACTGCATCACTGCAGCTCTTTCTCCGACTAAGATTTGGCGATTTTGGTCGAGTTAATGGCAGCTGAAATGAAACAAAAGCAAGAATGAAATGTTCCATTACCGACCAAACGGTTTTCTTAAATCAATAATGGCGTGTACCGGATCCGGTTTTTGTCCGTTTTATGTTTTTAAAGAGAAACAAGGAGAACAGGTTAGGTTACCTTCTTTGGTTCGACTTTTGGTGGAGGTCCTTTGTAGTAGAAACTAGGTATCGGATTTGCTTTGACGACCATACTCTTTCGAAGCTGCTTCAGAGCCGCTTCTTGCTCTTCCTATAAGAAAGCAAAGAGTTCTAATTTCGCTAATTATCAAAATGTATATAAATGTCGCCGATATAACTCTCCGCACACTGATTCGAACACAAATTTTACAGAAGAGATAATTGAAAATGCCACATACCTTGGTCCTGGCCTCGCACTGGCTCCTCTCGGCCTCCAAAGCTTGGTGCTTTTCCTCTAACTTCTGGTAAAACTGGATCGAGAAAAAAAAACATGTTCAAAAAAACGAGTATGCAAATAGATTTCGAAGATCAACCATCCAGACTAAGAATATACCTCCTTCCGTCTCTGAGCACGTTCAACACTTTTAAAAGTTGGAGCAGTTCCAATAGTTACCCTCGACCTAGCAGTACGAAACGATGCAGCCGTACTAGACACAGCTAAGGAAAATTCAACTAAACAATAAAAAACGGTTACACCACCAAAACCATGTCCTAAAAAAGTTCAAAACAAATAGTATAGAGCTCAGATTGGAACTCAGCATCATATCTTAACTTCTTAAAACCAAAGAAAGGATACGTGGAAGCGACAGACCAATTATCTTCTTCATCGGGATGCCTCCTGTCAAAAGGTTGAAATAGCTTCCTTGACATTGGAGTAGTAAGTGGCGAGCCTCGCTGAAAGAAATGGCAAGATCAAAAATATCAACACTACACATACAACAATCAAGTGGCATCAATGATCTTAGACCAAACAATTAGAATAGTTTAGAACATCAATTTTATTCGTATTATCTACATTGTGGTTTCAAACATGCATGTCAAAAGACTGTAAATTACGGATAAGAATTTGAAAGAAAATTTCACATGATTGCTGAAGTTCATTGGAGAAAAATCCATATTGTCATATTTCAAAACTCGTGCTGCGGATAAAAGAAAGATATACTTTAAGTGCATATCATTTTCCTACTGGTCAGAACACTTGTATCGTACATTGCTAATCCGAGTTGTCTTAACAAAACTACATCCGAGTAAATCGGATCAGGTTCAAGTGGACTAACATCCATACTGTTTCCAGTGAATCAGAAATTTCATCCTTACTCGAGAATTCGTTACCTCCGAAGCCCTTGTAACAGTAGGTGAAGGTGTAGAGTAAACACTTGCTCCGCCATTTGCACCAGCTTTCGAGGCATTGTGCACATGGATATGTTCAGCACCACTGGATTTAGATGTGGTGGGGCTTAATTTCTTATTTTCGGTGAACTTCCAATCTCCGGTCTTTTCGTCTTTCTCATGAGGTATGTCAGAACCAAAATCTGTGCTTTTAACATCCAACGTATCTTGATTCTCAATACCATTCTGGATGATTGATGTGCATTCCTTGACCTCATAGTTCATTGCCTCTGTGCCTTCAGAAACTCTTGGATTACCATTTGATTTCACGACACCGTTGGGCTCATCGTCCATATGCACATCAGTGAGTTCCCTGCCCATCAAACTGCATTAGAAACAAGTCAAGCATTAGAATGCTATGACAACGGAAACTGTTTAGCTTGGAAAGCCAAACTACAAAAGAGGGGGGAAAACAAAATAATGGCAAACGGATAAACTCTTTCCGTATCGTGTCTATATGCATCACCAGATGTTATGTGTACTTAAATCTTAAACAACACGAGCAGCCAAACATGACACTGACAAAACCATGGAAGCCAGAAATTTCGAGTTGCCGAAACAAAAACCAGACCAAGAATGACAAGCACTACATGATTCCTACTTCCTAGTGCATATACAACCCACATATAAAATAAAACATATTTTTTTCATGTAGATCCATCCATGAACCGAAGTACGAATTCAACACCCGAGCTGAGATTGAATGGTAACTACTTACTTTTACATTAAATGCTAGCAAATCTTGTCTCCTCTTAATGTCGAAAGCATTACAAAATCAACAGCATGAACATCAAACTCTAAAAATCTTTAATTCCCAGAGAATTACCTTTCACTTTCTCCAAAACTTTGTTTCACACTTTTGGGATACAAGAAAAAGTGGCCATTGCATTCTTCAAAGAAGAATATAGAAGAAGAGTAATGGAATCATTTGGAAGTTCACATCAAATGATACCCTCAAACACATATTAAGGAATTCAAGACTCATTTTTTAAAGAAAATCTGTCTCCTCCACATATAAATCTAGCAAACACAACACAAGGGGATCCTAAAAAACATATGTTCATGTGAATGAAAAGAGAAAATCAAGATATACGAAGCCAAACGCAGGGAAAAGAGCATAATCTTAGCAAAACAAAGGAATTTGTAAGCCAAGAGAGAGATGGAAAGCTCAAGTAAAACTCCACATTTCTTAGCAAACATTCACATAAAAAACAGAAACTTGGAAAAGAGAAGACTTTACATTTAACTTAAAAGAGCTCAAGAAATCCACAAATCCAGCACTTTTGGACCTAAAACAAAGAAAACCCAGAATTTAAAAACTTCTGGATAAAGAGGAAAAGGGATAAATTTACTGAAAAACTTCATTTCCTGGCCACATTCACATAAAACAACCCCCACATTAATAAAGTAAAAGTTAAACCCCCAAAAAATACAGAAAACAACACGAGAATGAAGCAAAATACCTTGAAAAAGACAGCAACAACCAAAATCAGTTAAATAGATCAAATCCCATTAGCTTATTCAAAAGCAAAACCCACAAAAGCAAGAAAAAAATGATAAACTTTGACTATATACCCACACACACACATTATCTTACAGTTTCTTCTAGCTTTGGTAAGATGTTGAAACCCCTTTGCTTCTGTCCTCTATTCTATTCTTCAACTTCTGTTCTTACAGTTTCTCTCTCTCTCTCCCTTATTTTAGTATTAGTTGTGAACAGAAATGTTTTCTGTGATTTTGCTTTTCTTTGACAGCTTTTTTCCCCTATAGATTTTGCTGACCAATGGTGTTACTGTTAACACTGTTACTATTGACCCATCTTTTATTTTTAGGCTAAAGTATACGGATGGTCGGTTTTCTTATCCAAATATTCTGTTTTTTTAATATTATCTATTAATTTAATACTTGAAAAATATTAATTTTCGATCTAACACTCATTTAGTATTTTTGAAACACTTTTGGTTGGTGTGATAAGTTTTCGAGTTTTTTTTATTTTTATAGAATACGTCTGGTTGTTATCACGAGTTCCGTAGATCTAATAAATTCATGTAAACTTTAGTTTTACATGACTTATGTATAAAAAAAATTTATAACCATATGTTTTTTTATTAAACGAAGATAATATTCATATTATTTATTTATTTTTATGATTAAATTTAAATAGAAAAAACTCTTTTATCAATTATGATTTTTGCTAGCTCAAATTTATAAAAATCTTTGTTAATCAACCCAATTGTGAGATTATTAAATCTCTCTAACCAAACGAATAATCTGACCCTTAAATGAATTTACAAATATAAAACATCTTAAATTAAGGAATTTTCCTAATTCAAGGCTCGACCCCCCCCCCCCCCCCCCATTTTGGATAGGCCTATGAAGTGAAATTCCCCTAATTTAAAGCTTGAATTCATTGTCAACCCAAAGGAACCCTAAGTCTAAAAGTAGAGGGAGCAATTGGTGGCAAAATTTAATGAAAGTGAAAAATAAAATGAGTGAAATGAATTAGGTAAACATGGAGGGACCACATTTGTTAATATTCTTTTATCTTTTCTTCTTTTCCCCTAATTAGGTGAATGACGTACCAAATTGAAACATGGATTTAGCCATTTTTAGGTTCATAACTTGTTTATTTAAAGGGTAAACTATCTGTTTGACCACCAATCTATTGGGAAAGTTTTAAAATGACCACCATAGAAAAAAACGCGTTATTTTAGTACCCAAACTATTAAAATGGGATCAATTTGGCCACCTGCCGTTAAGAGGCTAACGGAAGGTGACGTGGCAGTTAAAAAATTAAAGGTATAATCACACATTTGGTCCTTACTATTTACACATTTTTTCAATTTAGTCCTAATTTTAAACTAATAAAATAAATTAATTAGGTGGTGACACGTGTCAACACCTTATTGGAGGAATTTAATTATTTATATTTGATTAATAAATTATTTTCTTCCTCCAATCAGGTGGTGACACGTGTCACCACCTGTTTAGAGGAGAAAATCAAAGTTTAGCACAAATGCCTCCCAGGGGATTCGAACCTGGGTGATGTACAATTTTGTGTTTTAAAACACCAAATTCAATATATATCTTTTTCCCTGGATTTTGGGTTCTCATTGTCTTCATCTTCATCATCTATAAAATGCTCTGCAACCTGCAGAAATTCTGCCTTGCAGAGAATGACATACAAACCACTTAACCCCCAATAAAAATTAAAGAACATTAAACATAAGCCTTCTGGTGTGATAGAGCATCACAAAGGATGTGCATATGAATAGCAAAAAAAAAAGACGTGAGAAGGAAATATGCTCGTGAGCTCAGGAAAACTTGGAATAACATTAGTGAACTTCTAATAAAGGATGTGCATAAAACAATGGAAGACTTCAAGTACCTGAGCTTGTCTTGCAGCACCTTGCAATGCGGATTCCATGATTTTCATTTCCATCTTCACCTTTTCCAATTCATGGATAGAATCTGCAGAGTTAGGCAAGGCAGTTGCACTGTTGCAGAACTCGAGTGTATCTCTTCTTTAGCACCAGTTTCATCATCATTAATCTGCCGGTCCACTTCAACTCTTTTAGCATTTTCAAGAACCGGTCCACTTTAATTCTGCAGGTAAGCTACCTGTTACTCTCAAAGAATTGAACATCGAAAGGTGTTCTGTCTTGGATTGTTCGAAAATCCTCTCGTATGCATCCCTTGAATCCTTGACCATAGAAGGTAGGTGTCATAAACTGGAGTCTTTCCCATTGGGATCAATTCCTATGCTAAACCGTGTCTCTATTTTATAGATGATAAAGATGAAGACAATAAGAACCCAGAACCCAGGGAAAACGATATATATTGAATTTGGTGTTTTAAAGCACAAAATTGTGCTTGGTGCAGTGGCTTAACCATTGCTTTTGCACCTACACCACCCAGGTTCGATTCCCCTGGATGGCATTTGTGCTTAACTTTGTTTTTCTCCTCTAATTAGGTGGTGACACGTGTCACCACCTGATTGGAGTAGGAAAATAATTTATTAATCAAATATAAATAATTAAATTCCTCCAATAAGGTGTTGACACGTGTCACCACCTAATTAATTTATTTTATTAGATTAATATTAGGACTAAATTGAAAGAATGTATAAATAGTAAGGACTAAATGTGTAATTATACCTTTAATTTTTTAACTGCCACGTCACCTTCCGTTAGCCTCTTAACGGCAGGTGGCCAAATTGATCCCATTTTAATAGTTTGGGTACTAAAATGACGCGTTTTTTTCTATGGTGGTCATTTTAAAACTTTCCCAATAGATTGGTGGTCAAACAGATAGTTTACCCTTATTTAAAAGCCATAAAGCATCATGTTCTTATTTAAATAAAGGCTGATGAACGAAGTTGGGTTAATAATAAAAACGTGGTTAATAAAGCTTTGTTATAAGTGGGAGTTTTTTCATTAAAATTGATATATTAACAATAACAAAAACAAGAAGATTTGGACATTTAAATGTCATATTACATTTATTTATATCATATCTTATTTCGGTAAAGGTATTGGGATATTAACTTATGTTCCAAAATTTGTATTTCAAAGATCATTCAAAATAAGGTACGAGAAAAATATAATTGTAATATTTGATTTGTTTTTTATTTAAAAATAATTAAAAACATTTAGTTCAGTTTATGGGTAGGGAATATCCGAAAACTATAGGGATCCGAACCGACGGGATGAGTAATAACCAAAACCTGAACCGACAAGGACGAGAGAAGTTTTATCACTGAAGCTCAAATGAGAATAGAGATTGTTATATCCAAACCGTGAGGATAACCGAACCGTAACCGTATAAATAACTGTGGGATCCCAAAAATATCCACACCAATACCAATATTTTACAAAAATTTTAATATATATTAACTCTTATTTACTTGCATACATACCTATCGTATTATCAATATTTCAATTCATCAAAATATTTGTTCTTTTTGTTTGAACCTTATTAAGTTTGAGTGACCTCTCTAGTAATTTAACTTTTTTGTTACTTAAAAATATATAATCTATTTATCTCTCAATTTACATTATTCCCCTTCAATCATATTTTTTGAGTGTATTGAATATATGACTTGTAAATTAAAATTGACCATATATTTTAAGGATTAATATCCTATACACTGGCGGTGGAAACTGAAAGTTTCCACAAGCGCCTTAGTTTTAGGGTATAGGGTGTTAGTTTAGGGTATATGGCTTAGGGGTTTAAGTGTAGGGGTTTAGAATTTAGGGATAGTTGTTTCAATTTAAAGTTTAGGGTTATAATTTAGGTTTTATAGGTTAGGGTTTAGTTTTTAGTGTAATATAGTGAGGATTTAGGTTTTAACCTATAAACCCTAAATTATAACCCTAAACTTTAAATTGAAACAACTATCCCTAAATTCTAAACCCCTACACCTAAACCCCTAAACCCTATACCCTAAACTAACACCCTATACCCTAAAACTAAGGCGCTTGTGGAAACTTTCAGTTTCCACCGCCTGTGTATAGGATATTTATCCATATTTTAATTAGTAAAATAGTAAAATTTGTTTGATCTTGTTGGGATGAGGATTCCCCGAAAACCGTAGAATTTTGATGGGGACGAGGATAAAAAATCCCCAAAGCATGTAATGAGGATTCCCCAAAATCGTCCCCGCAAGCGATAGAGACGAAATAGAGAATACAAAATCGTCCTCGCACAGTTGAATTCTCACCCCAAATTCAGTTCTATTTTTAATAAAAATCCTCAAAACATGTAATGAGGATTTTCCAAAACGTCCCCGCAAGCGATAGAGACGAAATAGAGAATACAAAATTGTCCCCGCATAGCCAGATTCTCGCCCCAAATTCAGTTCCATTTTTAATTCAAAATAAAAACTCGTTATTATTCAAACTGAACATTTTTAATTTCGGTTTTAATTTTTACTTTATTTATAAGATAAAATATAATATACTTGCTTCTGATTAATTTTTTTAGTTTTTTTATAATAAGCCACACACAACGTACAAAATTGGTGCTTGAACCTAGGTCACCTGAATGAATTACATCATCCTTTATCAATAGAACAACAAGGGATGAACTACCTTTAAAATAGCGAGAAAGTATATTGTATTAAGATGCATTTTTTAAAATGCATATTTAATTTTTTTCTTATAAAATTATTTTTTTTAACGAACAATTATTATGTGCAATAGTAAAACATATTACACTTTAAAAAAATAAATTTCAAACATTAAAGACAACATTTATTTTTAACATTCCGTGTACAAATACATATACTACCGAGCTCTTTTTCTACCCATAAATAGGACGATGTTAAACGTTTGAGATTTTGAGCATGCTTGATTACACGTCCTATTGTATATTGTAGCAACGAAAATATTAATCAAGCTATCTTCAATGATGTTAAACATTAATATTTTCATAAAATAAATTAATTAAATAGATGATGTTAAACATTTTTTTTGAAAGATAGAAGCTTCTTTATTAACCCTCAAGAGCAACACTCTTTGGCCTCATTAAAAAAACCCCTAAGCCTAAATGGGGGGAAAAAGAGTGCGCAAAGAGTGTGGCATATCATCACTTACAAAGTGCACGACTGTGAAACACTTAAGCGTTTGCTGCTGCTAATAACATATTACATAGATAACCACACACCCACGATGAAGGTTCAATGCGAGGAAGGCTGCATGCGTGACCATAACAGATTTGAGTTACGTGATATCCCCGACTTCGCTAGCCTGTCTGCGGTGGCGTTAGCTTCCCTTAGGACGATATTAATGTCGCATTTGAAGCCTGCACACGCCACTCGGCACTCATCTACAATCGAGCGGAAAACACTAGGGGCTTCGTTGGGATTTTCGAACCATTAGGCTGCTAAGGCACAATCTGTTTCTAATATCAGCTTATGGGAAGAAGCATATGAAGAATTACCATAGATAGAGCAAGCCTCTTTCAAGGCGAGAATTTCCGCAGAAGTAGCGTCCATCTCTCCAACGGCTTTCGAAAAGATGACTAAGAATTCGTTCTTGAAATTCCTTAGGATACCTCCAATACCAGCTTTGACAAAACCTTTACTCGTTGCTCCATCGCAATTAAATTTCAGCGAATCGGGAGCAGGGGGACCCATCTGATTGCGATACCTGCGACAGGGGAGGCAAGGGGCAGATTCAGCACTGTCGGATTTTTGGCAATATCATCTGCAGATAGAAAACATTTCGGCCACTTCGCCACACACCATCTGCCAATTCTAAGCAAGCAAATTTCCAGAATTTGTGCTGTATTGAAGCGCGCAGCTTTAAACACCACTTCGTTTCTGCAATTCCAAATCGTCCATGCGATGCACAGAAAGGACAACTTCCAAATATTTTTTTATCGCAGCTTTGAGTCGAGGGAACACCAATACACAAAAAAGAGCTAACATTTCCGGGCAAGGCCAGTGAAACCTTCCAAAACTTGCACCACAGCATCCAGACCGCATTGCTCAGCTTGCAAAGATAAATGATATGGCTGATGCTTTCCGGCTCTTCGTTACATAAAGGGCAAAGGGCAGAGTCAAGGTTACGGATACCTCTTTTAATCAATTCCAATTTAGTTGGAATTCTTCCATGTAACAATCTCCACAAGAATGCTTCAACCTTTGGGGGGGCTATGTTATCCCAATCCAATTTCCAACATTCATTTTGAACGCCACTCGGCTGAAGTAAAGAACAATAATTTTTCGAGGTGTAAATGCCATTTGAGGAATTCGCCCACCGCAGACTGTCAATGTTTAATACCCCAACACTCACGCCATTGATAACTTGCTGAAAGTTGTCCCAGACTTCTAACTCCCAATCGAACAGGGTACGGCGAAGGTTAACTGACCAGCACCAATTACCATCGATTTTTGCTCTGAACATATTTATGTTGCCTTCCTTTCGACACGCAAGTGCGAATATTCTCGGAAAGGCAGTTTTGAGGGAGGTGTCGCACGCCCAAATATCATCCCAAAAGCTGGTTCTATCACCATTCCCCACTACTCGTCTGATGTTGGAACAAAAAGGGTCATTGGGCACTTTCAACGGTTTAATGATGGAACTCCAAACCCAAGAAGCATTTCTAGGGGATAATTTTATAGGTAGTAGATTCCTGGACGAGTTTTCATACTTAGCAGCGACTACTTTACGCCAAAAGGACTCCGTCTCCGTGTCATATCTCTATAGCCACTTATTGAGCAAGGCACGATTCTTAACTCTGAAATCGATTAACCCGAGACCGCCATATTCCTTTGGGAGACAGAGGGTTTCCCAACGGATCCAGTGTATCGCCTTCTTCTCCAAGGAGCCCCACAAGAATTTAGAAATCAGACTCGTAAGAGTTGTATTCATACTACTCGGCAACGGAAACATTGATAGATAATAGATTGGGATGCTGGCCAGAACAGATTTTAAAAGAGTGATTTTCCCACCTAACGACAATAGTTTAGCTTTCCAACCTGCTAACTTTTTCCGCAGCTTGTCTACGATACCTTCCCATAGCTGTTTAGAGTTTTTGTTTGCCCCAATGGGTAAACCTAAGTATAGGCAAGGAAAATTCTCTCTTCTACAGCCAATCAGGGATGCCCAACTGTCCACTGTGTTATTCTCAATATTTATCCCAATGATTTTTGATTTCTCCAAATTGAGGTCTAAACCAGAAGCTACTCCAAAAAATTTTAGGAGTCTTACCACATTTCGAATTTCAGATTTTGCAGCCCCACAGAAAACTACTAGATCATCTGCGTATTGGATATGGGATACTTCAGTGTTGCTGTTGTTGATCTTGTTCGCTGTGAATAAGCCTTTTGCGCAGCCTTTTTTATTAGAGCGCTCAAGGCCTCGCCGACGATGTTGAACAACAAGGGGGACAGCCCTGTCGAAGCCCTCTACCGATTGCAAAAGGTTGAGACGGGGAACCATTGACAAGCACTGAGATTTTTGCAGTCGATACACAATTAAAGATCCACCCAATCCATTTCTCACTGAAACCCAGCTTCCTTAGAATGAAACAGAGAAAGCCCCAATCAACGGTATCGTAAGCTTTTCTGAAATCTGCTTTGAAGACGGCACCTTTCAAACCCTTCCTCTTCATATGATCAATCAACTCATTAGCTATAAGTGAACAGTCTAGAATTTGTTTTCCGGGGCTGAAGGCGAACTGGAACTCTCCAATAATTTCTTCCATAACCGAACCTAACCTTTTTGCTAGCACCTTGGACAGTAACTTATAAATACTGTTGACTAGGCTTATCGGCCGAAAGTCTTCAATTCCAATAGGGTTCTGTAACTTAGGGATCAAAACAATGAATGAGTGGTTCATCCGAGCTAATACATCCTCACCATTATGGAAGCGCCTAAAAAAGTCGAGAATGTCTTCTTTTAGGACCGGCCAAAACTTTTTAATAAAGCCCATAGAGAAACCATCAGGGCCAAGGGCTTTGGTGGCCTCCATAGATGAGAGGGCAGTCCAAATTTCTTCCGAGTTGAAAGCTTTTTCTAGATGGCTCGCTGAATCAGAGGAGACTGATTTTAACTCACATCCAAAATTCCTTAACTGTAAAACATTTGATTTCTTATAGAAATGAACAAAGTGCTCCCTGACTGATTTTTGAATCTGCGATGGATCTTCTAGTTCGACACCCCAACGGAAATTTTTGAAATCTAGTTTGATCTTCTTCTTGTAGATGCTGCCATATGATAAAATTTTGTATTGTGGTCCCCTGCTACTGCCCATTTGATTCTGGATTTTTGAATCCATTCTCGTTCCTCCCTTCTAATCGCCTTCCAAAGATTTTCCTTGCAGGCTCTTAGCTCTTCGAAATCTTCCCGACTCAGATTGCCCGCTGCCCTGGATAATTCCAGCTGCGAAATTTTTTCTTGTAGACTTTTGCTCGAATTATCAGCGCCTTTAGAAAGCTTATTAGCCCAATCTTTTGACACTCTCCTACATTCAATTAGGATTGCACGAATCCCGCAACCTGCTTTACTTGACGCTGCTGAGTTAATACACTTTACATACTCGTTGTCGTCGGCTAGATGTTCGAACCACTTAAACGGTCGGGGGCCCCAATCCATTGTCGAGTGAGATAAACCGACTGGCAGATGATCCGAAATGCTTCTCTGTAATAGCGTCTGGATAAGATCTTGCTTCCACAACAAGAATTCCGTAAACAAGAGAAATCTATCAAGCCGGCTGAACGCAGGGCTTTCCCTGCCATTTGACCAAGTGAATCTGCCACCACTCAAGGGTAAGTCAACTAGAGATAAATCAGAAATGAAATTTGCGAAAACATCCACAACACTCGAGTTGCGATACATCCCAATTCTTTCACTTACGTGAGCAACAATATTGAAATCCCCTCCTAACAAAACAGGTAGATTCGACTGAGCTATGATTTCCTTAAGATTATTCAGCAACACACCTCTATCGGCATCATCGTTGGGAGCATAGACATTGATAAGCATGCAGTTGAATTTCTTCTCAATAAACTGACCATAAGATATGATGTAATTGTGTGTTACCTGGGTGTCATTGCAGCAGAACAAATCCGGGTCCCAAATCGTAAACAAACCTCCGGCAGCCCCGACAGATGGGGCGACACAAAGTTTATAATTGCCCCTTTTTCCCAGAATATTTCTGGCCAATACTGCGTCGCACTCTTGGAGTTTCGTTTCTTGTACAAACATAACCGCCGGCTTTTCCTTCATCAGTAAATCCCTCAGTACAGCTTTCTTTTCGAACCTCCCGAGCCCCCTAATGTTCCAAGAAATAACCAAAAATTTCTGCATAAATATGAAAAGAAACACGACTATAAAACCCCCTGTAAAACCGGAGTTCCCTATTATGCCGATAACCTGCTCAGAATGACTTCGTCTTCTGCTTCAAAAGAGATCCCTAAAATGTCGCATACTTCTCGCATTTTGGAAGCTTCCTTAGCTGCTTCATCTGCCGCCGTATACGTCTTCAGTTTTGAGGGAGGACCATCTGAGGAGGCCATCCGACCAGAGGGACCACTGCCTGAACGCATTTTTGGAGGGGCACTAACAACCCCCCTTTGGAAGCTGTCCGATCCTAGGCAAAGGAAAGGAGAAGAGACAAACCAATCTTTTTTAACTATTTTGGGCCTTATGGAATAGAGCCCAGTGACCGCATCTAGAGTTGGGCCCAAGGACACACTATGCTCATTTGATCTGTTTGAGAAAGATTCAACCTCTACTTGAATATCCACTAGGGAGTTGTCTGAGGGCTTGGACAATATGGGCTCAGCCGGCTCCACATCAGCAATCCTTTCGGCTTCTCTAGCTTGAACAAGATTCTCAGCACGTGGTGATATAACTTCTCTGGGGCCCGCAGGGGAATTAATCTCTGAGTTGGCACATTGGGCGAGATTCTTAGAACTCTCGGCAATAATGAAGCCGGAGGGAGGAATGTTCGGGTTGACCTTACAGCTTCCCGGTGAACTAACGGCAGGGCTGGCCGGGCGATCTTGATCAATCCAACAGTGCTCTTCCTCAAACTCTGATATGGTCACTTTTAGACGGTATTTTCCTCCGAGGAAGTCCAAGTAGGCTAGCCCCAGAATATCGGACAGACAGCTCACGCCGATTAGGATTCTAGCGGTGTCTAATCTGTTTCTATTGCGAGTTTCTTCATCTAATTTTAAGAACTTGCCCCACTGGCTGCCGATGGACGAAAAAACCTTTTCCTGCCAGGCCAACAACGGAAGCCCTTCGACATTGATCCAGACTTTAAGCTTTTTGTTGTTCATGAAAGCGTCCACCGAGTCGATATCTGAAAACCACATCTTCAGCATTTCTTCCTTTAGCTCCCAGAAAATGGGCAGTTGCTCCTCCTCTTCGAATCTTATAATGACGTAAGGACCAGACCATAGACTGATATTTACGTGGAAACCTTCTGACCTTAACACCTGTTGTACAAAGTCAGCGTCGTACATGGCTTTCACCTGCCCTACCAGACAGTATTGTAACCAATATAACTCAGCTTCGTCTGCTATTACTTTGATGACTGCTTCTTTCTCTCGGAGTGCTTCACTAGAACTTCCTGTACTATTTCCATGTAGCTCAGGATCGTGATTAGACGTACTACCTAACGGCCTTGCAGGCGACCTTCCCTCTGCTATGTTAAGATTTCCCTGCTGCAGGTTATGAGTGAGAGCATCCCTATACGAACGCCCTTCAGACTTGAAATTGTTACATGCAGTCTGCTTCCCACTGGGAACATTATTTGGGGCACGATTCTCCTGCAGGTGTAACCGCGTTGCTGTTTGTTTCTCTAGAAACACTTTGATACGAAAACCATCCAACACCCTATCGTTTCCACGTACAATAGCTCTCAAAGCATCCTGCGAGCTGGAAAATCTAACAAACGCAAAGGTGCTCTTCGAGTTGCACCTTTTCGGGTTGTTATATGCTATGTAAACTCCTGAAACCTTTCCGTATACGCTGAAAGCTTCCATGAGTGCTGACTGGGGGATCCTCTTGCTGATGAAATTTACAAAAACTGTTGCCTCAAAACGAGGGCGTTTGTTGAAGGATTTGAAGTTTGCCGTCCTGTCTCTCTGAAAACTGTTGTTGCGAACCCTCCGAGATTGCTGAAAATCCGTTGCTTCTCTGTTGAAAGGTTGCCGTCGCTCCTCGGCCGTCGAAAAACGGGTACTCCGCCGCTCCTTGTCTGTTGAAGAACGAGAGCTCCGCCGCGAAACCCTAACCCACTCCATTGTCATTTTTTTGCCTATAAAACAATTAGATTAAGTGTTTGACTGAGTTTTTTTTTTTTTAAGAATGTTGATGTTAAACATTAATCATACATAATTCTAAAAAAAATCATTGCGATAGTGATGGTAATTTAAGATGTCTCATCATGCATGTTAGAAAAGAATTAAGATACTAGACTTAAATCCAAAGCATAATTCTATGATATGGGACACAAATTAAAGCTGTCTTATCTTGATTAAATGTCTAAACTCGTTTAAAAAAATAACAGCCAAATGTTTTATTTTATGAAATTGACTCAAGAATACAAAAGTTTATTGAAATAAAAAATGAAATTAAAAGGCAATTAATAGTTATAGAGAAAAAATATAATTAAAGGACGAGCTTTAAATTAAGCCTACTTTAGAGGAATGTGGGCAGTCATCAGCAATAACATTGCTTAAAGTGCAATTGTCCTTTGATAATGACATTATTCTTTATTATTTGAACGTAATAGAATCCATTTTTTTTTGTCATTTTATATGTCTTACCAATAATTTTATGGTATATATATTAATATTTTTATACTATTTTATTAATTATTACTATATCCATTGATATTACACGTGACATGAAATTATTGGTAAGATATGTATATAAGGGCCGACGAATTTTATTCATTTAAACACTAATATTTTAGTTGAGCCAATGAGTTTTGGTATCGTTGACAAAGATTAAGGTCTTGGTTTATGCGTATTAAGATTCCAGTTTTATCTTAGGAAAATTTTACAACGGGCGACGAACATTGATGAACAACACTAACGATGAACACCATTAATTTTTTTTTAAAATTTTAAAAATCTAAAGGACTAAAATTATCTCTTAAAAAAATAAAAATCAAATTTAATAGTTACTTTATAATATTTTTTTACTAGGTTAGAATAAAATATACCCAATTCTCCTAAACCCTAAGAAAATCAATCTCTTAAAAAAATAGAAATCAATTTATAATTTTTTTAATAGATTAGAATCAGATATACCCAACTCTCCTAAACCTAAACTCTAACAAATTCTAATCTATTAGTGGTGTTCATCGTTAGTGGTATTTATCAATGTTCGTCGCAAGTAGTAGACTCATCCCTTATCTTATAATGATTGGTTTTAGTTGTGTATGTTGTTTTAGTTAAAAGTTGTAATTTCAAATGAAAAACACACTAATTTAATCGAGACTTAACAATTTATCGAGAAGTATACATTAAAATCAATCTTTACTGACATTGATTAAATAAGTAACTCGACTAACTAAAAAATCATATGATTACAGAATCTTAGACTTGAACCCAAGACTCAAAATAAAACAGGGTTTGTCTAATTACAAAAACTTTCATTAATATATTTTTGGGTTTTTCAAAGTATTCACTAGAGTGAGTCCAATAATAATTCACCGCGTGATGTTAGTCTAAAAAGAAGTGGATGCTGACCACAAAATTTAAAATCACTTCATGTCTAAAACGATGACCGTCACTCGATCTTATAACAATATATTAAAAATGTTTTATATATGTGTGTCTATGAGACCTTAGCTAGTGTTGATTTGATGAAATAGAAAGGACAACAATAACACTTGTATGGGAAGCTTCGTGGAATTTTTTCTTAATCACAATTACAAATAGAAAGGTAACAAGGTAAAATGTTGTATCTATTTCACCATAATTGTCTCAACTCGACTACATAAGAGATTCTATCTTTGTTCACAAATATATATATATATATATATATATATATATATATATATATATATATATATATATATAAGTCGAAAAACAAATAAAATCATATAGAGAGGTCAATGGGACATATTTAGATATATTTAAGGATTGGATTATTCGTTCGATAAATAAATCGAGCTTAAATTAAATTTATTAATTATTCTTATTTAAGTTTAATTATAAACAATAAAATATTAATGTAATTGGTTTTAAAAAAAATAATAATCAACTGAGTTTAAAAATATAGTGTTTGGAATGGACGGTACACAAGTTTAAAATTTAAGTTTTATTTTTCATTTAATTTATAATTAATTTTAGTTCCTTTATAATGTCAAAGTAAATAATTTATATTTGGAATACTGAAAATAACTTTGAAATAATTAATTATTTTTCACTTTCTTGTAAAAAATATTTGTAAAAAAGACTTTAAAATTGTATCGAATAATGTCCAAAAATAATAAAACAATAATCATTTTCATAATAAGGTAAAAAAAGTCGAAATTTAAAACTGATATGGAAAGATCGAGAATGAAATATCATGTATAATTTATTTTTTAAATAAAAATATAATTTTAAAATTAATATAGAAAGATCGAGAATCGAATCAAAATATTATGAACAATTTATTTTAAAAAAATCGACCGAACTAATCCGATCTCAACCCCTATCTATGGATAACTTTTTTTTGATAAAGAAAGGGAAAGGAATTATCATGGGCCTCGTTAAAAACCCTCCTAACCTAAATGAGGGAAAAGAGTACCCATAGATAACCCATGCAAACGTGCAAAAAATCAAACAAAGCCGAAGCCTCAAGCAAGCTTAGGTTGAGGGATAATCCTCTCTCAAAAGCTTTATCACCCCACCGGGGGCACGAGGAAAAACACGAGTTCCAACCGAACCTCTTAGCGCCATTTCCGCCAACGCGTCCGCTACTGCATTAGCGTCACGGTAAACATGTCTAAACTCCACTGCACCATGCACCATAACCAGGTCTCTGATGGAATCAACCAAAGAGGAAGAAATCAAACGAGAATCCGGGTCTGATAACACCCGAATTACGTCTAAATTATCCGCCTCTAACACAACCTTCACCTCATCCACTCCCATAGCACACTTAAGCCCCTCAAACACAGCCCAAAGTTCAGCTTCGATAGCCGAGCAACTACCTATAGACTTTGAAAAACCCGAGATCCAAGCACCGTTAGAGTCACGGATCACCCCTCCACAAGAGGTCGATCCATCAAACCGACATCTTGCCCCGTCCACATTGACTTTGACGACCCCCCCTATCCGGTGTCCGCCATCTCGCCCGCTTCACGGGAGGATTTCGCACGCACGCCACTGGCCCAGTAGCCACCCTGGCTCTCCCCGACGGTGCACCAGCAATGACACGCCATGCACGCTCCAACACTCCTTCCCCATGATTCACCCCGCTGCCAAAAATGCGCTCATTGCGAGTGCGCCAGATGATCCAAAGTAACCCTCCGAACAATTCAGCCCAGCTCACCCCATTCATCACGACATCTCCCCCCTGCTGCAGATTGAACCAAAGCCAATCCTTCAATGGCAGAAGCAAAAACTCAGTAAGGTGCTGTGGTGCGATCACCCTTTGCCAAGTCATCACCGCCATAGGGCATCGACGCATGATGTGGTCGATGTCCTCTCGAATCGCCCCACAAAGCGTACAAGTTTCTGAATCCGCCAAATACCGACGAGTTCGTTCAACATTTGTCAACAACCGACCTTTACCAAGAAGCCAAAGGAACATCCGAACCCGTGGAGGACCCTTGAAAGCTTGAATCAAACGCCAAAATCTATCGCCAACTTCTTCCGTCGGCTGAGAACTCACCTCATACGCTGATCGGACGGTGAATTTTCGCGTACGACACCATCTCCAACCCGGCCAATCCGGTCCGTTCGAAGCCATAGGCGGCTTGATTGCCGCAATGTAGTCTAAAACTTCCATCGGTAACATATCGCCAAACGCATCCCACAACCACTCCCCGTTTGAATCAACCATGTCACTCACGATGGTGGGTATCAACGGTGCTGCCAACCGTATACAGTACTGATCAAGAGGGCCAATATGCGCAATCCAACAATCCTTCCAAAAATCGACCGTCATTCTATTACCAATATTCCAAACAATGCCATCACGTAAATCGCCCCACACCGCACTTACACCCTTCCAAAGAACCGAACAATTATTCCTTGCGACCGTAACTGGGATCCGATCAAAACACTTGTACTTGGCGCGTAAGAAGCGAACCCAAAGCTGATCCGTCTTTGCCACAATGTTATACGCCACTTTTATCAGGAATGCATCATTCTGATAGCTCAAATCTTTAAAACCAAGGCCACCATTAGCAATTGGCGATACAACCTCTCCCCATTTCAAAAGATGAATCCCCCTTTTTAACGACGAATTCCCCCAGATGAAAGCCCGAATAATACCCTCAATCTTATCGCAAACACCTTTAGGGATCCTCGTCGTTTGCATGCAGTAAAACGGAATAGCTGATAACACAGATTTGGCTAAGACAATACGCCCAGCAAAAGAAAGATAGCGCGCTTTCCACCCATTCAACCGATCCCTTACCTTCTGGACTAAGAACTCATACGTTTCCTTAGTCACTCTCTGATGTAGCATAGGCACGCCTAAATACCTCCCTAAGTCTTGAACTTCCAAAAAACCACACCTAGTACAAATAGCTTGTCTCAACGAACCCGGGACATTTTTGGAGAAAAACACACTAGTCTTTGCGATACTTACTTTCATCCCGGAAGCAGCACAGAAATCAGCAAGCACCGAATGAACAACCTCTACTTTCTCCATCGATGCCTCAACAAAAAGAACCATATCGTCAGCAAACATAAGATGCGATATAACCGGACATTGCCGCGATACCCTGAAGCCCTTCCAACTACCCTCAGCAATATTATGTTCAATCAGTTGTCCAAGTCTCTCCATGCAAAGCACGAAAAGGTAGGGAGATAGCGGATCACCCTGTCTGATCCCCCTAGTTGGCCGGAATCTCTCTGTCTGTGCCTCATTCCACAAAATACTAGTAGTCACTGAGGACACGCATCGCATAATCAAATGGAGTAATTTCCTCGGAAGCCCAATATCACATAACGTATCAGCTATAAAATCTCACTCAAGGCGATCATAAGCCTTCTCCAGATCAATTTTCACAGCCATCCACCCCTTTGCACCAGTCTTACGTCTCATGGAATGAACCACCTCTTGAGCAATGATGATGTTATCAGAAATTAATTTCCCAGGAACAAAGCTAGTCTGATTGTCTTTCACCCACTCAGATATAAACGGTTTAATCCTATTCACAACGACCTTAGTAACAATCTTATATAAGACCTGGCAGAGACTGATAGGCCTAAAATGAGACATACCTTCAGGCGATTTTACCTTTGGGATCAACACCAACAATGTATCATTCAAATTATCAGGAAAAGAAGCCCCTTCAAAGATATCCTGAACCAAACGACAAATTCCATCCCCGACGACATCCTAATTCCGCTGATAAAACAGAGCATGAAGACCATCACTATCGGGTGCCTTGTGCGCATCCATCTGGAACACTGCCCTACGAACCCTGTCCTTGGAAACAGCACTATCAAATAACTCAACAATAGTATTGCTAAGAGGGGGAAATTTACCACGCATCGAGAAGTTATCAACATTAACATTACCGTGTGTAAACAAACGACTATAAAACTCCACTATCTATGGATAACTTTAGTTAATGGTTATGACTAGAATTTTTTCCCTATCCAAGTTCGGGTGAGCCGCAACCATATTATAATTGATAAAATAATAATGTGTGTCTATGATTTCTTAGCTAATTTTGATTTGATCAAATAAAAGGGACACCCATTGCACCTGGCTAGGAAGCTTTAGTAAAATGTCAAAATTTTAAAATCATAATAGAAGCAAATTTTATTGAATAAAAAAAGAACAAATACAATTAAAATTTATAATATTGAGAAAAAAACTTATAAAATTTAAAATAGACTAATTATATTAACTAACAATTTCTCTTAAAACAATTGATGACTAAAACTAATCGGTCAATAATGAAAACATGACTTTACAAAAAGAAAATGTTAAAAATATAATCAAATATCTCGGCAAAATAAAAAATACAAACAAACAAATTTATCGGTAATGGAGAATAAGCACCATAAACACTAATATAATTATATAGAATGACAAGATATTAACGATTACTGGTGAGAATTGGGTGGAGAATATCTGAAAATCATGAGGAACCGAACTGACGGAGATGGAGAATAATTGAAATCTTCACTCATGAGGACGGGGACGGGGAAGTTTTATCTCTGAAGCTCAAATGAGGATGGTGACGGAGATTGTTGTATCGAACTATGTGGATAACCGAACCGTAATCGTATAAATAACCATGGGATCCCAAAAATTATCCGCAAGGATACCGATATTTTACAAGATTTTCAAATATATATATATATATACTTATTTATCTATATACCCCTAATATATATCTTAATAAAAATCCTAACTATATTATTATCACTTTAACTTTCTCTCGAACCTAGTCACACTCAAGTTTCTCAACATGTTGCTATCTCAGTTTTTTAGATATGAACTAAAACCATCGTCTAAATCTTCTCCAACACAACATCCTTTCAATCTCCATCATCTCGCAACTGTTTCCAATCGAAGTATTCAAACTTTATATTTTGAGCTGAATTGGTAATTTATTTTGGTCAGTAAAGTAGTAGTTTTATTTAATTTTTTCGGATGAGAGTTCCCCAAAATCTGCGAGAAGTGTATAGGAATAAAAAAAATCTCTAAAGCATTTAATGTGATTCCCGAAACATTAACCGCAAGTGTTGAAGACGGAGTGAAAAATACAACCGCTCCAGCTGATTCCCACCCCTATTGATAGTTAACTATATCATAACACAAACATGATATATATGAATTATTATCACATACACAAACTGTTGAAGCCTTTTGTTTTCACAAACGTCTTAATTTTATGCTTTAAGGTTTTAGTTTAGAGTTTTGGAGTTTTAGTGTAGGAGTTTAGAATTTAGGGTTTATGTTTAGAATTTAGGGTTTATGGTAATGTGGTTAGGGATTTAGGTTTTAATCCATAAACCCTAAATTTTAACCCTAAACTCAAAATTCTATCAACATTCCCTAAGTTCAAAACTACTACACTTAAACCCCTTAAAGCCTAAACCTTAAACAAAGTCTTTAAACCCTAAAATTAAGCTGTTTGTGTAAATAAAATTTCTACAAGCGCTTGTGCATAAAATAATTACTCTATGTATATATATGTGTGTAAAATAATTGAAAGCATTTATTAATATGAGAGAACGAATAAACTATTTTAAGACGTGATAAAAAAATTAAATTTGGAAAGATTTGAAGGTCTCCTCTCACCAATAATTTCTCTTTCACTTGGTGGATTTTCTTTATAAATCATGCTTATGCTTCATTTTTGAAGTTGTTCATTTTCTTGCAAGCATGTAGCTCATGCGCTTTATGAGGTTAGAACACATCTTGATTTCATCATTTGAGCAGGTTTCAAAAGATTATACACTTATAAGAACAATCATTGAAAATTTGTGTACTTATTTGAGCTTTTAATTAACAATTAATCTATTATATCAAAGAAAAAAACTTGACACAACTAATTGCTACCGGAAAAATGTTGAAAAAAGCACGAGCAACATTAAACATTAATACAAGTCATATCATTGATTAGAACCCCGCGAGTCGATGCATTGGATACAATAACGATGATATTAAGCCATGACAAGTATGTTATTCGATTGAAAATGTTTTTATTTGTTAGGGTTGGGAAGGGTAAATTGGAAAACAACGTATGCTCAAAGAGAACTTCAAATGACGATTCATCTTTCGAGTTTTATGATTTTTTTTAACAAATCATAATTCTAATCTTAATTCTGTCCAACTAATCGAGCGCTCAAAGTTTAATTTTTCTTTAACTTTTTATTATTTAAAAATTATAATAGAAAAAACCTCAAAATTTAATTATAATATTATATAAAAGCCTCCACATTGTGCAATAAATAATAAGTAAACGAAATAATAATTTGGTTATAATTAGATAGAGGTCATTTTTGTAACACCCACGTAATGTGGTTAAAGTTAAAAAAATAAGAAGAAACTGGAGCTTGAGAGAATTGATCCCACAACCATAGCTTATTGAGTTATTGTTCTTAAGCCTTAGCCAACTAAGCTAAACCTATTGATGGACATAACCTGCATTGATTTATATTTATGTGATACTATACATATTTGAACCAAATAAAATATTAAACAATTAGAAAATATCCCAACTACCCCAGGGTTAATTTTAATTGAGGTCTGCTTGCCCATTATTTTCGAGTGGGGGATAACCTAAAAAATGGCCCCGACCTTTCATCTCCCCTCCCCACCGTTCGTCTTCCCCAATCTTCCTCGTCGCGCCGTCGTGGCCACCACCGCCCTCACTAGTAGAACCATCGCACCGTTCCGACCACAACTTCGGCCACCACTCGCGGAGATGCTCCGCTGTTCATTTTGCGAGCCGTGTTGAAGGTTCGTCGAGAACCATGGTCGCGCACCCTATTGTTTCTTCGTCGCGATGCCGCCGTGAGACGTCGGTTTGCGACACGCTCCCCACCGATGAGTTACCCTTGGTCTCGCGAGCAAACCCTTGGTTGCCGATCATCGGACCTCTACCGTTTTAACAGTGTCAGAGTTACATTGTATCCTGCCGGATTTTTTTAGTTTGGTAAGTTCGGTAAAGTTTCGATCACAATCTGGGATATTTGAGATGATGATTGTGCTGGAAATGAGTTTTTGCATCTTTTTTATTGTGATCTTGACCGTCTAGGCCGCGCGTGGCTACCACGCGCCACCACCGGCGAAAATACGGCCACCGTTGATGGCAGCCTGTGAACCGAGCTGGGCGGACCGGCTTGGGATCCGGTCTGGCCTTGAACTCAGTTAGCAACCTGACCCAAACCCCCGAACCGGCCTAATGACCCATATGTTATATTAAGTGGGCCGGCTTGTTTGAGGGCCCAATGGTTTTAGGTTTGAGACCCATACCCGATCCGAACCTATGCTCGAGTTTGACCCGAATTTGTATCTGTCCGACCCGAGCCAACCCATTGACTAAGTTAACCCATTGACCGAGTCAATTTAGTGAGTTAACCCGTTGACCAGTGATGTCATCGTTGACCACTGATGTCAGTGTTGACCGTTGACTTGCCCGTTGACCGTTGACTTTGACCAAAAGTCAACTTTTCCAAAAACTTCTATTTTGAGTTTTTTCGACATCCTGAGTCCGTTTTTGAAATCTGTTTCGTCAAATTTGAACTCGATAAGCTGTTTTCAGCATTTAACTTTCTAGATAAATTTGATTATCATGTTTAAGTTTTAATCTGATGTAAATTATTTTGTCATGTATTCAAGATAATGAGGGACGTCAAATTCAAGCTCAAGGGCGATCGATTGGAGCTTCGAAAGTTGACCTACGTAGCTCGGAGTCGAGGTAATACCCACTACTTCTTGTATATTATAATGAACATGTTAATTAATAGTTAATATATGAAATATCAAATGTAGCAAAATATAGTATAAGAATATTGATAAGGACCCTTCTGAAATAATTAAGAATGATATGAAACATATAAATTTCCGAGATCTGTAAATTAAATGACAAGTCGGTTATCTTTGAATGCCCGTTAAAACCTCAGTTAACGAAACCATATACATAAGACATTCGATTAAAAAGTAAATTTGATGGCTGACAAATTACATGGCGTTATTGATGATGTGGTAAGAAATTAAAGCATAAAGAATGACCCCTATTCGATTGGTACCCATAATCAAGGTTGTGGACATGACTCTAATGAGACGAGTAGAAAATATGTACTTAAGTTGATTCCTACTTTACGGATTTTAGACTAAACTACATCCCAGATATTAATGAAGGTTTCTTCAGGTTCAGTCTAATTAGGCTAGTAATTCCGCCCGTATTCAGTTCCTCTACTTCGGTGAGGGTAATTCCGCCCGTATTCGGTTCCTCTACTTTGATGAGGGTAATTCCGCTCGTATTCGGTTCCTCTATTTCGGTGAGGGTAATTCCGCCCGTATTTGGTTCCTCTACTTCGGTGAGGGTAATTATGCTCGTATTTGGTTCCTCTACTTTGGTGAGGGTAATTCCGCCTGTATTCGGTTCCTCTACTTTGGTGAGGGTAATTTCGCCCGTATTCGGTTCCTCTACTTCGGTGAGGGTAATTTCGCCCGTATTTGGTTCCTCTACCTCCGTGAGGGTAATTCCGCCTGTATTCGGTTCCTCTACTTCGGTGAGGGTAATTTCGCCCGTATTCGGTTCCTCTACTTCAGTGAGGGTAATTTCACCCGTATTCGGTTTCTATGCTTCAACAATTTCTTACTATTACCGTTACAGATTTCTATGATTTGATTAGTGTAATTTTGCACGGGACCTAAGGTAATCCCTTAGGATGATACTCACGCCCAATGGTCTTGGGTTAATGCTTTTATAGACGCAGCTCAGAATTTCATACTGGAGCACAGTCGGGGGGTAAATAAGAATTTAAAATGAACCTTACTATTGTTTGAACTATGTGCCATAAAATAAAGGGTAAACTAACCCAATGACTACCATACTATGGTAAATGTATTAAAATGACCACATTAAAAAATTGACTCAATTGACCACCCAAACTATTGAAATTGGATCAATGTGACCTCCAGCCGTTAATGGGCTAACGGAAGGTGACGTGGCAGTTAAAAAATTAAAGGTATAATCACACATTTGGTTCTTATTATTTACACATTCTTTCAATTTAGTCCTAATTTTAAACTAATAAAATAAGTTAATTAGGTGGTGACACGTGTCAATACCTTATTGGAGGAATTTAATTATTTATATTTGATTAATAAAATATTTTCCTCATCCAATCAGGTGGTGACACTTGTCACCATCTATTTAGAGGAGAAAAACAAAATCCCCAAACTTGCTTTAGGTAAGAATCAAACTTGGGTTCAGCAGGGACAAAGGCAACGCCTTAACCACTGCACCAAGCACATGTTTGTGCTAAAAATCACCAATTATATTATATGTCTTATTTTTTGTTACCATAAAATAAAATGTTTACATTGATACAGTTTAACACTATTGGGACGCACTAAACTCCATAGTTTAATTTAATTATTCACTCTTTTGATTCTTCGATTTATAGGCTTCTCGCCTGATACTTAGTGATCAAATAATGAGCCATAATTTAGAACTTAATATTTCTCAAAACATCATGATAGAGTTATGCTTGTCTTATACATGCACATACTTACAACATTCATTGTTAGTTGTGTATTACTGAGCTTTCCAAAGCTCATGTTTTTTTATCACATGATAGAAGAAATCTATCATGGTATAGTGATTGACATATGCAGTTGGAGTTCTCTCGACGTTGCTTTTGGAGTACAATACTAGTACAGTTTGTGGGCACATATGTCGTGTATTGTTTTATGTCAGAGTATATAAATGTTTCCGAGTTCTTGTTACATGCTAAATGCTTTCTAAAATGATATTTAAATAAAGGTTTGTATTATAGTTTTTTAATATAATAAAAAACATTAAAAATATTTTATGTGGATTTTTATTGTGAGTCGCTCTTGTGACCCTAATGTGACTTCCTAAGATTCGCGTTAATGCATAGACAGGTTTAGGGGGTTACATTTAGTGGTATCAGAGCTTAGAGTTACGTCTTTCTGAGTAGATCAGTCGATCGTCTGTCATAGGGGGTTTAGTAAATACATTCCCCTATATCATAACCATACTCTATCGAGCCGAGACTCCAACGTCGAATTATTTTTTATAATAAATGTGTCTAACCGTTCTATCCATTATAGTTCGATCTGTACTGGAAAGAAATACATGTAACGTTCGTCTGTGATGCATATTACTTAATAGATTTGAATTGTGATAAAGAGCCTGCGAAGGTTCATGCATGTGAATTTTGAAGAACCTATTCAGATCGAGAATAAGTATTTGATTATGTAAGTTAACCAATATAAGATTACATGTAAGGCTTCGACGATAATGATTATGGTTGAGAATAATTTGACAAAAAATTTGAGAAAAGTATAATGAATTTGAAAGAAAGGTGTCTGTGAATGTGGAAAAAGTTTAAATTCTGCGGTGGCTCTTTTGTACACAAAGGAAACAGTTTCTAAATGTGCACATAAGGTAAATGATATTCGTTTAAAATCTTTGTTATGTTTGATCTGCTTGAAGAAAGATATTTTTGGGGGAAAGTGACACGATGTACCGTCATATGTATCCTACTAATTGAAATATAATGTTTACATCCTTATTCTAGAATACCCTATTAAAGGCCTAATGTACTCGTTTGAACTACAGTTACAGTTCTTCATCTGTAAATTGACGTACAACTGGGTAGAGTAATTTAAATTCTAGAAGGGATACTTCAAGGTCGTATGATTGACTTCTGTGATTGTTGAGAAGGTTTCTTATTCTCGATTGGCACCGTTTATAATAAAAGTCATGAGACAAGTATTTGTTTGGCACCATATGAAGTTCGATATGAATTCAATATCGTATTCTGGTTAGTTGGTCCAATATGTATGATAGGATAACTTTGGCTCCAAAGATGACTCGAACGATTAAAGACACTACCAGATTGATCTGCGACCGTCTGAGAGTCCCGATAAATAAGAATACTCTAATGGATAAGTTTAGTACCATATGGATCTGCATTTCACTAACTCCGGTAAATTTTGAGGATGAAATTTCTTTTTAGGGGGAGAGTTGTAAGACCCACATAATGTGGTTAAAGTTAAAAAAGAAAAAGAAAAAGAAAAAAGTAGTGCTTGAGAGAATTGAACCCGTGGTCATAGCTTATTGTTCTTAAGCCTTAGACATCTAAGCTAAAGCTATTGATGGTCATAACCTGCATTGATTTATATTTATGTGATACTCTAAATACTTGAACCAAATAAAATATTAAACAATTAGAAAATATCCCAACTACCCTAGGGTTAATTTTAATTGAGGTCTGCTTGCCCATTATTTTCGGGGTGGGGGATAAACTAAAAAATGGCCCTGACCCTTCATCTCCCCTCCCCACCGTTCGTCTTCCCCAATCTTCTTCTCTGCGCCGCCGTTGTAACACCCCTAAGATTTTAAGTAAAAGAAATAAAAAAAGAGTTTGCTGTTGAAGGGTGTTGAACTCGTGCCCTTTGGCACGTTAGGAAACTGCCTTAACCAACTCCGCTGAGACCATTGTTGGTCTTATTTGCCTCGGATAAAATTTTAAGTTGTTCAGTTTCCTATTCAAAATAGGATAAGTCAATCAACCTCTCCCTCTACCATCATTAATGCTTCTTCTCCATCGAGGCAGAGAGAGTAAACCAAAGGTCCCATATTTTTTTTGTCGTCCGATCTTTCCCCCACCGGTGGTCCTTGGCATGCACCTCCGTCACCATTGGGCTCGTTACCGCAACTCGACCAAAACCCAATCCCCCACTCGCCGGTTCATTGCTTCGTTCGCCGTGTAAGTAGACTGAGAGGTTCGTAAAAGTGTTTAAATCGCGCGTCTTGCCTCTATCGACCTCAGTCATCTCCGCCATCCGTGTGAGCAACGGTCACCAGATTCAAACTCTTCGTGCAATGGCGAGTAAAACCCCTTCTTCCGTTTATCGGTTCGTCGTCGTTAGGGGCCTCGTCGGAGTTACGTCGAGTTCGATCTTTTTCCCTCAATTTTGGTAAGATTCGGTAAGTCCCAACCTGAATTCGATTTGTGGATGTGAATTGTAACACCCGGGTTTAGGGGTCGGGAGAAATAAATAAATAAAATAATATCCCGGTTTTTGATTTGCAAAATAAAATTTAAAGTGTTGGACCAAATTTTTAATGTTTAAGCCCAATAGCCATTTTAATGGCATTTTTGAAAATAGTTGGACTTCCAAAATTTAAAACCCCCTTTTTAATTAAAACAAAAGCTTGTCATCTTCATCTCTCTTCAACTCTCCCATTTCCATGACAATGGAGGGTTTTCTCCATCTCCCCATTTCATCTCATTTCTTCTCCAATCTTGGGGCTTTTTGAAAGGTAAATATATTTTTGACTTGGCCTTATCTTCCTCTTCATGTTGGTACCAATATCTCTCATTATTGTTCATGATTTTGAAATTGAAAGTTTTAGGGTTTTGTTTAAAAATGAGAACTTTATGGGTTTTAACCTAAGCTATTGATTTATTATTGTTAGATAAGTTGTTTGCAACCCTTAAGGTCCAACATATGTGAATTTTAAAGTATTTTAACATGATTCCCGAAATTGGGTAAAAATGGGTTTTTTGAAGGGTTTTGGGTGATTTTTGGGGGTTGTTTTAGGTGGAAATTGTTAGCCCAATGGTAGTGCTATGGTTAGGGGTTGAATTGGGATCATTTGTGAGTACAATGGGTGTTGAAAACATGGATTTTGGAAGGGGTATGTGGGCTGTCCGAAATTGCAAAGTATGGGGTTTGGTCATGGCTTGCAACGTTGTAAATTGTGATTGAATTGTATTCTGGGTTGGTCTTTTGATGTTGGGCTGATTTGGAATTGTTTGAATTGTGTTTGAGGTTGTTTGGAAGTGGGAATTTGTGTTGGAGAAGCTTCGGGAAGAAATCCGGAAACTTGAAGGAGATGCTTGCTTGGTAGTTGAGCTTGGAGGTAGAGGTGAGTGGTTAAATGTTTTTAAAATGATTTTGAGTATTTGGTTCAAGCATGTGAACCTAGGATGGGCTTGGTAAACCCACCTAGAGTTGAGATTAGAGTGGTAGCCTAATCCCGAGCTTTGATTAGAGACTTTGGTTGCACTCTTTAATGGTTATATATGCCTCGTGTTAAATTGTGATGATGTCGATTATATATATATGTTGTATACATGTATGTTGAGGCATGTTGGATGCATTGTTATATGCATGATGATGATAGATGTGATATGGTTATACACATGTACAAAATATGATGTGATATGTTTGATAATGATGTACATGTAGTGTTAACATGTGTAATGATGTTATGAGGTGATTGTATGATCCGAGGATCATGGTGAGTACATGCTAGGCATGGAAATGTGGTTTGTGCATGACGGTGAGTCATGGTGAGTACGTGTTAAGCACGGAAGTTGTTATGGATTCATATTGTGATAGATTAATGAAATGTGTAGTATTGGCACTAGTATGCTTGGATACAAATGATCGATCATTAGGATGTCTAGTGTGCACACGTGAGTCAAAATGCGCGCGTGGTCTTGATGATGGTAGTCATCAAGATGGAGTACGGGTTCGCCCGGAAATCTTCATATATATATTAGTCGGTGATGAGTGGAATCCCATCGACGGGCGTGAGGACGAGTGGAATCCCCTCCGCGTGAAATGAGGCGTGAGGATGAGTGGAATCCCCTCCGCGTGAACGGTGATGAGTGTAATCCCACTGTCAGGTAATGGTTGAGTTGTTGGATGTGAGTTCCAACGGTTATCCGCGTATTCGAGTCATAGCTAGGTGCCAATACGGTTGGTAGTTTATGTTGCCAACATGTGATTAATTGTGAGCCATTGTGATTTGGGATGTGTTGCTAACATGGTTTAATATATGTGATTTCATATGTTGTGGGTTTAAACATGTTGAGCATGACATGATATTGAATATATGTTCATGCATCATCTATATTTATGGCTCGTGTGGATCAGAGGTATGGTCATGCATTTTATCTTGGTTGTAGCTCGTGCTTGGACCCTGCATTGTCGAAGGTTTGTTTTATGAGCTTACCCTCACTAAGCTTTTATGCTTACGCTCTCTTTTGTTCGAAAATGCAGATAAATAGCTTGTGGGTGGCAAGGGCAAGGAAGGGCCTCCAAGTGTTACTTACGGTTAGCTCAAGTATGATAGTTAAATTTAAAGATTGTAATAGTAAAGCAATGGGATAGGTGTTGTTGTTTTGTGCTATTGTTGGATGTTTAGGAGCATGTTTAGACTCCTTAATTACGTTGCTTTAGTATGTCTTGTGATGCCATGTTGAGTTGTAATCCATGCCTAAGTTGCTTATCTTGAATGTTGGTCAAGTGTCCTTGAGTTTGCCTTTAGTTGGAATGTCATGCTTGGAAGCTTAAGTTGCTTGTATGTGTGAATCATCATCATGTGTGAAATGTGTCTTAATTGTAAGTTTAAGCATGCCTAAACTCTTGGTCTGATATTAGGATACATGTTAGAGTGTTGGTCGAGGTTTGAGAGGGATTTAAGGGCCACTTGGTGCCTTAAACCAGCTCAAACCTGTGTTTTCGTAGCAGGGGTATCGATACGGTTGGTCCCGTATCGATACGGCCTTCATAGTTCAGGCCCCGTGTTTCGATACGCGAGAGGGCGTACCGATACTATTTTTGCTACTGGAGCTACTGTCCAGTTCCGTATCGGTACGGGCCTCCATGCGTATCGATACAGTCACTTAGCGTTGACCTTGGGAAGTCAACAATTGGGGAGGGTATCGATACACTCCTAGGGTGTATCGATACGGTCTCCACTGGTTGACTTTGACCAGTTGACCTGGTCAAGGGGTATCGATACGCCCCTTAGGTGTATCGATACCACCTGCAGTGAAGTTTAAAATTTGGCCTTAACATGATTGTATGAGTTCGTTCGATTGTTTTGTATATGTTGTTCCGCTGAATGATCACTTAGGGTTTAATATCCATTTAGAAGAGATTTAAAATAAGAAAAAAAAAATAGGGTTGCTAACCGAGGGGGAATCCTTAGGGGTTTTCACTCGGTTTTCCCCGTGTAGTTCACTCGGACCGGTCATCCGGCCAGACCGGGACGAGGGGGTTACATGAATTTTTGAGTTGCTGAGTTAGTTTTTGTTTTTTTCGGTCGAAGCAGGAGTTTTGGGGTCTCCGACAGCATTCTGGTGAGGTTTTCAGTGAAGTTCCGACGGATTTCCGATCTTGGTGAGTAAACCGGTCTGAACCCACCAAATCGAACCGGTCCAGTTAACAACTCGGTCTGAACCAGCCCAACTCGGTTAGAGCCCAAACCGAACCAAGCCCAAACCCGTATCTGACCCGACCCAAACTCGTATTCGACCCAAATTGATCCAACCCGACTCGTTGACCCGAACTTGACCCGTTGACCGAGTCAACTCAGTGAGTCAACCCGTTAACCGAGTCAACTCAGTGAGTCAACTCGTTGACCGAGTCAACTCGTTGACCGAGTCAACTCGGTGAGTCAACCCGTTCGAGTCAACTCAGTGAGTCAACCCGTCCGAGTCAACTTAGTGAGTCAACCCGTCCGAGTTGACTCAGTTGAGTCAGCCTAGTTGACCAGTGACATCAGCATTGACTTTGACCTCTGACGTCAGTGTTGACTTTGACCTAAAAAGTCAAATTTTCCGAAAGGTCGTATTTTATGTTTTTCAACGTCCTGAGTCCGATTTTGAAGCATGTTTCGCAAAATTCTGACCCAAAAGCCTTCGAATCTGACCTTGAACCCAAACTTGTTTATGTATTTAATTATTCAGTTAAGAACTTTATGAATAAGGTTTAATCTTGGAGTTTGTGTGTTTGAAGGTGTTTAAAGTTCCTTGTATCCGAGATGTTGATGGATGTCGAATTTGGGTTCGATTGCGATCGAATGAAGTATCATGAATCGACTAATGTAGCTCGAAGTTGAGGTAATACATTACAACCTCTTGTATGCTTTATGAAACATAGTGGTATCCGGTAAACGCATACATGATTGTGTTTAAGCGTATGATTAATTTTGTTAATGCCTAATCAAATATTTAAAAGGGTAGTAAACTAGTTGGGACTAATGCTCGATTAGAAAGATGAGTGACTTAAAAGAACTTTCGAGATCTAAGAATTATTGATTAGACTATGATGCTCTAAAATGGGTTTTGCTTGTTAATGATTTAAATTTCTGAAATGCTAAGTTAAGAGATGATGAAAATACCCCTAAGAGTAATGCGATATGAAAATTTTCTCTTCATCTGATAAACAACTAATTCACCGAAAAATCTCGTCATACTTGGAATGACCTAGTAATAAGATTTGCATCTCCGAGAATGTAAACACTTAAGCTTTTCATGAACTCTGAATAATCTCCAAAGACAAATTTACAAGAATTTTTCGCATGTCTAGAGCTACCAATGGTGTAATTATCGGATTGACTAAAGCGTCTAAAATGACAAAGAGGATTGAAAATATTAATAAGGCGAAATTAATCGGAACAACGGGATGACCAAAAAAAGGGGGGACTGAATTACCCTTGGGCACTAGATGCCAAAGTTAATTGAAATGATGAATGTACCCTCGAGATCGGAAAGGAATGAATAGTTGGAACGACCGAAAGGCTCAAAATTTTTGGAACACCTTCGGATATGAAGCATCTGAAATACCTGCGAATGCTGAAAATGACTGAAGGTACCTCTAAGACTGGAATAAGGAATACCAATAAAGCTAGACAATATAATGACTCTAAAGTAGTAATTCGCGGTCCGTATTTGTTGGCCATTTCTGATACTATCGTAATTTTGGAAAGATACCACGTGGCGATATGTTCGAGTTATTTGGAGAAAGTACTCAGCTATTGGTAAGAGCAACATGTTTCCTCAAAAAGATAAATTCGATGCTATGGAACGAGTTCGGGCGTTATATACATGTTCAGGAATTTGGAAAATTACCACTTGGATATATGTTTGATCTCTCGTAGTAAGTTCAGTGGATGTAGGGTGAAGATGAACTGCTTTGTTGTTACGCAGTAATCAGTTCTGGAAATGAATGCTTAAGATGTACTTATCTGATTATATTTCAAACTCTGTGATAATGGTTTCAATTAGTTCAGAGGGACTCGAAAGCTTGATGAGCAGCTAGAATTCCGGAATTCGGCACTTCACCGTTTATACCGTGTTGGTTCAGTTTACCAAATTACCCCTGAAGGTCAGAATGACCAACAATACCCTCGTAAGCTTTAACGATCGGATCACTCTCGATATATATGAAATCCCAATGATTCTGATGCATCAACTTTCGATGTTGATTCAACCTGTCTTATCAAACTCCCCTATTCGTAGGGACTTCGTTCTAAAATCAGTCCAAAATTGTCAAATGTCATCTTTCTGATATCTATCAAGTACCTCTAAGAAATGAATTGGGCCATAAAACGTGTACCATGTATCTGTAAATACTTTCTATTCTAAATCAAGACCATATGCTTAAAATTTAAAAGTATGATATTGTAACACGAAAGTAAAGCAATTCTCTGATTTTTGACCTCTGATATGAAAAATATATCTGATATATGATATTAAGTACGAAATAATAATAATGATAATAAAATAAATTTGATATATGTTTTCTGGTATAAAAATAGATTTAATATCTATTTTCTGTAATATTGTCTTCTAAATATAAACTGAAATCATTCGGGGTATATTATCTGGGATATGAATGATGATCTATAGGCTCAGCGCTGGTAAGTCCTTTTAGACCTAAGCTCCTACGCCCAATGGGCCTAGGGTAAGCCTTTTTGTTAAGCTCCTACGCACATGGGCCTAGGGTAAGTCTTTCTGGACCTAAGGCATCCCCTTAGGTAGGCTCATACGCCTCAGGCCTAGGGTAAGACCTTCTATATGTAGTTCAGAGGGAATTGCATTTTTGGAGTTCGATTGGAGGGTGGTTAAGTAAATAAATAAAACTTTCTGACCTCTTCTAAAACATACCCTACTAAATTAATGTATCAAAGTGAACTTTCAGTAAACTTACAATTCGCGCCTAATGAACCACCCTGAACTCCTTGATTCAACTTCTGAAATCTGAATCTCTTTGAATCTCCAGCTTTAGACTCATCTCTTAAGATTCGGGTGATCGAATAAATAGCAACTTTATTATCTTCTGACATAATGATCACAAAATATTGAATCGTAATTTGGGTATAGTTGTCCAGTTCTTCGCGAAGTGTTAAGTTTATCATATACCTGCTTGTGATTTTAGCATCCGTTGGTAGTTTGTATTATTGAGCTTTTCGAAGCTCACGTTGTTTTTACCATCACAAGTTAAATGATCGTCCAGGTTGCAACTACCAACGTTGGTATGAGAGTTTCTTCGGCTTTCTCGCGGAGTATGGTATTTGTGTAATTAGGGGGCATGTATGTCACGTCTTGTGTTATATATATAAGTCTGAAATATGTTTTCGTAACTTGTATCACGGTTTTGTTTTATTGTCTGAAAGATTTATGAAATTGTATTTTAAATTAAAACTTGATTTGTGGTTTTAATAGTTTAACAATTTGTTTTATTTAAAATTTTAACGTGGGTCGCTCCGGTGGCCCTAATGTAACTTTCTAGGATCCGTGGTATCGCATAGGCGGGTCTAGAGGGTTACAGCCGTGGCCACCACCGCCCTCACCAACAGAACCATCACACCGTCCTGACCACAACTTCGGCCACCACTCGCGGAGATGCACTGGCATTTGTTTTGCGAGTCGTGTTGAAGGTTCGTCGAGAACCATGGTCGCGCACCCTACTGTTTCTTCGCCGCGCTGCCGTCGTGAGACGCCAGTTTGCGACACGCTCCCCACCGATGAGTTACCCATGGTCTCGCGAGCAAACCCTTGGTTGCCGATCATCGGACCTCTACCGTTTTAGCAGTGTCAGAGTTACACTGTATCCTGTCGGATTTATTTTAGTTTGGTAAAGTTTCGATCACAATTTGGGATATTTGAGATGATGATTGTACTGGAAATGAGTTTTTGCATCTTTTTTATTGTGATTTTGACCGTCTAGGTCGTACGTGGCTACCACGCGCCACCATCGGCGAAAATACAGCCATCGTTGATGGCAGCCTGTAAACCGAGCTGGGCGGACCAGCTAGGGACCTGGTCTGACCTTGAACCGAGTTAGCAACCCGACCCAAACCCCTGTACCGGCCTAATGACCCATATGTTATATTAAGTGGGCCGGCTTGTTTGAGGGCCCAATGGCTTTAGGTATGAGACCCATACCCGATCCGAACCCATGCCCGAGTTTGACCCGAATCCGTACCTGTCCGACCCGAGCCAACCCGTTGACTAAGTTAACCCATTGACCAAGTTAACTCGGTGTGTCAACCCGTTGACCAGTGATGTCATCGTTGACCTTTGATGTCAGCGTTGACCGTTAACCTGCTCGTTAACCGTTTACTTTGACCAAAAGTCAACTTTTCCGGAAACTCCTATTTTGAGTTTTTTCGACGTCTTGAGTCCGTTTTTGAAGTCCGTTTCGTCAAATTCGAACCTGATAAGCTGTTTTTCAGCATTTAACTTTCTAGATAAATTTGATTATCGTGTTTGAGTTTTGTTCTGATGTAAATTATTTTTTCATGTATTCGAGATAATGATGGACGTCAAATTCGAGCTCAAGAGCGATCAATTGGAGCTTCGAAAGTTGACCTACGTAGCTCGGAGTCGAGGTAATACCCATTACTTCTTGTATATTATAATGAACATGTTAATTAATAGTTAATGTATGAAATATCAAATGTAGGAAAATATAGTATAAGAATATTGATAAGGACCCTTCTGAAATAATTAAGAATGATATGAAACATATAAATTTCTGAGATCTGTAAATTAAATGACAAGTCAGTTATCTTTGAATACCCGTTAAAAACCTCAGTTAACGAAACCATATACATAAGACATTCGACTAAAAAGTAAATTTGATGTCTGACAAATTACATGGCGTTATTGATGATGTGGTAAGAAATTAAAGCATAAAGAATGACCCCTATTCGATTGGTACCCATAATCAAGGTTGTGGACATGACTCTAATGAGATGAGTAGAAAATATGTGCTTAAGTTGATTCCTACTTTACGGATTTTAAACTAAACTACATCCCAGATATTAATGAAGGCTTCTTCAGGTTCAGTCTAATTAGGCTAGTAATTTTGCCCGTATTCGGTTCGTCTACTTCGGTGAGGGTAATTTCGCCCGTATTCGGTTCCTCTACTTCGGTGAGGGTAATTCCACCCGTATTCGGTTCCTCTGCTTCAGCTAGGGTAATTTCTTACTGTTACCGTTACAGATTTCTATGCTTTGATTAGTGTAATTTTGCACGGGACCTAAAGTAATCCCTTACGATGATACTCACACCAAATGGGCTTGGGTTAATACTTTTATAGACTCAGCTCAGAATTTCATACTGGAGCACAGTCATAGGGTAAATAAGAATTTAAAATGAACCTTACTGTTGTTTGAACTATGTGCCATAAAATAAAATGTTTACATTGATACAGTTTAACACTGTTAGGACGCACTAAACTCCATAGTTTAAATTAATTATTCACTCTTTTGATTCTCCGATTTATAGGCTTCTCGCCTGATACTTGCTGATCAAATAATGAGCCATAATTTAGAACTTGATATTTCTCAGAACATCGTGATAGAGTCATGCTTGTCTTATACATACACATAATTACAACTTTCATTGCTAGTTGTGTATTACCGAGCTTTCCGAAGCTCATGTTTTTTATTATCACATGATAGAAGAAATCTATCATGGTATAGTGATTGACATATGCAGTTGGAATTCTCTCTGCGTTGCTTTTGGAGTACAGTGCTAGTACAGTTTGTGGGGTATTATTTTATGTTAGAGTATATAAATATTTCATAGTTCCCGTTACATGCTAAATGGTTTCTGAAATGGTATTTAAAGAAAGGTTTGTATTATAATTTTTTTAATATAATAAAAAACATTAAAAAATATTTTATGTGAATTTTTACTGTGGGTCGTTTTTGGGACCCTAATGTGACTTTTTAAGATTCGTGTTAACGCATAGGCGGGTCTAGGGGGTTACACTTTTTTTTTATTTTTACTACTTAAATAGTTATAGTTTAATTTTTTCTAATAGTTAGTATTAAGGGTCCATTTTTTTTTCAATACTTGTTATCTGGGGCCCAGAATTTTTCAATACTTGTTATTAGATGCTCAATTTTTTTCCTAATATTTGTTATTATGGGTTACTCTTAAAATTCTTTTTTTTCAACATTTGTTATTAGGAGTCCAATTTTTTCTTCAAAATTTGTTATTTGAGACTCAATTTTTCTTGATATTTATTATTAGGGACATACTCTTCAAATTCATTTTTTTTTTCAATACTTGTTTTTTGAGTCCAATTTTTTCAATACTTGTTACTAGATGCTCAATTTTCTAAATATTTTGTTATTACGAGCTACTTTTAATTTTTTTCTTCAATATTTGTTATTAAGGGACCAATTTTTTCAATACATGTTATTTAATGCCGAATTTTTCTTGATATTTGTTCTTAGAGACCTACTCTTAAAATTCATTTTTTTCAATACTTTTTATTTAGGCTCTAATTTTTTCAGTACATGTTATTTAAGGTCTATTTTTTTAAATGCTTGTTATTATAGACTCGTTTTCCCCAACATTTGTTATTAGAAGCATACTCTTAAAATTAATTTTTTTCAATATTTTTTAGGGCTTACTCTTAAAATTCATTTTTAAATATTTGTTATTAGGGGCCTACTATTAAAATTTAATTTTTTCCAAACTTATCGTTATGGGCCCAATTTTCCAGTTCACCCAGGGCCTCTAAAATCTCAGGACTGGCTCTAGGTATTCCTAGTAGGTCTAGAACCCATGGCCTAAGAAAAATGTTGGAACAAAGATGAGCAGTTTGGATAACTGGTCAAATATGCTTGCTTGATTTTTGTGATAGATAAAATAATTGTTAAATGATTAAATCATTATTTTAATTATAATGTAGATGTTAAATTAGTTGTTAGTCATTTTATTAAACATACCAACATCATGCTTTTGTAACAAACTTAATTAGACTTAACGTTTAAGTGATTATTTTGTGACAAGTCAATAATATTAGTGATTATAATGTATTTTTGAAACATCAATGACACAAATGAAAGTTTACTTAAACTTTAGTGACTACATATGTAGTTTATTCTAATTTATATATAGATAATTGTTAAGAATCTAGATATATTTGGATAAGGCGCCAAATTGTCCAATTGCAGGAGAGTATTCCTTTATTTATACTCATTAGCAGACTAAAGGATTCTCGGAATCTAAACATTTTCAGTTCCCAAAATACCCCCAAAAGGCCATAAAATAAAATATCCAATTAATAAATATATCTCTCATCAGTCAAACGTCAAAAGTCAATCATCTCAGCTCCCCAAATCCAAATCCAACGGTCCAGATTCCTGTGCCCAAAATTAAAAATCCCGAAAATCGAAATTATCACAATAAAAAATAAAAAATAAAAAAAAATCTGCAACACCTCAAAAATGGAACTGAATGAAACCCAACAACACTACTTCAGCAGTAACAACTCCAACACTGTCGCCGCCACTCCGTCACCGACCAATGGGCTTTTTCTACCCAATGAAGGGGGAGGAGGGTCGCACCACCACATGGTGTACCCTCACTCGGTGCCTCCGGCGGTGACGTCGGCGTTGGAGCCGGCGAGGAGGAAGAGAGGGAGGCCTAGGAAGTATGGAACTCCGGAACAGGCCATGGCTGCTAAGAAAACGGCGTCGTTGAGCTCCAAGGTGCGGAGAGAACAGCAGCAGCAGTTGGGTCTAGGCGTTGGTGGGTCTTCGAAGAAGTCTCAGTTGGTTGCATTAGGTGGGTGTTTTTGATAAAATAAAAAAGTCTATTACTTTTGGATACCCTTTTGTGAATTTGTTGGCTTTAGTGGGTTTTGTTGCAAATTTATTAGATTTTGATAGGGTTTTCGGTGCATTGCTTTGTTGAGGTATTTTTGCAAAAGTAAGTCTACTTTTGATAACCCTTTTTAAAAGAATTGGAGAGGCTTTTGTTGCAAGTGTTGGAACTGATGGGGTTTTGATGTATTGCTTGTGAAAATGTGGCCTTTGCTTGCTCTGGTTGGATTTTTTTATAAAGATTCTTTCTTTTTGGTACCTAATATTGAATTTTCACTTTTTTTCTGGGGGTCTTATTGCAAATTTCTTGAAATTAATGCTGTTTTAGTTTATTGAGTATGAACCATTGCATTTGTTTGCTCCATGTGTTTTCCCGTACTAGTCTCATATTTTGGCATCTTTCTGTGAATTTGTAGATGCTTGAGGAGATTGTTGCAAATTTGTTGAAAATTGAGATGGTTTTAAATGCTTTCTATAATGATTCATTGTCTTTATTTGTGGTTGTTTAAATAACCTCTTAAAGTTCTGCAATGGGGTAGTGTTGTGTATTTTGTAATTGTAACTCGATGGAACTTCAGTTTATGAATTACCTTTAGGTCTTCATTTCAATCAATGTATGGTATTTTCCATTAATGATTTATCTTTAGGTTTTTAAATTCTTGAAGATGGTTTTGCTGCAGTTTTGTAAAACCTTCGGAAGAGGAAAAATGTTCTAGCTTTAATCCTTGTGATCGCCATTGTTACATTATGGGTTAACCTGTTAAATTTCTATATTAATGTCTTAGTTCATTACATTATTCCTCAACTTTCTTAGTTGCGTTTGAGCCGTTGATTCATTATCGAAGTTCATCTGGTTCACTTTCAGCAAGAATGCAACACATTCACATGCTTATATTTAGTACAACGTTAAAATAAAGACAAATAGATGCATATATTTAGTTTCTTCTGCTTATTATTGGTTGATTCATAATATTGTGAATATAAATGATCTATCTGTTTCATAGCCTTTTTCATGTTCAATGGGTTTGTATGATGTTCGATTCTGAAGTAAGTTGAGTTATTGTTTGATTATATATGGCTTGCAGTTGCAGTTTGATACTTAAAGTCATGCTCTTTCTACCCTTTAAACGTGCAGGCAATGCTGGTCAAGGTTTTACTCCACATGTTGTCGATGTAGTTGCTGGAGAGGTGTGGCATTCATTACTTACCGAAACTTTTATTAATACTTTGAATACATGTTGGCATTAGTTAATACATATCCGCAGGTAACAGATATTGATTCATACCAATTTCCTTGTAACTTTATAATCTGTTAAAATGTAATTTCTGCATCATTGATTTCCTTAAAAGAATTGGCATAGTTTGGTTGAATAAGATGTCCTATTGATTATGTGATATTTGTAGATAATAATATAGTTCAAAATCCAAATAGCAGTGCTCTAGTAGCCGTTAGAATTGTTAGTGGAAGAGTTGTAGGAAATCATCAATGCCAAAAAACTGAGGATTTTTTTTACAATAAAGAAAAAAGACGTGGAACTTTGTGTTTCTATATAAAATGCTTATATTTTTCAAGGTTATATGATCCATTACAAACAATACCAGGCCATGGTAGTCATTATCGAAAATTTACTTAGAGTGTTTCCGATATTTCCTGTTGCTTTTTCTCTCTCTTTCTATTTTTGTGTTTGGAGTTCAGGGTATTTCTGAGAGGTGGAGTTGGGGCATTTAGCATATGCCGTATTTGTTTTCTTCTCCTTGATCTTTTTGCAGATGGTGGGAGGTTGGTGGACTTTCCCATTTGTGTGCCCTTGATTTCTATAGGTTTCCGTTGTAAAGTTTTTATACCCGATAAACAATGTCATGAGAGTATTTTTTTAATGTTGATATTTACGAATTTGATTTACAACAGTCTTGATTCTTTTAGTATTGTTTCTATATGTTAATTGAATTGCTTCCTCCACCTTCTTGGCGTGATATATTGATACAAATAGGATGTGAGCCAAAAAATAATGATGTTCATGCAACAAAGCAAGCATGAAGTATGTATTTTGTCTGCATCTGGTACAATCTCGAATGCATCTCTTCGCCAACCAGCAACATCTGGTGGTAACATTGCATATGAGGTAACTGCTTCTTTTTCTCGTTTTATTGTAATTATTTTATATCAAACAAGACAGTTCTATGTTTATGATTTAATTGTCATGCCCATATTCCTAAAAAGTCTCGTATGCTTGCCTTGACATTAGCCTTTTATTTTTACCGTTTCAGTTAACTTGCAACGTATTTGCTTAAAACATTCTAATCTGTACTGTCAAAGTATGATTTATTTTCTCGGTGACATGATATTAGGGTCGGTTTGAGATCATTTCACTATCGGGATCTTATGTTCGGAACGAAGTAGGAGGGAGGACTGGTGGGCTCAGTGTATGTCTATCCAGTGCAGATGGCCAGATTATTGGTGGCGGAGTTGGTGGACCTCTAAAGGCTGCTGGCCCAGTTCAGGTATTAGTATTATAATTATTTGATTCGCGAAGGGGATTGGAATGAACATCGGGAGAACTTGTATCTATCATTGAGCCAAATGCTCAATTTATTGCTTGTATAGGTTATTGTCGGTACATTTACGATAGACAACAAGAAGGATGTTAGTGCTGGGGCAAAGGGTGATGCCTCTGGCAGCAAGTTGCCATCTCCGGTTGGAGGGACTTCAATATCTAATGTTGCCTTTCACTCAGCTTTTGAAACTTCAGGAAGAAACCCGATTACGGGAAATGACGATCATCAAAGTTTCGGACGAAGTCATTTCCTGATGCAACCACGAGGCATGCATATGGCACCTCGGTCCACAGATTGGAGGATTGCCCTAGATGATAGAACCGGGTTCGAATTAACAGGTTAGAGTGTTGTGTGCGTGCACACACTGACACACATATACACGCATGCATACTTTCACAACGAGAAATGCTGAAAGTAAATATCTATTACAGGAAAAACAGGTCAAACTCCGCAGAATGGGGACTATGATCAGCTCGGTGGATAGACATTTGTTTTGTGGACGAAACTCTGTTTCATCGTAGATATTTAAATCACCAACTTTCTTTTCTTACAAAGACCTAATTGATGTACAACTCCATGGCCCTTCCACCTTTCCCAGAGTGTAATATGATACGCATGTACAGGTCGGCATGTAAGGCTCCACTTGGAGTACGGTGGGGAAGGTCTACTCGTAAACCGACATCCGATTATATGCGAGTCTCTCATGCTACTAAATAGAACATTACTCGATATTGATTAGGGCGGTATCGGATGGTCTCACTGATGTCGAAATGGAGCCTATAATCTGCAGCATGGAGCAAGGAGATGGGGCTTTGGAATCCTAGTCCTTTGTTTAGTAGTTGAAATGTTTTCTTTTACTTATTATTGTTCAAAGCTTTGAGTTGGACTGTTCTGAATAAAATAGGAAAAATGACTGAACCTGTAATTATCATTTGAATTTAGTATTAATGTGTAATTTAATATCTTAATTATAATAGGTTTTTTTAATATTGAAAGTCTCAATATGAAAACTACAGCTGAAGGGTGTTTGAAATTTAAATTTATCAATTTGACATTTTTCAACATTAATTTTTAATACTATTATTTTTGTCATGTATTTCAGTATTTGAATTCAAATTCAAATTCAAAAACAAAAGTTTTGTATTTATTTTGAAATATATTCAAAGCTTTTCTTGAGGCAGAATGTATTGGAACTGGACATGAAGAAAAGGCAGGAAATCCGGAAATGGGTTGATAAACATACGATATTGTACACTAGTTTGTAGGGATGTAAAAACAAGTCAGAACCTGGTAACCCGACTGAAACCTGCCCGAGTCAGAACCTGATTTGACCCGAGGTTTTGATGACCCGAACCTGATCTGCAACCGACTGTTGTTGATCCGAACCCGAATTTGACCTGTTACTGTAGCAACCGAACCCGATCTGCGTCCGACTGAAAACGATTCGAACCCGAATTGGACCTGCTAATTTGGACCTGAAGCCCGACCTGCGTCCGACTGAAAAGAACCCGAACCTGAAGCCGACCTGGCAAATAACCGAAATTACCCGACTGAATTGACTCGATATCCGATTTTACCCGACCTGAAATGGACCCGACCTGCTTTAAACCCGACCTGTTAAGTGACCCGACCTGTTCTTGACCTGAGCTGAAATTAACCCGAAACCTATGACATGATAAATTAAAAAATTTATAAAAGTTGATATACCATATACATATATAATGTATATACATATACACTTACATATATTGATATATGTGATGTATATGCGCGCATATATATATATATATATATATATTAAGTACTAAAGTTGAAAAAAGAATAAGTAATTGATAATTTATGAAAATAAAAAATTAAATGAAGAGTTGTTTTTAATTTTAAAGTTTATTCATTAACTTGAATAAAATTGTAAACTTACAAATTATAAACAATTGTAAACTTACTAAAGTTGTATATGCATTTGTAGTTCATAAAATTTACTAAAGTTATAACATATGTATAGCATTTGTAGTTCAAAAATGATTAAGTAAATTTATTGAAGTTATAAAAAAAACTTATAAGTCTACAATTTTTTTTTATACTTAACATTTAACAGTTAACACTTGACAAATTCTTCAAGTTTGTAAAACTTAGTGAAATTATAACATATGTATAACATTTATAATTGAAAAATGATTAAGTAAATTTAGTAAAGTTATAAAAAAAATCTAAGTCTACAATTTTATTATTTTATACTTAACAGATTCAAGTTATAAAAATTGTAAGTCTTCCTACAATTTTTGCAGTTCAAAATTGATAAAGTTATAAAATATATGATTTTACTTAATTAGAACAGATTAAGTAATTATTGTCTTAAGTTACAAAATGTAGAATTAAGTTAAGATATAAAATAAAATTCATACACTTAAGTAAAAAAATTAACAGATATAACATAAAAATAACTAGAGTTCCAGATTGTGAATACTTGATTACTTAAAAAAATATCATTACAGAATGTAAAAAAATACAAGATAAAAGTTTACACTTATAATTTTACAAACTGAATGTCACAAAATAAAAGTTTGTAATAAAATTAGCTCTCAGATCTTATAGCAAAGACAAAAGCTAAAAGCACTTTGCTACCAGATAATTCTTCATCGAGTTATCTCATCTAAATGCTACCAACAAAGTTAATTATGAGTAACTGGTAAGAAACCAACATAATTATGGGCAACACTTAGATAAGAGAGGAACAGCAAGCTACCAGTAACCAGCAGCAACACCAAGCCATTAACAGCAGCAGCAAACATCACACCAACTCACAAACAGCAGCAGCATTCAGCTAAGAAGTAAGCAAGAAAAAAAAACAGGAGCATTCAGCAAAACCAGTCAACAACAGCATCACTAAGTCAATTAAATACACAGTGAAGGGAATACCTCACTTAAATTGGAGCATTAAGCAAAACCAAATAACAACATAATCACTAAGACAATTAAAAAACAGTCAAAGAAAATACATAACTTAAACATGAGCATTCATCAAAACCAAATAACAACATAATCACTAAGTCATTTAACAAAACAGTCAAGGTAATACCTCACTTAAACAGGAGCATTTAGCAAAACTAAATAACATGAACAACATCACTAAGTCAAATAAAAAACAATCAAAGGAAATACTTATTTAAACAGGAGCAATCAGCAAAACAAAATAACAACAACAACTTAACTAAGTAAATTAAAAAAACAGTCAAGGGAATACCTCACTTAAAGAGGAGCACTCAGCAAAACCAAATAACAACAGCATCACTAAGTCAACTAAAAAAACAGTGAAGAGAAATACCTCACTTAATAATCAGAAGCAACATAGTTGACCCCTGAGCTCTAAAGTGTTTCCTGCAAAACAGATTCAAGTCAGAAACTATATTGAAAAATAAAATAAGAATTAAAAAACAGTTAAGGGAAATACCTCACTTAACATCAGAAGCAACATAGTTGACCCCTGAGCTATAAAGTGTTTCCTGCAAAACAAAACAAAGTCAGTAACTAAATATAAAAATAAAACAAGAATAAAAAAAACAGAAAAAGGATTATACCTTAACCTTGAAGTGGATCCTCAACAGACACATCAGAGACTGAGGCATCTTTCCCAACAGCAAGAAATTCTTCATCCCTTTCTTCAGGCTCAAAATCATACAACCAATTTCTGGTTGTTACAAATACTTCTACATTTTTAGGCAAAAGCCTAGCCCTCAACTTATTCAAAATTCGACCTCCCATACTAAATGAGGATTCAGAAGCAACAGAGGTGATTGGAATGGCTAACACATCTCTAGCTATGAGTGAAAGTATTGGAAAAGACACATATTGTGTTTTCCAATACTCTAAGATATCGAACTCAACATCTTCAGTGCGAGGGAGAAGGGGCAAAGAAATGTAGGAGTCAACATCGGACTTACCACTCCTAGAAGCTGCCAAATTGGCATCAAAGTTCTGCCATTAAATAAAAAAATTAGTAAACTATAAATGAAAAAAATTAACTATAAAAACAGAAGCAAAAAGATAAACTGACCTGAAAGAGATTAGATTTTTTGAAGGTCCTAGGGCGACCAGAACTTGACAGACTTGAACTTTGAGTAGAGTTACTTTGGACAGAAGAATTATTAGAAGAAGTACGTGCAGATCTTGAATAATAAATATACATACTTACAAACTCATTATAAACAACACTTACCCTCCTTTCAACCTCATCCTCAACATAGAGAACACCATACAACTCCTTCAGAAGTTGTAATTTATACCGAGGATCAAGTAAAACAGCAAAAGACAGAATAGTTGAATGATCATACCAGTATTTCTCATACAATTCAAGCATAGGTCCAGCCATTGCAGAGATGCCCTCACATGGATCATTGTGAGCGTCACATAAAAGTTTCTCCATGGCAACAACATTAGCCAAGTACAAATTAGCAGTAGGATACTTGAATCCTGAGAACAGAGTAGAAATTTCAAAGAAGAGCTCAAGGAAATCACAAATTAATTGAGCAGTTTCCCACTCAACACCAGAGATTACATCCAAACCATTTTCCCTATTAGCAAACAAGTTAATAGCATGTTTAGCTTCTAGTGCCCTACAAAGCATCAGGTAAGTAGAGTTTCATCGAGTAGGAACATCCAAGACCAACTTACCAGAAAAATCAGAACCACAGTCATTAATTGTAACCCCCTCGTCCCGGTCTGGCCGGATGACCGGTCCGAGTGAGCTACACAGGGAAAACCGAGTGAAAACCCCTAAGAATTTCCCCCTCGGTTAGCAACCCTATTTTTTTCTTTTAATTCTTGCCTAAATGAATATTAAACCCTAAGTGATCATACATCGGAATAACATATGCGAAACAAATCAAACGAACTCAAACAATCATGTTACGGCCAAATTTTAAACTTTACTGCAGGTGGTATCGATACACCTAAGGGGGTGTATCGATACCCCTTGACCAGGTCAACTGGTCAAAGTCAACCCGTGGAGACCGTATCGATACACCTAGGAGTGTATCGATACCTTCCCCAATTGTTGACTTCCCACGGTCAACGCTAAGGGGACCGTATCGATACGCATGGAGGCTCGTACCGATACGGAACTGGACAGTAGCTCCAGTAGCAAAAATAGTATCGGTACGCCCCCTCGCGTATCGAAACACGGGGCCTGAACCATGAAGGCCGTATCGATACGGGACCAACCGTATCGATACCCCTGCTACGAAAACACAAGTTTGAGCTGATTTAAGGCACAAAGTGGCCCTTAAATCCCTCTCAAACCTCAACCAACACACTAACATGCATCCTAATAACAAACCAAGAGTATAGGCATGCTTAAACTTGAAACTAAAGACACATTTCAACACAAGGTGATGATTCAATCATACAAGCAACTTGGCATATAAACATGGAACAAGGCATGCATACTTGACATTCCAACAAAGGCAATTAGGCATACAAGTCATACATGGGACTCAAAGGCCCTAGAAGGCACAAGGAAAGCATATGAGGTTTGGCCCTCTCTAACAAGGCAATCTAAACACCAATAGACATGCCAACACACACAACATCCATCATAGCATATCATGCGTTATAAACCATAATCAAACCAATACATCAACATAAGGCATTAACAACATGTGGCCAATACAAAGGAGTCTAGATACAAGCTCCTAAAACACGTATCACTTCTCATTGCTAGACAATTACATTATTTAATTAAACCATACTTGAGCAAACCACCACACGCTTGGACGCCCTTATCTTGCTCCTTGCTAACTCCAAGCTAAAGATCTGCATTGTCGGAAAAAGGAGAGCGTAAGCATAAAGCTTAGTGAGCGGAGCTCTAAAACATAACTACGACAATGCAGGGTTCAAAGCTTTCTTTAAAATAAAGGTCAACGCATACAAATCATCCAACTACCTAATCCTTCTACTAACATACGAATTCAACCAAGGGTCAACAATATAGGCATTTATCATAGCATTACACTTCATAGCATGCATAAGGACATAGTCCTAGATTAAAGCAAAACAATATAAAGGAATGATATAGTGAGATACAACATGAGCAACACCTGGCATGCACAAGCATAACCAAAACATACACGGTGGGACTACACATCACCGTTTCGACTAGTAGTTTTCCAATGGGACTACACATCAAAGTACTCTTCTACTAGTCACTACCGGTGGGACTACACATCACCGGAGTCTTATACCACTCGCTACCGGCGGGACTACACATCACCGGAGCAACGACAACCATCACGTGAGGTTCGACACCAACCATGCAACACAATATACACTCACTATCATGCGACATGTACTCACTATACCATGCACAACCAAAACAAGTTGCAAACAATATCCACAATTAGGCATCATTTACTACTTACAACCTTACCAAACACAAATGGTCTTACTCACCATTTTCGTGCACAACCTGCACCAACTTACAGACATCTCACAAGGTATAACAACGTCACCATTATTACAATCATACATCATTAACGATATAGAAATAGACAACATGCTTCTACTCAAGTATTTAAATTTCATGCTTAACAAACCATCATTTCAAGCAATGAAAACAATGATAAAAAGGGAAATTAAAGAGGCATTTCACATCAACTTACTCTTTGAGTTTAAGTCACTTTCAAGCCCAAATCTAAACCACTTTCAAAATTACCTTTGAACCAAAACGATTCTTGAAAACATTTCCACATCCACGTGCTTGAACTAATCTTAGAAAATCAAATTAAAACATTAACCACTCACCTCATTTCCTTAAGCAAAACAAGCAAAGCCGACTCAAGCCTCCTCACTTCCGGATTCGATCCCAAAGCTTTACCAACGCAAATCCTTGCTTCTAATCGCCTCAACACAAGTAAATTAACCTCAAATCAGTCCACAACACAATGTAGCAAACCCGGAATGAAATTCAAACATCAAACACTTGTTTTTCGAACCAAGAACAACCCCCAAAAAGCCATTCCCGAGCAGCCCCTTTGCACAGTCCAAAACTTGTGATTTCAACACATTTAACACTTCCAAATGCTTCCAAAACGACCCCCAACCAATGCCCTAACATCAACCCTCAATTTCCAACACAAACCACACCCAAAACTCAACTAAAAACCCTCCTAAAAACCCACCAAAACCCAAATTCGGGAATTCATTTAAAACACTATAAAAATCATATATGTTGGACCATTTGATTCATAAACACCATATCTAACAATATAAAATCAAAAACTTTAGTAAAAACCCATAAAGCTCCATCCTTTAACATAAACTTTCAAAAACCCAAATTACAAAATACATAGTTTTAGTGAAATCTAAAGTTACCAAAATGAAGAGGAGACCAAGGCCAAGTCAAAAACACAATTACCTTTTGAAAAGCTCCAAAGATGAAGTTGGAAGAGATGAAATGGTGAAAGGGGGAGGGGGAGGGCTTCCATGTCGTTGGAAAATTGAAGAAGAAGAAGATGATGGGATTCTTGGGGTTTATTTGAATTATAAGGTAATTAAAAATGGGTTTTATTTGATATTTACACAAATGCCATTAATGAATGGCTATTGGGCTTGATTTAGAAATTGGGTCCAACACCTTTGTTTTATTTGTAAACAAAACCCGAACCATTATTTAATTTATTTAAATTATAAAACCGAACCCGAATAATATTAAAATATTATTTTCACCCGACCCCTAAACCCGAGTGTTACATTAATAGCAGAATCAAAGCAACAAAGTCTAGAATCAAAAGAATCTATAAATTTAACAATCTCACGCAATTTAATAACAGAGGAGTTGATTACCTTCAAACCCCTTTGAACTATCAAGTTCAGGATATGGGCAGCACACCTTATATGAAAAAACTTACCATTGCATGGCAGGGGAGAAATTGCATGCAAATCATCTTTCAGACGCCTCACCATTCTTTCATTTGCAGAAGCATTATCAAGAGTAATTGTAAAAGTTCTCTTCTCAAGACCCCACTCAGTTAACATATTTTTAACAAACTTATAAATAGACTCACCATCATGGGGAGGGGGGAAACGACGAAAATTTAAAATCTTAGACTGAAGTTTCCAGTTATTATCAACATAATGTGTAGTCAGTGCAAAGTAAGAACGTGAAGTACAAGCAGACCAGTCATCACATGTAAAACAGATACGACTCACAATAGATTGCATTGAATCAAAAAGCAATTTCTTATGCATCTCATGCTTTAACATGCAAGCCTTAGTAATAGAATATCTTGAAATATCTTTCACATTAGGATTTAAATAATTATGCAAAACCCTAAGTTTATCATGCTCAACAACACTCAAAGCATAACCATGACAAAGAATTGCTTCAGCAAACAACTCACAATATCTTTTCTGATCAAAAGAAGCTTATGAACTACTATTGGGATTAGTAGCAAGAAACTCCTTATAAGAATCACATTTTTCAGTATGCCTTTTAGGATTAGAAGTACCAATATAAGAATCAGCTTTATACCTTTTCTTTTTGCAGTACTTACATTCAGCAAAAAGCCCTTCTGGAAGCTTGATGAATGTGTAATGATCCCAAACAGGAGATGTTCTTCTCCCAATGTCCCCTCTAGTAGAAGCTGTAGACTTCCTCTTGGAGGTACGAACTGTCTCAGACAGTTGATCATTTGCATCCTCTTCTAGCAATAAAAAAAAGAGTCAGAAATATACAAAATATAAGTTAAAAAAAATCATAATGAACAAGGATAAATAAATTACCTTGAGACAGTATAATTTGGTCATTTAGATTTCTTTCACCAGGAAAGTCCAACTCATAAGAGAAAGAATCCATAGCTGTCACAAAACTGAAAAAGTGCAAATCAGAGAACCAAACATAAAAAATATACAAAATCATATATACAGACACCCATAAACAAAAAATAAAATATCTAATGGTTTCAGTTTAACCCTTGTACGTGGCGTTGTTACACCTATCCACAGGGACCTTTAAAATCCCCCTTTGGCACCAGTAGCCCCGCAGGTCAGGTAGTCCAGCCTATATACTCAGGTTAAACCAAGGAAACCCTAAAGACTCGGACCATACATATACATACATGCATAAAGATATAACATGCAAACCGATAGAAACAAACAGATATAACATGCAAAAACAGATCTCAGAAAAAAAACATACATATAACCAAACAGACTCGGACCATACAGAAACATGCAAAAACATACAGAAACATGCATAAAAACAAACAGACTCGGACCATACATATACATACATGCATAAAAATAAAACCATAGAAACTGACATGCATAAATACAAACATTCAGCAAAACCATGAATACATACATAAATATACAAATTGACAGAAACATACATGATACAACCTTCCATACATGCATAAAGATATAACATGCAAACTGATAGAAACAAACAGATATAACATGCAAAAACAGATCTCAGAAAAGAAACATACATATAAACAAACAGATCTCAGAAAAAAAAACATTGATAAAAGAAACATGCAAAAGGAGATATACAATCTTCCAGCTTGATGAACAGACCCGCACGCAACAGGAACAGACTGACAGAAGCCAGAAACGATTCTGAGAAAAAAAGGAAAATAGTAAGAAAATTGTAATCGAACAAAAAGAAATAAATAGAAGAAAAAAGAAGATATAACTTACCCGAACAAATCTCGGAAAATGAAAAGGCAGAGAAGAACAACTCTCGGAAAATGAAAAGACAGAGAAGAACAGATCTCAGAATCTGAAGAGGTAAGATGAGAATACAAAAGGATGTTGGGATTATAGGTTAGGGTTTGGGGATTAGATGTTTAAGGTTAGGGTTTAGATGTTAGGGTTTCAGATTTAGGGTTATGGTTTTGGGATTAAGGGTTTAGAGGTCAGTGTTTCAGATCTAGTGTTAGGGTTAAGAATAAATTAGGGTTTAGGGTAAAACAGAACTGAGTTTGGGTTTTGGGTTTAGAAGGATTGAAGATAGAAATTCTCAAGAACACGAGGTTGTTCTTGAGAAAAGTAGGGGGTTTGATCGAAGAAAAACAGGTTTAAGGAAGAAAATTGTGTTTGTAGAAGATCTGGGAGGAAATTTTGGAAGAACAGGGAAGAACTTGGTTGAAAACCAAGATTTTGATCGAAAGAAATGAAGAAGATCTGGGATTTTGGTGTTTGTGGATGAGAGAGAATTTGAGACGATATTTTGACAGAGTAACAATAGGGAGAAATGAGCAATTTTGGCTGAGAGGTGAGGCTCTATTTATAGGCCTCGAGCCGGGTCAGAGGATCCGCGCACTTTGAAACGGGTTATTCGGGTTTTGCTCCGCAAGCACTCCTTCTTTGCTTTCTTTCAATTTCATCCTTTTTTTGTGAAATTGAGCTTAAAGCTTTTTTTTTTCAATTGCATCCTTAATTCAGTTTTAATGTTTAGGGTTATGGTTTTAATTTAGGGTTTGTGGTTTTAATTTAGGGTTTGTGGTTTTAATTTAGGGTATAAATTAAGGGTTTATTGATTTGTTTATGGCTAATATATTTTATTTAGTTATTTGTTTAGGGTTAATATGTTAATTTAGGGTATAAATTAAGGGTTTTGGGTTTTTCATTTAATGCTAATGGGGTTTAGGGTTTATGACCTTCAATTAGGGTTTTAATTTAAATGTTTAGGGTTGAAGGGTTTTAGGTTTTAGTAATTAATTTTTAGTTTTAATACTTTTAGGGTTTTGATTTGGGGTTTAGGGTTTCATGAAGCAATGTACTTCGAGTGTTTAGTTTTAATGTTTAAGGTTTAGTGTTAGGGTTTAGGGTATAATGCTTATGATTAGGGTATAATGCTTGGGGTTTAGGGTATAAGGTTATCATTAGGGTATAGGGTTTAGGGTTTCATGAAGCAATGTACTTCGAGTGATTAGTTTGTAAGGTTTAGGGTTTAGTGTTAAGGTCTAGGGTGTAGTGCTTAGGGTTTAATGTTACGATAACATGTGACATAGGGTTGTGATTTTATGGGTTTCAATTTAGGGTTTAAGGTTTAGGGTATAGGGTTATCATTAGGGTTTCGTGTTTTTTTAATTTTAGAATTTATATTACAATATATGTATATAGAAAATTGGAAACCCTAAACCCTAATCCCTAAACCATAAAACCCTAAGCATTAAACACTAAACCCTTAGATCCTTACCCTAAACCCTAAACCCTAAAGTATGTAAGTATTTATGCATTTAGGTTTTACGGTAGTGTAATGAACTAAGGTTAGTTCGAGTGATTAGTTTGTAAGGTTTAGGGTTTAGTGTTAGGGTCTAGGGTATAATGCTTAGTCTAGGGTATAATGCTTAGGGTTTAATGTTACGATAACAAGTGACTTAGGGTTTTGATTTTATGAGTTTCAATTTAGGGTTTAAGGTTTAGGGTATAGGGTTAACATTAGGGTTTTGAACCCTAACCATAAAACCTAAACCCCAAACCCTAAACATTAAACATTAAACCCTTAGATCCTTACCCTAAACCCTAAGCCCTAAAGCATGTAAGTATTTATGCATTTAGGGTTTACGTTAGTATAATGAACCAAGGTTAGTTTGAGTGATTAGTTTGTAAGGTTTAGGGTTTAGTGTTAGGGTCTAGGGTATAATGCTTAGGGTTTAATGTTACGATAACATGTGACTTAGGGTTTTGATTTTATGGGTTTCAATTTAGGGTTTAAGGTTTAGGGTATAGGGTTATCATTAGGGTTTTGAACCCTAAACCCTAAACCCTAAACCCTAAACTATATACACTAAAACACAACCCTTAATGTATGTAAGTATGTACATGTGTACATATAAATGCGTAAACTCTAAACCCTAAACCCTAAACTATATACACTAAAACACAACCCCTAATGTATGTAAGTATGTATATGTGTACATATTAATGAACCCTAAAAACTCTAAACCCTAAACACTAAACCATAAACACTAAAAATAACCCCTAATGAATGTAAGTATGTACGTTTGTACATGTTAATGCATTAACCCTAAACCCTAATCCTTAAACCATAAACCCTAAACCCTAAACAACAACCCATAATGTATGTAAGTATGCGCGTGTGTACATATAAATACATTAACCCTAAACCCTAAACCCTAAATCATAAACCCTAAACCCTAAACTCTATACACTAAAACACAACCCCTAATATATGTAAGTATGTACGTGTGTACATATTAATGCATGAACGCTCAACCCTAAACCCTAAACCCTAAACCCTAAACCATAATCCTTAACCCATAAACCTTAAACACCAAATCACAACCCATAATGTATGTAAGTATGTGCGTGTGTACATATAAATACATTAACCCAAAACCCTAAACCCTAAACCTCAAACCATAAACCATAAACACTCAAACCCAACCCTATTGTATATAAGTAATTAAGTATATACATGTGTACATATTAATGCATGAACGCTCAACACAAAACCCTAAACCCTAAACTTTATTTTTATTCTAAATTGACATATACATTTTTTTTCATTACTCTAATTTTTATACTTTTAATTTGATATTTTTGTTCATTATAGTCCCTAAAACTTTATTTTTATTCCAAAATACCCATTTTCCTTATTTTTTTTAATTTGTCTAATGTTTTATAATTTTAATTTGATATTTATGTTCATTATAATCCCTGAAATTTTATTTGTAATCCAAATTGACCCATTTTCTGTCCAAATCGGCCCATTTTGATTATTTTTTTAATTACTCTAATGTTTTATAATTATAATTTGATATGACTTTAAATAATTAACTCAAAATTAATGACGATTGACGAAGGTCAACCTAAAGTCTATCAACTACTTATATGGTTGTACGACCGAACTCAAACTGAATACGAATTTCAATCCCAAAAATACCCCGACCTGAATTACCAGACCTGAAGCTACCCGACCTAAAATTACCCGACCTAAAATGCACCCGACCTGAAATGCACCCGACCTGAAATGAACCCGACCTGAAATGAACCCGACCTGAAATAGACCCGACCTGAAACGGACCCGACCTGAAATGGACCCGACCTGAAACGAACCCGACCTGAAATGAACCCGAACTGAAATGGACCCGACCTGAAATGTTTCCGAACCCGAATTAACCTGCCAATTATCTGCTTCGGACCCGACCCGTTCTAACCCGACCTGAAATGGACCCGACCTGAAATGGACCCGGTCTGAAATGGACCCGACCTGGAATGGACCCGACCTGAAATGGACCCGCACCCGACCCGAGTCGAGTCAATTTTTGTTTTTTACCTGAAATGACATGTATCCGATTTTACCCGACCTGACAGAACCTGACCGATTACCTGTTTTTACATCCCTACTAGTTTGGTTGAGTTGTCTAAGACTTTGGATTTGAACAACTGTGCAGATGAGGTTGACTCATGAGTTGAAACCAAGTTCTTCAAAGAGTTTTCACCATTATATTCCAGCTCCAGGTTCAGAGCCGATGATGATGATATAAACAGGACCGTGACGAAGAAGCTCTGTTGCGAAGTGACTGCTGTTTCTTCTGGTTTTGAATGTCTTAGTGCATACACAAATTTTGCAACGATCCGGGGAGGGTATTTGAGGAAGTTTTCCCGACATCGATTACTTCATCACCTTGGGTAATTCCTGCTGCATACACAAATTTTCAACATATCATTTGTATACTGTCATTCCATTAAAAAGTTTCAGACCATTTTGTTCATATACTTCATTACTGGAAATTTCATGGAAGGACTAGTTATTTTATAAATATGGACGAGTTCGGAAAAAAAAATTAAGGTTTATATTTCGAGCTGAGCTTGAAAAAACAGAGTGCGGGCCTCATCCATGAACAATTCTGCTCACGGTCTATCTGAATGAATATTTAGTTATTTTTCAATTTTGATATTTATGGCACCAAATAATAGATTTAATATATGATATGAATACGTAAGACATCAAATAAAATCAATTTTTTACATACATCGTATAAGATGTAGTATAAGTATAATTTTTTTAATAATCTAAAGAAATAACCACCAAGTAGTATATGTTTATATATATTTTTAATTCTTTGACACTGCATACAAACTTTGCAAACAAAGCAATTGAAATCTGGTATCTTAGGATGAACATTGTAATTATTTTGATTTATATATTTGTATTAAATATATATTAAGTTTTGGGTGCAATCATAACGTATATTGGCATTCTTTGTCATTTAGCTGATAGCTAATTGCATTAGCCGATTTGGCTACCGAATTGTATAAAAGTGAACAAGTAAAATAACGTATAATGACATTATTACTAATCCGGACCGACCCGCGTCGCACACCTGGTTTTGGTGGGTGAGTCTCCCAGCAGGAATTTTCTGTACACACAACGCCTCGAACCCGATACCTTGCTTAAGCAATACCAAGCTACTTACCACTTGGACCAATCTCATTGGTTTTTGCATCTATTAATATTAATTATATTATAAAAATTAATTTTTTTAATATAAAATTATTAAGCATATTTGAATAATCTATATTAATTTATTATTTATATAATTATTTTGAATACAATTTAATTAATTATTACATTTGAACCTAACAAGTGTCCTAATGAAAAAGCGGATGATGTTCATTCGAGGAGACACGGGCTTGAATCACTTTGTCTACAAGGTGAATGTGCATTCTCAATTGCAGAGACGGACGCAAGACTTTAGGTTAGGGGTGCGAACTTATAAATTTTTAGGAGGGGCGAACTTATAAAAAATTTGGGGGGGGGGGGGCGAAAATAGATTTTTAATAGAAAATACATACAAAAATTCTAAAATTTTTCTAAGTCGTATAGGAATTTTAAATTTTTAGGGGGCGACCACCCCCGCTAGCCCGCCTCGGTCCATCCTTGGTCAAAGGGTTAAGAATATGTATTAACATAAACTACATCTTAATCACCTTTAGACTATTTAAAAAAATTAATTATTACATTTAAATGATATTTGAAGCATATGTATTAGTAGTATATATTTGAAGGAAAAATAATTATTCAAATTATATAGGAGAGTATGTTTTACTTCAAAAAGTATATGAGTTATTTAATACAAATTAAAAAAAATAAATTTAAGTTATTTGGAGATTTTTGGTAATTATTAAGAGTAAATAGTCTTTACAACTCTTATGTCAAAACCTCTAATTTTAAAAAGCTTTTGGCCCTGTTTGGTAAATGGCGGTTTGGGCAAAAGTTAGAGGTTTGAGGTATAATTAGAGGTTTGACTAGAGCGGATTGGGGTCAAAAAGCTAATTTTGAAAAAGCTCATAATATGAGCTTTTTGAGATTAGAAGTTTGATATTAGAGTTGTAATGACTCTTTTACCCTTAACAATTACCAAAAATCTCCAAATAACCTAAATTAAGTAATAATTTTTTAATATAAATAATAACATATTAAATATTAGACTTATTTGTTGTTACTACTAATTTATATAGTGACATTTGTAAGTTAATTATATTTTTTATTATCACATATTTATATGTGCATATAATTTTTAATAATTATAAATAATAAATTAATATATAAATCTTTCAAAAATGTTTAGAAAATTTATATTAAAAATAATTTTTACAAATCTAATTAATATTTATTAGATACAAAATATTCATAACTGGTAAATTATTCAAACAAGTATTGAATATAATCATGTACTTATATGTCATTTTGCTTGTTTAAATAATCAAACAGCTATCAGCTATCAGTTAATTTTACCAAACATTTTAATACAATAAGCTAATACAATTCGCTAGTCAAATCAACTAATGCAATCAGCTATCAGCTAATGTAATCCGTTATCAGTTATCAGCTATCCGCTAATTGCCAAACATGACCATTATAGCTTTTCAAAATTAGAGGTTTCATCCCATCCCTTATTACAATCTATTATTACCAAACAATCAAATAAGTAGATTTGACTAATTAAAACTTCTAATTTTAGCTCAAACCTCTAATTTTGCCTCAAAATAATGTTTATAAAAAACAAGGCCATTGTATTTTTAAAAAGAATACAAATTTTAACGCTTTAATTATTATTTTTTAAATGGTAGGATTAATGAGAATTTTCAAACAATTTTGTGGGATACTTAAAAGTATTTAAAATTTTTAAGATTTACCAAGAATTTCTAAGATTTTGAGGTTTAATTAAGATTTTCTAAAAACGTGAGGGGTTGAAAGCAAATGTTCCAAATCTTATGGGGAAAATGCCTAACTATGATTAGGGGTGAACATTTGATCGAGTCAAGTATTTTTTTTGAGTTGGTCGAGTTTACGAGTCCGATTTTATAACTTAAATTTCATTTGAAATTTTTTCGAGCCTAGTCGAATTCTTCAAGTTTTTGTTCAAATTTAATTGTAGAAATTTATAATATCATGGTAGTAATTGGTTCAAATTTAAAGGACTTTCTATAACTATATACAATATATATTTCTTTGTTTTTCATATGTGATATACATATAAGCAAAGTTGTTGGTCTCGACTAATCCTCAAATTACTGAAAAATTCAATTTATTCAAATTCTCATTTTATAACTCAAACTTTATTTAAATTTTTAGTCGATTATAATTTATAAAATTACGATTCGAGTGAAGTAGAGTTGAATTTTATAATTATCCCTTATTTTAAAAACCATTGGAAAATAAAACCAAACCAATACAAACATTAATAGCCAACCTACCACCAACAGATATTGAACAAGGGCCCTGGGGGAAGTAAAGGCTGAATTTATAGTGAAGCTGACAATTAAACCAATCTTATCTGTATCTCGGTTCTCAAATCGATAAATTTAGATAGTTTTTTGGGGGTGATTTAATGATTCTGACGAATAATTTACCATTTAATTTAAAAATTACTATTATGATTACGAATGTAACAAATCGTTTCCGGTAATAATAAACCATGGATATAACAACTACTACAATATTACATTGCCATTTGCCAACTTGCCATCGACATCTAAAGACCATCGTGCGAATAAAGCAGCAAATGGATCATGCCATTGCCAAGTATTCGGTGGTGGCTTTGCTGTTGCCGACGATCGTCGGTTTCGTCCTACTTTCGAATAGTTACCGGGAAGTCCAGGCTGCCGGTGAAGCCGCTGTTGCGAGTTCTTCATCGGGAGTGATTCGTTCGAAACCTTTAAACATTGTTATGAAAAGGTTAAAACGAAAAAATTTAAGACCCCCAGCTCCTAGGAGGAATCTTCCTCCTCACTTCAGATTCAGAATGCCCCCTGGTTACAAGACTCCACCACCACCAGCAGAGGTGGTTACACAAGCTCCACCGCCTTCGGCACCATCAGCTGAGCCACTATGTGCGCCATCACCACCGCCGCAACCATCTATGTTAACTTAGTTTGTTACTATCTGTCAACCGAGAAAGACTGCAGTTAAGTTTGTATCTTCTGAAATTTTGATATAATAGATTATTATTATTATTATTATTATTATTATTATTATTATTATTATTATTATTAGGGTAAAGTACACAGATGGTCACTGAACTTTGATACAAAAAACAAAATGATAACCAACCTTTCAAAAATCACGAAGTAGCAATTAAACTTTAAATTTTGAAACAAAATGGTAACTAGGGTGTTAAACCCTAACGGAAATCTGACGTGTATGCTACATCCCACCCAGTTTTCCACGTCATATATAAAAATAATAAAACAATATTACACGTTTTTTTGGTATTTTTTTATTTATTCGGGATACTCCTATAAAGCAGCGATTCTTGGTATTTTGACTCTTCCCTGCAACTCTGTTCCTCTTTTAGTATCCCCTTTAATTTTTACTCTCCGCTAAAGTTTTAATTTTTTTTCTTTGTCTTCTGCTTTTAAAGTTACCTTTTTCCTCAGATTCAAAATTCTATCTTCGATGTTAAATTTCTAGATATGAGTCAAGAGAGTTCGTTCTGAGTGAAATACACAGAGCAAATAACAGTTACTAATAAGGTAGTGAAGCCATCGAGCAAGTGGTTTCCCATGGAGACCAAACCCAAAGCCCCTAAGGTTGTTAGGATTTATGTCACCGACGGCGACGCCACGAATTCTTCCAGCGACGAGAGCGAAAAGGAGAGACGACAGAAAGTGAAAAGGCATGTGTGTGAAATCAGAATCCAAGATTGTTTTACATTCAATCCCACCAAGCAAAACAGACCTACAAACAATAAGAGCAGCCTTGTGAATACCAAATCAAAGAAGCAGCAGCAACAATGTTTGTCCAACGCTATGAAGTACCGTGGGGTCCGACAAAGGCCGTGGGAAAGATGGGCGGCTGAGATCAGAGACCCGATGAGTCGAACCAGGGTCTGGCTTAGGACATATAACACTGTTGAAGAAGCTGCCTTGGTGTATGACAGAACAGCTATTCGAATCAAAGGTCATGATGCTTTACAAACTTTACAAAACCTCCATTGCGAGCATCACGGCCGGACATTGAACTTGAAATGATTTTCGGATATGATTCTGGCCAAGAATCTCACTCTCTCTGTTCTCCTACTTCTGTTCTCAGACTTCAGTCCAATGAAGAAGCTGAAGAGAGTTTAGAATGAAATGTTGTCGATAGATTAGGGTTTCATCCTTTAAAAAGGGATTAAAAATCATTTATATTAATTATGACGTGTAATATTATTTTATTATTTTTTATATATGACGTGGAAAACTGGGTGGGATGTGGCATACACGTCAGATTTCCGTTAGGGGTTAACGGGGTTTAACGCCCTAGTTACCATTTTGTTTCAAAATCTAAAGTTTAATTGCTACTTCGTGATTTTTGAAAGGTTGGTTACCATTTTGTTTTTTGCATCAAAGTTCAGTGACCGTCTGTGTACTTTACCCTTATTATTATTATTATTATTGCACCGTAATTTATTTCAGAAATTGGAGTTAAATTTGTTGATATATAAATTTGTGTACACAAGCCTTTTAACTTTAAAGTTTAGAGATTTATGTTGTGGTTTAGGGATTTAGGTTGTAGAGTGTAAAATTTAAGGTTTATGATTAGAATTTAGGGTTTAAGGTTTAAGTTTTAAGGTGTTAGAGCTACATATTTAAATTTTAAATTTCATAACTTAAATATTAAAAGTTGTGTATTTTTTTTTACAACAATTTAGGTATCAAAATATATTTTTTAAAATGAAAAATGTTGTAGAAACGTTGGATTAGAGTTATACCTTATTTAAATAGATTTGAAAATGTTTTTGTTATTATTCAATTATGTTAAAATATTAATGTTTGTTTATTTAAAAGTAGGGCTTGGTAGAAATAAAAGTTTTCATAAATATATTAGTTTTAGGTGTATGTATCCAGTTTATAATTTAAGGGTAGTAGTTAGAATTTAAGGTTTAAAACCTAAATCATTAACATATTACCTAAACTTTTATTTCTAACCTTTAAAACTTAAATTTTAAATATTTAAACTTAAACTCTTAAATTGAATCTTAAACCTTAAAATTAAGACATTTTAGGATAATACGAATGACAACTTAATTTTATTGGGAAATTATTTAAAATAATGGATGTGGAAATGTTTTCAAGGGAATATATTTTGTGTTATGTTTTGATACACAAAATGTAAAAGAAATTTACATTCTTTATAAAATTTAAAACCTAAATCCAAACCATAACACCCTAAATCCTAAGGTTTAAACTTTAAATTCTAATTATAAACTTTAAGTTCTACACCCTACATACTAAGCTCTTAAACTCTAAACAATAACATAAAATTTTAATCTCTAAAATTAAAAAGATTGTAAAGTTTACACAAATTTATATATCAAAGTATTTCCCATATATTTTAGGGTTAAAGAAATTCTATCCAACAATTAACCATTTGTTTACTGGGAAATTATTTAAAATAATGCCGTGGAAATGTTTTCACGAATGGGTTAAATTTAGGGGGTTAAGAAATTAGTTAGGGTTTAAAATTTATGTTCAAGGTTTAAAATTTAAAATTTATAGTTAAAATCTAAATATTATAGATTATAATTTAGGTAGCAAGGTTAATGATTTAAATTGTAATCTTAAATCTTTCTGACAATAAATTTTATGTTCTAAACCATTAAACATGAACTCCTAAACTTTAACCCACAAACTAAATTTTAATCTCTAAATTTAACCGCTGAAATATTTTCACCGCCACTATACTCAACAATTACTCTTATTTATTTATTTATTCGAGTGTTAAATTATGGTCAAATTGTACAATAGACCTTGTATTTCTCATTCTTTCTGAATCTACCCCTCAAATATAGAAAATTAGCTGCTTGGCTCTATCGACTAAATTGAGGGATTGGGTAAGAAGAGACACAGATAGATGTTTCAAACTGTTAATCTACCAAAAACAAAAGAACCCTACAAAACCCTTTCCGCAAAGCTTGCAAAAACCCCCAACAAAATAACAATTTTGGTTTGGTTGGAAAGAAAATCAAAACCCGAATGGCATTGACAATCTCCAATGTTCTTCATTGTCCAAAACCCAGAATTTCGCCACCAAATTCTATCCACAACTCTTCAATCTCCAAGCTATCATCTTCCTACCTCAGGTAATGCACGTTCTAACTTTTTTTTAAAAACTAATTTTCAGTTTTCTTTTTGTTTTGTTTCATTTACTGGTGTTTGGGTTCTTAGAAATAGTGGGAAAGTGAACGAAAAGGAAGGAAAAAAACGAGAAAGCTTTGATTTTGATGTTGAATTTTTGTTGGATAGTTAGTGGAATTTAGCTGAATCTAGCCAAAATGATAGTATTACTCTGCATATGAAATAAGCTGAATTCTTTTTATGAAGCTTTTGGGATAATACTGATGACAGCTTAAAGAGGCTAAGAAAACTGAATCTTTTGAACTGTAATTCATTTGTTTTCAGACTTTCAGTTTCTTTCTGTTTTTGGGGTTTTAGATTGAATCCCATTTGAAAAGTAAAGAAAGTGTTTTTAATAGACACATGTATGTGTGTGTGTAACTGTGTATATATATGTATTGTTGAAGCTATACTTGTTTGCTGGCTTACGAATTCTAGAATTACTCTGAACAATAATCATGTAGAGGGTCATGTAATAAGGTCATCTATGTTGCTCCAACTTTTCATTTTTCTTCAAGTGCTAATGTCCGAAACCTATATCCTACGCATATCTAGAATTACTTGGAGAAGTTGAACATAACTATGTCTGATATATACTCGTATCTAACACTTATACATGAGTACTAATAACATAGAGCATCCTTACCGGCATTTGATAATTGGATTTTAGCTTGTTTGGTCTTCTTTTCGCTATAAATGTTTATTGTTTGTGACAAGTTCTTTAATCGATCAGGTTTCCTCAGAGATTTTCTTTTCCGAAGAATAAAATTGTGGTATGTGCTGCATCATCTGCAGCAGGGAGTTCTAATCCCGAAAGTGACTTGAACCCATATGAGGTACTTTGAACTCTTGTTGTTTGCTTCTTTCGGAGATCAGAGTAGCGAGTTACTAGTGACTGGATTGATGAGTATTTCAAAAAAAAATTATGTTTCCAGATCCTTGGTGTGAGCCCTATCGAGGGGTTTGAAAAGGTCAAGCAAGTATATACAAGAAAACGCAAAGAGGCCGACAAGAGAGGCGATGAGGCTACTGCTGCACTTGTAGGTTACGACTCTCTTAAAATAGAAGTGTTGCCGAGAAAGAATGTCCTACTCGTTATATATTGTATTTCCATTACGAAAATCTGGATATAGAAGTTCTCCTTACTTTTGTGGTACTTACTGTTTGCTATTTCATGTTTTCCAGCTTGAGAAAGCATATGACAAACTCATGATGGCACAATTAATGAATCGGAAGAAGGGTGTAACATACGGTTCGTTTAAGGTACATAGTTGACAATCCTTAATGTATTACATTTGTCTGATTTGTGAAAACCACTTTACATATTTAGTTTTCATTCACTTGTATATAAGAAGGTTTCGGAGATCAATTTTTTCGATACCACTTGCACTAAATCTGTTTTCCCCCTGTATTGAAAGGCTATTATTGATTGTTATGGGATAATCTCTATTTATCTTTAACGTTTTTCCCCTCATTTTTTTCAGGTTTCGAAGGATGTGAAATATGCGGATAAGCAGCCGATTGTACCATGGGGGCCAAGGTTTCGTAACTACTCATAACTCATAAGTAGAAATTTTCTATATTAGACTGTCTCGTGTTCATTGCTCTATACATGGAAAAACTTGAAATAAAATTGAACATATACATGTGTTGGACACATCCATATCCAACACTCACACCTAAGTCCGAGTAAAACGGTTTAACACTCATGGCTTTGTTGGTGACAACCGATCATTTGAAGAGCGAGAGAGCTACTTTTGGTGGGGCACGAAATATTGCTAGTCATCCCACACTAATAGATGTGGAATATTTTATTGGAAAGCTTTATGAAGTTTTATTTTTTTTGATAAGTTACGGTGGCGAAAACTTACATCTGTTCTGGCTCGATCTTAATGCTAATACTTGTTATGATTCCTTTAATGGTATTTCATAGTCTGGTAATCATATATACACTTGTGTGGAATTCCGATGTGTTTCAGGCCCTCAAAGTCTAGTGTTCAAGATATGCGCATCAACTTGGCAATTTCCGCTGTATTTGTAAGTATGATGGATCCCCAGCATCCTTATTGCACCGATTTAGCAAATCCGTAGATAATGCTGTCTATACTAAAGGAAGTGGGCACATGTTTTCTGCTTCTAAGCCATCAATTCAGGCATATGGCTAATGTCAAAAAGTGTAGCAGCTACGTTGCGACCCATTGCTCTCGTATTTTCTATCACCTCATTTTTTCTTGTTTCTTTGCAGACAGCTTGGATTTTAATCAAGCGCAATGTTGAATATAAACCATTGCAGTTTTTGGCTTTTGCATTCGTTTATCGAATTTTCGAGAAGCTGAAAGCCTTTGAACCACCTGTATCACCGACGTTTACAGTGAGTCATATTTAAAGAGCTCAAGTCCATGTTTTTTTTTAATCTTTGTGATATCACATAATGAAGAACTTGTACCGACTTTGATCATCACTTTTTTTCTTCAAATTGTTGATTATTGAATTTTGATGTCAACTACAGGAAGAAGGTGAGGATGATGGGCGGGGCATCCGAATGGGAAAAAGACTTCTCCGTTCACTTGCACTAGTTTTTGGTTGTATTGCTTTGGCCTCTCTGGTACGGGATGTTGCTCAACTTCAAATTCCATCTTCTCTAAAGTTTACTTCTTGGAGTCCATAATTGCATATTTCCTTTTCGATTATACGATTTTCTTTCATGTTTTCATACACTGAATTTCAGTTGAATCATATCGCTTCTACGTTTCATTTTCTCCTCTTAGAAGCATCATCGATAACATTTTGGTTGTATTCTTGCAGGCATACACTGGTCTTTTAAATTTGATCGAGTACATTGGCGGTTATATACCCATTTTTCTCTACAATAACCAGGTAACGATATCGAACTATTATTTAACACATGTCTAGGCATGGGTACATGGATACAATCCTCCAAATATATGAAAAAATTTCGAAAAAATGAACATACCCTGTACCTGATACCCCAAAACCCGAGTAACATAGCATTTGTTCAGTACTGGGGCCTGCCTCATTTGCTTCCAACCATGCCGAGTAATGAATTTTCATGTGCAGGAACTCATAGTGACTGCCGCATCAGCAGTTTCACTATATATTATGGCAACATACTATAGATGACGAGTCTAATCATGTTGGGGTCGAGTGTGGATCGAGCAACCGTTTAGCAGTTCATAGTTTAAGATCTTTTTTCGTACTGTTAAACTTTAGCTCTCCAGTTTTGTTAGATAAGCTGAAACTAAATTCTTACAAGGTTGAAACTTAAGGTTGAAAACATAGTTTTCAAGACAAGCTAAACTGGCCCACTAATTCATAAATGCCGGATTCTTTCATGGAAACCAAACACCAAATAAAGAAACAAAACCCCCGTAAAACTATCATTTTCTTTTTCAACAGAAATGATTAAAAAAAGTGGATTTGAATGCTAAATTACAACTACTTTAGCTGAAAAGGTTGCTCATCATATATGTTTCTCTTGTTATTAATTATATTAAGGTTAGAACTGAACAAGTGTCTTGGTAGAAAAACGGAAGATGTTCATGTTAGAAGACATGAGCTCAAATTGCTATGTCTATGAGTTGTATACGCTTCTCTAAGTTTCTGCATTAGTAATATATTTGAGTCAAGTCCAAATGTAAAGTAGGTGAGTTTTGGTGTGTTCATATGCATTAGTAATATATTTGAGTCAAGTCCAAATGTAAAGTAGGTGAGTTTTGGTGCGTTCATATTCTTAAATACTTACGTTAATTATAAAAAAGCATGCATGAACATATAATAAATGTCCCCTGCACCAGTTGATTCTCAGTCCAACCAATCAATCTGATCTAAGTTTGCTAACATTGCTATTGTCATGATAGGTTATAAGACAAAAATGCATTGGCCCACAAATTTCTTATATGGTGGATTCTTTCGCGGCAACCAAACTTCACATAAAGAAACAAAAACCATAAAAATATAATTTCCTTTTGGGTTAAATAGTATTTTAAAACTTAACTTGTACCTCATTATCCCTTTAATATTTAAAGAAAATATAATGAACTTTTCAAATGCATGTTATTTAAACTTATTTTTTTATCACAAAAAAATTATGTACGTGTTATGTGACACATAATATATATTTAATAAGAAAATTTTAAGAAAGTTCATTATAGATCTTCAAAAATATTGATAACCCCCCCCAAGTTCTCAATTTTCTTAACATTAGAAAGTTTTTTTAATTATCAAAAATTGAATTGGTTAATATGTATCAGAATTGAAAAGTTTAAGGATCAAACTCAATAAAAAAAATCTCCAACTACCAAAACAATAATACAGTACAATCTCAAATATCAAAAATATTATTAAACCCTTTATTTCTCAACAAAAATTATCGAAAAGAAAAAAAAGGAATTTGGATGCTAAAATGCTATCTCTACAAGTTTATAATCCTAACTTAAATATATATAGATATTAATATATGTTGGAATTTAAATTGAAACAGTTGAATATCATGTTTTAAAATTGATTATATAGATATTCATTTGGATTCTCGGGGTGATCCGTTTAATGGGTGGTTTTTTGTATTAAGTTGATCTGGTACCATTGTTTCAGTAAAGTATTGTTAAAGGTATTTTTCTTTCTCTATTTAAGTTTATGAAAGTTTTTTAACGAGCTTTCAATAACATTTCATATTTTAAATAAAAAAATTAATTATATGAATAATTTGATGATATTCGAATAAATTTATATAAATTTTTAAAGATTAGTGCAGAGTTGACTTGGTCCATATGTGAAATAGGTAAGTTATGGATCGGTGTGTACACAGTCTTGAATGATATGCATGCACATATAATATAAATGGCGTAACGTGTATAATAAATTACTGGAGTGAACTTAACAAGTGGTTCTATCAGAAAAACGAATGAGATTATCTTAAAAGATCGAGTTCAATCACAATATCTATAAAATGTGTATACATTGTTAAAATGTTCAAAATATTATAAATAAATACTACCTCTTGTAATTAACTCTATGTTATTTAAAAAATTAGCGGGGTTATGATTTCAGAAATATTTTTTTTTAAATTAAGACTATAAAATTATTCTGTCTAAGAGATAATGTTAAGTTTCGAGAAAAAAAATATGTATAAAATTCCAAATGGGATTCTGTTGGATTTTGGATTGTTGTTCAGAGGCAGAGCTTTGTAAGTCATTTTTTAAAGTATAACCGATATGAATTTCGTGAAGAATAAGATGCCAAAGTTATTATATTAATATTTCATGTCAAGTTGGTTTGTTGAATTGCATTGGATTGTTCACAACAATTTGGTTGATTTTTGCTATAAAAGGTGAGTTTTTTGAGCTATACAAATTATAACCCCATTATTCTTCAAAATTCTTGAAGTGGTAAAAGTTGTTTCCTTTTTGGTTTTCTCTTTTGCTTGTACTTTGTTTACTGTATTCCTTGTTGTAAAGTGGAATTTGTTGTGTTTGTTAAAATGGTTTTTCTTTTTGCAGAAAGTAAGGAACTTCTCAATTGTTTCAGTCAAGGAAGTTCACTGAGATTTTTTTTTTCCCGGGAAAACCAGAGAAAATTTGGATATTTTCTTTCTGGGTTTTTAAGGCAAACCTGAAAGGAAGAGCTTGAAAGGTAAACATGGCACATATATAGTATGCATGAGGATGGGAAAGTGAATTCATGTTCATATTCTTTGCTGGGTTCTTTTATATTTATCGAATTTCCTTTAATTTTTTTGGTTCATAATTTCTCGAGTTTTCGACTAGTTCAGGGTGTTGTTGGCATGAATTTGGGCTTAATATAGTTCCTTAATGTAGCAATTCTTAAGAGATGATATCCAATAGGTTTAGATTCGAATCTGGAACATTATGTCTTCAAGTTGCTGCTTCCCTTGTAGTTGGTTTCATCCAGTATTGTTAAGGATCAATTTTGCTTCGTGTTATCGATTTGGAGCAATTAGTACTAGATAGTTTTGCTTTGGTGTGGTTTAGACTAATTGTTTTTTCTTTCTGGGACTGATTTCAGCAAAAATGGGGACTAGAACGGTTGATCTTCGATCTGATACGGTTACTAAACCAACCGAGGCAATGAGGGCTGCCATGTCAGCTGCTGAAGTTGATGATGATGTCTTGGGTACTGATCCGACCGCCTTCTGGTTAGAATCGGAAGTCGCGAGGATGTTGGGCAAGGAAGCCGGTCTATTTGTCCCATCGGGTACCATGAGTAACCTCATCAGTGTTCTTGTCCACTGTGATATTAGGGGAAGTGAAGTCATTCTTGGAGACAATTCCCATATACATATATATGAGAATGGTGGTATCTCGACAATCGGAGGTGTGCATCCAAGGCCGGTGAGGAACAATGAAGATGGAACGATGGACATTGGTTTGATCGAAGCTGCCATTAGAGACCCGAAAGGAGAGCTTGTGTATCCGACTACAAGACTGATTTGCTTGGAGAATTCGCATGGGAAGTAAGATTATGAAATTCTGTTTGATTTCTGTTGGACAATGATATCATATGCTTTTAAATCGTTTTGTTTTAGTATGTTTTCTAAGGCTATACTCCAGTTGTGTCTCTCAATCTTTTATCGGATGACGGAAAATCGGGCTGCTTTTTCATGGCTGGTGCAACTTGCTTCCTGGGGACTGAATTATCCTCATCGATGCTCTAGATTTTACCTAGTTAGTCTTATCGGAAGAAACTGATGTCAGTCGAAGTTCTTCGACTCTTTGTTTCCCCTTTTCAATCACTTCACTTTTGCTTTTATTGCTCGTTGGCTGTATTAATATCGTTAAGAGTTCTTTTCTACTTAATGCAGCACCGGGGGTCGATGCTTGCCGGTGGAGTACATAGACAAAGTTGGCGAGCTAGCTAAGAAGCATGGTTTGAAGCTTCACATCGATGGGGCTCGTATTTTCAATGCATCTGTGGTGAGTAACTTTGTCTCTGTTGCTCGTACAACTAGCCTTGGATCTGTGTGTATGTCCATGTAATTAAAATCTATGTGACAATTGTCCTCTTTCAAAGTATCTAACCAGAGGGTTTTGTCTACCAGGCGCTCGGAGTTCCTGTCAATAGGCTTGTACAACCGGCCGATTCAGTCTCGGTATGCTCTTTGTGTCAACATTGTTGGGTTTTTCATCTTGTCTTGCAATTTGAAGTATTATATATTAAGAGGCTTTCTTTATTCTTCTTTTCCGCTGATTTTTGATGCGGTAGGTATGTCTATCAAAAGGTCTGGGTGCTCCGGTCGGATCCGTCATCGTTGGTTCGAAAACCTTTATCGCCAAGGTGAAGAACAAAGTTCTGCAGCTAAAAATCTCTGCAAGTCATTGAAATTCGTTTTCCTTCCTATTTTTAGGCTAGAAGACTTCGGAAAACCTTAGGTGGCGGGATGAGGCAGGTTGGTTTCATTTGTGCCGCTGCATTGGTTGCTTTGCAAGAGAATCTTGGAAAGCTTGAACATGATCACATGAATGCAAAGGTCTTAGCAGGTAAAACTATCAGTTTCGTTGATTATATACGCTGAATTTTACGGTCCGGAAGAGCAATCATTACTATTATCGGGTGCTTTCATCCATGAACTTACCTATACAACTCATCGACTTTATGCCGTTTTTAATGGTTTCAGAGGGGCTGAATCAAATTGAAGGTTTTAGAGTGAACCTTGCTGCAGTGGAAACCAATATTGTGAGTATTCTAGTTATTGAACTTTACATTAACGACGATCTTTCCCTTTGCTAATGCAATCTGAATAAGGTTTTACGGTTCGAGTTGTGACTCGGTTTATCGAGTAATAGAGTTGTTTCATAACATGGCCGAGGAGTATTGCTGACTGGTAAAAACAGAAACTCTTAAGGTTACCGAGCTTATAATCCTCTACTTGCTTTTATGTTACCAGATATTTTTTGACATAGTGGAGGGATCGAAAATCACTGCAGCAGAACTATACAAGCATTTAGCAGAACATGGTGTACTTGTGATGCCAGAGGGTCCATCCAGGTCAGTGTACTCCCTTGAAAATCACCTAGGATGTCGCTTTTTTCGATTTCCCCGGAATAGTTTGAACTTGAAAGAAAGTATAACTTGAACCAAGTAAACCTGTATAGAGCTTCCCCCACTCGAAAATGCACCGACATGATTATTCCGGTGAACATACAAGAGCAAAGAATTACAAGCTCACTATACAAGTTTCTGATGAATACATGTGTGATAAAAAAAATTCCCTAAGTTTTCATATATATTTGGAGGATCATACCTTCATATGTCTGTCCAAATATCTGTCGGAGATGGGTGTTTTAGAGAAAATAAAAATCCGGTTCGATTGTCGGAATTTTCCTATGAATATATATTACTGCTAGATACCAGACTAATGGTTGTCTCTTTATTTTTTGTTCATTCAGGATGAGAATTGTCCTTCACCACCAAATTTCATCAAGTGATGTGCAGTACACTTTGTCATGCTTTCAGGTGATCAACTGCCTTTCCTTGCCTGTTCATTTATGTTATTCCGACTTCATTTTTCATGAAACGCTTGGCGCGTCTTCAAATATAAGTGTGGCGATACGAACCTCTAAATGCGTATGATAAAGAAAATGAATACGTCCCGCATAAGACATATACTTATATTCGACACTCATCTCAGACTCCGAATCACATAGATGTTTGTATAATTGTTCACTCGTTCTTCTTTGAATGTTGCAGCAAGCTTTCACTGGACTGCAAGAAGAAAATGGCAACTAAGACCCAATTGGTATCCCTCTAATTACCCGAAGATCATTTCCCGATCCGATTTATCGTAAATATTGATGTATACTTTTCTTTATGGTTGATCGATTGACAATCCGTGTATGCATATCATGTATCGTTTTAAGGCGAAATTGATAATTACACATAATGAAACAGCTGCCTTATTTGGTCGACGTCTGCCGCAATCAATGTCACCGGGCCAATGAAACACACCACAAATCATATAATTTCTTAAGGGAAAACCAACGAGTTTATCCAAACTTCAATTAGAACTCAGATGAGATCAACTTGGACATTCTAAATTCATACATAGATTCTAAAGTGAATGTCAGATACGAGTATAAACACGACATGTTGGATACTTGAATTTATCTTTTCTAAGTTTTCCTTGAGCTTCCCATACATTTGGAAGATTATACGGTCGTATGCATCATTGTATACTTTATACTATGTTATTTTTACCATCAACATTTTAATAATTTAACCATTAAATTTGTTGATGTTGGTCATATTTATTACACATAAAATTTTCAATCAATCTGATATCTTTATCATATCGAATCAAAATAATGTCATTATATATATACATCATGTGTTTACAATTACAAATTTGGTCAAAATATTTTTTTACAAGGTAAAAAGATTGTCCTGAGCAAATTCATAATCTAATGTCAACTAGGACTAATGTGAAATCATACTTTTTACCAAAAAAAACTAGGACTAATGTGAATGTGAAGTCCTTTGTCAACACACTACTGGCTTGGTTGACCAAAATGTTTCAAATATATTTCATGTCGGATTAAAAATGATATTTCTAACATTTAGTTGCATTTGAAAAGTTACCTTGTAACTATATAATTAGATTTGAATTTAATTACACAATTATAACGTGTCGAATGTAATCGAAGGCCTCAACTACACTTTTCAACTTTTAGGGACATATGAGAAATGATGTAATTAAGGCTTATTTGATTACACTCTACTACTTAAATTTTAATCTCTAAACTAAAATATTAAACTCTTAAATAATTCACTTGTGGAATTTTTCTACCATCAGTGTATAGGATTAATAATCCTAAAATTTTTACACAAGCGTGCTTATTTTGAAGCTAAAATTTAAAATTTTAGTCTTAAAACCCTAAAACTCTAACCATAAACCCTAAATCATAAATACTAACAATAAACCCTAAATAATAAACTATATAATATAAACCCCTAAACTATACATTAAAACCTTAAACCCTTAAATATCTACGATTATAAAAATTCTTTTTTCCACGGACAGTAAATAAAATAATAATATTAATATTAAATTTAAACTTATATAAGTCTGTAATTATAATTTGTTCCTTTTATCAAAAAAATTTGTTCCATAATAGTTTATCAAAAAAAATTTGTTCAATAATACATAATAAACAATTAGAATATAATTATATTCCGTCAGTCAAATATGTATAAATTTATTTAATAACAAAATCAATAATTACACTGACATAAATTTTACCCAATTATATTTAATTAGTGAATAACTTAAATTTCAAAAAACTATCCAAACATGTAGGAGAAGAAATAAAAGTTGTGGTTGAGAAACAACGGAAATTAACTGACTTCACTACAATTTCTCGTGAAACACCCGCCATTAATGTCCCCTCCTTTTTCGTCCAAAATCCCTTAAAGTTCAGGGAAACTTTAGTTGTTCAGCACTTGCGCGGCTCAGAGAGGTTTCTTCCTCATCATTCCCTGCTCCACCGCCGAGTCTCCGCCACCAGAAAAAGGCTCCGTCGCCACAATGCCTTCCGGAATTCTCGAGGTCACCCTCGTCTCCGCCCAAGACCTACCCTCGGTCTCCAAAAACATGAAGACCTACGCCGTTGTTTGGCTCGAAAATGACGAAGACAACAAGCAGGCCACGAATGTAGACCAGGCCGGCGGAACCAACCCGAGATGGAACCACGCGTTCACGTTCCGAGCCGGTGGCAAGTTCCTTAACTCGGAGGACGCCGCCATTTCCATCGAGGTTTGTGCGGCTGCATGGGACAAAGACGCTACGATAGGATACGTTAACGTCCCCATAAGGGATATCCTCGAGATGCCGTCGTCAGTAGTGACCGACGCCACCGGTACCGCCTCTTTTAAATTACGCCGTCCCAAGGGGAAGTCGCAGGGGGTTATCAAAATCGAAGTTTCCCTCAAGTTGACAAATGAAGACCATAGCGGTAGCATTGTGAACAGCTCGCTTTGCAACTCCGACATAGGACCGTCCGCCTCGATCGTGGCGGCGGCGATCGCAAAAGGGTTGTATACCCCGCAAGTTAATAATGAAACCCCATCAGAAGAATCAGAACAAATAAAGGAATGGACCAAGAAAGAGAGGGAAAAGGCGGCGGGGGAGAGGCGGCCGATCGGGTCGATCGTCGGCGCTCCGTTCCAGAACATGAAACCGAGCAGAGTGAGGTCATCGAAGGGGAGGAAGGGTGAAGGAAAGAAGTTGTTTTCGTGTTTGGGATGTGAAATTGCGATTACTTGTGGCAGCGGCGGCAGCGATGAAGGTAGCCGGAGGAGGAGTAGGAGGAGACGTGGTGGTAGTAACAAAGTTTGTAATTTGAGCTCCGTGGATGATTGATTATACTCAATAATTTTGTTTCAAATCTTTTTGTCAAGGTGTGGAACAAGATTCAATTATTCTTTTTTCTTTCTTTCAATTAACACAATTGCTTCTCTATTTAATTTATATTTTATAACTCTTAATTATTGTTATACTTATATAAATGCTAAGATGTAACTTGAAAGGGACAAATTTAAATAATAATGATTTAAAATTAAAAAATTATGATACATGTTTTAATTTGTTTAATTTTGAAATTGATACAGATTTAGAAAGTATTTAAACGGAAGTAAAATGACAAACATGACATAGTTCAAATAGTTTCAAAAATTTTAAAATGCAATTTGATGAAAAAAATGGGGAGCCAAAGCTTAATTTGCCTAATTTAATAACTAAAAGGACCTAACAAACAATTGAACCAGAAAAATTGAAAGAGACCTAGACTTAATTTATATAGTTTCAAAATTAAGAAGGCCTTAAAAACAATTAGACATAAAATTTTGAAATGCCATGGCCCACTTCCACCATAGCTTTGACTTCGATACTATATAAGTATATTGATTATAATTATGATTGTATCTATATATCATTAAGTTTTATAATTGTTTTTTTGAATTGTTTGAGGAAGATAAATGAATGATTAAAAATATTTTTATTTTTTATTTGTTAATTTTAATTATTCATTTATTCTTATCCAACAATCCAAAAATATAAAGTTTAATGTGTTTTATATGATGTAAACGGATTCTAATACACACACATGCATGAACAAAAATCATATATCATTTTTGGTGTCTCTATCTATGCCCAACACTAATTAATTAAACTTTACACTCAAATTTTAATTTTTAAATTTTAAATTTTAAACCCTAAAAGCTAAACTATAAACTATAAATATTAAACTTTATTTTTTAATGTTGAAGAATAAATAAGGCACGATAAAAAGTAACGCAAGTTTTATGTATGTTGGGGAGTCTCTACAACGCTGGTAGTTACGACTTACGAGAGCTATGGTGTGGTATGCATGACGATGGAAGCATAATCATTGTCGCGTATTCTTGAATTTTGTGTATGAGGATCTCGGTTAACTGTTTTTCTTGAAGGTTGAAGTGTTTTTAGGGGCATTTTTAAGGAAATGCAGACTAATATACGGTTATGAAACAGCGTGATCAAAAATTTATTAAGAAATAATAAAGTCGGTAAAGCGCGACCGGATACGTTGACATAATATAATGTAGTAGGTGGAAAATATGAAGAAATATTAAAAAAAATTGATAACCGACAAACTTTGGTTATCGGTAGGTATCGATACAAACATATACAAGTATCGATACATGAGTTAATGAGAAGAAAACATGTTGGAATTTAAACAAACCGGTTTGTTTATATAGTCAATAATGAAAACGGTCAAAACATTTACCAATTACATTAAGTCATACAAAGTATCGATATTGTACATATTGTGAAAAAAGTATCGATACTTTCGAGCCACATTTCAACCGGTTACTTAAAAAAGTATCGATATTTTTATATATAGTGGAAAAAAGTATCGATGCTTTGTTTCCAGTATGCTATGTCAATCCATTTGCTTTCAAAAGTATCGATACTTTTTTACATAGTGGGAAAAAAGTATCGATACTTTCGAGCCACATTGCAACCAGTTACATTGCTTTTTAAAAAAGTATCGATACAATTGTATATAGTGGGAAAAACATATTGATAATTTCATAAAAATTATCGATACGTCCATAAAAAGGAATCGATACATTGTCATGAAAATAGTTTGGTAGAGAATACGTTTGAAAATTGGCTCGAAAGTATCGATACGTTTTAAGTGTATCGATACTTTTTTTTAAAAGCAATGTAAACGGTTGAAATTGGCTCGAAAGTATCGATACATTTTTAAGTGTATGTAAAAAAGTATCGATACTTAGGCGCTACCTATTACGTTAAACTAGTAACCGGTTTGTTTAAAGTTATAATATTAATGTTGTAGAATTAGTGTTTTGATATAATAATTGAAAAATGTTTTGGATTAATGTGAAAAGAATTTAAAACTTAGTTTTAAGTCCAAACAACTTGAATTTATGTTTGAGGTATTTTAAAAGGTTTTTGGCAAGATTTTTCATGCTTTTAAACAACCAAACTTGTGTTTTCAAAGTGTCCGTACCGATACGGTCCAACCCGTATTTAAATGAAAAAAAATGACATAGTTCAAATAGTTTCAAAAATTTTAAAATGCAATTTGATGAAAAAATGGGGAGCCAAAGCTTAATTTGCATAATTTAATAACTAAAAGGACCTAACAAACAATTGAACCAGAAAAATTGAAAGAGACCTAGACTTAATTTATGTAGTTTCAAAATTAAGAAGGCCTTAAAAACAATTAGACATAAAATTTTGAAAAGCCATGGCCCACTTCCACCATAGCTTTGACTTCGTTACTATGTCATAATTGATAATTCTATATATAATTAAGTTTTATAAATATTTTTGGCAAAATGACAAAAGATGCTTCCAATATTTACATGATTATCATTTGACCTTTTATTTTTTTATTTAAATATGCCCCTAACATTTTAATTTAATCCGAATATGCCCTTGTTGAATGTAAACTGTCAGTCAACTGATGGTCAACAGCTGACTGGACTTGCCACGTGTTAAGATCTGTTGACGTGTCAAAATTATATTTACCATGTATCGTCATCAGATTCGGCCACGTGTTAGCATGATAGTTGGCCACGTGTCACCATAAAAAAAGGGTATAACATTTTTTTTAAATCTAACGTGACATCAAAAGATCTTAACACGTGGTAAGTCTAGTCAGTATCAGCCGTTGATCGTCAGTTGACTGATAGTTTCCGTCCAACGAGGGCATATTTGGACCAAATTGAAACGTTGGGGGAATGTTTAGATCAAATTGAAATGTTGAGGGCATATTGGGACCAAAAAAAGAATAGAGGCTAAATGACAAAACATGCAAACGTTGGGTGCATCTTTTGTTATTTTGCCATTATTTTTTGAATTGTTAGAGGAGGATAAATGAATGATTATTTTTTTTAATATTTTTTATTGTTAATCTTAACCATTCATTTATTCTTATCTAACAACCCAAAAAATATAAATTTTAATGTGTTTTATATGATGTAAACGGATTCTAATACACATATGCATGAACAAAAAAATCATATCTTTTTTAGTGTCTCTATCTATGCCCAACACTAAATAATTAAACTCTACACTCAAACTTTAATTTTTAAATCTCAAATTTTAAACCCAAAAATTAAACTATAAACCTTAAATCTTAAACTCTGTTTTTTTAATGTTGAAGAATAAATAGTGCACCATATGATTTCTATAGCCCGCAAGTTTTATGTATGTTGGGGTGTCTCTACAGCGCTGGTAGTTACGAGTGGTATGCTTGACGATGGAAGCATAATCATTGTCGTTCCGATATGCTTTTTAGTTCTACTTAGTTGTATTGTATTTTTTTCTTCTAATATGATTAGGGAAATTTTTAATGAGGCTCACAACTAGGTCTACGGTCTGTATGTTGTTTCTTATTAATAAAATTATTTTTTTGAGACCCCTAAATTCTACCCCTAAAAATATACCATAAACATTATACTCTAAATCTAGTTTTTTAATGATGGAGCATAAGTAGAGGCACCGAAAATGATAGACAATTTCTATTAGTTTTTTATAACCATATAGTATTTGAATTATTAATCGAATAATTCATATTATAATTATCCTCTTAACTTAATTTGTTTCATTCACGTTAAGATTTGAATGTTAAACATTGTTTAAGGAATTTAACGCCTCATTCCATTGGATTGGATACTTGCATTAGCTATATTTGTTCCCTTTTTACTACGAGAATGCAATAAAGGCGAAAACGGCGTGTAAAATGTTATTGAAACAAACGGGGGCAATCGAGAGAGAAGTGCTTCAAGCAAAGTGTCACGGACCACAAGCCCGCGACCAAAACAAGTGCAGAGAAGGCAGTCCAAGACCATCTTTACATCATTTTGGGCCTGCTAGATGACCTAGGAAAGCTGGCCCGATCACATTGGTAAATAGTAAAGGCTTAGCATTTACCATGGTAATTCCGATAAGGCAACGTACTTATCATTTATGATAATTGTAATTAAATCCCACATTATCTCTTGTTTAAAATTCAAACAGAGATGTAGATAAGATAGGTTCAGATCTAGACCGTTGATTGTAATGTATCTCAACCATTAATTGTAGGGGGCTGCAGCTATAAAAGGAGGCTCACCCCCACTTCATTTTACACACTTCACTTCAGATTAAATACAAGTCAGCATTCACTCTAGCCTTTCTCTCTTTACTTTTACTTGCCATCATAGTTCTCACGTTTCTGCACGTCTCTAAGTCCTCTTACTTAGAGTGTTTAGGGTGACTTAGCCGATGTTTCAGCCGAGAAAGCGACTAAGGCCCGCACGGTTAGCCTAGCACAAGTCTAGCCCTATGACAAGTGGCATCAGAGCGAAGGTTTTGCTGAGCAAATTTGTTGTTCGAGATGGCTCGTGATGGAGAAAACACTATAGTGAAGAAAGGTGTTGACGCCACGGCTGACAAATCCAAGAGGGGTTCGTCAAAGGATGTGATCACATCGATCCAGGGGAGGGTTACCAAGCTAGAGGAATCCTTGGCAGAGGCCAAGGTAGCATTGGAACTGGTGGAGACGTTGGATATGGAGAAGCTGGGTTCGTTGGATTTCGAACTGCTCGAGTCCTTTGAAGGAGTTAGGGACGATGTTCAAGCGGCTCTGAATGAGATGGATGTGAAGTTCTTGAAGCGTGGTGATTCTTTAGAGGCCACAGTGGTTGCTCTAAAGAGTGAGATTGAGGAGTTCAAGGAAAAGAGTTCCGAGTCTGGTGAACTGAAGAAGGAAGTGGAGATGCTCAAGACTGAGCTGCTTGTTTTGAAGGTTGCGGTTGGGAATGGCATAGCGACTGCAACTCCCAAGGCCTTGTGTGATATCCCTCAACCTGAAAAGTTCAAAGGGACGAGATCCGCCCAGGATAGGGAGAACTTTCTTTGGGGAATGGAGCAATACTTCAAAGCCGTAAGCATCGTGGAAGATGCTAAAAAGGTAAGCTTTGTGAGTATTTATTTGATTGATCTTGCACAAACGTGGTGGCGACACAGGTGCAAAGATGTGAAGTGTGGGAAAGCTGTCATTGATACTTGGAAAGGGTTCCAAGATGAGTTTAAGGCACAGTTCTACTCTCAGTATGCCGAAGATGAGGCACGATCGAAGCTGGGGCATCTCAGGCAAAGAGATGCACAATCATTGAGGGACCATGTCCGAATGTTTGTGGAACTGATTTTGCAAGTCCCGAGTTTGAGTGAAGAAGATGGGCTCTCTACTTTCATGGATGGTTTAGAACCATGGGCAAAGATGGAGTTACAACGGAGGGGGTGTGACAAAACTCTCCGCTTCCTTGACAGCTGCCGAGTCTATCATCGAGATTGGGCGTAGTAAGCATCACCACCATTCTAAACTGAAGCACCACGGTATTGATCGAGAGGAGGAGAAGTCATTCGATAACAATGACGAGGCTCCAAGGGGCGTGAAGAAGCCATCATATGGGAATGGCAAGCCCGAACACAATCGTCAACAGAGGGACAAGAGGTTGTCAATCACGTGCTACCTTTGCCGCAAAAAGGGACACATCTCGAGGGACTATCCAGAGAGAGGTAACCTTGCTGCTGTCGAGTGTCATGAGGAGGACGAGTCGGCAGAAGAGGAGCCTATGAGGATTGGTGCAATTGCCGCTGTTAAGGCAAGAAAGCTAGGGTCTGTGGAGGCGCAGTTCAAGCGGTACCAACGCCAAGAGCCACAAAGGCCGAATCAAGTTAAGCCATCCAAGGAGGATGACAAGCCCGAGAGTAGCGAGGCTGCGAGACTTGGTTCAACGATATTGAATTCTACCAGGGCGCGGAAAGGCCGAAAGTAGAAGGGGTTGATGTTTGTGGACATCACCGTTGCGGGACGATCGAGGAGTGCCCTTGTGGACACTAGGGCATCCGATCTATTCATGTCTAAGAAGGCTGCTGAGAAACTTGGTCTTACAGTTCAAGAATCAACCCATATGACCAAGACTGCAAATTCCAAGGAAGTTTCGATTGTTGGGGAGGCACGAAAAGTTGAGCTGTAGATTGGTGAATGGAAGGGCAAGGAAAATTTCAAGGTAATCAACCTAGATGACTTTGATTTTGTTTTGGGACTGAATTTCCTTGACCGTGTAGATGCTCTCATCATTCCTTGTGCCGACGTTATTTGCATTTTGGATCCCCAAAAACAATGTATTGTGCCCATTTGTCAAGACAAAGGGAAATGAACCAAGACGCTGATTGCCATTCAGATTGCCGAGGATGCTCTGAGATAAGGAGGCATCGCTTTGGGGGTAACTGTTGGGGATACTACCTTGGAGGGGCGAGAGTTGCCCAAGCCAGTTGAGGACATGAAATCCGTTGCAGATTCACCTTTGGGGGAGGTGAATGTGGCATTGGACTTTGTGGGAGAAGAAAAGACAATGCCTGAGGCATCAAGCATCATGGAGAAAGATGAGTTGATGCCATTTAGAGTGAACGACGCTGCTGACAGTATTGCGAGAGAGGTACATCTCATTGCGAGTGGTTGTTAGTCCGATTTGCCGCATGTGTTAGGTGTAGGGAGCAGAAAACCTAACCCATCGAGTAGTTCAAAGACTTGGCGCGGACACAAAGGCCTTTCAGAGTCCGTCAAGTGTTCGATGTTGAGGCGACCAAGCCTTTGATCGGGGATCAAGAGGGTCCAAGCCAAGGCAGATCACAACCTGTAAGAGAGGGCTCTTACGATCGAGATGTGCAGGACTATGGCGAGCGAGTTGTTACTAGACAGTGTAAGCCGATGCAAGCAGTCCTTGTGGGAGGACATCTGTGCCCGATTCTGAGTTGGGAACCTGGCGAAGTCTTATGGAGATTCCGAGAGCAGACCGACTAGTTCGATTCTAGCCCCGCGACGAGGGCGTTGTTAGAACAAGTGGGGGAGAATGTCACGAATCGCAAGCCCGCGACTGAAACAAGTACAAAGAAGGTAGTCCAAGACCATCTTTACAACATTTTGGGCTTGCTAGATGGCCTAGGAAAGCTGGCCCGATCACCTTGGTAAATAGTAAAGGCTTAACATTTACCATGGTAATTTCGATAAGGCAACACACTTATCATTTATGATAATTGTAATTAAATCCCATATTATCTCTTGTTTAAAATTCAAACAGAGATGTAGATAAGATAGGCTCGGATCTATACCGTTAATTGTAATGTATCTCAACCATTGATTGTAGGGGGGCTGTAGCTATAAAAGGAGGCTCACCCCCACTTTATTTTACACACTTCACTTTAGATTGAATACAAGTCAGCATTCACTCCAGCCTTTCTCTCTTTACTTTTACTTGCCATCATAGTTCTCACGTTTCTGCACTTCTCTAAGTCATATTACTTAGAGTGTTTAGGGTGACTTAGCCAACATTTCAGCCGAGAAAGCGACTAAGGCCCGCACGGTTAGCCTAGCACAAGTCTAGCCCCGTGACAGAAGCTTACATTCCACTAGTCTGCAAAGTATATATACACAAGAAAATAAATGCTGATTCCCAGATTTACATGTTAGTTCTAGTCGGTTTCTTCCCCAAAAAATAAACCCACCAACTCAAAACAAGCATTAAAACTCAACACCATCAATGGAATTCAACATATGATGTGTGTGCGTGGGCGTGCGAGAGAGGACTAAACGTCCCACATCGGTTTGAAATACACTATCCAATCGACGAGTTCGTCCAACAACCTAGTACAAGGATGAGGATCTACCTGAACAAGATTTGCCCAAAGAGACAGAATCTATTGATGAAGCCCAAGCACAAGTGTCAAAGGTGTTCGTTTTGAACTTTTTAATAAGATTCGAAGGGGCGGCAAAGAACAGTTTCATTTGATCGATAATATTCCCCTATGTTATGAATCGAGAATTGATGGAATGCTATGAAATACCTGATATCAAGTGACTTGAAAGATTACTCAACCAAAACTAATCCATTATATTCCTTCATCGTAATCGAATCTATTATTGACATCAACCCAAAACTCATCCCACATAAAAGAGGAGAGACAACGTTGTTAAGAAAATTAAACCTTCAACTGTTAAATTTAACTGTTAATGATCTTAATTGGTGGATTTTTTTAGTTGGATGACTCAATTGAATGTAAAAGATTCGAAAGAGTTTAATTGATCTTATGAATTTCATATTATATTGGCAGTCTAAGTTTTGGTAAAAAATGTGAATGAACTCATGGGAAAAGGTGAACTTATACCTTAGAATGGTTCACTTTTATTTTATGGATAGTTGTTCAAAATAATTCCCTTTAATTAAAGGGAAACAAAGTTATGCACGCGATGCTACCTTTACCTTTAAGCAATCTCTAAAAATTTATAATTGACCTTCATGGATCAACTTATAAATAATTTATTAGTTGAAGGATAAAATGCAATTATCAAATAAATAAAATTAAGAGTAAATTATTTTTAACCCCCTAGACCCGCCTATGCGTTAATACGGATCCTAAGAAGTCACATTAGGGTCACTGGAGCAACCCGCGTTAAAATTTCAAAATAAACAAATTGCTAAACATTTCAAAATCACAAATCAAGTTTTGAATTAAAATACAATTTTAGAAAACATTCACACAATGAAACAAACTGTGATACAAGTTATTAATACAAGTTTCAGACTCGAATATAAATCAAAATGTGACATACATGCCCCCTAATTATACAGATACCATACTTCGCAAGCAAGTTGAAGGAACTCTCATACCGACGTTGATAGTTGCAACATGATCGATCTTTTAACCTGTGAAGGTAAAAACAACGCGAGCTTCGGAAAGCTCAATAATACGAAACTACCAAAAGAGGCTTCATGCCACACGTAAGTATCAGATGTATCAAGACAAAAGGGAGGGACAATCGTTATCAAGTTTCAGATATAGAATACAACCCGTTTAATTGTTACGCTTGAAAGTAACGTATTCATTTCTGATTAATTACCCGATCACCAGACACGATGTCTAACTCAGGTAATTGGAAGAGACATAGATTACAAAAATCCATCCAGAGAGTTTAGGGTGTTCCATCAGTTACAAATCAATAATGATAGAAAATATTTCAAACAACAATATAGTTTGACTGAGGCTAGAGTGGGAACAAGGAAAACCATAACTACCCTCCAACCATAAACCGATATGCAATTCCCCAGAACTGCATCCATAAGGACTTACCCTAGGCCCAGTGAGCATAGGAGCCAACTAAGGGGCTGCCTTAGGTCCATAAGGAATTACCCGTGCCGAAGTATCAGAACCTACCCAAGGGGAGACCTCGAGTCCATAAGGAACTATCAACGCTGAACCTACATAGACTTCATAACATAACTCAGAAGTACACCAATTAGAATAACTTAGTGAACACAGACTGAGCGGGGTAAGGATAGTAACCGTACATGTATTTTCAGAGTATCAGAAATTAGAGAGCATGCATTCCAGATCAGATACAGATGTATATAATTTAACCAGACAGAATTCATGATTCGCATCAGAGAGAGGATTAGTTTCAGATTGGAGAGAATATAATTGTGCAAGAAACTTTCTACATGGTTCAATTCATTCCTCTAAGACACTTGATAATTATCAGAAGGAGAACATTTGACAAATTTGGACTGATTGTAGAATGGGGTCCCTACAAAAAGGGAAGTTCGGTAATAACAGATCGAACAAAACATCAAAAATTGATACACCGAGATTGGCGAGATTTCAGATATATCGTGAGTGATTCAAACATTAAAGCTTACAAGGGTAAAATGGTCATTCTGGCCTTCATGGGTTATTTGGTAATTTAAACCAACGAGGTAACATACGGTGATGCACATAATTCAGGGATTTTAGTTGTTCATCAAGTTTTCGAGCCCCTTTGAAACAATCAAACCCATCAACACTATGTCATTACTTAACCGGGCATGTACGCCTTAAACATTCATTTCTCAAAATTGACCTTAGTGTAAAACAAGAATAGATCGCCATCATCAACCATGCACTGACTTACAACGAGCAATCAAACATATGTTCGACCTATATTTTCCAAGTGTTTGAACATGGGCAGTACACCCGAACTCAAACCATAGTATCGAACGTACCCTTAAACAAATTACTCTTACCGTTAACTATGTATTTCCTCCAAACAGATCGAATACGCCTTCATATGGTATTCATTCAAATTCACATATATATATCAAATGGCCAACAAACACAAGTCACATAATACTACTTTCATATCCATTACTTTTGTTGACTTTATTGGTATTTCTTAGTCCCAGTCAGTGGTACTTCCTGTCATTCTAGTTTTCGAATGTATTTCGGACAATTTGATGCCCAAAGGTGTTTCAATTATTCTGAGCCTTTCGGTCCTTCCAACTATTCATTCATTAAAGTTCTCGAGAGCAAATCCATCATTTTGATTAATTTGGCAATTGGTGCCGAGGATAGATTATTCTTTTTGGTCATTATGGATATTCTGATCAGTTCAACCTTATTAGTATTTCCAAACATTTTATTCAATTCGACCAATTTAGAATTTCACGCGACTTTGACTAATTCAAACGTACAATTAGTTTCTCGTAAATGTCTTCAGAGATTTATTCAATTTCAAAGAATCTGAGCAATTTACAGTCTCAAAAGTAAAGCCTCGTAACCATAACTTCCCAATCAAATTTCAAGATTTTCAGAAGAATCGATTGTTTTACCAAATCTAGTGTAGATTCTCATACCACTTTCATTGATAGGGGTATTTTAGTCATTTTCATACATCGAGGGCATTTTTGTAATTCATTTGAAAAAATAAGCAAACTTTGAGATCAACTATTTTTATTAATCGTTTACTGAACTCAGAAGTCCTTTCGATTTATCAAACCTCTTATTCAATTTTTTTTTACCTTGGCCATTAATATTCTTATTTCTTAATTGATTGACATTAGCAAAATTAACCATATGCTCAATCATGGTCGTGCAAGCATTAACCAAATACCAACGAGTTTGAAAGCATACAGGAGGTAGTAATGTATTACCTTAAATTCTTGCCACATCAATCAACCCCTTGAAACGACATTCAAACACTCTTGAACATAAATTCGACGTCCCTTGACATCTCGGATACGAAGATACATGGATAGCTTCAAGAAGACAATACCCTTGATCAGATCTCATTCACATTGCTCTTAAACTGAAATTAATCACATAAGCACAATCATATTCAATGTCAGATTTGGAGGCTTTCGGGTCAAAATTTCATGAAACAGACTTCAAAATCGGACTCGGGACGTCAGAAAATATAAAATAGGAGCTTTCGAAAAAGTTGACTTTTGGGTTAAAGTCAAAGTCAACGCTAACATCATGTTGATGTTAGCAGTCAAAGTCAACGCTAACATCATGCTGGCGTTACTAGTCAACCGGTCTAACTCAGCTGAGTCAAACTGGCGCGAGTTAACTCGGATGGGTTGACTCGGTTAACGGGTTAACGGATTGTGTAAACAGGTCAGGCATACGGGTCTGGGCTCGGTTCGGGTTTGGGCTCAGACCGAGTTGGGCCCAGATCGGTTCAGAATGGTTCGAACCCTCAGACTGTAATCATACCGGTCCAATTACCCTAAACAGTTCTGGTCACCGAACGACCGCCAAAAAAGTCGTAGGAGACGCCAAATGTAACACCCGGGTTTAGGGGTTGGGTGAAAATAATATTTTAATATTATTTAGGGTTCAGTTCTATAATTAAAATAATCTTTTGGGCCTCGAGTTAAAAAAAACAAACTTTTGATGTTGGACTAAAATTGATGAAATACAAAATAGAGGTATTTTAAAGAATAAAGGAAATAGCCAGTCATTAATGGCAAACTTGTAAATAATACAAGTTCCAATTTTAAATCCCCTTTTATCAAACATTTCACTATTCACTCTCTTTTCCAACAAAACTAACGTGAAATAAAGCTCTCTCATCTCCTCCACTATTCCATCTCATTTCTCCTCCATTTCAACTTGTTTTTGAAAGGTAACATCATTTTTGACTTCTCCTCAACCTCCTCTCTTCAAAAGTACAATTAGTTTTTATTTTCATTAAAGTTTTGGAAATGGAGTTTTCAAGGGGTTTGATTAAAAATGATGCCTTTACTATGTTTAACTTAATATTTCGACTTAATGTTGTTAGTTATGAAGTCTAGGAGCTAAATGGTACCACATATATGAATTTTACTTGGTTTTGAGCACATTCCCGAAATGGGGTTTAAAGGGGGTTTTGAAGGGTTTTGGGTGAGTTTTGGGGGTTGTTTTAGGTTGGAATTGGTGGGCTAATGTTAGTACTATGGTTAGGGGTTGCTTTGGGATCAATTGTGGGTATAAAAGGTGTTGGAAACATGAGTTTTGAACAAGGTTATTGGGCTGCTAGAATTGGTTAAAAGTGGGGTTTATTCATGACTTGAAATGTTGAGTTTAATGTTTGAATTGTATTTCGGGTTAACTACTTTGATGCTTGGGCTGATTGGAAGTTGTTTGGTTTGTGTTGAGGTTGTTTAAAGGCGAGAACTTGTGTCGGTGAAGCATCGAGAGGAAATCCGAAAGCTTAAAGGTGGTTGCTTGCTTGGTATTTGAGCTTGGAAGTTTAGGTGAGTGGTTAATGTTTTAAAGTGATTTTAAATGTTTGGTTCGAGCATGTGGACTAGGTCGGGCTTGGCAGACCCACCTAGAGTTAGGATTAGGGTGGTAGCCTAATCCTAAACTTAAACTAGAGCCATTGGTTGAACTTGTAATGGATGTTTATGCCTCGTATTATTTGTGATATGATTGTTTATGTATAAAGTGTTATACATGTGTGATGAGGCATGGATGTGATGCATTGTGTTATGCATGTTGATGGTTCATGATTGTGATCATGGTGAGTACGTGCTAAGCATGGAATTGGTTGTAAATGATAATGTGGATTGAGTTAAATGTTGGCACTAGTATGCTTGAGTACAAATGATCGATCATTAGGATGTTAGTGTGCACACATGAGTCGAAATTCGCGCGTGGCATTGGTGGCGTTGAGTCACCAAGGAGGAGTACGGGTTCGCCCGGAAATTGTTATATATAGTAGTCGATGATGAGTGAAATCCCATCGACGGGGCGTGAGGATGAGTGGAATCCCCTCCGCGAGACCGGTGATGAGTGTAATCCCACCGTGAGGTAAAGTGGTTGTTGGATGTGAGTTCCAACGTGTTTATCCACGTATTCGGGTCATAGCTAGGTGCCAATATTGATTGATATGTGTGTCAATGTGATGTGGAATGTGATTTCTACTTGGATGTTTATATGTGTTTACATATGTTGTGACATAGAGCTTGTTGAACATGACATATAATTGAATATTGTTCATGCATCATTAACATGTTGGCTCGCGAGGATCGAAGGTATAATCATGCATTTACTTTGGTTGAGATCGTGCTTGAACCATGCATTGTCGAGGTTTGTTTTTAAAGAGCTTACCCTCACTAAGATTTATTGCTTACGCTCTCTTTGTTCGACAATGCAGATCAATAGCTCGTGGGTTGCTAAGTGCAAGAAGAGGCCTCCAAGTGTGTGTGCTTGTGGTGCTAGCTATCAAGTATGGTTTTTAGTTTATGATGTAATGGTCAAGCAATGGGACATGTAATCGTGTTATGATGCTTTTGGAGTATGTTGTTGTTGTTGTTTAGGAGCATGTTAGACTTCTCGTATATATTCGTTAACTTGGCTTTTGGGATGTATGCCCTTGCTTGTAAACCTTGTTGGTGATTGCTTACCTTGATTTGTCTAAGTATTGACTATGTTAAAGTACTCTAATTGTAATGCCATGTAGGGTCTTTTGGAATGAGTGCTTTTGTATATCTTGTGTTTGTTGTGTATGATTGCTAGGGAGCATGCCTCTAGACTGTATTTGTATGATTTGTAGGCCTCGTGTAGTTGTTTCAGACGTTTGGAACCTCTAGGAGTTGTCTAAAACAGATTTTGGGATTTTGCAGACAACCAGTGTTTCGAAACGGACTGGGCTGTTTCGGAACGGGTTAGGCTTCAAGGACCTCGTATCGGAACTCGTTTCGATACGGTTTGGCCACTATGAACCCCTGTTCCGAAATGGGTATCGGAACACTTTAGCTACTGGAAATCTGAGAATTTGCCGAGATAATGGGGTTTCGAAACGAGTCTAAGTGTTTCGGAACGATCAATATCTCGTTGACCACGAGAAGTTGACCGTTGAGGGTGTTTCAGAACGGTTAACCTCCATTTCGATACGACCCCCTCGTTTGGGCTTGGGGCCGTTGACCAAGTCAAGGCGTTTCGATACACCTTGAGATGTTTCGAAACGGCCTGCCTAATAATCTAAAATGGACTGGTTTGCATATGTTGTTCGAGTTATCGTTTTGTGAATGCTTGTCTTTCCGCTATCGTGATCACATAGGATTTAAAAGGTGCCTTTAGAGAAGATTAAATTTAAAAGAAATTTTTAGGGTTGTTAACCGAGGGAAAACCTTAACGGGTTTTGCTTCGGTTTTCCTCGTGTAGCCCACTCGGACCGGTCAAGCGTCCGGACCGGGACGAGGGGGTTACACCAAATGCCGCGATTCCGCCGGAAAACAAGAGCTCATTAGATCAATAAACTAATCCATATACCAACAACAAAAAAACAAGCCGAAATACTTACCAGATTTAACAAAAAACAGAGGGGAGATGGTCGAAAGCGGCGTAGCTCCGATGAGGGCTAAGACGACCACCGTTTAATGATCGATGATATGGGTTTTACTCACTCAATGATGGTGAATCTAGATCTGGTGGCCACGTCTTGAACGGACATTGAGGGTGGCCAGAAATTGAAGAGAGATGTTTAGGTTTCTCGACGAAGCATTCAAACACGCTTCCACACCAAACGGCGACAGAACACCGCGAGTGGCTGGTGGCCCTGGGTTCGCTGCACGATGACAAGCATGACGGCGGCGGCGGTGCACGGTATGACGCGACGATGATAAGAGATTTGTGCCGGTGCCAAAGTGGGAAGGTGAGAGCTTTCTGAAATTTTCTTTAAAATTCTATATTCGAACTGTATTCCCATGGTAGGTAAAGAGTTAGGTTATTATGTTTGATTTACTTACTTTTAGGCTTAACTCTTAGATCCAAACGGGGTAACCCCAGACAGAAATTAGGCATTGGCTCAACGGTTTAAGCAAAAGGGCACAAGGAATGGGTGAGGTTGTGGGTTTAAACTTTAAACCCCACCAGCCTCACTTGTTTAACATTTTCTTACATTTTTTATTTTACTATTATTATTTCGTTGGGTGTTACATTACCTATTTGGTACTCCATCTATTTTCGTATTTCTATTTTGGTCACTCAACTAATTTCTTTGGAAAAAAGGTACCTAACGTCACGTTTTGTTTTTATTTTGGTACTCGTCGTTAAAAATTAACGACAAAACTGATGTGTTGTTTTTTAGGGTAAACTACACCACATACCATTCAACTATGGCCCCTGAGTCGAAAATGTAACCAGACTTTAAAATCGTTCAAATATGTGAGTCGAAAATGCCACTCCGCTGTTAACCGTGAACTCTCCTGTTAAGTCAAAACGACATAGTTTTGGTGCGGCTGTTTTGAAGCCTAATTTAGCTCAAAACGGCGTTGTTTAAGGTTTGAAGTTTGGGTTGTTTTGTATATATTATTTATATAATATAAAATATATTATTTTTACATATATCAATAAAAATATATAATTTTTTAAAAACAAAAATATTCATAAAACAATATATTTATATTATAAATGATATATACAAAACTATAAAACCCCAAACCTCAAATCATAAAGTTTAGGATTTGAAATTTGGGCTTTGTAGTTTAAGGTCTAAGATTTAGAGTTTAGAGTTTTTATATAATATTTATAATATAAATATATTATTTTATGAATATTTAGGGTTTTTTAAATAATATATTTATATTATAAATAGGGTAAATTGCACAGATCATCACACAACAATATTCTCTTTCCTATTTTGGTCACTCAACTTTCAATTTTTCTAATTTACTAACTCAACTTTATATATTCAACGTTTTTGGTCACTCATGAATATTTTATTATTATTATTGAATGACATGGCATTTTTATTATTATTTAATATAAAAATAATTTAAAATTTAAAAAACCCCAGAAAAATCAAAGTATCCGACGGCCACCATGGCCGCCACCACCGACGACTGTAGATGGTGGTCATTTGGTCCCATATTTCACCGGTGAGTTCGCCTACTCCCCTAAGTCTGAATCTGGCCTCCATTTTGTCGGAAAATGCTCTAAAATTCACGAAAAGGAGAGCGAAAGTGAAGAAACCGAAACATTTATATTGAGATTCACGAGTTTCAAGGTATTTTACGGTGAAACAATTACCAGATTCTGACTCAGCGTGTCAAAATGAGTCGCCCGATGTAATTTGGGGTCAAACGACCATCGATTTTGAAGGCCAATGGTGGTCGACGGTGGTCGCCGATGATAACAATCGACGACCGTTATTTTAAATATTTTTAAAATCAAATAACAATAAAATGTTATTTTATTATTTATTTTAAATTATTTTTATATTTAATAATATTAATTTTTTTGAAAATAATAATAAAATATTCGTGAGTGACCAAGAATGTTGAATGTATAAAGTTGAGTTAGTAAATTAAAAAAATTGAAAGTTGAGTGACCAAAATAGGAGAGAGAAGATTGTTGAGTGATGATCTGTGCAATTTACCCTTATAAATATTATATGCAAAATAAAAACAATACAATACTTTTATTTATATATATTTTATATATACAAATAATATATTTTAATATTATTTATTTTATAAAATATTTTGAATTAATCTGAAGCAGTTTGAGATATATAATATTTATAGTAAAATATTACATAATGTTATGTTGGTTCAATGGTTAAGGCTTACCTCTTTCTCCTAAAGGTCCTACGTTCAAAACCCCTCAAGTGCATGGTTCTAATATTTTTCCTCCAGTAAAACGACGTCGTTATAGCCTAAATTAGGCTTCAAAACAGCTGCACCAAAACGACGTCGTTTTGACTTAACGATTAACGGCGGAGTGACATTTTTAACTCACATATTAAAGTTCAGTGATAGTTTTAAATAATTTTAAAGTTTGGTGGCATTTTCAACTAAAAGTAGGGATGTAAAAACAGGTAATCGGACGGGTTTCAGGTCGGGTACTGTCAGGTCGGGTAAAATCGGATACAGGTCATTTCAGGTCATTTTTCTATATTGACTCGACTCGGGTCGGGTGCGGGTCCATTTCAGGTCGGGTCCATTTCAGGTCGGGTCCATTTCAGGTCGGGTCCATTTCAGATCGGGTCCATTTCAGGTCGGGTCCATTTCAGGTCGGGTTCATTTCAGGTCGGGTCAAAACGGGTCGGGTTCGAAGCAGATAATTGACAGGTTAATTCGGGTTCAGATACACTTCAGGTCGGGTCCATTTCAGGTCGGGTTCGTTTCAGGTCGGGTTCATTTCAGGTCGGGTCCATTTCAGGTCGGGTTAATTTCAGGTCGGGTGCATTTCAGGTCGGGTGCATTTCAGGTCGGGTAATTTTAGGTCGGGTAGTTTCAGGTCGGGTAATTCAGGTCGGGGTATTTTTAGGATTGAAATTCGTATTGAGTTTGAGTTCGGTACAACCGTATAAGTAGTCGATAGACTTTAGGTTAGCCTTCATCAATCGTCATTGATTTGGAGTTAATTATTTAAAGTCATATCAAATTAAAATTATAAAACATTGGAGTAATTAAAAAAATAATGAAAAAGGGTCAATTTGGATTAAAAATAAAGTTTCACATATTATAATGAACAAAAATATCAAATTAAAATTATAAAACGTTAGACAAATTTAAAAGAAAACAATGAAAAGGGGTCAGTTTGGAATAAAAATAAAATTTTGGGGACTGTAATAAACAAAAATATCAAATTAAAAGTATAAAAATTAGAGTAATTAAAAAACAATAAGTAGATGTCAATTTAGAATAAAAATAAAGTTTTAGGGTCTAGAATGAACAAAATTTCAAATTAAAATTATAAAACATGATGAATTAAAATATATATATAAGGGTCAATATGGAATTAAAATAAAGTTAAGGGACTGAAATGAAGAAAATATCAAATTAAAATAATAAAACACTGGACAAATTAAAAAAAATAAATGTGGGTCAATTTGGAATAAAAATAAAATTTTAGGATCTAGAAGATAAAAATATCAAATTAAAATTATAAAACATTGGACAAATTAAAAAAAAAAACAATGAATAGGGGTCAATTTGGAATTGAAATAAAGTTAAAGGGTCTAGAATGAACAAAGTACAAATTAAAATTATAAAACATTGGACGAAATAAAAAAAACAATAAATAAGGGTCAATTTGGAATTAAACTAAAGTTTAGGGGACTAGAATGAACAAAATATCAAATTAAAATTATAAAACATCAGACTAATTAAAAAAACAAAAAATGGTCAATTTGGAATACAAATACATTTTAAGGACTAAAACAAACAAAATGTCAAAGTAAAATTATATATTATTAGACTAATTAGAAAAACATTTAGTAGGGGTCAATTTAGAATAGAAATGAAGTTTTAAGGGCTATAATGAACAGAAATATCAAATTAAAATTATAAAACATTGGAGGGTTTAGGGTTTAAAGGGTTTAGGTTTTAGGGAAAATTTATTAATGGTTTAGGGTTCATACATTGATAGATACATATATACTTGTATATATTAGAGTTTAGGGTTTATGGTGTAGGGTTTAGGGAAATTCATCAAGGGTTCAAGGTTCATACATAGATAAGTGCATATATACATACTTACATACATTAGGGTTTATGATTTTTTAGGGTTTATGGTTTCAGGTTAAGAGAAAATTCATTAAGGATTTAGAGTTAATACATTGATAGGTACATACATACATACTTACATACATTTTATTCTCAATATTAGGCACTAGAATTAACAAAAATATCATCAAATGATTTATATCTAAAATATTGGAATAAATTACAAAAATTAAAAAATAATAAGTGTAACTTTCTGTGAAAAATAAAATTTTAAGGAATAAAATGAATAAAAATATCATCTTATTAAAAATTAATAAAATTTATATCTACATATATATACACACGTATACATATAAATATACATATATTATGATATATATATATATATATGTATTGTTATAATTAATTAAACATATGCATATATATATATATACACTAAAACACACATGTATACATACATACTAAAACACACATATATATGTATGTATTTAAGTTTTAGTATATATATACATGTATGTATGTAAGTTTTAGTATATATATATTGTTATAATTATATATATACATATGTATGTAAGTTTTAGTATGCATATATTGTTATATATACTAGAACATACATATTTGTATGTATATATGTATACCCCTAAACAATACTCATAAACCTCGACCCTTAAATCTTATAATCACTAATAATTAGAGTACAAGCCTAATCCCCTAATCCTTAAACTAATCTCATAACCCCAAATAATTAAATTGACACATTTACCCCTAAACTCCAAACATGAATATCTAAATATTACAGACACTATTCATTAATAATTAGAGTGCAAGCCTAATCACATAATCCCTAAACTAATCTCATAGCCCCAAACAATCAACTTGACACACTTACCCTTAAGCCCTAAACATAAACCCATAAATCTAACAAACAAAATAAATTGAAACATAAAAAGGACAAATCTAAAAATAAATTAAAACTAAATTATTAATTAGAGCCCAAATCACAAATGAATAAAATTATTAAACCTAATTACTTACCAAATCTTTATACGATGACCAAATCAAATTTAAAGCAAACAAAAAAGCTTAATAATTAATTAATTTATGAAGCATTGACTAATTAAATAAAATTTAAAGAAACTAAACCAAAAGTTAGGACTAAAAAAAATAAACTAAAACTTAAAAAATTTAAACCCTAACAATCTAATTAAGGAAAGACCTAAAGGATAATTAACCCCTAAATAAAAAAAATCCCACTGCACTCTCAGTGGCGGCAAAATCCCCTCCCCATTTTGTTACCTGGCGGCAAAATCTCCCCCCCTCCAATTGTTCGGCAAAATCTCCCCCCCCCCCCATTGTTACCACACATTTTGTTTGAATCTGGCGGGAAAATTTTGTTTGATATGTGTTTTTGTTTAATATAATATTTTTTAAATTTAATGATTACAATTAATAAATTAATTTAAATTTTAAATAATTTGTTTTAAATTCATCAATCACAACTTATTAATTTAATAAAATTTTTAAATTTTGAATATTTTTAATAAAATAAATTGAAGTATGTTAATTCTTATTAAACTTCACAAATAATTTATATTGAACGAGTTAGTATTAAATTAATTTAATAAATAAATACTTTACATTTATCAACACTTTGAATTTATTAAATCATAGACTTCTTCAACTATATATCAGATAAATATCAAGTCAGATCAATATCAGTTCAGGTTAAAAATAGGTCGGGTTCAAAGCAGGTCGGGTCAATTAACAGGTCGGGTTCAAAGCAGGTCGGGTCCAAAACAGGTCGGGTTCAAAACAGGTCGGGTCCAAAACAGGTCGGGTGCAAAACAGGTCGGGTTCAAAACAGGTCGGGTAATATCGGATATCGGGTCAATTCAGTCTGGTAAAATCGGTTATCTGCCAGGTCGGCTTCGGGTTCGGGTTCGTTTCAGTTGGGCGCAGGTCGAGTTTCAGGTCCACAGTAACAAGTCCAATTCGGGTTCGGGTCGTTTTCAGTCGGACGCAAGTCGGGTTCGGTCACTACAGTAGCAGGTCGAATTCAGGTTCGGGTCAACAACAGTCGGTTACAGATCGAGTTCGGGTCATTAAATCTTCAGGTCAAATCAGGTTCTGACTCGAGCAGATTTCAGTCGGGTTTTCAGGCCGGGTCAGCTTTTTACATCCCTAACTAAGAGGCCATAGTTGAGTGATATGTGGTGTAGCTTACTCTATTTTTAATTATGAGAGAGAAAATAAGACATGTTAGCTTTGTTTTTAACTTTTAACGCTGGGTACCAAAAAACAAATAAAATGTAACAATAAGTATCATTTTATCAAAAAAAAAATAGATAGGTGACCAAAACAGAAACACGAGAATGAATGGGTACCAAATAATTAATGGGTAAACTTCATGGGTGGTCCATTTTGTTTATGGGGTGCTTTATTTTGGTTACCAATTTTGAAAAAAAGTAATGATTTCGTCAATTATGTTATTGATTTATAACATTTTGGTCATTGGACAATTAACTCCTGTTATTGTGATGATGTGTCACGTCAGTAAATTTCGTTGATTTCTACTTTGACCCCTAAATTTTAAACAAAATATCAATTTGACCCTGGAATATAAAAACGACGAAAGGAGAGAAGATGAACGTTTTTGAAGAAAATTGTCAGTCTGGTGACCAAAATGTTATAAATCGATAATGTAAGTGATCAAATCGTTACTTTTTTAAAATTGGTGACCAACATAAAATATCGCCTAAACAAATGGGTCCACTCTAAGAGTTTACCCATATTTAATTTACACTAAAATTAGTTAAGGGTAAACTACATAAATGGTCATTGAACTTTTAGGGTAGATTCATTTTGGTCACCGTACTTTTAAAATATTCGATAAGGTCACCCAACTTTTAGTTCGCATTGGACAAGGTCACCCAACTTTTAGTTCACATTTGATACGGCCCCTCTCGTTAACTCCCGTTTAATTTCACGTTAGTTTTGTGTTTTCCCTAATAAAAAATGGGTAAACTACATCAATCAACACTCAACTTTCTTCTCACTCCTATTTTGGTCACTAGAGTTTAACTGTAACCCCCTCGCCCCGGTCTGGTCGATTGACCGGTTCGAGTGGGATACACGGGGAAAACCAATGCGAAACCCGTTAAGGTTCCACCTCGGTTAGCAACCCTAAAAATTTCTTTTAATTAAATCATCTCTAAAAGCACGTTTAAATCCTATGTGATCACGACAGCGGAAAATGACACAAGTTAAAACCAACCAAGCCCAAACAACATGTTAATTAGCCCATTTTTAGGTTTATAGGCAGGTCGTTTCGAAACACCCAAGAGGTGTATCGAAACGCCTTGACTTGATCAATGACCCCAAGTCCACACGAGGAGGTCGTATCGAAACGGCGGTCAACCGTTTCGAAACACCCCCATCGGTCAACTTCTCGCGGTCAACGACATATCGACCATTTCGAAACACCTGGACCCGTTTCGATACCCCAAAATATCGGCAGTTTCTCATATTTCCAGTAGCAAATATGTTCCGAAACGGACCCAAGGCGTATTGAAACGCTTGGTCTGAAACAAGAGGCCTAATCGAAACGAGACCATCCGTTTCGATACACGGGCTGTGAAAAGACAAGTTTTTGTTGGTTTTAAGTACAAGGCAACCCCAAAACTCCACTAAAACACTCAAGACTCAACATACAACCAACCCTAATAAGACATGCTTAGCACACAACAATCACATAGAAGCCCATCATTAGATGAAACAATAAACACATCAAGGTTTCATGTAGCACACTCAAGATTTCCAAGCTTTCACAAGGCCAACACTTGCAAAATAAGATAGGCAAATCCAACATGGTTTACAAGCAAGGCATACATCCAAAAGCCAAAGCAACAAAAGCATTTTAAGGGAGTCTAACATGCTCCTACACAAAACAACATTCAACATACTTCAAGGCATCACACCACAATTACATGTCCCATTGCTTGACCATTACATCATAATTAAAATACTCATACTTGATAGCTAAGCTAGCACCACGAAGCACACTTGGAGGCCCCTTCTTGCACAAGCAACCCACGTGCTACTGATCTGCATTGTCGAACAAGAGAGAGCGCAAGCATAAAGCTTAGTGAGGGTAAGCTCCTTAAAAACAAACCTCGACAATGCAGGGTCCAAGCACGATCTCAACCAAGGTAAATGCATGTTCTTACCTTCAATTCTCGAGAGCCATAATGCACATGATGCATGAACAATTACTCAATAGTATGTCATGCTTAACAAGCTCATATCCACAACATATATAAGCACATATATCCATCCATAAGAGAATTACATTGATACACATATCAATTCATATTGGCACCTAGCTATGACTCGAATACGCGGATAAACCCGTTGGAACTCACATCCAACAACAACTTTACCTCACGGTGTGATTACACTCATCACTGTTCTCGCAGAGGGGATTCCACTCATCCTCACGCCCCATCGATGGGATTACACTCATCACCGACTATCATATACATAAGAAGAATTTCTGGGCGAACCCGTACTCCATCTTGATGACTACCATCATCAAGACCACGCGCACATTTGACTCATGTGTGCACACTAACATTCTAATGATCGATCATTTGTACCCAAGCTTACTAGTGCCAACATTTAACTCAAACCACAATACCATTTAATATCAAATTCCGTGCTTAGCACGTACTCACCCTAATCACAATCATGAACCATCCACATGCATATCACAATGCATCACAACATGCCTCAACATACATGTATATCACATTTATACATAACCATCTTAATACACATCAACATGAGGCATAAACAACAAGTTAAGAGTTCAACCAATGTCTCTAATTAAAGCTTAGGATTAGGCTACCACCCTAATCCTAACTCTAGGTGGGTCTACCAAGCCTAACCTAGTCCACATGCTTGAACCAAACACTTAGAAAACACTTTGAAATCATTAACCACTCACCTTCACTTCCAAGCTCAACTACCAAGCAAGCAATCACCTTCAAGTTTCCAGATTCACTCCCGATGCTTCACGAATGTCAAACCTTGATTCTAATCAAACCCAAACACAAACAAAACACCCAAAATCAATAACTAATTGTCGGAAACAACCCGGTTAACATTTCCAGGCAACTAACACCCAAAATCATGCCCAAAACAGAATTCCCGAGCAACCCACAAAACCCACTGAAATCTTCCATTTCCAACATCCAAACAATCATCAAACACACCCAAAGTGACCCTCATATATCATACTAACATTAGCTCTCAAATTCCAACATAGAACACACCCAAAAACCACTCTAAAACCCTTCAAAACCCCTTGGAAACCCAAATCCGGGAATGTGTATAAAACCTTGTAAAAATCATATATGTTGGACCATTTGATTCACAAACATCCTATCTAACTCTATTAAATCAAAACTTTAAGTTAAACACAATAAAGCTACCATTTTTATTCAAATCCTCTAAAAACTCAAATCCCAAAACATTGATGAAAATAAAAACTATTTGTACTTTTGAGTAGAGGAAGATGAGAGCAAGATAGGGATATGTTTACCTTTCAAAATCGAGCAAAAATGAGGGAGAAAGGAGATGGAATAGTGAAATCCATGGGAGAGGGAAGGGCTGTCGTTGGTTTTGTTGGAGAAGAAGATAGAAATTTTCTTTTGTTTGTTTGAAATATAATAAAAAGGAAATGAGCTTATTTGAAAAGATTGTCTATTTACAAAAAATGCCATTAAAATGGCTATTGGGCTTAACATCCAAATTTGGTCCAACTCTTCAATTAAATTTTGCAAAACAACATCGAGACATTATTTTATTTATTTAATTTGAAAACCAAGACTCAAATATTATTTAAATATTATTTTCATCCGACCCCTAAACCCGGGTGTTACATTAACAATTTAATAAATTAACTTTCTAATTATTCATATTTTGGCCACTCTCAAATGACATAGTTATACAAATAGAATAATATTACTCGAATCAAATATTTCAATTAATCGGTCAATCGATTATCCAATTTAATTGGTACATAATATGATCGAATAACCTGAACTTAGCAACTAACCTAAATAATTTTTAAGGATTAATCGAACTCAATTTAGGTACAAATTTTTAAAATAAATTTTAAGGATTAATCGAACCTAATTTCGATATAAATTTTTAAAATAAATTATTTTATTTTGGTACCGAAATCGGGTTCGATTAATCCTTAAAAATTATTTTGGTTAATTACTAAATTCAAATTATTCAATTCTCGATCATATATTGTACCAATTAAATCGGATACTCGATTGTCCGGTTAATTGGAATATTTGATTAGAGTAGTATTTTTTTTACTTTGCTTATTAAAATATCAAATACATTAATATGGTAAATTTAATAAGCAAAGTAAAAGAAATCATTACCCGAATTTTTTTAAAGGCTTAACACAAAATAGGTGCCCAAAGTATGCCTTTTTTTAACTTTAGGTGCCTAAAGTATTTTTTTTTGTAAAAATAGGTGCCCAAAGTTTCAAAGTTATAATTTTAGGTGCCTACCGTTAATGGGTGTTAAAAAAATCTATAACCGATCAATGCTTGACACAAGGCATATTTAATTTAGTTATTTTTCAAAATTAAAAATAGAAAATTCAGATATTCAATAAATCCCAAAATTTTGAATCTTTTACAAATCAACCCCAAATCCCTAAAATTACCCAAACCCAATACCCCAAATCGCCGCCCCTTCTGTCGTCGGCTACCACATCTGAGCACACCCATGTGATTGCCGGACCAAGGCAGGCATTTCCCCCAACACGGTGTCGCCGAAAATGACGAAATCGACGTTCGGCTGGCACGCCGTTCGTCGTTTTCGGCGGCGCCGTGTTAAGGGAAATGGACGCCTTGGTTCGGCAAGGTCACATCGGTGTGCTCAGGCGAGACAATCGGTGACAGAAGCATCGCCGATTTGGTGGTTTGGGTTTGGGAATTTTTAAGGATTTGGGGGTTGATTTGTAAAAGTTTCAAATTTTGGGATTTTCTAAAAATCTTAAATTCTGGGTGTTTTTCTTTTAAAAAATAAAAATAAATTAGTGTCATGTGTCAAGAATTGATTGGTCAACACATTTTTTTAACACCCATTAACGACAGGCACCTAAAATTATAACTTTTGAAACTTTCGGCACCTATTTTTACAAAAAAAACTTTAGGCACCTAAAGTTCATAAAAGGCATACTTTGGGCACCTATTTTGTATTAAGCCTTTTTTAAAAGATTAATCGAATTTTTTTATTTGTATAACCATGTCATTTGAGAGTGACCAAAATATAAAAAATTTAAAAGTTAATTTATTAAATTGTTAAACTCTAGTGACCAAAATATGAGTGAGAAGAAAGTTGGGTGATGATTGATGTAGTTTACCCATTTTTATTAAGGAAAACACAAAACTAACGTGAAATTTAATATGAGGGACCGTATCGAATGCAAACTAAAAGTTGGGTGACCTTATCGAATGCGTACAAAAACTTTGTAGAACAAATGTTTTGATATAATAATTGAAAAATGTTTTGGACTGATTTAAAAAGTATTTAAAACAATTTCAAAAGTCCAAATAACTTGAAACTATGTTTAGGGACATTTTTAGAGGGTTTTACATGTTTTCAAAGGCCAAACTACACAAAACCGTCCAGGCGTTTCGAAACACCCTAAGGTGTTTCGAAACAGGGGATTCCAGTAGCAAAAACGTTTCGGTACGAGTATCGAAACATGATTTCCCTGGATGAGGATTTTGCCCAGCGTTTCGAAACGAGCTCTGTCGTTTCGATACGCCTACGTGGCTTCGACCACAACGGTCATAAATCCTAACGGTTATTTCCCAACTAACATTTAAATGCAGGACGTTTCGATACGGGTCTAAAGCGTTTCGATACGTGTTCCGAAACGGCCATGGGCGTTTCGAAACGGGTGCCTTGTCAGACTGCAACGACTCTTTCTACTTAAAGGGTGTTTCGAAACAGGTTCGAGCGTTTCGAAACGGTGAGCTGCAGAACTGCATTTATGGTGGGAATTAAAGTCCTCAACGGCTCCAATTCAATCCCAACGGCTAGCAACTCATCAAGGAGTATAAAAGGGACCTCCAAGCATCAAGTAAAGGCTAATGCTCATATTGTCAATCAACAAATGATCAAGAATTGTCTTAGAGCTTAAATTGTCATTTATTGTATAGACAAATACTAGTGAGCCAAAATTGTCAAATTTGCTCAAGTGTTTTAGGTTTTGGGTGAGTGCTAAATTGTGCAAACAAATAGCTAATAGAGGGATTTAAGTTTGCTTATTGTTTCTCTTTGTAAAAGAGGGTTTCGATCAAGGCTTTGGGTAGAAAGCTTGATCGCTGTAAAGGGTTTTCTCCTAAGCCTAGAAAAGGGGACGAATCAATAGTGGATTGATTGGAAATCCTTAGTGGGGAGCTAAGGTAGTGGATGTAGACCTTGGTTAGAAGGTTGAACCACTATAAATCTCTGTGTCACATTTCATTTTAGCTTCCACAACCCTTCCACCCAAAAATCCACCTCTCCACCACTTGGTGAGCCTTATCGGTTGAACGAATCGAGCTCCTCACAACTCAACAATTGGTATCAGAGCTTGGCTCAATCGAAGGGGATTCACATCCTATTGAGAAGATCCGGCAAGCTCAATCACTATTTCATCAACTGGCTCAAATGACACAATCAATCGACAAACCGCCTTTCTTTGACGGAACCCACTATGCCCATTGGAAGACAAAGATGAAGTTCTTTATCAAATCAAGAGATTACAAGCTATGGGATATAGTTGAAGATGGTCCGTTCGTGCCTCAAAGAAGCAAAGCGGAGTGGAGTGCCGACGATCCCAAGAAGATGGAGCTTAATTGCAAAGCCTTGCACATCTTGTTTTGTGCTTTTGGCCCAACCATCTATGAGAAGATGTCTTCTTGTGAGTGTGCTAAGGAGGTATGGGACAGGCTAGAAGTCACATACGAGGGGACCGATGAAGTCAAGGAGACCAAGATTGGGCTCCTAACCTTAGAGTATGAGAACTTCAAAATGGATCCGGAAGAGAACATCGAGAAGATGTTTGATAGGTTCTCCACTATCACCAATGGTCTCAAAGGCTATGGAGATGCCATCCCGGAGGAAAAGCTTGTTCGAAAGCTCATCTACTCTCTTCCCGAGTCTTGGGACTCAAAGAGGACCGCCATCATCGAAGCCAAAAATTTGAAGACCTTGAAGCTTGATGAACTCATGGGGTCACTCCTTACTCATCAAATTATGAAGAAGAATAAAGAAGATGAGAAGAAAAGGGAAGAAATTAGAGCTATGGGAGAGAAGAAAATCAAAGGGCTTGGCATCAACGCTAGTGCCATGGCTCTCAAATCCTCTACTTTCCATCATGTCTACTCAAGTGAAGAGGAGGATGAAGATGAAGAGATAGTTCATCTCTTCAAGAAGTGTGCCCCGTTCATGAAGAAAGCTTTGAGAGAGCTTGAACGAGATTCTAAGAAAAAGAAGAGGGCAAGCACTTCAAGCCATAAGAAGAAGGCACAAGTGGCTACTTTGAGTGATGAGGACTCCACCGACGATGAACAAGCCAACCTTTGCCTTATGGCCATCGAAGAAGATTCAAGGGTAACTTCTAATTCATCTACTTCATGTTCTTACTCTTTTGATGAATTACAAGATGCCTTTGATGATTTGGTTTTAGAGTTTAAAAATCACATTTTGAAAAATAATAAATTGATTTCAAAGTTAAAAATTCAAAATGATTTGATTTCTAAAACCAAACTTGAACTTGAAGCAAAACTCGAAGAGTTTGAATTAAAATGTTTTGATTTACAAAAATTGCTTCAAAAAGTTCAAGAAGAAAAAGATTTGATTTCCAAAGAACTTGAAAAGAAAAATAATTTTGGAAAATCAATTTTTTATGTAAGACAATCTAGTGCCCCTAGATTTGTAAAAGGAAAATGTTTTAGAAGTGTTTGGGTCCCAAAAGGACTAACCACTTCAATTAAAAAGGATGACATTGAAAAATGGATTCCTAAGGGGACTAAAATTTGTGCTACTAACGTTTATGGATCCAAAGCAATTTGGATACCAAAAATTACTTGATTGTCTTTTGCTAGGTGTGATGGAGATGTTCAACAAGTCAAACATTGAGGGGGAGTTCCATGCACACAAGGAAGAACACTTGAAGAATGAAGGCTTCACATCCTACCTTGAGTTCAAGTGTGGTAATATCTAGTTGTTTTTGCATTTATTTGTTTTAATTTTTATTTAATTCAACTAGATGATCATATATGTTGGACTAACATCTTTGATGATGCTTTGAGTAAGGGGGAGCCATTTTAAAACCAAACTCTTATTTTTGTCAATTTTTTAGCTCTATTGTTATTTTGAACTTAATGTTTTAAATTCTTTTTGATATAACAATAAGGGGGAGAAATGGTTTAAAAAAATTGAATTTTCAAATGAATAAGGGGGGCTTTATTTGATTTCATATCTTTAATCTCTTATTCACATTTTTAAAGTTAAAGGGGGAGAATCCCAAACAATTTGTCAAGTTAGTTTTATTATATCAAAAAGGGGGAGATTGTAGAACAAATGTTTTGATATAATAATTGAAAACTGTTTTGGATTGATTTAAAAATTATTTAAAACAATTTCCAAAGTCCAAATAACTTGAAACTATGTGTAGGGACATTTTCAAAGGCCAAACTACACAAAACCGTCCAGGCGTTTCGAAACGCCCTAAGGTGTTTCGAAACAGGGGATTCCAGTAGCAAAAACGTTTCGATACGAGTATCTAAAACGAGCTTTCCCTTGATGAGGATTTTGCCTAACGTTTCGAAACGGGCTCTGCCGTTTCGATACGCCTACGTGGCTTCGACCACAACGGTCATAAACCCCAACGCCTATTTCCCAACTAACATTTAAATGCAGGGCGTTTTGATACGGGTCTAAAGCGTTTCGATACGTGTTCCAAAACGGCCAGAGGCGTTCCAAAACGGGTGTCTTGTCAGAGTGCAAAAACTCTTTCTACTTAAAGGGTGTTTCGAAACGGGTTCGAGCATTTCGAAACGGTGAGCTGCAGAACTGCATTTATGGTGGAAATTAAAGTCCTCAACGGCTCCAATTCAATCCCAACAGTTAGCAACGACTATAAACTCATCAAGGAGTATAAAAGGGACCTCCAAGCATCAATGCTCATATTGTCAATCAACAAATGATCAAGAATTGTCTTAGAGCTTAAATTGTCATTTATTGTATAGACAAACACTAGTGAGCCAAAATTGTCAAATTTGCTCAAGTGTTTTAGGTTTTGGGTGAGTGCTAAATTGTGCAAACAAATAGCTAATAGAGGGATTTAAGTTTGCTTATTGTTTCTCTTTGTAAAAGAGGATTTCGATCAAGGCTTTGGGTAGAAAGCTTGATCGGTGTAAAGGGTTTCCTCCTAAGCCTAGAAAAGGGGACGAATCAATAATGGACTGATTGGAAATCCTTAGTGGGGAGCTAAGGTAGTGGATGTAAACCTTGGTTAGAAGGTTGAACCACTATAAATCTCTATGTCACATTTCATTTTAGCTTCCACAACCCTTCCACCCAAAAATCCACCTCTCCACCACTTGGTGAGCCTTATCGGTTGAACAAATCGAGCTCCTTACAACTCAACAAACTTGGATGACCTTATCGAATATTTTAAAAGTACGGTGACCAAAATGAATCTACCCTAAAAGTTTGGTGACCATTTATGTAGTTTACTCATTAATTAAAGGAAAAACATCCTCCACACATACAAGATAACATTTGCAAGTACACATTTTCCATTTTCTAATGGAAATCTTAGCTGCACATGTTTAGTTCTTTGCTTGTTCATTGGAATTAGGGATGTAAAAACAAGTAATCGGATGGGTTTCAGGTCGGGTACTGTCAGGTCAGGTAAAATTGGGTACATGTCATTTCAGGTCATTTTTCTATTTTGACTCGACTCGGGTCGGGTGCGGGTCCATTTCAGGTCGGGTACTGTCAGTTCGGTTAAAATCGGGTACATGTCATTTCAGGTCATTTTTCTGTTTTGACTCGACTCGAGTCAGGTGCGGGTCTATTTCAGGTCGAGTCAAAACAAGTCGGGTCCGAAGCAGATAATTGACAGGTTAATTCGGGTTTGGATACACTTCAAGTTGGGTTCATTTCAGGTCGGTTCCATTTTAGGTCGGGTCCATTTCAGGCCGGGTTTGTTTCAGGTCGAGTCTATTTCAGGTCGGGTCCATTTCAGGTCGGGTCCATTTCAGGTCGGGTAGTTCCAGGTCGGGTAATTCAGGTTGGTTTATTTTCGGGATTGGAATTCGTATTGAGTTTGAGTTCGGTACAACCATATAAGTAGTCGATAGACTTTAGGTTGGACTTCGTCAATCGTCATTGATTTGGAGTTAATTATTTAAAGTCATATCAAATTAAAATTATAAAACATTGAAGTAATTAAAAAATAATTAAAAAGGGTCAATTTGGAATAAAAAGGGGTCAATTTGGATTAAAAATAAAGTTTCACGGATTATAATGAACAAGAATATCAAATTAAAATTATAAACATTAGACAAATTTAAAAGAAAACAATGAAAAAGGGTCAATTTGAAATCAAAATAAAGTTTGGGGGACTATAATGAACAAAAATATCAAATTAAAAGTATAAAAATTGGAATAAATAAAAAAAACAATAAGTAGATGTCAATTTAGAATAAAAATAAAGTTTTAGGGTCTAGAATGAACAAAATTTCAAATTAAAATTATAAAACATGATGAATTAAAATATATATAGGGGTCAATATGGAATTAAAATAAAGTTAAGGGACTAGAATGTGGAAAATATCAAATTAAAATAATAAAACATTGGACAATTTAAAAAAATAAATGTGGATCAATTTGGAATAAAAATACAGTTTAGGGAGTAGAATGAACAAAAAATCAAATTAAAAATATAAATTATTGGACTAATTAAAAAAACAATGAATATGGGGCAATTTGGGATAAAAATAAAGTTTTAGGGACTATAATGAACAAAAATATCAAATTAAAATTATAAAACATTATACTAGTTTAAAAGAAAACAACAAATAGGGGTCAATTTGAAATAAAAATAAAGTTTTATGGTTTAGAATGATGAAAATATCAAATTAAAATTATAAAACATTGAACGAATTAAAAAAACAATGAATAGGGGTCAATTTGGAATCGAAATAAAGTTAAGGGACTAGAATGAACAAAGTACCAAATTAAAATTATAAAACATTGGATGAATTAAAAAATAATGAATAAGGTTTAGGGTGTAGGGAAAAATCATTAAGGGTTTAGGGTTCGTACATTGATAGATACATATATATACTTACATACATTAGAGTTTAAGACTCAAGGTTTAGTGATTATGGTTTAGGACTTAAAGGGTTTAGGGAAAACTCATTAATGGTTTAAGGTTCATACATTGATATATATATATATATATATACTTACATACATTAGGATTTAGGGTTTGTAACCCCATCATCCCGGTCTAGCCAACAGACCTAACCGAACGGGTTACACGAAGAAAAAGTGAAACCCGCTAAGGCCTCACTCTGATTAGCAACCCTAATTTTTTCCGTTTATTTATCTTGTCTAAATACCACAATTAATCCTAAGTGTGGAAACAACAGCAGAAAAGCAGACACATATACAATCGAGCAGAGGGCATACAATAATTTAAACTTACCATATAGTTTGTTAATCAACTTACATACATACGGGGCAAAACCATCTCAAGGGTCACATATGAACTCACAAGGAAGCATACAAGCTATAGGGACTAAAAAGTAACATTTAGAAACCCTTGGAGATGCCATCTAACCGATTCAACTGCCTGCGTTTCGAAATAGGCTTGCCTGTTCCGAAACGCGGGCACCATTTAAAAAGTAAGACCAAGCTGTTCTGAAACGGTCCCACCTTGTTTCGGAACGGGAGTCTACAGTGGAAAAACGTATCGGAACTGGTTCTGAAACAGGGGCTCACAGTGGCAAATCATATCGAAATGGGTTCTGAAATAGGGGCTCACAATGGCAAATCGTATCGAAACGGCACCACTCCCGTTCTGATACGAGTACCCTTAGATCTGTCGATTGTTTCGAAACCATATCGAGCGTTTCAAAACGCCTGCACACAGTTTGGCCCGAGATCATACTTTGACACCTCCAAACGTCCCAAACTTGTCCGGAATCATTAAAAACCACATAGCAACATATCATACATACATTCTAGATGCAAAGTATTCTAATCACATCATTAGACATGCATTCAAGCAACAAATTGAATTTCAAGCCCTAAGTTCACATGAACACTTAGGTTCAAAAATAATAACATGCCAAAACACAAGCAATTCATACATGACCGCATTAAACCTCAACATAACATAGTATCATCATTTAAAACGTGCTAGCAACATAGACAAAGCCAAGTACAGGAGTTTGAACACCAACTCTCTAACAACTAGCCTAGCAATCCCATTGTCTAAGTGTTATTACAACTAATAAAATCATACTTTGAGCCACCCAAGAACTCCTCCCTTGCCCATTTGCCTCCCAAAGCCTCTAACGATGTGCATTGTTGGAAAAGGGGAGCGTAAGCTTAAAGCTTAGTGAGCGGAGCTATAAAACACAACAACAATGCAGTTTTAAAACATAAATCTTAGATTTAGAGCAAAACCATTTAAGAAAAGATGTAATGAAACACAAACATCAACAATACATGGTATGCACATGCATAACCAATACCCGGTGGGACTACACATCACCGTTCACAACAACTAGTAGTTTTCCGATGGGACTACACATCACCGTACTCTTCTAGTAGTCACTACCGGTGGGACTACACATCACCGTAGCAACGACAACCATCACGTGAGGCTCGACACCAACAACAACTACACAACAACATTAAAGGAAGAGTAAAGGCAATCCACATTTCACACAACGTCACAAACAATCGCACACACACCAACACTTAACGAACAAGGTAAATTAGCAAACTTACACTTGGGTTTAGGTTAGCCCTCAAGGCTCCACCCAAACCCCCAAGTATCCACTTGAAATCATTTAAAACTCCAAAACTTTACCACTCACCGATTGAGCCCAACGAAAGCTGAAACACCATTCTCAAGCCTCCGTAGCACCCGGTATCGCACCCGAAGTACCCGAATCAATATCCTCTACTTCAAGACAACTCAAAACAAACTATTAGGATGCTAATACACTTGTAAACCAGCAACAACCCGAAAATCTACTCCTTGCAACCAAATCTCATTGATCCAAACCCAAATTTCATCCAAACGTCACCATTTTCGTTCTAGACAAACCCCACACTGAAACCGGCCATTTCAACCATCAAAACACATAAAAAACATCTAGAAACATCCCCCAACATTAAAGGAACCACCAGCCACGTTTTCAACCCAAAAACTCAACCTTTTCAACCTAAAAACCCTATTTTTATACCCATTTCGGGTTTCCTACTATTAGCAATCATTTTAACATTTTTAGGACACCAAAGCATGATTAAAAACACCCTTAAACATTACATTAGAATACCCACACGAAAATCCCTCCATTTTACCATTTTTCAAACTCAAAGCATTTTGAAATAACCCCAAAATAATGGAATTTTAAGGAGAATCTAACTAGTGACAACTTAAGGAAAAAAGAATTAAAACAATGGATTGCTTACCTTGGAAAACTTGCTTGAAAGAGGAATTTGGGCAATGGAATAGTGAAGGTAGGGTTTTAGGAGAGGGTTTTGGTGAAAAGGGTTTTTTTGAAGAATATGACACTTTTGATTTTCTTTTCAAACTTTTCCTTTTCTTTTTTATTCTTTTTACTCAAATCCCCATCTTCAATTTTCATTAATGGCATTTTCGTAAATAAAGGTAATTTTTATAAAATCATCATTTTAAATCTAATTTAACCTAGACTAATCCTAGATCAACACCGATAAACTCTCGAGCCCTAACTCGGGGTGTTACATGGTTTATGGTTTATGGTTTAGGGCTTAAGGTGTAGGGAAAATTCATTAAGGGTTTAGGGTTCATACATTGATAGATACATACATATATACTTATATACATTGGGGTGTGCGATTCAGTGTTTAGGGTTTATGATTTAAAGGCTTTTAGGTTTAGAGAAAATTTATTAATGGTTTAGGGTTCATACATTGATAGATACATACATATATACTTATATACATTAGGATTTAGGGATTAGAGTTTAGGGTGTATGGTTGTTAGATATAGCCCACAAATAACTTAAATCTCTTCTCTGATAGAAAGTAATTTAATAACTCATAAATTACTAACTCTTATTATCAAGGTTAAAATTCCTTAGATAACCCACTAAGAATTAAAACGTATCAAATAGCGTTAAGAACAATAGAGACCCAAGCACGTATTCTTATTAAGCACTAATCCGTTAACTTATTAAGAATATGAATCCATACCTTTAGAAACTCTAACCCAAATTCCTTACCACTTGCATCAATAACCCATGACTTGGTTGTATGTATACGTATAACCCAACATACACATGAGAGTGAAGCACAAAAGATATGAAAATACTTGAATAAAAATGAAGACAATTTGGGAACAAGAAATCTCACTAAAAGCTTGAAATAATATCCTTGTAACTACGCTTGACTAGAAAATGAGGGTCTAGCCACTCATAGTGGTCGACGGCTACACAAGAGAAGAAGAGAGAGGGTTTCGACTAGAGTAGGGTTTCTACTTGGTATTTTCTCTTCACCCTTTGATCTCTATTTATATGGAATAAAGGGGAAGACTTTACATTAAATACAACAACCTTAACTACTTTAATTACAGTAAAAGTAGAAGTCCACTTTGTAGTACGATTGATTTTCCTCCAAGTCAAATACATGCTTGTCCTCCAAGTCGAAATGCATGCTTGTCCTCCAAGTCGAAATACATGCTTGTTCTCTAGGCCCAAATCTATCCTACGCCTTTATCCTATGCGGAGTGGGATTGCCGCAACAACTGCAGCTTGTTGTGGCAATTGAGGCGGTTTATGAAGAACTTGCCTTGACAATTGAGACTTACCTGGGCAATCAAGAAGAATATTGGAGGAAACGCCTAATTGGTGCTAAAACTCAACTTTTACGTATAAAACGTCATTAAGGCCCAAAACACCTGCAATACCAAATAGGAACCAAATCAAAGGCTTTAAGATAGATTAATGTGCTAAAACACATGATTTAATATATAAAAATCATGCAAATTAATGACTTATCAGTGCCTAAAGTATTTTTGGTAAAAATGGTGCATAAATTTTCAATTGTTACAATTTTAAGAGCTTGATCATTTAAAAAACGTTACTCAATAAGAATGTGACATGGTGCATATCTTTTATTATTATATTAAAAATTGAAAAAAGAATATGATTTAAAAAAACTCAAAATTTTCAAAATTCCTAAAAATCCCCAAATCCCTAATAGCCAAAACCACAAATTCTCCAAATTGTCGTCGTTGCAACTGCCGCTAAGTGTGTCAAACGAACGTCGTTCGAATAGAACCATTCGTGTTTGACGTCCGGTTGGCATGCCTCTCATTGGTTACCGGCGAATAGCGGTTGGAAAAATAGGCGGCGGACTCCGACGACGACAGTGGTGGTGTCCGGCCACAACGGTGGCTATTTGAAGAAATTGTGGTTTGGGATATTATGGATTTCGAATTTGGGACATTTTTTTGGGAATTTTGAGTTTTTAAAAAATTATATTCTTTTTTAAAATAATAATAATGATAATAATAATAATAATAATAATAACAACATGCCATGTGTCACGTTCTTATTGCGTAATGTTTTTTAAACGGTCGGGCACTTAAAATTGTAACGGTTGAAACTTTAGGCACCTTTTTTTACTAAAAAACACTTTAGCAACCTAAAAAGGTATAGTTTGGTAAATTATTATTATTGTTATTATTATTATTGTTGTTGTTGTTGTAACGACCCAAATTTCGAGTTAGTGAATCGGGTCTCGGATCGAGTAATGGGCCTTATGTTGGGAGCCTAAATTAAGAATATTTAATTTGGGGCCAGTGGAAAAGGAAGAAAGGTGAAGTGGGCTTTTATTAAATAAGTTGTCATCTTTTATTTGAGGGGTGGAAGAGTTTGAAATTTAAAAAGAAAAAAAGTAAAAATGGGAAGAATATATGATTTTATAGAAGAGAGAGAAAAGTAAAAGGTGATAAGATGAAGAGAGAAAGAGAGAAATAGGAGAGAAAATGAAAGGGAGATAGTTTTAAACTTCGATTTACGGAGATCGAGTTGTCCGTTTTCGATACCACCTACACCATTGAGTTCCCTCACCAAGACAAACTCGCCGGTGGTTAGAGAGTTGCCATCGGAGCTGCCGTGGAGGGAGGTGAAGATTTTGAAGTCTCAAGTGGCATGAAATGAGGTACTTCTGGTGGCCAAACTGCAAAACGGAGGGCATCACTGAGTTCACCGGTGTTAGAATAGCGGGATTGGAGCTCGTTGTCGTCGTCCGACGACCGGAGGAGGCCCCACGCGCAACCACACGCCGCCCCTACGAGTGGACGTGTGCAGCATCTAGACAGGTGCATGTATGCTCTCATGCACCCTGACTCACCTGATTCTGCCCCGCGGGTGCACCGTTCTTCCCATGCACCTGCGCTGCACTAGATCATTGTACCTTGACCAGAGTTGACTGGTGTTAACCGGTCGTTAACTTTTTTCGAGGGACCATACCCAGGGGTTTCTCATTGTTTCGATCCAATAGCGCAGTCTGTTTTGCTAAATTCCAACTCGGTAAGCTGCTTTACGCATTTGACCCTTCGAATTCATTAAAATGCGTGATTAAGTGATGCTTACAATATTAATTGGTATACGAGGATTATTCAGGATCGGATATCGGGTCAAGTGGAATATTTGGGAAGCTTGGATAAAGATTACAGCGATGTCAGCATAAGGTTAGTACACCTCGAACTCCTATCACTTCATGAGCATCATAAATATGATTGTCTTGCTTGTTAGTGTTCGCAATTAGGTAGACGATGAATAAACATAATGTTGACTGGTATCATCAGACTTGATGTATCTATGAGATGCGTGATGTTATGATTATGATGAGACTCGTGGAGACCTTAGAGACCATGTAGGGTCGTTTGAGATGCTTGTATGATTACTTGATGATTGGTTGTTTGAATGTTTGAGTCATTAAGTTTTAATCAATAACGAAAGATATGAAAATGTGAAATCTAAATAATAAGGTCCTAATTAATAAAAAAGATCGATTCTTGGTCTAATACTTCCAAAATAATAGAAATGTCCATAAAGGTGAGCTTTATCTCGATTTTGATTCAATAAGGGGGATTCTTCACGTCAAAACCATACTCGCATCAGTCGTAAGGCGTGGTCACACCTTATCGAAGACAAGCTTCTGACCAGTTTCACTTTCTTCCAAACAACTTGATTTTCACACGGGAAGCCAAAAACATACTGTTGAGATGATTGTGATGGCTTGTATGCTTGTTCGATTAGATTATGCTATTCGATAGAAATTGTGTATAGAATGAAAAATTGTAATATTCGAATAAATGAGTATAAAGCTAGTAAGTAATGTTAAATGAATAAATGTGTTAGTAACAAAACTATAATGACTTCTATAAGCTTTAGGGATCGATTAAGTGTGGTAAATCGTAATTCAAGGAATGGCAATTGATGTGAATATTAATAATTGAGATGCGCTTTGATAAACGAGATGACGTGAACCAATGGAGACCATGAATGAGATTAATTATATACTTCTTTGTAATGTATTAGTAATCTGGTAATGTAAAATAAATGGTGTGTTTGCGATTAACAACAATAGGGGATCTTTAGGATCGCGTTGCTTGTATGTCGGGTAGGCATTTGATTGGTTGAGTCTTTTTGGTTGATGGGATCCGAATACCCAATGAGAAAGTGTGGTAACACCATGGTTAGAGATGTCTAATGTACATTCCTGAAGTTGTATAGCACCAGCTCTCATTCAAAGATGCGCGACGAGAGATTCCGAGCATGGATGTACGTTCACGAAGCTGTGTGGCACCAGGTCTCACCCAAAGAGTGTACGCTCCTAAAATTTTGTGGCACCATTCTTCGCTCAGAGTGTAAGTTCCCGGAGTTGTGTGGCACCGGGTCTCATTCCAGGTTTGTGGCTATGGCTTTGTGTGTTTTAGCTCGGATGATCTGGTGAAATCTCGAGTATAGTTGGGCCTTGTGGGTCATGTATGATGATTGCTATGATGAGAGCATGTGTTTAGGCGACTAGTAGTAGCGCCACGTGTTTATTTATCTCTCATTATTGCTCATAGTAGCTTGCATGCTTATGTTTATGATTAGCATGAAGTATAGTGGAGTAGATGTGTACCACTGAGCTTTGTAAGCTCAGCGCTCGAAATCATTGTTTTCGTACGTAGGTTGATCTCCGGATTGTGGGTTCTAGGAGTGCTATCAGTACGAGTTTCCAGCATGTGGAGGTTTTTAGAGTACAATACTTGTGTTTAGTGGGCTATGTATTCATAGAACCTTACGTGGTGGAGTCTATAACTCTTATTATTTTAAATTGTATTAATCAAACTGAATGTTCAAATGTTTTAAATCTAAATTTGGGCTCCTTTGTATCGTTTTAATTATTTATCTATGTTTTCAACTGTTGGCTTTAAATGTTTTTGGAAATCATTTTATTTGGGCTAAACTCAGTTTGAGAATTTTATGGTTTTTGGATTGGGGTTGAGGCCCAATTGTGACATCCGGGTCGTGTGTTGTTGTTGTTGTAAATGAGACGATATAGATTGTGAGCTAATCGAATGACTTGGTAAAACTTATTCAATACTCGACTTGAACTCAAATTCGATTCGAGTTCTTGACGAGTCGAGCCGAGCTCAATACTACTAGACTCAACTCGAGTTTTTAACTAGCCAAATCAAGTATAGCATTACTCAAACTCAACTCAGCTCGTTTACACCCTAACCATTTCCTACGAATGCATAATATGAACACTATACGATTGTAAGATTGTCTCCTTCAACATAAGATTTCCCAATCTTCGTGATCTAAGTTATTTGTACTAATATATTCATTTTATTGCTTTGCATGCGTCTTTTGTTCAATTTTTTTAGTAAGAAGTTCTGTTCAATAATTGAACATGGACAAGGCTTTTAGACTTGTTTATTAATCATACTGAGTAGGGATGTAAAAAGCTGACCCGGCCTGAAAACCCGACTGAAATCTGCTCGAGTCAGAACCTGATTTGACCTGAAGATTTAATGACCCGAACTCGATCTGTAACCGACTGTTGTTGACCCGAACCTGAATTCGACCTGCTACTGTAGTGACCGAACCCGACTTGCGTCCGACTGAAAACGACCCGAACCCGAATTGGACTTGTTACTGTGGACCTGAAACTCGACCTGCGCCCGACTGAAACGAACCCGAACCCGAAGCCGACCTGGCAGATAACCGATTTTACCCGACTGAATTGACCTGATATCCGATATTACCCGACCTGTTTTGAACCCGACCTGTTTTGCACCCGACCTGTTTTGGACCCGACCTGTTTTGCACCCGACCTGTTTTGGACCCGACCTGCTTTGAACCCGACCTGTTAATTGACCCGACCTGCTTTAAACCCGACCTATTTTTAACCTGAACTGATATTGATCTGACTTGATATTTATCTGATATATAGTTGAAGAAGTCTATGATTTAATAAATTCAAAGTGTTGATAAATGTAAAGTATTTATTTATTAAATTAATTTAATACTAACTCGTTCAATATAAATTATTTGTGAAGTTTAATATGAATTAACATACTTCAATTTATTTTATTAAAAATATTCAAAATTTAAAAATTTTATTAAATTAATAAGTTGTGATTGATGAATTTAAAACAAATTATTTAAAATTTAAATTAATTTATTAATTGTAATCATTAAATTTAAAAAATATTATATTAAACAAAAACACATATCAAACAAAATTTTCCCGCCAGATTCAAACAAAATGTGTGGTAACAATGGGGGGGGGGGGGGGAGATTTTGCCGAACAATTGGAGGGGGGGAGATTTTGCCGCCAGGTAACAAAATGGGGGAGGGGATTTTGCCGCCACTGAGAGTGCAGTGGGATTTTTTTTATTTAGGGGTTAATTATCCTTTAGGTCTTTCCTTAATTAGATTGTTAGGGTTTAAATTTTTTAAGTTTTAGTTTATTTTTTTTAGTCCTAACTTTTGGTTTAGTTTCTTTAAATTTTATTTAATTAGTCAATGCTTCATAAATTAATTAATTATTAAGCTTTTTTGTTTGCTTTAAATTTGATTTGGTCATCGTATAAAGATTTGGTAAGTAATTAGGTTTAATAATTTTATTCATTTGTGATTTGGGCTCTAATTAATAATTTAGTTTTAATTTATTTTTAGATTTGTCCTTTTTATGTTTCAATTTATTTTGTTTGTTAGATTTATGGGTTTATGTTTAGGGCTTAAGGGTAAGTGTGTCAAGTTGATTGTTTGGGGCTATGAGATTAGTTTAGGGATTATGTGATTAGGCTTGCACTCTAATTATTAATGAATAGTGTCTGTAATATTTAGATATTCATGTTTGGAGTTTAGGGGTAAATGTGTTAATTTAATTATTTGGGGTTATGAGATTAGTTTAAGGATTAGGGGATTAGGCTTGTACTCTAATTATTAGTGATTATAAGATTTAAGGGTTGAGGTTTATGAGTATTGTTTAGGGGTATACATATATACATACAAATATGTATGTTCTAGTATATATAACAATATATGCATACTAAAACTTACATACATATGTATATATATAATTATAACAATATATATATACTAAAACTTACATACATACATGTATATATATACTAAAACTTAAATACATACATATATATGTGTGTTTTAGTATGTATGTATACATGTGTGTTTTAGTGTATATATATATATATATATGCATATGTTTAATTAATTATAACAATACATATATATATATATGTATATATCATAATATATGTATATTTATATGTATACGTGTGTATATATATGTAGATATAAATTTTATTAATTTTTAATAAGATGATATTTTTATTCATTTTATTCCTTAAAATTTTATTTTTCACAGAAAGTTACACTTATTATTTTTTAATTTTTGTAATTTACTCCAATATTTTAGATATAAATCATTTGATGATATTTTTGTTAATTCTAGTGCCTAATATTGAGAATAAAATGTATGTAAGTATGTATGTATGTACCTATCAATGTATTAACTCTAAATCCTTAATGAATTTTCTCTTAACCTGAAACCATAAACCCTAAAAAATCATAAACCCTAATGTATGTAAGTATGTATATATGCACTTATCTATGTATGAACCTTGAACCCTTGATGAATTTCCCTAAACCCTACACCATAAACCCTAAACTCTAATATATACAAGTATATATGTATCTATCAATGTATGAACCCTAAACCATTAATAAATTTTCCCTAAAACCTAAACCCTTTAAACCCTAAACCCTCCAATGTTTTATAATTTTAATTTGATATTTCTGTTCATTATAGCCCTTAAAACTTCATTTCTATTCTAAATTGACCCCTACTAAATGTTTTTCTAATTAGTCTAATAATATATAATTTTACTTTGACATTTTGTTTGTTTTAGTCCTTAAAATGTATTTGTATTCCAAATTGACCATTTTTTGTTTTTTTAATTAGTCTGATGTTTTATAATTTTAATTTGATATTTTGTTCATTCTAGTCCCCTAAACTTTAGTTTAATTCCAAATTGACCCTTATTTATTGTTTTTTTTTTATTTCGTCCAATGTTTTATAATTTTAATTTGTACTTTGTTCATTCTAGACCCTTTAACTTTATTTCAATTCCAAATTGACCCCTATTCATTATTTTTTTAATTTGTCCAATGTTTTATAATTTTAATTTGATATTTTTATCTTCTAGATCCTAAAACTTTATTTTTATTCCAAATTGACCCACATTTATTTTTTTTAATTTGTCCAGTGTTTTATTATTTTAATTTGATATTTTCTTCATTTCAGTCCCTTAACTTTATTTTAATTCCATATTGACCCTTATATATATATTTTAATTCATCATGTTTTATAATTTTAATTTGAAATTTTGTTCATTCTAGACCCTAAAACTTTATTTTTATTCTAAATTGACATCTACTTATTGTTTTTTAATTACTCTAATTTTTATACTTTTAATTTGATATTTTTGTTTATTACAGTCCCCAAAATTTTATTTTTATTCCAAACTGACCCCTTTTCATTGTTTTCTTTTAAATTTGTCTAACGTTTTATAATTTTAATTTGATATTTTTGTTCATTATAATATGTGAAACTTTATTTTTAATCCAAATTGACCCTTTTTCATTATTTTTTAATTACTCCAATGTTTTATAATTTTAATTTGATATGACTTTAAATAATTAACTCCAAATCAATGACGATTGACGAAGGCCAACCTAAAGTCTATCGACTACTTATACGGTTGTACCGAACTCAAACTCAATACGAATTTCAATCCTAAAAATACCCCGACCTGAATTACCCGACCTGAAACTACCCGACCTAAAATTACCCGACCTGAAATGCACCCGACCTGAAATGCACCCGACCTGAAATGAACCCGACCTGAAATGGACCCGACCTGAAATGAACCCGACCTGAAACGAACCCGACCTGAAATGGACCCGACCTGAAGTGTATCTGAACCCGAATTAACCTGTCAATTATCTGCTTCGAACCCGACCCGTTTTGACCCGACCTGAAATGAACCCGACCTGAAATGGACCCGACCTGAAATGGACCCGATCTGAAATGGACCCGACCTGAAATGGACCCGCACCCGACCCGAGTCGAGTCAATATAGAAAAATGACCTGAAATGACCTATATACGATTTTACCCGACCTGAAACCCGTCCGATTACCTGTTTTTACATCCCTAATACTGAGTACAAAAATAATACATTCAATTCATTGATGTTTGTTTAAAGTTCATATGAAGCTCGTCTAATAAATGGTTTAAAGCTCCTTTGTTATTTTAGATTATTGTATAATTAAAAATTTATCATAGTTTAGATGTTTGTTATTTATTTACGGTCTAATTATTAAGATTTATGTATGATTATTTTGTATCTAACAATAAGAATTAATATATTTATTAGGAAGGACAGAGAGAAGTCGATTTATAGAAGCATTATATATTTTTGGTTTTATAACATTATGGTCATTTGCAACAGTTTCTAGGATTTTCTCTCAGCAGCTTTTTCTTTTCATTTTATTTGGTGCCGGCGGCTATACTAGTTGTTGACTAGTAACCTTTCATATTTCTTTATTATATAATATCATATATTTATTTTTTAGTAAGAATAATTTTAATTTTGTGGTACGTTTTTCTCTCTCTTTTTTTACATATTTTTTGTCTTTTGGCACGTCTTTTGCCATTTTCGTTATCATTTTTCGATCAGATCATCCCATCATGTTATATGCCATACATGTTCTTTTACACCAAACCGAATGATTCCCATTTAGACACTGTCGAAACCTTGGCCGGGTTAAAGAAATCGTTGTCGAAAGCTTTGAATCAGTATTATCCTTTGTCCGGTCGGACAATCGACAACCGCTGCATCGGTTCCTACGAAAAAGGAGTGCCATATGTTGAAGCCAGGGTCAAAGGTTGCTTGGCTGATTGCGTTGCACAGACGGAGCAAGAGTGGGTGAACAAGTTGCTTCCAAGCCAACCCTTTTGTAGTATTCCAACTTCAACATCGCCCCAATTAGCTATTCAAATCAACCTCTTCGATTGCGGCGGGATCGCTATTGTCATGTGCTGTTCCCACAAGCTCATGGATGCGGTAACGATTTCAACTTTCATTAAAAGTTGGGCAGCTTTCAATCGAGGCTCCGATGGCGAAATACCTGACCCTGATATGCTTGACATAGGGTCCTGTTTGTTCCCTCCACTGGAGCCGATCCCGCAAAATTACTTATCAGCAATGGAAGGCCTCTTGTTCCAAGAAGGTTGGCGCACGACAAGAAGATTCGTGTTCGACGAAAATGCAATAAGCGCTCTGAAGTTCCAAGCCAAAAGCAAACGTTTGGAGCATCCAACTCGAACTGTAGCTCTTACTGCATTTCTATGGAAATATGCTATGGTGGCTTCTAGAGTTGCATCAGGACGTTCGAAACCATCAGTCTTAACTCAACCGGTTAATCTACGACCGAGACTGAAGCCGAGATTACCCCAATATACAATAGGGAATCTAATTGGCACCGCGGTTTCGACATACAACTCGACCGATAGGGACATCAAGTTAGACCACTTGGCCTATTTGGTAAGAGAAGCTATAGACATTTTCAACGATCAAATTCCCCGTTTACAGAGTGGCGATGTGGTGAAATTCATGAACGATCAATTCAATCCGGCCACAGATATTGCCACAGAAGGCGAAGTCGATAGTTTCGGTTGCAGCAGTTGGTTGAACACTCTGGATGGAAAATTGGTTGATTTTGGATGGGGAGAGCCAACGTGGGTGAGGGTGTGGAGGAGTGAGACTCGCTATTATTCGTATATGGATCTCTTTATTTTAAAAGAGACGGAGAAGGATAAAGGCATTGAAGCAGTGATTACTTTAGATGCAAAAACAATGGACGTTTTTGAACACAACTCTGAGTTTCTGGCATTTGTTTCTCCGAACAAAAAATAATTATATTCGTTCAAAATTCCTCCTTATATTTGTTAGCAGGATTGAAGTCAATTGTAATGAGTCAGTTAAAGTAGTTAGTTTGTTAGCATACAGTTGGCACGTTGGAAAGGTTGTGTGTATAAATGTGTTTGTATTCTGATAATTATTCTAATGAGTGTATCGACTGTATTCCTTTTATTCTTTTCCCGAACTTAACATGGTATCCAGAGAGTCATAAGATCCAAAAGTTTTTTTTGGGCCACACGTATAACGGTTTCTTGGTTCACTCCAAGTCGACGATATCACGCGTCACAGACATGTCCCTTGTAGCTCAATTGGTAAGTCGTGCGGCATTTGAAAGGGATTTAGACAAGTTAATTTTTTTAATGCCTTTTGTCTAAGGGTTTATCTCGATGAAGTCTTTTCGGGTTCACAACGCAATATAGACTTTTTGAATATCGAATCCTGTAAAGTCTAGTGAAAATTAGACTCCAACCCCACAGTTCGGCAACGAACACGATATGAGGTCCTATAACCCCAAAACATCACTGAATATTTTTATTAAGAAGAAAATGTGCCAACCACTCGGCCCTGCTGCCCACATAAACCTAAGAGTATGTGGCTTACACCAAGGTAACTCAGTCGCTAGCCAAGGAAGTGATTTGGTGTTATTATTTTCATTTGGGGAATTTTCACTCGTTCCTTGATTTAAGGTTTTTCGCTTATTTTTTTACATGACAGAATCCTATACTATGCATAAATTATGGTCCCTCTACTTTAATTTGATCTTGTTTAGTTCTATTTTTCAAATTTTATACTTTTGGTATGGACCTAAACATCATTGATTAAATTTGTTAAGTCAAACTCTTCTATTATTAGTCCTAATACTATGCTTAAATTATAATTGAGTTATAAATTATCATAGTTCAGTGATTGAATTAAAAAATCTTTAAACAGTTGGGTGGTCACTTTTGTAATTTAAATCATACCATTATATCAAATTTTTATGGGTAATTATTTATACACTAGCGGTAGAAATTAAAAGTTTCCACAAGTGCCTTAATTTTTGAGTTTAGAAATTCAAGTTATGGTGTAAGATTCAGGGGTTTAAGTTTATAGGTTTAAAAATTAGAGTTATGATTATAATCTAGGGTTTGTGGTTAGAATTTAAAATTTATAGCATAAATAAGATTGAAATACATTCATACACAGCCCATGTTGTATAAGTGCACCCTAACCTAAATAAGATTGATTCAAACTCCACTTACTTGTGTGACACAAATTTTTGTCATCAAAAATTTATTAAGTGGGTCGAGTATTTAAACTCTTTCCATGTTTGTTATCTCATCTATGTGGGATAAAGGATTTTATTTTCCTTTACACAATTTATAACAATCTCATTTTGAGCATCAATTTCTCATTCATTACTCAACCGTTTTGAGCATCTGAAATAGCGTTATAAAGATATTACTAAGTAGAATATGATTTAACAAATTCATCATTCGAATCTCCACCTTTGCCCATAAAATATATGGCTTAAAGTTACCAATTTCTTACATTTTTCCAACAGGAGCCATGCCTTGTCTTCAGCTATTGGAGATCTATGAATGCCTAGAGCTGAAGATGTTTCCAGTCGGATTGAGGTTCATTACAACCCTCCATGAACAGAAGATTTAAAGAATGCCAAAGGCATTCAAAGTCAGAGTGGAGGAAGGAGAGAATTTCTACAAACTCTAACTCGAATTTCCTTACCACTTGCGTTAATAACCCATGACTTGGTTGCATATATACGTATAACCGAACATACACATGAAGAGGAAGCACAAAAGATATGAAAATACTTGAATAAAGATGAAGATAATTTGGGAACAAGAAATCTCACTAAAAGCTTGAAATAATATCTTTGTAACTACACTTGACTAGAAAAGAAGGGTTTAGCCACCAATGGTGGTCGACGGCTACACAAGAGAGGGTTTTGACTAGAGTAGGGTTTCTACTTGATATTTTCTCTTTACCCTTTGATCTCTATTTATAGGGAATAAAGAGGAAGACTTTACATTAAATACAACAACCCTAACTACTTTAAGTATGGTAAAAGTAGAAGTCCACTTTGTAGTAGGATTGCTTTTCCTCAAAGTCAAATACATGCTTGTCCTCCAAGTAAAAATTTGCTTGTTCTCTAGACCCAAATCTGCCATGCGCCTTTATCCTGTGCGGAATGGGATTGTCTCTTTCAACATAAGATTTCCTCAAAGTCAAATACATGCTTGTCCTCCAAGTAAAAATTTGCTCGCCGTCGCCGTCCGACGACCGGAGGAGGCCCCATGCGCAACCACGCGCCGCCCCTACGAGTGGACGTGTGCAGCAGCTAGGGCAGGTGCATGTATGCTCCCATGCACCTTGCCTCACTTGATTCTGCCCCACGGGTACACCGTTCTTCCCATGCACTTGTGCCGAACTAGATCATTGTACCTTGACCATAGTTGATTGGTTTTAACCAGTCGTTGACTTTTTTTCGAGGGACCATACCTAAGGGTTTCTCGTTGTTTCGATCCAATGGCATAGTCTATTTTGCTAAATTCCATCCCGGTAAGCTGTTTTATGCATTTGACCTTTCGAATTCATTAAAGTACGAGATTAAGTGATGCTTACGGTATTAATTGGTATACGAGAATTATTCAGGATCGGATATCAAGTCAAGTGGAATATTTAGGAAGCTTGGATGAGGATTATAGCGATGTCAGCATAAGGTTAGTACACCTCGAACTCCTATCACTTCATGAGCATCATAAATATGATTGTCTTGCTTGTTAGTGTTCGCAATTAGGTAAACAATGAATAAACATAATGTTGACCGGTATCATGAGACTTGGTATATCTATGAGATGCGTGATGTTATGATAATGATGAGACTCATGGAGACCTTAGAGATCGTGTAGGGTCGTTTGAGATACTTGTATGATTACTTGATGATTGGTTGATTGGTTGTTTGAATGTTTGATTCATTCAGTTTTAATCAATAAGGAAAGATATGAAAATGGGAAATCTAAATAATAAGGTCCTAATTAATAAAAAAAGATAGATTCTTGGTCTAATACTTCCACAATAATAGAAATGTCCATAAAAGTGAGCTTTATCTCGGATTTGATTCAATAAGAGGAATTCTTCACGTCAAAACTAAACTTGCATCAGTCATAAGGCGTGGTCACACCTTATCGAAGACAAGCTTCTGCCCAGTTTCACTTTCTTCCAAATAACTTGATTTTCACACGGGAAGCCAAAAACATAATGTTGAGATGATTGTGATGGCTTGTATGCTTGTTCGTTTAGATTATGCTATTCGATAGAAATTATGTATAGAATGAAAAATGGTAATATTCGAATAAATAAGTATAAAGCCAGTAAGTAATGTTAAATGAATAAATGCGTTAGTAAACAAACTCTAATGACTTCTATAAGCTTTAGGGATCGAGTAAGTGTGGTAAATCGCAATTCAAGGAATGGTAATTGATGTGAATATTAATAATTGAGATGTGCTTTGATAAACGAGATGGCATGAACCAATGGAGACCATGAATGAGATTAATTATATAATTCTTCGTAATGTATTAGAAATCCGGTAATGTAAAATAAATGGTGTGTTTGCGATTAACAACAATAGGGATCTTTGGGATCGCGTTGCTTGTATGTCGGGTAGGCATTTGATTGGTTGAGTCTTCTTGGTTGATGGGATCTGAATACCCAATGAGAAAGTGTTGTAACACCATGGTTAGAGATGTCGAATGTACATTCCTGAAGCTGTGTGGCACCAGGTCTCATTCAAAGATGCGTGACGAGAGATTCCGAGCATGGATATACGTTTCCGAAGCTGTGTGGCACCGGGTCTCACCCAAAGAGTGTACGTTCCCAATATTGTGTGGCACCAGGCCTCGCTCAGAGTATAAGTTCCTGAAGTTGTGTGGCACCGGGTCTCACTCCAGGTTTGTGGCTATGACTTTGTGTGGTTTAGCTCGGATGATATGGTGAAATCTCGAGTATGGTTGGGCCTTGTGGGCCATGTATGATGATTGCTATGATGAGAGCATGTGTTTAGGCGACTAGTAGTAGCGCCACATGTTTATTTATCTCTCATTATTGCTCATACTAGCTTGCATGCTTATGTTTATGATTAACATGAAGTATAGTAGAGTAGATGTGTACCACTGAGCTTTGTAAGCTCAGCGCTCGGAATCATTGTTTTCGTACGTAGGTTGATCGCCGGATCGTGGGTTCTAGGAGTTATATCAGTACGAGATTCCAGCATGTGGAGGTTTTTAGAGTACAATACTTGTGTTTAGTGGGTTATGTATTCATAGAACCTTACGTGGTGGAGTCTATAACTCTTATTATTTTAAATTGTATTAATCAAACTGGATGTTCAAATGTTTTAAATCTAAATTGGAGCTCCTTTGTATCGTTTTAATTATTTATCTATGTTTTCAACTGTTGGCTTTAAATATTTTTGGAAATCGTTTTATTTGGGCTAAACTCAGTTTGAGAATTTTATGGTTTTTGGATTGGGCTTGAGGCCCAATTGTGACATCCGGGTCGAGTGTGTTATTATTATTATTATTATTGTTGTTGTTGATGTTGTTGTTGTTGTAAATGAGACGAGATAGATCGTGAGCTAATCGAATGACTTGGTAAAACTTAGCGAATACTCGACTTGAACTCAAATTCGGTTCGAGTTCTTAACGAGTCGAGCCGAGCTCAATACTACTAGACTCGACTCGAGCATTTAACAAGCCAAATCAAATATAACACTACTCAAACTCAACTCAGCTCGTTTACCCCAACCATCTCCTACGAATGCATAATATGAACACTATACGATTGTAAGATTGTCTCTTTCAACATAAGATTTCCCAATCATCGTGATTTAAGTTATTTGTACTAATATATTCATTTTATTGCTTTGCATGCGTCTTTTGTTCAATTTTTTTAGTAAGAAGTTCTGTTCAATAATTGAACATGGACAAGGCTTTTAGACTTGTATATTAATCATACTGAGTACAAAAAAAAATACATTCAATTCATTGATGTTTGTTTAAAGTTCATATGAAGCTCGTCTAATAAATGGTTTAAAGCTCATTTGTTATTAGATTATTGTATAATTAAAAATTTATCATAGTTTAGATGTTTATTATTTATTTACGGTCTAATTATTAAGATTTATGTATGATTATTTTGTATCTAACAATAAGAATTAATATATTTATTAGGAATGACAGAGAGAAGTCGATTTATAGAAGCATTATTTTTTTTTGGTTTTATAACATTATGGTCATTTGCAACAGTTTCTAGGATTTTCTCTCAGCAGCTTTTTCTTTTCATTTTATTTGGTGCCGGCGGCTATAATAGTTGTTGACTAGTAACCTTTCATATTTCTTTATTATATAATATCATATATTTATTTTTTAGTAAGAATAATTTTACTTTTGTGGTACGTTTTTTTATTTTTTTTACATACTTTTTGTCTTTGGCACGTTTTTGGTTTTATTAATGGTTGTTTGGTTATTTTTTTATTTTTATTTTTCTCAGAGTTGTATTTGGTGTCGCCTTGACTGATGAAGATGACGTTTATTCAATTACCATATTGATCTTCTCTGCTTTAGACTCTCGGATTGGATTTGGATACGCGATTTACGTGTCGTGGATAGTTTTCTCACGACGATGCAATCTGATTTGCGTTTGCCAGTGATCTTTTAGTAATTTGACCCCTTTTGTAGTTTGTTTGTCGATGCAGTCATATTTTTCGTATCTATATTTTGTTCGAGTCTTTTAGTTGGGTTTTAACCTTTTTATTTGTGTACTGTACATGTTATGAATTAACTTAAATAAACAAACAGAAAGTAAAAACAAATAAAATTGAAAAAAAATTACAAACGAACATAAGCAGAGATTTGTTTATTCAAACTAGTTGATGAATACTAAATACTAAATATCAAAACGGCAGCGTTGGGTAATCTAATTGTTCTTTGTTTATTGGTGAAGGTTAAGTTCTGAAAGCTTATAAACTACTATGCTTGTTTTCATTGTCTTAACCAGCCAAATAAGAAGTAAATCAGTTATTTCCTTGGAAATTGGATCGAGATGGAAGTTGTTATTACTTCAAAGGAAATGGTTAAGCCATCTTCCGAGGATGTTTATCTTCGGAAGCCATTTTCGTTATCATTTTTCGATCAGATCATCCCATCATGTTATACACCACTCATGTTCTTTTACACCAAACCGAATGATTCCCATTTAGAAACTGCCGAAACCTTGGCCGGGTTAAAGAAATCGTTGTCGAAAGCTTTGAATCAGTATTATCCTTTGTCCGGTCGGACAATCGACAACCGCTGCATCGGTTCCTACGAAAAAGGAGTGCCATATGTTGAAGCCAGGGTCAAAGGTTGCTTGGCTGATTGCGTTGCACAGACGGAGCAAGAGTGGGTGAACAAGTTGCTTCCAAGCCAACCCTTTTGTAGTATTCCAACTTCAACATCGCCCCAATTAGCTATTCAAATCAACCTCTTCGATTGCGGCGGGATCGCTATTGTCATGTGCTGTTCCCACAAGCTCATGGATGCGGTAACGATTTCAACTTTCATTAAAAGTTGGGCAGCTTTCAATAGAGGCTCCGATGGCGAAATACCTGACCCTGATATGCTTGACATAGGGTCCCGTTTGTTCCCTCCACTGGAATCGATCCCGCAAAATTACTTATCTTCAATGGAAAGCCTTTTGTTCCAAGAAGGTTGGCGCAGGACAAGGAGATTTGTGTTCCACGACAATGCAATAAGCGCTCTGAAGTTCCAATCCAAAAGCAAACGTTTCGAGCATCCAACTCGAACCGTAGCTCTTACTGCATTTCTATGGAAATATGCTATGTTGGCTTCTAGAGTCGCATCAGGACGTTCGAAACCCTCAGTCTTAACTCAAACTGTTAATCTACGACCGAGACTAAAGCCAAGATTACCCCAATATGCAATAGGGAATCTATTTGGCAATGCGGTTTCGACATACAACTCGACTGATAGGGACATCGAGTTAGACCACTTGGCCTATTTGGTAAGAGAAGCAATAGACATTTTCAAGGATCAAATTCCCCGTTTACAGAGTGGGGACATGGTGAAATTCTTGAACGATCAAAACAATCCGGCAACAGATTTTGGCGCACAAGGCGAAGTCGATAATTTCTATTGCAGTAGTTGGTTGAACACTCTGGATGGAAAATTGGTTGATTTTGGATGGGGAGAGCCAACGTCGTTGAGTGTGTGGAGGAGTGAGTCTCGCTATCATTCGTTTTTCGACATGTTTATTTTAAAAGAGATGGGGAAGGATAAAGGCATTGAAGCAGTGATTACTTTGGATGCAAAAACAATGGATGCTTTTGAACACAACTCCGAGTTTCTCGCATTTGCTTCTCCGGCTTCGGATCCTTCTAAGGTTTAAAAAAATTATATTCCTTCAAAATTCCTCTTTGTATTTGTTAGTTTTGTGAATAAATTAAAAAAAAAATTAAACACTTGAGTGGTCAATTTCGTAATATATCTTTTGTAATTTAAAACATATTATTATACCAAATTTTTATGGGTAATTATTATATACGTCGGCAGTAAAAACTAAAAATTTCCGTAAGTTCTTTGGTTTTTTGGTATATAGATTCAACTTATGGTAGAGGGTTTAGTGGTTTAATTTTAAGGGTTAGAATTTAGTGTTGTAATTAGAATTTAAAATTTATAGGATAAAATCAAAATCCCTCACCATATTACCCTAAAACCTAAACTATAAGCTCTAAACCCTAAATTCTAACAACTAAACTTAAATCCTAAATTAAATCCCTAACCCTAAAAATAAGGCAATTTGTGAGTTATTTGGCTATACTCTAACTCTAACTCAGAATATCTATTTATAGAGATAGATACTTGATTACAAAAGAAATCTATTAAAATTGAATTTCCTACTTTTAAATCTATTTACAATGTTATTCAACTACAAATACTATTTTTATTCAATTTTATTTTTCACCAAGTTAATTGTACTACAAACATTTCAGACTGGAACAAAACAGAATTTGGATCAACACTTCTACAAATTTTCTTTATACATTAAACAAATAGTCAAACTTATTTAATTTACTCAAATTTCAACGTGCATAATCTACGCAATTAGAGCATAAAATACAATAATAAAAATAGATAAACAAAAATAAAAAGAGAAAATTATGAAACAAATGATGCACACCATACAGAATATTTAATTTGAGCCTAGTGGAAAAGGAAGAAAGGTGAAGTGGGCTTTTATTAAATAAGTTGTCGTCTTTTATTCGAGGGGTGGGAAAGTTTGAAATTTAAAAAGAAAAAAAAAGTAAAAAGTTGAAGAAGATATGATTTTATAGAAGAGAGAGAAAAGTAAAAATTGATAAGATAGAAAGAGAAAAAAAGAAATAAGAGAGAAAATAAAAGGAAGTTAGTTTTAAACTTCGATTTACGGAGATCGAGTTGTTCGTTGTCGATACTACTGACACCATTGAGTTTCTCTCACCGAAACGAACCCGTCGGTGGTCGGAGAGTTGTCGTCGGAGTCGCCGTGGAGGGACGTGAAGATTTTGAAGTCTCAAGTGGCAGGAAATTAGGTACTTCTAGTGGCCAATATGCAAAACGAAAGGCATCACTGAGTTCATCGATGTTAGAACAGCGGGACTGGAGCTCGCCATCGTCGTCCAACGACTAGAGGAGGCCCCATGCGCCGCCACGCGCCGCCCCTGTGAGTGGGCATGTGCAGCAGCCAGGTGGGTGCATGTATGCTCCCATGCACCCTGTCTTACATGATTCTGCCCCGCAGGTGCATCGTTCTACCCATGCACCTGCGCCGCACTAGATCACTATATCTTAACCAGAGTTGACTGGCGTTGACCGGCTGTTGAATTTTCCTGAGGGACCATACTCGGGGGTTTCTTGATGTTTCGGATCCAATGGCGCAATCTGTTTTGCTAAATTCCAACCTTGTAAGCTATTTTTACGCATTTGACCCTTCGAATTCATTAAAGTACGTGATTAAGTGATGCTTACAGTATTAATTGTTATACGAGGATTATTCGGATCGGATATCGGGTCAAGTGGAATATTCGAGAAACTTGGATGAGAATTATAGCGATGTCAGCATAAGGTTAGTACACATCGAACTCCTATCGCTTCATGAGCATCATAAATATGATTGTCTTGCTTGTTAGTGTTCACAATTACGTAGACGATTGACACGCGTCGTAACGTGTCAAGAATAATTTCCTTCTTCCAATAAATAAAGAAATTAAACTAAATATAGATAGGGAAGTAGGAGTCGAACCCACAGAGACTTAGAACTTTCCTTGTCGCGCTTTTGTAGTTTATGAACCAAGAGTTGTTGATGGAGCTATGTTGATGTGATTTAGGTGAGGGTTTGTTGTAATAAAATGTAATTGTTTAAGAAAGTAAAAGAAAGTTTTTAAAAGAGTTTAAAGTAAATATGAGATTATCAGCCTCGGGCTTCCGCGTTGACTTGTTCTACTTGGTTCCTTGGTAAAGATTTTTATTTCGAAAAACTTGTTGGCAAAATTATTTCAAGGTCAATCCTTGAGTTTTTGTTTGTAAACTGAATTTTCAAAATCAAATTTTGGTTTCAGTTTTGATAATTTGTCTAAACCAACTCAATGTTTGAGAAAACAAATTACTTAAGCTCGTAACCAACTCGAAAAGTAATTTCTATAAAAACGATTCGATCTCAATTTCCCTTAGTAATCCATTTACTAAGTGTGTTCCCTAGAAGTCGGATTTGTTTCAATAATCGATCCTCCCTCCCACTTGATAGATCAAAACAATTATTTTTTCTCCAAATTCAATCTTTGGGTTTAAAAATCATTTTGATTTGGAAAATAAAGAATGAAGAAATCGAGAGAAGTTTCCGAAATATTTGAAGCATAATTTCAAACCTCGCCTTGAGAACGCGTCATTGCTAAAGCCTTCGGCTTAAAAAGATCTAGCCGAGCATGGTTATCAAATTAATCATGCTCGACATTTAGGAAATAATTAAAATAAAAGAACTTTAAGAAAAACTAAAAAGAGAAGAATTTCCAAGAGAAGAAGAAATGATGTTTAATTACTAATTGAATGATGACAATACTTACCCCAAAGAGGGGTATTTATAGTGTTTCAAAATAACCTAGGTAAAACCTAAAATGATAATTAAAATTAAACAAAATAATTATCCAAAGTTTAAAATTTAAAATTTAAAAAATCCGGTGATAAGCTATCTGATAAGTGGCTTGATAAGCTATCTGCGTTGCTGACGTCAGCTTCTAGAAGGTGCTGACGTGGCGCCCAGTCAGCATTCATAACCTGGTTCATGCCCATGAATCTGCCCACGACTCCAGTATTTTTTGCAGCATTCCAGCTTATTTCCAGCATTACCACTACAAGAAAATGCATTTGTAGTGACATTGAAAATAGTCACAAAAAGTGTTAAATTTAGTCACTGAAATTTACAGTGACTATTTTTCTGAGTCGTCACATGTCGTCACTAATAACTCCGTCACTATTATATTAGTGACAACTTTCATGTATTTCGTCACAATAATTATGTTTTTTATGACCACACTTTTGACACAAATGATTATTAATAGTAACTAAAATTTAGACACTAATGTTATTCTTACCAGTGACAAACATTTCATCACAAATACATATTTAAATAGTGTCTAAAATATGTCGTCACTGTCAATAATTTAAAATTAATTATATTTTTAGTTGTAACCATTTTATTTAGGGTTTAACTAATCACTAATTGTCCCTGAAATTTAATGAAGCTTTTGCATTTTAGTCACCAAACTTTTAAGTTTTCTTGATAATGTAGCATGTTCAGATATCATTTTTTTAGTAAATAAATGCAATGCATGGCTTCAAAAAGGATCGAACCTGAAACATTTAGGGCGAGAGTGCAATACTTATCCACTAGGCTAGGCAAGAAATTTTATACTATTTTGAAAAAAAAAATATTTAGGTTTAATTGTAATTGAAATTAATTTTATTTATTTTAAAAATATTTATTAATTATAACACTAATTATTACAATAATAATTTAACTAATTTTTCTATGGTTTCTTGTACGAAGTACGTATGTTGAAGAAACCATTTAGATTTTTTTTGTAGAAAAAATTATTCAAAATGGAATATATCTGTTAAAATTTTCAAAAACAATCTATCATATATTATGCTAAAATCACATGGTAGTCTTTGTACTCTAATTTGGTCACTTTAAATTTCTATACTTTTTAAATTTTGATTTTTTTATCCTGACATGAATGGTCGTATTTAAATATGTTAAATAAAATTTTCTTTTTAGCTAATTTGTTATACATAAGTTGCTTATTTAATTTTTTTCTTTAATTTGATCATTTTTAGTCCTTGTAATTTAGTCATATTTCCGGTGTCTCGTTAGGATTATGATTACAATTTTAAAATTTGAAAAATGTAGAGACTAAAGTTGATCAAAAATAGATTGACTAAAACAACAATTTACACATAGTATAGACTACATAAATATTTTAACTTTTGACAAACTAGTTTATAATAACTTTAATTTTTATAATTATAAAAATAAATTTATCATTGTGACAATGTCTAATTTGTCATTACTTTTATATTTTTATTTGTGACAAAATTTATCACAACAAAAAGTGAAACTCTAAGTGACAAGTAATTTCATTGTAACAACAAATATCAAATAATAGTGACCACTTCACATATCGTCACTATCACGTGTCAAAGTTTTAGTGACAATGAACTTTGTGTCACAATTGTATACTTATAATGAGAATTCATTTGTGAAAAATGCAATCGTCACAATTACTATTGTTACAGTGACCAAATAAAAATATGTCACAATTACTTATACTAATTGTGTCGTACAAAAAAATTGTCACAAAAAGTTAATATTTGTGACAAAATTATTCCCAGTCACTATCAATTTGTCACTAAAAACCTATATTCTTGTAGTGGACGTAACCTGCATGAAAACAACATAAAAACAGCCCACTTAAGTCCTTCAAACTTATATTCAATCAAAATAAGGACTAAAAACATAACCAAAATAAATACTTATCAAATTCCCCCTCACTTATCCGATGCTTGTCCTCAAGTATTTCAAAATTAAACAAACCTAAGTTCAAATTTTCATCCTTAATTTCACGAAGTCTCAAAGGTTTTGATATGATTAAGCATCTAAACATGAAAGAAAAATAAGGAGCAAAATAGATAAATGGCAAGATTAAGAATTTAAAGCAAAATGACATTCTAGTACCCTACTAACATCAATGATGCAAACCAAGTACCCTCACAAGGAATCGGTCATGTCACTCAAAGTATTTAAGGGTAGAGAAAAATAACTCGAGCCAAAACTAATTAAAGCATTACCATAGGCTTGTGGTTAAATCTAATCTCCACTACTAACATGAATATGATGCAAAAATCAAGAGGTCTTAAAGAAGGGTTGTAATGGGGCTAAGGTAAGGGTAGGATAAAGGCTGAAAATAAGGGTTAAAATTCAAGACAAAAATCATCTCAAAAATATATTCGAAACTTCTCTCTCTTTTTTTTCACTCGAACTAAAACTGTTTTGCAGTGTACATTTTTTTCGAACTGCACTGTTTTTTTTTTCTGTTTATTTCTGCAGACTCGAACAATTTCCTGCACTTTTTCTGCACTGCATATTCGAACAGTTCTACACAATTTATTCGAACAGTTCTGCACAGTTTTTTTTCTGCTGCTGGACTGCATTTATTCGAATTTGTTTTTTTTTCTTTTATATATATATATATATTTGAAGACGATTTTGTCTTGAAAAGGGGGCAAAAAATAATGGAATTAAGAAAAAGTGGATTAGGCTAAAATGTGGTGATTTTCAAAAAAAAAAAGGCCAAGGCTCAAAAATTGTTTCACTAGGGGAAATTAATAAAAGGGTAGACAATTTGTTGGGAAGAGAAATGGTTAAAACCTAGTGCCTCTATCATATTTAAGCATCCTATTCAATCAACGTAATCTCAAAAAGAATTCAAACACAAGTTCTAGAATGCAACTAATTTAGCTAGGCACACTCAAAGAAACAAAGAGCAAATATAATGCATGCTCATTAGGCTCAAAAACTCACAAATTTGTCTTGTGTACTTAGGTTAGCATCATGTGAAGTAGAGAAAGAAATGTCATATAAAGGATTTTAATTAAAAAAAATTAATCATGCCAAATCTACCATGAAAACAGTGAGACAAGGCAAAACTAAGGATTAAAACAAGGAACTTAGATTAAATAAAATTAAGAGATCAAGAGAACAACCAAAACGGATAAGCAAGATAAAAATTGATAAGCATATCTCCCTCCCCTCACTTTGATGCATTTTGTCCCAAAATGAAGATTTAAAGTAAAATAGAAGAAAGGAGAGACCCCCCTAATCAATTGCGGCCACGACCGCGGGCGGGTGAAAATGTGAGTTCAACTGACAGAGCCGATTTGTTAATAGGAAAGCACGACGCGCAGCCTCAACCACGTCCTTGGCGAGGAGTTGTGGGTGTTCGATTGGTAGCAATAGGGGTGCAATTTTGGGGGGAAAATGCACGAGGCTGCATGTTTTGGGGCTGCAAAATGAATGAACAAATGTTTATTGAAATAATAATAAAAGAATAAATAAAGGCAAATCTAATTAATGGAGCAAAAAGTCCTAAATGCCCTGAAGTTCTTTATTGATTTCGAAGCCCACTATTCATGTCAGATGAGCTTGAACCCTGCACATTTTTTTTGGGTATGTTTTTTCCTCTTTTATTAATAACATTAGATAAAAGTATAAAGAAATAAAATGAAATAATAAAATAATAAAAGAAGATGATAGTTTATTATCCATGGGATCCACGGGGGTTTAAAATTCAAAAGAAAAAGTGGGTGAAAAGATGAAGATAAAGGATCAAATTTAAAAAGTGGGGTTTACAGAATTTAATTTTTTTTAAAAGGTAGGTTTTAAAATAAAAGATAAGGATCAAATTTGAGAAAAGAATGGGTGAAATCGGTCAATTGGTGGGGAAATTGAGAAATTGAATCCGAAGATAGGTGGGTCCCATGTTTGAGAAAAGAAACAAAGAAAAAAAAATTGTCCTTATGCACTGCCGCTGGTGACATCCCTTTAGCATACAATTGTCTCGAATCTGAATAGAGCATATCAGCGGGAGTATTCGAATTCGGGAATTTCATTGTACCTAAAAATATTATAAAAAATAATGAAATAAAATAAAATAAAATAAAAATAAAAAATGAATTAAATAACGAAGAAAAGGAACAACGCGTTGTCTCCCATTAAGCGCTTGTTTATCGTCGCTAGCTTGACGACCTGATTTAGGTGACAAGTTCGATTAGACGAATTTCCTCGACTAGACCAACCGGAGCATTGTCATAGTATGGTTTAAGCCATTGACCGTTTACTTTAAATGGCTCTCCGGAATTGCTTTTAATTTCCACTGCACCATGTGGAAAAATATTAGTCACTTTATACGGTCCAAGACACTTTGATCGTAATTTCCCTACAAAAAATTTTAATTTAGAGTTAAATAATAAAACCTTTTGACCAATGTAAAATGATTTAAATGCAATATTACGATCATGAAAATCTTTATTTTTTTCCTTAAAAATTTTCGAACTATCGTATGCATTTTTCCGAATTTCTTCCAACTCCTGGATATCGAGTTTACGCGTTTCGCCAACTAGATCCATTTCCATGTTGCATTTTTGGACTGCCCAAAGCGCGTGGTGCTCCAATTCGACCGGTAAATGGCATGGCTTACCAAAAACAAGGCGATAAGGAGACATCCCGATAGGACCCTTATACGGTGTCCGATATGCCCATAAGGCGGCATTCAGCTTAACGCTCCAATCCTTCCGATCGGGTTTCACGATCTTTTCAAGAATGGTCTTGATTTCACGATTTGACACCTCTGCCTTACCATTTGTTTGCGGATGGTACGACGTCGCGATGCGTTGGGTGACGCCAAATTTTTTCATTAGCGCGTCGATGACTCGATTGATAAAATGTTTTCCTCTGTCGCATATCAACGCTCTTGGTGTGCCAAACCTGGAAAAAATACAATCTTTCAGAAATTTGACAGTAGTTTTAGCATCATTATTTTTTGTAGCTTTCACCTCAACCCATCGCGAAACATAATCAACAACTAAAATAATATAAAAATTACCGAACGATGATACAAATGGCCCCATATAATCTATCCCCCACACATCAAATATTTCGCAAACATGAATAGGATTTAGAGGCATTTCATTACGTCGGCTTAAATTACCAACTCTTTGACATTTATCACATGATTTGCAAAATAAATATGTGTCTCGAAAAATATTAGGCCAATAGAATCTGCATTCAAGAATTTTATGAGCTGTCCTTTTAGGTCCATAATGTCCACCACATGCATATGAATGACGGAAATTAAGGATAGATTTTACCTCGTCTTCGGTTACACATCGTCGTATTACCTGATCGGAACAATGTCTCCAAAGGTAGGGATCATCCCAAATATAGAACCCGGATTCCCTCTTGATTCGGGTAATTTCTTACCGTGGCAAGTCATGGGGTAATTCACCTGTAGCCAAATAGTTCACGGTGTCCGCAAACCAAGGTGTTGAAGCTTGGGCCATCATCAAATTTTCTTCAGGGAATTCGTCATTGACAGGCGAATCCGAATTGGTTAGTGGTATTCGACTGAGGTGATCGGCCACAAGATTTTCACTCCCCTTCTTGTCCTTTATCTCGAGATCAAACTCCTAGAGGAGTAAAATCCATCGGATCAGCCTTGGTTTTGCTTCCTTCTTGCTCATCAAATATCGCAAGGCTGCATGGTCAGAAAAAACAATAATTTTAGTTCCAAGTAAATAAGAGCGGAATTTATCTAAAGCAAAAACTACAGCAAACAGTTCTTTTTCTGTAGTTGAATAATTTCGTTGCGCTGGATCAAGCATTCTCGATGCATAGGCGATGACATGAGGCTCTTGTCCTTTCCTTTGTCCTAGTACCGCTCCAACACTAAAATCCGAGGCGTCGCACATAATTTCGAACGGCAAGTTCCAATCGGGCGGTTGCACTATTGGCGCAGATACAAGTTTCTCCTTAATTGTATCAAACGATTTCCTACATTCGGATGTAAAGTCGAACTCTACATCTTTCTGTAGTAACCGACATAGTGGTTGTGCTAACCTTGAGAAGTCTTTTATAAATCGCCTGTAGAAACCTGCATGTCCAAGAAAAGAGCGAATATCCCTCACAGTAGTGGGGTATGAGAGTGAGCGTATAATATCCGTTTTAGCTTTATCAACAGAAATCCCTTTAGAAGAAACTATATGTCCTAATACTAAGCCTTTATTAACCATAAAGTGACATTTCTCATAATTAAGCACAAGGTTAAATTCAATGCATCGTTTTAAGACATTAGTTAGATTAAGCAAGCATTCACCAAAAGAATTTCCATACACAGTGAAGTCGTCCATAGACACTTCAATCCCCTTCTCAACATAATCAGAAAATATACTTACCATACATCGTTGGAACGTAGCCGGAGCGTTACATAGTCCAAACGGAATTCATCGATAGGCGAAGGTTCTGAATGGGCACGTAAACGTGGTCTTCTCTTGGTCTTCATGGGCTACGTGAATTTGAAAGAAACCTGAAAAACCATCGAGACAGCAATAGTGAGATTTACCAGCTAATCTTTCAATCATTTGATCAATATATGGTAAGGGAAAGTGATCTTTTCGGGTTAGAGAATTCAACTTCATGTAATCTATGCAAACTCGCCATCCATTCTGAACTCGAGTTGGAACTAACTCACCTTCGTCATTTCTGATTACCGTGACGCCGGTCTTTTTAGGAACAACATGAATAGGACTTACCCATTCGTTATCCGAGATCGGATATATAATATCGGCGTCTAAGAGTTTTTGAATTTCGTCTTGTACTACCTTCATCATGGGATCATTCAAGCGTCGCTGACCTTGTCGTGGCGGCTTTGCCCTTTCCTCAACTTTGATCTTGTGCATACAAGTTGAGGGGCTAAGTCCTTTGATGTCTGCTACCGTCCACCCGATTGCTTCCTTATACTTTCACAGGACTGTGACAAGATCGACTTCTTCCTCTCCGGTTAATTCGTTCGAAATGATAACCGGTAAGGTATCATTGTCTCCCAAGAAGGCGTACTTAAGGTGAGATGGGAGTTCCTTTAATTCTAACTTCGGAGCCTGCAAAATAGATGGTAAAGGTTTAGTCTTTGATGGAGTTAAAGCTAAATCAGAATTAATAAAGGAAACAGATTCGTCCTCATTTTCTGCCTCATTATCGCAAAGCTCATAGTCCATATCAAAGTTATTAAAAACATTAGTATCCGCATATTCTTATATATATGGATCAACAATATCAATTGAGTTAATAGATTCAACCTGATCAGGATACCTCATTGCTTTATAAACATCGAATTCTACTACCTCACCGTCGAATTCCATGGATAAAAGGTCGCTCCTTACTTCTATTTTCGTGTTTGCTGTGCTAAGGAATGGACGTCCCAACAACACTTCGGAGCAAGTGTTTGTTCTATCGTGAGCCATATCGATCACGTAGAAGTCTGCAGGGAAAAATAAGACATCTACCTTTACCAAAACATTTTCCAACACTCCTTCTAGATAGATGACTGATCGATCCGCCAACTGTATCGTAATCCTGGTTTCCTTCAAAGGATCATTAGTTATCATTTTATAAACAGAAAGCGGCATAACATTTATTGAAGCCCCAAGATCGCACATAGCACGTTTAATAGATACGTTACCAATTTGACAGGGTATAGCAAACATACCTTGGTCTTTCATTTTGGGTGGTAACTTACGTTGAAAAACTGCAGAAACGTGCTCTTCCAAATTTACCTTTTCGTGCCCGGTGAGTTTCCGTTTGGTTATATAGAGCTCTTTAAGAAAACGAGCGTACCTTGGCACTTGGCGAATGACTTCCAAAAGGGGAATGTTCACTTGGACCTTTTTAAATACTTCAATAATTTCTCTCTCTTCATCCTTTTTGTCATGTTTTACTAATCGTGATGGGAAAGGAGGTGCGACTTCAAGAGGTGGAGGAGGAGATGATGGTAGAGGGTTATTTTGTTTTTCGTTACATTCTTCCATGGCAGGAGTGGGATTGTTGTTTTTTTATGGTTCTTTTAGAGCTATAACTGTCCCACTACGGAGTGTGATGGCGCTTGTATTTTCCCTAGGGTTTGTCTCGGTTTGCGAAGGAAATTTACCTTTGGAATCAAGACGGCTTGCTAGCTGGCTTATTTTTTTGTCTATCTCTTGTAAGTGGGCCTCGGTACGAATTTGGAATTTCTCTTGGGACATCGCTAAACGCTCAACTAAGATTTCTAGAGATGTCTTTTGTTGTGGGTAGGGTTGATTTTGTCTCTGGTTGTTTGCGTATCCAAAGTTTGACTGGTTTCTCCACCCTGGATTGTATGCATTTCCCATGGCATTGGCTTGGGCGACATCATCTTCCTGAATCATCGGACAACAGTCTGTCGGATGTTCTGGGCTAGTACAGATCCCACAAAGTCTAGTTGTTCCCTTTTTTTCCTGCAAGAAGAGTTTGCACTACTTCAGCTAATTTATCAACCTTATTTTCTAAAGAAACTGTACTTACCTCGTGAACACTTCGAGATGGTTCGCTAGATTGATTAAACCTTTGTGAGTTGGCAGCCATGGTTGATATCAGTGTTTTAGCCGCTATTGGGGTCATATTGACTAGAGCTTCGCCACTTGCCGCATCCACTACTTTCATATCCATAGGCGTCAATCCTTCATAAAAATAATGAAGGAGGGTTTGTTTCGACAATCCATGTTGTGGACAATTTGCACACAACTTTTTAAACCTCTCCCAGTATTCATATAAAGATTCAGCTTCTTTTTGTTGAATGCTCAAGATGTTGCGCCTAATCTCGCTTGCTTTAGCTGCAGGGAAGAACCTATCAAGAAAAAGTTTAGCCATGTCAGTCCAGGTTGTAACAGAATTAGGGGGTAAATCAAATAACCAATCTTTTGTTATATCTGCTAAAGAAAATAGAAAAGCTCTAAGTTTGATTTGGTCATCGGATACTCCCTGTGGCTTTGTGCTTAGACAAACCATGTGAAATTCCTTCAAATGTTTGTGTGGGTTTTCGTTGGGAAAACCGTGGAAGGTTGGTAGTAGATGAATCAAGCCCGCTTTTAGTTGGAACGACGTTTCACCATTCGGAAAGGTTATGCACAAGGGCTGATTGTCCTCTATTGCCCTGATCAGCTGCTGGATCATTTGTTCGTTGTTTCCCATTTGGCTTCGATTTTTGGGATGTATTTAACCTGTTCTCCCGGATTTCTCCTGGTCATAAAGAATAAAAAAACAGTAAAAGTTGCCGAAGTCCCCGGCAACGGCGCCAATTTTGACATGCGTCGTAACGTGTCAAGAATAATTTCCTTCTTCCAATAAATAAAGAAAATAAACTAAATATAGATAGAGAAGTAGGAGTCGAACCCACAGGGACTTAGAACTTTCCTTGTCGCGCTTTTGTAGTTTATGAACCAAGAGTTGTTGATGGAGCTATGTTGATGTGATTTAGGTGAAGGTTTGTTGTAATAAAATGTAATTGTTTATGAAAGTAAAAGAAAGCTTTTAAAAGAGTTTAAAGTAAATATGAGATTATCAGCCTCGGGCTTCCGCGTTGACTTGTTCTACTTGGTTCCTTGGTAAAGATTTTTATTTCGAAAAACTTGTTGGCAAAATTATTTCAAGGTCAATCCTTGAGTTTTTGTTTGTAAACTGAATTTCCAAAATCAATTTTTGGTTTCAGTTTTGATAATTCGTCTAAACCAACTCAATGTTTGAGAAAACAAATTACTTAAGCTCGTAATCAACTCGAAAAGTAATTTCTATAAAAATGATTCAATCTCAATTTCCCTTAGTAATCCATTTACTAAGTGTGTTCCCTAGAAGTCGGATTTGTTTCAATAACCGATCCTCCCTCCCACTTGATAGATCAAAACAATTGTTTTTCTCCAAAGTCAATCTTTGGGTTTAAAAATCATTTTGATTTGAAAAATAAAGAATGAAGAAATCGAGAGAAGTTTCTGAAATATTTGAAGCATAATTTCAAACCTCGCCTTGAGAACGCGTCATTGCTAAAGCCTTCGGCTTAAAAAGATCTAGCCGAGCATGGTTATCAAATTAATCGTGATCGACGTTTAGGAAATAATTAAAAGAAAAGAACTTTAAGAAAAACTAAAAAGAGAAGAATTTCCAAGAGAAGAAGAAATGATGTTTAATTGCTAATTGAATGATGACAATACTTACCCCAAAGAGGAGTATTTATAGTGTTTCAAAATAACCTAGGTAAAACCTAAAATGATAATTAAAATTAAACAAAATAATTATCCAAAGTTTAAATTTAAAATTTTAAAAATCCGATGATAAGCTATCTGATAAGTGGCTTGATAAGCTATATGCGTTGCTGACGTCAGCTTCTAGAAGGTGCTGACGTGGCTCCCAGTCAGCATTCATGCCCTGGTTCATGCCCATGAATCTGCCCACGACTCCAGTATTTTCTGCAGCATTCCAGCTTATTTCCAGCTTTACGTAACCTGCATGAAAACAACATAAAAACAGCCCACTTAAGTCCTTCAAACTTATATTCAATCAAAATAATGACTAAAAACATAACCAAAATAAAATGTTAGTGTTCACAATTAGGTAGACGATGAATAAACATAATGTTGACATGTATCATGAGACTTGATATATCAATGAGATGCGTGGTGTTATGATTATGATGAGACTCATGGAGACCTTAGAGATCGTGTAGGGTCGTTTGTGATGCTTGTATGATTACTTGATGAATGGTTGATTGGTTGTTTGAATGTTTGAGTCATTGAGTTTTAATCAATAAGGAAAGATATGAAAATGGGAAATCTAAATAATAAGGTCCTAATTAATAAAAAAGATCGATTCTTGGTCTAATTGATACATGCATGAGAGAGGTGAAACTAATCATCTTGGAAAAGAAGTTAAAACTGTTTTGCAAGTCAGAAACGTCAGTCAACTTGCGACTTCTTTTTGGATAGGATCCAGGCATTTATGGGTCAACATGTCTTCTTGAAACTTGTCCGGATGTCAATTAGCTTTCCAGCGGATCTTGAAACGCCTCAATCAGACATGATAAAGAAATTTGTTCTCCTAAAGAACATGAAGAATGTGATATCATCAAGAGTTTAACCTTGCCTGTTGATGAGGAAGAAATTCTATGTAGTGTGTTTGGTTCTAGTGACAAACCTACTATTTTGGTTCAAGATTATCATCAAACGACAAACACCGACGAAGGTACGCTACAATCAAAAGGTACCATTGATTGTTTTCAAATTTCTATTTATGCTTATTCCTCTTCTAGCATTGATAACAATTTTGAAGATGAGAATGAGTCACTTTGCAACCAAAAGAACAATAGTGATGATCTCAATGAGAAGGAAATTGTAAATTACATTGCAAAAAGAGATTATGCACAAGGATCCTTCAAGACATCTTCTCTTTCCTAGTACTTTGATGAACTTCCTCCATTTACCAGTTTAGATTCAAGGGTGAATATTTTTGAGGAGTGGGGCAATGATACATGCATGAGAGAGGTGAAACTAATCATCTTGGAAAAGAAGTTAAAACTGTTTTGCAAGTCAGAAACGTCAATCAACTTGCGACTCCTTTTTGGATGCGATCCAGACATTTATAGGTTGACATGTCTTCTTGAATTTTGTTCTGGATATCAATTAGCTTTCCAACGGATCTTGAAACGCCTCAATCAGACTTCTAAAACTCAAGATACGTCTATTTTAGCGAAGACAGCGCATGCAGAAGTTCCTATACGGGATTAATACGAGATTTTTGGATAATTATGAATTTTCAAGATTTTATTTGATTGTTTGTAATTTAAATAAATATAGGATTATGCAATATCTATTAGAATCTGATTAAGATTTTATTTTTAACATTTATTTATTATTAGAAGTTACTTATGTAATTAGGATTCCTAAGTTTACTAGGAATAAAACTTCTCCAAGGCTTATATAAGGAGGCTTCAACCACATTGTAATTCATATTTGAATGATTAAAAAAAGTTCTCTTTGAGTTCAGACTTGGAAGAAGTATAACTTGTGTTCTTTATTTTAAAAGAGATTCTTCACATTCGTCAGAATTTGTTGTTGATCTTCACACTCCTGCTTGCCTAGGTAATTGCGTCTAAGAGGGTGGGTTAGAGCCGTTTGAGGTTGCTTGCTTGGTTAATTGCGAACAAGAGGGTACAGAGGACAATTTATTCATTTATCTTCCATCTCCATCGTCATCGCCTATCTTTAACCATCTTTTCACTGATCCAACATCCGCGCGAACATTCTTATCCGCTTCCGCAAGCTCAACATTCGCGTATACGGGGTCGTGTCCTTATCACTAATACTTCCAAAATAATAGAAATATCCATAAATGTGAGCTTTATCTTGGATTTGATTCAATAAGGGGGATTCTTCGCGTCAAAACCAGACTCGCATCAGTCATAAGGCGTGGTCACACCTTATCGAAGACAAGCTTCTACTCAGTTTCACTTTCTTCCAAACAACTTGAGTTTCACACGGGAAGCCAAAACATACTGTTGAGATGATTGTGATGGCTTGTATGCTTGTTCGATTAGATTATGCTATTCGATAGAAATTGTGTATAAAATGAAAATTGGTAATATTCGAATAAATGAGTATAAAGCTAGTAAGTAATGTTAAATGAATAAATGCGTTAGTAAACAAACTCTAATGACTTCCATAAGCTTTAGGGATCGAGTAAGTGTGGTAAATCATAATTCAAGGAATGGTAATTGATGTGAATATTAATGATTGAGATGTGCTTTGATAAACGAGATGACATGGACCAATGGAGACCATAAATGAGATTAATTATATACTTCTCCGTAATGCATTAGTAATTCGGTAATGTAAAATAAATGATGTGTTTGCGATTAACAACAATAGGGCATCTTTGGGATCGTGTTGCTTGTATGTCGGGTAGGCATTTGATTGCTTGAGTCTCCTTGGTTGATGGGATCCGAATACCCAATGAGAAAGTGTTGCAACACCAAGGTTAGAGATGCCGAATGTACATTCCTGAAGCTGTGTGGCACCATCTCTCATTCAAAGAAGCGCGACAAGAGATTTCGAGCATGGGTGTACGTTCCCGAAGCTGTGTGGCACCGGGTCTCACCCAAAGAGTGTACGTTCCCAAAGCTGTGTGGCACCAGGCCTCGCTTAGAGTGTACGTTCCCGAAATTGTGTGGCATCGGGTCTCACTCCAAGTTTGTGGCTATGGCTTTGTGTGTTTTAGCTCGGATGATCTAGTGAAATCTCGAGTATGGTTGAGCCTTGTGGGCCATGTATGATGATTGCTATTATGAGAGCATGTGTTTAGGCGACTTGTAGTATCGCCGCATGTTTATTTATCTCTCATTATTGCTCATACTAGATTGCATGCTTATGTTTATGATTAGCATGAAGTATAATAGAGTAGATGTGTACTACTGAGCTTTGTAAGCTCAGCGCTCGAAATCGTTGTTTTCGTGCGTAGGTTGATCACCGGATCATGGGTTCTAGAAGTGCTATCAGTACGAGATTTCAGCATGTTGAGGTTTTTAGAGTACAATACTTGTGTCTAGTGGGCTATGTATTCATAGAACCTTACGTGGTGGAGTCTATAACTCTTATTATTTTAAATTGTATTAATCAAATTGAATGTTCAAATGTTTTAAATCTAAATTGGGGCTCCTTTGTATCGTTTTAATTATTTATCTATATTTTCAACTGTTAGCTTTAAATGTTTTTGGAAATCATTTTATTTGGGCTAAATTCAGTATGAGAATTTTATAGTTTTTGAGTTGGGCTTGAGGCCCAATTGTGACATCCGGGTCGAGGGTGTTACAATTATTATTATTATTATTGTTGTTGTTATTATTATTATTATTATTATTATTATTATTATTATTATTATTATTATTATTATTGATGCAAATGAGACGAGATAGATCGTAAGCTAATTGAATATGACTTGGTAAAACTTAGTCAATACTCGACTTGAACTCAAATTCGGTTTGCGTTCTTGACGAGTCGAGCCAAGCCCAATACTACTAGACTCAACTCGAGTTTTTAACGAGTCAAATCGAGTATAGCACTACTCAAACTCAACTCAGCTCGTTTACACCCCTACCATCTCGTACGAAAGCATAATATGAACACTATTCTATTATTAGTCCCTATTCTATGCATAATTAAGTTGAGTTATAAATTATCATAGTTGAGTGAATAAATTAAAAAATCTTTAAATAGTTGAGTGGTCACTTTTATAATATACCTTTTGTAATTTAAATCATACTATTATACCAAATCTTTATGGGTAATTATTATATGGCTAAAGGGTCAATATTGCCCCTGTAGTATTCCCAAATCAGCAATGTTGCCCCTAATTTTTTTTTCCCGTAATTTCTCCCTTAAACATAAGAAACGTTAGCAATGTGCCCCTTTGACCGTCATTGACTAACGGCACCTTTATTTTCTGCGAAGTTGGACGACAAATCAGCACTGTGGAATCCACGTGGCTGCTGACCTGTATTAAAATAATAATAAAAATAAAAAAATTAAAAATAGGGAATTTCCCCTTTAAATAGAATGCGTTGTAGCTGGTTAATGGATAATTTCCCCCCACTTTCCTCTAATCTACGACAGAGTCTGAAGGAGCACTCCCTAATCACCAGGTATTGTTGATTTCTCCCCTAATTTGATAATAAATTTCTCCCCATCGAAATATTTGGTTTGATTTTAGGGTTTGGTTGAAAAACTTTGATTTCGAGCTTGGTGATGTTTTTGAATTGAAATCTATTTCTCCCTCGTTCATTTTTGTCGTTTGTTAATTTGTAGTTAATTTGAAGATGGCAACATCCTCTTGCACATCATCTGCACGTAACAAGAGTAAGATTCAGTCAAGACCTAATTGGGGTTATGAGGGTGAAGAAATATTTTGTGACTGTGGTGACAAATGTCCTATGTGGACTGCCTGGAAGAACTCTCCAAATTTAGGGAGAAGATTCTTTAGTTGCCCCAATTACAAGACAAAAAATTGTGGATTTCTTAGGTGGGTTGATGAACCACTCTCAGAAAGAGCTAGGTTCCTCATTTACGAGTTGAAGAAGGAAAATGATGCACTGCAGAAGTTGAGTGAAGATTATTCAAGGGAAGAATATGTACTTGAGATGAAGAAATTGCAAAAGCAAATGACAATTGCAATGGAGAAAGTTGATTCCTTTAAGAGGGAAAAAAACATGATATTGAAAGGGTTAATAGTATCTTGGATGATACTTGTATTGGTGTTAGTTGGATCAAATGTTTAAAGGGTTGGTAGTATCTTTGATGCTAGTTGTATTGTTGTTTGGTGGATGAAGTGTGTAATGTATGGTGGTTTATGTTAATGAAATATAAGTTATGGTTTATGATCACTGAAAGTTAATTTATGTTAACAGTATTGTTAAAAACACACATGAATTACCACAAAGAACTTGGTATTAACAGATGCATTACCAACCACTCATGGATTATCACAAGAAACTTGGACAATATTTATGTTAACAGATGCATTACCAAACACATGAATTGTCAAAATGACATTCCCAAACACATTTGAACATTCATCCAATAACAAAATGACAATATTCATCCAATAACAAAAACATTACATCAAAAGCCTTAAGTTGGACAATATTCAACATAGTTTGTTACTTAAGTTGACATAAACAAAATGACAATCCCAAACACATTTGAACATTCATCCAATAACAAAAGCATTACATCAAAAGCATTACAACAAAAGCATTACATATTTCCTAATTCTTCTTCACATTCATTTTCTTCTTCTTCATGCGTTCATCACACTGTTGTTGCTGAAGTTGCCTTGTGGTAACTGCTTGCTTCCCTTTCCATTTTAATCCAGGACCTTTAGATTGATGCTGATATTTAGAAGTGTCAGCTCCAATCTTTCTTGTAGTGTTTGTTAGAACTATTTCACTAGGTAAACCAGGCTGTAAACAAAAAATTAAAAGCTGAATTGAATTTCAATTCTAACACCAACTTCATGTTTTAAAAAGAATTAAATTGCAATTCAAACTTACATTATAAATCTGCTTTCCAGATTTGAGGTCTGTATAAATTCCAATACCAACTTGCTTCCTCTTTTTGCTAGATGCAGAAGATGTAGCAGATTGACTTGAATTTACTTTCAATGTTCTTTTTCTGCTTCTAGTAATTGGGCCATTATTGTCTAGCATAGAAGAATCCTAAGACAATACAATTGATAAACTAAAGTTAGTAACAAATTTAGATTTTATTAGTTTACTAGTATGACAAAAAACAGAAATGACCTTAGTGTTTGTTGCAACATGTTGAGATGTTTGAGCAGGAGTTGCAACAGGTTGAGATGTTTGAGCAGGAGTTGCAACAGGTTGAGATGTTTGAGCAGGAGTTGCAACAGGTTGAGATGTTTGAGCAGGAGTTGCAACAGGTTGAGATGTTTGAGCAGGAGTTGATTTAAGGACTCTGTTGGGACAATTAATTTTTCTGTGGTCGACTCCCTTACAAACACTGCAAGCCATCTTCGCTCCTACTCTACTAATTTTTCCATATTTGCTCTTGACAGGCTCGTCCTTATCTTTTCTTCTCTTCTTCTTAGGTCTTCCAGGCATGGGCTTTAACTTAGGAGGTCGAATTGGATCATCTAACTTGGGCCAAAATTTCTTTCCTCTAACTGGATATAACACATTACTGTAACTTGCTAAGTATGTTTTCTTGGAGTACCACTCTGCAATGTAGTTCTGAGGATCTTTCGAATCATGAAACATAGCACAAATAGAATGGCAACATGGTATTCCAGTGAGTTCCCATTCCCTGCAAGTACAAGTTAGCCTTTCCAAATCAACTGTGTGTTGGTCTTCACCCTGAGTCACCTCGAACCCTCCATGGCCATTCCAAACTAGCCTACATTGAGATGAATGATCTATATTTTTCTCTAATTTCTGCTTAGCCACTGGTGAAATGTCAGTTGGCCACTTAGCTGCCCAAGTTTTCTTCACATGCATTCTTTGCATAACCTTTTTTCGAATTTCTTCCAGCATACTGATGATTGGATAGCACCTTGCATCCAAAATCCAGCCATTGAAAGCTTCTGCCAAGTTATTATCGAGAACATCACATTTGGATGTGCCACTGAAATATGCTCGACTCCAATGTTTTGTAGGAATTCCTAACAACTCATTAGTGGACCCTTCTCCCATTTCTTCAAGCTTCTTCAATTGATCATCAAAATCTTCAACATAAGTTGCCCTTACACAATTCCAAAACTGAATTTTTCTATTGGCTCCTTTCCATTTTTTGTGCCAGTTTGCATATATGTGTCTTGCACACATCCTATGCTCAACTTCAGCAAAAAATTCATTTAAAATTGGAACCAGCCCCTACAATATAAACAAAATAATTACATTAATTTTAAAGTCATTGTATAATACAATTACTACATAATAAAATTTAATTTTTTAATACCTTCTACTGGTCAGACATTAGGGTCAGACCTTCTCCTGGTGGATGATTTAAATCTTCCATTAGCTTGGTCAAGAACCACTTCCATGATTCTTTGCGTTCTCCTTCAACCACTGCCCAAGCTACGGGAAACATTTGATTGTTTCCATCCCTTCCAACAGCAACCAACAACTCACCTTGTGTAACAGTCTTCAAGAAGCAACCATCCACCCCTATAAAGGGTCTGCACCCTTCTCTCCAACCTACATGTAATTATGAAATTTTAGTGTTAGTTATCTACATCATAAAATTGAATCAAATATGAAATTTTAGACAGTTTGAACATACCTTTTTTCAGAGCAGCAAAACATACATACATCCTATAAAAAAATTGCATTGTTATCAATATCTCTATGCACTTGAATCGAAATTGTACTTCCAGGATTACTATGCATCAACTCTGCAGCATACCCCCGCAAATTGGCATACTCCTCAACATAGCCACCTCTACTCTCTCTAAGAATAACTTTCTTAGCTCTTTGACACATGTCATATGAAGCACTTGCCTCTAATTCTTGCCTTACCATGGTCACCAAGGCAGCAGTTTTCATTTTCGAATCAGCAAGAATTCTGTCCTTAAACACCTTCTGAATATGCTTGCAGGTCAGTAACTTGTTCTTATTAGTCCTAAAACAAGTGTGGACAGGATTATATGTTTTCACTACAAGACATTCAGCATGTCTATCAAAGCTTGCAAACAGTAACCAAGGACAATTTTCCCTACAACGAACTCTTAATCTCTTGGGTTCACTCTTCAAGTATGTCAAAGCTACACCTTTAGCAATTGCATATTTCCTTACTGCCTCTTTAAAGTGAACATGATCTACAAATTGAAGTCCTAATTCCCACAAAGGAAATTTGCAGTTTGGATCATATGCATGCCCAGATTTTTTGTTACCTTTGTAAGCACCACATATTTTATACTCTTCATCCTCATCAGTATCCTCATCACTATCCCCATATTCTCCTGGATCATCAGAGCATAGATAATCACTTTCATTACCTTCTAACTTACCATTACCCTCATATAATCCCTCTTCCACTACTGTATCTTTTCCCACAAATGCATACCCTTGACTTTCAACATTAATATGTTGTTCATCTTCACTGCTATCTGAGATTAATTTCTTTCTAGTTTTTCTCAATTTATCTCTAATTTCTTCAACTTCATCATCCAAGTCAGAATGCACCTCAACATTACCTATGAAATCATCCTCGGATTTTTGAAGTTGTTCTTCTTCATCATCAACAACAACATCAGTAAGGTTTGCATCATGTCCTAAGTCTTCAATTTCAAACTCAATATTTGTAGAAGATCCTCCTCCACTATCTTCGGCATCTCCAACAACTTCAGCTCCTCCAGTATCTTCAGCTCCTAAGTCATCCACAACCAACTCATTAATATTTTCAATGTCTTCACCTACTTCAGTACCTTTTTCTGCTGCCTCATAATTGTTTTTTTGGTCTACATAAAGGTTAACAATGCCCATGATATTTAAATACTCTGCACATTGTCTAACAGTGTTGTCATCATGTACCAGCACTAATGCATCACTATTGAATTCTACCCCTGGCACCCTATAATAAACCCATGGATCATCCTTATACCCAAAATCCTTTGCATTACGAATTATGTCCCAGTAACACAACGTATCTGGATCAATCTGTAATTTCTCACAACTCCCACCAATATATGCAAACTTAGGTGATGTTACAAATTTACCACCATAGTAATATTGTAACACAAACACATTAGATGTTTCAGCCATCCTACATCAATAAACAAAAACAGAATATTCTATATAAACAAATCAATTTAACAAAAACAGAATATTCTATATAAACATATCATATATCAATCAACAGTAAAATTTTTGACAGATAATTAAGTAATATTTTAGTGCAAAAGAAACAAAAACAAATCAATTTAACAAATCAAATTTCACAGATTTCTATATAAAGCAGAATATTTTAGTACAAAAGTAAACAAAAACAAATCAAAGCCACCATTCAAAGGCATATTCTATATAAAACACAATATTCAACATGTTTTAGTCAAAAGCAAACACCCAAGACATAATGGGGGCCATGTTCACTGAAAAGGGGGACCAAAGTAGATTCTCGGGTATTAAAAATCAACAGAAGAAGACAAAAATTTGGTTCAATACCTTTCACTTTTCTTTTTTCGGAGCAAAATCTTCAAAACTGCAGCAAACAAAATCCCCAAAACTGCAGCAAGCAATATCCCCAAATCTGCAGCAAACAAAAATCCCTTTTTAACTTTTTTTGCGAAACAAATTTTTTTGGGGTTTTCAACCCGAAACCATGGTAAACGTTTAAGAAGACTTATCGATTTTTGTTAATCCTCACCACTTCAGAACAATCTTCACCGCCTTCTCTAAACTCTCCCCCAATTTCAATTTTTTCAGAATATTAACCCTAATTTTTGAAGGAGCGCGTCAAAGAATGAAGATTTGATTTGGGACTAATGTGTCTGCCCTAATTGTTTTAGTTTTTGTATCACGTGTTTTTTTATTATTTTAATACAGGTCAGCAGCCACGTGGATGCCACAGTGCTGATTTGTCGTCCAACTTCGCAGAAAATAACGGTGCCGTTAGTCAATGACGGTCAAAGGGGCACATTGCTAACGTTTCTTATGTTTAAGGGAGAAATTACGGAAAAAAAATTAGGGGCAACATTGCTGATTTGGGAATACTACAGGGGCAATATTGACCCTTTAGCCTTATTATATACATCGGCAGTGAAAACTAAAAATTTTCGTAAGTTCCTTGGTTTTTTGGTATATAGATTCAATTTATGGTAGCGGGTTTAGTGGTTTAATTTTAGGGGGTTAGAATTTAGTGTTGTGGTTAGAATTTAGAATTTATAGGATAAAATCTAAATCTCTCACCATATTACCCTAACCTAAACTATAAGCTCTAAACTCTAAATTTTAACCATTAAATCTTAAATTAAATCTCTAACCCTAAAAGTAAGGCAACTTGTGAGTTATTTGACTATACTCTTGACTCTAACTCAGAATATTTATTTATAGAGATAGATACTTGATTACAAAGGAAATCTATTAAAACTGAATTCCCTACTTTTAAATCTATTTACAATGGGATAATTTACATAGATATTGTTGTGGGTTTTTTTTTTCCAAAATATTGTAGGTTCAATATTATTTCCCAAAATATTGCACATCACCAAAAGACCACCCCAGCTGAATCCGACTTTAAACAGGAATCGAATAAAAAACTCAAAGTCGGCACCAACTGAATCCGACTTTAGAATAATTTCATAAAAAAACCTCAAAGTCGGGACCAGGTGAATCCGACTTTAGAAAAAAAACCTCAAAGTCGGCACCAGGTGAATCCGAATTTAGGAAAAAACCTCAAAGTCGGCACCAGGTGAATCCGACTTTAGAGAAAAACCCTCAAAGTCGACGTCAATTTCATAAAAAAAACACTCAAAGTCGGTACCAGATGAATCCGACTTCAATGCACTGTTCAAACTGCCATAGTTCTGGAATTAATCTACACAGTGCAATACTTTGAGAAAAAAAGTTTCTCACAACAATATTAAAGTAATTTGTCCATTTACAATGTTATTGAACTACAAATATTATTTTTATTCAATTTTATTTTACACCAAGTTAACTGCACCACAAACATTTCAGACCGAAACAAAACAGAAAGCGGCATAACATTTATTGAAGCCCCAAGATCGCACATAGCACGTTTAATAGATACGTTACCAATTTGACAGGGTATAGCAAACATACCTTGGTCTTTCATTTTGGGTGGTAACTTACGTTGAAAAACTGCAGAAACGTGCTCTTCCAAATTTACCTTTTCGTGCCCGGTGAGTTTCCGTTTGGTTATATAGAGCTCTTTAAGAAAACGAGCGTACCTTGGCACTTGGCGAATGACTTCCAAAAGGGGAATGTTCACTTGGACCTTTTTAAATACTTCAATAATTTCTCTCTCTTCATCCTTTTTGTCATGTTTTACTAATCGTGATGGGAAAGGAGGTGCGACTTCAAGAGGTGGAGGAGGAGATGATGGTAGAGGGTTATTTTGTTTTTCGTTACATTCTTCCATGGCAGGAGTGGGATTGTTGTTTTTTTATGGTTCTTTTAGAGCTATAACTGTCCCACTACGGAGTGTGATGGCGCTTGTATTTTCCCTAGGGTTTGTCTCGGTTTGCGAAGGAAATTTACCTTTGGAATCAAGACGGCTTGCTAGCTGGCTTATTTTTTTGTCTATCTCTTGTAAGTGGGCCTCGGTACGAATTTGGAATTTCTCTTGGGACATCGCTAAACGCTCAACTAAGATTTCTAGAGATGTCTTTTGTTGTGGGTAGGGTTGATTTTGTCTCTGGTTGTTTGCGTATCCAAAGTTTGACTGGTTTCTCCACCCTGGATTGTATGCATTTCCCATGGCATTGGCTTGGGCGACATCATCTTCCTGAATCATCGGACAACAGTCTGTCGGATGTTCTGGGCTAGTACAGATCCCACAAAGTCTAGTTGTTCCCTTTTTTTCCTGCAAGAAGAGTTTGCACTACTTCAGCTAATTTATCAACCTTATTTTCTAAAGAAACTGTACTTACCTCGTGAACACTTCGAGATGGTTCGCTAGATTGATTAAACCTTTGTGAGTTGGCAGCCATGGTTGATATCAGTGTTTTAGCCGCTATTGGGGTCATATTGACTAGAGCTTCGCCACTTGCCGCATCCACTACTTTCATATCCATAGGCGTCAATCCTTCATAAAAATAATGAAGGAGGGTTTGTTTCGACAATCCATGTTGTGGACAATTTGCACACAACTTTTTAAACCTCTCCCAGTATTCATATAAAGATTCAGCTTCTTTTTGTTGAATGCTCAAGATGTTGCGCCTAATCTCGCTTGCTTTAGCTGCAGGGAAGAACCTATCAAGAAAAAGTTTAGCCATGTCAGTCCAGGTTGTAACAGAATTAGGGGGTAAATCAAATAACCAATCTTTTGTTATATCTGCTAAAGAAAATAGAAAAGCTCTAAGTTTGATTTGGTCATCGGATACTCCCTGTGGCTTTGTGCTTAGACAAACCATGTGAAATTCCTTCAAATGTTTGTGTGGGTTTTCGTTGGGAAAACCGTGGAAGGTTGGTAGTAGATGAATCAAGCCCGCTTTTAGTTGGAACGACGTTTCACCATTCGGAAAGGTTATGCACAAGGGCTGATTGTCCTCTATTGCCCTGATCAGCTGCTGGATCATTTGTTCGTTGTTTCCCATTTGGCTTCGATTTTTGGGATGTATTTAACCTGTTCTCCCGGATTTCTCCTGGTCATAAAGAATAAAAAAACAGTAAAAGTTGCCGAAGTCCCCGGCAACGGCGCCAATTTTGACATGCGTCGTAACGTGTCAAGAATAATTTCCTTCTTCCAATAAATAAAGAAAATAAACTAAATATAGATAGAGAAGTAGGAGTCGAACCCACAGGGACTTAGAACTTTCCTTGTCGCGCTTTTGTAGTTTATGAACCAAGAGTTGTTGATGGAGCTATGTTGATGTGATTTAGGTGAAGGTTTGTTGTAATAAAATGTAATTGTTTATGAAAGTAAAAGAAAGCTTTTAAAAGAGTTTAAAGTAAATATGAGATTATCAGCCTCGGGCTTCCGCGTTGACTTGTTCTACTTGGTTCCTTGGTAAAGATTTTTATTTCGAAAAACTTGTTGGCAAAATTATTTCAAGGTCAATCCTTGAGTTTTTGTTTGTAAACTGAATTTCCAAAATCAATTTTTGGTTTCAGTTTTGATAATTCGTCTAAACCAACTCAATGTTTGAGAAAACAAATTACTTAAGCTCGTAATCAACTCGAAAAGTAATTTCTATAAAAATGATTCAATCTCAATTTCCCTTAGTAATCCATTTACTAAGTGTGTTCCCTAGAAGTCGGATTTGTTTCAATAACCGATCCTCCCTCCCACTTGATAGATCAAAACAATTGTTTTTCTCCAAAGTCAATCTTTGGGTTTAAAAATCATTTTGATTTGAAAAATAAAGAATGAAGAAATCGAGAGAAGTTTCTGAAATATTTGAAGCATAATTTCAAACCTCGCCTTGAGAACGCGTCATTGCTAAAGCCTTCGGCTTAAAAAGATCTAGCCGAGCATGGTTATCAAATTAATCGTGATCGACGTTTAGGAAATAATTAAAAGAAAAGAACTTTAAGAAAAACTAAAAAGAGAAGAATTTCCAAGAGAAGAAGAAATGATGTTTAATTGCTAATTGAATGATGACAATACTTACCCCAAAGAGGAGTATTTATAGTGTTTCAAAATAACCTAGGTAAAACCTAAAATGATAATTAAAATTAAACAAAATAATTATCCAAAGTTTAAATTTAAAATTTTAAAAATCCGATGATAAGCTATCTGATAAGTGGCTTGATAAGCTATATGCGTTGCTGACGTCAGCTTCTAGAAGGTGCTGACGTGGCTCCCAGTCAGCATTCATGCCCTGGTTCATGCCCATGAATCTGCCCACGACTCCAGTATTTTCTGCAGCATTCCAGCTTATTTCCAGCTTTACGTAACCTGCATGAAAACAACATAAAAACAGCCCACTTAAGTCCTTCAAACTTATATTCAATCAAAATAATGACTAAAAACATAACCAAAATAAAATGTTAGTGTTCACAATTAGGTAGACGATGAATAAACATAATGTTGACATGTATCATGAGACTTGATATATCAATGAGATGCGTGGTGTTATGATTATGATGAGACTCATGGAGACCTTAGAGATCGTGTAGGGTCGTTTGTGATGCTTGTATGATTACTTGATGAATGGTTGATTGGTTGTTTGAATGTTTGAGTCATTGAGTTTTAATCAATAAGGAAAGATATGAAAATGGGAAATCTAAATAATAAGGTCCTAATTAATAAAAAAGATCGATTCTTGGTCTAATTGATACATGCATGAGAGAGGTGAAACTAATCATCTTGGAAAAGAAGTTAAAATTGTTTTGCAAGTCAGAAACGTCAGTCAACTTGCGACTTCTTTTTGGATAGGATCCAGGCATTTATGGGTCAACATGTCTTCTTGAAACTTGTCCGGATGTCAATTAGCTTTCCAGCGGATCTTGAAACGCCTCAATCAGACATGATAAAGAAATTTGTTCTCCTAAAGAACATGAAGAATGTGATATCATCAAGAGTTTAACCTTGCCTGTTGATGAGGAAGAAATTCTATGTAGTGTGTTTGGTTCTAGTGACAAACCTACTATTTTGGTTCAAGATTATCATCAAACGACAAACACCGACGAAGGTACGCTACAATCAAAAGGTACCATTGATTGTTTTCAAATTTCTATTTATGCTTATTCCTCTTCTAGCATTGATAACAATTTTGAAGATGAGAATGAGTCACTTTGCAACCAAAAGAACAATAGTGATGATCTCAATGAGAAGGAAATTGTAAATTACATTGCAAAAAGAGATTATGCACAAGGATCCTTCAAGACATCTTCTCTTTCCTAGTACTTTGATGAACTTCCTCCATTTACCAGTTTAGATTCAAGGGTGAATATTTTTGAGGAGTGGGGCAATGATACATGCATGAGAGAGGTGAAACTAATCATCTTGGAAAAGAAGTTAAAACTGTTTTGCAAGTCAGAAACGTCAATCAACTTGCGACTCCTTTTTGGATGCGATCCAGACATTTATGGGTTGACATGTCTTCTTGAATTTTGTTCTGGATATCAATTAGCTTTCCAACGGATCTTGAAACGCCTCAATCAGACTTCTAAAACTCAAGATACGTCTATTTTAGCGAAGACAGCGCATGCAGAAGTTCCTATACGGGATTAATACGAGATTTTTGGATAATTATGAATTTTCAAGATTTTATTTGATTGTTTGTAATTTAAATAAATATAGGATTATGCAATATCTATTAGAATCTGATTAAGATTTTATTTTTAACATTTATTTATTATTAGAAGTTACTTATGTAATTAGGATTCCTAAGTTTACTAGGAATAAAACTTCTCCAAGGCTTATATAAGGAGGCTTCAACCACATTGTAATTCATATTTGAATGATTAAAAAAAGTTCTCTTTGAGTTCAGACTTGGAAGAAGTATAACTTGTGTTCTTTATTTTAAAAGAGATTCTTCACATTCGTCAGAATTTGTTGTTGATCTTCACACTCCTGCTTGCCTAGGTAATTGCGTCTAAGAGGGTGGGTTAGAGCCGTTTGAGGTTGCTTGCTTGGTTAATTGCGAACAAGAGGGTACAGAGGACAATTTATTCATTTATCTTCCATCTCCATCGTCATCGCCTATCTTTAACCATCTTTTCACTGATCCAACATCCGCGCGAACATTCTTATCTGCTTCCGCAAGCTCAACATTCGCGTATACGGGGTCGTGTCCTTATCACTAATACTTCCAAAATAATAGAAATATCCATAAATGTGAGCTTTATCTTGGATTTGATTCAATAAGGGGGATTCTTCGCGTCAAAACCAGACTCGCATCAGTCATAAGGCGTGGTCACACCTTATCGAAGACAAGCTTCTACTCAGTTTCACTTTCTTCCAAACAACTTGAGTTTCACACGGGAAGCCAAAACATACTGTTGAGATGATTGTGATGGCTTGTATGCTTGTTCGATTAGATTATGCTATTCGATAGAAATTGTGTATAAAATGAAAATTGGTAATATTCGAATAAATGAGTATAAAGCTAGTAAGTAATGTTAAATGAATAAATGCGTTAGTAAACAAACTCTAATGACTTCCATAAGCTTTAGGGATCGAGTAAGTGTGGTAAATCATAATTCAAGGAATGGTAATTGATGTGAATATTAATGATTGAGATGTGCTTTGATAAACGAGATGACATGGACCAATGGAGACCATAAATGAGATTAATTATATACTTCTCCGTAATGCATTAGTAATTCGGTAATGTAAAATAAATGATGTGTTTGCGATTAACAACAATAGGGCATCTTTGGGATCGTGTTGCTTGTATGTCGGGTAGGCATTTGATTGCTTGAGTCTCCTTGGTTGATGGGATCCGAATACCCAATGAGAAAGTGTTGCAACACCAAGGTTAGAGATGCCGAATGTACATTCCTGAAGCTGTGTGGCACCATCTCTCATTCAAAGAAGCGCGACAAGAGATTTCGAGCATGGGTGTACGTTCCCGAAGCTGTGTGGCACCGGGTCTCACCCAAAGAGTGTACGTTCCCAAAGCTGTGTGGCACCAGGCCTCGCTTAGAGTGTACGTTCCCGAAATTGTGTGGCATCGGGTCTCACTCCAAGTTTGTGGCTATGGCTTTGTGTGTTTTAGCTCGGATGATCTAGTGAAATCTCGAGTATGGTTGAGCCTTGTGGGCCATGTATGATGATTGCTATTATGAGAGCATGTGTTTAGGCGACTTGTAGTATCGCCGCATGTTTATTTATCTCTCATTATTGCTCATACTAGATTGCATGCTTATGTTTATGATTAGCATGAAGTATAATAGAGTAGATGTGTACTACTGAGCTTTGTAAGCTCAGCGCTCGAAATCGTTGTTTTCGTGCGTAGGTTGATCACCGGATCATGGGTTCTAGAAGTGCTATCAGTACGAGATTTCAGCATGTTGAGGTTTTTAGAGTACAATACTTGTGTCTAGTGGGCTATGTATTCATAGAACCTTACGTGGTGGAGTCTATAACTCTTATTATTTTAAATTGTATTAATCAAATTGAATGTTCAAATGTTTTAAATCTAAATTGGGGCTCCTTTGTATCGTTTTAATTATTTATCTATATTTTCAACTGTTAGCTTTAAATGTTTTTGGAAATCATTTTATTTGGGCTAAATTCAGTATGAGAATTTTATAGTTTTTGAGTTGGGCTTGAGGCCCAATTGTGACATCCGGGTCGAGGGTGTTACAATTATTATTATTATTATTGTTGTTGTTATTATTATTATTATTATTATTATTATTATTATTATTATTATTATTATTATTATTATTGATGCAAATGAGACGAGATAGATCGTAAGCTAATTGAATATGACTTGGTAAAACTTAGTCAATACTCGACTTGAACTCAAATTCGGTTTGCGTTCTTGACGAGTCGAGCCAAGCCCAATACTACTAGACTCAACTCGAGTTTTTAACGAGTCAAATCGAGTATAGCACTACTCAAACTCAACTCAGCTCGTTTACACCCCTACCATCTCGTACGAAAGCATAATATGAACACTATTCTATTATTAGTCCCTATTCTATGCATAATTAAGTTGAGTTATAAATTATCATAGTTGAGTGAATAAATTAAAAAATCTTTAAATAGTTGAGTGGTCACTTTTATAATATACCTTTTGTAATTTAAATCATACTATTATACCAAATCTTTATGGGTAATTATTATATGGCTAAAGGGTCAATATTGCCCCTGTAGTATTCCCAAATCAGCAATGTTGCCCCTAATTTTTTTTTCCGTAATTTCTCCCTTAAACATAAGAAACGTTAGCAATGTGCCCCTTTGACCGTCATTGACTAACGGCACCTTTATTTTCTGCGAAGTTGGACGACAAATCAGCACTGTGGAATCCACGTGGCTGCTGACCTGTATTAAAATAATAATAAAAATAAAAAAATTAAAAATAGGGAATTTCCCCTTTAAATAGAATGCGTTGTAGCTGGTTAATGGATAATTTCCCCCCACTTTCCTCTAATCTACGACAGAGTCTGAAGGAGCACTCCCTAATCACCAGGTATTGTTGATTTCTCCCCTAATTTGATAATAAATTTCTCCCCATCGAAATATTTGGTTTGATTTTAGGGTTTGGTTGAAAAACTTTGATTTCGAGCTTGGTGATGTTTTTGAATTGAAATCTATTTCTCCCTCGTTCATTTTTGTCGTTTGTTAATTTGTAGTTAATTTGAAGATGGCAACATCCTCTTGCACATCATCTGCACGTAACAAGAGTAAGATTCAGTCAAGACCTAATTGGGGTTATGAGGGTGAAGAAATATTTTGTGACTGTGGTGACAAATGTCCTATGTGGACTGCCTGGAAGAACTCTCCAAATTTAGGGAGAAGATTCTTTAGTTGCCCCAATTACAAGACAAAAAATTGTGGATTTCTTAGGTGGGTTGATGAACCACTCTCAGAAAGAGCTAGGTTCCTCATTTAAGAGTTGAAGAAGGAAAATGATGCACTGCAGAAGTTGAGTGAAGATTATTCAAGGGAAGAATATGTACTTGAGATGAAGAAATTGCAAAAGCAAATGACAATTGCAATGGAGAAAGTTGATTCCTTTAAGAGGGAAAAAAACATGATATTGAAAGGGTTAATAGTATCTTGGATGATACTTGTATTGGTGTTAGTTGGATCAAATGTTTAAAGGGTTGGTAGTATCTTTGATGCTAGTTGTATTGTTGTTTGGTGGATGAAGTGTGTAATGTATGGTGGTTTATGTTAATGAAATATAAGTTATGGTTTATGATCACTGAAAGTTAATTTATGTTAACAGTATTGTTAAAAACACACATGAATTACCACAAAGAACTTGGTATTAACAGATGCATTACCAACCACTCATGGATTATCACAAGAAACTTGGACAATATTTATGTTAACAGATGCATTACCAAACACATGAATTGTCAAAATGACATTCCCAAACACATTTGAACATTCATCCAATAACAAAATGACAATATTCATCCAATAACAAAAACATTACATCAAAAGCCTTAAGTTGGACAATATTCAACATAGTTTGTTACTTAAGTTGACATAAACAAAATGACAATCCCAAACACATTTGAACATTCATCCAATAACAAAAGCATTACATCAAAAGCATTACAACAAAAGCATTACATATTTCCTAATTCTTCTTCACATTCATTTTCTTCTTCTTCATGCGTTCATCACACTGTTGTTGCTGAAGTTGCCTTGTGGTAACTGCTTGCTTCCCTTTCCATTTTAATCCAGGACCTTTAGATTGATGCTGATATTTAGAAGTGTCAGCTCCAATCTTTCTTGTAGTGTTTGTTAGAACTATTTCACTAGGTAAACCAGGCTGTAAACAAAAAATTAAAAGCTGAATTGAATTTCAATTCTAACACCAACTTCATGTTTTAAAAAGAATCAAATTGCAATTCAAACTTACATTATAAATCTGCTTTCCAGATTTGAGGTCTGTATAAATTCCAATACCAACTTGCTTCCTCTTTTTGCTAGATGCAGAAGATGTAGCAGATTGACTTGAATTTACTTTCAATGTTCTTTTTCTGCTTCTAGTAATTGGGCCATTATTGTCTAGCATAGAAGAATCCTAAGACAATACAATTGATAAACTAAAGTTAGTAACAAATTTAGATTTTATTAGTTTACTAGTATGACAAAAAACAGAAATGACCTTAGTGTTTGTTGCAACATGTTGAGATGTTTGAGCAGGAGTTGCAACAGGTTGAGATGTTTGAGCAGGAGTTGCAACAGGTTGAGATGTTTGAGCAAGAGTTGCAACAGGTTGAGATGTTTGAGCAGGAGTTGCAACAGGTTGAGATGTTTGAGCAGGAGTTGATTTAAGGACTCTGTTGGGACAATTAATTTTTCTGTGGTCGACTCCCTTACAAACACTGCAAGCCATCTTCGCTCCTACTCTACTAATTTTTCCATATTTGCTCTTGACAGGCTCGTCCTTATCTTTTCTTCTCTTCTTCTTAGGTCTTCCAGGCATGGGCTTTAACTTAGGAGGTCGAATTGGATCATCTAACTTGGGCCAAAATTTCTTTCCTCTAACTGGATATAACACATTACTGTAACTTGCTAAGTATGTTTTCTTGGAGTACCACTCTGCAATGTAGTTCTGAGGATCTTTCGAATCATGAAACATAGCACAAATAGAATGGCAACATGGTATTCCAGTGAGTTCCCATTCCCTGCAAGTACAAGTTAGCCTTTCCAAATCAACTGTGTGTTGGTCTTCACCCTGAGTCACCTCGAACCCTCCATGGCCATTCCAAACTAGCCTACATTGAGATGAATGATCTATATTTTTCTCTAATTTCTGCTTAGCCACTGGTGAAATGTCAGTTGGCCACTTAGCTGCCCAAGTTTTCTTCACATGCATTCTTTGCATAACCTTTTTTCGAATTTCTTCCAGCATACTGATGATTGGATAGCACCTTGCATCCAAAATCCAGCCATTGAAAGCTTCTGCCAAGTTATTATCGAGAACATCACATTTGGATGTGCCACTGAAATATGCTCGACTCCAATGTTTTGTAGGAATTCCTAACAACTCATTAGTGGACCCTTCTCCCATTTCTTCAAGCTTCTTCAATTGATCATCAAAATCTTCAACATAAGTTGCCCTTACACAATTCCAAAACTGAATTTTTCTATTGGCTCCTTTCCATTTTTTGTGCCAGTTTGCATATATGTGTCTTGCACACATCCTATGCTCAACTTCAGCAAAAAATTCATTTAAAATTGGAACCAGCCCCTACAATATAAACAAAATAATTACATTAATTTTAAAGTCATTGTATAATACAATTACTACATAATAAAATTTAATTTTTTAATACCTTCTACTGGTCAGACATTAGGGTCAGACCTTCTCCTGGTGGATGATTTAAATCTTCCATTAGCTTGGTCAAGAACCACTTCCATGATTCTTTGCGTTCTCCTTCAACCACTGCCCAAGCTACGGGAAACATTTGATTGTTTCCATCCCTTCCAACAGCAACCAACAACTCACCTTGTGTAACAGTCTTCAAGAAGCAACCATCCACCCCTATAAAGGGTCTGCACCCTTCTCTCCAACCTACATGTAATTATGAAATTTTAGTGTTAGTTATCTACATCATAAAATTGAATCAAATATGAAATTTTAGACAGTTTGAACATACCTTTTTTCAGAGCAGCAAAACATACATACATCCTATAAAAAAATTGCATTGTTATCAATATCTCTATGCACTTGAATCGAAATTGTACTTCCAGGATTACTATGCATCAACTCTGCAGCATACCCCCGCAAATTGGCATACTCCTCAACATAGCCACCTCTACTCTCTCTAAGAATAACTTTCTTAGCTCTTTGACACATGTCATATGAAGCACTTGCCTCTAATTCTTGCCTTACCATGGTCACCAAGGCAGCAGTTTTCATTTTCGAATCAGCAAGAATTCTGTCCTTAAACACCTTCTGAATATGCTTGCAGGTCAGTAACTTGTTCTTATTAGTCCTAAAACAAGTGTGGACAGGATTATATGTTTTCACTACAAGACATTCAGCATGTCTATCAAAGCTTGCAAACAGTAACCAAGGACAATTTTCCCTACAACGAACTCTTAATCTCTTGGGTTCACTCTTCAAGTATGTCAAAGCTACACCTTTAGCAATTGCATATTTCCTTACTGCCTCTTTAAAGTGAACATGATCTACAAATTGAAGTCCTAATTCCCACAAAGGAAATTTGCAGTTTGGATCATATGCATGCCCAGATTTTTTGTTACCTTTGTAAGCACCACATATTTTATACTCTTCATCCTCATCAGTATCCTCATCACTATCCCCATATTCTCCTGGATCATCAGAGCATAGATAATCACTTTCATTACCTTCTAACTTACCATTACCCTCATATAATCCCTCTTCCACTACTGTATCTTTTCCCACAAATGCATACTCTTGACTTTCAACATTAATATGTTGTTCATCTTCACTGCTATCTGAGATTAATTTCTTTCTAGTTTTTCTCAATTTATCTCTAATTTCTTCAACTTCATCATCCAAGTCAGAATGCACCTCAACATTACCTATGAAATCATCCTCGGATTTTTGAAGTTGTTCTTCTTCATCAACAACAACAACATCAGTAAGGTTTGCATCATGTCCTAAGTCTTCAATTTCAAACTCAATATTTGTAGAAGATCCTCCTCCACTATCTTCGGCATCTCCAACAACTTCAGCTCCTCCAGTATCTTCAGCTCCTAAGTCATCCACAACCAACTCATTAATATTTTCAATGTCTTCACCTACTTCAGTACCTTTTTCTGCTGCCTCATAATTGTTTTTTTGGTCTACATAAAGGTTAACAATGCCCATGATATTTAAATACTCTGCACATTGTCTAACAGTGTTGTCATCATGTACCAGCACTAATGCATCACTATTGAATTCTACCCCTGGCACCCTATAATAAACCCATGGATCATCCTTATACCCAAAATCCTTTGCATTACGAATTATGTCCCAGTAACACAACGTATCTGGATCAATCTGTAATTTCTCACAACTCCCACCAATATATGCAAACTTAGGTGATGTTACAAATTTACCACCATAGTAATATTGTAACACAAACACATTAGATGTTTCAGCCATCCTACATCAATAAACAAAAACAGAATATTCTATATAAACAAATCAATTTAACAAAAACAGAATATTCTATATAAACATATCATATATCAATCAACAGTAAAATTTTTGACAGATAATTAAGTAATATTTTAGTGCAAAAGAAACAAAAACAAATCAATTTAACAAATCAAATTTCACAGATTTCTATATAAAGCAGAATATTTTAGTACAAAAGTAAACAAAAACAAATCAAAGCCACCATTCAAAGGCATATTCTATATAAAACACAATATTCAACATGTTTTAGTCAAAAGCAAACACCCAAGACATAATGGGGGCCATGTTCACTGAAAAGGGGGACCAAAGTAGATTCTCGGGTATTAAAAATCAACAGAAGAAGACAAAAATTTGGTTCAATACCTTTCACTTTTCTTTTTTCGGAGCAAAATCTTCAAAACTGCAGCAAACAAAATCCCCAAAACTGCAGCAAGCAATATCCCCAAATCTGCAGCAAACAAAAATCCCTTTTTAACTTTTTTTGCGAAACAAATTTTTTTGGGGTTTTCAACCCGAAACCATGGTAAACGTTTAAGAAGACTTATCGATTTTTGTTAATCCTCACCACTTCAGAACAATCTTCACCGCCTTCTCTAAACTCTCCCCCAATTTCAATTTTTTCAGAATATTAACCCTAATTTTTGAAGGAGCGCGTCAAAGAATGAAGATTTGATTTGGGACTAATGTGTCTGCCCTAATTGTTTTAGTTTTTGTATCACGTGTTTTTTTATTATTTTAATACAGGTCAGCAGCCACGTGGATGCCACAGTGCTGATTTGTCGTCCAACTTCGCAGAAAATAACGGTGCCGTTAGTCAATGACGGTCAAAGGGGCACATTGCTAACGTTTCTTATGTTTAAGGGAGAAATTACGGAAAAAAAATTAGGGGCAACATTGCTGATTTGGGAATACTACAGGGGCAATATTGACCCTTTAGCCTTATTATATACATCGGCAGTGAAAACTAAAAATTTTCGTAAGTTCCTTGGTTTTTTGGTATATAGATTCAATTTATGGTAGCGGGTTTAGTGGTTTAATTTTAGGGGGTTAGAATTTAGTGTTGTGGTTAGAATTTAGAATTTATAGGATAAAATCTAAATCTCTCACCATATTACCCTAACCTAAACTATAAGCTCTAAACTCTAAATTTTAACCATTAAATCTTAAATTAAATCTCTAACCCTAAAAGTAAGGCAACTTGTGAGTTATTTGACTATACTCTTGACTCTAACTCAGAATATTTATTTATAGAGATAGATACTTGATTACAAAGGAAATCTATTAAAACTGAATTCCCTACTTTTAAATCTATTTACAATGGGATAATTTACATAGATATTGTTGTGGGTTTTTTTTTTCCAAAATATTGTAGGTTCAATATTATTTCCCAAAATATTGCACATCACCAAAAGACCACCCCAGCTGAATCCGACTTTAAACAGGAATCGAATAAAAAACTCAAAGTCGGCACCAACTGAATCCGACTTTAGAATAATTTCATAAAAAAACCTCAAAGTCGGGACCAGGTGAATCCGACTTTAGAAAAAAAACCTCAAAGTCGGCACCAGGTGAATCCGAATTTAGGAAAAAACCTCAAAGTCGGCACCAGGTGAATCCGACTTTAGAGAAAAACCCTCAAAGTCGACGTCAATTTCATAAAAAAAACACTCAAAGTCGGTACCAGATGAATCCGACTTCAATGCACTGTTCAAACTGCCATAGTTCTGGAATTAATCTACACAGTGCAATACTTTGAGAAAAAAAGTTTCTCACAACAATATTAAAGTAATTTGTCCATTTACAATGTTATTGAACTACAAATATTATTTTTATTCAATTTTATTTTACACCAAGTTAACTGCACCACAAACATTTCAGACCGAAACAAAACAGAATTTGGATCAACACTTCTACAAATTTTCTTTATACATTAAACAAATAGTCAAACTTATTTAATTTACTCAAATACGCAAATAGAGCATAGAATACAATGATAAAATTAGATAAACAAAAATAAAAAGAGAAAATTATGAAACAAATGGTGCACACCATACAGATGGCTCCAAATGGGTGGCTAGACCTTAACCAACTCTTCCTTGTTAGTGGTTGTTTAACAATGAATCAATACCCGTTTTTCAGCCTTTTCTTCTTGAACGCTCATTCTTCGTCTTCTTCTTCTTCATTTCTTGGAAATAATTTCAACTTGTTTCCTTCATAAATTGTAAGAAAAGTGTTGAGGAAGAGATAGGAAAGCTTATTGGAAATCTGGGTTTTTTTTTTGCAAAAAGAAAAATATGAGAGAAGTGATTAGCATTCATGTAGGACAAGCTGGGATTCAAGTTGGGAATTCATGCTGGGAGCTTTATTGCCTTGAACATGGGATTCAACCTGATGGCATGATGCCTAGGTGAGACACCATGTATTATGTATATGTATGCTTTATGTTGCATGTATCATGTCATCTTCATCATCATCACTTACCTATGTTTTGTATATGTACCATGATATCATCATCATCATTGTCGTTGTTGTTGTATGTGTTGCATGCATCATGCATTATGTTATTTAGAGAATTTTTGTAATTGTTAAGAATAAAAGAGTCTTTACAATTTTGTTATCCAAACCTCTAACTCTTCTTTGAGTTAGCCAAAAATACATATTACAGTGAATTTGGCTCACACTGTGTTTGCATGCAGCACCGAGGACAATGCAGGTGCCAACCATGACGCTTTTAGCACCTTCTTTAGTGAAACCGGAGCCGGAAAGTATGTGCCGAGAGCTTTATTTGTCGATCTAGAGCCGACGGTCATCGGCGAAGTTCGATCCGGGGCTTACCGACAACTGTTCCATCCAGAGCAACTTATTTCCGGCAAGGAAGATGCTGCAAATAACTTTGCAAGAGGACATTATACAGGTAAAATTAAACTTGTTTGAGTCATTTCGGTTTAAAGTTGGAGTTCAGATCATTGATTTAGTATCGTATGGTTCAGCGGGTCGGGATATTGTGGAAGTTTGTCTTGACAGATTGAGAAAATTGGCTGATAACTGCAGTGGATTGCAAGGGTTTTTGATGTTTAATGCTGTTGGTGGTGGAACTGGTTCTGGTTTAGGCTCATTGCTCTTGGAGCGTTTGTCTGTTGAATATGGGAAAAAGCCTAAACTTGGCTTCACCATCTACCCTTCTCCTCAGGTAATTTCTGGTTTAAATATACGAATAATTCGACAACAATAACTTGACCTTTAAGTTAACTTAAATAATTGATTATGTTGGTAGTTATTGAACAATTATTTCCATTGTGCAGGTTTCTACTGCAGTTGTGGAACCTTACAATAGCGTTCTCTCAACACATTCTCTCCTCGAACACACTGATGTTGCGGTGCTTCTCGACAACGAAGCCATATATGATATCTGCAGGCTATCGTTGGATATCGAAAGGCCGACTTACATGAATTTGAACCGCTTGATATCTCAGATTATCTCGTCTTTGACGACTTCGTTGAGGTTTGATGGTGCTATCAATGTGGACATTACCGAGTTCCAGACTAACCTTGTGCCATATCCTCGTATCCATTTCATGCTGTCATCATATGCCCCGGTGATCTCAGCTGAAAAGGCTTACCATGAAAAGCTATCGGTTCCTCAGATTACCAGTGCTGTTTTCGAGCCGACAAGCATGATGGCTAAATGTGATCCGAGGCATGGAAAGTACATGGCATGTTGTTTGATGTACCGCGGAGATGTCGTTCCGAAGGACGTAAATGCTGCTGTTCGTTCAATCAAAACTAAGCGAACGGTTCAGTTCGTAGATTGGTTAGTTGACGTTTTAATCTTATGTTTCAGCAAAATGAATTATGTACAAGCAATTTTATGATCATTGCGGGAAAACATCGATTTTGTTGCAGGTGCCCTACCGGTTTCAAGTGTGGCATCAACTATCAGCCACCTACGGTGGTACCCGGGGGTGATCTGGCTGAGGTAAAACGTGCGGTGTGTATGATCAGCAATAACACGGCGGTGGCCGAGGTTTTCTCCCGAATCGATCACAAGTACGATCTCATGTATGCAAAAAGAGCATTTGTTCATTGGTATGTAGGTGAAGGTATGGAGGAAGGTGAATTCTCTGAAGCTCGTGAAGACCTAGCTGCTCTCGAGAAAGATTACGAGGAAGTTGGCGCCGATGCTCCGGAAGATGACGAAGAACCACCTGAAGATTACTAGATCATCTACCATTTTCATGAAAACAACAGATACTGATTAATTACTCATTTCATTTCAGTTCATCAACAGCTTTTTTATGTAACAAAGTTTATGCTTTGTGCCCTAACTTTAAATTCAATTGAAAATTTTAGCATTTTCCAATAAAATTCAACAAATTATTTCCGAAAACCAAGCAGGGACATGATATTATATATACTTTCATATCAAAAGAATAGCATAAAGCTTCCAAATTAAAGAAAAACAATTGGCCTTGAAGGGCTTGTTATTGCCAACAGATATTTCATAAAGAAAACATAGTACTTGAAAACGATGAGAAACCATTCATGGGTAATTCCACTCTCATAAAGCCTCTCACTTGGCACTTGCGAGTTGGGTTCGGAGCAACTTGGCGGCAGCAACCATGTTGTTGAGTGCCGGTTTCACCTCGGCATACTTACGAGTTTTGAGCCCACAGTCAGGGTTAACCCACAAGATGTTGGTCTCGAGCACTGCAAGCATCTTGTTAATCCTATCAGCGATCTCTTCGGTCGATGGTATTCTAGGAGAGTGGATATCATAGACACCGGGGCCGATTCCAGCTCCATACTTTACCCCTTCACGGAAGACCGACAGGAGTTTCTCATCTGAACGTGAGTTCTCAATGGTGATCACATCGGCATCCATGTCAATGATTGAGTGGATGATGTCATTGAAGTTGGAGTAGCACATGTGGGTGTGGATCTGTCCAATTTTTACCAATGAGAATGAATGATGATCATAGAGTATCGAGAAGTGAAACAAGTGAGGCAATGTACAAACCTGGGTAGTGTCCTGGACACCGCAGTTGGTGATCCTGAAGGAGTGAACGGCCCATTTCAAGTAGAAGGCGTGCTCGGACTTCCTAAGAGGCAGCCCTTCTCTCAAAGCAGCTTCGTCGATTTGGATAACATTGATACCAGCCTTCTCAAGATCCTCCACTTCATCCTTGATGGCCAAGGCAATCTGGTAGCATGTCTCGAATCTGGAAATCGCAATCGTACAGCTCAGATTATGAATATGCAGATAGAAATGCAATATTTCTGACCATTTTTTGCCTATACGCTTTCTAGGACATACCTGGGCTGATCATTTCTGACAAAGGACCAGTTAAGAATAGTAACAGGTCCAGTAAGCATTCCCTTCATCGGGCGCTGGGTCATGCTTTGGGCAATCGATGACCAGAAAACAGTCATTGGCTTGGGGCGGCTAACATCACCATAGATGATTGGTGGCTTAACACAGCGAGATCCATAGGATTGGACCCACCCATTAACAGTGAAAGCAAAACCAGACAACTGCTCACCAAAATACTCAACCATATCGTTTCTCTGCACAATTTTAAGTGATAGTTAGGATGCTTGCCAAGAACTTAAGGTATAAAAGGCCGAAACAAAATAAATGCTCACCTCAGGCTCTCCGTGAACCAGGACATCGATGTCAAGCTCTTCCTGAAGGTCAACAACCTTCTTAATTTCTTCCTTAATGGCTTTAACATACTCGTCTTCAGATATCCTGAAGAAAATAAAAGATCTCTAGTAAAAAGAATATTAAAAATGACATCTTATTCGAAAGATATCAAGAAAAGTTTCAAGATTATGCACTTGTTAGCCTTGAATTCACGACGAACTCTCCTGAGTTCCACGGTTTGAGGGAAGGATCCGATGGTTGTGGTGGGGAGGACTGGTAGGTTAAGCTTTCTCTGCTGGGCATCCAGCCTAGCACTAACGTTTGTCACACGACGATGGTCAGAGCCCTTCAAAGCAGCAGCCTGGGAGCAAGCAAATAAATATTTTTCACTGCAGAGCAGACAATTGAAAGACATAACTGGAAATTTAGTTTATTGAACCACTTACAGCCTTTTGAACAGCCTCATTGGTCACTCTTGGGGAGGATTTCCTCGAAGCCTGAGCGGCAGCGTTGGCAACAAAGAAGGCCTGAAAATAGATAAATAACTAGTAAGTGACACGTGTCATCCAAATCTTGAGAAAGCAAAAACAAACGGCAAACATATAAGGAAAGACCTCATCCTTGTGACCAGCCAATGCCTTGGCAAGTGCATTGACTTCAACAACTTTCTGGGCAGCGAATGCGAGCCAGGATTTGATTTCATCGTCTAACTTAGTCTCGTTTACTAGATCAACGGCAGTGTGGAGAAGCGAGCAGGAGGTGGACACAACAAGCTTGTCTGCACATGAGAAAATTAATCGAGAGATATCAGTTAATGATAAATAACACAATTGTAACATTCACCAGGTAATTTACAAATCATCAAAGGCAAGTGCACCTTTGCCCACAACAGCCTCAAGCTGCTGCAAGGTGCTAAGAGAAGAAGCAAGATCATTGGCCCAAATGTTCCTTCCATCGACAACTCCAGCAAAGAGGTATTTTCCCTTGGGGAAGTTAATCTTGACCAAATCAATGGTCTGGGTTCCACGAACCAAATCCAAACCATAAGCAGTAACACCCTTCAATCCAACAAGGGTCTTGTAAGCCTCAGCGGTAAGATCAGCAAAGTAGGTCTCAATCAAAACATTCAACCCGGAGAGAGTAGATTCCAAATCAGCATAAGCAGCAGTGAATGCTTCCAATTGGTGAGAGTGAAGATCCAAAATGAGGGTGGGTTCATCAAACTGAATCCAGGAAGCACCAGCTGCCTTAAGCTCAGATATAACTTCCCTGTAGAGAGTCGGATATAATACCAAATTAGAGCTGTTATAGTAATAAAAAGTAAACATGTTGACAAATAAGTGAACCTATTCTTACTTGTAGATAGGGAGGATTTTGGGGAGGAGAGAGAGAAGAGAAAAGGTCTTCTCAACACCCTTTGCTGGTTTAGAAAGCAACAAGTATGAGACTGGGCCAACAAGGACAGGAACAGTGTCGACTCCAAGCTGCAACAGAAAGTCAGCATCCAAGTTACACAATAAGAACAAAAACATCTCATAAGATGTACAAAACATATAATACAGAAAAGGTCACCATAATCGGGTTAGTCTAATTAGTACTCCCAGTTCAGTAGGGGCATTCAAAAAAATGAGGATTAAAAAAACAATTCCAAAGAGCTATAAATAATTACTTCATTAAAATCTCAGCCACAATATAAAGATGAAACGATCCCCTAAACCACAACTGGGTTAACTGTATGTTCTAAGCCATTGTATCGAATAAAGCATGTTAAAAGATCTTTATCACTTGGGTCCAAAACAAGCAATCTTAATACAATTAGAACAACTAATGAATCCTAACTGGTAGATAGATAGAAAAATTGGTTCCAAAGAACATACCGCCTTAGCTTCCTTGTACTCGTCCACTGCCTTATGAGATGCATAAGAGAACTTAACATCAGGTCCCAATTCAGGAACAATGAAATGGCTGAGACAACACATTGCACGGAATATAAGTATTAGTACAAGACAACCATGAATGCTTGACAATGCTAATAAAGTATGACAAAGAAGGCCAACTTACTAGTTGGTATCAAACCACTTGGTCATTTCCATGGCAGGAACAGAGGCATTTCCTCTGGCCATGGAGAAGTAAGTATCGAATCGGATCTCCCCACCATTCCAGTTGTACCTAGGTGGAACAGCTCCGAGCATCGATGTGGCATCAAGCACCTGGTCATAGTAGGAGAAAGTGTTGCTAGGAATGTACTTGATCCCAGCATCCGCCATCTGTTTCCAGATGGCTGACCTGAGATCAGCTGCAACCTTCTGCAAATCCTCGGCACTGCTTTTCTTATCCCAGAAAGATTCCAAAGCAAACTTAAGCTCTCTCTTCGGTCCCATGCGGGGATATCCAACGATGTGGGAAGCCATTTCTGCATCAAATGAAAGAACAGACAAAAATTCAAAATTCAGCTCCATTACATAAAATCGAACACAAAAGATAGTAACATAACCAAAGCTAAGATCCATACAGAATCTCTAATTCAGCACGGACTAAGATCAAAAAGTTGATGTTAATTGAACTATTAGTCTAGCTTAATGTCATGTGGCAAAAAGGATCTTGTAGATATTGAAATGCAAAATGTGTTTAAAATTCAAGATCTCAATTGGCACACGTGATATAGTAGTCTAGGAGTCCTCAAAATTCAGAGATAAACATTACTTTATGTACATAACCAAACAAAATACAGATCTACGAGTTTTAAGATAAGATAATGCTCACTTCACTTTAGATCTATATCAACAAGTCAATGATGAAACACTAAATATATAAATCCCAAAACTTAACCAATGCTACTAACAGTGGCCAATTGATCTCACTTACAAAAGACAGATTCTTTGATAATTCCATAAACCCAAGTTGCAAAATAGAAACTTTCAAGTTATAAATACAAAAACCCGGGAAGAAAATCAAGTTTTACAGTTGAAATTCTGACACTTGAAGGTAGATCTCAATTAAAAAAAGATACAATTTTTATAACGTTATTGGAAAAATCCAGATTAATAATGAGAAGTTGAAATCATATTAATGAAAACCCAGAAAGGAGCACCAATGAATCAATGATAGTTGAAAATGAATGAAAGAAAAAAGAGTGGCATTTCATTGATGGATAATAAAAGCAGAGAAGAAGATGCATGGGAAAGAGTGAACACAATGAAGACCGAACGGTGGTGAAAGGAGGAACCGGACCGTACCGGAGCGAACGGAGATGGAACCGGAGAAAGAAGATATAGGGAGAAGAGATTCAGTGGAAGAAGTGGAACGATTTGAGAGAGGGAATTTGTTTGCTTATTTATAAGCCAAAAATGGTGGCCGCCTGGCTACTGACTACCTACTTCAAATAAAGGATTACTGACCAGATCTGAATTGTTGGTCAAATTCTTTCATTAGTCCATGAACTATGCTGAATTCAATTTTTGTATTCCTATTTCCGTTGATTTTAATCTTTATATTTTTCTAATTTCGAAACGTTTAGTCCCACTCAAACAATACATTAGGGGTGAGCAAAATTTGTAACACCCGGGTTTAGGGGTCGGTGAAAATAATATTTAAATAATGTTTTGAGTCTCGGGTTATGATTAAAAATAATATTATATATATTATTCGGACCTTGTGATTTCAAAACAAATATTATATGTTTGACTCAAATTAATTTAGAAATACATTCCATAGATTTTAAATGTTGATGAGTTCGGACATCTCATTAATGACGTTTTGGTAAATATATGGACTTGTAAAAATAAAACTTGTTTCCCCTTATTTCAAACACCCAAAAGTTGCCATCATCTTTTACCTCCTAAATTTTCAATGTGAGAAACTTCTCCCCCTCCATTTTCACTATTCCATTTTCTTACTTCTCCATTTTAGCTCGGTTTTGAAAGGTAACTACATTTCTGACTTGCTCTCATCTTCCTCTCTTTAAAAGTACAACTAGTTTTTATTTTGGTCCAAGTTTTAGAATTTGAGTTTTTGGAGGATTTGAATAAAAATGGTATCTTTATTGTTTTTAACATAAGGTTTTGATGTAATAATGTTAGATATGATGTTTAAGAACCAAATGGTACAACATATGTGATTTTTACATGGTTTTATAAACATTCCCGGATTTGGGTTTTGTGGGAGGTTTTTGAAGGGTTTTAGAATGGTTTTTAGGGTTGTTTTACGTTGGAAATTGTGGGCTGAGGTTAGTATTATAGTTGGGGGTTGTTTGGAATCATTTGAAAGTGTTAAAAGTGTTGAAATCATGAGTTTTGATTGAGGTTTGTTGGCTGCCCGAGATTGTGGTTTTGGGGGATTGTCTAAGGCTTTAATTTTTGTGTTTGATGTTTGAATAGTATTTCGGGTTAGCTACATTGATGTATGATCTGATTTGAGGTTGTTTGGATTGTGTTGAGTTGTTTAGAGACAAGGATGTGTGTTGGTGAAGCCTCAGGAGTGAATCCGGAAACTTGAAGGTGTTGCTTGCTTGATAGTTGAGCTTGGAAGTGAAGGTGAGTGGTTTAATGTTTTCAAAGTGGTTTTAAGTGTTTGGTTCAAGCATGTGGACTAGGTTGGGCTTGGTAGACCCACCTAGAGTTAGGATTACAGTGGTAGCTTAATCCTAAGCTTTAATTAGAGACTTTGGTTGAACTCTTTAATTGGTGTTTATGCCTCATGATGATATGTGTTTATGGTGTTATGTATAATGTGTTATACATGAATGTTAAGGCATGGTTGTGATGCATTGTTATATGCATGAGGTATGGGCATGATGTTAATCATGGTGAGTACGTGCTAAGCACGAAAATTGTTATTGAATGATATTGTGGATTGTGTTAGTATTGGCACTAGTATGCTTGGATACAAATGATCTATCATTAGGATGTTAGTGTGCACACAAGAGTCAAATGCGCGCGTGGTCTTGATGATGGTAGTCATCAAGATGGAGTACGGGTTCCCCCAGAAATTCTTCTTATGTATATGATAGTCGGTGATGAGTGTAATCCCATCGACGGGGCGTGAGGATGAGTGGAATCCCCTCCGCGAGAACGGTGATGAGTGTAATCCCACCGTGAGGTAAAGTTATTGTTGGATGTGAGTTCCAACGTGTTTATCCGCGTATTCGAGTCATAGCTAGGTGTCAATATGAGTTGATATGTGTATCAATGTGATATGAAATGTGTTTCCTAATTGGATTAATATACGTGTTTACATATGTTGTGAATTGAGCTTGTTGAGCATGGCATATTATTGGATAAATGTGCATGCATTATTGACATTTTGGCTCATGTGGATCGAAGGTAAGAACATGCATTTACCTTGTTGTGCTCGTGCTTGGACCCTGCATTGTCGAGGTTTGTTTTTAAAGAGCTTACCCTCACTAAGTTTTATGCTTACACTCTCTTTTGTTCGACAATGCAAATCCTTAGTTCATGGGTTGCTAGCGCAAGTGGAGGGCCTCCAAGTGTGCTTGTTGGCTTTTGAGTTTATCAAGTATGAATTTTAAGTTATGAATATATAATAGTTAAGCAATGGGATTTGTGCTATTGATGGATATTGTTGGTTGTTTAAGAGCATGTTTACACTCCTCATTATGTTGTTTTTGTGTGGCTTTTTGATGCCATGTTTGGATTGTAAAACTATGCCTTATTTGATTACCATGTATGTGTGCCATGTGCCTTTTGAGGATGCCTAAGTGTATGGTTGTTGAAGCATGAAACCTTAAGTGCTTGTATGTCATCTTTTGAATGAATGCATGGATTCCTTGGTTGAATGATGTTTGTTCATGTTGGATGCCTCACATGATTAGATTTGGTTGATAGGTGTTGTATGTATGATTGAGTGTGATTAGGGAAGTCTTAAAATGTATTTAGAGTTGAGTTTCGAGTCGTTTTGTTGCAATTTAGTGTCTTGCAGTGCAGGGCGTATCGATACGCCTAAGGGTCGTATCGATACGGTCCTACACTTTGGGACACAGAATTGGCTAGGGGTACCGATACGCGGGGGTGTATCGATACGCCCAGAGCTCACTGGAATTTTGATATTTTTAGAAGACTTTGGCGTATCGGTATGGGTCTTTGGCGTATCGGTACGGTTTTATCTCGTTGACCACGAGATGTTGACCGAGAAGGGCATATCGATACGCTCAAGGGTCGTATCGATACGGTCTTCCTGTGTTGACTGAAGGATGTTGACCTTGGTCAAGGCGTATCGATACCCTTGAATGGTGTATCGATACGGCATGCCCTATAAGTATAAAATGGGCTGTTAACATGTTGTTTGGGGTCCGGATGTGAATCTTTCTAGATGTTTTCCGCTTTCGTGATCACTTAGGGAATAATATGCCTTTAGACAAGAATTAATTAAAAGGAATTTTCTAGGGTTGCTAACCGAGGGGGAACCTTAATGGGTTTCGCTTCGGTTTTCCCCGTGTAGCCTACTCGGACCGATCAAACGTTCGGACTGGGACGAGGGGGTTACACTTGTTGGTATCAGAGCCTAAGGTTACCGAGACCTTGGGCAGGTAAGTGAGGTAAGTTTAAGTTTTTTTCTATATTGATATGCACGGTGTTTGCTTGCCTTGTAAGCATGATTGCTTGTGTAACAAGTATGCTCGTTGTTTTGTTTTAAAGCATGATGTTCAGAGTCCTATTGTTGCTATTACATTGGAAAAAAGATTTTAGAGTGAGGGATCATACTTGAGCCACTTGGAAGCCTTGCCTTGCTAACCCAGTCTTGTATGTTTTGTTGTTGTGGTTGTAGTTGTTGATTGTGAGCTTGATGTCGAGGCCGGGAGGTAGGCCGAGGGTGGTTCGTTAGGAACCACGTGTTGCGGCTCCTATTAATGAGCTGGTGGCTAGAGTTGAGGCTCATGTAGTGGAGCCTGCTGCTGGAATTGGAGCTCCTCCACCACCACCACCTCCTCAGGCTGGAGTTGAAGGCGAGGATGGAGCTGAGGGAGAGGGACCTTAGGGTGGCCAAGGTCCTGCTGGAATAGATATGGCTCCGCTTGTGTAAGCTATTGCAAGAGCGTTTCAGGCCGCAGTTGCCGGAGCTCAGGCTGCAGCTCAGCCTAGGGGTGATGATGCTAGTTTACCGTTGGAGAGGCTCCATAGCCTGGGGCTGAAGAGTTCATAGGGTCTACACGGAGAGGTTTGAGTTGTGGTTAGAGAAGACCGTTCGCATCTTAGCTCAGATGGGTTGTGTGGGTGCTTGCAGATTGGGCTGTGTGATCTCTTTGCTTCAGGGTGATGCCCACACCTGGTGCGTCACCATTACTACCGGAGTTCCAGAGGCCGAGATAGGTTGAGATTTCTTTGAGTCTGCATTCAGAAAGAGATACTTGGGTCCGAGGTATCTGAATAAGAAGAAGTGAGAGTTTATGGCCCTTGTTCAGGGAGATGCTACTGTGACTGACTACGAGATCCGCTTTGTTCGTTTGAGTCAGTATGCTCCAGAGTTAGTTCCTACTAAGAGGGACCATTGTAACCGATTCAGATATGGGCTTCATGAGGAAGTTAAGAGGTACACCTTAGCTTCTGATTATTCAGATTTTGATGTCTTGGTTGCTAGAGCCAAGGACATTGAGCATAGCTTGGGGCTGGACAAGCGTTCTGGAGGTACTAGTTCCGGTAAGAGGCACAACAACTTTGACCGTAGGGATGCCAAGAGGCATAGAGGCGGTGGGCAGCAGTTTGACCATAGGTGTGGCGGTGGCCACAATGGCAGAGGCCACCAGGGCCATAGAGGTGGAGGGCGTTTGCCCGAGTGTGCACGTTGTGGGAGACAACATTCTGGTGAGTGTTGGGGTAACTTCCATGCTTGTTGGAACTATGGTTCAAGGGACCACTTTAGGAGGGAGTGTCCGCATCAGGCGGCACATGCACCGAACATAGCTCATGCTCCTGCGACTGATTTTCAGAGAGGCAGTGGGCGCGGTCGTGGCTACTTCCAGTCTAGGGCTGATGCACCTAGGGTAGATGCTTAGAGGAACCTTGCTCATGTTGTGGCAGTATAGCTAGAGGCACGAGGACCAGCGAGAGTTAATGCTCAGAGAGAGGCCGGGAACGACACTGATGTGATAGTAGGTAATTTTGAGTTACAGTCTATGTCTTTGCTTTCTTTGGTTGATTCGGGTTCTACACATTCCTACATTTTGAGTGAGCATGCACGAAAGTTAGATATACCTGTTGAGATCTTAGATGTAGGTATGCATGTGACTAGTTCCTTTGGTGAGACAGTTGTAGTTAGACGAATGTATAGGAGATGTCCGCTGAAGATTCAGGGTCATGTGTTTTCTATTGATATGATGGAACTTTCTTTTATGGTTTTGATATTATTTTGGGTATGGACTGGCTAGTTGAGCACCGAGCTAGTGTGGATTTTGAGACGAAGAGGATTTCTTTGAAACTTTCTGATGACTACGAGTAGTAGTAGTAGTAGGCGAGAACATTAAGTCCTTGTCTAATGTTGTGTCAGCTTTAGAGGCTCATAGGTTGATGGATTCCGAATGTGGGGCTTTCTTAGCTTATATTATGAATCCGAATATGAGTGAGGCTAGACCGAAAGATATTAGAACAATTTGTGATTTTCCGGATGTGTTTCCTGAAGAGTTACCAGGTTTACCTCCTGACAGAGATGTTGAGTTTGTGATCGAGACTGTATTAGGGTCTACTCTAGTTTCTATAACTCCGTATCGTATGGCTCCGAAAGAGTTGAAAGAATTGAAAAGTTAGCTGCAAGAGTTATTAGACCGTGGTTTCATTAGGCCTAGTAGTTCTCCTTGGGTTGCTTCTGTGTTGTTTGTAAAGAAGAAAGATGGTAGTATGCGTATGTGCATTGACTATAGGAAGTTGAATCAGTTGACTGTGAAGAACAAGTATCCGTTGCCTCGTATAGATGATTTGTTTGATCAGTTGAGAGGTGTTTTAGTGTTCTCGAAGATAGACTTGAGATCAGGGTACTATCAGTTGAAAGCAAAAGAGTGTGATGTTCCGAAGACAGCTTTTAGGACTAGATATGGTCATTATGAGTTCCTGGTGATGCCGTTTGGGCTCACGAATGCACCTACAGCATTCATGGATATGATGAATAGAATTTTTAGAGACTATCTAGACCGTTTTGTAGTTGTTTTCATAGATGATATTCTTGTGTACTCGAAGACAGAAGAAGAGCATGATGAACACTTGAGATTTGTTTTACAGAGGTTGTTGAGTAATCAGTTGTATGCAAAGCTTAGTAAGTGTGAGTTCTGGATTCGAGAGGTTGTATTTCTTGGCCATGTTGTTTTGGCCGAAGGTATTCGTGTTGATCCGTCGAAGATTCAGGCTATTGTTGAGTGGAAACAACCTAAGTCTGTGATTGAGATTAGGAGTTTCCTAGGATTAGCCGGTTACTATAGGAGATTTGTTGATGGTTTCTCTAGGGTAGCTGCTCCTATGACTAAATTGTTGCAAAAAAGAGTTAAGTTCGAGTGGTCAGATGCAAGATAAAAGGCCTTTGAGAAATTGAAAGAAGCCTTGACAAATGCTCCAGTGTTAGTGCAATCTGTTTCAGGTAAAAAATTTGTGATCTATAGTGATGCTTCCTACATAGGTTTAGGTTGTGTTTTGATGCAAGAAAGAATAGTTGTTGCCTATGCTTCTAGACAATTGAAGGTTCATGAGAAGAACTACCCTACTCATGATATAGAGTTAGTCGTAGTTGTATTTGCATTGAAGATTTGGCGTCATTACTTGTATGGTGAGAAGTGTATAGTTTACACCGATCATAAGAGCTTGAAGTATTTGATGACACAAAGAGAGTTGAACTTGAGACATAGAAGATGACTTGAGTTGTTAAAATATTATGATTTGACCATTGAGTACCATCCATGTAAGGCAAATATAGTAGCCGATGCTTTGAGTAGAAAAGTTGCAGTTGAGTTGAGAGCTATGTTTGCTAGATTGAGTGTGTCCGTTGATGGTGGTTTGATCACAGAGTTGCAAGTGAAGCCTTCCTTGATTCAGTTGATTAGAGAGAAGCAGTTGCAAGATGTGTCTTTAGTTCCTCATGTTTAGGACATAGCCGAAGGTAGACCGACCGAGTATAGCTTCAATGGTGAGAATGTGTTGTGCTTTAGAGATAGAGTTGTTGTACAAGAAGATGTTGAGTTGAGACGTTTGATTTTGAGTGAAGCACATTCAAGTCCTTTTTCTATGCATTCGGGTAGTACCAAGATGTACCGTGACTTGAAGAATGATTACTTCTGGGTTGGTTTGAAGAAGGATGTAGCCGAGTATGTGAGCTGTTGTATGGTTTGTCAGAGATTGAAGGCAGAAAATTAGGTTCCTTCATGTTTGTTACAGCTTTTGAAGATTTCGGAATGGAAATGGGAGAGGATCACCATGGATTTTATGTCGGGGTTGCCGTTGTCTCCTTTGAAGAAGAATTCCGTTTGGGTAATAATGGATAGATTCACTAAGTGTGCTCACTTCTTAGCAGTGAACACTACGGATTCTTTAGACAAGTTGGAAAACTTGTACATCCGTGAGATTGTGAGACTTCATGGAGTTTCGAAGTTTATTATTTCAGATAGAGATCCTAGATTCACTTCAAGGTTCTAGGTTTGTTTGCATAGTGCTCTAGGTAGACGTTTGCACTTTAGTACCTCTTATCATCCGCAGTCCGATGGACAGTCAGAGCGAGTGATACGGATTCTAGAGGATATGCTCCATTGTTGTGTGATTGACTTCCAGGGTTCTTGGGAGAAACACTTACCTTTAGTTGAGTTCGCTTACAACAATAGTTATCAAGCTAGTATTCAGATGGCTCCCTATGAGGTTTTGTATGGTAGACGATGTAGGACTCCGATCTATAGGGCTGAGACGGGTCAGAGATTGTTACCTATACCGGATTTGCTTAAGAGGACTACCGAGAAAGTGAAGTTGATTTGTGATCGGTTGAAGGCAGCTTCCGATCGCTAGAAGTCTTATGCAGATTTGAAGAGAAAAGAGAATGAGTTCTCCGTGGGTGAGAAAGTGTTTCTGAATGTATCTCCGTGGAAGAAGGTGGTGAGATTTGGCCGGAAAGGCAAGCTGAGTCCGAGGTTTATTGGTCCGTATGAGATAGTTGAGCGGATTGGGCCTGTAGCATACCATTTGAGACTGCCTTGTGAGTTAGAGAAGATACATGATGTCTTTCATGTGTCGATGCTTAGGAGGTATAGATCAGATCCTTCTCATGTTATGCCTATTGAGGAGATAGAGTTGAATCCGGATTTGTCTTATAATGAAGAGCCTGTTGAGATACTTGCTTCTGATAGTAAGATGTTGCGTGGCAAGACCATGGAGTTGGTCAAGGTGTTGTGGAGACATAGAGGTGTGGAAGAGGCCACGTGGGAGAGGAAAGCTGATATGCTTGAGTAGTTTCCGTACTTGTTTTAGTCAAGTAATTTTGAGGACGAAATTCCTTAAGTAGGGGAGAGTTGTAACACCCGCGTTTTGGGGTCAGGTGAAAATAATATTTAAATAATGTTTTGAGTCTCGGGTTATGATTAAAAATAATATTATATATATTATTCGGACCTTGTGATTTCAAAACAAATATTATATGTTGGACTCAAATTAATTTAGAAATCAATTCCATGGATTTTAAATGTTGATGAGTTTGGTCATCTCATTAATGGCGTTTTGGTAAATATATGGACTTGTAAAAATAAAACCATTTTCCCCCTTATTTCAAACACCCAAAAGTTGCCATCATCTTCTACCTCCCAAATTTCCAACGTGAGAAACTCCTCCCCATCCATTTCCTTGCTTCTCCATTTTAGCTCGGTTTTGAAAGGTAACTACATTTCTGACTTGCTCTCATCTTCCTCTCTTTAAAAGTACAACTAGTTTTCATTTTGGTCCAAGTTTTAGAATTTGAGTTTTTGGAGGATTTGAATAAAAATGATATCTTTATTGTTTTTAACTTAAGGTTTTGATGTAATAATGTTAGATATGATGTTTATGAACCAAATGGTCTAACATATGTGATTTTTACATGTTTTTATAAACATTCTCGGATTTGGGTTTTTGAAGGGTTTTAGAATGGTTTCGGGGGTTGTTTTAGGTTGGAAATTGTGGGCTGAGGTTAGTATTATGGTTGGGGGTTGTTTTGGAATCATTTGGAAGTGTTAAAAGTGTTGAAATCATGAGTTTTGATTGAGGTTTGTTGGCTGCCCGAGATTGTGGTTTTTTAGGATTGTCCATGGCTTTAATTCTTGTGTTTGATGTTTGAATAGTATTATGGGTTAGCTACATTGATGTATGAGCTGATTTGAGGTTGTTTGGATTGTGTTGAGTTGTTTAGAGACAAGAACGTGTGTTGGTGAAGCCTCGGGAGTGAATCCGAAAACTTGAAGGTGTTGTTTGCTTGATAGTTGAGCTTGGAAGTGAAGGTGAGTGGTTTAATGTTTTCAAAGTGGTTTTAAATGTTTGGTTCAAACATGTGGACTAGGTTGGGCTTGGTAGACCCACCTAGAGTTAGGATTAGAGTGGTAGCCTAATCCTAAGCTTTAATTAGAGACTTTGGTTGAACTCTTTAATTGATGTTTATGCCTCATGATGATATGTTTTATAGTGTAATGTATAATGTGTTATACATGAATGTTGAGGCATGGTTGTGATGCATTGTTATATGCATGAGGTATGGGCATGATGTTAATCATGGTGAGTACGTGCTAAGCATGGAAATTGTTATTAAATGATATTGTGGATTGTGTTAGTATTGGCACTAGTATGCTTGGGTACAAATGATCTATCATTAGGATGTTAGTGTGCACACGAGAATCAAATACGCGTGTGGTCTTGATGATGGTAGTCATCAAGATGGAGTACGGGTTCGCCCGGAAATTCTTCTTATGTATATGATAGTCGGTGATGAGTGTAATCCCATCGACGGGGCGTGATGATGAGTGGAATCCCCTCCGCGAGAACGGTGATGAGTGTAATCCCACTGTGAGGTAAAGTTATTGTTGGATGTGAGTTCCAACGTGTTTATACGCGTATTCGAGTCATAGCTAGGTGCCAATATGAGTTGATATGTGTATCAATATGATATGAAATGTGGTTCCTAATTGGATTAATATACGTGTTTACATATGTTGTGGATTGAGCTTGTTGAGCATGTCATATTATTGGATAAATGTGCATGCATTATTGACATTTTGGCTTATGTGGATCGAAGGTAAGAACATGAATTTACCTTGTTGTGCACGTGCTTGGACCCTACATTGTTGAGGTTTGTTTTTAAAGAGCTTACCCTCACTAAGCTTTATGCTTACGCTCTCTTTTGTTCGACAATGCAGATCTTTAGTTTGTTGGTTGCTAGCGCAAGTGGAGGGTCTCCAAGTGTGCTTGTTGGCTTTTTAGTTTATCAAGTATGAATTTTAAGTTATGAACATGTAATAGTTAAGCAATGAGATTTGTGATATTGATGGATATTGTTGGTTTTTTAGGAGCATGTTTAGGCTCTTCATTATGATGTTTTTGTGTGGCTTGTTGATGCCATGTTTGGATTGTAAAACCATGCCTTATTTGTTTACCATGTATGTTGGCCACGTGCCTTTTGAGGATGCCTAAGTATGTTTGTTGAAGCTTGAAACCTTAAGTGCTTGTATGTCATGTTTTGAATGAATGCATGGATTCCTTGGTTGAATGATGTTTGTTCATGTTGGGTGCCTCGTATGATTAGATTTGGTTGATAGGTGTTGTATGTATGATTGAGTGTGATTAGGGAAGTCATAAAATGCATTTAGAGTTGATTTTTGAGTCGTTTTGCTGCAATTTAGTGTCTTGCAGTGCAGGGCGTATCGATACGCCTAAGGGCCGTATCGATACGGTCCTACACTTTGGGACACAGAATTGGCTAGGGGTACCGATACGCGGGGATGTATCGATACGCCCAGAGCTCACTGGAATTCTGAGATTTTCAGGAGACTTTGGCGTATCGGTACGGGTCTTTGGCGTATCGGTACGATTTTATCTCGTTGACCACGAGATGTTTACCGAGAAGGGCGCATCGATACGCTCAAGGGCCGTATCGATACGGTCTTCCTATGTTGACTGAAGGATGTTGACCTTGGTCAAGGCGTATCGATACCCTTGAATGGTGTATCGATACGGCCTGCCCTGTAAGTATAAAATGGGCTGTTAACATATTGTTTGGGGTCCGGATGTGTATCTCTCTTGATGTTTTCCGTTGTCGTGATCACTTAGGGAATAATATGCCTTTAGACAAGAATTAATTAAAAGGAATTTTCTAGGGTTGCTAACCGAGGGGAACCTTAACGGGTTTCGCTTCGATTTTCCCCGTGTAGCCTACTCGGACCAGTCAAACGTCCGGACCGGGACGAGGGGGTTACAAAACTCGACCTAAGAAATCGAATTTTTAGGCTCGACTCGACAGGAAAAAATTTGACTCGTTTTGACTCATTTTACAACTCAAACTTTATTTGAAATTTTTTCGAGTCGAGTTTATGAAATCAGGAGTTGAGTCAAAACGAGTCAAATTTTTATACTCAACTCAATCGAACGTTCACGCTTACTATACATATACAAATGATCAAATTGAAGAACAAAAACTAATTCTACAACTTACTTACGCACAATATATGAACTCATAGCATAAATTGATTTAACAGATTTAACATGTTTGCATTAGGACTAAAATTTTAATTTTTAAAAACTTAAGAGACTAAAAATGACTAAATTAGAGTGTAGAGGTTAAATTTAACTCTTATGCATAGTATAGGGACTGATAAAAGAATTTGATAATTTTTGTTGTTGTTGAAAAAAGTTAATCTACTAATATCATCTTAGTCCTCTTATTTAAAGTCGAAAATTAAGAAACTTTACTAGCTTCTTATATTTTCTCTTTTTATGTAAGAATTCTTTTTTTTCTTTTATTTAAAATATTTTAGTTTTAAATATTTTTTGAATTAGTGATTTTTATTATAGATAATCATCGTAGATTTTTTTTTTAATTTCACAAGAAATACACACATTCTTAGGTATGCCAAAATTTTCGCTTGCTATTAGAGTTATAAAAAATCATTCTTAAGTAACATGTATTAAATAATAATGTTTTTGTTATATTTACATATTCGTCTTATATTTACTTTTTAATTTATTAAATATTTACACCATATTTAATTAATTTTAAGTCAACTTTTTTTTTTGTAAAACTCAACTAAATGAGGTCTAAGGGTTGGTGGAAGTGTATGAACTCAACATTATTGATTTGGGTTGGAGAATGATATTTTCAGGTAGAGAGTTGGTGAGTGAAAACCATGTTATTTTGTGATTTTTTTTATTATCAAATATTGGTGTTTGATATTATGTTTAACTAATATTTCAATATAAATATATAATTTTTCAATTACAAAATTGAAATAACAAAATGAGGTGTTAAGCTTCTAAAAATATTCGAGGTTCAAATTTTAATTTGTATATATTATAAATAAGAGATAAATTCATACACAATGTCATAGTTATTGCGATTTAAACTTGAGCATTCTAATGATCGAGTAAATCACTTGGAGACTTAAAAATATATATTGTATTTATGTATATGATATTATTTTTTAAACAAGAACAAAAAATTGAATTCTATTAAAAATGGAAAAAAAATGTGTCAAATACAACACATCAATATAAAAAAAATCATGATGAACAAGTCCACTAAGAATTTTTTTAAATTAAAACAAAATTAAAATGTGTAACCTTAAGGACGTGAAGAAAAAATATTGAACTTCTCTTGGATACATCGTTCATCTTTTAAAGAAAATTCAGCAACCATCACGAAAATTTTTATGTTTCATCCAACTAGACGTTATATTGATGTATAAGTGAAGATTGAAAAAAAACGGATCTTACATAATGATCCGCTAATAGTTCTAATTGCATCAACAAACTATCACAAAATGAATCTAACCATAATAAATTGTCAATCTTCCTTGAACATAGGACACGTTGTAATGACTGCTACACGATCGTCAAACTATCATAAAGATAAACAAATATTATGCCACAAGACAGATTAAAATTGTGTCACAGAGGCAGACGAACAAACGCAATAAAATATATGGTATGAAAGAATTCAAAACAAAATAAAAATCTTTTTTTTTGAAACTAAAAACAAATAAAAGAAAAAAATCAGATGACCGCACTAAAACTGCCAGCAAAGACGGCACTTTTAAGAAGAAAAAAAATAGAAAGGTTTTAGATGTTGGTAAATTGTAATTACAGTCTAATTAATCTAAATTTATTTTTTATAAATTTTAACTATAACTATATATTTAAAATTTTAATATTAGAATAATAAAACCGGTTGTTGTTGGACCACAATTCGACTTAAATAAAAAGTTTGCTACCATGAAAGTGGCTTTTGAACTAATATGAGTTTGATGTTTTTCACTTGATTTATTTCAGTCACAAAACAAATTGAAAACGACATTTCTTACACTATATAAATATATACATATTAATGGCATCCGAATACAATGTTATATATGAACTCAACGAGTAGTCCATTAAAAAAATAATATTTATCTTAAAATATTTAAGTTCGAACAATTTTATCTATAATGTGTGTCTTATTAAAAAGTTTTTTTATTAATTTATTTTATAGCACTCACAAAAAAACAACACTTAACCTTACAAATATTTCCAAAAGGCTAAGTTTGCTCAAAAATACTTCGTAAATCAACACTACTTATTATGAGTAAAGAACTCTTTTATTAATGAGAATCAAATGAATTGAATACAAGATCAACCTATATGTGTATATATATAGGTTGTTTAACTAAACTTATGAACTAACCCTAACTAACTAACTAACGTAGAATATTATAATACAATAGCCCCCTCAAGCCGAAGATTGGTGGATGTTCAACAACTTCAGCTTGGCCATCAGATTCGTAAAAGCAGGCAAATGCAGTCATTTGGTAAATATGTCAGCCAACTGGTTAGAGGATCTAACATGAAACAGTTTAATGAAACCAACTAAGACTTTATCGCGAATGAAGTGGCAATCCACTTCAATGTGCTTGCTCCTTTCATGAAACACTTGATTAGAAGCCAAGTAGATGGCTGCTTGATTGTCGCAATACAAGAAAGCAGTTGGTGTAGCAATATGAAAAGATGATAAGAGTGCTGCAATCCAAACTAATTCACACGTAGCTGATGCCATTGCTCGATATTCTGCTTCACACGATGATCAACTTACAGTGTGTTGCTTTTTAGACTTCCATGAGATTAAGCAGTCTCCAATATAGGTGCAGAGCACTGTAGTAGATCGCCTTGTATCTGGGCGGGCACCATAATCAGCATCAACAAATGCACTGAGTTGCATGTTGTTGTTCGCAGGAAAGAACAACCCCAGACCTAGATCCTTTTTAATGTATGCTAAAAGGTTATAAACAGCTGCTAGATGAGATGTTCTAGGAGAGGAAACATACCGGCTCAACAAATGAACATCATAAGTCATGTCTGGCCTTGTGTGAGTGAGGTACAACAAACGTCCAATTAAACGTCGGTATACTTGCGGATCAGGTAACAATTTTCCTTATGTGCTACTCAATTTGTGTGAAGGATTTATTGGTAAGGTTGCTGACTTTTTACCAAGAGAGCATGTGTCTTCCAAGAGATGTAAAGCATAATGTCTCTGTGACAATGATATGCCCGAGGAATTGCGTGCCACTTCAAATCCAAGGAAATACTTCAAGGGACCAAAAATTTTGAGTTTGAAATTATGTTGTAAGAAATCTTGAACTGTTGCTAATAAGGACATATCTTTCCCTGCCAGGATGATATCGTCTATATATACCAATAGAGCTACAAACTTGTCACCAGATCCCACACTGAACAGAGAGCGGTCAGATGGTGATTGAGTAAAACCAAAATTGAGAACTGCTTGAGAAAAGGTGGAAAACTATTGCCTAGACGCTTGTTTAAGACCATAAATGAATTTATTTAACCTACATACCTTATTAGGATGACCAGCCTTAGTCTCATAGCCGAGTGGCAACTTCATATACACTTCTTCATCGAGTTGACCACTAAGAAATGCGTTATTGACATCAAGTTGTAGAAGGTTCCAGTCATTACCAGCAGCCAAGGCAAGAAGAATTTTAAAAGAAGTTAACTTTGCCATCGGGGAGAATGTGTCAGTATAGTCTATACCTTCAACTTGGGTGAATCCTTTCGCAACTAGTCAGGCTTTACAACATCAACAATACCACCTGCTTTATATTTTACGCGATAAACCCATTTACAATCGATAGGTTGCTTTCCTGAAGGTAAAGGAACTATTGTCCACGTGTTAAGATCCTCCATAGCTTTTAATTCCGCATGCATGACCTCTCTCAATTCAGGATACTTCACTGCTTGATGATAAAAAGATAGTTCATAGGCTGAGGATATGTTGCCAACAAAAGGATTTGTAGGAATCATATAGCTTTGAGGAAGAAATATAATCTTTAATGGGATAAGAACAAGCATTGTTGATATGATTGGCTTCCATTTGGTAATGTCGAACAAGATAGGATGGTTTTTGTGGAATTCTTAAAGATCTGCGAAGAGCCTTATCCTCAGGTGGATGTGCAACTGAAGGATGTACATCTACAGATTGTTGATCACCAATGATTGGTATAGGTTGCTGAGTGACCTCAAATGTATCTTGATCAACAATAATTGGTGCAGGATCTTCAGAATTTTCTGAATGAGCAGGTTGCATATGAGAAGTATTTTGATCATCAGCTTGATCAAAAACTTGAGGATGAGCAAAATCAGTAGGGTCTAGGAATGTATCAGACTCAGGATGCAATTGTGAGTCCTGTCTAAGATGACCATTGTTAGGTAAACCAGTGGGTAAAGACAAATCGAAGAAAGGATCAATAGTCAAATATTTAGAAGATATTGAACGAAAAGGATATATGTGTTCATGGAAGACAATATCACGAGAAATTTGAATACTACGAGTTTGAAAAATGTATACTTTGTAACCTTTGACTCCTGAAACATACCCTAAAAATATGCCAGGCAAAGCTTGAGCACTAAATTTGTCCCTATGTACCTTAAGAGTTGATACAAAACATAGACATTCAAATGATCTTAAGAAAGTATAATCATGAGGCTTGTGATATAAAAGTTCATAAGGTGATTTGTTTTCTAAAATGACACTAGGCAGACGATTAATAATATAAGTGGCAGTAAGCAAACAATCACCCCAAAATCTTACAGGGACCCTTGACTGAAAATATATGGCACGAGCAACATCTAGAAGATGTTGGTGCTTCCTCTTAGCAACAACATTCTGTTGAGGTGTCTCAACGCATGAAAACGGATGAACTATCCCATAAAAAGTAAACAAATCTGTGAATCATAACTCAGGAACGTTGTCTGACCAAAAAACCTTTAGATCAAAATCAAACTGCCTTTTTGCCATTTGAATGAAGTTAGGAACAATAGAAATAGCATCAGACTTATGTTGTAACAAATACGTCTAGGTACATCTCGTATGATCATCGACCAAGGTTAAAAAATATTGTTGATTATTGTAAGTTTTGGATTTATAAGGACCCAAAATGTTGCAATGAACCAAATCAAAAGGCTTAGAAGCACAATTAGAAGAAAAAAAAATAATCTATGTTGCTTAGCAAGAGGGCAAACTGAACAAGGAAGACTTTTATTAAAAGTAACAGAAGGCAATACATTTTAAGCAAATGTAAGATATGATCACTAGGATGTTCTAGCCTATCATGCCACGAAACAAGCATAACACTAGAATTATGAACAATTTCAGAAGCATTAACACAATTTGCAGCCAAACAATCGACACTAGTAGGCACTCGCAGAAGATAAAGACCACGATGAAGTTCAGCCTTCCCAATCACCTGGTACAGGTCCTGAATCAAACAATGATTATTAGAAAACAACACACTCAAATTGGAATCCTTGATTAACTCACTTACAGATAAAAGATTAAACTTGAACTCGGAAACAAACAAAACATTATGAAGAGTAATATGAGAAGAAATGTGAATAGTACCAGCAAATCAAACTGGAACAATCGTTTTATTAGGAAGCATAATAGAGCCATTATTAACAGGATCTAAAGACTCAAAAGTTTCTTTTAAACAACAAATATGACGAGAAGCACCCGAATATATGATCCAGCAATTATCACGATCAAAACCACCTATACTATTTATATAAGATAAAATCTTACCCTGCATGAAAAAATTCACTAACATAGAAGGAATCTCCAAATTCGATGCTGCATGAAGTTGAGAGGATAGAATAGCAATCAACTACTGACATTGTTGAGGGGTCAGAGATTCATTAGACAATGACATTGTTGGAACTAATGGAGGTTCATTGGATGAAGGATTAGAAGCAACAGCAGAAACTGCATTGGAAACTGAATTAGAGCCAGAAACTTTGGATCGAACATTGTAACCTGGAGGGTACCTGTGTAGCTTGTAACATTTGTCTTTGGTATGACCCAACAAATGACGATAGGTACACTGTGGCCTTGACTTTCTTGGATTAGAAGACATCTTAACAACAAAAGCAACTTCTGATATAGGAGCAGCTAAAGAAATAGACCTTTGATTTTCTTCTTGAAGAATCCAAGAGAAAACCTTTGTAATCCCATGTAAAGGATCCATTAACAAGATCTGAGCCCGGACATGAGCAAAAGATTCACGAAGACCCATAAGAAATTGCATCGTTTGTTCTTTGTTAGTATCATCTAACATTTTGCGAACACCGCCACAATTGCAACGATAACAAGAACATATAGACTTGACAGAGACTAATTCGTCCCATAATATCTTGTGTTGTGTGTAATAAGCACTAACGGTCATGGAACCTTGAGCAAGCTCACAAAGCTTCTTCTTAAGATGAAAGATGCGCGGACCATTTGTCTGCTGAAATCTTTCTTCAAGGTCCTTCCAGATTGCAGTTGCAGTGGTATGATAAAGAAGGTTTGCAGCAATTTCTTTGGAAGTCGAATTCAATATCCAAGAATTAACCAAATTATTAGCCTTGGTCCAAGAATTGAACAAATCTATGGAAGAAGGATCAGGTTTAGTTATCGAACCATTAACAAAATCAAGTTTGTTCTTAGCAGATAAAGCCATCAACATAGAAAGTTTCCAATTATTGTAATTGTCATTAGAAAAAGGTTGAGTGGCAAGAACCATACATTGATTATCAGATTGATGAATGTAGTAAGGATTACTCTCATTTTCAAATTGATCTGTATGTTGCTGGTCTGTGATTTGCACCATGATGAAAGAAGATGAAGAAAGATCGAAACCAAGAAGATGGAGAAGAAATAAAACCAAGAAGATGATGAAGAAATCAGAGGAAAAACACTGATACCATATTATGAGTAAAGAACTCTTTTATTAATGAGAATCGAATGAATTGAATACAAGATCAACCTATATGTGTATATATATAGGTTGTTTAACTAAACTTATGAACTAACCCTAACTAACTTGAAACTAACTAACTAACGTAGAATATTATAATACAATACTACTACTTAATTTATCTCTTCAAAACTCATGCTAATTTTTTTCATAAGACTTGGAGTTAATTCAGAAATCACAAAATCAAAAAAAAAATTAAGTAAAACACATATCATTATTTCAATTTTATTTGTAAATATTTTTTATTGATAGTGTGTGATAATTAGGGGTGTTTATCGAGCAAGTCGATCGCGAGTTGAGTACTGCTCGATTAGTGCTCATTAAAATTTTTTGTTGCTCGACTCGTTGCTCATTAAGCTCGATAAAATAATTTTTGACTTGCGGTCGTTAAAAAATCTCGTTGCTCGTTAAACCCGCCAAAATTTTTACATTGTTTTTATAATGTAAGTAAAATATAGTGATACTATTAGAGCTTAATATAAACATAGAAAATTAAGAAGAAAAAAATGTGAGGTCTAAGGAGATAAATAAACGAACCTGTCTTGACTGAGTTAGAGAAGAAGTTGATATTCGAGTGTGAGATTCTTTTAAGTTTCTCAACAATTTTTGATGAACAACAAAGGAGGGAATGCCTTAGAAATTTCGAGGTTTTAATTTTCAATCGTATTTTTTTATATGGGAAGTGGAAACTGAAGGTTTTTCCTCTTTTCTATTTTTATAGATAATGTAATAATAAAGGAAAAGGAAATACTCATTATTATAATTTAATTTCTTATTAATTCAAATTAACTTTTTTTAATTCTCGGGAATACAAAACGTTTTGGAAATTTGAAACCAAAATTTTATGAGTAAATTCCTTAGAAATTGAATGAACTTTTCTAGAGTTTTCAACTTGTATTTAAACTTCTTGGAACATAATTTTATGGCCAATTTGACAAGCTTCGTGAACTGTTTAAAATTCCTTAAACTCAATTAAGGAAATAATTTAAGTAGAATAGTGAGAGTAAGGGTCGATCCGCAGGGACTAAGGAGTTCTCAATATCCATTTGATTTTGATGATTATCAAGCAATCTACAAGTAACAAATTGAGGGTTAGCGAAATAATTCGAGAAGATTAAAATAAATAAAGTGAAAGATATAATTGAAATAGATTATGGTAAGAGTTAGCCTCAAGCTTTTCTTCGCCTCAACTTGTCTCGATCACTAAAAGGGATATTGCTTCGAGTTCTTGCCGGTTACAGTCTACAAGGCTCAACCCTTGTAACTTGCTTCTCTACGATAAACTAAATTCCAAGGCCAATCCTTAGAATCCAGATCTTGTTTGATTAGCTTCGTTAATCGATGCTAATGCAAATTCTCCGTTTAGTGCTGGAAAAGTTCGTGCTCAAATGGATTATCTCGACGAGAATTGTATCCGATCTTAATTCCCCTTAGTGGACCGCCACTAAGTTTATTCTTAGGGAGTTGAATCTGCTACAAGTCTAATCTCGTCCCCAATGGTGGATCAAAACTACGTCAACCCGACACGCGCTTTCGGAATGAAGTAATCGTGATGCCTAAAGGAAAGGCCGATTGTCAATCCAATTTTACTGAAAATCAAGAAAAAAAATTGAAGGTTTTGAAGAACTTTGTCTATTCTCACGAGGTAAATCGGGTTTAGCTTAGCTTTTGGCTAAAGGGGAATTTAGCTTAGCATAGCTTGCAAAGAAACTATACTTAGCTTTTTTAACAAAAGGAAAGCAAAAAAAATTAAAAATGGAGAGAAAAGAAATTTATAAAACTCCAAAGTGAAAATGAGAACAAGAGCAAGTGATGATTTGAGTCTCACCCCAAAGGGGTATTTATAGCATCCTAAAACCCTAAAATAACTCTAAAATGATAGAGATAATCTTTAAAATATTTAAAATACAAGAGATAATTCTTAAATGATAATAAATAAATCTTAAAATGTTCAAATTTAAAAATAAAAGATAATTCCCAAGCTTTGATCCAAATCTCGGCTAATAAGTGATTCGGAATGCGGCTGATAAGCTATCACGCGTTGATGACGTCATCTTCTAGAAGCATGCTAATGTGTCGTCAAGTCAGCACATTCAAGCCCCAATTCATACCACTAGTCCAGCCATGAATCTAGAAAACTTGCAGAATCCAGCCTTTTCTAAACTGTTTTTCAGTTATGAAGTCCTGCACAGAAAAACACACAATAGACCACAATTCAGCACCACAAATTAACCATTTAAGCGTAATTAGCATTAAAATATTGACCAAGCTAGCTACTCATCATCTACCAAAAACTCATAAAATTATTTATAAAACAAATAACGAGCTGCTCACGAACTTATCGAGTCGAGTTAAACCTTGCTCGAATTGACTCGTTAAGATCTCGAGTCGAGCTCAATTTCGAGTCGAGTCAACTCGAATCAAGCGTTAACCGAATTTCGATCGAGTCGAGTTCGAGTTGTTTGCGAGCTGCTCAACTCAATAAGCACCTCATGTGAATATTATAATAATCCTTAATATTAATATGTATATGCTTTTATCCGAAAAAATTAGCATCCCCCTTATCCAAGCACATTATTGCAGGACTGGGCCGGCCCAATATTGACTTTAACCCATTTAAAGTTGTAGGCATATGTGTACTTTGTAAATGGAAAAAAAATATATAAAATAATAATTAGACATAAAGGGATCATATAATCCCCACAATCACGTTCATGTTGCTCAATCTTTTATAAGTTCGAATTTCACTAATATAACATATATCTACTTAATTAAAAAATATATCATATAATCAAGCTTAACAAATTGGGGAAAAAATACATAAAGATTATTCATCTATTTTCTTCTTTCACCTATAACTATCTCAAGAAGCTAATATATCTATCTATCTATCTATCTATCTATCTATCTATCTATCTATATATATATATATATCGAGGAATATGTGGTATAATAAGATTCATATAAAAATAGAAATATCTCTCATTCCATAGAAAAGAAACTCCATGGCATATATGCCTATAAAATTAATCAAACTCAAAGTTTATATATTTCAAAGGCAAAAAAAGGGGGGAAACGAACAAAAATATAAATGTATATAGATAGAGAGAGATATCATAAAGATTATGTGCGATGAATTATTTGATTGGCGAAAATGGGTGGAATCCGGCTATCTTGTTCTTCGCCCTCGTCGTCATGGCACGGCATGGAGAGCTGAAGATGGTCCATGCTTTGAGATGAATTAGGTTCAGTAGCGGCAGTTTCAGCCACGAGTTCGAAATTGGAGGCGAAGTTGCTTATGTTGATGAGGTTATTGGATGTCGAGGAGTTGTTCGAGTATGCTGGCTGAAGCAATGCTATATGCTGTTCATGTTGTTGGTGATGATGATGTTGTTGTTGCTGCTGCTGCGAGCTTTGAAGGGCATTCGCCATCGCGAATCGACTGTTGATCAGCTGGTTTTGCACCATTGCTAGCTCGGCTTGCAGTGATGCTACCTGCGAAAAGAAAAAAAATCAGAAACCCTAGGATGATATGCTCAGTTGTAGATGTTGAAATTCGAATTTTGATAACCGAGTAAATCCGGAGCATGAATTGCTTCGTCTTTTTCACAAGTACCAAGTACAACCATATATGGAATAAAATCTAACAATAAAAAATTTAAGGAGCGGTACTCTTTCTTTTATTATATATAAAAAACTTGAAAATAATTATTTTAAATATCACATTTTTTGCAATCATAAAGAATATTTTAGCTAAAACTTTGCCATATTTTCGTAAGAAATTATTGCAACAATCTTTGGGTGTTTATTATATGATAAAAACATATTTAAAATTATATGTATCAGTATTTGATGCACTAACGATGTATATAGTATAATATTTGAAATTTATAAAAAAATTTATAAAATTAAATATATTTATATCAAACATATAACCATATGTAACGCTCACCGAAATTTAAATAACATTACATGACAACCTTAACAATGAGAAAAACGTGAAGCTTTAGTGTCCATATATGGTTCCTTTTGAAACAAATATGAAAGATGTTGCTAGCAAGAAATAAACAACTTAGCTCTACAATATCTAATTGGTTTCCATTATAAAAAATGGAAGAAACTAAATATGGTAGTGCATGTGAGATTAACCTGTTGTTGTAAAGAAAGTATGGTCGAGACGCAACCGTAAACCGGATCTGAAAGTCTAGCCTGAGCTTCATATGATATCGTGATCACCGCGTCATGTCGCCGATTCACCGGGATGTGAAGCAAAAGCTTGGAGACGTTGCTAGCACCGAAAACCTTGTGGACCGCAGCAAACTTGGCCGCACCTTGATCCGAGCCAAAGTGGGGTGCGAAAATGCACCCACTAATACACTTCCTCCTCAGGAACTTGCATGCACCACATGGAGTTGTCGGGGCCGGTGCGACTTCCGGCACCACCACTGACTCGGTTGGGATGGTGGCACGCTTGCCGGTGCCCTTCCTACGAGTAGTTTCGGATCCTCCGTCGCAGTGTGGCTCGGCCATTTTTGAAGGGCTATTTAGGGTTATGTTTTCAAGAGAGCAAATGAGGAAAGGTGGTGAGATTTTGTTGGGTTTATATGTGAATAAGAATGGAATGGGAGGGCACGTTGGTCTCGTGAATGAGGAAACCTTTCCTTTTGTGCCTTTCTTTTTTATCTTTTTGGGTCCAATAATAATAATAACAATAAATGTTTATAATATAAAAATTAAATACAAAGAGAGAGCTTGCTTGGGCGTTATGGTTGGTGGGGAATGGCAAAGAGTGAAATGGGAAGAGGCTGGTTGGTGTGAGGGGTTGCTTTGTTTCACATTGTGGGCTTTGGGTCTATAATTAGGTCTAATCATCCCTTTAGTCCCGTAATTTTTGAATTTGTCTGATTTTAGATCTTTTACTTGTCTAAATTTAAAAATGAGGGCTCAATTGACAATATTACCGTCATATATCCGAGTTCAATGTAAGGGCCTTAACGTTATTACCATTTCAGACACTAGAAATTAAAGAAAAAGGACTAAATTTTAAAATTTTATAGAATACAGAGATTGTTGCCATAAATTTATACCTTATAAGAACGAAGAAACGTTTTATGTGTGAATAAATCTAACAGTTTCGATAATTAAAACGGTAAGTTGAATACACATATCGTATTCGTATTTTAAAATTTTAAAATTATAATATGTGTAGATCATGTTAGTGTGCGTGTGAAAGTTGGGAAATAGGTTGTCTTTAAGAGAAAGGCACAAGATTTGTGCTGCCCGTAGCGTGTGGGAGTAGTAGCTAGCAACCAAACTAGCATGGATGTCATGCCAATTGCCATGAATGAAAGTTTGAGCTTCTAGTCCTTTCTTGTTATCATTTATATAATAATTTGACATTACTATTATATATATATATATGTGTGTGTGTTTGTGTGTGTGTGTTTGTGCTTCATTACAAAACAAAAGAAAACTCCATGTCTAAATGGAACTGAACATAGTTGTCTTAATTAACTTACACCATCAACCAAGCTAGAAGAGAAAGGTGACATCTTTAAATGAAAAAATTCTCTTAATTTTTATCCACAATACTTAAAATCAAGACCTAATTACAACATTGAGCACATAGTTTAACACCAAAGAATTGATTCTCAATCAAGAAAATGGCATTGAGAATATAGTTAAAAACTTGTTGATGGATGTGTGAGAAAGGGGCCATGGTGACCGAAATAGGTAAACGGCTGATGGCCTGTGATGGAGAAAAAGAGCGGCTAAGGTACAGTTATGAGAAATGAAAAGCAATCTGAAATTTTATTAAATGATGGATCAATATTATATGCCCATTACAATAATCTGGGTATTTATAACCCATTCAACAATAGCCCAACATATTGACCTAACTGACTAACAACCTTAACAAACTACTAACAAATTGGCAATTAATTTTTAATCTCTAATATTCACCATGTTTTCTTCTCCTGTTGAACTTCTTCATTGAGTTTAGTCCATGAACTTCTAATCAGAGAGTTGTTATTCAAGCAGGGGACTCTTCATTCTTTAATCTTCTAAATCTCTTGAAGTTGCTTCTAAAAAAATACAAAATATAGAGCTGATTCAGTGAGTTGGCCTTTCTTCAACATTCTTCATTCTTCATCCTATCTTAGTTTCTTTCTTCTAAGGAAGAAAATCAGCATCTCCATATTTATCATTACTTGAACATATGATTAACAATGTACATTTATTTTTCTTTTCAGTGTACTAGTGGAAAGAAGCTTTCTTTAGCTTTCTTTCTTTCCTTCCTTCTTTAATAGTCCTTCATACAATTTTTTTCTGCATTTTTTCATCCACACAACAACACTTATTCATCCATCATTTTCTTAGAAGCAGGGATGTTAGGCTTCAAGCTTCCGGATGCATCAAAATTTTGCTTTTCTTGAGCAAGAAACATCATGTTTTAACTGGTTAACGGAGAGCAAGGCGGTTAAGATACATGACATTCCCAAAAAAATTCTTCCATGAAAATTAGGCTTTTAAAACTCTAGTTCCATGTATTCCACCTTTGAATTGTTGCAAGACTGAACATCATATTTCTATAACCAACTTTAACCAGCTTCCATCAATACTCAATATATCACAAAGTGTAATAAACTTCAAGTAGAAACCAACGCACTAAATTCAACAAGAATCTATAAAAAACAACTTTCAAAAAATAATATCAATCAAAGTATGAGTAAGTGGCACAAACTCCATCAATAAAAAAGGAGTCAGACAAAAATTTGATAGCAACAACGATGCAGGACAACCAATTGTAGTTCCAAACCATCAGAGAATGAACCAAATAATAATAGCTCCCAACATGAATCAACTTATCGCTAACAAACTCAACGAAGTCCAACGAGTAACACCAAACATAACAGGGCAGTATGTCATATATCCTCAAAGTATGAATACCAGCAACTCAGGTCACTAAACTAAAAACATTCATAACTGATTGTAGCACATCAACAAAAGCAGAGGATCAAAGTCAACTTTGATTTCCAAAGTAGCAATCAACGATGAATAGACTTAAAATTCTCAATTTAGATCAAGCATGACCAAAAAACTGCAGCTAAGCTTGAAATTTAACTACCAACAAGTTAGTGTCACTAAATTAAAATTCAAAACCAAACACCTCATAACCAAAGAGGTCAACTCACATCACTGCAAAGAACTTAGTTGCAAAAACTAACGAGAACAAACTTGTAGAATTTAAAAGGCCTCAACTCAGTCCTGAACAAGATTACTCAAATTAAGAGATTCAACACAAAATTGCAGTTGAAACCCAAAATCTACGCTCAATTCTTACTCAAATGTGAAGCAACATATCAAACCAAATTGAATCATTCACAGGACCTCATTATTTTCAGTCAACAGAAAAAAAAACTTCAGCAACTAATTGAAGAAAAACACCAATCCATAGCAGAATTCCCCAATGCTTAATCCGTATCACACTTGACTATACACAAGATACTAAAAATGAACAAATTAATTTTCACAATTAACAGGTTTAGATCTCACCAGTCTAGCAAAGTCAGGCGCGACTATACACAATTGAAACGTCATTGACAGAATTGGATCGGAAGACTTAGAAAAATGCAATAATAGATTGGAGGGAAAAGAAACCTTAGTCTAAAAACCACTCGGTTAACCAGATTAAAATCGCATTCAACAACATGTGGTGAAACAATTTGCGATGCAAATGGAAATCACGATTTAGGATCTCTGGTAACGAGCAGGAAAACTAACCTTAATAATCTAAAATCAAAAAACTGTGGGACAGTCGAACTAACCTGGGTATTTGAGTATTTATAACCCATTCAACAATGGCCCAACATATTGATCTAATTGACTAACAACCTTAACAAACTACTAACAAATTAGCAATTAATTTCTAATCTCTAATAGGATGCCCCTTAAGCTGTGTGATGCGGGTGTTATTATTCCTCAGTCTCGATTTTGAATCAGTTCGACTTTTCCGACAACGAATATTATCAAGTTTAATGTCGATGACTTTGCTTGCAGTAAATCAGGCCCAACTGACTGTAGTGGTGTCATGAGAAATACTAAATGGCAGCATTAAAGGTATGTTCTATTGTTGTTTGCGTCATCTCAGAGGTTTCATTCATGGGCGTGCAGTATTGAGGATCAATCGGAGGCTATGGAATTCTTTTATAAGGTGTATATTGTCTCGTTGGTGTTATCTAGTAATTCAATGTTTTTTTAAGTATGATTTTGAGTTTGAATTTCTTGGATATAAAAGAGTATTGTTAGAAGAGCTTTACATTTCATTGAAGGGTTTAATACAACTTATTCTAGATATAATTGAGACTCGTGTGATTATCAGATATCAAAAAATTTAACACCAAAAAGATTTTAGGATAAAACGTTTACAAAATTAATCTTAATCGATGTTATTGGAATCGAATGATCAACTCATTGGTTCATGATTCAACGGATTTAACCAAATGTTAATCAATTTAAAATTTTAGAATATTCATAAAATTCAAAGGCACTCGTTTAAAAAAATAAGTAAAGTTTATAAAATAATAGTAATAATAATAAATAAATAAAATAGTTAAATATAAATTCATTTTATAACATCAAAGTTTAGAAAAAACAGATTTTACATTAATTGGCCGATTGACCATAAATGCTCATATTATTTCATCTTGTATAGTTTCAAATCTTGACATTTAGCTTAAGAATGTAAATCTCTCTTAATAAAATAATTAATCTTACACTAAAGCCTAAAAATCTTTTTTGAATAATAAAAATTAAATATATATATATGTGTGTGTGTGTGAAGAAAAAGCCCACAAATTTTGGGTTTAATGTGTGTTGGTACACTAATGGGCCAATATTCTAAAAGAGATAAAATATTCAAAGTATGTTTTTTTAAATGGTTTTCTTAAGCCAATTTGATTTTATTATTATAAATAAAGACATTATAAAGAGGTTACAAAATTAAAGAACGCCAATCAAATAAATAGACATTCTCAAATTATGAAATAAGAACAATATTTGTTGTTTGATAACTAAAACAAATGTTATGTCCACCACAAACTTGATCAACCCCTTAATTTTAAATTTTATCTAAATTCATCTACAATCCTTTTAATCTCCCAAAAAAATATAATTAATTAAGTGATGCATTTGTCAATCGAACATAGTTTGATTGACACATTCGTTAATATAATATATATGAATATATGAGACTAAAACATACTTAAGTACTTAATATCTCCATTTTTTATGGACAATCATAATCATAAACTGTTCCTTACATTAAAAGTGTAACTTTATGATCCACATTTTAATATGAAGAATGGTAAACGTAGATGAAGAGTGTGCAACCAAATGGTAATTGAATGAACTTTGGGAATGTTATACAAAAGATTTTTAAGTTCAAATTCTTTAATAATGATAAAATATATTGCATTTTTATATAGAGATACAAGTTTAAATTTTGAAAAATGACATTATTAGAAAAAAAACGTCTATAAACTTTGAATATCATCGTAAAACAGACATAGACCATACAAAAAATACAATTATATTATAAACCGATTATTATTATTATAAGATTGGTTTTATAGGACTTTGCATAGAAAAGCAAAAGCCCATTTGATAGATATGGATTAATGCAAGGCCCAAAAGCATTTAATTCAAGTGGATTTTTATTTCTTTCTTGGTGATTGGGGCTTGGGGGTGTTGGACTCGTTAGTTCTTCACTCCTTTCATTCAATATATATTTGAATTATGTAAACATGACAAATAAAAATTATAATAACCTTTATCTCATTTGGTAAAATCCTCAACACTTTATCTTGCAAGCCATAGAGTACTCTCAGTAAAAAAAATGCTTTTATTTTTAGGTGGTTCGGGTCGAACAGTTTGTCAGCACGATGTATATATATATTATTAAAAAGCTAGTAAACATATATTGGCCCTGTTTGGCAATTAGAAGATAGCGGATTATATTAGCTAATAGCTTATAGTTGATTGAATTAGCTGATTTGACTAGCGGGTTGTATTAGCTGATTGTATAAAAGCGTTTAGTAAAATTATCTGATAGCTCATAATTGTTTGATTATTTAAGTAAAATGACATATAATGACATGATTATATTTAATACTTGTTTGAATAGTTTATTGGTAATTAATATTATGCATCTATTAATATTTATTAAATTATGAAAAATAGTTTATTTAATATAACATTGCTAGGTATATTTGAATGATCTATATATTAATATATTATTTATATAATTATTTTTAATGCAATTTAATTAATTATTAAATTTAAATATAAATATAAATGTGTGAGAATAAAAAACAAAAAGTATTAGTTTACAAATGGCACAATATACGTGAGGGTGAAGAATTAAAATACAAAATGTTAAATTTAAGTTATTTGGAGATTTTATAATTGTTAAGAGTATAAGGTCTTTATAACTCTAATGTCAAAACTTCTCATTTCAAAAATTCATATTAGCAGTTTTTCAAAATTAGAGATTTCATCTCAATTCAATATTTCAATTCGTTATTCAGCAAACATCTAAATTAGTGGATTTGACTTATCTAACCTCTAACTTTAATTCAAACCTCTAATTTTAACTCAAACCTTTAATTACCAAACAAGACCATAAAATATTAAAAAAATCTACTCATTATATTGGCTCACAGTTGTAGATTTCAATACCAAATAAAAAAACAGACAACCTTTTAAATTTGTCAAAAAAGTATGAATATGTTAAACAAATCATGTTAATTGTTAATGACTCGTCAAAAAGTATAAGTTTGTTTTATGGCAAAATTTGCTTCTTCTTTTTTCCGTAATATTAGTATTTGACTCATTGACTAATTAATTCGGGCAGAGTATTGACAGTTTTGTTATGTGAGAAACTATCACAACCCACTTAACCCTATTCACAACGTCATATTCAAACATCTAATCATGTTTAAAGAACATATTGTCTTATTTCGTAAGACTGATAAGTGCCCAAAAGTCCTATATTTTGAGCTCTTATCTTGACAATTATCACTCAACTACACCTATTTGAGCTGCATTATGGCCTTTCATACATAGATTTCATCATTTATACCTTTGATCTTATTATTCTGTTTATTCTATGAAAAAATGTAATATTTAATGCATGATTAGTATTCTTGTAGATTTTCACTGCTGGAGTAGGATGATGTCGACACAGCACAAAAAGAAGAAGGGAAGATAAGGCCAAAGTAGCAGATAACAGACCCCGATCAAGCCAAGTCACATGACAGTTTCTACTGAGGGAAGCTGATGAAACCTTGCAGAGCAAAGCAGACCGATGTTAGGGCAGCGAAAGCCAGGCTGCGGCAGCAACTCGCCAGAGAGAAAAATAGGAAAAGTGATAGCCAACTTGTAGAGCTTTTAACGCTAGATTTTTCTACACACTATGCGTGGCAACTAGAGCTCGAGAAGAGGAGGAAAACATGGAAGGCAGTATAAAGTTGGATTCTTGGACAAAAATATATATTGTAATAAATTAAAGAGATTTACTTCTTTAATAAAGTCAAGTCAAAGTCCAACTTAACTTGCTCTCCAAGAAGGATTTGTGCCTACACCTTCCCCTATATAAAGGCTTGCCGCCATGAAGAGAGGGGAGAGGAGATCGGATCGAGAGAGAGAGAGAAGAGCTTAGGATTAGTTTCATTATGTTCTAAATTTCTTAGGGTTATGATTAGTTTGTTTAGTAGTTGTGAAAACTCTTGTACTTAGTTTTTGCTCTTAATGCAATAAAAGTTAAGGTTTGCTTATTCTGGCTTTAATTATTTTCGCATTTTACTTGGGAGATGGTTTATGAGATCATCCATTTGTTCAATATCATGAGTGTTGAGCTCACGAAAGGAATAAGTACGGTTTTCACCCCACGTGGTGTTAACTAACTCAACCTAGAGATCGGTTAGAGTTTCAACGGCTAAAAGAAGTGTATGAACAGTTGGTGTTGGCCATTTGATTCACATCGAGAGGTATCATCAGAGTTCAGTCGTCAACCAGCGTTCCGACTTAGGGATAAGGAGGAACCACCCAAGAACACTTTACCGAGCCTTAACTGTATCAGCCCACGAGCAAGGGTTTGTCGCAGCAGGACTTCAGCCATTGCGACCGCGACAGGGATTTAAGTCACTACCACGACAGTAGTGCGTTGTTGCATTCAAGACAGAAACGAAGTCAAGAGGATTCCACACTACAACATACTCTAATCCGGATATTGGCAACTTTTGTTTTTATTTTCTTGCACTTTCTACTTTATTTAGTTTATTTTATTTTAGTTTTATCTTGGTGCATGACCTGAGCTAATCAAAGACACCCATTGCGAGTTCTAGATTCAGAAATCGAACGCACTTATCAAAGGCTTAGATGGGAGAACGAAGCCGCAATGAAGCAACTTGATGACCCACCTCGAGGTCGCGGTCGTAGCCTCAACCGTGTGCCGCCAGGACACAATGTCATAGGGCAGCACCCTGCCGATGGGCAGCCACTTGTTGATGAGCAGCAGATCCCGACAAGAGATGGAACAAATTTGCGAGCTCTATTCGTACCAGTTCGACACCCCACAGTCTGAGATTACCTTGAAGAGGACATAAACGGACTAAACCCTAGAGTTGTTACCCCAAAGATTGAGGCCACTCACTTTGAGCTGAAGCCCATGATTTTTAATATGATCAACACGATGGGGCAATTTGGCGGCTTCACAACTAAAGATGTCAGACATCACCTCAAGTTCTTCCTCCAGATCTGTAACACCCGGGTCTAGGGGTCGGGTGAAAATAATGTTCGGGTTTCTCTTTTTGTTTTAAAAATTCATTTTTTATATGTTGGATCAAATCTTAAATTAAATTAGAAACCCAAAACTCCATGGATTTTGAAATTAAGGAAGAAGACCATTTTTATTAATGGCAAATTGGTAAATAAGTGGTTTTTCAAATAAAACCATGTTGAGTGTGTAAAAGTTCTATTATTTACCCCCTATTTAACCCATATTTCTACTGCATTCAAGCATAATTCATTGCATTTAGGTTAGTTTACAGTTAAACATCACATATATATTAAATGACACAGTTTCTACTGAAATTGGTTGTTTTTGCAGGTTACTGCTGTAGCAGACGGAAAGGGCAGACGTTGGGCAGTGAAACAGAAGAGATGGAACTGGACGAGCAGTCAAGGAGGACGATGATGCCATGGTTGCTGTCGTGACAGCAGAGGACGACAGCAGTTCTGAGGAGAAGAAGCAAAGTGGACCTCGACAGATAGAGAAAATTCAGTCCGTCTATCGTGTAAAACCACTATATTTTTCCAAGCCCCAGATCGGAAGGAATGTCAAGCCCAAAGTTAAATGAGAGAAAATCCCAAGCAAGAAGGAGGACGACTTAAAGTTAGATTCTTTGAAGATTTAGTCTTTATTAGAGTTGTACTTTAATTTAAAGTTGCATTCTTGCTATTTTAGAAAACTTGGATCCAAAGCCTATATAAGGGCATGTATTTCGACCTAGGGAGGGGAGAACCGATTCTCTAGCTTTCTTCCCAAAACCCTAGTTGTTTTCCTTCCCTCATCATGTTCTAAATTCCCCTTAGGGCCACGGGTTGTTTTGTAAAGTAGTTGCAAGGGTTGTTTTTGTTTTAGGAATTTTTAGTTCAATAAAATAAACTTCAAGTTCTCTTATTCTGGTTATTAACATCTTGCAAGAGCATCAGGAGAGCGTTGTGAGGTTGTCTATTTACTTAGGCTAAAGGGGTACTTTTGCCCCCAAGTTCGACCCAAATATGCAATGTCGCCCCTCGCCGAAAAACGCACTCAATGTGCCCCTTATGTTTGAAAAATCGATTAATTCCGACCCTTGACTAACGTTGACTAACGTTCCCGTCAATTCCTGGGTGACGGGCCGTTAACTCCTGCACGGTCAGCTTATCCTTGCCAGCTGGCTTGCCATGTCACGTGCTGACGTGGAAAAAAAGCTTACGTGGCATTTTTTTAAAAAAATAATAATAAAAATATTATATTATTATATAATATTAATATTTTTTTTATATATATGAACCCTAAACCTATTTTCACGTCTTCAAGTTCTTCCATTGCCGTTTCATATTGCTAGGTAATGTTTGATTCATTTTTTTTCCCTTCAAATTAATCAATCGTTCATTTTCTTCTTTTTTTCCCTTCAAATTACTCAATCGTTCTTCTCATTAGTTAACAGCCCTAAACCTATTTTTGGGTATATTTGATCTATTTTCTTTTTTTGTTTACTTCAAATTTTAGGGTTACTGTAATTTGAGGTTTAGTGGTTCTACAGGTTGAAGATGGCATCATCATCATCTTGCGCATCATTTACAAATAGTCAGGGTAAAACTTGGTCAGGGGTGAACTGGGATTACGATGGAGAAGAAATATTTTGTGATTGTGGCGTGAAATGTCCAATGTGGACAGCTTGGAAGAATACTGAAAACATTGGTAGAAGATTTTTCAGCTGTCCAAATTATAGGCGCAAGAAGAAATGTAACTTTCTAAGATGGATTGATGAACCACTGTCAGAAAGGGCTCGATTTCTCGTTTATCAGCTGAAAAAGGAGAATGATGAGTTGAAGCAATTAGCTAAAAGTAAGGAAGATGATGCAATGGAAGAAATAAAGGCAAAGATGATTGAAATGCAGAAGCAGATTTCTATAGCAATTGAGACTGTTGCCTTGCATAAAAGAAAAAAAATATATATTCTTCAAATGGATGGTAATAGCTTGGATAATATGCTTGTTGATGATAGTTGGATCATATATGTAATGAAGTATGTTTAATGGAATAAATTTTATTTTATCTTACAATTAATGTTCAAGTTTTTCATTTAATGTTCTTGCAAATTTCCATAACACAAAAAAATTCAGTATGACAAATTTCCATAACACAATAGTGAACGAGATCAAGTCTTTCATAATATAAAGACATTACATAACATGTAGCATTAGTTTGAGTACTTGAAACATCTTCCTAGTAACACAAAATAAACCATCTTCCTAGTAACACAAAATAAACCATCTTTACCATCTTCCTAATAACCCAAAATAAATCATCTTCACCATCTTTCTAGTAACACAAAATAAACCAGCTTCCTAGTAACACAAAATAAACCATCTTCCTAGTAAGACTTGCAACATCACACTAATTGTTAGCAGCCTCTGTCTGGCTTGATTGTGTTCCCAGATGATTCTGTTCAGTCCTTGCCTTTTTCTTTCTCTGCTCATCAGATTGTTGCTGCTTGAGTTGCCTTGTAGTAACAGCATGCTTTTGTTTCCACTTCAGACCAGGTCCTTTCCATGCATGATTGTATTGTGAAGTATCAGCCCCAATTTTTCTTTTTGCACCGCTTCTAAGAATCATTTCATTAGGAAAACCAGGCTGAAAAAGATAAACATAATGAAGTATAAGTGGTGATAGTTAACAGAGTCTACATGTCAAACAAAGTAGAAAATTTGTAACACACACTCACATTTAATGTTTGTTCTCCTGTTCTCAAGTTTGTATATATGCCAATACCAACTTGCCTCTTTTTGTTGGTTGCAGAACCAATTGTTGAAGGTCTAGTAGCTGATGTTTCTGTCTCATTGGACCTCCTCTTCATGCTTCTTGTAGTTCTCATAGTGTTATCAATCTGAGATGCATAAAAGAAATTGTATTTATAATGTTAATTGTAAATTAATGAGTATTAATGTTAACCAACCATAACAACTGAAGCAATTTATATTATACCTCATGACTTGGAACATCAGACTTTGATTTTTTAGCATTGGTACTTGCAGCTGTAGTACTTGCAGCTGTAGTTAAATTTGATACATCAGTGGCAGATGCCTAATTTTGAAAAAATATGTTAGATACTGATTAATATAACTTAAGGATAGTGTTCCTAAGATATCAATTAAACACAAATATAAAAATATATACCTATCCGGGGTTGGTGCATTTGTTTTTTCGGTGCCCTACTTGCTTACATTTACTGCATGTGATTTTAAACCCTGATGTACTAAGCTTGCCATATTTTTGTTTCACAGGCTCATCCTTATCTTTTCTCCTCTTCTTTTTAGGCCTCCCTGGCATTACTTTCACCTTAGGGGGTCCAATTGGATCATCATCTCTTTTTGGCCAAAATTTTTTTCCCCTAACTGGTTGTAGGACTTGATTGTAGCTTGCGAGATACCTTTCTTTTGTGTACCATTCTGAAATATATGTCTCAGGCTCCTTTGAATCATGGTACATTGCACATATTGCATGACAACAAGGTATTCCAGTTAACTCCCACTCTCGACAAGTACATTGCAGGCTCTTCAAATTAACAGTGTGTTGATTTTCTCCATGAGTCACCTCAAATCCTCCATCACCATTCCAAACTAGCCTACAATGAGTGGAAAGTTCCATATTTTTCTCTAACTTTTGTTGAGCCCTTGGTGTGATGTTAGTTTTCCACTTACTTACCCAACTTCTCTTAACATGCATTCTTTGCATTACCATTTTCCTTATTTCTTCCAGCATGCTTATAATAGGATTACATCTTGCATCTACAATCCACCCATTAAAGGCCTCAGCTAAGTTGTTATCAACCACATCACACTTAGAAGCTCCTGAGAAATACGCACGACTCCAATGATGTGGAGGAATTGCAAGCAGATCAGTTGTAGAGGTGGCTCCCATTGCTTCTAATAATTTAAGCTGATCATCAAAATCTTCTACAAAGGTTGATCTTACACAGTTCCAAAATTGAATCTTCCTGTGCATTCCTTTCCATTTTTTGTGCCAATTTGAATAGATGTGCCTTGCACACATCCTATGATCCAATAATGGAAAAAACTGATTGATAATTGGCACTAGTCCCTGACAAAAATATAACTTAAGGTCAATATAAGTCACAAATGTATTAGTAATTAAACTAAATAAAAAAGAATACCTTCTGTTGGTCTGACATTAATGTCAGCCCTTGACCTTCTGGATGATTTAAATCTTGCATCAACTTGCTTAGAAACCAGTTCCAAGACTCTTTTCCTTCTCCTTCTACAACTGCCCACGCTACAGGAAACATTTGATTGTTTCCATCTCTGCCAATTGCAACTAAAAGTTCTCCTTGGGTGACAGTTTTTAGAAAACAACCATCAACTCCAATAAAAGGTCTACACCCCTCTTTCCATCCTGTAAATAAAATTTTAGTTAGTATTCAACAGTAAACTACCCAAATAATGTGAACATTTTATAGAAAATATACCTTTTTTAGAGCAGCAAAGCAAATGTACATTCTGTGAAAAATAGCTTTGTTATTGGTGTCTCTATGAACTTGAATTGAGACAGTGCTTCCAGGATTGCTATGAAGCAACTCAGCAGCATACCCCCAAAGATTGGCATACTCATCAATATAAGAACCTCTTTTCTCCTTTAACACATTGAACCTAGCTCTTTGACACTTGCTAAAACTAGCATAAACCCCTAATTGTTGCCTGCATTGTTGCTTCAAGGTTTCAACTCTCATACTTGGGTCTTCTAAGATTCTATCTCTAAATACCTTCTCAATATGCTTACTAGTCAGTGCTGGATTCTTGTTAGTTCTAACACATTTGTGAACAGGGTAATATGTTTTCACAACAAAACAGTCATACCTTTTATCAATGCTTGCAAATAAAGTCCAAGGACAACCAACCTTACAACACACCCTCACTCTTTTAGGTTCACTCTTTTTGAACCTCAAAGCAACACCTTTGGCAATGGCATATTTTCTCACAGCCTCCTTGAACTGCTTGTGATCCTCAAACCTAAGTCCTAGTTCCCACAAAGGAAATGCACATTGGGGATCATATTTATGCCCTGTTGATTTTTTGCCTCTGCCTCTATAAGCTCCACAGATTTGATCCTTGTACTCCTCATCACTGTCTCCATACTCTCCTGGGTCATCAGACTCTATGTAGTCACTTTCATGATCTTCTAATTTGGCTTCAAGTTCTGGTATATATTCATCATCATCCACTAAATCATTTTCCACATTTGCTTGACCCCCACATTCAGAATTACTGTTGTCTTCACTTTCAGAAACATCTGTTGAATTTTCATCTGTATCAACCCTCAACTTTCCTCTAATACCTTCAACCTCATCATCCACATCAGAAGCAACTTCAACATTAGCTACGAAATTTGCTGAGTCTTGGGAAGTTTCTTCCTCACCTACATGAACTTCAACATCATGTGTTGTATGGCCTAAATCTTCAATGTGTGGCAACTCAACAGTAATACCAGCACCACAATTATCCACATCTTCTACACCTTCAATGTTTGGTGTATTACCAGCACCAACCTCATTAATTTCTTCAACAACACCAACCTCATTAATGTTTTCATCTACTTGTACACCTTCAACACTTAATGTAATTTCATCAGCAACCACATTAATGTTCCTATCTAATTCATTACCCTCTGAATTTTTCCCATATTTATCTGTATGGTCCACATAAAGTTGTACAATACCTCTACTGTTTAAAAATCCCACACACTGACTAACTGCATCATCATCTAATACAAGCACCAATGCATCTGAACTAAAAGGAACCCTTGGAACCCTATAATACACCCATGCATCCTTGTCATACCCTAACTCTTTTACGTTACCAATTAGATCCCAATAACATAGTCTATCAGGGTCAACTTGAAATTTTTCAGTTTTGTAATTGACATACTCAAACTTAGGTGACTTTACAAATTTTCCCCCATGAAAATACTCTAACACAGAGAAATCTTTGTTACTCTCCATCCTATACAAAAAAAAAATCATGTTCAGATTCAGTACAATAAACCCATTACAAAACATAAACTCAGCCAATGTTAAATTTTCAGTCAAACACATTCAATCCCAGTACAAAAAAACTCATGTTCAGATTCAGTCTAAAAACATAAACTCATTCAATCCCAATACAAACTCAGCCAATGTAAAATTTTCAGTCAAACTCATACAAATTCAGCCAATGTTAAAATTCAGTCAAACTCAGTCAACCAATGTTAAATTTCGAGTCAGCCAATGTTAAAATTCAATGCATCCCAATACAAACTAAGTCAGTGTCAATTTTTCAGTAAGTATTCAATATTTAATACAAACATAATCTTAAAATATTAAGAATTAGAATATACATTTCATATCACATGGGACCACTTTGTGTTGTCTTTTTCGGGTTCTAAACCCTAAATATTCTTCCCCTTACCTTTGCAACTTTTAAAATTAGAAAAAAGATTCGTTTCTTACCTTTTTCCTATTCACCAACTTCACCAACTCTTTTAATCCCCAAATGTTCTTCTCCAGTTTGAAACCCAAAACTTCTGCAAAATACAAAACCACGAATGAAGTTAAAAAATCAAGCAAAAATTACAAACCCTAAATAGTTTACAAACCCAAATGTTTTTCTATTTACCAACTTACCGATTACGGATGAAGCGACAACAATGGGGTTTTCAATCGACGAAATTCTTCTCTGCCAACAGCTTCAATAAGCGAAAAATCAACGAAAATGGTAAGGAAAAGGTTTCAGTTTTTCGGAGAGTTCTTTTCTTTGAAAGTTTGATTTGTTTCCCCAATTTTTTTCAGATAATCGATTGGGTTTGTTCTAAGCCCTTTCAGTTTTCGAGGAGGCTCCGATTTTTTTTAATTAATCTCAATTTTTATTAATATTATATAATAATATAATATTTTTATTATTTTTTTTAAAAAAAAATGCCACGTAAGCTTTTTTTTCCACGTCAGCACGTGACATGGCAAGCCAGCTGGCAAGGATAAGCTGACCGTGCAGGAGTTAACGGCCCGTCACCCAGGAATTGACGGGAACGTTAGTCAACGTTAGTCAAGGGTCGGAATTAATCGATTTTTCAAACATAAGGGGCACATTGAGTGCGTTTTTCGGCGAGGGGCGACATTGCATATTTGGGTCGAACTTGGGGGCAAAAGTACCCCTTTAGCCATTTACTTAATATCGGTAGAGTTAAGTATACGAAAGGAATAAGTGTGAATTCTCTAGTTTATAGTTGAACTATCTCAGACCTAGGGATAGGACGAGGTTAAGTGGCTAAAGAAGAATTCATCAACATCGGTGTTCATCCTTCGATTCACGCCAGGAGGTATCATCAAAGACGTGATCATCGACAGACTTGGACCTAGGGATAGGCCAAGGCACAACAGGGATTCTTGTCAAACTTGAAGTGCGGAGTTGAGAGTTCGCTGCCGCGACAAGCAACAGACTGTTTCCGCGACAGGTGCTGTCGCGATAGGGACGACGACAGAACCGGATTTCCTAAACTTAGCAATACCTGCACTACTGAGCAATTCAATACCATCACATTCTCTCTATCTTGATTTCTCTACTCTTTTATTTAAGTTTTCTTTATTATTCTCGTGACAACTTTCTCAAATATTTTCTTTACTTTTGTGCAGTGATTCAAGGTGAAGCTATTAGCCCAGTCCATGTGGAGACGATATCCGATACTTCGTATCACTTTACTACTTGCGTCGTGTACACTTGCACTACAATTGCGATAGACTCTTTTACACGTAACAAACCCCTTTTTCATTTAAAATTCCCTTTTATCATCTTCTTCTCTCCTCACCCATTTTGCTTCCAACGACAAAAACCCCTCCCCCTCCTTAGTTTAATATTCCATTTCATAGCTTGCTCATTCTTGAAGATTTTTCAAAGGTAAGCTCGTTTTGACCTGTCCTCGTCATCCTCTTCAAGTCAATACCCTTAGTTTTCTTTTTTGTCCATGTTTTTGAAGTTTGAGGTTTTGGGGATTTTTGATTAAAAATGCTATCTTTATGGTCTTTAGCTAAAGATTTTAATTTGTTATTGATGTGTGAGTTGTTTACTATCCATGAGGTCCAATATATGTGATTTTTAAAGAGTTTTATATATATTCCCGGATTTGGGTTTTGAGGGTTTTTGGAAGGGTTTTAAGTTGGTTTTTGGGGGTGTTCTATGTTGGAAATTGATAGGCTGAAGTTAGTATGATAGTTAGGGGTTGTGTTGGAGGAATTTAAGTGTGTTAAAGGGGTCGAAATCAAGGGTTTTGGTATGTGCAATAGGGCTGCTCGAAAATAGGAGTTTTGTGGGTGTTCTTGGCTTGGTTTGATGCTTAATTGGTGTTATGAGTTACAACAGTGGTTTGTGGTTGTTTTGGTGATTGATTGAGTGTGTTTGATTGTTTAGAAACAAGGAATTTGGTTGGTGAAGCTTCGGGGACGAATCCAGAGATTTTGGAGTCTTGAGCTTGGTCTTCGGTCTTCTTTTGGGTAGCAACGGTGAGTAGAATTGTTAATCTTTGCTTTGTGCTCGATATGGAACCTTTGGGGGTTTGGGTGGGACCTTGAGGGTTCACCTAAACCAGAGTGTAAGTTTCTACTCTTATGCTTTGTTATGAGTGGATGAATGGCTATGTGGTGTGATTTTCATGTGCATCTTGAGTTGTCTTATACAGTTGATAATGTGTAGTCGTGTTGAAGTTGAGCCTCACGTGATGGTTGTCTTAACTACGGTGATGTGTAGTCCCACCGGTAGTAACTAGTAGGAAAGTACTTTGATGTGTAGTCCCATTGGAAAACTACTAGTCGAAACGGTGATGTGTAGTCCCACCGTGTGTGTATGTTGGTTGTGCATGTGCAAACCGTGCGTAGTTTGTTGAGAAAGTCATTCATGCATCCATTGTTTTATTTCCATTTATGAAAAGTGTTTTGAAAACTGCATGTTTGTTGAATTGTAGAGCTTCTCTCACTAAGCTAGTTAGCTTACGTTCTCTTTGTTCCAACATGCAAATCGTTAGAGTTCCGGAGGCAAGTGGGCAAATGAGGAGCTTTTGGAGTTCTCAAACTAGCTCAGGTATGAATTGTGTTTTGTAATAATGCCTAAACGATGGGGTATAGACTTGTAGGAGTTGGTGTCAAATTCCTTAGGTGATTTGTGTTAGTTGAGCATGTTAAATTATGGATGTGTTATGTTTTAGCCTCATGGATTGAGGACCCTGCCTATTTTGTTGCTTAAATTGTATGTGCCTAAGAGTGTATGAACTTGGCCTATGAATGCTCTATGTATGGTTGCCATATGCATGATGCTTTATGAATGCTATGTATGCCTCTTTTGATGTATGGTTCTTGTTAGTTTCATTTGACTCATATGCTAGATCTTGGTTGTGGGATGTTGTGTGCATGCTTGTAAGTGGCTAGGGAAGTTATAAAATGCATTTAGTGTTGAGTCTTGTGTTGTTTTGCTGCCAATTAGTGTCTTGCAGTGCATGGCGTATTGATACGCCTAAGGGTCGTATCGATACGGTCCTACACTTTGGAACACAGAATTGGCGAAGGGTACTGATACTCGAGGGTGTATCGGTTCGCCCAAAGCTCATTGGAATTCTGAGATTTTCACGAGTCTTTGGCGTATCGATACGGTTTCTAGGCGTATTGGTACGGTTTTGTCTTGTTGACCGCGAGATGTTGACCGAGAAGGGCGTATCGATACGCTCAAGGTCTGTATCGATACGGTCTTCATGTGTTGACCGAAGACTGTTGACTTGGTGAAGGCGTATCGATACCCTTGATTTGTGTATCGATACGACCTGCTCTGTGTGTGACCAGGCACCCGAGGATGTACCTCCTGCTCCTTATGCTCCTGATGGTAATGGAGAAAACGTTGGAGGCGATGGTAATGGGCCTCAGGTTGGGGCTAATGTGGGAGGTAACGGGGCTCAAGCGGGCCAAGGTCAGGCAGGTCCAGATCTGGCCCATTTGATTCAGACCATAGCCGGAGCTTTTCAGACAGCTTTGGTTGTATGCAGGCTGCAGCACCACCTCAGGGTGCGAGGACAGGATTACCCCTAGAGAGGCTTCGTAACTTGGGGGCAGTTGAGTTTCGTGGGTTGTCTCCGGAGGGTTCAGAGGGGTGGCTTGAGAGCACTACTCGTATCTTGGGTTAGATGGAGTGTTCAGACGCCCGTAAGTTGGGATGCATCGTCTCTTTGCTTTAGGGGGACGCTTATACTTGGTGGACCACTGTTACTTCCGGTATGGCTGAGGCAGATATCACATGAGAGTTCTTCAGAAATGCCTTCAAGAGGAAGTACCTTGGAGTTTGGTACTTGGATGAAAAGAAAAGAGAGTTTACGGCCTTGGTTCAAGGTAATAGGATCGTGTCTTAATACGAGGTTCAGTTTGTGAGGTTGAGCCAGTACGCACTAGAGTTGGTCCCGGATGAGAGGGAACGGTGTGAGCGTTTCAGATATGGGTTGACTACAGATGTGAAGACCTACATGCTAGCCTCCTACTACAATGAGTTCGATGTCTTGGTCTCTAGGGCCAAGGATATAGAGCAGAACCTAAGCTCTAGAGCACGTACTAGTGGGTCTGACTTCGGAAAGAGACATGCGAACTGGGATAGAGATTATGTCGAGAGGCATTGGGATAGGAAGTACCAGCCGGATACGAGACATAGGGGTGGTAACTATGGTCAGGGCCGTCAGGGCCAATGAGCCGTTGTTCACACTCTAGAGTGTAACAAGTGCGGGAGACGCCATCCGGGCGAGTGCATGGGTATTTATGGAGCGTGTTGGAACTGTAGCTCCCGAGACCATTTGGGGCGTGAGTGCCCACACCCTGTTAGGGGCGGACCGGATCCAGCTAGTGGCTTTGAGCATCAAAGAGGCCGTGGGCGCGCTCGTGGAAACTTTCAGCCAAAGAATGAGGGTTAGAGGAACTTGGCTCATGTTGTAGCAGTCCAGTCCGAGGGAGGAGGACCGGCTAGGGTGTATGCTCAGTGAGAGGCTGGGAATGAAACTGATGTTATAGCAGGTAACTTCTCATTACAGTCCTTGAGTTTGCTTTCTTTGATAGATTCGGGGTCAACACATTCATATATTTTGGGTGAGCACGCAAGGTCATTAGGGTTACCATGTGATTGGTTAGAGATAGGTGTAAATGTTACTAGCTCTTTTGGTGATATAGTGGTAGTTAGGAAAGTATATAGGAGGTGTGTTTTGATTGTTCAAGGCCACATATTTCTGGTCGATATGATGGAGTTACCCTTCTATGGTTTTGATGTGATTTTGGGCATGGATTGGCTTGTAGAGCATAGAGCTAAGGTTGACTTCGAGACCAAGAAAGTCTACTTGAGGCTTACCGATGATTTTGAGGTTGTGGTAGTTGGGGAGAAAGTCAAGTTTTTGTCCAATGTGGTTTCGGCTTTGGAAGCTTAAAGGTTGTTGAGTTCAGGGTGTCAGGTTTACTTGGCTTATGTAATGAATCCGGATATGAGTGAGGTGAGACCTCAGGACATCAGAAAAGTATGTGACTTTCCGAGTGTTTTTCCGGAAGAGCTACCAGGCTTGCCTCCGAATAGAGCAGTTCAGTTTGCTATTGAGACGTATTCTGATTTTGCACCAGTGTCGATTTCTCCGTATAGAATGGCACCAAAAAAGTTGAAAGATTTGAAGACACAGCTTCAAGAGTTGACCGATAGAGGCTTCATTAGGCCTATTGTATCTCCGTGGGGTGCTCCGGTCTTGTTTGTGAAAAAAAAGATAGTAGCATGAGGATGTATATAGATTATAGGCAGTTGAATAAGGTAACAGTGAAAAACAAATACCTTCTGCCTAGGATAGATGACTTGTTAGACCAGTTGAGGGGTGCATCTGTGTTTTCGAAGATTGACTTGAGATCTGGATACTATCAGTTGAAGGTAAAGGATGTGGACATACTGAAGACAGCCTTTCGTACACACTATGGACATTATGAGTTTTTGGTGATGCCTTTTGGGTTGACAAACGCTCCAGTAGCCTTCATGGATATGATGAACCGAGTGTTTCATGAGTTCTTGGACATGTTTGTGGTAGTGTTTATAGATGACATCCTAGTATACTCTAGGACCGAAGAGGAACACGATGAGCATTTGCGGTTAGTACTTCAGACCCTACTTGAGAATCCGTTGTATGCCAAGTTAAGCAAATGTGAGTTTTGGATTAGGGAGGTAGTCTTCCTAGGTCACGTGATCTCGACTAGTGGGATTAGTGTAGATCCCAAGAATATAGAGGCAATAGTAAATTGGAAACAACCGAAGTCAGTGACAGAAATCCGCAGTTTCCTAGGTTTGGCGGGGTATTATAGAAGGTTTGTTGAAGGGTTTTCTAGAATAGCGGTTCCATTGACTAATTTGTTATAGAAGAATGTTTCGTATGAGTGGTCAGATGTAAGACAAGCAGCGTTTGAGAAATTGAAGAAAGCTTTGACCGAAGCTCTTATCTTGATTCAGCCGGAACCGGGGAGAGAGTTTGTGATTTACAGCTATGCTTCCTACATAGGGCTAGGTTGTGTGCTTATCCAAGAAGGTAAGGTGCTAGCGTAGGCTTCATTAGGCCTACATGATATAGAGTTGGCTGCAGTGGTGTTCGCGTTGAAGATTTGGAGACACCATCTTTATGGTGAGAAGTGCACCGTGTATACCGACCACAAGAGTTTGAAATATTTGATGACTCAGAGGGAGTTGAACCTCAGGAAACGTAGGTGGTTAGAGCTTCTTAAGGATTATGACCTCACCATAGAGTACCATCCGGGTAAGGCAAATGTAGTGGTCAATGCCTTGAGTAGAAAAATGGTCGTTGAGTTACGAGCAATGTTTGCAAGGTTGAGTGTGTCTAAGGATGGGGGGTTGATAGTCGAACTTCAGGTTAAGCCTTCATTAGTTCAGTTAATTCGAGACAAGCAGTTGCGAGATGAGTCTTTGGCACCTCACGTGCAAGACATAGCCAAAGATAGGCCTACCGAGTATTGTTTTGGAGAGAATGGGATTCTAAGTTTCAAGGATAGGATAGTGGTTCCGGATGATGCTGAGTTAAGGCGTACGATCTTGAATGAAGCTCATAATAGCCCTTTTGTTATGCATCCGGGTAGCACGAAGATGTATCGGGGGTTGAAAGAGGAGTATTATTGAGTTTGGTTGAAGAAGGACATGGCCGAGTTTGTCAGTAGGTGTATGGTTTGTCAGATGGTTAAGGCCGAGTACCAGTTTCCCTCAGGATTGTTACAGCCGTTGAAAATTCCATAATGGAAGTGGGAGAGTATTACCATAGACTTTGTGTCAGGACTACCGCTGACTCCTTCGAAGAAGAATTCAGTGTGGGAGATCATGGACAGATTTACTAAGTGTGCCCACTTCATACCAGTTCATACTACATATACTTTAGACAAGTTGGATGATCTGTATATCTGTGAGATAGTGAGACTACATGGGGTACCGAAGTCGATTGTGTCAGACCGAGATCCAAGATTCACCGCTAGATTTTGGGAGTGTTTGTATCGAGCTTTGGGTACGTGGTTGAACTTCAGCACTTCGTATCATCCGCAGTCAGATAGTCAGTTTGAGAGAGTGATTCAGGTATTGAAAGATATGTTGAGATGTTGTATCATTGATTTTCAAGGGTCATGGGAGAAACACCTATCGTTAGTGGAGTTTGCGTATAACAACAGCTTTTAGTCGAGTATTCAGATGGCTCATTATGAAGCCTTGTATGGTAGGAAGTGTAGAACCCCGATTTGTTGGGCCGAAGCCGGACAAAAACTTGTGTCGATGCCCGAACTTCTTAAGGGCACCACCGAGAAGGTAAAGTTGATAAGTGATCGCTTGAAAGCAGCTTCAGATCGACAGAAGTCCTATGTTGACTTAAAGAGGAAAGAGGTAAAGTATTTCGTGAGAGATAAGGTGTTTTTGAAAGTCTCACCTTGGAAGAAGGTGATGAGGTTTGGGAAGAAGGGCAAGTTAAGCCCAAGATTCATCGGACCGTATGAGATAGTTGAGAGAATTGGTCCCGTTGCGTATAGATTGAGGCTCCTGACTAAACTAGAGAAGATTCATGATGTCTTTCATGTGTCGATGCTTGGGAGGTATAGATCAGATCCGTCCCATGTTATGCCAGTTGAGGAAATAGAGTTGAATTCGGACTTGTCTTACAACGAGGAACCAGTTGAGATAGTTGCTTCTAATAGCAAGGTGTTGCGTGGCAAGACCATAGAGCTCGTCAAGGTATTATGGAGACATAAAGGTGTGGAAGAGGACACGTGGGAAAGGAAAGCCGATATGCTTGAGCAGTTTCCGTATTTGTTTCCGTCAAGTAATTTCGGGGAGGAAATTCCTTAAGTGGTGGAGAGTTGTAACACTTGTGTCTAGGGGTCGGGTGAAAATAATATTAAAATAATGTTCGAGTTTCCCTTTTCATTTTAAAAAATCATTTTTTATATATTGGATCAAATCTTAAATTAAAATTAGAACCCAAAACTCCATGGATTTTGAAATTAAGGAAGATGACCATTTTCATTAATGGCAAATTGGTAAATAAGTGGTTTTTCAAATAATACCCCTTTTTCATTTAAAATTTCCTTTTATCATCTTCTTCTCTCCTCAACCATTTTGCTTCCAACGACAAAAACCCCTCCCCCTCCTTAGTTTACTATTCCATTTCATAGCTTGCTCATTCTTGAAGATTTTTCAAAGGTAAGCTCGTTTTTGACATGTCCTCGCCATCCTCTTCAAGTCAATGCCCTTAGTTTTCATTTTTGTCCATGTTTTTGAAGTTTGAGGTTTTGGGGATTTTTGATTAAAAATGATATCTCTTTGTTCTTTAGCTAAAGATTTTGATTTGTTATTGATGTGTGAGTCGTTTACTATCCATGAGGTCCAATATATGTGATTTTTAAAGAGTTATATATATATTCCCGGATTTGGGTTTTGAGGGTTTTTTGTAGGGGTGTTCAAAATTACCCGACCCGACTACCCGAACACAAATAATCGGGTATTTACGCGGAAATTTTTTTTACCCGGGTCGGGCCCGGGTCAAAAAATATGAATTTTTCGGGTACCCGGTTCCTATTTATTTTTATTTTTATTTTATTAGATTACTTAATATTTTTACTTTAAAACTATATTTAAATCTCTAAATTCATTATATATTTGTATTATATGCTTTCATGTTTTAAATTTTTCAACAAAAAAATATTAATTTTTGAATATGTAAGATTCGATATGAAACAAACAACAAAGTTTCTCTATTGCATTTATGCATTAGTAGGTTTCTTTAAAAAATATGAGATTAAAAAAATCACGATCGAGAATAATATTTTTAATGTCTTTCTTATGGTTATAAATTTCAAATCATTATTATTTTTTTTGTTTGGATCATATCTTATAAACTTTTAAGGTTTTTTTTTAATTTTAAAATAAAAAAATAAAAAAATAAGAACCGGGTACCTGGTACCCGATTTTACGGGTACCCGAGTTTAACGGGTACCCGATAATCGGGTACCCGGTATTTACGGGTCGGGATACGGGCCGACAAAACTAATACCCGAAGGTCCGGGTACCTGATTTTTCGGGTACCCGGATTTGAACACCCCTAGTTTTTGGAAGGGTTTTAAGGTTGGTTTTTGGGGGTGTTCTATGTTGGAAATTGAGGGGTGAAGTTAGTATGATAGTTAGGGGTTGTGTTGGAGGCATTTAAGTGTGTTAAAGGGGTCTAAATCAAGGGTTTTGGTATGTGCAATAGGGCTGCTCGAAAATAGGAGTTTTGTGGGTGTTCTTGGCTTGGTTTGATGCTTAATTGGTGTTATGAGTTACAACAGTGGTTTGTTCTTGTTTTGGTGATTAATAGAGTGTGTTTGATTGTTTAGAAACAAGGAATTTGGTTGGTGAAGCTTCAGGGACGAATCCGGAGATTTTGGAGTCTTGAGCTCGGTCTTCGGTCTTCTCTTAGGTAGCAACGGTGAGTAGAATTGTTAATCTTTGTTTTTTGCTCGATATGGAACCTTTGGGGGTTTGGGTGGGACCTTCAGGGTTCACCTAAACCCGAGTGTAAGTTTCTACTCCTATGCTTTGTTTTGAGTGGATGAATGGTTATGTGTTGTGATTTTCATGTGCATCTTGAGTTGTCTTATACAGTTGATAATGTGTAGTCGTGTTGAATTCGAGCCTCACGTGATGGTTTTCTTAACTACGGTGATGTGTAGTCCCACCGGTAGTGACTAGTAGGAAAATACTTTGATGTGTAGTCCCATTGGAAAACTACTAGTCGAAACGGTGATGTGTAGTCCCATCGTGTGTGTATGTTGGTTGTGCATGTGCAAACCGTGTGTAGTTTGTTGAGAAAGTCATTCGTGCATCCATTGTTTTTTTTTTCTTTTATGAAAAGTGTTTTGAAAACTGCATGTTTGTTGAATTGTAGAGTTTCTCTCACTAAGCTAGTTAGCTTACACTCTCTTTGTTCCAACATGCAAATCGTTAGAGTTCCGGAGGCAAGTGGGCAAGGGAGGAGCTTTTGGAGTTCTCAAACTAGCTCATGTATGAATTGCGTTTTATAATAATGCCTAAACAATGGGGTATAGACTTGTAGGAGTTGGTGTCAAACTTCTTAGGTGATTTGTGTTAGTTGAGCATGTTAAATTATGGATGTGTTATGTTTTAACCTCATGGATTGAGGACCCTGCCTATTTTGCTGCTTAAATTGTATGTGCCTAAGAGTGTATGAACTTGCCCTATGAATGCTCTATGTATGGTTGCCATATGCATGATGCCTTATGAATGCTATGTATGCCTCTTTTGATGTATGGTTCTTGTTAGTTTCATTTGACTCATATGCTAGATCTTGGTTGTGCGATGTTGTATGTATGCTTGTAGGTGGCTAAGGAAGTCATAAAATGCATTTAGTGTTGAGTCTTGTGTTGTTTTGCTGTCAATTAGTGTCTTGCAGTGCAGGGTGTATCGATACGCCTAAGGGTCGTATCGATACGGTCCTACACTTTGGGAAACAGAATTGGCGAGGGGTACCGATACTCGGGGGTGTATCGATACGCCCAAAGCTCACTAGAATTCTGAGATTTTCACGAGTCTTTGGCTATCGGTACGGTTTCTAGGCGTATCGGTACGGTTTTGTCTCGTTGACCGCGAAATGTTGACTGAGAAGGGCGTATCGATACGCTCAAAGGCTGTATCGATACGGTCTTCCTGTGTTGACCGAAGGCTGTTGACTTGGTCAAGGCGTATCGATACCCTTGATTGGTGTATCGATACAGCCTACTCTGTATGTGTAAAATGGACTGTTTAACATGTTGATTTGTTTTGGTTGCTTTTACCTTGAAATGTTTTCTGCTGTCGTGATCACTTAGGAAAAGAAATGTCTTTACACAAGATTTAATTAAAAGAAATTTCCTAGGGTTGCTAACTGAGGTGGGACCTTAACGGGTTTCACATCAGTTTTCCTCGTGTAGCCTACTCGGTCCGGTCAGCCGTCCAGACCGGGACGAGGAGGTTACAAGATCTATAACTCATTTAAAATTCAGGGTGTACATGAGGATATTTTGATATTGAAGTTGTTCCCCTATTCACTGAGGGATAGGGCAAAAATCTGGCTCAACAGTATCCTAGCAAGATCAATTGGATCTTGGAGTGATATTTGTCATGATTTTCTAGCTCGTCTTAATCCTAAAAATTTAACTGACAAACTACGTAACGAGATCACTTCTTTTCGACAGGCTGATGACGAGTCCATGCATGAGGCTTGGGAGTGATATCGAGAGCTATTACACAAATGCCCTTTGCACGGATTCCCAGTATAGATGCAAGTGACCATGTTTTACAATGCGGTTAACACAACAACTAGGATGATGCCAGATGCCTTCGCACACGACATACTCTTAGATAAAGAACCGGAAGAAGCCATGAAGATCTTAAACAGGACGACTAAGAATGATTATCAGTTTCCCATGGCCAAAAGAGGAGAAGTCCGCCGTCAAATCTTAGTTAATAAATTAGAGTCTGAGGTCTCAATTTCATCCCAGATCGCCACCTTGACGAAGCTTGTTATGAACTTACAGTCCCAAAGAAATCAACAGAAAGTCAAGGTAATTGATTTATTTTGCGAAAACTCTGGGGATAACCATGCTTTTTCTGAATGCCCGCAGAACCCAGAGTCAGCCTGCTATGTTGGAAACTTCAATCGCAACAACAACCAGATGTCCAACAATTACAATCCAGCCTGAAAAAAGCACCTCAACTTCTCATGTAGCAACCCTAACAATGCCCTCAATCCGCAAAATTAGAATGCTCCAGCAGCAGCCGCAGCAGCAAGCCCAACAGCCAATGCAGTCCAGTTCTCTCGAAAACACTTTAAATGTTTTTATGGCTCAAACTAGTGCATATATGGCTAACACTGACAGGTTCATTAAAAAGACATAAACTTTTATGGACAGAACAGAGATGCGGCTACAAAACAATGAGGCCACACTGAAATCCCTGGAAACACAAGTAGGGCAGATTGCTCAGATCCTGAACACCGGGCCAGTTGGAGGATTCCCTAGCGACACTAAAGCCGCTAAGGGAACGTCGTACGAACACTGCAAGGTTGTAACCACTAGGAGTGGTATTCAACTACAAGAGCCACATGCCAAACAACCAGCAAAAGAGAAACCACATGAGCCCATTGTCCTTACACAGTCTAAGGACAAGGATGTTGCGGCACCGGTCAAGACATATCCTGCCGCCGCAGATCTTGTGACATCACCCACAAAGCCCAGAGACAGCCCACCAGCTCTACCATTCCCACAGAGGTTGGAACAACCCAAGCAAGAGTATCAGTTTAAAAAGTTTCTGGATATACTTAAAAAAGTACATATCAATATACCTCTAGTGGAGGATATCAAAGAGATCCCAAACTATGTCAAGTTTCTCAAGGACATAGTGTCACAAGGAAAAATGATTGGGGAATTTGAAACGGTGGTTGTAACGGAGGAATGCATGGCTGCATTACACAATTGAACTCCACCCAAGCTCAAGGATCCTGGAAGCTTTCTCATACCATGTGCGATCAGGAAAACATATGAGGGGAGAGCGCTGTGTGATTTAGGTGCAAGCATCAATATCATGCCCAAGTTTGTCTTCCAAAAATTTGGGATTGGGACAAAACAATCAACCACAGTGATGCTACAACTTGTCTATAGATTACATGTGCAACTGGAAGGGAAAATCGAAGATATACTGGTAAAAGTGAATAAATTTATTTTCCCTACTGATTTCCTCATCTTATATTGCGATGTAGATGAAAGAACTCCATTTATACTTGGACGGCCATTCCTCACAATTGAGAGGACTATAATCGATGTGGAGAAAGGAGAACTGACAATGAGGATTAATGACGAGCATGTTGCAATTCAAGTCCTGAACAGTAGATAACATGTCGACGATTCAGAAATTTATCAGGCACTCTAGGCCACTCAACAACAAGGTAGCAGTAAGGAACAAAATGACCCCAGCATGTAAGCGGTAACATGCCGCAGCAAACATATTGGACCATGCCAAGACACATGTTGCGGCACACAAGGGGGAGAACATAGACAAAGGCTGCAACCATATACATGAGCACACGTTATGAGGGATAAGGAAGTATAATCTTTTCTCTTTTTTCTTAATTTTTATTTTTAGGTTTTGTTTTTTTATAATAAATTTTTAGTTATCTATATTTATTTATTGCAATTTTTTTAGAATAATTTTTTTGTCTCTTATTTTTTTAGGAAAGAGATCAAGAATGAAAGAAGTGAGAAACAAACGGTTTGGAGAAGTGACCGTTAGTTGTCGTGACAACAAACACACAATGCGCTGCGAGAGCCACAACGGCTAGTTTTCCAACGGGCGGAATCGCAACGGGCTGCAACGGCTAGTAACGGTCGCGGCTGTGAATTGCGCTTCAACGGCACAATGTGCCAAGACTCTATAAAATGGCCACTATTCTTTTTTGTTTTTCACTTCATACTTTCTTGAATCTCACAGTTATTCACACTCAATTTTGCTCTCAACTCTTTTTTTTCTCTATTACGCTCACTACTCTCATACAATTCAGATGGCAACCAAAGGAGCATCTTCCAGTGCTGCTGCAACATCCGCCTATACTCGCTTCGCACCGGCATCGATGGAAGAACGATTTAAAATGCAGTACATCTCGCGACAGGTGTGGGAAGAGCAAGGGATCCAAGCATCTAGTGAACAAAATTACGGCATCGAGCCCTTTCTTTTCAACAAGATCATACACCAAAAGTGGCAAGTTTTCTTCCTCCAGCCGGCCCAGGCCAATCTCACAATAGTTCGAGAGTTCTATGCTCAAAGGCCAAGTGTCGATGCACTGTTCGTGCATGTGAAGGGAAAAGCCATATGCATTGATGCCGACACCATCAACGGGTTCACATTGAAAGAGATGAGAATGCCGAGGTCTTGGAGGCCCTAACAGAAGATGATTTCCTACGGATTAAGGAGAAGCTTTGCTTCGCCGGTACATCATGGGAGGCCAGATCACACAGAGGCTCGGTGCAGCGGCGATATCCACAGCCGAAAGCCAAACTATGGAACAAGTTCATCTGCCATCGCCTTCTTCCGACTTCCCACAGCACATCCATTGATTGGCCCAGGCTTGCACTTATTAATTCTATTATGCAAAATCGTAAAATTAATGTAGGTAATTTAATTGTGCAAGAAATCTACAAATACGTAGTGAAGGAGAAAGGGTCGCTCTATTTCCCGTCATTCATCATCGGCATCTGCACGAAGAATGAAGTCCTATTCGATAGAACCAACGGACTTAAAAGAAAGACAAGGATGGGACAAGGTGACCTACCACAGAATAATGGAGATCTCAGACGTCGAGCCTTTGCATGCCACACCGATACGGAGTATTGCCGGGGCAGCAACCTCAGCATTCATCCTAGTGATACCTCAACCGCATGCCCCTGCTGCTGCAGACATCCAGCAGATTCTGAACAAGCTGGAGGCAATGGACCAACGTCAGCAGTTGTTCATGGCATATACCAGGGACTTTCACACTGCAACAACTCAGTGGATCCAAAGGAGGTTCTCTGATCCGACGGTCCAATTCCCTATCTTCCCAACTGTCGTCTTCTCTACCGCCGCCGCAGCCCAACACAGAGCCCAAGAAACCCTTATCGCTTTTACCAGACACCACCAGTCCCAGCCCGCCGCAGCCTCCGATACACTTTCTGCCGCAGTCTCCGATACACTTTCTGCCGCAGTCTCTGATACACTTTCTGCCACAGTAAAGAGAAGCAAGCGCAAGGATGGCTTAGACATATCGGCTGGATCCATACCCTCACACCACCTTAGATAGTGACCATTCTATTCAGTCGGGTGTTCGACTTGATCAACCGCAGGGGACTAAACATGGACAACGTCGATCTTGACTCCCTTGAAAAGGTAGATGCCCCAACAATAAAGCCCACCCCACCATCACGCGTCCAGCCACCCCAAGAGTCTAAACGAATCAATCGAGCAGCTTCTAAGCCAACGAAGAGGCTAGTATAGGAGTCCGATAATGACAAGGAGGATAATTCTGCCACCTTTAAATCCATTTAAATCCCTCTTCAAATTTTTGCTGCTTATTTGTTTATGCCCTTATATTTTGTGATTTAATTTTTTCTATCTTATGTATGAAATGTAAGCATTGATGGCAATGCTTGGTTTGAGTTTGAGGTGTAGGTTGAGAGGTTGAGGAAATGCCATGTCGCGACAGTATAATATAATTGCCATGCAGATTTTGTGTTTTTACTTGTTAAAATTTGTTTCTAATTGCAATGCCTTAACTGAATTATGTTTATGCCGCGACAGTACTTTCTATCAATTACCTTAGTTAGTTTTAATTAAATCTTCTTTCTTGGCAATAGAACTCTCTTTTTTTTACCATTGTTTAGAAGTGTTTAGAGCCTTTATTTTTAGGATGCTTCAAGGAAGATAATTTAGGATCACACTATGAGATTGAAACTTAAACACCTTTGTGACTTGCATGACTTAAGGAATTCTAGTGCACTTAGGACATAGACTAGCTTAGAAAGAAAATTGGGTAAAAGTTAGAGGTGCCCACCACTGGCTCTAGCTAAAGAAAGCCCTAGAGGTGCCCAAAACCGGCTCTAGGCTAATCACTAGAGGTGCCCAAAACCGGCTCTAGGCTAATTACTAGAGGTGTCCGAAACTGGCTCTAGTTGGTTAGGTTTCTTAAAAAATCCAATTTAAGTAGTTTAATGCTTAAGTGTTTACTTAGAATCCTTGTAATCATCTTGTTCACAATACATGCACACACTCACAAATCTTATAGTTTGATTCTAGGGAAAGCCTAGGGCATCCAAAGACTTAAAGGCCGAAGCGTTTTTTGCCATGGTTGGGAGAGAGAGGGAAAAGTAAGACTAAGGAGATGGTTTATAAAAACTAAGGTTTGGCAATTGATGGTTTGCATTGCTTGAGGACAATCAATAGTTTGAGTTTGAGGGTGCAATAAGTGCCAAAAATTCCTATATTTTGAGTCCTTATCATTGCAATTATCACTCAACCTGCACCCATTTGAGTTGCATTATGGACTTTCATGCATAGATTTCATCATGTATACCTTTGATCTTATTATTCTGTTTATTCTATGAAAAATGTATTATTTAATGCATGATTGGTATTCATGTAGATTTGCACTGCTGGAGTAGGATGATGTTGACACAGCACAGAAAGCATGAGGGAAGATGAGGCCAAAGTAGCAGATAACAGACCATGATCGAGCCAAGTCACATGACAATTTCTACTGAGGGAAGTTGATGAAACCTTGCAGAGAAAAGCAGACCGATGCCAAGGCAGCAAAAGCCAGGCTGCAGCAGCAACTCACCAGGGAGCAAAATGGGCAAAGTGGTAGCCGACTTGTAGAGCTTTTAACGCTAGATTTTTTCTACACACTTTTCGTGGCAACTAGAGCTCGAGAAGATAAGGAAAACATTGAAGGAAGTATAAAGTTGGACTCTTGGACAAAAGTGTATATTGTAATAAATTAAAGAGATTTACTTCTTTAACAAAGTCTAGTCCAAGTCCAACTTAACTTCCTCTCCAAGAAGGATTTGTGCCTACACCTTCCCCTATATAAAGGCTTGCCGCCATAAAGAGAGGGGAGATGAGATCGGATCGAGAGAGAGAGAGAGATAAAAGCTTAGGATTAGTTTGTTTAGTAGTTGTGAAAATTTTTGTACTTAGTTTTTGTTCTTAATGCAATAAAAGTTAAGGTTTGCTTATGCTGCCTTTAATTATTTTTGCATTCTACTCGGGAGAGGGTTTGTGAGATCATCCATTTGTTCAATATCGGGAGAGTTGAGCTCGTGGAACGAATAAGTACGGTTTTCACCCCACATGGTGTTAACTAACTCGACCTAGGGATATGTTAGAGTTTCAGCGACTAAAAGAAGTGTATGAACATTTAGTATTTACCCTTTGATTCACGCTAGGAAATATCATCAGAGTTCAGTCGTCAACCAACGTTCCGTGCTTAGGGATAAGGCGGAACCACCCAAGAACACTTTACCGAGCCTTAACTGTATCTGCCCACAAGCAAGGGATTGTTGGTAGGACTTCAGCCATTGTGGTCGCGGCAGGGATTTAGGTCACTGCCACGGCAGTAGTGCATTGCTTCATTCAAGACAGAAACAAAGTCAAGAGGAATTCACACTAAGACACACTCTAATCCGGGTCATTTTCTCATCTTGATTACTTCTCTATTTTATTTACTAAATTTCATTAGTTTAGTTATTTTTAGATTGTATTAAATCACCCAATTAATGTGTTTTTACTTTATTTATTTTGCAGTGCGAGGGAGTAGAGCCAAAGGTTGAGTACCAATCCTTTTAGAGATATACTCTTATACTTATACCTAGATTACTTGCGTCGTGTATACTTGCACAATTTACGGAGTACTATTTACACGCAACAAAGACCAACTAGTAATAAAATAACTATATAGGCATTCTTACAATCGAATGAAAACTCATGCTAGATTAGTAGACCCCATTTGATGTAGCTGTGGAATAGTGTTGATATTTCATCAGTGTGGTCCTGGCTTAATTAACCACATAAGTCAGCCTGATTGGCTAAAGGGAAAAGAAAAGAAAAGAATATTGATGGAATTAATTGCTACATGGTGTGCAAAACATGGTCAAAAGGAAATCAAAGACAAGCACTGTTATTAAATGTCATTCAAGATGGTCAAGTTCAACTCATCCAATTTAGGTAGATATTGAACTTTGATTTAATTCAGTCATAAATAAATAATTAATTAAATAAAATATGATTAAATATATGATACAAGAGTAACATATATTGTATTTTTAAAGAGAGTTAAATACAAAATTATTGAAAAGAGTAGTCACAAACTTCAAACACACACTGTAAAACATGTCAAATTTTATTTATAAATATAGAATTGTATTTAATAACCTTCAACTACAATTAAATTTTAAATTAATCTTTAAACTTCGAAACATTCCAATTAAATTCTTAAACAACATTATATTCTTTCACCAAGTTAGCCGTGACCTTTGGTGACAAATGCTAGTTGGATCTAACGTAATTCTTACAAAATCTTCCTTCTTTGCCTTCAATTTCATCCGAAAACAACTTGTAAACCTTATTATGACAGTCTCTCATTGGTCTCCACGGCTTCCATTGTTAATAAATGCGTCCACAATTTATTGTCCCGATTTTAACATCAAAGTAGAAGTTTAGACCGACAGAAAGATTTAATTGAAACAATAACTTCAGATTAAGGATTAAATTGAGACTAATTCTATATTCGATCTCAAACAACCCTACTCTTTGGTGTGTAGTATATGGAGTAGAACTCTCTCTACTCTATCTGTATTTTCATGAAATTATAGTCATATATTTCTCAAAAAACTATAGTTAATATATATGGAACTAAACAGCATATACAAAACAAAAAGGATGATGTGACCAACTACAGAAGCCCAACATTTTTTCCCAATTGGACCCAATTTTACTCTCTCTGTTAAGCTGGAATTCTTTAGTTTTTAACGAAACAAAAAATTAATACTAAAAAAGAAGTCCACAATTTCTATTTCAAGAAGCTCCTACTCCAAGGAAATCAATGAAGGTTATGTTGTGGATCTTCAAATCTCCATTTGCAGTTAGGGAGTGGTTGGTCCTGTTTGTGCCCACTGACTCAGTTGCTGAAACTTCTGAGTTAGAATCTGATGAGTTTGCATATTGGTCCACACTCACACCCACTCCCATTGGTCCTCCTTGTTGGTAACACACATCCACTTTTTCACCTGCAGATTATCATTTCCTCATATGAACACAAGAAGAAGAAAAAACTTGATAATTTCAACTCTTGATAAAAAAAAATAAACATACCCATTGGACTAAAAGTGGTGAAAATTTGATGAGTTGAAGAAGGGGTGAGTGCTAGATCAGTGCAAGTAGAGGCTGATGAAATGGTTGATTGGTCACTGCAGGCATTGTTTTGAACAGTCAAATCCAAATCCAATCCCTTATGTGTTGTGGCGGCGGCGGTGGTGGTGGTGGTGGCTGAAGAAGGCTTCCTCCTCCTATAAATGCTTGATTGCTCTCTATGTTTCCTTGCCATTATCACATGCCAATGGTTCTTGACTGCATTATCAGTTCTACCAGGGAAAAGCCTAGCAATCATTGCCCATTTGTTGCCATACACCTTGTTTGCAGCTAAAAGCCTCTCTTCTTCTTCTTCATTGAATGCTCTCCTGTTGATCTTTGGATCTAGCTGGTTGAACCATCTTAATCTGCAACTTTTCCCTGCAGCCAAAAAAGGACACCCATTTAGCAGAAAGATCAGACCAATGCAAAAACTAATGGTTATGGTTACCAAGATTGGAACTTTTTGTAGTAAACCTGATCTCCCTTCAAGTTGTTCAGCTATCAAGTTCCAGTTTTGAGGACCATATTGAGCCACCAGCTCTTTTAGCTTAGCATCTTCTGCTGGTCTCCAATGGCCTCTACAACAAAGCTTCGTGTGTCCATTTTTGGTCCCACCATTAATCCTTCCATTTTCAACCTCTAAATCCAAAGAAAGTCCCCCTTTTTCAACAGCCTGAGTAGCTCCTCCCCTGCTTTGAAATGGCTCAAAGCTCAAACTTTTATTGGTTTTTTCCATTGAAGAGGATGGAATCTGAAACGCCATTTGAGAGTTCATAGCAGGAGGAGCCAAAAAGTTCATCTCTTGTGGACTCATTGTTCTTAAAAACCAGGATAAACCCAGAAAAGAAAACCAGGTGATCAAAGAGAAAAGGGAGAAGCTAAGTCTCAACCATTGGAAGATGAGTGTTTGGGAAGAGAGAAAATAAGAAGGGATGAGGTGGGAAAGTTGGTCTCTTTGTAAATCAAATGTGTGAAGGAATCAGAGGGGAAAAACAGAGGATTTAAAAGAAGAGAAGAAGGCAAACGGTTCTTGAGTTTTCTTTTTCTTCTCTAGTATTTGTTTGCAAACTGGGTTGGTTCATTGGGTTTAAAAAGGCAATGGAAAATGAGGTCAGGGGTGAAGAGGACAGATTTGTTTGTTTATTTTATTGATTAAAGAAACGGTGGAAATGAAACAACCCGAGGTTCGAATTTTAATATTATAAATAAAAAAATTAAATTAAAAGAATCGCTTATATAATGAGATTTTAAAAAACTTAATCATAATTAATCTGTTAATAATTGAATACGGTGATTAAAAAAACAAGGAAATGAAATGAATTATAATTAATAAAGCCTGGGGCTTTGCCTTTGCATGCAACTGGAGAACCGCTCGTGTGGGTGTTGGGAGTGTGTGCGTCTCTCTCCTCTGTTTTTGTCTTGGTGTTAGGTTTTGTTTTTTTAATTAAAATCAATTAAATATTTATTAGTTTGAGATCTTGCTTTAATGGTAAGATTGATGTTTCGATAACTTTAAGTCTCCTATTTCATGTCTGGAAAAAAAAATCAAACTAAAACTTACTTAACTGAAAAAGAAAATTCAACATTGAATGATCCAAAAATAACTTAAAATGATCTTACTTAAAGAATTTAACCGTTAAATCTGAACTACTCAACCCTAAAATAATTTTAAGCTACAATATTTAAACTCGAAACGATTCAAGCTATAAAAAACTTTTAAAAAACCCTAATTAAAATAACCTAGATATAGCTAATGAACACTAATTTTGAGAAATTGATGAGTGTTTGACATCGGGGATTGAAGCAAAAAAACCAGAATCTGTTTGTCCTTTTCTCATACACTTTTGCTTTTTATTCAAAAGGATTTCAGAGTCCTGACCATTGTCCCCATTCCACCTCCCCCCACTACCCTCGTTTTCCTCCTTTCTTTTTACCGTCATTTTCGTATTAACCGAGTCCAGATAAAATTATTATGGACTTATTTCGTAAATTACTTTTTGAGTTAAAATTCAATATTTGAATTATTTATAAAAATTTGATCAGTCAAATTCGTTGATTTAAATATTTCATAAATAAAAAATTGTAACGATCGATAGTGTGAAATCTCTCTATTTAAAAATTTTTATTTTATGAGTTTCTTGAGTTAGTTGTTTAGATAAAAGAAATGTAATTACTCCTTTGTCATTGACAATTACAAACAATTCACTAAACAACATAAATTTAGTAACTAATAAAATTAAAAAGATAATTTTATAATTAAGAAATTAATATATACATCTAAATCAAATAATTAAAGAAATTGTATTCAAAATATAAGTTTATAAATAATAATCTAAATTTAATCATTATTAAAATCATATTAAAAATAATTTCATAAAAAGAAATTAATATATGCATCCTTCATATATATATGCTTAGTAATTATATTTAAAAATTTAATTTTTATATTCTAAATAATATTAATCGATACAAGATATTGATAATTAATAAATTATTTAAACAAATATTGAATATAATCATGTCCTCATATGTCATTTTACTTATTCAAATAATCAAACAGTAATTAGATATTAATTAATTTTACAAATCACGTTTATACAATCGGCAAATACAATTCGTTAATTAAACCAAGTAATGTAATATGTTATCCAATATTTACAATAAACTATTCGTTAATTAACAAACATAACAAAAAAATCATAAATCAAATTAATAATTTTAAAATGATAAAAATAAAATTTCATCGCAGGGGTTATTTGTACCTCCCTTAATTTATACAATACGATTATGATATGAAAAAAAAATCAAGTGATCAGATATCACACTCATATTAATGTGTTAAAATTTATATAAATATCTATGATTTCTTTAATATATAGATAGAGTTAAGATCAACTTACATAATGTAAATTTTTTAAAGTTTTACACATTTTCTGGATCGTTAGATGGGTGGAATGGATGATTCAGATTAACTCCTTACTCTTTTTTTTCAAGTGATAATCTTCACATATTTACTGTTAATCTCATTCATTCGTTTCACTCATCCAACGGTCCAAAAAGCGTATAAAACTTAAAAGAGTTTTACATTGTGTAAACGAATCATATCTTTTATATATATATATATGATTCCATGAATATGATAAATATAATTTGGACATTGGAGATTGTTAAACCGTCAAAACTTAAAATAATGACGATATGCCCAATAAGGCATGCGGGTAGAGCTTCCCAACACATGCATAGATTTGTCCATTTCAACAATGCATCCTCCCTTGATGTTACTTCCCTCCTTGTAATTTCAACTTATTATTTAAATATATATATATATATTATTTTGTTGGTTACCAAAGATGGTACACTTTTGTGACTTGTTGAATATATATTTATACATCGGCATAGAATATAAGCGATTGAATTTTAGTTCAATTGATATCGTTGTTATTGTAACATATAGAAGAGGGCATGAGTTTGAGCATATACAAACGTACAATAATCTATGATTTATTAATAAGAACATATATAGATAATTTAGGTATTGTATTAAAGAGAATACAATGTCGCCTAGGGCTAAACAAAATTATCGATATTTTATTTTTAAAATAATTTTCTCTCTAAAATTGTATGTTTATTATTACTATATAATAAAATAGCGCAATGTCATTCACTCACTCACTAACTGAATTAAGTTTATGTTGATATATAGACTGATTTAATTATATAAATTTTCTCTCACAAATTTCAAAAATATTATAACAAAATTATACTAACCGAATTAAGATTATGTTGATATATAGACTGATTTAATTATATATGAAATTACACAAAAACCAATTTAAATTCATCTAAAGTTACTTTTGATTTTTCAATTCTGTCTAAAATAATGTACTCGAGTACAATGCCTTTTGGTTCAACGCATATATAAAAATGTATATGAGTTTTCTTATTTGCCTTTGTAAGAGTAGCATAAATCTTAATTGGGCACAACAAAAGCAATAACAATTTTTTTTTTCATTTCTTTTGTTCCTCGTTTACGAGATAGCTTTGCATGCACATGAAAAGGCAATGAAAATTGCAACCAACCAAAGAATAGGTGATAATATTATATTTTAATAAACAATTAACTATCAGTTGATTTTACAGAATAAGGTATTATGTCCCTTAAATAAGGTCAGAAATTTACATTATAATGTTTGAATAAAATAAACTGAGTTGGAAGGATTGTCTTATAATAAACTTTTACGATACTAAAACTAAATTAGTAGACCACTATACCAAAAAAATATAATATTATGAAACCCTAACCACATGCATGAAATATTTTTTTAATGATTCCCCCACTTAAACCTTTCAACAAACTTGAAATATATACTATAAAATTATTTATACTCAAATGCAATAAAATTGAAGATAATTAATTAAGAAAGTGATTGGTGCGAATTCAACATATAAAGGAGGGGATCAAAATACTTCTTTTTTCTTTAGAAGGGTTGCTGTTAGACAGAGGAGGCATACTATTCGTAGCCTTCTTACTGAGAATGGGCAGAAGCTGAATATTTTTGATGCTATTTCGACTGAACTTGTGAATTTTTATTCTGGTTCTATTGGTCAGGTTGATCAAAATGTGAGGCGATTTTCCAATGATCTGTTGAAGGAGATAATAGATGGTGAGATTGCTGAACATCTGAAATCTAGCTTAGTCTCTCATATTACAAGGGAGGAGATTAAGAAGGTTGTGTTTGGTATGAATGGGAACAAGGCCCCTGGTCCGGATGGGTTTTCAGCAAAGTTTTTTCAATTCGCTTGGAGGATAGTAGGGGAGGATTTCATTAAGGCAGTGCAGTATTTTTTCCTGTCTTGTTCTCTTCCTTCTTCTTTCAATTCTACAATTCTTGCTCTGGTTCCTAAGGTTGAGGTCCCAACTTATGCTGGTGATTTTCGTCCTATTGCTTGTTGTAGTGTGATATATAAATGCATTACAAAGATTATAGTGAACATGCTTAAAATTGGACTGACTGATATTATTTTGCCAAGTCAAAGTGCTTTTTTGGAGGGCCGAGATCTTGTTGATAATGTTCTTTTGGCTCAAGAAATTGTGAATGGTTATGGCAGAAGGCATTTATCCCCTCGTTGTGCTTTAAAGATTGATCTTAGGAAGGCCTTTGATTCCTTAAATTGGGACTTTATTCTTCAAATCCTTGAGGTGTTGGGTTTTCCTAATTTGTTTAGGAAGTGGATTGAAGTTTGCATAACTCAGCCCCGATTTTCGATTAGTTTTAATGGTGGTTTGGTGGGCTATTTTAAAGGTGCGAAAGGAGTGCGGCAGGGCGATCCCTTATCCCCCTATTTGTTTATCTTGGGTCTGAATGTTCTTTCGGGGTTATTGAATAAAGCTGCTTCTTATGGGGTGTTTGGATATCATCCTAGATGCAAAAAAATTGGTTTAACTCATATTTGTTTTGCGGATGATTTGCTTGTTTTCACTAATGGGACTGCTGATTCTGTGGTAAGGATACAAAAAATATTAGATATCTTTTATAGTATGTCTGGATTGCAGATCAATACAAGCAAGAGTGAGCTTTACTGTGCTGGAATGACAGATGCAAAGATGCAGAATCTTGCATTTGTCTCTGGGTTTAGTCTTGGTTCATTGCCGATCCGTTACTTGGGGGTGCCCCTTGTTACTAGGAATTTAACCAGGGCAGATTGTGAGCTTTTGATTGGGAAGATTACTAGAAGAATGGCTAGTTGGCCTTCGAGAAGCCTTTCTTTTGCTGGTAGGCTCCAACTGATTTAGTCTGTGATTTTCAGTATTCAAAACTTTTGGTGTAGAATTTTTCTTTTGCCATCTAAAGTTATCCGTGAGATTACTTCTATGTGCAACTCTTTTCTATGGAAAGGTTCTGTTGGGTCTGCTAAAGGGGCTAGAGTTAGCTGGGAATGTGTTTGTCATCCCAAGGACGAGGGTGGTCTTGGAATTAAAGATATTCTTGCTTGGAATAAAGCTTGCTTTTTGAAGTGTATCTGGCTTCTCATTACTCAAGCGGGGTCCCTTTGGGTAGCTTGGGTGAATAGTTATTTGTTGAAGGGGGACTCAGTTTGGGATGTTCCAATCAAAAGTACTCATAGTTGGGCTTGGAAGAAGATTCTCAAGCTGAGGCAATTGTGGTTTCAGGTTGGGGGGTGTTTCAGGGTGGCTTTAATGCCCGGAGAGCTTGGGAGGAACTTCGGTCCAAGCTGCCGAAGGTGACATGGGTCAAGATTGTTTGGAGAAGTCCTTGTGTTCCTCGATTTTCTTTTATTTCTTGGCTGGTTGTGCGAGATCGTTTGCCTACGAAACAAAGGATGCTTGCGTGGGGGTGTTCTTTGGATCTAGGATGTGTCTTATGTGATGCGGGGAGTGAAACACGGGACCATCTTTTTGCTGAGTGCCCTTTTTTCCGCCAGGTTTGGATGTTGATTTTGCAGCATTGTGAGCTTCAGCTTTCTTATGGAAGTTGGCTTGATTTGATAAATTGGATACTCCATAATGGTAAAGGAAGGACACTTATTGCTGTCATCATTAGATTAGCATGGAATTGTTTGAATTACAGGATTTGGTTAGAGAGAAATGGAAGAATTCATGGGAGATTGGCTCAAGATACGAATACCATGTTTATACGGATAAAAAATGATGTTCATATGAGATTAGTAGGAAATACAAGGTTTAGGAGCTGCTCCTTTAGTTTATGTGATAGATGGGGGCTGATGTAAATGGGGTTTTATGTTGATAGTGGGGTTGGTCTGGTTTTTTTTTTTTTTTTGAGACTGTATACTTGAGGTACTTTTGGATGAATAAAATCAACATTTATCCAAAAAAATAAATAATTATCAAGTGCTTGACTGGTTTTTCCACAATCAAAAATAGTATTCTCTTTGGATTAGGGGAATCTTTAATTAATGTATTTTGTTAATTACCTTCGTCAATCAAATCACTATTCACTTTTTTTTTTCGTTTTCTTTCTTTTGAATTAACGAATACATCTCTTCACTTGGATTAAATGTCTTGGATTTCTAAAAAAATATTTTTAATGAGATTTCAGTTCGAATATTTACAAATTTTTTTCATAATTTAATCATATATTATAGAACCATAAAAAATTGACCTTTCAAATTGTAACTGATAATATAATTAAATGAAAATTAATTTTTATTAAATTATTTTTAAAGAATTTGATAAAAAAAACATTTAACTGAAATTTTCAATTTTTTTATGTTAACATTATATTATCTTTTAAATAAGAAATTATATCACAATACTTTAAATTAATTATTTTTATTCTTAGTTTGAATATTAGGTATTTTTTATTTTTCATTTGATATTTTATTTTATTAGTATTTTTTCAAAATTAAAAAATTACATTTACTGAACAATATATTTATATTCAACATTTAATTTCATCAAATATATCAAAGGGTTAAGAATATGTATGAGCATATATTATATGTAAATCACCTTTAGACTATTCAAAAAAATAAAAAATTAAGCACGAACCAACTTGCCTCAGTGGTTAAAGGAACGGTTGTTGTTCTTAGAAGTCACGGGTTCGAGCACCAGCAGCTGCAGCATGGTGATTGAGCATATATTGTCAAATTGTTGAGAGTATATTCAAAACATATATTACTTGTAATCACCTTAGCTTTTAAAAAAAAATAGAAGTTTAATGAGACTCATGGTAATAACCATTTTCAATAAAAAAAATAGAAATTTAATACTTGTTGAACTCAACATTTAATACTTGTTCATCATTAAACTCGTCTCAATTGATATCTTAAAAAAATAAAAGAACAACACCAAATGCCCTAAAAACATGTTATTAAAAATAATAACAAATTAAAGTTTTCTACTATCTTTCTTGGTGGGAGTGACTCATTCAACTTCCCTTTTCTTTCTTTGCTTTTTGATTGATTTTTAGGTGACTTTAATTATATTTGTATACTTTACTAAGGCAAGGTTCTGTTAGCTAACCTATTAAACATTAGCAGTTATTATATATCCTTCTCTTTTTTGAATCTTTTTGACTATTCAAATCATTGCCCCACTTTTTTATGCTTTCATAAAAACATTCAATATTTCCATTCAAAAAATAAAGAGTATTTTATATTTACATTATTTAGTTGCCCATGCACTGGCTTTTTCATATTATTATGAAAAGCAACTTTCAATCATGCATATGATGCATGGTGTTTTATTTCTTCAATACTTAATTATGTAATTTAATTTAATATCAATTAAGTCTTAATTTGATTGAATCCTAGATTAACTTGAAAATAGAGTTTAAAATGTTTTTTTGTCAATATTGTCATGTCACCACCTTAATGTTACATGAAAAAATATCCAAAAATTAATACAATTGATCTTATAGGTCGTTTTGTGTCATGTTCTCAAAATTCATGGGACAATGATCAAAAAAAACTTAAGAGTAAATTTGATCAATCTCGTCACGTTCAAGTGTCAGTTTGACTGAAAAAAATTTAGGGATAAATTTGATCAAAGCTACCAAATTTAGAGGTAACTTGTGCTTAAAAGATTTTAATGGGATGATATCATGTAATTTAAAATGTTACCGATATACATACTATCAATCATGGACGAATCCGCTAAGGAATTGAGAGAGATTATTTCTCCCCTCGAATTTCTTTTGTGTAATGACATTTTAAATTTAAACGTTAGTCAAATAAAATCTTGGCCTCTCAAAATTTTTAGATTTAAATATTTAATATATTCTTATTATTTTGATGTAAAACAATTTAACCTCTCACAATGTTTGATTCTAGCTTTGTCCCGCTACCAAATACTTTCAACAAAACTCATAGATAGAGTTGGAGATTGAAATGCATGCTTCTAAACCCTAGAAATCATTTTTATATTATAACGATTGATTCAGATTGTATTCATAAGAATACATTAATATAATCAAAAACTAATTTTGACCATGGGATTATAATAATATATATTAGTATAACAAAAAGAGGGTAGTGATGTAATATATCTAAAAAATGGAGAAAACTGTCACACATATCATGCATGCATGAGAAACCTCTGTCACAAGAAAAATGCCTATGCAGATTAGGTTGTAACGTATTTAGGGAGACTTTGTTTTCTGTTTGTTCCAAAAGTAATAATAATTAAATGGCTTTGTTTTTGCTTGTTTGACTGTGGAATCCTTTAATTCATTGGTGGGTTTTAGGGTTGTCAGCAAAACTAATAAATACCATTATTACCAAATACAATATTTTTCATGAAAAAATAAAATTATTAATAGACTGATTTGAATCGAGTAATAAAGAAATTTATTATGAAGATAATTTTTTAACTTAATTTTTTTTATTCGCAATTTTAAAATTCGAATATATGATATTGTTTAAAGTATCTGTTTATATATATTTTTAATTATTTGACAATGCATACACCTTATAGACAAAACGATTGAACTCAAAACTTTTAGAGTGAATATTATTCGTCTTTCTACTTAAACCACTTATTTAGTTCAGATGAACTGATTATTAATATACACTTTTAATATATATTCAGCACATAGCTCAAAGGAGGTACGTTACGGTCGTGCATAAATCCATGTCTCATTCGGAAAACGAGGCATTGAACAGTTACAACACACACGTTATGCTAGTGACCATGTCAACAACCAATACCTCATTATTGAAAAAAAAAATCTAATAAATGTGTATTTTGTAACGTTACAAGTTTTTTTTTTCAAACAGAAAAAAGTGTTAAATATATATTTTGTTATTTTTTTAATAATTTAAAGGTGATTACAAAGTAGTATTTGTCTATATATATGCTTAATCTATTGACATTGTGCATACACCTTATAAAAAAAGTAATTTGAATTCGTGTCTCTTAGGATGAACATCTTTTACTTTTCCAATAAGACACTTGATAGGTTCATATATTTGGTGTTAAGATGTAATTTGATATTTAAATTATATGTGAAAAAATAGATACCTCAATTTGATTTATAAGTTTAAATTGATACATAAAATTTGTTTTTTTATATCAAAATTAATGCTTACAATAAGTGATTTATTGCTTTAAAAATAAATACCTAAGTGAGTTTAAGTCATATAAATTTAAGGGTTATACTTTTTTTAGTTAAAATTTCCACCGTCGATAGCACCTCTAACAAAGAGTGGTTTTACTAAAAGATAAACGGATGACCATAAAATGAATTTTATTTTTATTGATATGAATCGAACCCTTAATCTCATGATTAAGGGATGAGGTGAGCAAACACCACATCATATCCCATGATTTTAAGAGTTATATTTTTTTGTAAAAATAGTATGATTGCATAAGAAAGTCATACAAGAGTATTATCACAAGCCTCGTTAAAAAACTTACTAAACTTAAATAAAAGAAAAAAGTATAAGTGATAACACAAAGTAAACTAAATTCTAAACCCTCAATTTTTTTAAGTTATATGTGAAAAATGTCACACAACCATTTTTTAATTTTTAAAACCCTCAATTTTAAATTCTAACTCTTACAAACTAAATTACTAAATTTTAAACTATTCCGCTAAACTTTAAACTAATATAAATCATTTTTTTTTGTAAATTTAAACCTTTAAAAGAATCATTAGATATTTAGATACATATTGGTTTAAGTGGGTTTTGCCACGTGCATGGATTTTGTCCGTTTGTGGAAACCGTTTTAGGAATTTGTTGAAGGGAGAGAAAAGGGAAGCTTTAGTGACGAGAGTCCGTTACACGTGCGGGTGGATCGTGTCCGAACACGTGTGTGCAGACTGCTTCTTCTGTAACGGAAGCCGAAAAGGAAAACCGTATTAACCATTCCTCGTGCGCATCGCATGCCTTCTGGCTTATTTGAGATTTTTGGACTCTTGTGGGCCCATCTCTTTTTTTGTTGCTTGAAGTGAAATGACTAAAGTACCATTGCAGTCAAAAGGTGAAAAATCGAAAGTGAAAATTTTGGAGTAAACTACACTCACGACCATTAAACTATACGATAAATCCTATTTTGACTATCGATCTTTCAATTTTTCCAATCAGATCACTTTACTATTTAAATGGTATAATCAATCCACTAACTGTTCAAATTTAACGGAGGAGCTGAGATGGTAGTTAAAAGAATGGGTATAATTACACGATTAATCCTCATTAATTATGTATTCCATCAATTTGGTCTAATTTTAATTTAATTCAATAAATTTAATCATCCAATGAGATTATGACACATGTCACTATATGATTGGAGGAATTTAAATTCTTAATTTTAGTTTTTTAAGTTGACATCTAAGTTTTTTTTGTCAAAATTGTTACTTAAACTTTATTTTTTATATATTGATATTTTTGTCATACTGTCAATCAATCGTTAATAAACGATTATTAATGATGATGTGGTCCAATAATTGAGTGACATGAAAATTCTTATGTAGATTTTGTGCCACATAACAAGTTCCATTTGATTGAAGACTGTTATTTTTAATGAAAAGTCACATTTGAGGCAGTTCAGAATGAAAAATAAAGTTTAGATACTACTTCTTGCTAAGATGAGAGTTTAAGTATCACAACGAAATAAACATTATAGTTTAAGTACCAATTGTGAATTAATCCAAAAACAAACATAAATTGGAGACAATACCCGATGAATTGGCATTGTGTTAGAACAAGATTACTAGAACTGTAAAACTTGAACAGAGACTCGAGAATCAATCCGAGATTCAAAACTGATTCGAATATAATAATTTAAAATTTGACCAGGAATCGAAATCAAACTGAAATTAAACCGATTTTTAGTTGAATCAAATGGACCTGAACTGAAGACAACCCGAAATAAACAAAAGATATTAATAAAAATAAATAAAGATGAGATATGAACATCCACACAACTCACCAAAAAATCAAATATATTGGCTTTATAAATTCATATGTAGGGTGTAAAAATCTAACCAACCTAAAAACTTGATTAAAACTAACTGGTCTCCCATTGACTCAAAATTGATCCGAACCGAAATAATTGAACCGAAAATCAACTGAATCGAAATGACCCGAAGCACAATAGAACCAAACTAGAACCGAACCGAAACCGAATTTGAACCGAATAATATCAGACCCAAAATAACCCAAATCGAACCTGAACCAATTGACCCGTTTGCCACCTCTAAATTGATTACAAATGGTCATGATTGGGTTAGTTCAAGTTTTTGGTAGACCAAAATCTGATCTAAAATTTAAAGTTTTTATTTGAATCTGATCTGATGTTTGATAATGTTTCGTCTGACTCGAAATCAACCTGATACAAATAAAAAAAATCTCATTTTTATTCAAAAAAAAATAGGGAGATAATTGAAAAAAAAAACATATAAATGTGGCATTATAATCAGAGAAAATATGATGCACCGCGATGGTAACATTTTGTTTTCACAAACACCCTAATTTTAGGGGTCATGGATCTAATTTAGGGTTTATAGTTTAGAGGTTTAAGCTTAATAGTTTGTGGTTAGAATTTAGGGTTTAATGTAAGGGTTTAAGGTTTGGTTTAGATTTTATGGTAATATATTATGGATTTATGTTTTTACCTATAACCTTTAAATTCTAACCATAAACTATAAATTCAATCTACAATCTCTAAATTCTAAACACATAAATATGAACCCCTAAACATGAACTCTAAATTGAATATCTAACTCCTAAAAGTAGGACGCTTGTGGAAATAAAATATTTTGACCGCTATGGTATAATTAACTTTATAATAATTATCTCATTTTTATTCGAAAAAATAGAAGATAACTAAAAAAATAGAGATAAGGGCATGATATCAATTATCCCTAAATATTTAGAATATAATTTTACTATTATATCAAGTCAGATCGAATATTATCACCTAAACCTAACACGGCATTATCCTCTATAAAAACCATTTGACCTAATTTAAACTCCGTCAAATACAAATCAAATGACCATCTCTAAACATGATACATCATATGATTAAGAAAACACTATGGTGATTGATTAATTATAATTAAAAAATGTGGGTTTTGTTTGGTTTGGTTTTAATTATTTGATGAGACGGACAATTAGAATTTGAGTTAGGTCTATGTTTTTATTTTTAGAACCGTGAATTGTGAAAGACAACACAAAAAGACATGAAAAAGCAGTCTTTGTTGAAAAGAGGAGCTTAGAAAACTAAGCATTATCATAATTTTACACCTTTATTTGACTCACCTTTTTCAAAAAAGGAAAACAATTTCTCAAAGGAATATTTGGGGTGACAAGACTAGCCTTGTTTAGGCTACTATGATTATGAACAACTATCTTTGGCTTTGCACTCAAACAAGAAAAAAAAAAAGAAAATAATATATTGTTTTTGATATCTTTCTAGATTTCATAAATAAAATGAATGGGATGATATTTGAGTTTTTTCCTTTTGATTAATAAATTTTTACCGATAATTAATTTATCTAACAGAATGAGGTGCTAAATCTTTTAAGCAAGGCTAGAGATTTAAATCATGACTTTATGAATGATAAATTTCTCACCTTTTATAGCATATTTTTCATTTCTCCCCCCTTTTAGGGTTATTTTTGATGTAGTCTCTCTAGTTGATTTTATACTGTTATTTTGCTAATTTACTACTAATTTGGATTATTGGTATGATTCTCTCATATTAATAGGTGCTCACCATCACCAATGATGTATCATAGCTCAGTTTTGATAAAATTAATTTGTCAACATGCTATCATTTTTATATGTATTTTTTTAATGTTATTGTTGATGGTGTTTATCCTTTGTAGACAACAATATTATTTTTTTGTATCTATCATATTTTTAGAGTTGTTTAGTTGAGTTTCCATTCTTTCCTTATATGCTCATATTTTATTATTTAGTGGTTAGTTTGTACATTTTGATGGTTTTAGAAAAAAATAATTAATGAATGTGATTAGTTCACACTAACTTTTGTAGACTCTTCTTTTATCTTCGTTGTATTTCACCTTTATTCAATAAATTAAGTGCCATTAGAGTAATTCTTTGATACATATGTTGTGTAACAGAATTTACAACGTGCATATTTATTCTTTAAAAAAATAAAATATAAATCCTTAAAATTTATAATCTTAAACTCTAAATTCTAAATTATACAAATTAAATCTTTCAAACTCTAAAATAAAATTTAATCCCTAAAACATAAAGGATTATGTAGTATAGAGAATAATTTTCCTTGCTATTATTTGTTAAAAACAAACAAACAAGTTGTCATAATATATCTAGTGATTATATATGAGAATTTTTCCAACAAAACAAATTAATCAATAACTAAACCATTACATTGTACCAAAAACAATGTTCCTTTGTCCTGTTTTTTTACATTGATATTTGCTTTCTCTTGTCTATGAACACACGAATTAATTTAATTGTCATTGCATTAAGTTTATATACAACATAACTAACAACCATTATCTTAGTTAACAAAGTCAAATGACAATCAAAACTTCGTATCTTTAACATTATTTTATAATTTGACTAATCCTAAACTAACTTTGTTCTAAGAACTTATAAATTCTAGGGTTTCTTAAAAAAACATAAAATCAATGAAATAACGAACAAATTAACGAGAGAAAAAATGACTCAAATCATAGTTTGAAACTTAAAAGGAACAATAAAAAATTAAGAGTCAAAATGACTAAATTAATAAAATTGAGGGGTCATAAAGATTATTATATCTTTATCTTATCACGGAACCTAGAAAATGACTTAAGGGTATAAAAATCTCTTGAACTTTTGTGGGGAAAATCAATTAAGCCGCTCAATTTTTTTGCACCCTATTAATCTAACGGTTGGATATATATAAAGAAATCATAAAGGCCGATTGAGTCTAGTTCGATTGGTATATCTTTGGTAAAATACATAAAAAAACGTTGGATTGAACATGCTTAAGCGGTTCATATTTTTCAATTTATAAGTGGAGAGAGATCCATGTTAAAAAAAATCTCACCAGGATTATGGAATATAATAACATGTTCATAGAATACTTTAAAAAAATTATTAATCAAATGACATTATTATAACACAAAACGCTATACCAATTGATAAAAAACCGTTAGATTCAACGGTACTCAATTAGTTATTTTACCTCGTTCATGTATCTTTTCCTCATCAATTGTCGGTAAGATTACGAGTAATCTTCATTTTGATTTCAAGATGTTAAATATAATTATTAGTCTCTTAGCAATGATACGGTGAGAATTTTTCCTACAAAACAAATCAATCAATGACTTAATCATTACATTGTACCATAAACAATGTTGCTTTGTCTTGTTTTTACATTAATATTTACTCTCTCTTGTCTAAAAACACACTAATTAATTCCATTTATGATGTCATTAAGATTACATAAAACATAACTAACGGCCATTATCTTAGTACTAACAAAGCCGAATAACAATCAAAACTTGGTATCTCCAACATTATTTTATAATTTGACTAAACCTAAACTAACTTTGTTCTAAGGACTTATGAATCCTAGGGTTTCTTACAAAAATGAAATGAAATAACGAACAAATTAACGAGAAAGACAATGACATGAATCATAGTTAACTTCTCAATGCCGTTGGTATGCTTTTTTTTTTGCAAGTGGTCTTTGTGCCCCACACCATTGATTCTATTGTCTTGTTTTCCCCCCTCCCCCATTGTTTGTTTTTCCCCCATTTTCTATTGATGGGACCCTTGTTTCGTTGCATGCATGGAGGATAACACAATTGATACGTTTCTATAGGATTATTTTACATAACATATTTCATGGTAAGTCTATTTAAAAAATTTTAAGGTGGTCGACAACCTTTAGAGCAAGTGCGTGGTTAAAATTCTCAATTGACACCTTCTTTTTTTTACATTGTGAGTTCAAAATTTTTTAAGAGCAAATTCTTCTTTCTTTCTCTTAAATAAAAATTATATATAGAAAATTACGATAAGCCTCTTTAGGACAGTCGATAAAAACAAAACAAAACTAAACTTAGTTATTCCAAACAAAACAAAATATAATAACGAAATTATAGAAATATCCAACCTCCCTTTCATAACAATAATATCTTTAGTAATCACCAATACAAGGATATATTTCCTAATAAACATACAAAAGTGAACAAAATAATTTCCTTGTTGCAGCTAAAAGAACAATAATTTATTAGAGAATATAAGAAAATTCTACAACGTGAGTTGAAGACTGCTGGACATCACTAATGTGAATATCATTAATTGTTAAAGACTTAACTTATCATTAATAATTATTTCAAAAAAAAAATTCAATTAAATTATTTTTCATATATATTAAATTTTTAAAAAATTTTAATAAGGGTAAACTACATATTTAGTACCTTACCTATTTTTGTATTTTTATTTTGGTACCCCAAACTATTTTTTTAACAAAATGGTACCTAACATTACATATTGTTTCTATTTTGGTACCCTAAATATTAAAAATAAACGAAAATAATGACGTTGCTTGGTCAAATGACAATTTTAGTCCCTAAAACTTATGTAATCTATCCATTTAGTCCCAAATATTATCAATTTAAACATCATTTTTAATTTTTGGATTAAAATGTAAATTTATTCTTTCTTCTTCTTTCGTTCAAAGTATGAAAAACTAAGTATCGAGTATCTTCTTCATTGTCACTATAGTTTCCTACAAATTTTTATCGATTACTTTTTTTAATTCCTCCAAAAACAATATCGACTTTAGTAACAACAAAACAAAGTATGAAAAAGTGAAAATCAACTTAAACCTACAAGAGCTAGAAGTGCAAAAAATGATATTCATGTTGTCATAGCCAATTCCCTAATGGTGTTGAGTTTCTTCGAAATTAAAATGAAATGAAATGAAATTAAATTGAATTAAATAAAACAGTACGAACTAGTTTTATCTAGTCTATGGTTTGGAGTCCCTGTTGCCCAAAGCTAAATATTCGTGTTGAAATTGTGTTTTAGGTTCAAGGGATGTTTTTGTTGGTAATGCTTCAAGAAAGTTACCAAAGCTATATCCCACATTGGTTGGGAAAATAGCTAGGGAAGGGTATTTATACCCTTACTTCCTCCCTCCCTTGTTGAGTGGGAAAGAACAAGGGAAGTCCTCGCGCGCCGCCGCCCGGCTTGGGCTCGGGTAACACGTGTCTTTGACACGTACGCGCGTATATATTCTTTTTGGAAAAAATTCGTAGGAATTTTCTTATGAACAAAAGACTATATGTGAGAGAATTTTTTCTTATTTATAGGCTTTTGATAAAACTGTTTGAATCAATCCGAATCTGTTACAGAAGATTTAAGATGGCTGTTATACAGATTAATTTCTGTAATTATTTGTGCAGTGAAATGTCTATTATAGACATGTTATACAGCCTATAAATAGAGATGTTGCATGCAGCATTTCATATCATAAAACACATTCACAAAACATTCCAGTTTCTCTCTGCTTTCTCCACTTGTTCGAGCAGTTCCACTGTTGTTCACTCCGAGAGTCGAGTGTACGATTCTAGGAGCGTCCGTGTGCACCTCGGGGGACAGCCTGCCCCTGAAGCGACTACACTGTTCGGGGCAGTTTTGTTTCTAAGGCAGTGGCCACCATACCACGACACGGTCAACGAATTTACGTTCTGTTTTTGCTTATAGTTCCAGTCAGTGCTAACAGTTTTTTTGCAGTTCATCTTACCAACAGTTTTATGCCCAGAAATTGTTATAGAGTCCATACCATCTTGAAGTTCTCTTCTTCATTTTTTCATTGGTTTTGATATTAAGTGATTTTTGTAAACGAAGAAAATGTAAATCAACTATTGAAAACCATTCTCGGCAGAGCCAATCTCTCCTCCGACGGGTGTAAATATAAACTTCCTACACGCTTAGTACAAGTCTCTTCTACATTGGGAATTAATTAAATTAAATTAAATTAAATTTCATTTCATTTTAATTTTGAAGAAACTCAGCACTATTGGAGAATCGGCTATGATGACACGGTGGATATCATTTTTTGCGCTTCTTGCTCTTGTAGGTTTTAGTTGATTTTCACTTTTTTCATACTTTATTTTTTTATTGTTGTAATTGTTATTAAATTCGATATTATTTTTGGATGAATTAAAAAAAATTGATGAAAATTTACATGAAATTGTAGTGACAATGAAGAAGATGTTCGATACCTAGTTGCTCATACTTCGAATGGAAGAAGAAAGAATAAATTTACATTTTTAATTCAAAAATTAAAAATCATGTTTAAATTGATAATATTTTGGACTAAAGTGATAGATTGTATACATTTTATGGACTAAAATTATTATTTGACCAAGCAACGCCATTGTTTCTGTTTATTTTTAACAGCCATGGTACCAAAATATAAACAATATATAACATTTTGTACCATTTTGCTAAAAAAATTAGTTTGAGTACTAAAATAGAAATACAAAAATAGATGAGGTACTAAATATGTAGTTTACCCTTATTAAAAAATTCAAAAACTTAATATATATGAAAAATAATTTATTAAATTTTTTAAAATTAATTATTAATTGTATATTGAGTCCTTGAAATTTTTAATCTTTATTAATCAATTTAATAGTATTCAGCGTTGTTCGTCACACGTAATAGATTAATTTGATTACGTGTGTGTGTGTGTGTGTGACGGCAAAGAAAACAAATAAGGAAGGGGTAGTTTTTGAACGGTCTCATATGATTATAAAATATATGTTTAAGTTGATCAAATATGGGTCAAGTAGTGATAATAATGGAAATTTCTTTTGTCAACCAAAACTACTTGATGAGTACAAATGAGAAAGAAATTGTTTCAATTTAGAGACGATAACAAAATGAGAAAATGTTTTATTCGATCTAACTCGACTCGATATTATGTAAATTTACTTCAATCTCGACATGATCAAGATTTCATTATGATTTTACTTGTTCAGAATCTGACCCCAAACCCCAAAACAACGGCAATGCAATAAGTCCACGTTTAAATCATTTCTCCTCTTATTGATTTTGACTCTTTGTTATTTTGCCTAGTTCATGCATCTTTTCTTCATGTAACAATCAATTGTCGGTAACGCTATGAATAGTTTCATTTTAATTTAAAGTTGTTCAATATACTTATTAGTTTTTTTTCTTAATGTATTCGTTGAAGCGAATTCTGTAAGTACTCATTTGTATTCTATTGTTCTATTTAAGAGTAGACATTAATCACAAATTTAAAAGTTTTATATTATTAGTCTCGAGATACAAATTAACATTATCCAATTCATTTCGAACGTTATTATTAATAAGCGAATTTCAAAGTAAATCATCAAACCCATATGCAGATCGAATCCTAATTCTCATAATTTTTAAATCTGACTACAAAAGGCAGACAACAATATTTTAAAGAAAGATTGTGAAAATCTTTCAATGTTTTTGGTGATCTTGAATGCAACCCTGTCCTAACTCAATGAAGAAGAAGAAAAATCCAACATATGAGATGAAGAAATTTTAACTAACCCAACATGTAATTAGAAAAGTGGGCTAGAACAAAAGGTAATGGGGGGAGATGGCAAATGCCAAAAACAGTGAAGATTGGTTGGGGATGTCCCTCTTTGTGTCGCCAAAAAACATCAAACCGCCGCTTTTGTTGAATTTTTGAAAGGAAAGCTTTGAGGTGATGTGTCACAGGTTTTGCTTCTTTATTTCACTAACGTGTCTATCTATTTTTAAATCTAATAACTTTTTATATCACGCCTATTAAATTAGTTAAGTGCATTAATAAGACATATTGCACTTTTAAGGAAAGGATATAAGCTCAAATCTTGAAGAAGACATTGTTAAAATGGGTCATCTCGCACCCTAAATAGAGACCGTAAGACGAACATGTAAATTATAAAAAAAAAAGTTTAGATAACTCTTCGATAAGTAGCTTCAATAAAAAAGAAGATAATGTTTATATAAGGAGATATGAGTTTGAATACGTAATAAATTTCTTAAATTCATATTATTTAGATATTTTTTATAATTTATATTGATGACCAGATTTTACACCCCTAAAATTTTATAATTTTTTACTCTTAAAATTTTAATATTATTTCTTAAAAATACTCACCTCTAAATATCTAATATAACTAACTAAAAGTTCGTCCATTACTTGATAGGCCAGGCACAAACACATGCTTTAGACAATGAATTTTTACAGTTGATAAAATATTTGCTTAATGGTAAGAAAACCATGTTAATCAAGAGAAATATTTCATGATATCTATTTTTCACATCAACAATGATTTCAACTACTAAACATGAACTATTTTTCACATCAACAATGATTTCAACTACTAAAAATTTTTCATGTTATTTTTTTTATTTTACAAATGGCGAAGCCACCACATTAGGAGTTTGGCCCTTACGGCCCACCTTTACGGTTCATTTTATTTTTAATTTGGCTCATGCAAAATTTTAAACTATAATTTATTTTATTTGTTTTAATATTACAAAATGGTTATTATTTTAGTGATATAGAGTATAAAAGAATTGAAGTTTGTATTACTTGATGTTAATAAATCAAATTTTATTGGTGATATATATTTTTTTAATTTTCGGTTTAATTTTTAGCTTTGCCATGTTTCCACATATTGATACCAAGAAAAAGAAGTACATGCATTGAAATCAAATCTTAATTGATATCAGATCTTGGATTCGATCTTTAAACAACTTGTCGTTTTTCATTAACATAGAAAAGGAAGTATAACTTAAAAAGTTTGAGGAGTCTTAAGATTCAAATCGTCCTATTGGTGTATTTGGGGTACGAATAGCTTTTTATTTCTTAATTTTCAGTGTCAAAATTATTGAAGTCCTTGGGGTTAAAGGAATTTGAAAGGTAGCGGGATCAACATAAAATAAGACAATAAATAAAAGATGGGATTTAATATGGTTCGGCCTTGTCTATCTTCATGGATGAGAGAAACGAATATTTCACTATCAATATAAAGAACACCAAGAGTACAAATACATGATATATCATGTAATCAAATAACCTGATATATTTATCCCAGAGCTCGGTATTTTCAAAACAATCTTCCCAATATCCCTACAATACACATCTCTACAACATAGTTGCTATCATTGCGGAAATCCTAAAAATTGTTACTTCTCTCTAAAATTACAACAAAATCTAACTCAATTACCCATTTAAATTGATGTGAATATCTAACCGCTTGTAAATCTAATATGCATACCTTATTTCTCCCTAGTTTTAACGTGTGTTTGATTAAAAATGAGGAAGCTTCAAAATCCTCATTGAGTTTGTAAGTTAGCATTAAGGGAATGAATCTTGAGAGAGAGAATTAAAAAGATGGCAATAATTGAAGATGCATTTTAATTTGTTTAGCAAATGGAGTGCACAATTAGACAAACATCACTCACGCAAAATAAGTCCTAATTAAATTTCAGAAGAAAAAAAAAATAGATTGTTTAAGTTGGATCCCGGAATCTAATTTCAACCAAGATTACTCTTAACAATACACATTAGTTCTGAAGTTCGGAAATAGCTATAAGTATGATGTCTTGGTAAAATTGGAAAATGTACCCCACCTAGAGTTCAAAATGGTAGCAAATTACATTGCAAACTTGTATTTTTTTCATGTTGTCGGCTCAAAACAAATATGATATTCGGCCCTTAATAGGAACAGTATAAAAATCTTTTTCTTGTATTGTGTTTAAATTATGGGAAAATATTTTATGTAAGCGCTTTAGTTTTAATAAGAATTCAGGTTAGAGGTTTAGAATTTAAAGGTTAGAGGTTAGGGTAATATTGTTAGAGATTTAAGTTTTAAACTTTAAACCCTGGACTCTAACCGCGACACTTAAATTTTAAACTCATAAACCTAAACTCTTAAACTTTTAACCCTAAATTGAATATTTGAACCCTAAAATTAAGACTATTTTTTTTGTTTCCACTGTTGGTGCATGATATAATTACTTTAAATTATTATTATAAAAAAACCATTAATCGGGTTATTTTAATTTGTTTTCATATTATTTGTACATTGTTTTGGTTAGCACTAAACGATATCTCTCAGCCCAAAACAAATATGAATGCACGGCCCATAACGAAATAGGAAAAAAAAAGAGAAAACTTTAACTGAAATATCAGAGCCAGGTTTCGATCCTGGGACCTGTGGGTTATGGGCCCACCACGCTTCAGCTGCGCCACTCTGATCGGTTGATATCAAGTCGAAGACTAAACATATATAATGTTATATATTATCTGACAATACGGAATTTAACACAACCTTCTCATTTCTGATTAATATTAATGCGTTATATTTGAATGGATTTTTGCTTTATTCTTGATTTATCCCTTGAAGTATAACCATCTTCTCACTTTATATCCTAAACTATTTTTCCAGTCAAAAGTATTACAAATGGATGGATAAGTCACCTATTGTCCTCTCATTTACTTTTGAAACTGACAAGGACTAAATTGCTCCATTCATTTTGAGAGAGCTCAATTTAGCCATTATAAGAATCGAGAGGGACCTCACAATTCATTTTTACCAAATTTTGCAGTTTGATATCAAAATGGGAAAAAAAATTGCAAGTACTGAATAAGAGAAAATTGGCAGTAGCGGGATTGAAGCAAAAACTAGTTCAAGATTTACTGAAGATGCCTCCAAATTTGCAAGCAAAACAATCCAAATGGAAAGCTGCAAACAAATTACAATACCATTCAAGTCCTATGCACCATAAAACCAAAGCCTAATCTCTCCTATAACTCTTTCCTCGGTGCATCACTGCTTCGAACCAGCGAGTCACTTACAAACACGAGGCCTTAAAGGCGCGGCAGTGCTAAAAGGAATTTTCGGCATGGACACTGGTATTATTTTTTTGCAGAGAAGAAAAAATTAGAATGACTACACAGTAGAATTAGTGTTCTAATGTATGTACCGAGAGATCGACTACATTATGGTGTACCAGGAAACTATAAGGATAGAAAAAGACTAAGAAGCTATTGTTGGCGATAGAGCCTACGCGAAAGGGTTTCCTCCGATGGAAGCAAAAGGCCCTTGGGCAGGGACGTTCCTGTTAACAGAGAGAGAGAGAATTAACTTCCGAAAACATGATATATGCACAGCTACTTTCATTTTGTTTTGAAAATTGTGATGACAATGATGAAATAGACAATAACATGATCAGCAACTTACGGTAATTGAGAACTTGGTGTTTGGCCAGACATGTAGACCAAGCCACCTGCAGAAATAAAGAAACAAAAGTAAGGGTCTATTTTTGGAAGATCTCATCGTCCATTGTCACTCATAGATGTTTTCCAAAGGCATCTGGTTTTATTTATTTATTTTTCCCTTAGTGCTAAGTTAGACATGGATATATGCCCAAAACAGGTATGTTCAAAATTTTCCCCAAGTTTTTCCATGTGGTTGAAGGGTCCTAAAAGAATCATATCTCCATACCTATTTATTAAGATAAATGTCACATACGGGTATAGAATACGGATATTAAAAAAATTTGAAGCCACATTGCCTTAGAGATCAGCCAAGCATGAACTTAATAATTATGGCTCTTTATCCAAGCAGACAACATGAATTACCTTGGGGTGTTGCTGGATTCTGAGGAAGCCATGGTTGCGATACACCACCGAAGGGGGAAGGAAACTGAGCATTAGGAAGTGTGTGTTTTAATGAACTCATATCAAAGAACTGCAATACGCCATAAACCAGAAGAAATTGTTCAGAGTCGATATTACATGTGCCCTTGCCCACAAGAAATGCGTTCCAAATCAATGTAAAGCATGGAATACTAAAAGCGAAGGCAAAACAAACATTATCGATATGAATATCCTTCAGGAAAAAAGTGTTCTCCAAGCATGCTACAAATTGGCATTTCATTTACTCACAAGGTCTCCTGAAGTATAAAATTAAGTATATTCATGTCCAACCAAGATCCACAAACCTACATGATAGGTCGATGAAAGAACTAAAGCAACATGCAGTGTGTTTATAATATGCTGGCGATACCAAGAAACAATGATAAAGATAAAATCACAGTAAATATTCCCTTGGAAGAAATGGTGAGCAAACTGAACAACCCATCCCCATAAACGAAGCATGAAGATATTGAATGGTCAACATGCATGATATACCATATCATTTTGTTCCAATTCAGAATCATAAGGAAGATCAAATGGGTTGGCTGATCTGTGATTGGCAGCATGTGACTGTTTCTCTCCCTGCAAAATAAGTTCAAAACCGAAAACAGATTAAATAAGCGCTCAAGAACATAGAATAAGTTAAAAGAACAAACCAAAAGTGGATTCATCGATTGAGCAGATGATGGTGCCATGCCGTTCTCTGATGGAAGTGTAGCAGCAGCAAAACCAGTATGGGAGTCGAATGTCTGGATGCCAGCATTATCATGGTTCTACAGGAACAGTCATTTTAAACATAAGTTGAAGATAAGTTAATATTTTGGCAACATTAGAAATAAAAGTAGTGAACCTCTGAAACTGCTAAGCCCAAATGTTCATCAGTGCTTGCCAAATGATTGTATGTTACTACTTGTGGTTCAACAGGAAGTGATTCAGCAAAATCAGCGAAAGCATTCCATGACTAGACATTTGACAGGAGATAAAACGTTTATATTTCAAACCATAAGAATAAGTAGGCCAAGCTGTAAAGTCATTGAATACATGCATGCTACAAGTGAAATGGCTGACCTGAGTGCCAGTTGCAACAGTGGATGCTTGACCATCATGCCCCTCTTGCCATTGACTAGACATTGTTGAACTATCCCCAAAAGCAGTAGAATTCTCAAAAAGTGCCCACTGCACGGTTGTGTTTAGGGCAGATGGTTGGTCAAACTTCACTGACAAATCTTCATCACTGGGAACCACAGAAGGCAAAAGATTTTTGGTTACTGGATCAGATGCTGCAGGCTGAGGACTATCAAATGTTGCCCATCCTTCATTTTTAGGTACAGTTAACTCGGGTGATTTTCCATCGAAACTTGTAGCCGGTTGTTGCTCGGAAATCCCAGTAAATAAGTCTGAAGATGGAGTAGATGGAGGAGGTTGATCTAAATTCCCAGGTGGCATCAAAGATACTGCAGCAGGTTGTAATAAATCTTTGGAAGAAACTGATGATGTTGCAGGCAACTGAAACAAATCTATTGGCGGAGAAGTAGAAGCCTCAGGTGTATTAAAGAGATCCAGGCCACCATAATTCATGGGCACAGATGACTGCGTGATAGTAGATGTTTTAGCATGATAGAACTGATCAGTTTGTTCAGGTTCAGAGACAACATTATGGTCCTGCCGACTTGTATTAACATGCTTTTAATAAGGACACACGTTAAACACCTAAGCTAGATTCATATTCCAGCAATCAAAAAGTCAGCAAAAATAACATCACTACTTTCAAGAAACGCTAATATTATCTCTCAAATGAGAATTTATTTATAGGTCTTTGTGTATGCACTATGCATGCATAGGTAACAACTGACAACAAAACCATGTATGTGTAATGCCGGAATTTTGAATTAAAAAGCAGGCTTCACTAGAATAATTTTATATATGTTAAGAGCTACACAATTTATCGTGAAGGTTTGAGCTCTTTCATTGATGTTTATAATCACCATATGGAACTTCCGCACCAGAGTAGTAAAGGAATTAAAAAGAAACCAACTCTCACTAATTAGATACAAGTGTGAGATATATGACCTGTGGTGGTGGAATCCCTCCAGCATCCTTTTGGGAACTTGGGTCCAGAGATGGATTAATCGTTTGATGGCGTGTATCTTCAGTTAAAACATCTCTTTGAGATTGAAAAGTTGGGCTTGCAAATCCAACATCCTTCCGGAAATTTGGTGACCCTGCACCAGATGCGAAGGGATCACCTCCACTAGATACAGAGAAGTCTGAAACCCTAGGAGCAGATCCCTCATTTGCAAACCCATCCTCAAACATTTGATCACTTAAGCGACCAGGACTGTAGACAAAACTAGAAACTTTCCCCACATAGTGCCCTCGATCTGAGCCAGGCTTCCTAGAAAGTGCAGCAGCAACTTGTTTTCCATAACGCCGATCTTCATATTGATAGTCATAAGGAGGACTTTGAGAATAAGAATGATAAGAGCTGGCACGTCTCGTTTCATCTTCATGATTTTTATGACTCTGTCAAATTCATTCAAGAATTACATATTTTATATATATTAGGAAGTTCAACCTTGTATGAAATGACCCACAACCGTATTCTTTTCACTTTCTAATTAGAAAGCATGGTTTTAGGAAAATATCCAAGCAGCATTAAGGTTTAGCAAAATTTTTGAATTTGAAGAATTGAAAGTTTGAACTTTGAACTGTGTATATTAAATACGAAGAAAGTAACCTGCATGTCTCTTGGAGGCTTATCATGCGTTTTTCCTCCAGTGTATTTTCTGTCCACATATACGTTCTTTATAAAGTCTCGGATTTTATCAGCATTGCTGCAATGAGAAAGGGATATTAGAAAACCCCATTCTATCAAGAACATGCCTAGTACTTTTAAGTGAAAAAAACATATTATGCACCTGCCGTCCGGCAATCTTTGCCTCTGCAGGTCCCAATCCTTGAGATAAATATCTCTTGCACGCTAAAAAGAGTAAAACAAAGAACTTAAGCATTACAATAAGCATCGCAATATTTCCATAAATAACAACAAATGTAACACGTTTCACACCTGATTACCACCATTCTGAAGAGCTTCAACTTCCTGTGAAGTGAACTTTGACATTGATACAGACTTTACACGATGAGTAAACTCACGACTGCAATACAAATTAACATTAACACAAACGAACACCAGCATAAGAGAAAAAATGGTAGATCCGAAAAGGCTTGCTTCTGCGACGTAATGTCACTCCACCATAATCATGCAAAGTAAATACAAATAAACAATCATGGACCAAATTGGAAAAGACTGAACGATGCATTAACTCCTTTCAGTTAAGTACACTTAAAATCATAACATGAGCAATAAATGAAGTAGCGAGAACTTTAACTTTCAAAAATCATATTGCACGAATCCTATGTTGCACATACTCTACATTTCTTTAAATACCCGTCCGACACTCATGTTCGACACTGGGTATGGGGACATGGTCATCTGAGTATGACCCACAAATATCTTCCAAATACATGGAAAATCTTAGAAAAACTTGACCATACCAGTGCCGGATACATACCCGTATACAATAGTCACACTCAGACCCAAGTTTGAGTAACACAGCATTGATGAAACATACTTCCAAAAACGCCAAGGTTAAATAGGAGATGCTGAAATGACTAAAACAAAATACTCACTGAATTCCACTGCAAGTCATGCAAATGAAAGTCCAGAAATTTGTGCAAACATACTGAGGACCCTGCAACAATAGCCTGAAATCTATTAGTTTCAGTAGGATTATAAAAAGAAACAACAAAGCAAATCTCAACACTCTTATCAAACCAGCTGATTTACCATCTTCAAAATCACTATTAATAGATGCATTGCATTCAATAATCAAGAAAACCCAATTTGGGAAAACCATTTTTGAACCTTAAATCCATCTTCTTTGACTATCCAAGTAGACCTTGACTATCAAAACGGTAGTCAAACTAATTACAAGAAAAGGAAACCCAATTACAGAAACCATTTCTTTCCATTTTACCATATTTTTCTCAACACATAACTACAAAAAACACATAAGCCAAAAGCTTTGTTCTCGTTAAAAAAGGAAGAAACTTTGAAAATTTTTACCAAGCTGTTACAGTTAATGCAACGACGGTTGGGAGGCAGTTTCATGAGACCTCTTATTATCTTCTCGTTCCTTTCTTCTTCTTTTCTACTTCCCATTTCTCTAAACAAACAAATTCGATCTTCCAAAATTAACAAATCCCTCGAACACACACTAAAAGCTTCAAAATTTGTCAAAAACCCAGTTTGAAGTTGCAACTTTTTGCTCGAAATAAACCTTGTACTTAAGCATAAATGGAAGGAAATTGAGAAATTTAGAGGCTTTGGGTTTTTGGCCTTTTGAGGGATTTTTGGTCACAAGAAAAGGATAGTCTTTTTTTATTCCTCTCTTTAGTCAGCACAGTGATAGGGACAGGACAGCAATACTTGTGCCTTTAGTTTGGAATAATAATAATAAATACGTTTAAATGTGTTTTCGCAGATTTGTAGTTCTCGTTTTTTATTTATTCATCCAATAAAAATTTGTATTAATTTAATTTTTGGGTAAAATACAAAAATTATGATTCAATTTTTGCCTCTCTCCTATTTTACTCACCCATCTTTAATTTAAGTCAATTTAATGACTTAACTTTTAACATTGGGTATCAATCATCACCCAGCCGTTATATTATGGATGTCGTTACTGATGTGGCATTTTTTGCTTATTTGGCCGCCACGTAAGCAAATGCACGTTTTAAAATACCAAACCAAAACGACATCATATTTGCTCGTTTAACCCAAAATATAACCGTTATAAAAAATCTCCTTTACTGAAATGAATCCCTAATTTCTTTGCTTGCGTTCTGAATTGAATTTTTGAGTAGTATTTGCTGGGTTGAGATCTCAGAGGAATGAGAAGGTTGAAACGAGAGGTTATAGGGGATGGGGGGAACGACATCCCTATTTGTTGCTGGTGTGGCAAGGAAGCAGTATTGAAGACTGCATAGACTAACAACAACCCAGGTCGGTAATTTTATGGGTGTTCGAATTACGATAACCGATTTTACAAGGATTGTCATTTTTTTGAATGGTACGATCCTCCATTGGATTCTCGTGCAAAGGTTCTTCTTATTGGTCTGCTAAACAAAATCAAAGCGAAGGACAGGGAGAGAAGAAATGAAAAATTTGTTTGGTTTTGTGCAGTCATATGTTCTATTGTTTTGACTGCGTTTTTTATGGGTATCAAATGAAGGAAGATTAGGGAAACTATTTCTTAGGAAGAATGGGTATTTCGAATGTAGAATTGGTGATATGTTGATGGAATTCGGATGTTAATGGTATTTTGAATATGAATTTGTGTATTTTGTGAATTGGTGATATGTAGAATTGGTGAATTGGCAGTTGTTTAATTAGATAAATTTATTCTTATCTCCTGATTCTTGTGAATTAACTAGTTTATGTAGAATTGGTGTTTATGATATTCTGAGTATGAATTTCTTCTTCTTTAGCACGGACTGATAGATTAATAAGGGTGCCATTTTCACATTTATTTTGATCATACGAAAAGCTTTGTTGATTAAAAAGAATGAATTGATCGCTATGAATGTGAAAATACTTTGGTAGCTTTAGGGCAGAGTTGCATTTGTTAGTGTGAGGTGAGAGTTTAAGTTTGGATTGCTAGTGCTTTTTCTGTGTGCTTAATGAATTAATAATTTGTTAGTGTGAGGTGAGAGTTTAAGCTTGAATTGATGTTTATGGTATTCTGAGTTGCATGTTGTATTGGAGTAGTTGGCTTAATACCAACAAAACAATTCATTTGCAAAGAACTAAAAATATGAACATGCTACTTGATGTTAAATTATGTTGTACAAGTATAGACAAACATTTGCAAAGAACTAAAAATATACAAAGGCATGGCTAATCAGAACTCCATATGCACAAACAACATTTGAAATAAAAGTAAAAAAGCAACATTAAATATAGATTGTAAAGAACAACAGTGTTTGAAGCATTAACAAAATATACAAAGGCATGGCTAATCAGAACTCTCAAAGATGATCACAAGAACAGTGTTTGAAGCATGAACAAAATATCACCATTAGTGATCACAATTGTGTAACAAAATATCATCCTAAACCCTACACAAAAAAATGTTGCCATTCACTAGTGACCTAAAGCAACATTAAATCATGAAATTCATCTTCATTAACAAAAGAAGTTGTATTCTGAAATTCATCTCTATCTAGTCCTTTTTGAAGCAGGGTCTTCTTGTGATTAATTCTGGACTGAGTCTTGAGTGCTTTGAGAAGGCATCCATCTGACAGTGGTGACTGAGCCTTGACTACTTAGACCAGTTGCATTTGAAGTTGGTGCTCTTTTAACCTAAAATAAATACAAATAAAACATGTGCAGTCAGTTTATTGTATAAAATATAGATTGTAAAGAACAACAAATTAAAATATGTCTAAACTTACAGCAAGTTTAGGCCTCTGTATTGGTGGAACATATGCAGTGGATGAATTCATAATTTGGACAGTGGATGAACTCATAGGTGGACCTGCTGCATTTGAACTTGATGTTTGCTGAGAGACATTGGGAATTGAAGCCTTTGGACCATTTCTTCTAGGTTTTCTCACATTGTTATTAGAAGACAAGGGGTTGTTGCCACCAACTTGTCCCCTGCAAGACCTTTTGTTGTGTCCTGCATTGCCACATTTTGAACAGGTCATTCGAACAAGTCCCTTCTTCGAAATTCTTCTAGTAGAAGTTAAAATTTCATTTGCCTCCTTTCTTCTACTTCTTTGAGGTCGTCCAACTGGTCTTCGAATAATAGGTGGCAAGATGGGCTCATTTGTTACATGGTGTGCCCACTGTTTTGGTCCTCTTAATGGTTTGACCATGTGAGAATAAATCTGAAGCTGAGTTTCCTTCTTGTAGCAGTTGTTGACATAAGCTTCAGGTCTTTCACCTCTCATTAAAATGGTTGCTGTGGCATGTATACAAGGGATACCAGTCAGATCCCACTTTCTGCAGCTACATGAATGTGCTCCTAAGTCTACAATGTGTTGATCATCATGTCCAGCAGGGACCTCATATCTGTTTCCCCCAGCATTCCTAGGCCAGCATCTGCAATATACACATATGAGTTTAAATTCATATACATTGGAAAGACAGTAGCAAAGTGGAAAATTAAATTGAAAAACAGTAGCATAGTTCAAATTCAATACTGACCTTACTGATTGCACAATAAGTTTGTCAACCTTCTTTTGAATCTTTGGACAAAGAGTCCCAACAATCTTTTGAGCATCCTCAGCCTTTTTAGTAAATCTGTTCATTATCTTGCATCTGACCATCTCCATTAATGTCAAAATTGGTTTATCCTGTTGGAAAAATTTGATAATTTTGGAGCTTTGAATAAGAAATTGATTCAAATGTTGTTGAGGAAAATGTGTAACCAATTGTTGGTTCGTAAATGTGCAGACGTGCACGACGTGGGTAACGCAAATGTCTGAACCGGTCTGGTCCTTCGTGGGCTTGCAGATATTTTGACCCAAATTTGAAATGAATTTTCCTCAAATAAAAGCATAAATTTGCCAAATTTTATCTTGGAATTAAAAGGGTGAATATTGGAAGTTACCTTTAATTCAGATAATAATTTTGGAAATTGCTTTATAGGAGAATCAATTGATTCTCAATATTAAATGCTCATTTAAGTCAAAATTTCCACTTATACTCTCATGACAATCCTATAAATAGGGAGTAAAGCTTTTAGGTTTACAACCAACAAAAACCACAGAAATTTTTTATTGTTTTACTCTGTGGATTTTACAAGTGGTTTTCGGTGATAGGCGAAGGCAAGGGTCGGTTCGTGATCTCCATAGTAGTGCAACTGTGGTTGATCTTATGTTGTTGTATCCTGGGAGACAGACGACCAATGAACTCGAGCACCATAGGAGTGGCCAAAAATCTGTCTTAAGGAAACTGCGTTCGTGCAGGCCTCAACACGTTTCTTTTGGTTCCAAATTGGTTTTATTTTTATATTGTTGTATTGTTCTTATTTTTTACTGTTCGTTAAATAATATTATTCTATTTTATTATTTATTCTTGGATTAACGCTTATTTTCTAACATTCTTAAGACAGATTCTCAGTTTTAATCCAAGACGAACAAATTATTGTATCTAAAGCAATGATTCACACGACGAGGAAATTTTCACGCATAGAAAAAGTGAATGCCCAAAGACAAGAAACGTTGAGATCACAAATACCACGGATTCAACACGATGCAAGCGGTATTTCTTGAGATAGAACATTTGGATATTCGATTAGTAAGGTAATTTAAATATTCCTTAATAAGTTTTCTTGTTTATATGACATTTTTAAAACCATAAATTATGATATTAATAAGTTAATATTCCATATTAAATTTTGACTTCTAATATGGTATGGTTTATGCCATATTAAACTTTTTTATAACATTGTTAAGATAAAGTTTAAAATTTGGTAATATTTTTGGTAATATTACTATGATAGTGTTATCTTATAACGTGGACATTTTAAATATGTCATGTATATAAATTATACTTTGTCACATTTTTTGTCTTAATTATGATCCTTTGTATTTTTGGAAATTATGTGGATTTTATTTTGTACTAACAATTTCTTTGAGAAATTTTATAGAGACGAACAGAATATTCAAGCGAAATCGTGATTGTTGTGGAAACAAAGATCTCGTAAATAATTCGTTTCAGGAATTAATTTCTGCCGTTTTAACGGATTTACGTGATCTTTCCAAAACAAGAATAAAAAAAATTAAAGGATCAATTCCTTTGATTTTGTTGCCTTGATATCTTTGGTTTGGGTTTTAGTGCTACTAATCCTAATATTTAACAAAAGATATATGAGAAATAAATCACTGAATTTATTTCTTCGTTAGAATCTTGTGTTGATTCTAATTTTGGAAAAGGAAATAAATCATTGAATTTATTTTTAAGAGAATCTTGTATGATTCTAACGTTGCAAGGAAAATAAATCATTGAATTTATTTCCGTAAGAATCAAGTATGATTCAATTTTTGTAAAAGGAAATAAATCATTAAATTTATTTCTATGCTAGAATCATGCGTTGATTCTAACTTGTTAAGAAAAATAAATCATGAAATTTATTTCCGTAAGAATCAAATATGATTAAATTTGTGTAAAAGGAAATAAATTATTAAATTTATTTCTGTACTAGAATCATGTGTTGATTCTAACTTGTTAAGAGAAATAAATCGTTGGATTTAATTTCGTGAGAATCTAGAATGATTCAACCTTGAAATAAATTGGTGAATTTATTTTGAAAAAAAATAACTCAAATTTATTATCAAGTATGATTTTATTTTGGAAATAAATTGGTGAATTTATTTCGGAAAGTAACATTGGTTACCAAATTTATAGCGCTGATTCTGACTGAGGTCTCGAATCAAAGCATAGAAGAACTTGATTCTCTATGTCAAAATTAAATTCTTAAAGCCTATTCTGATGCATGCTATGAAGTGCACAGTGTTTAAAAATGGCTAAAGAATCGAGAGGGTCGTTGGACCATAAATGGAAGATTCCAAATTGTTGTGAATCAAAGGTAGTGATTCCGATTGATCATCCATGCTTGGAATGATTTCAAGAATAAAATCCATAAACGGTGATTGAAAGAAAATTTAAAAATGCATGTCTAGAATTGGTTCTTTGAGAGACTTGGTATTTAAGCGTGCCTAGTGTACCACCTCTCTTTCATAAGTTACCTACCTGGTGCATTGTTTATTATTGTTCTTTCTATTAATACCGTGTGAACTTTTATTTGAGGTTTAGTTTACTAAATCTTCGTCGTCTAACAAAAGTTAGAAATTATGTTTCTGTTTCTGGTTTTAGTCTTTGACTAAATTGCTAACGTTTAACAGATTCATAATTTTTGGTTCTGGATTGTGTCTACGTGACACAATGGAAAAATCAGTGAAATTTATTAGAAAAAAAAATTCATACATTGCAACAAAAGATGTTGCATAATTGACCATGATAAACCTAGTTAAATATCTGAAGGATGATCCTCCTATTATTAGAAAGGATAAGGTAAATATTGTTACCACCTTCAAATGTTACTAAGGTAAATATTGCTAAGATAAATATTATCATGGCAAACGTAGTAGAAGTCAAAAACGACTTCAAACCGTAAATTGGACGGTGTGTTCAAGAAGCAAAATTTCATGGAAAAAATGCTTCAATTGCCATAAGATGAGGAACAAGTCTTCGAATTATAGACTTTCAAACGAGGGCAATGTTATTGCCATAACAATTGATATGACAACATATTGGTTGAAGGAATATGTTTATTACCTTCATTGATGATATCACAAAAATAATGTAAAGATGAAGCTATAGTAAAAATTGTTCTCTATGAGCATGATGTTGAATCCCAAACTTAATTAAAAGTTTAAGATGAGGAGAAGCTCTATATGAGTAACGCTGGTACTATAATGTGCCTAACATGTGGGGGAAGCTGTTCTATAAGCTAATTACCTTTTAAACAAGATTCCCCGTAATTAAAGAGACTAGACACTATATAAGTTATGAAAGGTAATTAAACCTTCCTACAACTACTTGAAAATGTGGGGGTGTCTTGCAAAAGTAATGACCCATTACTAAAGCAACTGAGAATATATCCCTAAAAATTGTGGATTGTATTTTTATTGGCTATATAGAACATAGCAATGTATATCGATTTCTTGTGTATGAATCGAAGAACCCTGAGATTCACAAGCATACGATAATGGAAGATGTATTTCCTTGTAAAGCTAGAGAAGTTGGTCAAAGTTCAATGAAACGAACTTCGGAGATTATCGATAAAGATGACTCAAATGATCAACAAGGGTTTGAGCTTGAAATAGAGTCGCAAAGAAGTAAATGAGCAAGGGTAGAAAAATTCTTTGGATCATTTTTCTAAACTTTATGTTAGAGGTTGAATCTCAAACGTATAATGATGTTATACATTCATCTGAAGACATCTTATGGAAGGATGTCATTAAGAGTGAAATTGATTCCATCATGCAAAATCATACGTGGGAATTAGTGGATCTTTCTCTGTAAATTAAACCACTAAGTTTTGAATGAATTTTCAAACGGAAAATGAAAGTAGATGAAACAATTGATAAATATAAGGCCAGATTTGTAATAAAAGGTTATCGAATGCCTTGACTATTTCGATACATAATCTCATGTATCAAGAATAACCTCCATAAGTATGATACTTACAATTGTCGCTCTGCGAAATCTAGACGTACATCGAATAGATGTTAAAAGAGCTTTTCTAAATGAAGATCTTGATGAAGAAATATACATGGAACAACCTGAGGGTTATGTAGTTTCAAGTCAAGAGAGAAAAGTATGTAGTTTGGTGAAGTCCCTTTATAGACTTAAACAAGCACCAAAGTAAAGACATGAGAAGTTCGATAATGTCATGATGACAAATGACTTCAAGATAAATGAGTGTGACAAATGTGTATATGTCAAAACTACTAACATTGGATATATTATTCTATGTTTGTATGTTAATAACATATTCATTGTTGGAAGCAACAATAAAATGGTAAACGTACCAAAGACTTGTCAAATTCAAGATTGACATGAAAAATATGAGATTAACATATTTGAGTTTGGGCATCCAAATCAAACGATCACTTGAAGGTCTCATATTGACGTAGTCACACTATGCGGACAAAAGAAGTTTGGCAAGGATGTTTCCGGCATAGCCAAAACTCCAATAAATACGTGCCAACTTTTGTCCAAGAACAAAGACCAAAGTGTTGACCAAGTAGATTCAATAGACCAGATATTGTTTCTACTATGAGCAGTTCAAGTAGATTCACAAGCAATTCAAGTGAAAATCACTAGAAAGCAATTGTAAGGGCATTGAGATATCTTAGATATACTCGAGATTATGAATTGCATTATTCCAGAGATTCTTCTATTTAGAAGGATACTCCGATGCGATTGGATATCTAATATTCAAGATATCAAAGACATAAGTGGATATGTCTTCACTTTGGGAGGAGGAACCGTGTCATGGAAATCCTCAAGAAAAATGGTTAAAATCAAATCCATAATAGAATCTGATTTTGAAGTTCTAGACAAGTCTAGAAAACAAGTCGAATGGCTTTAGAAATTTCTTGGAGGATATTCCTGAACGGCTAAAGCCAATGCCCACAATATGTAGGACATAGAGCTTTGTGTATAATGGTAAGTCGAGACATGTGCGTTGTCGACATAATACCGTTAGACAACTGATCTCAAATGAAGTTATCTCTATTAATTTTTTGAAATCAAAGAATAACGTTGTGAATCCATTAACCAAAGAGTTAAATTGAGATCAAGTTGAGAAAACATCTAAAGGAATGAGACTAAAGCCCATGTAAATTTAAGGTGCTATGTGAAGGAAAACCCTACCTAGTTGACTGGAGATCCCAAGATCTAGGTTCAAAGGGACAACCTAATTGCATAGACCTGTGCGGTCACTGTAGGGGCTCTTATCCCCAAGTCCATTCCTATGATGTAAACGGTGATCAAAGTGGTTTAGGCTAAGCAATGCTTTTAATGACCATTGTGTGCTTTTGTGAGTCAAGCAACATAAGTCACCTATGTGAGAGTGAAGTGGGGCCGCTTCAATGAGACTATTGGGCATAGTTCTTTCAAACTCTTGCAGAACCAGGCGATGTCCACGGCCATATGGACATACCCATGAGAACTAATACTCTTGTCAGAGAAGTAGTTGTGTGAAGTATATCATCATTTACACAAACGGCAGAACAGTTCAAGGACATTACGTCTACTGGTCAGCTAGTAAAGTAAATATACTTTCACAAAGGAAGGTTCAAGGGTGGACACCTACCTATCCTATGCAGCTATCGATCGTAGAATCTATCACCACATCGAGTCAAAATGTTTTTGATTAAATCAATTTCATTCATGTGGGGGATTGTTGGAAAAATTTGATAATTTTGGAGCTTTGAATAAGAAATTGATTCAAATGTTGTTGAGGAAAATGTGTAACCAATTGTTGGTTCGTAAATGTGCAGACGTGCACGACGTGGGTAACGCAAATGTCTGAACCGGTCTGGTCCTTCGTGGGCTTGCAGATATTTTGACCCAAATTTGAAATGAATTTTCCTCAAATAAAAGCATAAATTTGCCAAATTTTATCTTGGAATTAAAAGGGTGAATATTGGAAGTTACCTTTAATTCAGATAATAATTTTGGAAATTGCTTTATAGGAGAATCAATTGATTCTCAATATTAAATGCTCATTTAAGTCAAAATTTCCACTTATACTCTCATGACAATCCTATAAATAGGGAGTAAAGCTTTTAGGTTTACAACCAACAAAAACCACAGAAATTTTTTATTGTTTTACTCTGTGGATTTTACAAGTGGTTTTCGGTGATAGGCGAAGGCAAGGGTCGGTTCGTGATCTCCATAGTAGTGCAACTGTGGTTGATCTTATGTTGTTGTATCCTGGGAGACAGACGACCAATGAACTCGAGCACCATAGGAGTGGCCGAAAATCTGTCTTAAGGAAACTGCGTTCGTGTAGGCCTCAACACGTTTCTTTTGGTTCCAAATTGGTTTTATTTTTATATTGTTGTATTGTTCTTATTTTTTACTATTCGTTAAATAATATTATTCTATTTTATTATTTATTCTTGGATTAACGCTTATTTTCTAACATATCCTTCGCCTCTAGTATCATCTTTACAAAAGTAAAATAGAAATAAGCAAATTACCAATAAATAGCAAATGACAACATAGTTTAGATATAATAAATTTAGAACTGATTTTGAAGTTTACCTTGTTAAAGCTTTCACACAAATTGTTGAGGAGCAAGTCAGATTTTGAATGTGTTTCAAAATGTGACTTGGACCATAGCCTAGGATCTTTGTCCTGCATCCAGTCAAATGCATCTTCTGAAATTGCTTTCATTTCATGCATAGCATCAGTGAATTCCTTCATGTATGTGGCCCTTGCAGCTTTCCAGAGGGCATCCTTTAATGCTTTGCCAATGAAGCCTTTTTTGTTCTTGAAGTTCGAATACAAGTGTCTAACACAACCTCTACGCTCAGCATTCGGAAACAACTCTGAAATGGATTGAATTAGACCCTGCAAGAAAATAAAGAAATAATTAATAGTAAACAATTAATAGTAAAAGTTATAAGTAAACAATTAAAGAAATCTGTTCATTACCTTCTGTTTGTCAGACATGAAGGTATAGTGATGGGAGTTGTTTATTTCTAAATCTTCTTCTAAAATTTGAAAAAACCAAGACCAATATGATGTATTTTCAGATTCAACAACAGCATATGCCAAGGGATAGATATAATCATTTCCATCTATCCCAATTGCTGCCAACAAATATCCTTGATAATGGCCTTTGAGAAAACACCCATCAACACAAATGATTCGTCTACATCCAGCTTTAAAGCCATCTTTGCAAGCTTATAGACAAACGTACATTCTCTCAAAAACCCTATTATCTAAACGACATATAGTGGTTGTCCCAGGGTTTGTTCCTCTCAACTCACCAAGATAGTCATATATCCTTGTATATTGCTCTTCATCATCCCCATGAAGCTTTTTCAGAGCTAATTTCTTTGCTCTACAACATTTTGTTAATGGCACATGCAAAATGTGATCATTTTCCACATCCTTTTGAAGAGAGCCACTAGAATAGGTGGGATCAACCCTCCATTTTTCCATGTATGTTTTTGCCAACCATGTAGAAGTACAATTTGCATTCACAGTATCCCTAATGCAAGTATGCTGCCCTATGTATGTTTTAATTTGCCAACTACTTTCTTTCACTATCTTTGGATTCAATCTTGATGCTCAGATCATCCAAGGGCAACCATCCTTGCAAACAACTTGAAGTCTTTTGGAATCATTGGTCTTTAGCCTCACATTATATCTATTCACTACAGCATATTGCTTCACAGCAGCTTTAAGCACACTCTGGTGAGAGAACATTATTCCTTTTTTAAACTGAGGGTTCTTCAAGTCTGTCTCACTATTAAATTCAGGATATTTTCTTTCCTTACCATCAGTTTCACTATCACTTGCACTGTGCAATGAGTCTGCACCCTCACTGTCAGTTTCACTACATACATCTTCATTCTCAACCCTTACAGCTGCACTAAAACCTGGTATATCCCTCCCAACACCCACATGCACATCGCATACTTCATCACCACTGTCAGCCAAATTATTCTCACTGTCTTCTAAAGGACTATCAGAATCATGATCACTACAAGCTACATAATCAGCATCCTCACTACTGCTATTATCAGTAGACCCATTAGACCTATTATCAGCAGAATCATGATCACATACGTCATCATTCGTAGCATTCTCATCAGTCCTAATAGTTTTAGTCCCAAAATTGCTATTAGTAAGAGGTTCCACTATTTCTTCTAGGTACACATGTACATATTTCTGCCTAGGTAAAGCAGCTAACATACTTAGCACATCACTGTCATTTTTCAGTGGACTAACTTTTAAGACACCCCCTGGTTTTTGCCAATAAATATCATGTGGGGTAGAATATCTTAACTCCCTAATCATGTCATCTATTTCTAGCATGGACATACTATCAATGTGACACATATCAAAAAAACTAATCTCTTTACCAGTATACATGGTTTTCTGATTGTTTAAAATAAAACCACCATGATGAAAAACAATTGTGCAATACTCTGAATCAATTCCTGTAAAATATTGTAATAATTTCACTTAGTCAAAAAATAATAATAACAAATCTGCAGACTCAAAAATTAAAACATCAAGTCAACAACTTATAATTCATGACAAGATACATGGTATATGTCTATAAAACATAATCTCTTAAGCAATCATAAACGGACAACACAGAGGATAAACCAAAATTTACTAGTCATTAAGTTTTTAAAACTACAGTTTAACAGCTGAATTTTCTAAATAAAAAGTTTAAAGAGGATAAATGAAAGGTAAAAAAATCAAGGGTTGATTCAACTCCTAGTAGTGTTAAAGCTTAAAGAGGATAAACCAAAATTTACTAGTCTTTATGTTTTTCTTCATGTTTCTTAACCAAGATCCTAGCCCAAACTAGAACAATTATCAACATCTATAAGCAATTCACCATGGTCCCCCACTAGCACACAAGTAGACATTTTTTAATTTAAAGCACACAAGTAGACATTTTTTAATTAACCATGGTCCCCCACTAGCACACAAGTATACATTCTTTTATCCACCATGGTCCCCACCAGCACACAAATTGATTAAACAAACCTTTTTAAAACAATTCCAGCACACAAGTATACCATGGTCCCCACCAGCACAGAATTCCTTTTTAAATCAATTCCAGCACACAAGTAGACAAACCTTACCTTTAATCATCAAACATACCTTAAATGGCCATACCTAAACTAGCATATAAGGGCATCCACTTATTTTATCCATTTTCAGACTTTAACCTAGCATATAAGGGCAGTCACTTATTTTATTCATTTTCAGACTTTAAACTAGCATATAAGGTCATACATAAACTACAAACCAGTATACATCCCTAAACTACTCAAACCAGTTGCATCCCTAAACTAGCATATAAGACTCAAACCAGTATACATCCCTAAACTACTCAAACCAGTTGCATCCCTAAACTACTCAAATACATTTTAACCATCAAACATACACTTTAACCATCAAACATACACTTTAACGATAAGTGAATTCACCATTGTTGCATCCTTAAACTACTCAAACAAGTGAATAAAACTTACCATATGGCACTCTTGTCATCCCCTTCGAACACAACACATGTTTCTCCATGACTAAACTGAATTTAAAAAAGCACCATATTAGAATCAATTTAATCCAAGTAAACTAAAACTGAAACAATTTAAAAACAACACTCTTGTCATACCCTTTCAACAAGTAAACTAAAACAAAACTGAATTGGTTCAATATTTTACCCTATAAAATTAAGTAGAAAGAGAAGGAAACAAAACTGAAACTCCAACAATTTAATCCAATGCCATTCACCCTTTAAATTTCCTAACCCAAATGATTTTCGAAATGCTTTCCGAAAATTTGATCCAATGCCATTCACCCTTTCAATTTCTTAACCCAAATAATTTCGTAAATTCAGACTTACCTTCTTGTAGCCGTTTGTAAATGTTGCACAGTAAAACACCCTTACTATTTTGTGATGATGAAAACCCTTTCAAACACAACGAAAATTCCCCCAAACGATTAACCCACACGATTTACTCAGAGGATTTCATGTTTACGCTCTGAAAACTTTTCAAATTCTCTGATTTTTTAAACCTAAACAGTACGATTTGTCTGAAGAAGAAAACACATTAAAATGAGTTTAGGTTAAACGAGCAAATATTATGTCGTTTTGGTTTGGTATTTTAAAACGTGCGTTTGCTTACGTGGCGGCCAAATAAGCAAAAAATGCCACATCAGTAACGACATCCATAATATAACGGCTGGGTGATGATTGATACCCAATGTTAAAAGTTGAGTCATTAAATTGACTCAAATTAAAGATGGGTGAGTAAAATAGGAGAGAGGCAAAAATTGAGTCATGATTTTTGTATTTTACCCTTAATTTTTTTATATTTACAACACTAAGATTTAAATTTTTAACTTTTTTAAAAAATCTAATGTTTTATTTGAAATTTTCGTTTTTAATTATAAATTAATAAAAAAACATTTAAGAATTCATGATTAATTCAGTTCTCAATTGAAAAAATATTTTTTTTTGTTTTTTTACTAATTATTCAATACACTTGTTGTGGTTAGAATTTAGAGATTAGTAAGATTTATAGGTCAAAACTTAAATCCTTAACTATATTACACTAAACTCTAAACCATAAATTATAACACAACCCTAACTTCTAAACCATAAATTTTAAAACCAATGAGATTACGAATAATTTTTTATTTCAACCGTATGTATATTGAATATAAATCTTTTTTAATTGTGTGATTGCGGATAATCACACATTAAGTTTAATGATGTGTTTTTTCTTATAAATTATTTGTATCTAATTCATAAATTTATTACTTTGAATTTTGTATTATAAAGACGTTATGAAACAACTCTTTCAATCCAATTTATTCTATTCACAACATTAAAATTGGAACTATAATTTTAGCTAAAAGATTTTAATGTGTCATCCAGTTGGTTTTGTTGGAGCCGGTTGGGACACGGCATATTCTCATACATGTTGGCTGTTGAAACAATTTTCTCACTTCACCGACCGTGAGAAACAAATGAGTTTGTAATTGTGAATGGAGGAACGGTGTAGTTTCTTTCAGTTATTAACTCATCATTGGATTCTCCATGGAATTCTCGAGTTTTTAAGAGAGCTCAAGTTCTCAGGCAAGGCTGCAACGCCGTCCAAATATGATATCACGCTGGACATGCTTGGCATAAACGCTGCCACCGGGTTCGAGCAGAGCAACCCAAGCTTCAACACCAACTCCACCTCTTCTAACACAAATCTCTTCTCCAATCTGCCATCAATAGCTGCTACAATGTCTCCATTATCCCAGCAATCCGTTATCCAGTCGGCGAGAATGTTTGATCCGGCGACGCCCTTGCTTCGATCGGCCTTCTACCACATGCAACTTCGAGCATACATGTTCCAAAGGCATACACGTCCGTGCTTGTGTTAGCTTTCCCGGTTCTTGCAAGCTCAGGAGCCATGTAACCGAGCGTGCCGGCTACATGCGAGGTTTGAGGATCGTTTCCGAGGTCGCATAGCTTTGCGAGCCCGAAATCACCCAATCGAGCGTTCATTTCACTGTCGATCAGCACATTTATTGAAGTTGAAAGCTTTTGTTGATTTTAGGGATTTGCTAATTTGGGGATTTCGGATAAAGAAGAGAAGCCTTTGACACTCGAAGTTTTATCAGAATACCAAATAGAAACAAGAAACGATGTGTTTTATTCAAGATGATTTAAGAGTACATTAGACCTTGATTTATATATTAATCAAGATCTGATATCAAGATTTACAACTAATAAAACTAACCTACAGCTAAGATAAAACTGAATGGACACGTGTACAAAGTCTGTTAGACCCCTCAAGTTGGAGCGTATATATCATGTACGCCAAACTTGGAAATTAACAGATGAAATGAAAAACTGGGCAAAGCTTTAGTGAGACAGTCTGCAAGTTGATGTTGAGAAGAAACTGAAAGTAAGAAAATGAGCCCTTAATGAATCTTCTCCCGGATTAGGCGACAATCTAACTCAATGTGCTTCGTACGCTCATGGTGGACAAATTTTTTTACAATTTGAATGGCATATAAATTGTCACAAAACAAGTTAGCAGGCTGAAAAGGTATATGAAAAGCTTGAAGAAGATAAAAAATCCATTGGAGTTCACAAGTAACAGAGGCTAAGGCACGATACTCAACCTCACTAGAAGACCTAGAAACAGTTTGCTGCTTTTTAGATTTCCTTGAAATAAGAGAAGATCTTAAAAATATACAAAATTCAGTTATGGATTCCGAGAATCAGGGCAAGAAGCCCAGTCAGAATCAGAGAAAGCTTGTAATTTTATATCATTGTCAGCAGCAAAGAAAAGGCCTTGACCAAGAGTTCCTTTTAAATATCTTAAAATCCTATGAGCTGCTTTCAAATGTACAGTAGTAGGACATGAAAGAAATTGAGAAAGCTGCTGAACAGAAAAGGCAATGTCAGGCCTAGTATTAGTTAAGTATAGCAGTTTCCCAATTAATCTTCTATAGGCCTTAATGTCCTCTAATTGACTACCATCATTTTTAGACAATCTTTTGGATCCTCTGGTAACAGCAATAGGAGTAGATACAGGTTAGATTCAAGAAAATTGGTAGCCTTAAGAAGTTCTAAGGTATATTTCCTTTGAAAGATGTTAATACCAGCACTAGTTCTAACAATCTCAAGACCTAAAAAATATTTCAGATTTCCCAGATCCTTGATTTTAAAAGTAGTATGTAAATTTTTTTAATAGAATCAATTTGCTCTTGACTAGGACTGGTTAACAAAATATCATCCACATAAACAGCTAAGGCAATAAAATTTTCATTTTCTCTCTTAGTAAAAAGGCTAGTGTCGGAAGAACATTGTTTAAAATCTTGAGTTATTAAGGCAAGAGTAAATTTCCCATTCCACTGTCTGCTAGCCTGCTTTAGACTATAAAGGCTTTTTGTTTAATTAACAAACTAGAGTGGATTCATTACTAACAGAAAAATCATGGGGCATTTCCATATAAACTTCTTCATGCAAGGATCCATGAAGAAATGCATTATTAACATCTAACTGTTGTAATTTTCAGTTTTTTGAGGCAGCAATAGAAATGAGAATTCTAATGGTGGTCATTTTAGCAACAGGGCTGAAAGTACTTAAAAAATCAATATCAAATTGTTGTGTATACCCTTTAGCTATTAATCTAGCCTTGTACCTATCTAAAGATCCATCAGACTTTAACTTAGTCCTAAAAACCCATTTGCAACCAATAGTTTTCTTATTAGGAGGTAAGGGTATTAAGTCCCAAGTTTTATTTGATTCTAAAGCTAAAATTTCCTCTTGCATAGCATTTTTCCAACACTCATGTTTTATAGCTTGTTTATAAGTCTTGGGAGTAGCTATGACATCAATATTATTAATAAAAGACTGATGTTTAGAAGAAATATTCTGATAGGATAGGGCATTAGCAATAGAATGAGATGAAGTACGAGGTTTAGGTAAGGTTACCTGATAGTCTTGAAATTTTTGAGGTAACTTAACCTGCCTAGATGGTCTAGTAGAGATAACAGGAACATGCTGAGCAAACTGATCTTGCTAAACAGTATGAAGAACATTTTGAAATTTATCTGACAAATTAGTATCATCATGCATATGTTGATTTAAAAGAATTTGACATCTTGAATTAGAGGTTGGATCATCATATACAGGAGCAGAATCATTAAATAAAAATAGAGGATCAAAATAAGAAGTTTTACTAAAGGGGAAGATAGATTCATTAAAAGTGACATCTCTGGAAACCAAAACAATTTTTGTTTCCAAATTGTACAATTTATAACCCTTCATGTGCTGAGGAAAACCAAAAAAGATACACTTGATAGCCTTAGGATGCATCTTAGTGGCAGATTTAGGTAAGCAAGAAGCATAGGACAAGCAACCAAAAACTTTAAGATTGTCTAACTGAGGCAGAGTATTATATAAAACTTCATGAGGTGTTTTATTAGCTAAAACAGGAGTAGGGGTTAAATTGATTAGAAAACTAGCATGTAAGATGCAGTCAATCCAAAAAAGTAAAGGCAAACAAGCATGCATCCTTATAGACCTAGCAACAACCAGCAAGTGTTGATGTTTTCTCTCTACAACACTGTTTTGTTGTGGGGTATAAACACAAGACATTTGGTGTATAATCCCTTTACTTTTGAAAAAATCATCCATTTTAAATTCTTGAGCATTATCAGTTCTGAAACATTTTATTCTTTTTGAAAATTGAGTATCAATTAGAGTATAAAAAGTAATAATGAGTTTTCTAACTTCAGATTTATGAACCATGGGAAATATCCAGATATCTGCTTTTATCCTCAACAATAGTTAAGAAATAGTTGTGGCCATATATACTCTTAACTGGGAAAGGACCCCAGACATCTAAATGCACAATATCAAAGAGATTTTCAGAAACAAAATTGCTAATAGGAAATGGCAGACGTTTATGCTTTGCAAGATGACATATATCACAAGATGACACATTACTAGAGGAAATATTTGCATTTAATTTGGAAAAGAAAGTCATCCTTTTACTAGAAGGGTGACCTAACCTAGCATGCCATGTATGCAAAGAATGAAAGGAAGAGATGTTACAAACTGTAGAAGCAGAATGTGCACAATCTGAAAGCTGATAAAGACCTCTGACCATCTTAGCTGAACCAATCATCTTCAAAGAAAGAGGATCCTGAAGAATACACTTGTTGTCAGTAAAAATAACAGATATATTTGTATTTAGAGTTAGTTTACTGACAGAAATCAAATTAAATCTAAAATGAGGTATGTATAAAACATCCTTAAGAATTATACCATTATTTAAAGAAACATTTCCAATATGCAAAACTTGAACCAGATTACCATTTAGAAGTTTAATAAATTTGTCTTTAATGTCATAATAGCAATAAAAAAGAGATAAAGAATTGGAGATATGATCTGTGGCTCATGAATCTATAATCCATGAAGTATTAACAGCAGTAGATGCAAGAGAACATGTGAGAACCATACCTGAATCAGTGCTGGTTGCTGGAGCAGTTGCAAAGTCAGAAGATAAAGCATTGACAGCAGATTGAGGAGCATGGACAGAATTAAAACTAGACACTCCTTTTTCTTGAAGTAAAGAAATCAACCCTTCATATTGGTCTTTAGTAAAAGAAGCAAATTGACTTTCTGACTTATGATCAACTGACACTAAGGAATCATTTGGATGGGAACTTTTATTTTGAGGAAAACTGACAAGATTTGCTTTGCTAATAGGGAACCTAGACCTATAAGCATGAGGGTATTCGTGCTTTTTATAGCACTTATCAATGGAATGCCCTTGAAGACCACAGAAAGAACAAAGAGGCCTTCGAGTTCCAGTGTTTGAAGCAAAAGATTTCTTTTGAAATTTTCCAGAACTGTTATTTCTATTAACACCAACAGCAAGAATGTAACACCCTAGACCCACCTATGCAATAATACGGATCCTAGGAAGTTACATTAGGGTCACCGGAGCGACCCATGACAAATTTCAAATAAACATACCATTAAACCTTAAAGATCCTAAATCAAATTTCAGAAATCATTCAAAAACGATAAAACACTTATAATACAAGTTGCGAAAATAAGTTTCAGACTCCTTTAACCGAATACAAAACACGACAGACATACCCCTAGTTACACAAATACCACACTCCATGCCAAGCCGAAGAACTCCCATACCGACGATGATAGGTGCAACTTGACTGATCTTTTATCCTGAGATGGTAAAAACAACATGAGCTTGGGAAAGTTCAGTAATACAAAACTACCAGAAGATGCTATTAGCTCATGCAGATACATGGTGAAGCATAACATTAATATGATGTTCCAGACAGTAGTTATTTTCATTTATGATTCGCTATTTTAGTAATGCACTATACTTGAGGACAACAAGGTATGTTCTTCCTACATTGCTGAGTATTGAGAGATATCTTATTGTTCAGAGAATCAACATGGTGACAGATTGATGAAGTTGAATTCAAGAAGCCTAGTGTGTTCCATAAATTGCAGATCAAACATGCATAGGTACATAGCATTCGCCTCATATGAACACATAACAGTTAAATGCAAATGTTCGAGTTCATACAGAAATTTACTACCCTCCAACCTTACACCAGAATGCAATTCCTCATGAACTGCATACAGAAGGTCTTACCCTAAGCCTGAGGCGTAGGAGCCTACCTAAGGGAATACCTTAGGTCCAGAAAGACTTACCCTAGGCCCATGGGCGTAGGAGCTTAACAGAACAGCTGGATCAGGGCTGTGACAGACACTTCAATCATATCCCGAGAGTATCCCCAAGCAGAACAATTCAAATTATAACACATTATCATCAGATTTCAGTCAACAGAGCATATAACATATCCATTATACAGAGATTCGGATATCATAAGTTCAGAACATACCAGAATATAATCTCAACCATATTGCACATACAAGACTTTTTTAACAGATATAATCATGCTTCTCAAACAAAATCATTCATACTTTTAGATTTCACACCCTATCAGATAAACATGTTTTTCAACTAAAGTGCATCATATATTATGATCAGACAATCATCACATAATCATAATCCATATATATATACATATATACACAACAGAATGCAGCACACGTGGAACACACCAGACAGAACAAATTTTATTTCTCAGAGTTACCTGATATTTACAGAATGAGGCACATTGAACTTTTAGCTCGAATAAGATATTCTAGGAGTTCATACATTATGCTCTTTAATTTCAAATATATCGTGAACGATTTAATCATTTAAGCTCACAAGGGTATTATGGTCATTTCGACATTCATAAGCATTTTGGTAACTATACCAACATTAAATAAGCAATGGTTCACAGAACTCATGTATCTTGTTTGCTCATTAGTTTTCTAACTAGACATTCAAGTAATTCAATATCAAGGTCTTTTAAGTTATCGGATATTTCCAGTGATGTTCCGATTATTTAGGCTATCATGGCCTTTAGTTATTTGACTGTCATGACAAATCTTATACTATGACACAATCATATCGGAACGAAAATTATAATTCTCAGGGGCTCTAACAATTTATCATACCTCCAGAATTTTGTTTAATGCGACATAACCCAACTTGACAATACTTACCAACGTTCAGATGTGAGTAGTTTGCGTGCATCATAACTTAACACTTAAGGGAACCTTAGCTATTTAAGTCTTATTAACAAATCCAGAATTTCGTCAAATACAAAGTTACCGAATAACCCAGGAGAATATTTAGGTTATTTTAGACTAAGATAAATCTACCATTTCTTTTAGAATTACCATTTGGTACCTCCATCATTCACGTACTCAAACGAGATTAAGGCGTCCTAACTCTTCGCCCCTTTACAGACAATTCATTCATTACAGAACTTGAGGGTATAACGTCATTCAAATTAATCAGACATTTCGGTGCTCGAGGCATTACCGTCCTTTTGGTCATTACGAACATTTTTATTTAATTCACGCATTACTATCATAAGGATCGACTTAGGATTTCAACAATATTTCCAGAAAATCTTCATTCATGTGTTATACGGAGTTTGAGGGGAAAAGTCCAAGTTTTATAACACACGTATTGTATAATGATGTCGGAGTCTTTCCAATAAAACATGCATCTTAGGTAGAGTAAAGTACACCATCAAGTCAAATGCAAGTTTCCGGTCATTTTCTTTACCAGAGGGTTAGTTTAGTCATTTTTATAACCTAAGGCCATTTTCGTAATTTCATAACCAACATCTCATACTCCACATTCTGAACATTAGTTTTTAGACACCATTAATAGAGTTTAAGATTTAACTGTATTATTATTATTATTATTATTATTATTATTATTATTATTAGCACATTCGACCCTCCTGGTCTATCAATATTCTTATCCGATTATTTTGATCTTACTGACTCTCATACTTATTTCTCGTATCGAAATCGGCTTAAGAAGAGTTCACAAACACTTCAACATAAGCATGCACGCGTTAACCGGATATCGACATGTACATAAAGCATACAAGAGGTAGTAGTGTATTACCTTAACTCCGAGCTACACCAGTCGCTTCGTAATACTTTATTCGACCGTACTCGAATCCCAAAATGGACGTCCCACGACATCTCGAACACCAAGGTATGCGGGTACCTTCAATTACACAGGTTAACATTTTAGTCCTTATTCACAGAGCCTTAAATAGGATTAAACACATAAACATTTTTGGGTTCAAGGTCAGATTCGGGGGCTTTCGGATCAGAATTTCGCAAAACGGGCTTCAAAAACGGACTAAGAACGTCGAAAAACATAAAATAAGAGTTTTCGGAAAATTTGACTTTTGGTCAACGGTCAAAGTCAACGCTGACGTCAACAGGTCAAAGGTCAACAGGGGTCAGAGTCAACTGGTCAAAGTCAATGCTGACGTCAGCATGACGTCAACAGTCAACAGGGGTCAACTGAGTTGACTCGAGCTGACTCGGACGAGTTGACTCGGCTAACTCGGACGAGTTGACTCGGCTGACGGGACGGGTCGGACGGGTCGGGTCACTCTCGGGCAGACGAGTCGGACCGACTCGGGTGGGGTCGACTGGGCTGACCGGTTCAACCGGTTCATCCGGTTCAGTCCAGTTCACTTACCCAATAAAAACTTGCCGGAACCTCGCCGAGAAACCCACCGGAATGTCGCCGGAGACCCCCAACAACCTCGATTTCACCGGAAAAACAAAGATAAAGACATTATTATTTCAATCCATACCATACATGTTGAATTAAAGCTAGAATCGAGCCGGAATTTACCTATAATGGTGTGATTACGCCGGAAAATCACGAAGCTTCGACGAGGGCTCTCCCGGCGGCGGATCGACGATCGGCCAAATGGGTTTTGTTTGTCGTCACGTCGGGAGCCCGGATCTGGCGGCGGCTTTGTGAACGAATGGCGAGGATCACCGGAAACGGCAAAAAAAGAAAGGCGAATGCTTATGTTTTTTACGAACTTCAACCGGCTCTCCACGGCGAATGGCGGCACATCACTGCGCGTGGAGGGCTGGGTCACGATCGGAGCAGGGTGATGGTCACGCCGGTGCTGGCGGTGCACGCCACGGCCCGGCGGTGGCGGAGTGGCAGATCGGAGATGGGTTGATAGGGTTAGGGAGAGTTTTCTGAAATTCTCTCAAAATTTCCAGATTCGAATAATTTTTCCAGAGGTAGGTGAAGGGTTGGGGATATTAAGTCTGATTCACTTCTCTTAGGCTTAACTCTAATAGCCAAACTAGGTAACCCTTGACAAGAATGAGCCATTGGCTCAATGGTTTAAGCAAAAGGACATAAAAAAAATGGTGAGGTCGTGGGTTCAAACCCTCATACAAGCACTATTCTCTTCCCTTTTTTATTTTATTATTTTATTTAAAAAAACGGGGTGTTACAAAGAATACTGGATTCAAAAGGAACAACAACAGATATAGAACGTTGACAGAAAAAATTTTATGAGTTTGAGGAAACAATTTAGTCATCAGAATTTGGGATTTAGCGATAGCAAAAGATTCATTTAAACCTCTAAGAAATCTAAGGGCGGAGTCTTGATTTCAAAATTTAACAGCATCACAAGAACACGAATTCAGAGATCTCAAAACACATAATTCGTCCCAGATAACTTTCAATTGCGTGTAAAAGGTAGTAACAGTGTTAGTACCTTGATTTAAGGAATAAAATTCCTGTTGGAGATCGGAAACCCTCATTAGGTCTCTCTGGCTGAATCTATCGTGCAAATCCGCCCAGAGTTCGTAAGCATTATCGAACCACAAAACAGATTGAGCAATTTCAGGGCTCACCGCTCGTTGTAACCACGAAAGAACGAGGTTGTTACACTTGACCCAAGAAAAATAACCATCATCATCTTCATGGAGCTGCTTCAACGACCCATTAACAAAAAGAAATTTGTTCTTGATAATCAGGGCCATACGCATAGATCGTGCCCACGAGTGATAATTTCCACCGGTGAGAAGAACAAAAGTCAACACGAGCGACGGATTCTCATTGGGGTGTATGTAATATTCATCATAGGGGTCGATATTTCTGAATCGAGAGGATACAGAAGATCGGGCATCAGAAGAGTCTACTGATACCATATTGAAGTTGAAAGCTTTTGTTGATTTTAGGGATTTGCTAATTTGGGGATTTCAGATAAAGAAGAGAAGCCTTTGACACTCGAAGTTTTATTAGAATACCAAATAAAAATAAGAAACGATGCGTTTTATTTAAGATGATTTAAGAGTACATTAGACCTTGATTTATATATTAATCAAGATCTGATATCAAGATTTATAACTAATAAAACTAACCTACAGCCATCCAGTTGGTTTTGTTGGAGCCGGTTGGGACACGGCATATTCTCATACATGTTGGCTGTTGAAACGATTTTCTCACTTCACCGACCGTGAGAAACAAATGATTCTGTAATTGTGAATGGAGGAACGGTGTAGTTTCTTTCAGTTATTAACTCATCATTGGATTCTCCATGTAATTCTCGAGTTTTTACGACAGAGCTCAAGTTCTCAGGCAAGGCTGCAACGCCGTCCAAATATGATATCACGCTGGACATGGTTGGCCTAGCCGCTGCCACCGGGTGCGAGCAGAGCAACCCAAGCTTCAACACCAACTCCGCCTCTTGTAACACAAATCTCTTCTCCAATCTGCCATCAATAGCTGCTACAATGTCTCCATTATCCCAGCAATCCGTTATCCAGTCGGCGAGAAATGTTTGATCTGGCGACGCCCTTGCTTCGATCGGCCTTCTACCACATGCAACTTCGAGCATAAATGTTCTAAAGGCATACACGTCCGTGCTTGTGTTAGCTTTCCCGGTTCTTGCAATCTCAGGAGCCATGTAACCGAGCGTGCCGGCTACATGTGAGGTTTGGGGATCGTTTCCGAGGTCGCATAGCTTTGCGAGCCCGAAATCACCCAATCGAGCGTTCATTTCACTGTCGATCAGCACATTGGCAGGCTTGATGTCCCTGTGAATGATGACTTGTACCCACTGCTGGTGCAGATAGAACAACGCCGACGCCACATCTTTGACGATCTTGAACCGTTGTATCCAAGTAAGGTCGGAATCCGGCAGGTGATACAGAAACTTATCAAGGCTTCCATTAGGCATGTAGTCATACACCAAGAGCAATTCATGCTTGCGCCTGCAATAACCGAGAAGTCGAACCAAATTCGGATGCCTGAGGCGACCGATGGTGGCTATCTCGGCCACAAATTCCCTCATCCCTTGCCTCGAATCATGATTGATTCTTTTGACAGCAACTTGTACATTGGATGATGGCAAAACACCCTTGTACACCCTACCAAATCCACCTCTCCCTAGAACTTCCTTTTCTTTGAACCCCTTTGTGGCTTTGAACAAATCTTTGTAAGAGAATCTATGAGGACCGTACTGAACCTCCCAATCCTCAAGAATCTCTATGAACCTTCGCTTCCTGGAGAGCAACATCGCCCCGAAAACCACGACAAGGACTAACGTGAGACCTGTTAAAGAAAGACTGATAATCAAAATCCTCTGCAATTTCTTGATTCCTCGGTTATCATGTCGTGGAACCTTGGGAAGGCGGGTCAAGTCCAGCTCTTCGGCTTCGCCATTCATCTTGAAACTCCAAGCCAATATGTAGTACGATGTCTTAAGGGAGCCGATGGAGGATGAGAAACCGACGTATATATAGTCAAACAAATAAGGAGACAGATCCCGTTTGAAGGATAAAAGTGGGGTTTTCGGCCTTGGTATATGGATAGGATACAACGTAATATCGAGTTGCTTATCCACCCCGTCGTATGCAATCCAAATCTGCATCGGATCTCCACTCTGAAGGTCGACTGTTTCGAACTGACCTTCATCCTGCAGAAGCCGATTTCTCCGAGATCAAGCTATTGATATCGATGCCAACATGGTTACTGTCTATGTCCCCCATGTCGATGCTATGGACTGTGTCCAGCTCAACCGCGACAATGTGATTCGAGCTGTTACCCATGTTTGTTTCATTGAAAAGACCAAGATACTGAAAGGGAAGACCTCCGGGAATTTGTTTGGTAGGCGAGATTACGAAGGCCAATCCATGGCCACCACCAAGTTGCATGAATTCAGGTACAATTGCAAAAATGAAAGTAGTGGAGAAAGAGGAAACGGTAGCATTTGTGGAGTTCTTGAATTGGACTGGATTCTGGTAGAAGATGTGACTGGTCGTTACGCTTCTTGTACCGGTCAGTTTAAACAGCCCACTTGCATCTATCTCTGCAACTCCGTCCACATTCAAGTAGCCATTGAAACTGAAGCTGCCCTACTTGATGTCTGAAGATGCAGGGCTCAGGCTCAGGCTCAGGAGAACAAGCAACACAAGTATGATCAAACAAGACATAATTGTTTCTGCTCAGTTTTGTTCACACCGTTACTCCAATGTAAATACTAAATTAAGATACCATTGCCTTAATCTTATCGGGTGAGAAGAAATAACTTATAAAAGGCGATGTTGTCATCTGATAACGAAGGGCTATAAATTTAATCTCCGCTACATCTTCCTGCCAGCTTCCTCACATTGTTAGGAGAGAAGCATAAACTGTTTCACCGATACAGGGATGGACCTAGACGGAGCGGTCACCAAAAGTTTAAATTACTAAATGATTTAAAAATTTCTTATGTATTTCTTATTAAAAATTTATATTCTCCCCTAAAATTTTATAAATTCGCTTCCTAAAATTCTATAAGTCCGTTCCCTAACATTTGTCCATCTCGAGAAAGGACTATGTGTAAAACCTATGTTTGATTTTTGATATAATTAAATCTTTAAGGATCAATTTGAAAAACTTAAAATTGTTTTATAAGTCCCTTAATAAGTTTTAAATCACCAACACCTTAAAACTGATTTGAAAAACTCAAACTCAAAATATTTTCTAAGTGTTCCAAAGCCAAACTATTGAAAATCGTCCAGGTGTATCGATACGCTTCTAGCCGTATCGATACCTTTTTTTAACAAAGTTGGCTACTGGAGGAACTCGTATCGAAACAGATTCAATCTGTATCGATACGCTCCTTCGTAAAAGTCTAAAGAGTTTGAATGGCGTACCGATACGACTTCACCCGTATCGATACGGATTTAATCAACTCAACAATTGGTATCAGAGCTACACTCATTGGAAGGATTACAACCCTCTTGAGTCGATTTTAGGAGAGTTTGATTAACAACTAGTCAAGCAATGGCATCCATCTCCAACTATGAGTCTCAATCCACCACCAAGGCACCATTCTTCAATGGGGACAACTACCCATATTGGAAGAATAGAATGAGGCTTTTCATCAAGTCTACCGACTACATGGTGTGGGATGTGGTTGAAGAATGTCCATATATTCCCATGAAGAGAGATGGAGAAAGACTTGTCCCAAAGGTCAAAGCCGAGATGACGGATGATGAAAGAAGAAGAATGCAAGTGAATGACAAAGCTCTTCATGTGATGTTTTGTGCACTTGGTCCGGATATCTACTCCAAGGTGTCTTCAATCGAAAATGCCAAGGAGGTTTGGGACACCCTCAAGACAACATATGAGGGAACTAGTGATGTCAAGGAGACAAAGATTGGGCTACTCAATCTAAGCTATGAGAACTTCAAGATGGATCCCTATGAAAGTGTCTCCAAGATGTTTGATCGATTCTCGGTCATTGTCAACGGATTGAAGGGGTTTGGAGAAATCATCCCCGAAGACAAACTAGTGAGAAAATTGTTGTACTCTCTTCCGGAGTCATGGGATGGCAAGAGAACGGTCACTGTTGAAGCTAGATATTTGAAGACTCTCAAGCTTGATGCTCTTGTTGGATCTCTACTCACCCATGAGATTATAAGGAAGGGAAGAGAATAAGAGAAGAAAATAGTTGAGAAGAAGGAGATTGAGAAGAAGAAAGTGGGAATCGCTCTAAAAGCTTCACATCAAGAAAGCGATTCAAGTGAGGATGAAGATGAGGAGATGGCTATGTTGGCCAAAAGGTTTATTCGGTTCATGAAGTCAAATCGTGAAAGAAAATTCATTAGAAAGGGAGACTTCAAGAGTAAGAGCAAGGAGGAGGGGAAGGACCAAATCACTTGTTATGAATGCAAGAAACCGGGTCACATCCGTTCCGAATGTCCTCAATTGAAAAAGAAGAGCTTTGAGAAGAAGAACAAGCTCAAAGCTCAAATAGCCACTTGGAGTGACGATGAGTCATCCGAGGAAGTGGCCAATCTATGTCTCATGGCCATTGATGATGAACCAAAGGTAAACTCTAACTTATCCAATTTCGATTTTACTTTTGATGAACTTCAAGATGCTTATGATGAATTGTAAGAGGTGTATGATGAGTTAGTAGGAAAATACAAAGAATCATTTTGAAAAACAAAAAAATCATTTCCGATTTGAAAAATCAAAATGAGACATTTTCTAAAGCTAACTCCGAATTGGAAAAGAAGATTTTGTTTTTAGTAAATCTTTCAAATGATCTTAAAACAAAAAATCTTGAACTTGAAAAACTTCTTTCCGATTCTCAAGATTATCACACAAAGGAAGCAGATAATCTTAAAAATCTATTGCTATTGGGAAAAACAATTTTGAAAAAGAAAATCATTCTAAATCCCAATATGTAAAAAGAAAACTTTTTATTCCTAAACAAAGAAATTTTAATAAGCAATCTAGAGGTCAAAGAGTTAGGAGTGTTTGGGTTCCTAAGGAACTCATTATTTCTAATGATATGAATGCTATTGCTTCTTGGATTCCTAAGGGAACCAAAATGTTGAAAGCTAACACTCATGGACCCAAAATGATTTGGGTACCAAAAATCAAGGCCTAATTTCTTTGTTTGTAGGGGGAGCATTGCTACAAGGCTAAAGCTTCAAGCAAAAATTCTTGGTACCTTAATAGTGGATGCTCAAGACACATGACCGGTGACAATAGTAGATTTGTGGAACTAAAGCCAAAAGGTGGTGGAGTGGTAACTTTCAGTGACAACTTCAAAGGTCACATTGAAGGAATAGGCTCCATTGGTAATCACTCTTCTATTTTCATTGAAAATGTTTTGTATGTTAACGGTCTTAAGCATAACTTGTTGAATATTAGTCAATTGTGTGACAAGGGTTTTAATGTTTTATTTGATAAAAGTGGTTGCAAAATTGTAAACATTAAAACAAATCAACTAATGCTCATTGGTCATCGCATAGGGAACATTTACATGGTGCATCTAGATGACATTCATTCATCTCATACATGCTTAGTTGCACATGATGAACATGACTCATGGCTTTGGCATAGAAAATTAGGACATGCTAGCATGAGTGTCTTAGAGAAATTAATTTCCCTTAATCTAGTTAGAGGTTTACCCAAACTTAAATTTTCTAATGACAAAATTTGTGATGCATGTTCAAAGGGTAAACAACATAGAACTTCTTTTAAATCCATAAATGATGTCTCTACTAGTAGATGTTTACAATTGATTCATATGGATCTTTTCGGGCCTATTAGAACAATGAGCTTGGGTGGAAAATCATATGCATTTGTGCTTGTAGATGACTACTCTATGTATACTTGGGTTCTTGTTGCGTGTAAAAGAGTCTATCACAATTGTAGTGCAAGTGTACACGACGCAAGTAGTAAAGTGATACGAAGTATCGGATATCGTCTCCACAGGGATTGGGCTAATAGCTTCACCTTATTTCACTGCACGAAAGTAAAAGAAATATTTGAGAGTTGTCACGAAAACAATAAGGAAAACGCAAATAAAAGAATTGGAATATCAAGATAGAGAGAATGGGTTGGTATTGAATTGCTCAATAGTGCAGGTATTGGATTGCTTAGGAACTCCAGTTCTGTCGTCGTGCCCGTCACGGCAGCACCTGTCGCGGCGGCTGTCCGTTGGCTGTCGCGGCAGCAAACACACCAACTTCGTACTTCAAGTTTGGCAAGAATCCCAGATCTGCCTTGACCTATCCCTAGGTCCAAGTCTGTCGATGATCACGTCTTGATGATACCTCCCGGCGTGAATCGAAGGATGAACACCGATGTGTATGAATTCTTCCTTAGCCACTTAACCTTGCCTTATCCCTAGGCACAAGATAGTTCAACTATAAACTAGAGAACTTGCTCTTATTTCTTTCGTATACTTAACTCTCCCGATTCTAGGTAAATGGATAACCTCACAATGTTCTCCCGATGCTCTTGCAAGATATTGAAAACCAAAATAAGAGAACTTGAAGTTTATTTTATTGAACTTGGAAAATCCTAAAACAAAACAACCCTTGCAACTACTTCACAAAACAACCCGTGGCCCTAGGGGGAATTTAGAACATGTCGGCGACGGACAGACGGCGGAGGGGTTTTTTTTATGTCGGTTATGGGGTATGTAATCTATGATGTCTCCTAGGTTAAAATCTATGCCTTTATATAAGCTTTGGGCTCAAGTATTCTAAGTTAACAAGGATTACAACTTTAATTAAAAGTAAGATTCTAATAAAGACTTAATCTCTAAGTATCCTACTTTTCAGCCGCCTCCTTGTTTCATGGGATTTCCTCTCCTTGAGCTTTGGCTTGACATATCTTTTGATCCGGGGCTTGGAAAATTGTTTGGTTTTAACACGACAGACGAGCAGATTTTTCTCTATCTATCGAGGTCCACTTTACTTTTCCTTTTCATAAGGCTGCTGTCACCTTGCTGTCACGACAGCTCCATGGCAGCTTCGTCCTCGTCGTCTGCTTGTCTAGTTCAGCTCTTCTGCTTCTCTGCCCTGCGCCTGCCTTCTCCATCTACGATGGCAGCAACCTGTAAAATCAGCCATTTTTAGTAGAATCCGTGCCTTTTACATATTTGTGATGTTTTGCTGAAAACTAACCTAAATTCAATGCAATGATGCTTGAATGCAGCAGAAATATGGGTTAAAAAGGGTGTAAATAATAGAACTTTTACACACTCAACAGTTCTATTCTTAAGTACAAAGGATGAGGCTTTAGAAAAATTCATCACATTTTCTAAAATAACTCAAAATGATCTTGAACTTAAAATTTCTCACATTAGAAGTGATCATGGAACCGAATTTCAAAATCTAGGTTTCGATGAGTTTTTAAATGAAAATGGTATTAGCCACAATTTTTCCGCACCTCGCACTCCTCAACAAAATGGGGTAGCTGAGAGGAAAAATCGAACTTTAGAAGAAATGGCTAGAACCATGCTTTGCGAAAATAATTTACCTAAATGTTTTTGGGCGGAAGCCACAAATACCGCTTGCTATATTATAAATCGAGTAATGATTAGGCCAATTTTGAAGAAAACACCTTATGAGATTTTAAAATCTAAAAAGCCTAACATTAGTTATTATCATCCTTTTGGTTGCAAGTGTTTTGTTTTGAATAATGGTAAAGAAAACTTAGGTAAATTTGATGCTAAAAGTGGTGAAGATATTTTCTTAGGGTACTCTTTAAACTCTAAAGTCTATCGTGTATTTAATAAAAGAACTCTAGTAGTTGAAGAGTCAATACAAGTTTTCGATGATAACCTCCTTCCGATGAAGGAATATTGTGATGATGATGATGATGATGTAGGAATCCTTGATGCCATTGATGGAGGACAAACATCAAAGGTGGATGAAATTCCAACTAAAGATGAGGATTCACAAGATCCACCTCTTGAAGCCTTGAAGGACTTGGCTCTTGAAGAAAGGGAGGTGTCTTACCCAAGGGGGTTAAACTATGTCAAAGGTGGTGAAATCTTGGGTGATCCATCCAAGAGGGTAACTACTAGATCCTCTCTCAAATTAATGAATCATGTTGCATTTCTTTCATGCATTAAGCCTAAAAATATTAAAGAAGCTTTAAAAGATGATTTTTGGATTTTGGCCATGCAAGAGGTATTAAATCAATTTGAGAGGAGTAAAGTGTGGACATTAGTTGAAAGGCTTAATGATCAATCTACTATAGGAACAAAATGGGTTTTTAGGAATAAATTAGATGAAAGTGGTAATATAAAGAGAAACAAGGTTAGGCTTGTTGCTCAAGGCTATACACAAGAAGAGGGAATTGATTTTGATGAGACTTATGCACATGTAGCTAGGATGGAAGCTATTAGGATGTTGCTTGCATTTGCATGTTATCATAATTTCAAGCTTTTTCAAATGATGTGAAAAGTGCCTTTTTAAATGGTTTTATAAATGAAGAGGTGTATGTTGAACAACCACCGAGTTTTGAGGATTCAAAATTTCCAAACCATGTGTTTAAACTTACAAAAGTTCTCTATGGTTTAAAACAAGCTCCTAGAGCTTGGTATGAGAGACTTTCAAATTTCTTAATTGAAAAAGGTTTTGAAAAGGGAAAGGTGAATACCACATTCTTCATAAAAAGATATAACAATGACATCTTAGTAGTTCAAATTTATGTTGATGATATCATTTTTGGTTCTACTAATGAGTGTTATTGTAAAGAATTTTCTAAGCTAATGCAAGGTGAGTTCGAGATGAGAATGATAGGGGAGCTCTCATTCTTTTTGGGACTCCAAATCAAACAAAGGAAAGATGGCACCTTCATAAATCAAGCTAAGTATGTGAATGATATGCTCAAAAAGTTTGGCTTGGAGAATGCAAAGCCTCAAGCCACTCCTATGGGTTCTTCCATAAAGCTTGACAAAGATGAAAGAGGTAAGTGTGTTGATTCTAAGCTTTATAGATCCATGATAGATTCTTTGCTTTACCTTACCGCAAGTAGACCAGATATTATGTTTAGTGTTTGCTTGTGTGCTAGGTTTCAAGCTAGTTCTAGAGAATCACACTTAGTTGCCATTAAGAGAATTTTTAGATACCTTTGAGACACACCTAATTTAGGCCTTTGGTATCCTAAAGATTCTTCCTTTAGCCTTCATGCTTATTCGGATGCGGATTATGGGGGATGTAAGATAGATAGGAAAAGTACTTCCGGGACATGCCAATTCTTAGGTAGTATGCTCGTATCTTGGTTCTCTAAGAAACAAAATGTTGTAGCCTTATCTACCACCGAAGCGGAGTACATATCCTTAGGGAGTTGTTGTGCTCAAGTCCTTTGGATGAAGCAACAACTCTTAGATTATGGTGTTGAAGTAGAAACCATACCCCTTAAGTGTGACAACACTAGTGCCATTTGTCTCACTAAGAATCCCATCCAATACTCTAGAACTAAACACATAGAAATTCGACATCATTTTATTAGAGATCATGTTTTGAAAAATGATGTTGTTATAGAATATGTTGACACCTTGAACCAATTAGCGGATATATTTACAAAACCTTTAGATAAAGAGCGTTTTTGGTCCCTTAGGAGAGAGTTAGGTCTAGCTAGCCTATCTTGACCTTTTAGGACCTCTTTGTGCTTAAAATTGCTTGATTTTGTGAAATTGCATGTTTTATGTGTTGTGACTCTTGAAAATATCCATGCCTATAGTTAGGGGGAGTATGATTCTATTAAAATATGCTTAGAACTGTTCATTCATCATTTGCATACCTTTAGGAGATGTTAAAATCGAGCCTATGGTTGTTCTTTAAGCCTAAAGATGTATTTCTGGGCATAGGGTATCGATATGGTTCTACGCATATCGATACGTGTTCTTCGTTCAAATTCCCAGGCTTCTTTTTGCCTTAAACGGGTATCGATACGGTTAAACTCGTATCGATACGAGCTTCAAATCGTTTTGATACGGATCTCATCCGTTTCGATACGATTCCCTAACGGGCATTTTTAAGGAAATGATGTTTCTACCCCCGTATCGATACACCCTCATGCATATCGATACTCGATTGCGCAGACAGCTTTTAATTTTGCATTTAAAGTGTTAAACTTTTACCAAAACTAAAATTCTTCAAACCCTAAAAACCCTAGCCGTTTTTGCCTATAAAAGGGCTCTTCCTCCCTCATATTTTCACACCGCAACTCAAAATCCTAAAGAGGTTTTCCATCAAGCAAAGCTCTAAGACCATTCTCATCAAATTTGTGCTAGAATTTTCTTCATTCTCTCAAATTCCTATCAAGGTAAAATTCTTTCTTTTTCTTTTTCAATTTTTTTTTTGTTTTTATGTTCATCTTTTTAACAAAATTTTTTGTTCTTCAATTTTTTTTTCAATTTTTTTTTACCTTGGTTCTTGACTTAAATGAAGAAATCTAAATGCATGATTTTCTTTTAGATCATGGCACCCAAGGAATCTAGGAAGAGATCAAGGGTTTCTCAAACCGGTGAATCATTCTCTCTTGGAGTTGTTGCACGTCCAAACTACACTTCAATCTATGAACACTCCTTTGAAAATCTCGTGGCTCTCGCATATTTTCGTCAATTCGAGAATTACAAGATTCGTACGGAAAGGGTAATATCCATTCCTTTTCTTAACTCGGAGCGTTTCCAATTTGAATATCTTCCTTTGCTCCAACGTTGAAATTTCATGGATTTTCTCTCTATTCCCGGTTTTTATTACCGTCTTTTAGTTTTGATTTTTTACACTAATGCCAAATGTATTTCTCGCAATGGGATTGTTACCGCCATTAGTTCTTATCTCATGGGAAAGAAATTCATCCTTGATGTCAAATCCATATGTGAAGTTTTTAATTTGGAGGATGAAGGCCTTGAAAATGAGAATGCTTTAGGACATGTTCTTAGTGGCTCTATCACCGCCCTAAATGCTCAAGATCGGATCCTCCGTTTGATGGTGTCTTGGTGGTTTAGGCCCTCTAGAGGAAAATACTCTACCATCCGTCAAGTGAATGATTTTTGGATCCGTTGCTTCCGTGAGCGAAAGCGTCCTAATCTTGTTCGAATCATGTTTGCGGAGATCGTCTATCTTGTGCAAAATCGTCACACCTCTCTCGTCACCTCTTTTACCTATGGTACGGCCTTAAGCTATTTCTTTATAAAAAAGGATATCGATTGCTCGTTTGATTACCCAACTCCCCTCACTGATCCTATTGATGAAAGATCTCTTGCACGAGGTAAGTTCCATTATTTTAATGGTAATTGGGTACGTCTTGCCGAGCTACCACCCGAGGCCGCGGCCGTATTTGAAGAACCTCAAGGTGATCAAGCTCCTCAACCCTCCATGGATGCTCTTATGACATTCCTCAATGAGCAATTTACCAGGTTGCGCACAGATATGGGAAATCGTCTTATCGCCCTTGAAACAACTTTTGATACAAGGATGACGAGCATGGAGAATCACCTCACCTCTCTTGAAAGCGATCATAACTCGTTGAATATTTCCCTCTCCGCTTTCTATGATGAATGGCGAAATAGCATGAGGAATGATGATCCCATTAGACTTGACGATGAAGATGATGAAGACGCTGAAGATGATGCCTAGAAGCCTCTCCTTGCATCTCATGCATACCATTTAGGATATTTCTATTTTATGCATCTTTGATTTATGTTCTTAGGACTAAGTTTGCTTTATTATTAAACCTATGCTTTGATTTTATGTTTTTGTTGGATTTTTAAGATTGATGTTATGCTTAATAATATTAATGTTGCTTATTTATACTTTGCCTATGTTAATGCACCTATATCTTGTCTCAATATTTTTGATCTAACAAAAAGGAGAGAGAAACTAGCTCACAACACTTTAAAATTTTTGATTTCAACTTAAAAGTTACCTAGTTTATATTAAGGGGAGTTAACTTTGTAAAGTTTTTCAAAGTGTCAAAAATTTTAAGTTTTAGTTTTGTTATATCAAAAGGGGGAGATTGTAAAACCTATGTTTGATTTTGATATAATTAAATCTTTAAGGATCAATTTGAAAAACTTAAAATTGTTTTATAAGTCCCTTAATAAGTTTTAAATCACCAACACCTTAAAACTGATTTGAAAAACTCAAACTCAAAATATTTTCTAAGTGTTCCAAAGCCAAACTATTGAAAATCGTTCAGGTGTATTGATACGCTTCCAGCTGTATCGATACCTTTTTTTTACAAAGTTGGCTACTGGAGGAACTCGTATCGAAACAGATTCAATCTGTATCGATACGCTCCTTCGTAAAAGTCTAAAGAGTTTGAATGGCGTACCGATACGACTTCACCCGTATCGATACGGATTTAATGAATTTTAAATTCAAGTCGGTTTAAATATTTCGACCGTTGGTGTCAGTTGGTTAGGTAACCAAATTTTAAATTGGCCGTTGACCCTTATCGATACGGTAAACCCTCGTATCGAAACGAAAATTGACAGTGAGCTAAGTTGAGAAAAAGGTATCGATACGGTCTTAGCCGTTTCGATACCCCGTACGGATACGCTTACGTGCGTTTTGATACCCCTTATTTATTGCACACAACGACTCTTTCTTTTCTGAGACGGGTATCGATACGGCTTCTCGAGTACCGATACGAGTAGCTGCAGAAGTGCATTTATGGTGGTAAGAGAGGGTTCCAACGGCTCTATTCACGTTCTCAACCACCCAAACGGCTAGAATTAATAGAGGATGTATAAAATGAAGCCCTTTGAAGGTCAGCAACAACTATTCAACCCACAAGCATCATCAAAGCAAAAATCAAAACCCTTGAGCTATTCAAAGTCAAATTTTTGTACCCAACTCTAATGTTTGTCAATTGTCAATTTGTATTGTGAGTTTGGGGTGATTGAAATTATAATTGGGTAGACAATTATCCTTTGAGAGAAATCATTTGAGTTTACCACAACCTTTCTTTGTAATTTGAGTGGATTAAGCTTTGGGTAGAAAGCTTAATCGAATTTGTAAGGTTACCTCATCATCCAAGAAAATGGGAAGAATTCAAGTAGTGAATTTGTTGAAAATCCTTAGTGGGAACTAAGGTAGTGGATGTAGAGTTCATTTGGAGAACTTGAACCACTATAACTACTTGTGTCATTTTTATTTTTCACTCTTTTCTTCCCACCAAAATTTTAATTGTCAATTCACCCCCTCTTGACAATTTGCAATTGTTCGATCAACTCAAGAACTATGAATTTGTAAACAAGAACTTTATACAATTCAACACTATTGGTCTCCAACTGAAATTCTCGATAACCTAAACTTCATGCATGTTTCAAGATAGCAATAATGTTAATAACGTCTCTAAGATTAGATGGTTAATTTACCTTTTCTTTTTAGCATTTTTAACCTTCAACATCCTATTTTGAAGGATAAAAGTGGGGTTTTCGGCCTTGGTATATGGATGGGATACAACGTAACATCGAGTTGCTTATCCACCCCGTCGTATGCAATCCAAATCTGCATCGGATCTCCACTCTGAAGGTTGACTGTTTCAAACTGACCTTCATCTGTGAAATACCCTGCAGAAGCCGATTTCTCCGAGATCAAGCTATTGATATCGATGCCAACATGGTTACTGTCTATGTCCCCCATGTCGATGCTATGGACTGTGTCTAGCTCAACCGCGACAATGTGATTCGAGCTGTTACCCATGTTTGTTTCATTGAAAAGACCAAGATACTGAAAGGGAAGACCTCCGGGAATTTGTTTGGTAGGCGAGATTACGAAGGCCAATCCATGGCCACCACCAAGTTGCATGAATTCAGGTACAATTGCAAAAATGAAAGTAGTGGAGAAAGAGGAAACGGTAGCATTTGTGGAGTTCTTGAATTGGACTGGATTCTGGTAGAAGATGTGACTGGTCGTTACGCTTCTTGTATCGGTCAGTTTAAACAGCCCACTTGCATCTATCTCTGCAACTCCGTCCACATTCAAGTAGCCATTGAAACTGAAGCTGCCCTGCTTGATGTCTGAAGATGCAGGGCTCAGGCTCAGGCTCAGGAGAACAAGCAACACAAGTATGATCAAACAAGACATAATTGTTTCTGCTCAGTTTTGTTCACAATATAAATACTAAATTAAGATACCATTGCCTTAATCTTATCCGGTGAAAAGAAATAACTTATAAAAGGCGATGTTGTCATCTGATAACCAAGGGCTATAAATTTAATCTCCGCTACATCTTCCTGCCAGCTTCCTCACATTGTTAGGAGAGAAGCATAAACTGTTTCACCCATGCAGGGATGGACCTAGACGGAGCTGTCCCCAAAAGTTTAAATTACTAAATGATTTAAAAAAATTTATGTATTTCTTATTAAAAATTTATATTCTCCCCCAAAATTTTATAAATTCGCTTCCTAAAATTCTATAAGTCCGTTCCTTAACATTTGCCCATCTCCTGAAAGGACTATGAATTTGTAAACAAGAACTTTATACAATTCAACACTATTGGTCTCCAACTCAAATTCTCGATAAGCTAAACTTCATGCATGTTTCAAGATAGCAATAATGTTAAAAGCGTCTCTAAGATTAGATGGTTAATTTACCTTTTCTTTTTAGCATTTTTAACCTTCAACATCCTATTTTGACTTAAAATAAATTTTTCGTAATTAAAAACTATTTATCAAAATAAACATCTTGAAATTATTTAACAGAATGAAACGTTAATAAAAAAAATAATTTTATATTTTATATAATTTTATAAAATTATTTTCATCCAATTTTTAACTCTACCAAACAATCAATGAAATAAAATATTTTTTTATTGTTTCATCCTTCCTAGTAAACACTTGAAAAGAAAAGAAAAAACCATCTTTCCAATTTTTTTCACCCTTCCAATTTTTTTTTACACCCTACGCAAGTTAACTAATAAAATTGAAGAGAAAAAAAAGTCATTCTACGTCAATATCAAAGTTTTTTTTATGTCATGTGCATTTGACCAGCCAGGTCAAGACGAGCAAAAATTCTTTATTCATTTTCGGTGTCTCGATTCATGTTTTTACATTAAAGTAAAATAGATTTAGGTTTTAAAATTATAATTTATGGTTAGGGTATATGGTATTATATGTAAAGTTTATTTTTTAAGGTTTAGAGTTTATAATTTAAGATTTAAAAATTAGAGTTAAAAATTATAATTTAATTTTTTAGTATTAGGACACGAATAATGTTCGGTCAAGACCACATATATATGAAAGAAAGACCGAATATTTTTAAACTTCCCCAGAAATTTCTATTGACCGATATCAATTAAATATTCTATAAAATATAAAACGTCAAGGCTTGAGGTATTCAAAATCCTTTTTAAAATTAATCAAGTTCTTCCAAAAAGAATACTATTTATTAGTACTGAAAATCAATTGGAATGGATGACTTAATTGATAAAATGTTTTAAGTTTGCGAATTTAATTGGATGTGTTATTATTATTATTTTTTGAAACTGAACCCGTTCTGGTTTATATCTGAAGATGCAGGGTTGAGGAGAACAAGCAACACAAGCATGATCAAACAAGACATAATTGTTACCGGCAAAAAAAAAATTAAAAAAATAATTGAAGGCTCTGGTCAATTAAAATACCATTGTCTCTTACCGTGGAATGTCGGGCGTATTCAAAGGTTCATACAGATGAGAGAGAGAGAGAGAGAGAGAGAGGGTTGAATTAAAACCATATCCGATGCTAAATAGGATAGAAATTCAACAATTTTCATTAAAAACAAATAATACAACATACTATGCCACAAACCTACTGTAGCTTAAGACTAATAGGATTGCATACAATGCAATATATTGCTGCTAGGTATAAGATCCCAAGGAAAAATAACTACTATTGTATGCTAAGCAACTTTAGCACAAAAATAGGTTTCTTCACCACCATACCATGACAAGCTCCTTGTGTGATCTACATCGACCAAAGACATGAATTGAGAGACAAGTGAGCTTCATCACACTTTATAAGACAGAAGTTCAATGGTAGTTATAGCAACGTTAAATGTCAGATTAAGACACTATTAATGGTAGGCGGAAGCTATGTAATCATATATACATAGAGAGAGTGAGAGCTACCGATATATTAATCAGTCGGCTTGGCACTTTCTATCCAGCTCTATCTTCTGCAACTAAGGTAATACTGTTACAACAATGCATACAAACAAAATGAATATGGCAGCCTTCAGCTCCGTCGACAAGCTAAATACGCCTTGGTGATCAAGATGGAGGGCTATACTTAAGATGTTGCTCGTAGAAGTTGATTAACTGAAATGGAAAGAAAAAGAGACAAAAAAGGTGCTAGAATTGTCAGCTTATGGCGCCAATTCTGATTAAGGAAAAGATTAGGCAAGAAGATGATCCATTACCAGCAGTGGATTGTTAGCTTTAAGATATTGGTTGTCCACCATAACCTCTTTTCCATCAGACCTGTCAAAAACAATAATATATAAGATCAACACGAGTCTCTTCTGATTAACATCAAAATGCAGGAAATTATAAACTTTTGCAAGTTATTAGCAATTAGCATTCCAATTACTTCTTGATAGAAAAAAGAGAACAGATATAACAAAAGAAAACACATAATCAGCTTGGATGGTTATGGAACCAAAAATCATAGCAATGTTCCCTGCAAAAGTTTTATTTTGTTTGTCTGGTAAAAAGTCGCCCCACTTTCCACGACAGTAGGTTTCAAGGTTTAGAAAACAGAAGCACGAAAATATTTTCCGTATATAAAGGTGGTAACGAACCTGAGTGCCAAGAAGGTTACAGAGACATCCTGATTGTTGTCTGATACAGAAGCTGAAAATTTGACAGGCTTGATGATATTGGTTATCACAGGTACATTTACAGAATTATCAATCGGGGGCCTATGACTCGAACCATCTGCTGTTAAACCAAGTTGAACCATTTCCATATCTGCATCTGTAATTGCATAGCCAACATGGACAGCATTTTGAGTCAAATTAGGTCCAGAAGAAGCTGAATCCTGTTTAAACCTCTTAACAGAACCAGACTTCCTTCGTTTAGATCCTGTGCGACGATCACTCAGAACTGATTCCCCAACACTTGGTATCACATTGACATGACCATCACCTTCAGAAGCCTTGCCTTCTTGGAACCGTAGTGCATGCTTATCTGCATTGGCACCTTTTGAAGATAGTGCACCTTTCAGCTCACTAAGCTTGGTATCATAATCATTTTCATCCTTCGTCTCATCAATTTTCTTTGAACCGTTTGTAGAACTGTTCTCCTTAACTCTCTTAGATCTTTTGACATTGTTTCCATTTCCGTTACGGTCTCCCTCACGTGCTGACACTGTAACTGTACTTGAAGCAGAAAGATCGGCAATACCAGAATCGTCAATGGGAACCAAGGGAGGCTTATCAATAACACTAACTTCAAGATCAGTTGCATTATATGGAGCAGTAGAGGAACTCGTCTGCTTCTTCTTGGACAGTATTTGAGGGCCACCATGCTTGCGTTTGCGCTTTCGACCATGCTTCCCTGAATGCAAGCTTCAAACCAGAAAGGAAACTAAGCAAATAATTAAATGGAAAAGAGGAATTGATTCCGTACACCTAATTAGCTAAACAGTTGGAGATACAGTAAAGGAAATGAAGACCAGAATGTTACTTTCCCAAATTATACCCTAAAAAAAGGAAGACAACTAAACTTGACCAAATAGGTATAACAAATTCAACTACTTGCCACATCTCAAAGGGATCCATAACACTAATTAATACATTCAAATATAGGAAGGAGATCAAATAATCACTGGAACCTTACCTTTCCTCAAATACATCTATAACATCAGAACAAGACTGAAGATTCTCCAATGGCTCCCATGTATTCGCAGTTTCCGGCCATCCGCGCCTTCAAAACACAATAACAATAACCCAAAACCAATTAATTGGATTACCATTTTCTTAAGAGAACAGCTCATACACTCAAGAGAGACAGAGTAAGGGTACTCACCATTTGATGAGATACTGAAGCTGGCCCTATCATACACAAACAAACTCATAATCAGATAAAAGCAAACAAGTGAAACTAAAAACAAGTCTAAATTTTGAATACAAAAGAACCCCTTTCAGCTATCTGTTTGGTTCAAGAGAAAAATGACTTATAAGAGAAGAAGAAAAAACCAACCTTTCGAACCCTTTTACGACGAATAGCTTCAATCTCAAAGAACCCATCATCAAGCTTTGTCCTTTCTCCATCTTTCCTTTCACCATTTTCCTCTTCTTTTCCTTCATCCTCTTCCTCTTCTTCTTCTTCTTCTTCATTATCATCTTCCTCCTCTTCTTCTCCATCTTCTTCCTCCTTTTTCTCCCCAAGTCCTTCATTTTCAACTATTTCCTCCCCAGTCCCTTCCTTTTTCTTCTCTTTCTCACCTCCTCCTCCTTCCTCACTCTGAGATACCCTTTTCCTTCCTCCTTTCATTTCTAAACCCAAAATCCCAAATGAAAAAGTTCAATCAATCCCCCAAAGGTTATTTTTGTTTTCCCTCTCTATTGCAATGAATTTTGAGCTGGAAGCAAAGAAAAAATCTAGAAGTAAAAGGGTTTCCTTTTTGGGCGAATATGGACCCGTATTGGCTAATAAAACCCGGATTCTATAATCTCTCTCTGTGTGTGGAACCTTTTCATGGTCTTGAAAACTACGTTTTCTTATTTGGATATCTTGCCTTTGCCGCCTTTTCTAATTGTTTCCGCCAAAACTACATTCTTTTTACAAAAATTTATCATAGTAAGGAAAATGCCTTTTTTTAAAAGATTATACCTTTCATTTATTATTATTACATTATAATTCTTGTAAAGATTATTACATTGTAATTATATTTTGATTTTTGTTACATCCCAAGCATTGCAGAATTTCCATCTATCATCATCCATATTTAACTAAAGGGTCTCATATTTTCGTATCATATTCGAATTTATCGAACTGTGTGTTTGATGCATGAAAAAAAATGTAAAATGTTTCATTGAAAAAAAATTAATGTTTTGTCTGAACAGCCATTTTTTTGTAGGTAAATCTAAAAGGAAAGGAAGTGAAACCTTTGGCTAATGGAAAGCAAAATGAAGTATCTTTTAAACAAGACATTTGATTCTAAAACTCAACTACGAGGCATATGAAAGCAAATATTGCTGTAGATGTTTAGTTCTCCTTTTATTCTTCAACTTCCGAAATGCGCACAACTCGATTTGTCGGATTCTTTCCCTGCTTACACCGATCGACTCCCCGATTTCTTGCAAAGTTTTCATCCTGCCGTCTTCCATTCCAAACCTCCCTCGGATCACTTGCCTCTCTCTCGGACTCAAACTGTCCAACACCTTCTCCAGATCCTTCTTCATGAACTCCTTCAGCAAGATGTCGTCTGCCGAATTTGCTTCGGGGTCCGCAATTACTTCCTGGACAAAAATTGACATAGTCCCATCAGATATCGAAACTAAACCGGAATGCAATAACGATGGCATGTTAAAAACGGGAAAAGAAATGATAATTGCTGCATATGGCATGGGACAGACCGATGGTTTAAGATTTTGGTTGATCCCAATCTTCTGATCGAGAGATCTCGGAGCTTTAGGCGTGAGTAGAACGGCGTTGAGCCTCTTCATGGAGAGTCCTGTTGCCTGTGCAACTTCTTCATTGTCAGGCTGTCTTCCATTTTCACTGTATAGCTGCTTTCTTGCTTCCTTCACTCTATATGTTGCTTCAACCATGTGAAACTGTAAATCATAGGAAGGTAATCTGTAGTATGTTATTTACCGTAGACAATAGCAAAGGGAAAGAATTTAGGACGAGCACGGAGTAGAACTTACCGGCAATCGAATTGTTCTCGACTGATCTGAGAGAGACTTCCGTACAGCTTGCTTAATCCACCAGTGAGCATAAGTTGAGAACTTGAAGCCTTTAGAAGCATCAAACTTCTCAGCACCTCTTATAAGGCCTCGGCATCCTTCCTGTGAGTGAACCGTGCAAGATTTAGACATTAAAAGCATAAGCTAAACCCGCCATTTTGCTTGTTCTTTCTTTCTTTTCTTATTTTTTTCCTAGTTCCAATCTCATGATAAACTCAACTTGTTCAGCTGCATGCAAGAGATCACAAGCACATACCTGGACAAGATCCTGGAGATTCATTCCGGCTCCTTGATAGTTTTTCGCAATCGAAATAACGAGCCGTATGTTGCTTTTAATCATTTTGTCCTTGCAAAGTGTGCCATAATTTAACCGCTGCCTCAGGGTCATCCGGTCAACTCCAGCAGCAGCAGCCCACTGTGCAAAGGTTGGTTGTTGTCCACATCGCTCGGCAAGCTCCTCCTGGAGGCTTTCTAGTTGCAGCAAGTCCTGAAATCATCAATAAGAGGGCAAATTTATGTACAAAACAAAGATGACAAGATTTATATCTTGAAGCATTCATGACATCTCAGATATAATATCAAGTTTAAAAAAATGCCCTCGGTGATAGATTAACTGAATATAGGAGTTGTCTCCCTAGGAGTCCTAGTTTACCTGTATTCCTTCCGACAACTTTATTTCTTCGTTAGCAGTGAGAAGCCTGGATGTACTAGTAGTCCCTCTCAAGTAACGCAATGGATCAGAGTAGTCTATATCTTGTAAAGCACCACGTCGTTTTCTGTTGGTAGAACCGGACTTCATAGAAACCATGTTGACAGAACCCTTCTTTGCTACTCTTGTTCTTTTAGCTTTTCGTTCAGTTTGGCGCGTTGACCTCACTGCTATACTACCGGATAATTGTTCCTCAAGAAGTTTAAGTTCTACACTTGTGGGCTCTAGCTCATCAGATTCAATTGTGGGATTTTGCTCCGAATTGTCTTCTTCCAGTTCACGTTCATCTGAGGGAGAATCCCCAACAATACCGGCCCTCTCTGCTTCGGTAAACAGAGCCCACTTGGATGTCAAAGTGTCATTTGCAGATGACCCTGAAGATTTCATTTCTGTTTTCGCAGAACTTTTAATCATAACGGCAGCATCCTTAGCAACCTTAGCAGCAGCTCGTGCAAGAGCTACTGCTTCAGCAGCTGCAGCAGCAATTACAGCCTCATCACTCGTAAGAAGATTTTCAGTCGCTAAAGTTGCCCCGAAGCTTGCCTGCAGATAACGAATCGTCTCACTTTTTAACGAACACCGATAAAACATAATTACTGGAAGGAAAACGCCCTCTCAAATGGGTCTAAGGGCAAAACCTACATACTTCTAACTAAAATGCATGATGTTCATATATATGAAGTTTACTCAAACTTTACAGGCTCATTGTGTAGCATAATATTCGTATAAAATGGATGATTAATAAAGTTTATCTAGGGATAACGAACTAGAGGAACGAAGAAAATATGTCTATTTTAGAAATGAAGCAGTAAGTACCCACGATTTTCCAATCAAATTCTCAACGTCATATCCTCGAAACTAACAAGACTGACCTCCGAGGGTGGACCAGTTGACCCTGTATATGTCCATGGCCTATCTGTCACAACCGAATTGGAATGGGGTTCAAAAGACGGTAATCTCAGTTTCTGTACATCAAGCACCGCAGTTGTTGCTGTCGATGTCGATGAAGTGGTAGATGCAACACATTGAGCCCGGAAACATATTGATTCTTTATGTTTTGCTGTAGGTTCGGCCAAGAAAGTGGGAGAAAACAAATAATGCCAGATGATACCATTACCAATTAGGACAAAGAGAATACAAGAAACATTACAAGCCAATGGAGCTATAACGTTTTATATTTAAGAATTATACAAGCAACTACGAAAGCTTTATCCAGGGAACACTTGTGCTGTGCCTGTGGGGCAGATAAAGTTACAATCTTAAGAATGACAAATATCAATCCACTAAACTTTAGAGCACCAGCAAACGCGCCTATTGGCATAACGTACATTGTTACAGAAGTGACACCGCCGCATTAAACTCTCGCTTGTTTCAAATAAAGAAGGGCGACTACCATACGAAAACACACAAATCCGGTAAAACCTGATCTGAGTTACGGTAGAAATAAAAGGGCATTTGCCACCAGACTATGTAAATTCAATGTATCAACTACTACACACCCTTCATAGTTGTAAGTGAGATGAACACATTAACTTAATGGCATTGAAATCACTAGGAAAATTAAAGAAAACAACAACTACTTAGTGCCATTGACGAGCTACTTAAAACGATCACATAAAACAAAGAAAACCCCCCATTTTACTTCTAAATTCGGATAAACTAAAGCCTAAAGCTTTCAATCCAGAAGAAAAACACAGCAACTACTACTTATCAAAATTTCAATTAAAAACAAATGCATTTTTGAGTAGCAACACTTCACCAAATTCAAAAATATCACAAAAAGCAAAACAAACCCAGATTAGTTCTGGTTCAATAAAGGCTCCAACTTTCAATCAAGTTAAGAAATATATATCTATATGGAAACTATCCATTTGAATTCCAGTTGAAACAAAGCCAATTTTGAGAGTGAAAACTTACAATGGTGGGAATGGTTAGCTCTGAATTGGATAGAGAAAGTGTCAGGTTGGCACTTGAATTGTGGCAATAAACAAGACATCCTCTCCTTCTATAAGGTTAAGTGCTTGGCATTTTGAACTTTCAAGGACAAGAATTCCAGAGCTGGTAAAGCAAAAGAAATAAAAAATAGTATTTTTTTAAAAAGAGAAGTAGAGAAAAGGAAGAGACTTTGAAGAAAGGGTAATGGATATATATTGTGATAAAAAAGAGGATAAGGGGAAGCTTGGTTTCCTGCCTGAGGTTGAGAGAGAAACAACGGACACAGACCTTTTTTATATATATTTTTTAAATTTTTTTATCACTGCAATTTTAATAAGGTTTAATTATAAAATAGATGCTCAAATTTTACCACATTTCATTTTTGTTTATTTTAAAGTTAATCTGTTAAAAATATTATCACCTAATTATAGTGTGAGATGTAAATTTTTTATTTTCAAAATTAAACTGAAAAATAAATTAAATTAAAAACATTTTAAATTAAAAAAAAAACAGTCTCAAATTTTTAAAATCTCAAACCCCAAAATTTAAAATTGATGACATTATCGTCGTTGATGATCTCGCCGGACCTCACTTCTTCCTTCGCCGACGTTCCTTGCTTATTTTTTTCTAACCACCTATCGCCGGTAATCGACGGGAGACATACCAATCAGACGTCAAACGGTTGGAGCGTTTCACGTTCGTCATCCGATTGACGCGCCTCTTGCCGGTTACCGGCAATGGGTGGTTGAAAAAATAGGCGGGAGACTTTAGTGACGGCGGTAGGAAAGTCCGACAAGGCTATCAGCGGCGATAATGACAAAAATTTTAAATTTAGGTGTTTGAATTGGGTATTGTTTTGAAATTTTTAAAAAATTTCAGATTTTTTAAAAGCATTTTTTTTTCAATTTTTTTTGAAAAAATTAATAAAATAAAATAACACGTGTCAAATTCTGATTGAGAGTTAAATTTTTTTAACGATATTATCTTAAAACAATAACGGAATGAAATTTTAGATACCTATTTCAGACAAAAATAATCGTTAGGCACTTATTTTAGCTGAAAGATAGTTTAGACACCTATTGCAAAAAAGTCAAAATTTTAGCACCTATTTTATAGTTAAGCCTTTTAATAATGGCTAAGAATTATGTCAAATTCTTCAATAAGTCCCTGTAATATGTAAAGCTTGTGAATTAACGTCCCCTCTCTCATGTATTAGGTTCGATCTCCAATATAATAATAAAAAAAGAATTGAAGCATAGTAGTAAAGTTATCCAAATAGTCACCAAACTTTAAAAGTGCTATTAATTTAGTCACCATAATTAAACTCCTTAACATGGCTTGACTGGGTATATCATAAGACGGTGACATATATCGCTATTTAATTGCTCACAAAATTAAGGCTTTATTTGGTATGAAGGATAGAAATGTGAAAGGATGAAAAATTTGTTAATCAAAAAGTTAAAATTCAAAGTAAGAAGGTGGTTATGAATCTCCACAATTTGATTAACAAATTTTCCATCATTCTTTATTTTCATCCTTCATACTAAGTAAATCCTAAAAGATAAATAATTGTATAAGCTAGAAAAAAGGAAAATCAATGGCTGGAAAATTAATTAAGAGATAATTAAACGTCCTAATTAGAATTTGAACCAAGAACATATAAACCAAACATCCCACACTCAACCACTAAAAACGTCCGTTTAACCTTAATATTTAAGGTAAATTACACTGATGATCACTAAGGTTTTTAGGACACTTTTATTTTAGTTATTAAAATTTTAAAATTTGTATTGCAATTATTGATTATGGCTATGGTCGTTGAAAAATGTTAATATGACATGTTAAAGTCTTATTCTCTAAATAAAAATTTAAGGTTATAGTTCACAGCCGCCGCAAGGGCTAGTTTTTTTATGGCTAGAGTCGTCTATCACTCCCAACAGTAAGATGTATCCATATGGTCAGGTAATTAATATAGTGTGATTTTATGTTGATTTTGTGGTTGACAATAGTGACATATTTGAATGTTTGTGTTTAATTTTAATTTAAGGTTTGTGTCTCAAAAATTTTCGATTCAATATATTATTCCTCTTGTCCGTTCAATATGTTTAATATTGATTTTTTTTGGGACACTTTTTTAACTTTGACTTATTATTACTTTAAATTTATTATTAATAGAAATGTAAATTTTAGAAACTTTCAATAAGTAATTTAATTTTTTTATAAATTTTAATTAATTAAAATATTTAAAATATTATGGTTAAAGTTAAATAAATTGACTTTTTAAAAAAGTAATATTTGACATATTGAGTGGAACATACAGAGTAATTTAAAATTTCACGAAACAATCACAAAATCTCGAATATAAATTACAAACAAAAAAAGAAAAAAAATTGTGTTACGAATGTGAGATGAAGATTTAGATTCAATATTTAATACTTTGTTTAATTATTTTTTTGAAAGGTTTTTTTTTTTTTTGAAAGGTATACTTTGTTTAATTATAATAAATTGTCGAAAATATTTAACAATTATACAAGTTTATTTAACTAAAAATGTTGTTAAAAAGGATTTACAAAGAAGCGTTATCCATTAACTTCGGAAAAAATATTGAAAAAAAGATCTTTTTGGATATAATTACAACATTTAGTTTACTAAAAAAACAAAAAGAAAAATGTAAGAGAACGACCGAGATTTTTATAAAATGGAAAGCAAAATAATTTATAAACAATTGAAAAGGAGAAAGCTTCATCCTCGTGATATGTGAAAAAAATAAGTCTTACGTGAAAACCAAGATTGCCTTTAAGGCCCTCCAAAGCCTTTTGATTCTTCATTATTCGTCCTTCAATACCCAATCATTGTCGGCATTCTTTGATTTTCAAGGAGGAGGAGGAAAAAAGAATTGTTTTTTGGGGGGCAAAAAGAAAAAAAAAAACAAAGGGTTTTCTTTCTGGGAAATTTGTTTCCTTCAACTACTTCTGCATGAAGAAAAAGCTTCATTCAAAGGTGGGTTTCTTTCTTTTTGGTTTTAATTGAAAGGAATAAAAGGTTTCCTTTTTGTTTGTGTTTCTAGTTAACACTTGGATATAAATTTTGGGTTTTTTCTTTCTGTTTGTGTGTGGATTATTTAAGTGGTTTTTACTTTTGTTAGTTGGTGGATGCAGATTTTTTTAGCTGGTATTTTTAGTTGGGTTTCAATGTTTTTGTTCGCTTTGCAAGTAACCAACAAATATTTGTTGAAATTCAATGTGGGTTTTCCATTTTAAGCTGAAATTCTATGTGGCATTTGTCAATGGAAAAGTTTGCTACAGGAGAAGAATTTGAAATTCTAAGAAGAAGAAAAAAGTCCTTTTTCATGATGGGATTTTAGTGAACTATTGTCTTTTTTCATGGAAGCTTAATTATGGCAACTTTTGGTTCAGATGAGGTCAATTTGTTGTTTTAGCAGAAACTTGAAGGAACCAAAAGGATAGCTAAAGTCAGATTGTATTGTTAGGTGGATAATGTTGTTTCACTTAAGATATTGTATGTATGCATGTATGTATGTATATGTATATGTATATGTATATGCATGTAGGAACAAGTTTTACTACTAAAAGAAATGACAAACCTGTGTAATTTAGTTCTGTTGATGTTTTCATTATATCAACCTGACAGATTCACCCTATTTCCGGTTTCTTAGTCTTGCATGAATTGGTTGAAATTTTGTTATTTTTCAGTGATTTTAGTGTTCTATTTGAAGCATCTTTGAATCAAATGCGAAGTTTGAACTGTGGAGAATAAGCAGAAGCATATCGATGCACAGATTCCCTTTAAGATGATACCTATGACAAGAAACTGTTGATTAGAATATAGCCACAGGAAAAAAGAAAACATACGTAGGTGGTGTATGTTCCCCTGAAAATAACAACCGAACTAATCTGTTACAATTACTTTACTGACTCCGACCGAGAAATTCTTGCTTAGGCAACTCTATTGCGCTGCCTATATGTCACCTGCCTTCTATGTTTGATTAAAGTGACCTTAATTCTAGTTATCAACATATGTAGATCATGACCTAGCAAGCAATAATCTTGCTAGAGCATGCTTCTGGTTTGTTTATGTGATCTAATCTTCATTTGCTTGCTGAAATGACAGGATTGTCGAGTCGTTGTAGCTTAAAGCTTTTTATCCAATGGGGAAATGTTTGTGATGGTAATGGATCCTCAAGCTTTCATTAGGTTGTCAATAGGCTCACTGGGTCTGAGGATTCCCGGAACGGCCTTGAATTCTTCAAGAGCTGGAATTCGTGCGTTCTCTGCCCCATGTTCATGTGAGATACGACTCCGAGGTTTCCCTGTCCAAACAACAGCAATTCCTTTAATATCCTCACCCGAAGCTACACCTGATATTCACAGTATTGCCTCTAGCTTTTACCTAGAAGAGTCTGATTTGAAGGCTTTGCTAACACCTGGTTGTTTCTATAACCACCATGCTTATCTTGAGATCACTGTCTTCACGGGGAGAAAGGGGACACATTTTGGTGTCGGAGTGAAGAGACATCATATTGGGACATTCAAGTTGGCCGTGGGTCCTGAATGGGGTGAAGGGAAGCCGACGATTCTTTTCAATGGATGGATTGGGATCGGAAAAAGCAAGCATGAGAACGGGAAACCAGGAGCTGAACTTCATTTGAGGGTAAAACTTGATCCTGATCCAAGATACGTATTCCAGTTCGAAGATGCGACCCTGCAAAGTCCTCAAATAGTACAGCTTCAAGGTTCCGTAAAACAACCAATTTTCAGTTGCAAATTCAGTCGAGACAGGTTGTGTAAAGCTATGAATTGCTTCATCTGTTTTCCATTTATTTTAGACTTTGAAATACTGCAATTAGTTCGGAAATGATTCTTGGAAAGTTGCAAGACAAGAAAAATAGATAGATTTGTTAATGAAAGTATTCGTGGTTGTTTTGAACTGCAGGGTAGCGCAGGTTGACCCATTAAACACTTACGTGTCAGGCTCGGCTGACAATTTAGACATAGAGACAGGAAGAAGAGAGAGGAAAGGATGGAAGGTGAAGATACACGGTCTGTCTGGCTCAGCTGTTGCGGCAGCCTTCGTAACAACCCCCTTTGTACCATCCACTGGTTGCGATTGGGTTGCCAAGTCCAACCCGGGAGCTTGGTTGATTCTTCGTCCCGACATTTTAAGGCCAGAGAGCTGGTTGCCTTGGGGAAAGCTCGAGGCATGGCGCGAGCGTGGCATCAAAGACTATGTGTGCTGCCGGTTCCACCTGTTGTCTGAAGCCGAGGACGGAGCAGAGGTTCTCATATCCGAGATACATATTAATGCTGAAAAGGGTGGGGAGTTTTTTATCGACACCGACAGACAAATGCGGCAGGCACCAACTCCTCTACCAAGTCCGCAAAGCAGTGGAGACTTTTCGGCATTAAACCCGAACTCCGGTGGCTTTGTAATGAGCTGCAGAGTCCATGGGGAAAGTAAGAGCAGCAAGCCATCAGTGCAACTGGCCATGCGACATGTGACATGCATAGAGGATGCTGCCATCTTCATGGCACTTGCGGCAGCTGTTGACCTTAGCATCGAGGCATGCAAGCCTTTCCGAAGAAAGACATGGAGAGGCTCCCGCCATTCTTTATAAAAAAGAAAAAGAATCAAGGTGACTTATTTCCAAGAACAAATCATAACTCTATATTTACATCGATGTCTGTATTATTGTGCATTGTGTAATGAATCTTCTGGTTTAGGTATGTTCAAATATTGTTCAACTCATTTATGGTGTCAGTACAGCCTATAAATGACACCTATCTAATCTACCCAGTCTTCAAGCAGGAACCTTTGTACAGCTGCTGAGATTATTCTGTTTTTTTCATTTTTGGTCTAAGACCTTTCAGTAGCCGTATCGAACTTCGACTATTACTTTGAAGTCAAGTTAGGTTGGACTCCGAACTAAGCAAAAGTTCTCCCGGCACCTATCTTCTCCATTCACAGGACATAAAATCGGGATTCTTGCTTAAGAGCCACCGAGCTCTTTATCACTCGGTTGCAGCCCCCAGGGATGATAGCTAAAGTTTTAGATTTAGCCTAACCAAACTCTAATCTGCACCTTTGGCTATCATTGGTGTCATTCCACTTCCACTGTGTTTATGTATGTATATGTAAATATAAATATAAATTCACCTGCATTACTTAATGGTGCAAGGGTCAGATGATGCTCATCACATTAATCTGTGCAAGTAGCCAAAGTTTTGCATATTCCAGTAAAACAGTGTGATGTTTTTTTATGTCAAGTTGTCAACACATATATAACTCATTAAAACGAGCATGAATTCCATTTTTCCATAAAAAAATGTGAAGAACGCAGACAATAAGTACTCACAAAACCAAATTAATTGGCATGATATTCCCAGAATCCATTTCAGAACATGACAGGCAAAATTCCAAGTTCAAAAGACAACTCACCTGGGTATTGCTAGAAATAGAAACAGTAAAAACTTATAACAATCTATGTCAATATTTTTTTTTTTGAGTAATTACAGCCACTAAAAGAAGCTGTGACTACTGACTAAGCCTCTGTTGTTTCAAACAACTTTTCAACTTCGGTTATGGTGCTGCGAGCTTCTTTGAATTCCGGGCCTTCCTTCTCGTTTGCTTCCTCCAATTCAGCCTGAAATCAAACATGTGGTTCATAAAACTTCATGTAGTTAACTGATCTTTAATCAAGTGGGCATAAAAGTATGTATGTATATATATATATGGCAAATTAAGAAATCCAAAACCAACCAAATACAGCAGCAAGAATTGTAATCCAAACACCAAAACAAAGGCACTAAAAGAGAGGTGACAGTAGAGATCTTCCATTTCTTCTCCAAGTTAGTGCTTAGTAGACTTGATAATTTTAGACAAGACACAAAAAGTAACTAAAGGAAGACACTACCAAAAATAAGCATGAATATACGAATAGCCAAATCTAGTGCAAACTATTTGGAAATCAGTCATCCCCAAAAGATGTCAGCAAATTCAGTTATCGGCAGTGTATGCATATGCTTACTTTTCTCAAGTAAATCCATGATCAATATATGTTATCACCAAGGAATGCACCTTTCAAAGAGAGCAGAGTGTTTGGGACAACCCCTATATGACATGCTATTGGAAAAAATACCTAAAACAAGACACAAAACAAAAATTTAACATGAACACGGGACAACATGAATATACGAATTGCCAGATCAAGCGCAAAATATTTGGAAGTCAGTCATTCCTGAAATATATCAGCAAATTCAGTTCTAGGGAGTGTATCTATAGGCCTACTTTTCTCAAGCAAATTCATGATCTTTTATCTGTTTGGTACAACCCATAAGGAACTCCAATACTGAGAACAGAACTAACGAAATGATATTGAATACACTTCTTCATCCCTAACTTTTATAATAATCAGATTGGGGTTATCTAAGAAGCTCAAGTAGAACAAACAATGAAAAACAATCAAATCACAGTTCATTGATGGTGATGAATTCAGTAAGACATAAACTTCATCGAATACTATTATTGTAGTATACCAAAGTCGTTTTAAGGTCGGCCAACGAAGCCTCTAGCCGCTTGTGACAATCAGGGATCATCATCCTTGATTCAGCCAGCACATTTTCCTGTCCAAGAAGATCAAAATTATATGTAAGTGAACAATTCAAATGCAGTAGCTCTAAAGTCCAAATTACTCATTTGTTATCCAGAAGCTAGTGTTTAATATGATTATGTATCCGACACAAACATGATCAATGCATTTTGCATACATGAAACTCGTGTTTTAGATACGGATACTAAATAATGAACTGATAAAAATATGAAACATAGCATGGAATTCCAAAACTGGATCTTTCTGAACAACTTACATCTCTGCAGCAGGAAAATTTCTGCCGTTAAAAAGGGCAATACCTGTTGCTTGAGGTCATAAGGGTCAGCTCCTTTCTCTTTCATGTCTGCTGTTTTAGCAGCTTCTCTCTCAACCTCTTTCTCATACGAGTGAAGCTCTTTAACAATTCGTTTGCAAGTCGATGTCTTGATTTTCAGATTTCTAACAGTTGCCATGGCTACCCTGTAAAAATCGAAATGCTTTTCATTTCTATTACTTATTTCCACACTATAAACACAAAAGAAACCCATTTTTTAATATCAACAAATGTACGATACTTTTCATCCTCTCAGCACATTTTTCTATTATAATTTTCACTATAGTTTTTCCTTGCACTTTCTCGGAAACCAAACAGATGATTTGTTTTAAAATTTGAAGAGTTGGGTTCTATGGGTCTTAATTGAATGGAAAGGGGAACCCAAAGTAAAAATTGCATACCTTTGTGAAGGAGACGAGATCTCAAGATGAGAAGACTGAGTTGAAATGAAGCTTCAAAGTGAAAAGCAGGCCAAGAATATGAGTTGAAATCTATGGCGCTTTTCGTTGTCCCGTCGTTAGAAAAAAATTAGGTTTAGAGTTTAAAATTAGGTTTAATGCTAAGGTTTAAAATTTATGATTTGAAATTTAAAATTAAAACTTATGAATTGATTTGTTAGTAGTGTTTAGACACAAAAGATATGAAAAAGGAATAAAAAATTAATATTAAAATTGATTTGTTAGTAATGTTAATATTAAGATTTAGAATTTAAGATCAAGACTTAAATTTTTTAGGGTAAAGTACATTAATGTCACCGAATTGTTAGGACACGCTCATTTTGGTTATTGATCTTTTAAATTTTATTGAGATCACCTAATTTTTATTTTGGTTTCATTTTGGCCCCTCATGTTACCTTTCGTCAGAAGGTCGTTAGTTTTCCGTTTCTTCAAGGGTAAACTATATAAATGGTCATCGAACTTTTAAAACGCTTTAATTTTGGTCACTAAAATTTTAAAACTTTCATTGGAGTCACCCAACTTTTGTTTTGCTTTAAAGCAACCCCTTAGTTTAAGAAAAAACTCTTTCAATGTATAAAAAACAAAAGTAAGAAGTAGATTTTACCTTCTAATTATTGATGAACAATATTTAAAGTTGTGTAGATTGATGTATTTATGAACATAAAATATTTTTTTATATATAATGTTTTTGAATATTGTTTGTAATGTAAGCCCATTATTTTGATCTATTAATCACATCGTATGCAACCTCATCTTCAAGCTACTTCAAGGTTAATAAGTACAAGGGGGATAAAAAAACATTGAGGTTAATTATTGACCAAGAGTATAGCATTTTAGTTTACTTCTGAAAATCCAAAAGTTGTTCGACAAATTTCCTAGAATATGCAAGCATAATTGATGCATCTCGTGTTTAAGTTCAAACATTAATTTACTTTGCCATTATAGATGGAGTTAGAACCAAACATTAGGAGGGGAAGAGTCTATTAAACCTTTAAATATAAAAATCGGGAGGGACAAAAATGTTATTTGATTAGTATTTAAACTAATAAGGACCTAAAATGCTATTATACCTAAAATCGGGAAAGGCAACCCATACATCCCTTCGTCCTTGTTCGCCATCATGTTCGGTGTTGTTTTGATAGATGCCTTTGTGTTGGATGACTCTAATGAAAATTTTAAAATTTTAGTGACTAAAATGAAAACATTTTAAAAGTTCGGTGACCATTTATATAGTTTACCCTTGAAGAAAAAGAACACTAACGGGCCTTCTAACGGAAGGTAACATGAAGGACCAAAATAAAACCAAAATAAAAGTTAGGTGACTCTAATAAAAAATTTAAAAGTTTGGTGACTAAAATGAACGTGTCCTAAAAGTTCAATGACAATCAGTGTATTTTATCCAAAATTTTAATATTAAACACGAAAAGAAACACTAAAGAGAGACATCTGATTTTTTTTCTTCATAAAAATGGGATTAGGGAGAACATTTTTCACAACAAATATAACATTGAAGAATAGAGATTCCGTACAATCCATAAATATAAGGGTAAACCTACAATTACGGTCATTTAATTATATGTTTGTTAACAAATGAGTCACTTTTCTTTTAAAAATTACAAACAAATCAGTCAGCTTAAATCTTGTTACAAATATGTTCGTCAATTTAAATATTATTATAAAAAATCTTGTTACAAAACATGTCACTTTGTCATTGAAACTGAAAAGAATGTCTAACTTAACCTACAATCGACACGTTTGTAAAAAAACAAAATTTTCATTACTGTTAAACTTATTTTGATTTTGATATAACTAAAATGATTAACTTGCAAAAAATTGTAAACTCTATATTCGATTCAGATTTGTCAAATATAATATTTTTAACTTGAACACTTTTTTTCCAAAATGTTTAACTTTATACCTATATGTTTTTCTTTTTAAAAAAGTCAACAAAAGTAAAAACTATGTATTTTTAAGTAGTGGTTTCGAAACCATCTAGTGCTTGTAACGGCTAGTTTTTTAGTTTAAATTTCTCCTAGGTTTCGAAACATCTTCAATGGTTTTGAAACCACTGTGCAGGTGAGTATTTAATGCTCTATTTTAATGACTTTCAACGGGTCCAACGGTTAGAAAACATCAAGAGCACATAAAAGAAGTCTAAGAACATTATTGAAGTAACAAGAAAGTCCATACAAACATTCAAGCTTTCAAGAGTTCATTTTGTGCTTAATTTTCGATCTTTGTTGTAAAACACTAGAGTGTTCTTCATTGTAATTCTTTTGTTAGTGTTTCTTTGGGTGTGTGAGAGAGTTTAAACTTTGCAAACACATTCCTAGTAAGGATTTCCTAGTTTGCTTATTTGTATTTGTTTTGGGGAAAGGATTCAATAGACTTTGGGGTATAAGTCTATTGAATTGTGTAAGGTTACTCCTTATCCTTAAAGGAAAGACAAATTAGTGGATTTGTGAAAAATCCTTAGTGTGGTCACTAAGGTAGTGGATGTAGACTCCAATTAAGGGAGTTGAACCACTCTAAATCTCCTTGCAATTTCTACTTTTGCAATTAGTGTTCGTCGTTCTTTCAAAAATCCAATTCACCCCATCTTGGTTTTGTTCGATCGATTGCCACTCTCGACAATTGGTATCAGAGCTTAACTCATTGGAAGGTCTTACAACCTCTTGAGAAGATCCAAGAAGTGTGCAATCATCTACAAGGTCATCCATGACTTTCACCTCCACAATTGAAGCTTGGGGCAATTCTCAACCCACCAACAAGCCTCCATTCTTCAATGGATTTAATTATGCTTATTGGAAGAACCGCATGAAGCTATTCATTCAAGCTTTTAATCTTGAAGCTTGGAAGATCATCATGAGTCGTTACACCGCACTGACTATTAGTATGAAGACATAGAGCAATGAAAAAAACAAGATATTCTCCACAAATGCTAAGGCAATGCATCTCATATTTTGTGTTCTTTTCCTGGATGAGTATGAAAGAGTGTCATCTTGTTCCAATGCTAAAGAGATTTGGGACAAACTTGAAATTACAAATGAAGGACCCAATTAAGTGAAGGAGACCAAAATTGGGCTTCTCAATCTCAATTATGAAAACTTCAAGATGGACCCCGAAGAAGACATCAAAACCATGTTCGATCGATTCTTCGTGATCGTTAATGGATTGATGGGCTATGAAGAAGTGATCCCGGAAGATAAACTAGTGAGGAAGATGATTTACTCTCTTTTCGATTCATGTGATTCAAAGAAAACGACGATCATAAAAGCAAAGGACCTCAAGACTCTCAAGTTGGATGAGCTCATTGGTTTCTTGCTTACACATGGATGATGCCAAAGGGTAAGGAAGAAAAGAAAAATGAAGTGAAAAAGAAGAAATTTGGTGTTACTCTCAAAGCATCAAAAGAAGATATTGATTCTAGTGGAGAGGATGAAGATAAAGAGATAGCTATGTTTGCCAAGAGATTCAAAAGATTCATGAGGTCCAACAAAGGGAGAAGACTTTAAAGAGAAGAGGGCTTCAAAAATGACAACAAAGAGAAATATCAAATTATTTGCTATGAGTGCAAAAAACTAGGACATATCAAGTTTGATTATCCCCAATTGAAGAAAAATAGCTATGAGAAAAAGAAGCACAAGGCTCATGTGGCTACTTGGAGTGATGATGAATCATCAGACGAGGACGAGAATGAAGTAGCCAACTTATGTCTCATGGCTATCGATGATGACTCTATGGTAACCTCTAATTCATCTTTTTTGATTGATTATACTTTTGATGAATTTCAAGAGGCTTGTGATGAATTAGCTTTGGATTTTGAAGAGTCAATTTTGAAAATTAGAAAAATCATTTTAAAATTGAAAATTAAAAATGACTCTCTTTCCAAATCTAATAAGGAATTTTAAAGTAAAGTTGAGGAAATGCAATTTAAAATAAAAGAATTTGAAAAGAAAAATCAAGACTTGCACAACTTACTTTCAAAGGTCCATGATGATCATCAAAAGAAACTTTGTGATCTCAAAGTTTCTTTTAATAAAATTTGGACTAAATTTTTTGAAAAATATGAAAATTCAAGACTCAACTATGTCAGAAAGAACTTTAACGGGCATAAACAAGAAAGTCATCAAAGATCATTTAATAGAAAAATAATTAGAAGTATTTGGGTTCCAAAAGGACTCATTACTAACAAAGAATATGATCTCTTGTCTAAATAGATACCAAAAGGGACTAAAATTGTAGGAACTAACTCTTATGGACCTAAAAGAGTTTGGGTACCAAAACATGCATAGTTCCTTGTTGTAGGTGTGTTGGAGCAATGGTGAGAAAAATAAAGAAATTGAAAAGCTCTAGACACACTAGAAGAAATGACACTTGAAGAGGATATGGCCTAATCAACCTATCTTGGTTCAAGTGGTAACATTTTATTTGACATGCAATCTTTTTTATTTATGTTGATTATATGTGTTTATGTGTTTTAATTCATGTTTAAATGTCCCCGTATGTTGTTTAAACGCTTCTAATAAGAGGAAATTATGTGTTGCTTGGATTGCTTAATTTTGGCCCTATGTGATCTTGTATATCTTTTGGCCTTATAATTAGCAGTTTTGTTTCTAATCGTTGTTTTCCATGACTTGTGTGCTTATTTGCCTATCTTGACTTAAAATTGTTTGTTGTTCATGTTTGAGTGACCTTAGTTAGGTTAGTTACTCCTAGCTTTATATGAACTTTTTAGATCCAACCTTTAGCCTTGGACAATGTTTATCTAAATGACATACTTCTTTGAACTTATTTCAAAGTGCCCTAAATACATATAATTGTCATAAGCATTAAAAATGTATTTTCGGATCATATAGAGGCATAAAAATGCCTATTTTGCTGTTCCAGGGTCATAGGTATCGAAACCAATTACATTGGTTTCGAAACCTTGTTGGCAGTGTTGAAAAATATGAAATTTGGGCTAAGAGGTTTCGAAACCACCTAGCTGATTTCGAAACCAGTCGGGCAATTTTGCGGGCTGAGACTGTTTTTAACCACGAAAATCAATCTTTAAACACCCAAACCCTTTTCTTTTCTTCTAAATGTCAAAACCTTCAAACCCTCTAAAAAAATCCTACACTCAAACTCGTTTTTGCTTCAAGCTTCAACAAGAATTCATAATATTTTCTTCTTCAACATCTTTGGCTCTTGATTGTAATCTTCATTCAATCTTTTGGTGAGTTTTCAAAACCCTAACATTTTCAATTCAAATTTATTTTGTTTATTTGACATAATAAATGTTTCTCTTGCTTAATTTTTTTTTTTAAAATCGTGTTTGCTTTAAAATTTTCATTCTTTCAAGCATGATTTCATCAAAGCTCATTGTTTTTCAACAAATTTTCATGTTATTGGGTATTTCAAAAATCTTTCGAATGGAGAACTTATGCATTGAAATATTGAATTGGGTTGATAAATTTATATGCTATATCTTGTTTAAATTTGCAGGAGGTTACCCAATCTATCTCAAGCCTTTTTCAAATTTTTATCAAACCCTTTCTCACCAAGTGTTTGTTAAAATTCTCCAACCATCTTTTTTAAGCTAATTTTTTTATCATGCATCCTAGAACCAATCCCTCTAGAGCCAAACGTCCTCGTATTGAAAGAGGTCAATGGTCTCATTCTAATCAACATCATCTTCAAAACTCAAACTTCTTAAATCTTTGTTTTGAAGATAATGAAAAACTTGATTGTTTTCATCAAATTTATGAAGCCAAAAAAATTAGAGCCGAGCAAAACATTAATTTAAACTTTTTAACCTCCGAACTCTACGAGTTTAATTTCTTTCCTTTATTTGTCGAATGAGGTTGGATGAATTTTCTTGATATTAAATCTCGTGTTTTTCATATCTCGTCAAAGCCTTTTATGTAAATGATACTCTTGTTCACGATCCTTATGATAACACCAAGGTTGTTGAAATTGATTCATTCCTTATGGGTACCTATTTTACTCTTTCTACGCCAACTATTGCCGATCTTTTAGGTGTTCCCAATAGTGGTGTTTCTAATGAATCTGAAGTTGTTCCTATCCAAGATTTTCATGATCATAGTCCTACCTATCTTCATATCTACGATAGGCTTCTTCACCTTTTCATCACTTGGTTCTTCCGTCCTTCCGATGGAAGATGATTGCGCATGTGTTGTATTGACTATTGGTGGCTTCACCAACTTCGCACCAGTAACCGTCTAAATATTGTCAAAATCATATTTACTTCTCTTGTCAGTATAATTAGAAACCCTCATAGCTTATCTCTCAATTATGGATGTGTTCTAAGTCACATCTTTGAGAAGCTAAATATCGATACCTCCCTTGATCCTTCCTCTTAGTTTTGTTCGATCGATTGCCAAAAGAGCAAGATTGATGAAACAACGACAAAAAACAGTGGTTGGAGGTTTATTGATGATGAACGGATTCACAAAAACGATGAAGATGAAGCCCACGTTGGTCCAAGAAGTGTTGTTGCACTGGATGCTCCACCTCCCATGACCATCGAGTCCATGTATGCGACAATGGTCACTCGATTCGATAATATTGATGCCCATTCATCGTAGTTCTCACGAGTTGCTTCGAAGCCTAGATGTTCGTGTGGCCTCGTTGTAGCGTGACATGCATGATGTTCGTGGTCATCTTTTTCTACCTACATCACCTCATGATGAGCCGGGTGCTTAGGAGATTATGCATTCTTATGTGACTTTATGATATAGTATTTTGGACTTATTTTGATTTAGTTCATTGAGTTATGTTTTTAGGCGTTTTATGCACCTTGTTGGATATTAATTTTATGTCTATGGTTCTATGTTGGATTATTGCTTGTTGAAATATTTGGATCTCTTATATGGATTATTTTGATGTTTTGAAAATTATAGCTTATCGTTATTTTTTTAAACATATACCATGTTGATCTAATGTTGTTTGCTTTTTTTGTAGTCTTTTTATTTGCCTTTTTGCTATAACAAAACAGGAAAGAAAATGAAATAAAAATTTTATTTGCCAATTAAACTAAAAATGTCTTCAAAATTTAATTTTTAAATATTTATAAAGACATTTTTCTTAAGGGGAGATTAAAAGATTTGACAATTTTTTTACAAATTTTTATCAAGTTTTTTGTTATATCAAAAAAGGGAGATTGTTAGACTTATTTTGATTTTGATATAACTAAAAGGATTAACTTGCAAAATTTTGTAAACTCTATATTTGATTCAAATTTGTCAAATATAATATTTTTAACTTGAACAATTTTTTTTCAAAAGGTTTAACTTTATACCTATATATTTTTCTCTTTGAAAAAGTCAACAAAAGTCAAAACAATGCATTTTTAAGTAGAGGTTTCGATACCATTTTGGCAGTAAGGTCTGGAAACCTGTTTTTGACTACAGGTTTCGAAACCTCCTTAGTGGTTTCGAAATCAGTGCTTGTAACGACTAATTTTTTAGTTTAAATTACTCATAGGTTTCGAAACTTCTTCAATGGTTTCGAAACCATTGTGCAGGTGATCATTTAATGCTCGATTTTAATGGCTTCCAGCGGCTCCAAAGTCCTCCAACGGCTCCCAACAGTTAGAAAACATCAAGAGCACATAAAAGAAGTCTAAGAACAATATTGAAGTAACAAGAAAGTCCATACAAACATTCAAGCTTTTAAGAGTTCATTTTGTGCTTAATTTTCGATCTTTCTTGTAAAACACTAGAGTGTTCTTCATTGTAATTCTTTTGTTAGTGTTTCTTTGGGTGTGTGAGAGAGCTTAAACTTTGCAAACACATTCATAGTGAGCATTTCTTAGTTTGCTTATTTGTATTTGTTTTGGGGAAAGAATTCAATAGACTTTGGGGTATAAGTCTATTAAATTGTGTAAGGTTACTCCTTATCCTTAAAGGAAAGACAAATTAGTGGATTTGTGAAAAATCCTTAGTGTGGTCACTAAGGTAGTGGATGTAGACTCCAATTAAGGGAGTTGAACCACTCTAAACCTCCTTGCAATTTCTACTTTTGCAACTAGTGTTCGCCGTTCTTTCAAAAATCCAATTCACCCCATTTTGGTTTTGTTCGATCGATTGCCACTCTCAACAATTAGTATCTGAGCTTGACTCATTGGAAGGTCTTACAACCTCTTGAGAAGATCCAAGAAGTGTGCAATCATCTACAAGGTCATCTATGGCTTTCACCTCCACCATTGAAGCTTGGGGCGGTTCTCAACCCACCAACAAGCCTCCCTTCTTCAATGGATTTAATTATGCTTATTGAATTTGTGGAAAATCCTTATTGTGGTCACTAAGGTAGTGGATGTAGACTCCAATTAAGGGAGTTGAACCACTCTAAATCTTCTTGCAATTTCTACCTTTGCAATTAGTGTCCATCGTTCTTTCAAAAATCTAATTCACCCCTCTTAGTTTTGTTCGATCGGTTACCCCTCTCAACAAATACTAATGTCTAAAATATTTTTCAAATTAAAATATACTCCATTAAATGTTAATCTCTATAAGTGTAGTTAATATAGCAATAAAATGCATAAATGTCAAATGTGGTGAAGTTGGGTGTGTGCTATAAGTCAATTACGATTCCATTTCCATGCGGGGTGTTTAATATTTGAACAAATTTTATAATATTTTGAGGTTGGCTGGAATTTGCAGGATTACAAATGTTGGAGCCAAGCATTGACTTGGTGCTGTATGTGACAAAAATTAGATCAGACGAAAGAGAAAAAGGAACATGGTTGAGCTTTACCACATGAGTCATCACCATCCATTGGTGTTCGGCCAAGACACCACCACCAGTCCAAGCGACACCAACAGTTAAGACTGCGCTGGCTGTGCGAAAGAGGTGTCGGGTCCGAGCTACAGCTGCGAAGAGTGTCGATTTTACCTCCACAAGAAATGTGCGGAGACGCCCTCGGAGATTCAGCACCACCCTTTGGTTTTGCCGCGACAAGGTTAACAGATTTATCTATCATTGTTCTTCTTGTGAATATTACCTTGACATTAATTGCGCTCTGCTTCCACACTACACTAGTGCTGGAAACTTGATTGAAACTGTCCATGTTGCTCATGAACATCCTTTGGTTTCCATTAATACAAATGGATCTTCTAACTACATGGGTTGTAGAGACCAGATAAAAATAGACGATGCTTGGTCCGCTTGTTTTGAATGTGGATTGTTCTTCCATAAGAAATGTCTTGAACTACCCTCAACAACTAACCACCCTTGGCACCGTAGACACCGGCTTTTGCTTGTTTTCAATGCTTGGGAGGAACAAAACTTACATGAATGCAACCTGTGCCAAAGCAATATTATGTTCGGATTTTATTATCATTGTCTTCCTTGCAAGTTTTACATACACCTCAGATGTGCATGGCCGCCGCCCGTTATTGAAGACAACTCTCACCGTGAACACCCTTTCAATTTGTTGTTAAAACCAAATAACCCCTTCTTTTGTGATGCATGTGGCAACCAGGGAGATAATGTTTCCTATATTTGTTCTACCTACAACATTCAAGTTCACAAAGATTGCACTTCATTGCCACGCCACATTAGACTCAGTCTTCACCCCCATCCCATTTCCCACTCCTTTTTCCTTTGTATTGTCCGCGACGATTCTAGAGATTGGGAATTCAAAATCTGTTCTGAAAAAAGTGAACATCGACTGTAGGAGTTACTATTGTTCTCAGCCAAGTTGCGATTTCATTATCCATGTCAAGTGTTCCATTGAGAACAAGAGTTTGTATGATGTGGTTGAGGTAGAAAATCCAGATGATTTTGAGGAACGTGATCCATTGTATGAACCTATGAGTTGCATCATTCGAATTATCGAGAAAATCAAAGTTGGGGATGATGTAGTAGCTACAGAGATAGCACATGTTAGTCACGAGCACAACTTGATACTCTCAGATGAGTTTAAAGATAATAAATTCTACAATGGGTGTGTGTTACCTCTCTTATCCTCATTTTATTACTGTTCGCAGTGTGATTTCTTTCTCCACAAGGTATGTGCGGAATTACCAAGAAAGTGTCGGCCATGGTTTTCTTCGAAGCCCTGCAATCTTCTCACAGATGGTATTTTCATATGTTGTAAATGTGGCTTCTCTTACAAAATAGATGATGATGATGATGATACTCTCATGTGCCTCAGATGTGCTTCAGTAACTCACAGTTTACATATCAAGCAGATGAGCCGCATTTCCTCTTCTATGACGACGACTATGAAGGCAAGTGCAGTGCTTGTTGTAAAGATTTATGGATTTATAGATGCAAGGATTGCACATTTTCTTTGCATGAGAGATGTGTGACATTTCCGTGCACCGCTGAGCATAAGTGTGATCAACATTCTCTGACACTTGCTTATCAAGATCGTGACGACTATCCACTACGACACTATTGTGACATCTGTAAAAAAAAGATCACTCAAAATGGTTTTATCAGTGTGAAACTTGTGACAATGCTATGCATATCAAATGTGTTCTTGGAAAATACTCATTTATCAAGGCTGGAAGTGAATACACATACCACATCCTCTCGATTTCATCATGAAGATCTATGACTACCCTGAATGCAATGACTGTGGTAAGCCGTGCCAAGATCTAGCCCTTGAGTGTGTGGAGCAAGGATGCAAATATATTGTTCATTGGAGTTGCATAAGACTCTTTTCTCCTCGTTATCGTGGTGATCGTTATGATCCCTTGAAAAGTGGTAGTGAATGATGTATGAAGCCGCTTTAGTCTAAACTCAAACTGCTTGTAATGTATTCAACCTCATATTTGGCAGACTTGGTGTGGGGAAACTCAGTGGTTATTTGTATGGAGTACTTTTGTGGGATTAGCAGTGCTCTGGCAAGCTAGTATTGTTTTCTTTTTTCTGGTATATGTTACTCTTTCATGTGTGCAATCATGTTTATATGGCAGATTGTTCAACCAAAAAGAGATGGTCACATTTTAATATTTGATATTTTGATAAACAAAACATCTTATATTTAAAAAATAGCATTTTGCTTGTTCGGTAGAAAGAAAAATGAAAGGAAAAAAGAACTCATCAAGTGGTTTTAGTGAAAAAGAACCTGATATTCTTAGGTGATTCGAGTTCGAACAACATGTTTATACAGTGTGTGAACTTTATTAAAGGGTTACTATAAATGAACAAATATTGAATGCGGAGATTATCCACTTCCTCTCAGATTCGTTAAAAAAAATTATTACTACCCTGAATGTGTTCTATGTGGTGAGCCCTGCCAAGATCTGGCCCTTAAGTGTGTAGAACATGAATGCTATTATATTGTTCATTGGAGATGCATAATACTTAATTTCCCTCTTAGGTTTCCTCTTACTGACATTGACAGTGGTAGTGAATGATGTATGAAGTCTCTTTGTTTGGCAAACTTGGTCTGGAAAACAGGGTGGTTTTGCTTAGTTTAGTTTTGCTTCCTTTGTCTTTGTATTACCTTGTTGTGGTATTAGAAGCGGTCTTGTAAGGTGTATTGTTCGAACAAAAATCCTTTGCCTATTTCGGTGTCCCTTTCTAGTTTCAATGCCTTAACACTAAAAAAATAAATTTTAAACCCTAAATCCTAAAAATACACCGTGTCTCAAACTCCCTAAACCTTGATTATAAACTATAACCCTAAACCTTAAACTCTAAACATGATTTTATAGAGTGAGAGCATAAATCGAAAATGTACAGATAATCTCTATTAGTATTGTTTTGTTTTCTGGTATGAGCCAACAAAACACGGATATGTACTCAAAATTGATACAGTCAAAGAAAAGTAGATATGCTCAAAATTGCACCGTTACCTATTAATTCCTTATTTAAATGAATTGATACAGTCAAAGAAAAGTAGTTAAATATATAATAATTTGATGGAGTTGCAAAGGAAGGATTCATACAACACCACAAGGGCAGCACTAAAGGCTAAATTCACAAGATTTGGTATACAATTCAATATTTTAAGTGTCAAGTGAAAACTCATCTCTTCCTAGGTGTGATATGTGCTCTCAATGGAGTTTTCATCAGAATTGTAAACTCCATCTTCTCCTCCAAGCTAATCTCATCTCCATCCATGGCAGTCCATTCAAATCTCCATACCAAATTAGCCACAAAATACTGGAGATGAAGCAAGGCCAAGCCAAGTCCAGGGCAAATCCTCCTCCCAACACCAAAAGGCATCATCTTGATCTCCCTGCTCCCTGTTATGTCACACACTTCCCCATCACCATCACCACCACCCATGAACCTCTCGGGCTTGAATTCCATCGGTTCCTCCCACACCGTCGGATCCCACCCGATATCGGCCACCATGAAGTTGACAACCCCTTTCTTAGGGATCAAGTAACCTCCCAAGACGGTGTCTTCCGTCACACAATGAGGCAGCACAAAGTGTGCAGGCGGGTGCCTTCTTAGCCCTTCTAAAACCACAGCTTTCAAATAAGGCATTTTTTGCAGATCATCTTGTTTGATCTCACTTGCATTAACATCTCCTATAGCACCTTCGATTTCAGCAAACAATCGATCTTGAATTCGACGGTGTTTCACCAAATTCGCCATGATCCATTGTAGAGCGGTTGCTGTTGTGTCGGTACCGCCGTTGATGAACTCAGATGCCAATGTAACAATCTCTTTCTCGTCGAGTTTCCTTTTCTCGTCCGGTAATTCCAAATCAAACAGAGTATCGACATATGCCAACACGGAATCGGAACCGGAACCGTCTCCTTTAGCTTCCTTTCGAGCTCTTATCAATGGAATCATCACGTTTTCAAGGTCATTCCGGAGCTGAAACAACTGGTTCCATTGATTCCGAAGCAAAACCTTGGTGATTCGAGGCCAAAAGTTAATCAATCTGAATCTTCCGAAACCAGTCAACACCCTTCTCTGAACAGCTCCGATCACTTTAATCTGTTCTTCACCGAGTTTATCGCCAAAACACATCAAACCCAGCAAGCACAAAATGGCATGTCGGAAATGAACCAGAACCTCAACCGGATCACCGCTCTCAGCCTTCTGTTGTAAACCATTTAAAAGAATTTCCAAAACCCATTTCCGTGCATGGGCGTACGACTTCACCCGCGACGGATGGAGGATCTCCGAAGTCAAGTTCCTCCGTAAAACCCGCCATAAAGGGCCGTAAGAGCCGGAGTTGATGTTGTGTTGGTTGCAGTTCATGATCTTGTTGGAGGGAAGAGATTTGGGTCGGTCGGAAAACAGGGAGCCGTTCTGGATCAAAGCTTGGTGAGCTAAAGAACGATCGAAGATGAAGATGGAAGGGAGTGGACCGAGGTGGAGAGTGAGGATAGGGCCGAGAGTCGGGCGGAGGCGGCGGGTGGTTTGTTCGATTTGGAAAATGGGCTGTCGGAGCAATAAGAAGTTTCCGATGAGAGGGAGAGTGGGAGGAGACGGAGGGAGGGTTTGGGGAGAGGAGAAGAGGTTGAAGAAAGCTTTGAGGAGAAGAGGAACGGAGATTGAAAGGAAGATGATAAACCAAGTTTCCATTTTTTGGAGGATAAAGTTCTCTTTTTAGTGAAGATGATAAAAACGGAAGCTTTGAGATTTTGGGTTTTTTTGTTGTGTTTATTAATTTGAATCAACCTCTTTATACATTTAATTTTAGTGGTGGAGCCTTTTAACAAATTTTTTTTTACACAACGTGAACATGCTAATTATCAATAAAAGTTTACAAAAACATCAACTTTAAGCTTTCGGCTAATTTTTTAATTAGCTAAGCATGATAGAAATCATACTTAGCATATTTTAAAGAAAATAAATAAAAACTTAAAATAAAACAAGTAAAAAAAGAAATTTTATATAAATTAAAACCCCAAGAACAAAGTAAAAGCCAAGTACATCTTTCAAGCTTCAACTAAAGGATATTTATAGCTTGAAAAATCTTAAAAATGAAAGAATTATTTAAAATAAAATATCTAAGATAATTTTAAAAACATTCAAATAAAATCTTAAATAATAAAATAATAATTCCCAAATATGAAGGGATAATTTCTAAATGTTTAAATTCAATCTTAATCTTAAATTCTAAGTAAATCTTGCCCATCTGTCTTTCTAGATGATGCTCACTGAATCGCCTTTTGAAAGTTGTCGTTGATTAGGCTGTCAAAATCTGCCACGTCGGACCTCGTCATGCCCCAAATCATACCCATGTTTTCAGCCATGATTCTAGAAAATAAAAAATTGCAAAATATGTTCTTTTAATGTTATTTTCTGAAATTTGAAGTCCTGCACAGAAACAGATAAAAAAACTTAAATCTACAATATTACAAATTTAACAGGTAGTAATTATCGGTAAAATAATAACAAAATAGAATGCTCATCAACATACTTAAGTGATTCCAAGTTGCTTACCACTTAGACCAATTCCCGTTAATTTTGAAGTTTTGGTTTTGAACTTTACTAATCCAACTTCAATTTACTAATATTCAATTGTCTAGTGGGAGGAAATATTAGATTTTATGCCATGATTCAAATTTTTTAATTAAATAGTGAGGTATTATATTTTCATGTCGAAATTCGAATCCATACAAGATGAGCATCTTTGTTCACTAAGCCAATTAATAGATCTCTAATTTTAATAGTGTAAATAAAAACTTTAAATTGAAGTAATTTCTCTCATAATAGAACCTAGTAGTTTCCTATACAAATTAGTTAACTAATAAATTGAATAATAGTGATTAATAAAATATCAGACTCAATTTACTTAGCAAATAAGAAAGTGAATGGTCAAAGTCTATGGTTGGCATCTATATTTTAAGTTGTATATTTAGTTTAAGTAATACAAAATTAATTAATTATAGTTTATTTAATTTTTAATTTTGGCTTGAACAATGAAAAGATTATACGTGAGTATTTGATCGAGTTTAGTCAAGTTGAGTTAAAAAAATTTGAGTTAGTCAAGTTGATGAGTTTTATTTTATAACTCAAACTTCATTTGAATTTTTTTAGTTGAGTCGATTTGTTCGAGTTTCTGTTCAAATTTAATTGTAAATGCTTATAAGGATGTAGTACTAATTGGTTCAAATTTAATTGTAAACATTTTATAATGGTGTAGTACTAATTAATTCCAATTTAAACGACGTTTTATAACCATATACAATATACATATATGATTATTCATTTTTTTCATATGTGATATACATATATCATGCAGATTTGAAGATTTGAAGGGCTTGACATCAATTTGAAGACCGATATACTAATTACTAAAACTTTTGAGTTTTTTGAACTTTCATTTTATAACTTAATCTTTATTTAAATTTTTTCGTATTGAGTTTATAAAATTACTAATATAATCAAGTCTAATCTATTTTTTTTCTAATCGAGTTTTATTCACACCTAAAAAACAATATAAAGATTAATAATAAAATTTTACGGTGACAATTAGAATTAGAATTTCAAAATCCGAAATAGGTAGGAACTTAAAATACATGAACTAAACTATTATTTAGGCATAATACAAATATTAATCATAAAATTTATCCAAACAATAAAATAAAATCATCAAAACATAGAAAAACCTTCCCCCACATAACACTTTCTTTATTAAAAAAGTGTAGATATTAAACTTGTTATCATTTCTCACACCTTTCAAATTATTTAATAATTTTTTTAACATAAAGAATGGTTCTAGTAATAAAAGAGTGATATATTTTATTTAAAAAATTTAAATTCGAATAATTTAATCTATAAGTGTGTATGAATTTATCTAAATTTAAAACTGAACATTAATAATATTTTATACCCTGATATAATTATAAAAAACAAATTTATTTTTGAAAAAAAAATTGTTTGAACATGCTGAAATCACAATACTGAAAATAGTTTTAAAGAATATTTTTATAAATTTTAAAGAATATTCATTCTTAAACACAATATAGACAATTCTGTTTATTTCGTATTATTGTAATTGTTTTAATTTCTTTCCTCTACACATACTTAATTGCTTGATTAAAAGAAAAACAATGAAAGGAAAAGAAAACAAGTGTTGTAATTAGAATGTCAACCATATAATATTTAATGAAATATTTAATGGTGACCTAACTGGAGTGATATTAATAGTACAATAATGTAATTAAAACCTTTTAAAGGTTAAGGATCATTTTATAATTTGAGTCATAATTTTGACACATTTGGTATAATCAACCAAAAAAATTAATAAAATAATTAATGGGGATCTAACTTGAGTGGTATTCAGTGGCAATACACGTTTAAGGTTGGGTGGACATGTGCCCACTCTGAATTTTTTTGAAATTTACACATTGGTTTTAGTTTTCGTAATTTTTAAGAATTAATCCTCAAATTTTATGATTTGTGCCCACCCTGAAATTTTGAGATTTTTATGGTTTGTGTCTACACTCAAAAATATTTTGACATGTGCCCTCCCTAAAAAATATTCTAGATCAGTCACTGGTGCTATTAATATTTTGATAATATAATTAAAATGTTTTAAATGTTAAGGACCAAATTATAATTTGTGGTAATTTAGATACATTTGGAGTAATCAACCCAAATAAATTAACAAAATTTTATGTTCATACTGGAATAGATGTTTATACCTTAGTTTATATTTTTAATATTTTTTATAATGAGAAAAAGGAGGAATTGTTCGAGATAAATACAAAGATTTACTGTTAATTAGGACTAAATCTATTCCCTTACGGGGATGGATGCATGATCTTAGATCAAGGAGTGAACCTTTAAGAAATTATATTAGAAATTTAAAGCGTGTAAAATTAGATCATCACTAGAAATATAAAAAAAAAACTTAAACTATGTAAAAGTTCGAAAATTTTAAAGGTACGATTACACTCCCAACCAGGGGCAGACCTACCATATTGCATGGTAGGTCCTTTGACCTACCATTATTTTATTGGGAAAACAACATTTGTAGTCATCAACATATTGTTACTTTTCTGTTTGGTCACCAAACTATTATTTTTAGTAAAACCTCACTAAAATTGCGTTTTTCCTATTTTGGTTACTAATATTACATTTTTTTCTTATTTTGGTCACCAACCTATTGTTTTGTTCTTTCTATTTTTTCCCACTAAACTAATGTTTTTCCTGTTAGTTTTTTAACCACAAGTGACCAAAATTAAAAAAAAAACGTAATGTTGGTGACAATTTTACAAAAAAAAAAACAATAGTTTGGTGACAAAAAATGAATAGTTTTAACATAAGTGGTTGTAATAAAATCGAATTGAAAATTACTGTAGTGAAAGTTTTTAGATTCCAGTGACCAAAGTAAAAGCGTACTAAAAGTTCAATGACTATCAGTGTAGTTTACACTAAAAATATTTTTTGTTTAAATGAAAATTAACCCTTTATTATTATTATTATTATTATTATTATTATTATTATTATTATTATTATTATTATTATTATTATTATTATTATTATTATTATTATTATTATTATTATTATTATTATTATTATTATTATTATTATTATATTTACTTTTGTTGAGTGGATCGAAAGATTGATATTTACCAAGAGGGGGGTGAATTGGAAATTTAAAGGATTTTAGTGGAAATTGGCAAATAAAGATTGAAGAACAAGGGATTTAGAGTGGTTCAAGTTCCAAATGAACTCTACATCCACTACCTTAGTCTCACTAAGGATTTGCAACAATTTCACTAAATTGATCTTCCCCTTTTCTAGGACAAGGAGGCAACCCTTTACAATATCGGTTGATTTTTCTACCCAAAAATCAACCCAACTCTCACTCAATAGAACAAAGAAATTTGAAGGCTAATTAGGTATCTCTCAATACAAATGATAGCCCCAATACAAGCACTCAACCCAATTTTACAAAATATGAATGAAGAACACAAATTGGGATTTTACACAAATTTGGGATTTTTGCTCAAATGCTTGAATTTGATGTTTGGATGTTTGCTTGAAGTTCAATAGTTGTTGCTGATGCTTTTGGATGTCCCTTTTATACCTTCTCATTGATTTCTAGCCGTTTGGGTGGTTGGGAACATAAATGGAGCCGTTGGAACCCTCTCTTGCCACCATTAATGCTGTCTGCACCAACCCGTTTCGGAACACGGGAAACCTGTTTCGGAACGGACTAAAATAGAAAGAGCCGTTGGGGTGCATTTAAGAGCCCGTTTCGAAATGCCTTAGGTCCGTTTCGGAACGGTTTTGCCACTGTAAAAGGGTCGTTTCGGAACGGTTCTAGCCCGTTTCGAAACGCCATAACGGTTTTGATAAATTCAGTTAAACATACAACGGTCACATTTTCAAAATAAAACCTAGCCCCTGTTTCGGAACGGTAGTGATTCGTTTCGAAACGGAATGGCTACTGTCAAAGGGTCGTTTCGGAACGGGCTTGATCCGTTTCGAAACACCCCTTATATGTTTGAAAATATGAAATATTTGAAATAAAATAACCCATTTTAAATCCTTCATGAAGAACAGTTTCGAAACGATTGGATCCGTTTCGAAACGCTTTCAAGTGTTTCGATACACGTATCGGAACGGTGGTCGACAGTGGTGAAAGTGTTTCGAAACGCCTTAGGGCCGTTTCGAAACGGGTACGTGAAAAACACTGCTTTGCCTTGAAACACTTAGAAAAATTATTTGAAAGTGTATGTTTTTAACTTGGGCATAATACTAAAATTATATGGGGATATTTTAAGGACTTAAAATTCGTTTTGACTTTTTCGATTTAGTCCTTAGGTTTTTAGTTATATCAAAATTAAAATATTTGTTTCACAATCTCCCCCTTTTTGATATAACAAAACCAAAGTTAGAATTTTTGGAATTTTAAAGATTTTGAAAAAATGTTCTAACTCCCCCTTAATTTAAGATAGGTTTTTAAAAAAAATTTTGATTTGAAGTTTTAGTTTAAAAACCTTTTAAAATTTAAAAACGAATTTTAGTGTAGTGGCTCTTAAATTTCTTCTCCCCCTTTTTGTTAGATCAAAAAGAACAACATAAGCTCATAGAGAAGATAAAAGATTAGTACCAATAAGCAATAATAAGCAACCATAGAATTAATTCATAATAAAAATATCCAAAACATAATTCAAACGTTAAGTTCAACATAATTCAAACAATAAAATCCCAAATAAAAAGTCATAAGCATAGGTCCTAAAACATGAAAAAGCATAAAAATGCAACCTTAAACCTAAAATGCATAGATAATATGATATGATATGAGATAAATATCCTAAGCCTCGTCATCATCATCCTCATCATCATCATCATCGTCCTTGGCTTGAGAACGTTGAAACTTCATCCATTGCCCATATAGAGTGGAGAAGGAAAGATCCAAGTTGGAATGAGAAGTTTCAAGAGAAATAAGACGATCCTCGACATTCTTCAACCGATTGCCCATAGTCTCAAAGCCCGAGGCAATGCTAGTGTCCAAGGCATTCATCCGAGTGTCCAAGGCATTGAATCGCTCGGTAAGAAAAGCCGTGAGGGCATCGTTGTTTGCGGCTTGAACTTGCGGTGGAGGAGCAACGAGAGGAGGATCCGCTTCTCTATCAACTCTTTCCCAAATACCATTCACATATTGAAACCCGGACTTAGAAGGGATGACTCACCAATCTTGGTCTTTCGAGGTTCCGGAGAGTCATAGGAACAATCAATTTCAAGATGATGAAATAGGGCGCTCAAGACAATGCCATAAGTAAAGGACGTCAACTCATTTGTGTCAATAAGCTTGATATTATTGACTATCTCGGCAAAGATTATCTTAGGGACATTTGGGCGCTCACCCCTACGGAAACATTCTAACCAAAAATGATCTCTTTGACGGATATGAGAATATTTACCACCGGAAGGGCGAATAAACCAAGAGACCATCAAATGAAGAACACGATCATGCACATCCAAATTAAGTGCTTTACCGGTGAAAGTGCCAAAATGGCGTTCATCCTCAAGACCCATATTCTTAAGATTAAAAGCAGATTCCAAAAGAGCAACATTGATAACAATCTTTTTGCCTAGCAAGGATGACTCAATTCCTATGATCTCGGTTCTTGACTCATCATAAAGAAAACGAGCATTGGAGTAAAAGATGAGTACCATATTTTTGTAGCAAACATCCGGAAGGCTCAAGAAATCCATGAGATTCCACTCATCTAAACGGCCGAGATAACGGAAGAGGAATTGCTCGGAATTGAGGAACTCAAGATCAATGACTCGTTCCTTACGAACCGCGAAATCCTTGACATAAGCAAAACGAGCACGAGCGTCCGGATTTTTAAGAGATTTCTGAAAAATCATAGTGATATTCGGACGAATACTCGAATCACCGGATTGAACGGCCTTGCGCTTTTTGTTCGATTGATCCGCCATCTAAAAACATTAAGCAAGTGTTTTAAAATTAAGTGTATGCATTGATAATTAAAAACCAATCCAATAATAAATCCCACTTAGGTTTTTGAAAACAAAATTAAAATAAAAAACAGTTAAAAAAATACGATTGAAAAAATTTATATTCGAATCAAAAAGTTTGAGATTTGAAAAAAATTTTACAAGATTTTGAAAACCCACAACCAAAAACATATAATCTATACAAAAATAAAATTTTCTAACCTAAGATTCGAACATGAATTGAAAGAAAGAAAAAAATTGAAAAATTACCTTAGTTTGGGATTTTGGATGATTTTGAAGAAATCCTTGCACAAGATTGATGAAACTTGCTTAGAGTTGAGTTGAAGAGTAAAACCCCTCACAATTTTGTAAAAATTAAAGAGTTTTAGAGGGTATTTATAGAGAGGGAGGCGGTTTAGGGTTTTAGGTTTTGATAAAAAGTGAAATTATGTCATTAAAAGCCCTAAATAAAGCATTCCGCGATGCCGTTTCGGAACGGTCAAGACCGTTTCGGAACGGGCGGCTAGGGTTTTGACCATTTTAAAACCATAAACATAACGTTTCGATACGTTGTTGACCGTATCGAAACACCCTTTGACCCGTATCGGAACGCGTTCCGATACACTCCCTTGGCAGAATCAAAAACGTTTCGGAACGCTTTTGAGGCGTTTCGAAACGCCCTTCTCTCAGAGCTGGATTTAAGGTATCCGTATCGAAACAGGTTCACCCGTTTCGATACACCTGGGCCTGGAAGTGCAGATGAGGCTCTAAAATTGCAGAAAAATGATCTTTAAAGAGTCCTAACATGCATAAATGTCATGAATGAGCATGCAAAACATATTTAAGCATAAACATACTCCCCCTAACTATAAGCATGGATGAAATTAGGAGTTTAAACACATCAACATGGCATTTCACAAGATCAAGCATATTTAAGCACAAAAGAGGTCAAAAAAAAAAGGTCAAGATAGGCTAGCTAGACCTAACTCTCTCCTAAGGGACCAAAAACGCTCTTTATCTAAGGGTTTTGTAAAAATGTCCGCTAATTGATTCAAGGTGTCCACATACTCTATAACCACATCTTCCTTAAGAACATGATCTCTAATGAAATGATGCCTTATTTCTATATGTTTGGTTCTAGAGTGTTGGATGGGATTTTTAGTTAAGCATATTGCACTAGTGTTGTCACATTTTAGGGGTATGGTTCCAACTTTAATACCATAATCTAAGAGTTGTTGCTTCATCCAAAGGACTTGAGCACAACAACTCCCTAAGGATATGTATTCGGCTTCGGTGGTAGATAAGGCTATACTATTTTGTTTCTTAGAGAACCAAGATATGAGCATACTACCTAAGAATTGGCAAGTTCCCGAAGTACTTTTCCTATCAATTTTACAACCCCCATAATCCGCATCCGAGTAAGCATGTAGGTTGAAGGTAGAGTCTCTAGGATACCAAAGGCCTAAACAAGGAGTGTCTCTAAGGTATCTAAAGATTCTCTTAACGGCTATAAGGTGAGACTCTCTAGGACTAGCTTGAAACCTAGCACACAAGCAAACACTAAACAAGATATCCGGTCTACTTGCGGTAAGGTAAAGCAAAGATCCAATCATAGAACGATAAAGCTTAGAGTCAACACACTTACCTCCTTCATCTTTGTCAAGCTTTGTAGATGAGCTCATAGGAGTAGCTTGAGGCTTTGCATTCTCCAAGCCAAACTTCTTGAGCATATCCTTTATGTATTTTGCTTGGTTGATGAAGGTGCCATCCTTCTTTTGCTTGATTTGGAGTCCCAAAAAGAATGAGAGCTCCCCCATCATGCTCATCTCAAATTCACCTTGCATTAGCTTAGAAAACTCTTGACAATGACATTCATTAGTAGAACCAAAAATAATATCATCAACATAAATTTGAACTACTAAGATGTCATTTTTATACATTTTTATGAAAAGTGTAGTGTCCACCTTACCTTTTTCAAATCCCTTTTCAATCAAAAAATTTGAAAGCCTTTCATACCAAGCTCTAGGAGCTTGTTTTAAACCATAAAGAGCTTTGGTAAGTTTGAAAACATGATTTGGAAATTTTGAATCTTCAAAACCCGGTGGTTGTTCCACATACACTTCTTCATTTATAAAACCATTTAAAAATGCGCTTTTAACATCCATTTGAAAAAGCTTGAAATCATGATAACATGCATATTCAAGCAACATCCTAATGGCTTCCATCCTAGCTACGGGTGCATAGGTTTCATCAAAATCTATTCCCTCTTCTTGAGTGTAACCTTGTGCTACAAGTCTAGCTTTATTTCTCACAATGTTACCACTCTCATCTAGTTTGTTCCTAAAGACCCATTTAGTTCCTATTGTAGATTGATTACTAGGCCTATCAACTAATGTCCATACATTACTTCTCTCAAATTGATTTAGCTCTTCTTGCATAGCCATAATCCAAAAGTCATCTTTCAATGCTTCTTTTATATTTTTAGGCTCTATGCATGAGATAAATGCAACATGGTTCATTAATTTAAGAGAAGAACGAGTGGTTACCCCCTTGGATGGATCACCCAAGATTTCACCATCTTTGACATAGTTCAACTCCCTTGGGTAGCTCACTTCCTTTTTTTCAATAGCCAAGTCCTTCAAGGCTTCAAGAGGTGGATCTTGTGTATTTTCTTCTTTTGGTTGAATCTCATCCTCCTTTGAAGTTTGACCTCCATCAAAGGCATTTATGATTCCTACATCATCATCATCACAAGAATCCTTCCTAGGAAGGAGGTTATCATCGAATACAACATGAATAGATTCTTCTACTACTAAAGTTCTTTTGTTAAATACTCGATAGGCTTTAGAGGTTAAAGAGTAACCTATAAAAATAGCTTCATCACTTTTTGCATCAAATTTACCTAAGTTGTCTTTTCCATTATTTAAAACAAAACACTTGCACCCAAAAGGGTGAAAATAGCTAATGTTAGGCTTTTTAGATTTTAAAATTTCATAAGGTGTTTTCTTTAAAATTGGCCTAATCATTACTCGATTTACAATATAACAAGCGGTGTTTGTGGCTTCCGCCCAAAAATATTTAGGTAAATTATTTTCACAAAGCATAGTTCTAGCCATTTCTTGTAAAGTTCTATTTTTCCTCTCAACTACCCCATTTTGTTGAGGAGTTCGAGGAGCCGAAAAATTATGGCTAATACCATTTTCATTCAAAAATTCTTCAAACCCTAAATTTTGAAACTCAGTTCCATGATCACTTCTAATGTGTGAAATTCTAAGTTCAAGATCATTTTGGGTTAATTTTGAAAATGTGATGAATTTTTCTAAAGCCTCATCTTTAGTACTTAAAAAGAGAACCCAAGTAAATCTAGAAAAATCATCAACTAACACAAATGCATAAGATTTACCACCCAAGCTCATAGTCTTAATTGGCCCAAATAAATCCATGTGAATTAATTGTAAGCATCTACTAGTAGAAACATCATTAATGGATTTAAAGGAAGACTTATGTTGTTTACCCTTAGAGCATGCATCACAAATTTTGTCATTTGAAAATTTAATTTTGGGCAAACCTCTAACTAGATTTAGAGAGACTAGTTTTTCCAAAACACTAATGCTAGCATGTCCTAGCTTCCTATGCCACAACCATGCATCATTTTCATTTTGAGCAACTAAACATGCATGAGATGTATGTATGTCATCTAAATGCACCATGTATATGTTTCCTATGCGATGACCTATGAGCATAATATTATTAGATTTAATGTCAACAATTTTGCATCCATTTTTATCAAATAAAACATTAAATCCTTTATCACACAATTGACTTATGCTCAATAAATTATGTTTAAGACCATCGACATATAAGACATTTTCAATGAGAATGGTAGAGTGATTACCTATGGAGCCAATACCTTTAATATGGCCTTTGGAGTTGTCACCAAATGTTACTCCTCCTCCACTTTTTGGCTTTAAATCCATAAATCGACTCTTGTCTCCGGTCATGTGTCTCGAGCATCCACTATCAAGGTACCATGAGTTTTGACTTTGTGCTTTGGCCTTGTAGCAATGCTCCCCCTACAAACAAAGATATTAAACCTTGGTTTTTGGTACCCAAATCATTTTGGGTCCATGAGTGTTAGCTCCCAAAACCTTGGTTCCCTTAGGAATCCAAGATGACATAGCAATAATATTATTAGATTTTACAAGTTCCTTAGGAACCCATACACTTCTAATTCTTTTAGCTCTACTATGTCTAGGGTAGCTATCTTGTTTGTAGTAATTAGTCCTTTTCTTAGGTTGGTGTGTTCTAGAGGATTCTCCTACTTCATGTTTGACACTACCAACATTTTTTAAGGACTTTTTGAGCTCATTTAGCTCGCCTAACACCTTTTGGTGTTCACTATTGCATTGAGACAAAAGATTATTAAGATCAACATTTTCATCTTGAAAGAATTTAAGTTCATCTTTTAATCCTAAAATCTTTTTCTCAAATTTAGAATTAGCTTGAGTGAGTGAGTCATTTTTCTCATTTAGCTCTAAAATGATTTTCTTGTTTTTAATGACCGACTCTTTAAACTTCTCAACTAATTCATCGTATACCTCTTGTAACTCATCATATGCATCATTTAATTCTTCATATGAAAAATCTAAAGTAGATGAGTTAGAGGTTACCAAGGAGGAATCTTCCTCAAGTGCCATGAGACAATGGTTAGCCACTTCTTGTTCGTCATCCTCCGATGACTCCTCATCACTCCAAGTAGCAAGCTTGGCTTTGAGTTTCTTCTTCTTCTCAAAGCCCTTCTTCTTGAGTTGAGGGCACTCCGAACGGATGTGACCGGATTGTTTGCACTCATAGCAAATGATGGGATCCTTCCCTTCTTCTTTGTTCCTTCCTTTGAAGTCCATCTTTCTTTGGATTTTTCTTCCCCGGTTGGACCTCATGAAGCGTGAGAATCGTTTGGCTATCATAGCCAATTCTTCAAGTTCATCCTCCTCACAAGATGAGCTCTCATCATGTTGTGAAGCTTTTGCCTTGAGAGCTATTCCCATCTTCTTCTTCTTTTCAACTTCAAGCTTCTCTACTCTTTTCTCTTCTTTCTTTTTCTCATCTTCCCTTCCTTGCTTCATGATCTCATGAGTAAGGAGAGAACCCACAAGCTCATCAAGCTTTAATGTCTTCAAGTTCTTTGCTTCGATGATGGCGGTTCTCTTCCCATCCCAAGCTTCGGGAAGTGAATAGAGTAGCTTCCGGACAAGCTTGTCTTCCGGTATGATCTCTCCATAGCCCTTTAGCCCGTTGACAATTGTGGAGAATCGATCAAACATCTTTGACACCGTCTCATCGGGCTCCATCTTGAAATTTTCATAACTAAGATTGAGAAGTCCAATCTTAGTTTCTTTGACATCATTGGTGCCTTCATAAGTGGTCTCAAGTGTGTCCCACACTTCTTTGGCATTTTCAATGGAAGAGACCTTTGAATAGATGTCCGGACCGAAAGCACAAAAAAACATGTGGAGAGCTTTATCGTTGACTTGAATCTTCTTCCTCTCCTCTTCACTCATTTCGGCTTTCTTCTTCAACAGCATCTTGCCTTCACCATCTTGCTTCAATGGAATGTATGGCCCATCCTCAATGACATCCCATACAAGGTAGTCACTTGACTTGATGAATAGCCTCATTTTGTTCTTCCAAAAGGAGTAGTTGTCACTATTGAAGAAAGGAGGCTTGGTGGTTGATTGTGACTCGTACATGCCGGAACCGGAGGTTGAAGCCATCTCTTGATATTTTGATGATCACACTCTTCCAAGGATCTCCTCTTGTGGTTGTTAATCCTCAAAGAGTTAAGCTCTGATACCAATTGTTGAGTGGATCGAAAGATCGATATTTACCAAGAGGGGGGGTGAATTGGAAATTTAAAGGATTTTAGTGGAAATTGGCAAATAAAGATTGAAGAACAAGGGATTTAGAGTGGTTCAAGTTCCAAATGAACTCTACACCCACTACCTTAGTCTCACTAAGGATTTGCAACAATTTCACTAAATTGATCTTCCCCTTTTCTAGGACAAGGAGGCAACCCTTTACAATATCGGTTGATTTTTCTACCCAAAAATCAACCCAACTCTCACTCAATAGAACAAAGAAATTTGAAGGCTAATTAGGTATCTCTCAATACAAATGATAGCCCCAATACAAGCACTCAACCCAATTTTACAAAATATGAATGAAGAACACAAATTGGGATTTTACACAAATTTGGGATTTTTGCTCAAATGCTTGAATTTGATGTTTGGATGTTTGCTTGAAGTTCAATAGTTGTTGCTGATGCTTTTGGATGTCCCTTTTATACCTTCTCATTGATTTCTAGTCGTTTGGGTGGTTGGGAACATAAATGGAGCCGTTGGAACCCTCTCTTGCCACCATTAATGCTGTCTGCACCAACCCGTTTCGGAACACGGGAAACCTGTTTCGGAACGGACTAAAATAGAAAGAGCCGTTGGGGTGCATTTAAGAGCCCGTTTCGAAACGCCTTAGGTCCGTTTCGGAACGGTTTTGCCACTGTAAAAGGGTCGTTTCGGAACGGTTCTAGCCCGTTTCGAAACGCCATAACGGTTTTGATAAATTCAGTTAAACATACAACGGTCACATTTTCAAAATAAAACCTAGCCCCTGTTTCGGAACGGTAGTGATTCGTTTCGAAACGGAATGGCTACTGTCAAAGGGTCGTTTCGGAACGGGCTTGATCCGTTTCGAAACACCCCTTATATGTTTGAAAATATGAAATATTTGAAATAAAATAACCCATTTTAAATCCTTCATGAAGAACAGTTTCGAAACGATTGGATCCGTTTCGAAACGCTTTCAAGTGTTTCGATACACGTATCGGAACGGTGGTCGACAGTGGTGAAAGTGTTTCGAAACGCCTTAGGGCCGTTTCGAAACGGGTACGTGAAAAACACTGCTTTGCCTTGAAACACTTAGAAAAATTATTTGAAAGTGTATGTTTTTAACTTGGGCATAATACTAAAATTATATGGGGATATTTTAAGGACTTAAAATTCGTTTTGACTTTTTCGATTTAGTCCTTAGGTTTTTAGTTATATCAAAATTAAAATATTTGTTTCACAACTTTGAGCTCCTAAACTTTTTTTTGGTCAAAACAAATATCCAAACTAACATTCTATAACTACTTTGAGTATATTTATTGGTTCCATTAAAAAATATTGGTTAAACACATTGACATCAAATAATTTAACTAAAATTACGATTTAAAAATTTAAAAATAATTACAATTTAATTTAAATAAACTAGTAAAATATTTTTATTTAAATTAAATTGTAATTATTTTTAAAATTTAAAACTAATAAAAAAATTAATTCTCAAATAAACACGTTTACCTAAAAAATGTCTTTTTTAATAATGTAACTCTTTTCATTTGAAAAATCTCTTCTTGCTCATACTATTTTAAAACATGAATTCCTCTTCAATATTTTTGTTTCCCAAAAATCATAATCGGTTTAAGTTTTTAAAATCCAAACAATTTTGATTTTGTAATCTTTCTAAAAACAATCTTAGAACCTCAAATCAGTTTTGAAATATAAAATTCATATTTGTTTGCACAACAATTGCCACTATCGATACTCAATTTCACTCTAGTAAGTTATTGATCCTCTAAAACACAATTATACCAGTGTAAAATAGTTATAATCTCTCAAACATATTTACACCGTATAAATTAGTTCTTCAATGTCAATATGTCTTTGACTATAAATCATGTTTGCTTGCACAACAATTACCCCATATCACTATATTATTACGTTGATGTAAATTGATTCTATACTACTATACTGATCGGTGAACTACCAACTTTAAATTCTTGGATCCACCCCTAGTCCTAATCTTGTTAGTCCATCCATAATCGTTTTCGTTACACCAAAGCTTGATCGACTTTTATTTTCTATTCTTCTTCCTAATAAGAAAATATGCCAAAATTGCAATCTAAAATTTTAATACAAAATCATGTAAAATGATCCTATTGATGTACTATAAGAGATTGTGTATTATAACTAAAAATTGTAAATTAATCTTTTTAATTCAATCGTTCTAACAACATTGATATGTAACTTTTACACAGAGAATTACAAAATTTATCTCATGCCATATTATTTGATCACCAAAAATATTTAATCACCAAAAAAATCTTATTTACTAAGATTTCCTACTATCAATGAATATAAGATAAACTTAATAACCAAACAACCAAAACAATTAATTATATTTATTAAATATTTCCAAATAGTATATTTCCTACTATCAATAGAAATTGTCAAGAGGAGGTGAAATGACAATGTTGTGTGTAAAAGAGTCTATCGCAATTGTAGTGCAAGTGTACACGACGCAAGTAGTAAAATGATACGAAGTATCATATATCGTCTCCACAGGGATTGAGCTAATAGCTTCACCTTGAATTACTGCACGAAAGTAAATAAAACATTTGAGAAAGTTGTCACGAGAATAATAAAGATTACTGGAAAATAAAAGTAGAGAAATCAAGATAGAGAGAATGGGCTGGTATTGAATTGCTCAGTAGTGCAGGTATTGCTAAGTCCAGGAAATCCAGTTCTGTCGTCGTCCCCGTCGCGGCAGCACCTGTCGCGGCAGCAGTCCGTTGATTGTCGCGGCAGCGAACACTCAACTCAGTACTTCAAGTTTGGCAAGAATCCCCGATGTGCCTTGACCTATCCCTAGGTCCAAGTCTGTCGATGATCACGTCTTTGATGATACCTCCCGGCGTGAATCGAAGGATGAACACCGATGTTGTTGAATTCTTCTTTAGCCACTTAACCTCGTCCTATCCCTAGGTCCGAGATAGTTCAACTATAAACTACAGAACTCGCACTTATTCCTTTCGTATACTTAACTCTCCCGATGCTAAGTAAATCGATAACCTCACAATGCTCTCCCGATGCTCTTGCAAGATATTAATAACCAGAATAAGAGAACTTGAAGTTTATTTTATTGAACTGAAAATTCCTAAAACAAAACAACCCTTGCAACTACTTTACAAAACAACCTGTGGCCTTAAGGGGTTTTTAGAACATGATGAAGGAAGGAAAACGGCTAGGATTTTGGGAAGAAGGCTAGAGAATCGGTTATATCCTCCCTAGGTCGAAATACATGCCCTTATATAGGCTTTGGGTCCAAGTTTTCTAAAATAGCAAGAATACAACTTTAAATTAAAGTACAATTCTAATAAAGACTAAACCTTCAAAGAATCTTTCTTTAAGCCGTCATCATTCTTGCTTGGGATTTTCTCTCCTTGAACTTTGGGCTTGACATTCCTTTCGATCTGGGGCTCGGAAAAATATAGGGGTTTTACACGACAGACGGGTTGAATTTTCTCTATCTGTCGAGGTCCACTTTGCTTCTTCTCCTCAAAACTGCTGTCGTCCTCTGCTGTCACGGCGGCAACCATGGCAGCATCATCCTTCTTGACTGCTCGTCTAGTTCCAGCTCTTATGCTTCACTGCCCAGCGCCTGCCTCTCCTATCTGCTACAGCAGCAACCTGCAAAAACAATCAATTTCAGTAGAAACTGTGCCTTTTGATATATTTGTGATGTTTAACTGAAAACTGACCTAAATGCAATAAATAATGCTTGAATGCAGCAGAAATATGGGTTAAATATGGGGTAAATAATAGAACTTTTACACACTCAACAGACAACTAAAAATTTAATGAGAGCAAATTGCAAAAAGAAAGAACTTTTGCGCAAGTGATTTATAGTGCTTCAATTCAACCTTCTAAATAAGGTCTACATCCACTACGTTAGCTACTACACTAATAATTTCACAAATTTATTAATTTGTCTTTTCTTCTAAGCTAAATGAGATAACCTCACAAATCCTAGACTCATACCCTAAAATCTAGTAACTCATTTCCTAAAATTGAATACAAAGAAGCAAACTTTTGAGAATCCTTCTAAGGAGATTGTTTGCCAAAATTCAGCTTACTAAAACTCAATACTTGATGAAAAATGAAATACAATGAAATCACTCAAGTGTGTACAAAATTTTCACAATGAAAGCTCTCAAAAGGTTGGATATGTGCTTGGATGCTGTAGAATAATTGTCTTATGTTTGAAGAAGCTTTGATTTTATACAACTTTATTGATTTTTAGCCGTTTGAGTTGTTGGGAAATTAAATAGAGTCCTTGGGCTGCTATTTTCTCGCAATAAATACTATCTGGCAAGTGTGAGTATCAATACGCAAGTCTCCGTATCGGTACATGCTCAAAGAGGAAATAGCTATTACAAGAAAGGGTACCGGTACGCAGGTTTGCGTATTAGTACGGAGTGAAGATTTTACAAGGGATACATATCGGTACGCTACGTATCGTACCGGTACTCGAACTTACTGAAAATTCTAAAAGACTTTATAAAACTTGCGTATCGATACATGTATGGCCGTACCAGTACACAATTCTTTTAAAATGAAGTTTCGATGCTAAAATCTGACAGACATTCAAAAGTTTTAAGGCCTATATCGATACACATAGAGTCATACTAGTACTTAATAACCATTTAAACTTTCACTGATGAAGGGCTCGTACTAGTATGCGTATAGCCGTACCGATACTCACTTATCGAAAAGGCATGATTGACTATCAAAACACTTAAAAAAATTTCTTTAAAATATATAACTTATACAAAATATTTTCTTCAAAATAAATTAAATTTGATCTAATGTTTGCCCTTTGTAAATAAATTCAAATACCTTAAAAATTATATTTATTTGTAAAATAGTCATTGTTTTAACGGTTATAAAAAAAACAAATTTTATATACCAAACTGTACATCAAATTAAAGAGTACTCGTGTATTAAACATCTAGATTCAAGCCCTACAAAGTGTAAATCGGGGTACGTGTGAGTTCTCAATTTAGTTTTTATTTTGGTTTAATCCTGATAATGTGTGAATGTTTTTAGATTTATCTTGACGTAAGTTCAGATTTTTTTTTTAGATTATCAGTTTGTTTACATGTGCTTTGTATTGTTGATTATGATTATAGTTATACAATTATGAATTGTCATCTTCATAATTGTACTTATATATTACATTAAAAAATTCGAATGATGTTTATTTTAGAAGACCCAGATTCAATCGTCTTGTCTATAAAGTGTGTATGCATTGAAGGATTAAGAATATGTATGAACAAATACTACATTTTAATCACGATTGTGTATTAATTGTGGTTGTATATTTGAAAAATTATCCTTAATAACCAATTGAACTAGAATACTAATACTATAACGCGGAGTGGAGAGGTTTTGCCCACATTTGAGAAGATACATTAAAACCTTTATAAATTAATAATATCGGGACCACACAATTTTATTAATTTAAAGAGTTACTAATTAATAGATAAATTAATAATTTATTAATTTAAAGAATTTTTTTCCTGATTTAACCAACCTACATTATTCTTCATGAATAAAACATATACATTGTATTGACTAATTGAATGATGTTCATGTATAACGTGACTAATTAAATATAATACATATCCCTAAAAAATAAAGTTCATTGTAGTACGTAACACTAGTTAAAACTTAAATCAAGTTCATGTATGGTAAGAAAATCAACTTAATGCAACACCAAAACTTTTGGATGCACTAAGGAAAGTTAGAGATGAAATACAACTAGATTTAAATTTTAAGAAGCAAACAACAATATATCATATTTTATTAAGTTATGTAACACCCGAGTTTGAGGGTCGGGTGAAAATAATATTAAAATAATGGTTCAAGTTTCGATTTTATAATTAAAATAATAAAATATTATTTTGGGTCCCGGGTTTTTAAACAAATAAATTATGTTGGACATGCTTTGGTTTTAAAGCTCAATCCCATGAAATTTGCAAATATTTGAGATTGCCATTTCATTAATGGCAAGATTGTAAATAAGTAGACTTTCAATTTAAACCCTTCTTGTTTAAAATATCCCTTGTCATCTTCTTCCCTCTCTCTCTCCCATTGCATTTCTACGACCAAAGAGAGCACTTCTCTCCATTTTACTATTCCATCACCTCCCATGCTCTTTGTTGGTGATTTTTGAAAGGTAAATACATTTTTGACTTGGGGCCTTATCCCCCTCTTCATTTTGGTACCATTAGTTTTCATTAAAACCATGTATTTCATATTTTGGGTTTTTTCAAAGAATTTGTCAAAGGTTGAAGCTTTATGAAATTTTAACAAAGCTTTTGATTTATAGTTGTTAGATAAGTTGTTTACAACCCTTAAGGTTCAACATATGTGAATTTTAAAGAGTTTTACAATGATTCTCGAATTTGGGTTTTAGAAGGGTTTAAAGGTTAGTTTTGAGAGTGTTTGATGTTGGAAACTGAGGGCTGATGTTAGTGTAATAGTTAGGGGTTGTTTTGGAAGCTTTTAAGTGTGTTAAAAAGGTTGAAATCATGAGTTTTGGACTGGGTTTGATGGCTGCTCGGGATTGAGGTTTTGGGAGTTGTTCATAGCTTGGAATCATGTGTTTTATGCTTGACTAGTGTTCCGAGTTTGCTACATTGACGTGTGAACTGATTCGAGGTTGTTTTGTTTGTGTTGAGTTGATTAGAAGCAAGAATTCGTGTTGGTGAAGAAGCGAGAACGAATCCAGAATCGTTGGAAGCTTGATCGGCTAGTGGGTTGAGCTTGGAATAGTCGATGAGTGGTTAAATGTTTTTAAATGGTTATCGAGTATTTGGTTCAAGCATGTGGACTAGGTCGGGCTTGGTAGACCCACCTAGAGTAGGGAATAGAGTGTTAGCCTAATCCTAAGCTTTAGTTAGAGACCTTGGTTGAACTCTAATTGTTGTTATGCCTCATGTTTAATTGTGTTTATGGTGGTTATGTATAAATGTGTTATACATGTGTGTTGAGGCATTGAATTGATGCATTGTGATATGCATGTGGATTGTGCATGATGGTGATCATGGTGAGTACGTGCTAAGCACAGAAATTGTTAAAAAGTGATATTGTGGATTGTGTTTAGTATTGGCACTAGTATGCTTGGGTACAATGATCGATCATTAGGATGTTTAGTGTGCACACGTGAGTCAAATGCGCGTGTGGTCTTGGTGATGGTAGTCATCAAGATGGAGTACGGGTTTGCCCGGAAAACCTTCGTATATATATGATAGTCGGTGATGAGTGTAATCCCATCGACAGGGCGTGAGGATGAGTGAAATACCCTCCGCGTGAACAGTGATGAGTGTAATCCCACCATAAGGTAATGGTTGTGAGTTCCAACGGTTAGCCGCGTATTCGAGAAATAGCTAGGTGCCAATATGAGATGATATGTGTACCAATATGATTTGATATGTGATGCCAATATGAATTAATATATGTGTTTACATATGGTGTGGATATGGACTTATTGAGCATAACTTAATATTGAATATATGTTCATGCATCATGTGTATTTTGGCTCATGTAGATCGAAGGTAAGAACATGCATTTTACCTTGGTTGTGCTCGTGCTTGGACCCTGCACTGTCGAGGTTTGTTTTAATGAGCTTACCCTCACTAAGCTTTATGCTTACGCTCTCTTTTGTTCGACAATGCAGATTCGTAGTTCGTGGGTTGCTAGTACAAGAAAGGGGGTCTCCAAGTGTGCTTTGTGGTGCTATCTTAGCTTTCAAGTATAGACATTATAGTTATATGATGTAAAGGTCAAGCAATGAGACATGTATTGTTGATTTGAGCTTTTGAAGTATGTTGGTGTTGGTTTGTTTAGAAGCATGTTTAGACTCCTAATTGATGTTGTTGGTTTGGCTTTTGAATGCCTTGTTTGGATTGTAAACCATGTTAAGTTGCTTACCTTGTATGTTGGCCTTGTGCCTTTATGGACGCCTAAGTGTATGTTTGTTGAAGCATGAACCTTAAATGTTATGTATGAAGCATGTGTTGAATGTTCTTGATTCTTTTATTGTATGGCTTCTTTATGTTTGAAGTGTTAAGCATGCTTGTAGACGTTTGGTTTGCCTTAGAGTTGTTGTGGGAGGTTTTAGTGGATTTTTGGTACAACCTTGTGCCATTATCCAGCTAAAACCAATCTGCAGACAGAGGGCGTTTTGAAATGGTTGGTCCCGTTTCGATACGGTCCCTTTGTTTCGGGCCAGGCGTTTCGGTACGCTAGGGGCCGTTTCGGTATGATTTTGCTACTGGAAATATGAGAATTTGACGATAAAATGAAGTATCGAAACGAGCTTTAGTGTTTCAGAATGACCTTCGTATCGTTGACCATGAGAAGTTGACCGAAGGTAAATACATTTTTGACTTGGCCTGATCCCCCTCTTCATTTTGGTACCATTAGTTTTCATTAAAACCATGTATTTCATATTTCGGGTTTTTCAAAGAATTTGTCAAAGGTTGAAGCTTTATGAAATTTTAACAAAGCTTTTGATTTATAGTTGTTAGATAAGTTGTCTACAACCCTTAAGGTCCAACATATGTGAATTTTAAAGAGTTTTACAATGATTCTCGGATTTGGGTTTTAGAAGGGTTTTTGAAGGGTTTAAAGATTAGTTTTGGGTGTGTTTGATGTTGGAAATAGAGGGCTGATGTTAGTGTAATAGTTAAGGGTTGTTTTGGAAGCTTTTAAGTGTGTTAAAAAGGTTGAAATCATGAGTTTTGGACTGGGTTTGATGGTTCCTCGGGATTGAGGTTTTGGGAGTTGTTCATAGCTTGGAATCATGTGTTTTATGCTTGAGTAGTGTTCCGAGTTTTCTACATTGATGTGTGAACTGATTCGAGGTTGTTTTGTTTGTGTTAAGTTGATTAAAAGGAAGAATTTGTGTTGGTGAAGCATTGAGAACGAATCCGGAATCGTTGGAAGCTTGATCGGCTAGTGGGTTGAGCTTGGAATAGTCGGTGAGTGGTTAAATGTTTTTAAATGGTTTTCGAGTATTTGGTTCGAGCATGTGGACTAGGTCGGGCTTGGTAGACCCACCTAGAGTTGGGATTAGAGTGGTAGCCTAATCCTAAGCTTTAGTTAGAGACCTTGGTTGAACTCTAATTGTTGTTATGCCTCATGTTTAATTGTGTTTATGGTGGTTATGTATAAATGTTATACCTGTATGTTGAGGCATGAAATTGATGCATTGTAATATGCATGTAGATTGTGCATGATGGTGATCATGGTGAGTACATGCTAAGCTCGGAAATTGTTAAGAAATGATATTGTGGATTGTGTTTAGTATTGGCACTAGTGTGCTTGGGTACAATGATCGATCATTAGGATTTTTAGTGTGCACACGTGAGTCAAATGCGCGCGTGGTCTTGGTGATGGTAGTCATCAAGATAGAGTACAGGTTCGCCCGGAAAACCTTCTTATATATATGATAGTCGGCGGTGATGAGTGTAATCCCATCGACGGGGCGTGAGGATGAGTGGAATCCCCTCCGCGTGAACGGTAATAAGTGTAATCCCGCCGTAAGGTAATGGTTGTGTTGGATGTGAGTTCCAACGGTTAGCCGCGTATTCGAGTCATAGCTAGGTACCAATATGAGATGATATGTGTACTTATATGATTTGATATGTGATGCCCATATGGATTAATATATGTATTTACATATGGTGTGAATATGGACTTGTTGAGCATGGCATAATATTGAATATATGTTCATGCATTATGTGTATTTTGGCTCATGTTGATCGAAGGTAAGAACATGCATTTTACCTTGGTTGTGCTCGTGCTTGGACCCTGCATTGTCGAGGTTTGTTTTAATGAGCTTACTCTCACTAAGCTTTATGCTTACGCTCTCTTTTGTTCGACAATGCAGATTCGTAGTTCGTGGGTTGCTAGTGCAAGAAGGGGGGCCTCCAAGTGTGCTTTGTGGTGCTATCTTAGCTTTCAAGTATAGACATTTTAGTTATATGATGTAGTGGTCAAGCAATGGGACATGTATTGTTGATTTGAGCTTTTGAAGTATGTTGGTGTTGGTTTGTTTAGGAGCATGTTTAGACTCCTAATTGATGTTGTTGGTTTGGCTTTTGGATGCCTTGTTTGGATTGTAAACCATGTTAAGTTGCTTACCTTGTATGTTGGCCTTGTGCCTTTATGGACGCCTAAGTGTATGTTTGTTGAAGCATGAACCTTAAATGTTATGTATGAAGCATATGTTGAATGTTGTTGATTCTTTTATTGTATGACTTCTTTATGTTTGGAGTGTTAAGCCTGCTTGTAGAGGTTTGGTTTGCCTTAGAGTTGTTGTATGTGTGTTGTGGGAGGTTTTAGTGGCGTTTTCGGACAACCTTGTGCCATAAACCAGCTAAAACCAATCTGCAGACAGAGGGCGTTTCGAAATAGTTGGTCCTGTTTCGATGCGGTCCCTTTGTTTCGGGCCAGGCGTTTCGGTACGCTAGGGACCGTTTTGGTACGATTTTGCTACTAGAGATATGAGAATTTGATGATAAAATGAAGTTTCGAAACGGGCTTTAGTGTTTCAGAACGACCTTCGTATCGTTGACCACGAGAAGTTGACCGTTGAGGGCGTTTCGATACGGGCCACCCCTATTTCGAAATGGTCTCCTCGGGTTGACTTTGGTCAGTTGACCTGGTCAAGGCGTATCGAAACACCCTAAAGGCGTTCTGATACGGCCTGCTGTATAAGAATAAAATGGGCTGTTTTGTTGGGTTGTTTGGTTGTTTACCTCATTGTTTCTTCCGTTGTTGCTTTTCTCACATAGGGTTTAATATCTCATCTAGAAAAGATAATATAAATGAAAAAGTTCTTCTTGGGTCGGTAACCGAAGTGGAGCCTTAACGGGTTTTGCCTCGGTTATCCCCGTGTAGCCCACTTGGATCGGTCAAGCGTCCGGACCGGGGACAAGGGGGTTACACTTGTTGGTATCAGAGCCTAAGGTTTCCGAGACCTTGGGCAGGTAAGTGAGGTAAGTTAAGTTCTTGTATTGAAATTGCACGGTGTTTGCTTGCCATGAAAGCATGTTTGCTTGTTTATCAAGTATGCCTTGTTGTATGCTTGTTTGAGCATGTATGTGTGTTGTTTTGTTTGAAGCATGTTGCGTAGAGTCCCATTGCTGCTATTACATCGGGAAAATGATTTTTTAAATGAGGGAACATACTTGAGCCACTTGGAACCCTTGCCTTACTAACCCTATCTTTTGTGCTTTGTTGTTGTTGTTGTTGTTGTTTGTGAGCGCGTATGTCGAGGCCTAGAGGTAGACCGAGGGTGGTTCGTCATGAACCACATGTCGCGGCTCCTGTTAATGAGCCGGAGGCCGGAGTAGAGGCTCATGTGGTATAGCCTGCTGTTGGAGTTGGAGCTCCTCCACCACCACCTCCTCAGCCTGAAGCGGGAGGCGAGGCTGGAGTTGAGGGAGAAGGACCTCAGCTTGGTCAGGGTGGCCAAGGTCATGCGAGAATTGATATGGCTCCGCTTGTACAAGCTATAGCGGGAGCATTTCAGGCCGCGGTTGCCGAGGCTCAGGCTGCAACTTTGCCTAGAGGTGATGATACTAGTTTACTGTTAGAGAGGCTCCATAGCCTAGGAGCCGAAGAGTTTAGAGGGTCTACACCTGAGAGATCCGAGTTGTGGTTGGAGAAGACAGTCTGCATCTTATCTCAGATGGGTTATGTGGGTGCTCGCAAATTGGGCTGTGTGATTTCGTTGCTACAGGGTGATGCCTAGACCTAGTGGGTCACCATTACTACTAGGGTTCTTGAGGCTGAGATTGGATGGGATTTCTTTGAGTCTGCTTTCCGGAAGAGGTACTTGGGGCCGAGATATCTTGATGAGAAGAAACGAGAGTTTATGGCTCTTGTTCAGGGAGATGCTTCAGTGACTGACTACGAGATCCGTTTTGTTCGTTTGAGTCAGTATGCTCCAAAGTTGGTTCCTACTGAGAGGGACCGTTGTAACCGTTTCAGATATGAGCTTCATGAGGAAGTTAAGAGGTATACCTTAGCTTCAGAATATTTAAATTTTGATGTCTTTGTTGCTAGGGCCAAGGACATTGAGCATAGCTTGGGGCTGACCAAGCGTTCAAGAGGATCTAGTTCTGGAAAGAGACATAATAACTTTGACCGTGGTGATGCCAAGAGGCATCAGGGTGGCGGACAACAGTTTGACCATAGGCGTGGCGGTGGCCACCAGGGCCATAGAGTCGGAGGGCGTTTGCCCGAGTGCACACGTTGTGGGAGACAACATTATAGAGAGTGTTGGGGTAACTTTCATGCTTGTTGGAACTGTGGTTCGAAGGACCACTTTAGGAGGGAGTGTCAGCATCAGGCGACACAAGCATCGAATCTTGCTCAAGCTTCTGCGAGGGCCATTGATTATCAGAGTGGCCGTGGGCGCGGTCGTGGCTACTTCCAGCCTAGGGCCGATGCACCTAGGGTAGAGGCACAGAGAAACCTTGCTCATGTTGTGGCCGTACAGCCAGAGGCAGGTGGACCAGCTAGGGTCTACGCTCAGAGAGAGGCCGGGAACGACACGGATGTGATAGCAGGTAATTTTGAGTTACACTCTATGTCTTTGCTTTCCTTGGTTGATTCGGGTTCTACGCATTCCTACATTTGAGTGAGCATGCACAGAAGTTAGACATACCTGTTGAGATCTTAGATGTAGGTATGCATGTGACTAGTTCCTTTGGTGAGACAGTTGTAGTTAGACGAATGTATAGGAGGTGTCCGCTGAAGATTCAGGGTCATGTATTTCCCGTTGATATGATGGAGCTTCCGTTCTATGGGTTTGACATTATCTTGGGTATGGACTGGTTAGTTGAGCAAAGAGCTAGTGTAGACTTTGAGACGAAGAGAATTTCTTTGAAGCTTTCTGATGACTACGAGGTAGTAGTAGTAGGCGAGAACATTAAGTTCTTGTCGAATGTTGTGTCAGCTTTAGAGGCTCATAGGTTGATGGATTCTGGTTGTGGGGCTTTCTTAGCATATGTGATGAATCCGAATATGAGTGAGGTTAGACCGAAGGACATTAGAACAGTTTGTGATTTTCTGGATGTGTTTCTTGAAGAGTTACCAGGTTTGCCTCCTGACAGAGATGTAGAGTTTGTGATTGAGACTGTTTCAGGGTCTACTCCAGTTTCTATAGCTCCATATCGTATGGCTCCGAAATAATTGAAAGAATTGAAGAGTCAGTTTCAGGAGTTGTTGGACCGTGGTTTCATTAAGCCTAGTAGTTCGCCTTGGGGTGCTCCTGTGTTGTTTGTAAATAAGAAAGATGGCAGCATACGAATGTGTATTGACTACAGGCAGTTGAATCAGTTAACTGTGAAGAACAAGTATCCGTTGCCTCGTATTGATGATCTGTTTGATCAGTTGAGGGGTGCTTTAGTGTTCTTGAAGATAGATTTGAGATCAGGGTACTATCAATTGAAAGTAAAAGAGTGTGATGTTCCAAAAACAGCTTTTAGAACTAGATATGGTCACTATGAGTTCCTTGTGATGCCGTTTGGGCTCACGAATGCATCTGTAGCATTCATGGATATGATGAACAGAGTTTTCAGAGACTATCTAGACCGTTTTGTAGTTGTTTTCATAGATGACATCCTTGTATACTCGAGATCAGAAGAAGAGTATGATGTGTAACACCCGGGTTTAGGAGTCGGGTGAAAATAATATTTTAATATTATTTCGGGTTCGGTTTTATAATTTAAATAATAAAATATTTGCATGGGCCTCGGGATTTCAAAATGGTTAAGTCTATGTTGGGCCTATCTCTTGGGTCCAAAATCCATGGACTTTAAGAGAAGTGGGTTTTGGCCATTCATTAATGGCATAGTTGTAAATATTATTTTTGGGTGATTTAAAAATAAAACAAAAGATGAGCATGTGCTCATCTTTCTTCCTCACTTCCAATTTTTCAAAACCAACGACAAAAAGGGGAGAGCTTCTCCATGCTACTATTCCATTTCTTTCCTCCTTCGTTTCAACTCGGTTTTGAAAGGTAAATATGTTTTTGACTTGGCCTTGGTTTCCTTTACATTTTGGTACCATTAGATTTCATAAAAACTATGTATTTTGCATTTGGGTTTTTCAAAGTCTTAGGTCAAAGGTTGAAGCTTTATGATTATTTATCAAAGCTTTTGATTTATTATGGTTAGATATGTTGTTTGCTACCCATAAGGCCCAACATAGATGATTTTTACATGATTTTATACATATTCCCGAATTTGGGTTTTGGTGGGTTTTTAGGAGGGTTTTTAGATGAATTTTGGGTATGGTTTGTGTTGGAATTTGAGGGTTGATGTTAGGGTAATAGTTGGGGGATGTTTTGGAAGCATTTGAATGTGTTAAATGTGTTGAAATCACAAGTTGTGGGCTGGGTATAAGGGCTGCTCGGGTTTGATGATTTTGGGGTTGTTCATGGCTTGAATTCATGTGTTTATTGTTTGAATGGTGTTTCGGGTTTTCCACATTAATTGGTGAATTGATTTGAAGTTGTTTTTATTGTGTTGAGGTGATTAGAAGCAAGATTATGTGTTGGTGAAGCCTTGGGAACAAATCCGGAAACTTGAAGACTTTGGTTGCTTGGTAATTGAGCTTGGAGGTGGAGGTGAGTGGTTAAATATTTTTAAAATGGTTTTGAGTTTTTGGTTCAAGCATGTGAACCTAGGATGAGCTTGGTAAACCCACTTAGAGTTGAGATTAGAGTGGTAGCCTAATCCCAAGCTTTGATTAGAGACTTTGGTTGCACTCGTTAATGGTTATTTATGCCTCGTGTTAAATTGTGATGGTGTTGGTTATGTATATGTTGTATACATGTATGTTGAGGCATGTTTGATGCATTGTTATATGCATGTTGATGATAAACATGATGGAGATATACATATGCATGAAATATGATGTGATATTGTGTTAATGATATACATGTGGTGTTGACATGTGAAATGATATTATGAGGTGATTGTATGATCCGAGGATCATGGTGAGTACATGCTAGGCATGGAAATGTGGTTTGTGCATGACGGTGAGTCATGGTGAGTACGTGCTAAGCACGGAAGTTATTATTGTGAAAGATTAATGAAATGTGTAGTATTGGCACTAGTATGCTTGGGTACAAATGATCGATCATTAGGATGTTTAGTGAGCACACGTGAGTCAAAATGCGCGCGTGGTCTTGATGATGGTAGTCATCAAGATGGAGTACGAGTTCGCTCGGAAATCTTCTTATATATATATATATGTCGGTGATGAGTGGAATCCCATCGACGGGCATGAGGATGAGTGGAATCCCCTCTGCGTGAAATGAGGCGTGAGGATGAGTGGAATCCCCTCCGCGTGAACGGTGATGAGTGTAATCCCACCGTCAGGTAATGGTTGTGTTGTTGGATGTGAGTTCCAACGGTTATCCGCGTATTCGAGTCATAGCTAGGTGCCAATATGGATTGTGGATTATGTTGCCCATATGTGGTTATATGTGTTTCTATATGCGTGGTTATGGACTTGTTGAGCATGGCATGACTTTGATAATATGTTCATGCATCATCTTTTATTTTGGCTCTTGGGGATTGGAGGTAAGACCATGCATTCTATTTTGATTCTTGCTCGTGCTTGAACCCTGCATTGTCGAAGGTTTGTTTTATGAGCATGCCCTCACTAAGCTTTTATGCTTACGCTCCTTTTTGTTCGACAATGCAGATCAGTAGCTTGTGGGTGGCAAAGGCAAGGGAAGGTCTCCAAGGGTTGCTTTTGGTTAGCCCAAGTATGACCTTTAAGTTGTAGATTATAATAGTCAAGCAATGTGATAGGTGTTGTTGATTTGAATGCTTTGGATTTAAGTTGATGTTGGTGTGGCTTATTGATGCCATGTCATGATTTCCAAGGCATGCTTTATTGCTTACCTTGAATGCTTATGTGTATGTTGGTCTTGTGCCTTTTTGTGGATGCTCTTATGTATGTTTGTCTAAGCATGTTAATCTTGATTGCTATGTTTGGTTCGTATGTGGATTGTTGATCCTTTGTATGTTTGGTTTTATATGTTCGATGTGTGTTAAGCATGTTCGTATAGGATGTCTTGCATCTAGAGTTAATGCTTGTGTGTTGTGAGAGGCTTTAGTGGGGTTTTGGGGTATCCTTGTGCCTTAAAACCAGCTAAAACCAATCTGCAGACAGAGGGCGTTTCGAAACGGTCGACCCCGTTCCGATACGACCCCTTTGTTTTTGGCCAGGCGTTTCGATACGCCTAAGGAACATTTCGATACGAATTTGCCACTTGAAATCTAAGAATTTGACGATAAATTGATGTATCGAAAAGGGCCTTAGCATTTCGGAACGGTCTTCGTATCGTTGACCACGAGAAGTTGACCGTTGACCTCGTTTCAATACGGGTCACCCCTGTTTCGAAACGGACTCAACATGTTGACTTTGGCCAGTTGACCAAGTCATGGCGTTTCGAAACACCCTAAGGGTGTTTCGATACGGCCTGCTTAAAAAGGATAAATGGGCTGTTTTAAAGTGTTGTTTCAGATGGTCGTTGTTATATTGTTTGTGTTTCCGCTATCGTGTTTCACATAGGACTTAATAATGCCTATAGACAAGATAAGTTAAAAGAATTTTTTTCTAGGGTTGCTAACCGAGGTGGGACCTTAACGGGTTTCACATCGGTTTTCCCCGTGTAGCCTACTCGAACCGGTCAAACGTCTGGACCGGGACGAGGGGGTTACATGATGAGCACTTGAGACTTGTTTTACAGAGATTGATGAGTAATCAGTTGTATGCGAAGCTTAGCAAATGTGAGTTCTGGATTTGAGAAGTTGTGTTTCTTGGCCATGTTGTGTTAGCTGAAGGTATCCGAGTTGATCCGACAAAGATTGAAGCTATTGTTGAGTGGAAACAACTTAAGTCAGTGACTGAGATTAGGAGTTTCCTAGGATTAGCCAGTTACTATAGGAGATTTGTTGATGGTTTCTCTAGAGTAGCTGCTCCTTTGACTAAATTGTTGCAAAAGGGAGTTAAGTTCGAGTGGTCAGATGCGAGACAAAAGGCTTTTGAGAAATTGAAAGAAGCTTTGATGAATGCTCCAATGTTAGTGCAACCAGTTTCAGGTAAAGAGTTTATGATCTATAATGATGCTTCCTACATAGGTTTAGGGTGTGTTCTAATGCAAGAAAGAAGAGTTGTTGCCTATGCTTCGAGACAATTGAAAGTACATGAGAAGAACTATCCTACTCACTATATTGAGTTAGCCGCGATTGTGTTTGCGTTGAAGATTTGGCGTCATTACTTGTATGGTGAGAAGTGCATAGTTTACACTGATCATAAGAGCTTGAAGTATTTGATGACTCAGAGAAAGTTGAACTTGAGACAGAGAAGATGGCTTGAGTTGTTGAAAGACTATGATTTGACCATTGAATATCATCCTAGTAAGGCAAATGTAGTAGCCGATGCTTTGAGCAGAAAAGTTGTAGTTGAATTAAGAGCTATGTTTGCTAGATTGAGTGTATCCGATGATGGTGGTTTGATTACAGAGTTGCATGTGAAACCTTCTTTGATTCAGTTGATTAGAGAGAAGTAGTTGCAAGATGTGTCTTTAGTTCCTCATGTTCAGGACATAGCCGAAGGTAGACCGACCGAGTATAGTTTCAATGGTGAGAATGTGTTATGCTTTAGAGACAGAGTTGTAGTGCCTGAAGATGTTGAGTTGAGACATACGATTTTGGGCGAAGCATATTCGAGTCCTTTTTCTATGCATCCAGGTAGTACCAAGATGTACCGCGACTTGAAGAATGACTATTTATGGGTTGGTTTGAAGAAGGATATAGCCGAGTATGTGAGCCGTTGCATGGTTTGTCAGAGAGTGAAGGCAGAACATCAGGTTCCTTCAGGTTTGTTATAGCCTTTGAAGATTCCGGAATGGAAATGGGAGAGGATCACTATGGACTTTGTGTCAGGGTTACCGTTGTCTCCTTCGAAGAAGAATTCTGTTTGGGTAATTGTTGATAGATTCACTAAGTGTGCTCACTTCTTAGCAGTGAACACTACAGACTCTTTAGACAAGTTAGAGAATTTGTACATTCGCGAGATTGTGAGACTTCATGGAGTTCCGAAGTCTATTGTATCAGATAGAGATCCGAGATTCACTTCGAGGTTCTGGAGTTGTTTGCATAGTGCCCTAGGTAGCCGTTTGAATTTCAGTACTTCTTATCATCCGCAGTCCGATGGACAGTCAGAGCGAGTGATACAGATTTTAGAGGATATGCTTCGTTGTTGTGTGATTGAATTCCAGGGTTCTTGGGAGAAGCAGTTACCCTTAGTTGAGTTTTCTTACAACAACAATTACCAGGCTAGTATTCAGATGGCTCCTTATGAGGCTTTGTATGGTAGACGATGTAGGACTCCGATCTGTTGTGCTGAAACAGGTCAGAGATTGTTACATATGCCTGATTTGCTCAAGGGGACTACCGACAAAGTGAAGTTGATCTGTGACCGTTTGAAAGCAGCTTCCGATCGTCAGAAGTCTTATGCAGATTTGAAAAGAAAAGAGATTGAGTTCTCAGTGGGTGAGAGAGTGTTTCTGAAAGTATCTCCGTGGAAGAAGGTAATAAGATTTGGCCGGAAAGGCAAGTTGAGTCCGAGGTTTATTGGTCCGTATGAGATAGTTGAGCAGATTGGGCCAGTAGCTTACCATTTGTGATTGCCTTCTGAGTTAGAGAAGATCCTTGATGTGTTTCATGTTTCGATGCTTAGGAGATATAGATAAGATCTGTCTCGTGTTATGCATGTTGAGGAGATAGAGTTGAATCCGGGTTTGTCTTACAATGAAGAACCTGTTGAGATACTTGCTTCTTATAGCAAGGTGTTGCGTGGCAAGACCATAGAGTTGGTCAAGGTGTTGTGGAGACATAGAGGTGTGGAAGAGGCCACGTGGGAGAAGAAAGCTGTTATGCTTGAGCAGGTTTCGTACTTGTTTCCGTCAGGTAATTTCGGGGACGAAATTCCTTAAGTGGGGGAGAGTTGTAACACCCGGGTTTGGGGGTCGGGTGAAAATAATATTAAAATAATGGTTCGAGTTTCGATTTTATAATTAAAATAATAAAATATTATTTTGGGTCCCGGGTTTTCAAACAAATAAATTATGTTGGACATGCTTTGGTTTTAAAGCCCAATCCCATGAAATTTGCAAATATTTGAGATTACCATCTCATTAATGGCAAGATTGTAAATAAGTAGACTTTCAATTAAAACCTTTTTTGTTTAAAATATCCCTTGTCATCTTCTTCCCCTCTCTCTCCCATTGCATTTCCACGACCAAAGAGAGCTCTTCTCTCTATTTTACTATTCCATCACCTCTCATGCTCTTTGTTGGTGATTTTTAAAGGTAAATACATTTTTGACTTGGCCTTATCCCCCTCTTCATTTTGGTACCATTAGTTTTCATTAAAACCATGTATTTCATATTTTGGATTTTTTAAAGAATTTGTCAAAGGTTGAAGCTTTATGAAATTTTAACAAAGCTTTTGATTTATAATTGTTAGATAAGTTGTTTACAGCCCTTAAGGTCCAACATATATGAATTTTAAAGAGTTTTACAATGATTCTCGGATTTGGGTTTTAGAAGGGTTTTTGAAGGGTTTAAAGGTTAGTTTTGGGTGTGTTTGATGTTGGAAACTGAGGGCTAATGTTAGTGTAATAGTTAGGGGTTGTTTTGGAAGCTTTTAAGTGTGTTAAAAAGGTTGAAATCATGAGTTTTGGGCTGGGTTTGATGGCTCCTCGGGATTGAGGTTTTGGGAGTTGTTCATAGCTTGTAATCATGTGTTTTATGCTTGAGTAGTGTTCCGAGTTTGCTACATTGATGTGTGAACTGATTCGAGGTTGTTTTGTTTGTGTTGAGTTGATTAGAAGCAAGAATTCGTGTTGGTGAAGCATCGAGAACGAATCCGGAATCGTTGGAAGCTTGATCGGCTAGTGGGTTGAGCTTGGAATAGTCAGTGAGTGGTTAAATGTTTTTAAATGGTTTTCGAGTATTTGGTTCAAGCATGTGGACTAGGTCGGGCTTGGTAGACCCACCTAGAGTTGGGATTAGAGTGGTAGCCTAATCCAAAGCTTTAGTTAGAGACCTTGGTTGAACTCTAATTGTTGTTACGCCTCATGTTGAATTGTGTTTATGGTGGTTATGTATAAATGTGTTATACTTGTATGTTGAGGCATGAAATTGATGCATTGTGATATGCATGTGGATTGTGCATGATGGTGATCATGGTGAGTACTGTATATTGTATTCGAATTTAAAAAAATGTTATACGATTTTGAAAACCCTTCCGCTGCCTAATAATACGATTTCTGTTTAAGTTAATATAACGCTCCTTGTCCCTAATCCGGGTGAGGGGTGTTATAAGATCCGGCAAGCTCGATCACTATTTCATCAACCGACTCAAATGACACAATCAATTGACAAACCGCCTTTCTTTGACGGAACCCACTATGCCCATTGGAAGACAAAGATGAAGTTCTTCATCAAGTCTAGAGACTACAAGCTATGGGATATAGTTGAAGATGGTCCGTTCGTGCCTTAAAGAAGCAAAGCGGAGTGGAGTGTCGACGATCGCAAGAAGATGGAGCTTAATTGCAAAGCCTTACACATCTTATTTTGTGCTTTTGGCCCAACTATCTATGAGAAGATGTCTTCTTGTGAGAGTGCCAAGGAGGTATGGGACAAGCTTGAAGTCACATACGAGGGGACCGATGAAGTCAAGGAGACCAAGATTGGGCTCATAACCTTAGAGTATGAGAACTTCAAAATGGATCCGGAAGAGAACATCGAGAAGATGTTTGATAGGTTCTCCACTATCACCAATGGTCTCAAAGGCTGTGGAGAAGCCATCCCGGAGGAAAAGCTTGTTCGAAAGCTCATCTACTCACTTCCCGAGTCATGGGACTCAAAGAGGACCGCCATCATCGAAGCAAAGAATTTGAAGACCTTGAAGCTTGATGAACTCATGGGGTCACTCCTTACTCATCAAATCATGAAGAAGAACAAGGAAGATGAGAAGAAGAGGGAAGAAATTAGAGCTATGGGAGAGAAGAAAATCAAAGGGTTAGGCATCAACACAAGTGCCATGGCTCTCAAGTCCTCCACTTGCCATCATGTCTATTCTAGTGAAGAGGAGGAAAGTGAAGATGAAGAGATGGCTTATCACTTCACCAAATTCACCCGGTTCATGAAGAGCGAAATGGATAAATCCAAGCATGAATCGAGGAAGAAGATGAAGGACTCCCACAAATCCAAAAAGAGGGGATCATCTTCCAAACAAGCATATGTGGCCACATGGAGTGATGAAGACTCCACCGATGATGAGGTAGCCCACCTTTGCTTGATGACCCTCAACGAGAGGGAGGTAACTTCTAACTCATCTAGTTCAAATTCATATTCTTTTGATGAGTTACAAGAAGCCTATGATGAATTGGTTTTTGAGTTCAAGGCTTCATTTTCGAAAAACAAGAAATTGATTTCAAAATTAAAAATCGAAAATGATTTACTTTCTAAAACCAATTTAGAGTTTGAAGCAAAAATTAAAGATTTTGAACTTAAAGTTTTGGACTTACAAAATTTGCTTCAAACGATGGAAAAAGATCATCAAAAGGAAGTTGATGATCTTAAGAAGGAAAAAGATTTGATTTCCAAAGAACTTGAAAAGAAAAATAATTTTGGAAAATCAAGTTTTTATGTAAGACAATCTAGTGCCCCTAGATTTATTAAAGGAAAATGTTTTAGAAGTGTTTGGGTCCCAAAAGGACTAGCCACTTCAATTAAAAATGATGACATTGAAAAATGGATTCCTAAGGGGACTAAAATTTGTGCTACTAACGTTTATGGATCCAAAGCAATTTGGATACCAAAAATCACTTGATTGTCTTTTGCTAGGTGTGATAGAGATGTTCAACAAGTCAAACATTGAGGGGGAGCTCCATGCACACAAGGAAGAACACTTGAAGAATGAAGGCTTCACATGTAACCCCCTCGTCCCGGTCTGGCCGGATGACCGGTCCGAGTGAGCTACACGGGGAAAACCGAGTGAAAACCCCTAAGGATTCCCCCTCGGTTAGATACCCTATTTTTTCATTTTAAAAACTTGTCTAAATGGATATTAAACCCTAAGTGATCATACATCGGAACAACATATACAAAACAATCAAACGAACTCAAACGATCATGCTACGACCCAATTTTAAACTTAAACTGCAGGCGGTATCGATACACCTAAGGGGTGTATCGATACCCATAGACTAGGTTTAAGCTTTAACAGCAGGTGGTATCGATACACTTAAGGGGTGTATCGATACCCCCTTGACTATGTCAACTGGTCAAAGTCAATCCGTAGAGACCGTATCGATGCACCCAAGGAGTGTATCGATACCCTCCCCGACGGTTGACTTCCCACGGTCAATGCTAAGATGACGGTATCGATACACCAGAGGCCCGTATCGATACCTAAATGGACAGTAGCTCCAGTGACCAAAATGGTATCGATACGCCCCCCCTCGCGTATCATTACACGAGGCCTGAAACAAGAAGGTGGTATCGATACGGGACCAACAGTATCGATACCCCTGCACTACAAAACTTCCCAAACTCAGCAAAACGAACAAGACTCGACCCTACTTGCATTTTAGGTCTTCCCTAAACCCCCAACAAGCATTCATACAACATTTAAAGGTCATTGATTAACCATACAAACACCCAACATATACATACATCAAGGAAGACATGCAATTGAATCAAAGATGACATTTAAGCATCCAAAATCTCATACTTCAACATACACACACTTAAACATTCTCACAAGGCACATGACCAACACACGAGGTAAGCAATTTAGACATGGTTTACAAATCCATCAATATAAGGCATTAACACATAAAACCAACGCAACGGAGTCTAGATACAAGTTCCTAAGACACGTAGCATTTCCCATTGCTGTACTACTACATTATTTAATAAATCATACTTGAGCAAACTACCACACGCTTGGACGCCCTTTTCTTGCTCCTTGCTAACTCCAAGCTAGAGATCTGCATTGTCGGAAAAAGGAAAGCGTAAGCATAAATCTTAGTGAGCGGAGCTCTAAAACATAACTACGACAATGCAGGGTTCAAAGCTTTCATTTAAAAGTAAAGACCAACACATACAAGTCATCCAACAACCTAATCTTTCTACTAACATACAAGTTCAACCAAGGTCAACAATATAGGCATTCAACGTGGCATTACACTTCATGGTATGCATAAAGGCATGATCCTAAATTAAAGCAAACCATAGGAGGAATGATATATTGAGATACAACATGAGCAACACATGGTATGCACAAGCATAACCAAACACACACGGTGGGACTACACATCACCGTTTCGACTAGTAGTTTTCCAATGGGACTACACATCAAAGTACTCTTCTACTAGTCACTACCGGTGGGACTACACATCACCGGAGTCTTATACCACTCGCTACCGGCGGGACTACACATCACCGGAGCTACGACAACCATCACGTGAGGTTCGACACCAACCATGCAACACAATATACATTCACTATCATGCAACATGTACTCACTATATCATGCACAACCAACAAGTTGTAACAATATCCACAATTAGGCATCACTTACTACTTACAACCTTACCAATCACAAATGGTCTTACTCACCATTTTCGTGCACAACCTGCACCAACTTACACACATCTTACAAGGCATATCAACATCCACATTATTACCATCATACATGATCAACGATATAATATTAAGCAATCATACTTCTTCCCAAGGTATTTAAATTTCATGCTTAACAAAACATCACTACAAGTAATGAAAACAAATGGAAAGAGTGGGGAAATTTAAGAGGAAATTCACATCAACTTACTCTTGAATTTAAAATTGGCTTTTCGAGTTCAAACTAAACTCTTCCAAAACCAACTTTGAACCAAAACGATACTTGAAAATATTTTCACATCTACATGCTTGAACCAACCTTTGAAAATCAAATTAAAACAGTAACCACTCACCTCACTTCCTTAAGCAAATCAAGCAAAGTCGACTCAAGCCTCCATGACTTCCGAAATCGATCCCAAAACTTCACCAACGCAAATCCTTGCTTCTAATCATCCCAACACAAGTAAATTAACCTTAAATCAGTCCACAACACAACGTAGCAAACCCGGAATGAAATTCAAACATAAAACACTTGTTTTTCGAACCAAGAACAACCCCCAAAAAGCCATTCCCGAGCAGCCTTTTTGCACAGTCCAAAACCGATAATTCCAACTCTTTTAACACACCTAATAGCTTCCAAAACAACCCTTATACATAGCCTAACCACCAGCCCACAAATTCTCACACAAAACACCCCCAAAATTCAACATTTCAACACTCTAAAACCTCCCTAAAACCCAATTTCGGGAATTCATTTAAAACACCCTAAAAATTATATATGTTGGCCCATTTGATTCATAAACACCATATCTAACAACATTAAATCAAAATCTCAAGTTAAACACCATAAAGCTACCATTTTTATTCAAATCTCCCAAAAATCCAAATTCTAAAACATGGATGAAAATGAAAACTACTTGTACTTTTGAAAAGAGGAATGTGAGAGCAAGTCGAAAACGTGTTTACCTTTCAAAACCGAGCCAAAATGAGGGAGAAAGGAGGTGGGATAGTCACTTGGAGAAAACCCCCTCCTTTGTCGTGAGAATAGAAAATGGGGAGGGAGGAAGATGACATCTTTTGTGTTTTAAATCAAAAGTGGGGGTTTTTAATTTAGAAGTCCAAATATTTACACAAATGCCATTAATGAATGGCTATTGGGCTTGGTTTAAAAATTGGGTCCAACACCTTTGTTTTATTTACAAACAAAATCCGAACCATTATTTAATTTATTTATATTATAAAACCGAACTCAGATAATATTAAAACATTATTTTCACCCGACCCCTAAACCCGGGTGTTACAACTCTCCCCTACTTAAGGAAATTTCATCCCCGAAATTTATCAGACAGGAAGAGTCACTGACACATGCTCCTGCACACTATCTCTCTTACCACCACATACTCTCCAACTCGGTAGACTCACCACACAACATTAGCTATTTGATGTCAAGATCTCAACGGGTCCTTCAACGTGTGACCATTTTAAGCTCAACTCAATCTCTTCATCAACATAACACAGAACAAAACTGGCTCATACTTCTGAATCATAGATACACAGAACACATCACAAGCCCCTTTCTAACTCTGGTGGTAACTACAGCAATAAACAACAGAACTAGCTCGATTCACAATCTCATACAACATTGTTTGATCACCCAACCCATATCCTTCTCTGACTGATCATCTGACTCCAACAGGTAACCAAACACTATTGTAGACGTCTTCAAAAATCTAGTCAAAACTCGAATCTCCATCGGCCACTATCGATCTCAAGGCACTGTACACCTCACAATTCTTGCTAAGGCACAACTCTGCCATCTTACTCACGGTACAAGTAACGTGAACGTGTATAAAGGTCCACATACAGTGCAACTAACATTGATTACTCAACTAAGCTCTCACTGAGGGAATCGAAGGCGAATCAGACACAAGATCTCTCGAATATATTACTCACTTCCAAAATGAATCTCCCACGGATGTAACAAACTAGAAGAAAACTGATGCTCGGTCTTGACACGCTGGCAAATCACACACTTACTTTCATACTGAACCACATCATTTACCGACTCATCCCAGAAGTACTCATCTTCAACCCACAATATGTCTTCATACTACTCTGATGCAATACAAGTGAACTGTCGTATGCTTCGGCCAACACAATACGCCTCAAAACACTATGTCAATCGGTGCAACAATTCTGTCTCTAATAATGCAAACTCTATCATCTCTGAAACTGTATTCTGACGGTCTTCCTTCCACTATGTCTTGCACGTAAGGTGCCAAGAACCTGTCTTGCAACTGTTTCTCTTTAAGTATTCTGACTCAAAGTAGGCTCAACCTGAAACTCGGCCACAGAAACACTATCACTTAACAAATTGAAATCGGAAATTACAGCTCGCAACTCAACTACTATTCTAACAACAAATATAACTCGGAACATCGGTTACTACATTAACTCTCTTCGGATAGTACTCAATCTTGAGATCACAGTCTTCAAGCAATTCTAACTACTCATGTTGTTCAAGTTTCAACCCTTCCTAAGTTGTCTAACAATTCAAGTTCTGATGATATGTACATACACACTGTGCATTTCTTACTATACGAGCTTTATCTCCAAGTCTTCGAAGCAATTACAACTGTAGTTAACTCTATGTCTCATATCAGATAACTCTTCTCGCGGTCTTTCAACTATCTTGATGAACAAGCCACAATCTTCCGTCTTGCATAAGCACACAACCTAACTCTACATGTAACGCATCACTATGGTTCACGAACTCTTTCTCTGACATGACTGAATCAAGGTCGAAGCGTCCATCAAAGTTTCTTTAAGTTTCTCAAGGACTCATTGTCTCGCATCTAACCACACAAACTGAACATTCTTCTGTAACAATCTGTCAAGGAGCAGCTATATTCAAAAGACCACTTATAAACCTTCGATAGTAACAATGCTAGACCTAGGATCTATAGATACCTGTCACAGTCTTCAATTTCTTCCAACTCACATCTTCTTCTGACTACTTGGGATTTACTCTAATACGCTCGGCTAATCTACATGTCCTAGGAGGACATCTTCATTAACTTGGAGTTCACGCTTGCTCAACTTGGCATACAACTGATTTTTCTAATAGAATCTGCAATACTAACTCCGAAGTTTGTCGTGGTCTTCTTTGGTACTTGAATATGTCCATGTATCATCTATGGGAACTACTACAAACTGATCAAGATACTTAGGAAAATATTATGCTCAACATCTCCATGAAAGCAACTAACACACTAGTCAAACAAAGCAACACAACTCAGAACTCAAAGTGATCACATCTTGCCCGAAGGCTGTCTTCGGTACTTCAACTTTCCTCACTTTCAACTGGTAGTAAACGGATCTCAAACTAATCTTCGAAAAGACTGAAGCACACATCAACTGGTCAACAATCACTGACACTCAGAAACGGATACTAATTACTCATTGTCAACTGTTTCAACTGTATGAAATCTGAACACATTCTCGTATCGTCTTCTCTCTTCTTCACAATTTGTATTGTTACCCTCTAAGATGATGTACTAAGCCAAAAGAATCTAAGGTCTAACAAACTCGTAGTTGATCCTTCAACACTCTCAAGTCGGTCGAGAATCATAAGGTACAAAGCAACCAAAACACGAGCAAACTCGGAGACAGTCTCACAATCAAACTCTACTTCCCTATCAAGAGACAAACCGGGTAATTCTTGCCAACACTTTTAGGAAAACACGATATATTCTAACAGTCTGCGGTCTAATCCTCATTCAAAAATTAAATCCATCACATTTGCTAGGCAAGCCTGTCAACCTAACTCAATCAATCTTTGACTTCTAAAGCTGGATCAACATTCGATACAAAATCCACATTCCTATCTACCATTACAATCTCATAGTCATCCGCAAGCTCTAAGAAAACTTCCATTGCCTCAAAGTCTACCCTAACTCTATGTTCTACAAGCCAATTCATGCACCGATTCACATCAAAACCGAAAAAAAGCAATTCCATCGCATCAACTGAAAACACGTGCCACTGAAACATCAACGGACACCCCTTGTACATCTTTCTGACCACGACTGTATCCCCGAAGGAGCTAGCAACACCAACACCTACCTCTAGTACCTCACAAGGTAGATTCAACAACTTCGCATGCTCACTCAAATTACTCGGACGCGTAGATCCAGAATCAATCAGAAAAACAAGCTCAATAACTGTATCGAGGAATTACTTGCTACAACATTGACATCATTCCGAAGCCAACTCTTAGTTCTTCACTTCACTTACCATCTCTTGTCAAGATTGGTCACATTGTTCTCCCTCAACAGAAACCAACTCATGTGCCTGTTGACCCAAACAAACAAATTGCACTCCAACTCTGGTATGGTCATACTGCCTTGAACTAAAACGACAAACTCTCTCATCTTTCACATCCTCTAAAACCTCGGATTCATGATTACCAACTCCAGGCCCACACCTCGGCCTCCAACTCACCAAGGACAACAATACAGCAATAAACTAAACACACAAGAAAGAATATTTGGGGTTAGCAAGAGCAAGGGTCCAAGGTGCTCAAGTATATTCCTTTACAGAAATCCTTTCAAATAAGTAATAGTAGCAATGGGAACTCGACACTACGCTTCAACACAACCATCATGCCAACACATGCTTTCAAACACCGCACTAACAAGAAAACATCAAGCATACATGGCAAAACATTCACCGAGACATAACAACAACGTAACACATCAAACTTACCTCACTTACCTTCCCGAGGTCTCGGAAACCTCAGGCTCTGATACCACTAAATGTAACCCCCTCGTCCTGGTCTGGCCGGATGACCGGTCCGAGTGAGCTACACGGGGAAAACCGAGTGAAAACCCCTAAGGATTCCCCCTCGGTTAGCAACCCTATTTTTTTCATTTTAAAAACTTGTCTAATTGGATATTAAACCCTAAGTGATCATACAGCGGAACAACATATACAAAACAATCAAACGAACTCAAACGATCATGCTACGGCCCAATTTTAAACTTAAACTGCAGGCGGTATCGATACACCTAAGGGGTGTATCGATACCCCTTGACTAGGTTTAAGCTTTAACTGCAGGCGGTATCAATACACTTAAGGGGTGTATCGATACCCCCTTGACTATGTCAACTGGTCAAAGTCAATCCGTAGAGACTGTATCGATACAACCAAGGAGTGTATCGATACCCTCCCTGACGGTTGACTTCCCACGGTCAACGCTAAGATGACGGTATCGATACACCAGAGGCCCGTATCGATACCTAAATGGACAGTAGCTCCAGTGACCAAAATGGTATCGATACGCCCCCTCTCGCGTATCGATACACGAGGCCTGAAACAAGAAGGCGGTATCGATACGGGACCAATAGTATCGATACCCCTGCACTACAAAACTTCCCAAACTCAGCAAAACGAACAAGACTCGACCCTACTTGCATTTTAGGTCTTCCCTAAACCCCCAACAAGCATTCATACAACATTTAAAGGTCATTGATTAACCATACAAACACCCAACATATACATACATCAAGGAAGACATGCAATTGAATCAAAGATGACATTTAAGCATCCAAAATCTCATACTTCAACATACACACACTTAGACATTCTCACAAGGCACATGACCAACACACGAGGTAAGCAATTTAGACATGGTTTACAAATCCATCAATATAAGGCATTAACACATAAAACCAACGCAACGGAGTCTAGATACAAGTTCCTAAGACACGTAGCATTTCCCATTGTTGTACTACTACATTATTTAATAAATCATACTTGAGCAAACTACCACACGCTTGGACGCCCTTTTCTTGCTCCTTGCTAACTCCAAGCTAGAGATCTGCATTGTCGGAAAAAGGAAAGCGTAAGCATAAATCTTAGTGAGCGGAGCTCTAAAACATAACTACGACAATGCAGGGTTCAAAGCTTTCATTTAAAAGTAAAGACCAACACATACAAGTCATCCAACAACCTAATCTTTCTACTAACATACAAGTTCAACCAAGGTCAACAATATAGGCATTCAACGTGGCATTACACTTCATGGTATGCATAAAGGCATGATCCTAAATTAAAGCAAACCATAGGAGGAATGATATATTGAGATACAACATGAGCAACACATGGTATGCACAAGCATAACCAAACACACACGGTGGGACTACACATCACCGTTTCGACTAGTAGTTTTCCAATGGGACTACACATCAAAGTACTCTTCTACTAGTCACTACCGGTGGGACTACACATCACCGGAGTCTTATACCACTCGCTACCGGCGGGACTACACATCACCGGAGCTACGACAACCATCACGTGAGGTTCGACACCAACCATGCAACACAATATACATTCACTATCATGCAACATGTACTCACTATATCATGCACAACCAACAAGTTGTAACAATATCCACAATTAGGCATCACTTACTACTTACAACCTTACCAATCACAAATGGTCTTACTCACCATTTTCGTGCACAACCTGCACCAACTTACACACATCTTACAAGGCATATCAACATCCACATTATTACCATCATACATGATCAACGATATAATATTAAGCAATCATACTTCTTCCCAAGGTATTTAAATTTCATGCTTAACAAAACATCACTACAAGTAATGAAAACAAATGGAAAGAGTGGGGAAATTTAAGAGGAAATTCACATCAACTTACTCTTGAATTTAAAATTGGCTTTTCGAGTTCAAACTAAACTCTTCCAAAACCAACTTTGAACCAAAACGATACTTGAAAATATTTTCACATCTACATGCTTGAACCAACCTTTGAAAATCAAATTAAAACAGTAACCACTCACCTCACTTCCTTAAGCAAATCAAGCAAAGTCGACTCAAGCCTCCATGACTTCCGAAATCGATCCCAAAACTTCACCAACGCAAATCCTTGCTTCTAATCATCCCAACACAAGTAAATTAACCTTAAATCAGTCCACAACACAACGTAGCAAACCCGGAATGAAATTCAAACATAAAACACTTGTTTTTCGAACCAAGAACAACCCCCAAAAAGCCATTCCCGAGCAGCCTTTTTGCACAGTCCAAAACCGATAATTCCAACTCTTTTAACACACCTAATAGCTTCCAAAACAACCCTTATACATAGCCTAACCACCAGCCCACAAATTCTCACACAAAACACCCCCAAAATTCAACATTTCAACACTCTAAAACCTCCCTAAAACCCAATTTCGGGAATTCATTTAAAACACCCTAAAAATTATATATGTTGGCCCATTTGATTCATAAACACCATATCTAACAACATTAAATCAAAATCTCAAGTTAAACACCATAAAGCTACCATTTTTATTCAAATCTCCCAAAAATCCAAATTCTAAAACATGGATGAAAATGAAAACTACTTGTACTTTTGAAAAGAGGAATGTGAGAGCAAGTCGAAAACGTGTTTACCTTTCAAAACCGAGCCAAAATGAGGGAGAAAGGAGGTGGGATAGTCACTTGGAGAAAAACCCCTCCTTTGTCGTGAGAATAGAAAATGGGGAGGGAGGAAGATGACATCTTTTGTGTTTTAAATCAAAAGTGGGGGTTTTTAATTTAGAAGTCCAAATATTTACACAAATGCCATTAATGAATGGCTATTGGGCTTGGTTTAAAAATTGGGTCCAACACCTTTGTTTTATTTACAAACAAAATCCGAACCATTATTTAATTTATTTATATTATAAAACCGAACTCAGATAATATTAAAACATTATTTTCACCCGACCCCTAAACCCGGGTGTTACAACTCTCCCCTACTTAAGGAAATTTCATCCCCGAAATTTATCAGACAGGAAGAGTCACTGACACATGCTCCTGCACACTATCTCTCTTACCACCACATACTCTCCAACTCGGTAGACTCACCACACAACATTAGCTATTTGATGTCAAGATCTCAACGGGTCCTTCAACGTGTGACCATTTTAAGCTCAACTCAATCTCTTCATCAACATAACACAGAACAAAACTGGCTCATACTTCTGAATCATAGATACACAGAACACATCACAAGCCCCTTTCTAACTCTGGTGGTAACTACAGCAATAAACAACAGAACTAGCTCGATTCACAATCTCATACAACATTGTTTGATCACCCAACCCATATCCTTCTCTGACTGATCATCTGACTCCAACAGGTAACCAAACACTATTGTAGACGTCTTCAAAAATCTAGTCAAAACTCGAATCTCCATCGGCCACTATCGATCTCAAGGCACTGTACACCTCACAATTCTTGCTAAGGCACAACTCTGCCATCTTACTCACGGTACAAGTAACGTGAACGTGTATAAAGGTCCACATACAGTGCAACTAACATTGATTACTCAACTAAGCTCTCACTGAGGGAATCGAAGGCGAATCAGACACAAGATCTCTCGAATATATTACTCACTTCCAAAATGAATCTCCCACGGATGTAACAAACTAGAAGAAAACTGATGCTCGGTCTTGACACGCTGGCAAATCACACACTTACTTTCATACTGAACCACATCATTTACCGACTCATCCCAGAAGTACTCATCTTCAACCCACAATATGTCTTCATACTACTCTGATGCAATACAAGTGAACTGTCGTATGCTTCGGCCAACACAATACGCCTCAAAACACTATGTCAATCGGTGCAACAATTCTGTCTCTAATAATGCAAACTCTATCATCTCTGAAACTGTATTCTGACGGTCTTCCTTCCACTATGTCTTGCACGTAAGGTGCCAAGAACCTGTCTTGCAACTGTTTCTCTTTAAGTATTCTGACTCAAAGTAGGCTCAACCTGAAACTCGGCCACAGAAACACTATCACTTAACAAATTGAAATCGGAAATTACAGCTCGCAACTCAACTACTATTCTAACAACAAATATAACTCGGAACATCGGTTACTACATTAACTCTCTTCGGATAGTACTCAATCTTGAGATCACAGTCTTCAAGCAATTCTAACTACTCATGTTGTTCAAGTTTCAACCCTTCCTAAGTTGTCTAACAATTCAAGTTCTGATGATATGTACATACACACTGTGCATTTCTTACTATACGAGCTTTATCTCCAAGTCTTCGAAGCAATTACAACTGTAGTTAACTCTATGTCTCATATCAGATAACTCTTCTCGCGGTCTTTCAACTATCTTGATGAACAAGCCACAATCTTCCGTCTTGCATAAGCACACAACCTAACTCTACATGTAACGCATCACTATGGTTCACGAACTCTTTCTCTGACATGACTGAATCAAGGTCGAAGCGTCCATCAAAGTTTCTTTAAGTTTCTCAAGGACTCATTGTCTCGCATCTAACCACACAAACTGAACATTCTTCTGTAACAATCTGTCAAGGAGCAGCTATATTCAAAAGACCACTTATAAACCTTCGATAGTAACAATGCTAGACCTAGGATCTATAGATACCTGTCACAGTCTTCAATTTCTTCCAACTCACATCTTCTTCTGACTACTTGGGATTTACTCTAATACGCTCGGCTAATCTACATGTCCTAGGAGGACATCTTCATTAACTTGGAGTTCACGCTTGCTCAACTTGGCATACAACTGATTTTTCTAATAGAATCTGCAATACTAACTCCGAAGTTTGTCGTGGTCTTCTTCGGTACTTGAATATGTCCATGTATCATCTATGGGAACTACTACAAACTGATCAAGATACTTAGGAAAATATTATGCTCAACATCTCCATGAAAGCAACTAACACACTAGTCAAACAAAGCAACACAACTCAGAACTCAAAGTGATCACATCTTGCCCGAAGGCTGTCTTCGGTACTTCAACTTTCCTCACTTTCAACTGGTAGTAAACGGATCTCAAACTAATCTTCGAAAAGACTGAAGCACACATCAACTGGTCAACAATCACTGACACTCAGAAACGGATACTAATTACTCATTGTCAACTGTTTCAACTGTATGAAATCTGAACACATTCTCGTATCGTCTTCTCTCTTCTTCACAATTTGTATTGTTACCCTCTAAGATGATGTACTAAGCCAAAAGAATCTAAGGTCTAACAAACTCGTAGTTGATCCTTCAACACTCTCAAGTCGGTCGAGAATCATAAGGTACAAAGCAACCAAAACACGAGCAAACTCGGAGACAGTCTCACAATCAAACTCTACTTCCCTATCAAGAGACAAACCGGGTAATTCTTGCCAACACTTTTAGGAAAACACGATATATTCTAACAGTCTGCGGTCTAATCCTCATTCAAAAATTAAATCCATCACATTTGCTAGGCAAGCCTGTCAACCTAACTCAATCAATCTTTGACTTCTAAAGCTGGATCAACATTCGATACAAAATCCACATTCCTATCTACCATTACAATCTCATAGTCATCCGCAAGCTCTAAGAAAACTTCCATTGCCTCAAAGTCTACCCTAACTCTATGTTCTACAAGCCAATTCATGCACCGATTCACATCAAAACCGAAAAAAAGCAATTCCATCGCATCAACTGAAAACACGTGCCACTGAAACATCAACGGACACCCCTTGTACATCTTTCTGACCACGACTGTATCCCCGAAGGAGCTAGCAACACCAACACCTACCTCTAGTACCTCACAAGGTAGATTCAACAACTTCGCATGCTCACTCAAATTACTCGGACGCGTAGATCCAGAATCAATCAGAAAAACAAGCTCAATAACTGTATCGAGGAATTACTTGCTACAACATTGACATCATTCCGAAGCCAACTCTTAGTTCTTCACTTCACTTACCATCTCTTGTCAAGATTGGTCACATTGTTCTCCCTCAACAGAAACCAACTCATGTGCCTGTTGACCCAAACAAACAAATTGCACTCCAACTCTGGTATGGTCATACTGCCTTGAACTAAAACGACAAACTCTCTCATCTTTCACATCCTCTAAAACCTCGGATTCATGATTACCAACTCCAGGCCCACACCTCGGCCTCCAACTCACCAAGGACAACAATACAGCAATAAACTAAACACACAAGAAAGAATATTTGGGGTTAGCAAGAGCAAGGGTCCAAGGTGCTCAAGTATATTCCTTTACAGAAATCCTTTCAAATAAGTAATAGTAGCAATGGGAACTCGACACTACGCTTCAACACAACCATCATGCCAACACATGCTTTCAAACACCGCACTAACAAGAAAACATCAAGCATACATGGCAAAACATTCACCGAGACATAACAACAACGTAACACATCAAACTTACCTCACTTACCTTCCCGAGGTCTCGGAAACCTCAGGCTCTGATACCACTAAATGTAACCCCCTCGTCCTGGTCTGGCCGGATGACCGGTCCGAGTGAGCTACACGGGGAAAACCGAGTGAAAACCCCTAAGGATTCCCCCTCGGTTAGCAACCCTATTTTTTTCATTTTAAAAACTTGTCTAATTGGATATTAAACCCTAAGTGATCATACAGCGGAACAACATATACAAAACAATCAAACGAACTCAAACGATCATGCTACGGCCCAATTTTAAACTTAAACTGCAGGCGGTATCGATACACCTAAGGGGTGTATCGATACCCCTTGACTAGGTTTAAGCTTTAACTGCAGGCGGTATCAATACACTTAAGGGGTGTATCGATACCCCCTTGACTATGTCAACTGGTCAAAGTCAATCCGTAGAGACAGTATCGATACAACCAAGGAGTGTATCGATACCCTCCCTGACGGTTGACTTCCCACGGTCAACGCTAAGATGACGGTATCGATACACCAGAGGCCCGTATCGATACCTAAATGGACAGTAGCTCCAGTGACCAAAATGGTATCGATACGCCCCCTCTCGCGTATCGATACACGAGGCCTGAAACAAGAAGGCGGTATCGATACGGGACCAATAGTATCGATACCCCTGCACTACAAAACTTCCCAAACTCAGCAAAACGAACAAGACTCGACCCTACTTGCATTTTAGGTCTTCCCTAAACCCCCAACAAGCATTCATACAACATTTAAAGGTCATTGATTAACCATACAAACACCCAACATATACATACATCAAGGAAGACATGCAATTGAATCAAAGATGACATTTAAGCATCCAAAATCTCATACTTCAACATACACACACTTAGACATTCTCACAAGGCACATGACCAACACACGAGGTAAGCAATTTAGACATGGTTTACAAATCCATCAATATAAGGCATTAACACATAAAACCAACGCAACGGAGTCTAGATACAAGTTCCTAAGACACGTAGCATTTCCCATTGCTGTACTACTACATTATTTAATAAATCATACTTGAGCAAACTACCACACGCTTGGACGCCCTTTTCTTGCTCCTTGCTAACTCCAAGCTAGAGATCTGCATTGTCGGAAAAAGGAAAGCGTAAGCATAAATCTTAGTGAGCGGAGCTCTAAAACATAACTACGACAATGCAGGGTTCAAAGCTTTCATTTAAAAGTAAAGACCAACACATACAAGTCATCCAACAACCTAATCTTTCTACTAACATACAAGTTCAACCAAGGTCAACAATATAGGCATTCAACGTGGCATTACACTTCATGGTATGCATAAAGGCATGATCCTAAATTAAAGCAAACCATAGGAGGAATGATATATTGAGATACAACATGAGCAACACATGGTATGCACAAGCATAACCAAACACACACGGTGGGACTACACATCACCGTTTCGACTAGTAGTTTTCCAATGGGACTACACATCAAAGTACTCTTCTACTAGTCACTACCGGTGGGACTACACATCACCGGAGTCTTATACCACTCGCTACCGGCGGGACTACACATCACCGGAGCTACGACAACCATCACGTGAGGTTCGACACCAACCATGCAACACAATATACATTCACTATCATGCAACATGTACTCACTATATCATGCACAACCAACAAGTTGTAACAATATCCACAATTAGGCATCACTTACTACTTACAACCTTACCAATCACAAATGGTCTTACTCACCATTTTCGTGCACAACCTGCACCAACTTACACACATCTTACAAGGCATATCAACATCCACATTATTACCATCATACATGATCAACGATATAATATTAAGCAATCATACTTCTTCCCAAGGTATTTAAATTTCATGCTTAACAAAACATCACTACAAGTAATGAAAACAAATGGAAAGAGTGGGGAAATTTAAGAGGAAATTCACATCAACTTACTCTTGAATTTAAAATTGGCTTTTCGAGTTCAAACTAAACTCTTCCAAAACCAACTTTGAACCAAAACGATACTTGAAAATATTTTCACATCTACATGCTTGAACCAACCTTTGAAAATCAAATTAAAACAGTAACCACTCACCTCACTTCCTTAAGCAAATCAAGCAAAGTCGACTCAAGCCTCCATGACTTCCGAAATCGATCCCAAAACTTCACCAACGCAAATCCTTGCTTCTAATCATCCCAACACAAGTAAATTAACCTTAAATCAGTCCACAACACAACGTAGCAAACCCGGAATGAAATTCAAACATAAAACACTTGTTTTTCGAACCAAGAACAACCCCCAAAAAGCCATTCCCGAGCAGCCTTTTTGCACAGTCCAAAACCGATAATTCCAACTCTTTTAACACACCTAATAGCTTCCAAAACAACCCTTATACATAGCCTAACCACCAGCCCACAAATTCTCACACAAAACACCCCCAAAATTCAACATTTCAACACTCTAAAACCTCCCTAAAACCCAATTTCGGGAATTCATTTAAAACACCCTAAAAATTATATATGTTGGCCCATTTGATTCATAAACACCATATCTAACAACATTAAATCAAAATCTCAAGTTAAACACCATAAAGCTACCATTTTTATTCAAATCTCCCAAAAATCCAAATTCTAAAACATGGATGAAAATGAAAACTACTTGTACTTTTGAAAAGAGGAATGTGAGAGCAAGTCGAAAACGTGTTTACCTTTCAAAACCGAGCCAAAATGAGGGAGAAAGGAGGTGGGATAGTCACTTGGAGAAAAACCCCTCCTTTGTCGTGAGAATAGAAAATGGGGAGGGAGGAAGATGACATCTTTTGTGTTTTAAATCAAAAGTGGGGGTTTTTAATTTAGAAGTCCAAATATTTACACAAATGCCATTAATGAATGGCTATTGGGCTTGGTTTAAAAATTGGGTCCAACACCTTTGTTTTATTTACAAACAAAATCCGAACCATTATTTAATTTATTTATATTATAAAACCGAACTCAGATAATATTAAAACATTATTTTCACCCGACCCCTAAACCCGGGTGTTACAACTCTCCCCTACTTAAGGAAATTTCATCCCCGAAATTTATCAGACAGGAAGAGTCACTGACACATGCTCCTGCACACTATCTCTCTTACCACCACATACTCTCCAACTCGGTAGACTCACCACACAACATTAGCTATTTGATGTCAAGATCTCAACGGGTCCTTCAACGTGTGACCATTTTAAGCAATTTAGACATGGTTTACAAATCCATCAATATAAGGCATTAACACATAAAACCAACGCAACGGAGTCTAGATACAAGTTCCTAAGACACGTAGCATTTCCCATTGTTGTACTACTACATTATTTAATAAATCATACTTGAGCAAACTACCACCCGCTTGGACACCCTTTTCTTGCTCCTTGCTAACTCCAAGCTAGAGATCTGCATTGTCGGAAAAAGGAGAGCGTAAGCATAAATCTTAGTGAGCGGAGCTCTAAAACATAACTACGACAATGCAGGGTTCAAAGCTTTCATTTAAAAGTAAAGACCAACACATACAAGTCATCCAACAACCTAATCCTTCTACTAACATACAAGTTCAACCAAGGTCAACAATATAGGCATTCAACGTGGCATTACACTTCATGGTATGCATAAAGTCATGATCCTAAATTAAAGCAAACCATAGGAGGAATGATATATTGAGATACAACATGAGCAACACATGGTATGCACAAGCATAACCAAACACACACGGTGGGACTACACATCACCGTTTCGACTAGTAGTTTTCCAATGGGACTACACATCAAAGTACTCTTCTACTAGTCACTACCGGTGGGACTACACATCACCGGAGTCTTATACCACTCGCTACCGGCGGGACTACACATCACCGGAGCTACGACAACCATCACGTGAGGTTCGACACCAACCATGCAACACAATATACATTCACTATCATGCAACATGTACTCACTATATCATGCACAACCAACAAGTTGTAACAATATCCACAATTAGGCATCACTTACTACTTACAACCTTACCAATCACAAATGGTCTTACTCACCATTTTCGTGCACAACCTGCACCAACATACACACATCTTACAAGGCATATCAACATCCACATTATTACCATCATACATGATCAACGATATAATATTAAGCAATCATACTTCTTCCCAAGGTATTTAAATTTCATGCTTAACAAAACATCACTACAAGTAATGAAAACAAATGGAAAGAGTGGGGAAATTTAAGAGGAAATTCACATCAACTTACTCTTGAATTTAAAATTGGCTTTTCGAGTCCAAACTAAACTCTTCCAAAACCAACTTTGAACCAAAACGATACTTGAAAATATTTTCACATCTACATGCTTGAACCAACCTTTGAAAATCAAATTAAAACAGTAACCACTCACCTCACTTCCTTAAGCAAATCAAGCAAAGTCGACTCAAGCCTCCATGACTTCCGAAATCGATCCCAAAACTTCACCAACGCAAATCCTTGCTTCTAATCATCCCAACACAAGTAAATTAACCTCAAATCGGTCCACAACACAACGTAGCAAACCCGGAATGAAATTCAAACATAAAACACTTGTTTTTCGAACCAAGACCAACCCCCAAAAAGCCATTCCCGAGCAGCCCCTTTGCACAGTCCAAAACCGATAATTCCAACTCTTTTAACACACCTAATAGCTTCCAAAACAACCCTTATACATAGCCTAACCACCAGCCCACAAATTCTCACACAAAACACCCCCAAAATTCAACATTTCAACACTTTAAAACCTCCCTAAAACCCAATTTCGGGAATTCATTTAAAACACCCTAAAAATTATATATGTTGGCCCATTTGATTCATAAACACCATATCTAACAACATTAAATCAAAATCTAAAGTTAAACACCATAAAGCTACCATTTTTATTCAAATCTCCCAAAAATCCATATTCTAAAACATGGATGAAAATGAAAACTACTTGTACTTTTGAAAAGAGGAATGTGAGAGCAAGTCGAAAACGTGTTTACCTTTCAAAACCAAGCCAAAATGAGGGAGAAAGGAGGTGGGATAGTCACTTGGAGAAAAACCCCTCCTTTGTCGTGAGAATAGAAAATGGGGAGGGAGGAAGATGACATCTTTTGTGTTTTAAATCAAAAGTGGGGGTTTTTAATTTAGAAGTCCAAATATTTACACAAATGCCATTAATGAATGGCTATTGGGCTTGGTTTAAAAATTGGGTCCAACACCTTTGTTTTATTTACAAACAAAACCCGAACCATTATTTAATTTATTTATATTATAAAACCGAACCCAAATAATATTAAAATATTATTTTCACCCGACCCCTAAATCCGGGTGTTACATCACATCCTCCCTTGGGTTCAAGTGTTGGTAAAAATTCTAGTTGTTTTTTTTGTTTTATTTATTTATTTTAGTTTAAATTCAACTAGATGAGCATATATGTTGGACTAACATTTTTAATGATGCTTTGAGTAAGGGGGAGCCATTTTAAAACCAAATTCTTATTTTTGTCAAAATTTTCCTCTATAGTTATTTTGAACTTAATGTTTTAAATTCTTTTTGATATAACAAAAATGGGAGAAATGGTTTGAAAAAATGAATTTTCAAATGAATAAAGGGGAGCTTTATTTGATTTCATATCTTTAATCTCTTATTCACATTTTTAAAGTTAAAGGGGGAGAATCCCAAACAATTTTTCAAGTTAGTTTTATTATATCAAAAAGGGGGAGATTGTAGAACTAATGTTTTGATATAATAATTGAAAAATGTTTTTGGACTTGTTTGAATATTTTGAAAACTTATTTAAAGTCCAAACAACTTGAAAATATGTTTGAAATGGTTTCATAGGTTTTTAACATGTCTAAAACGCTTTTTAAATGGCCAAAATATCATTTTTACAAGGCTCGTATCGATACACCTTTGATCTGTTTCGATACGGGGTCTTCTAGTAAGCAAAACCCAGATGCAGGGCTAGAGGTATCGAAACCACCTTGCTGGTATCGAAACCAGCCTGACTTTTTCAAACTCCAACGGCTAGTTTCTGATGAAGGCCGTACCGATACGGGTCCAAGCGTATTGATACGGAATGCTGCAGAACAGCATTAATGAAGGGAAATAAAGTCCTCAACGGCTCCAAATCATCCCCAACGGCTAGTAACGGCTACAAACTCAATTGGGAGTATAAAAGGGACCTCCAAGCATCTTGTAATGGTTAATGATTCAATTGTTATAACATTATGATGTCAAAATTTGTCTAAAGCTTTAATTATTCATTTCTTGCTTAAACAACACTTGTGAGCTTACATTGTTAAATTTGCTCAAGTGTTTAGGTTTTGGGTGGGAGCTTAGAATTGCAAACAAACACCTTTGAGAGGGATTTCTAGTTTGCTAAGTCTTTCTTTGTAAAGAGAGTGTTCCTTCAAGCTTTGGGTAGAAAGCTTTGAGGGTTGTAACGGTTTCCTCCTAATCCGAGAAAAGGGGACGAAATTCTTAGTGAATTTGTTGGAAATCCTTAGTGGAGAGCTAAGGTAGTGGATGTAGACCTTGGTTAGAAGGTTGAACCACTATAAATCCTTGTGTCAAATTGCCTAATTTTCACCTCTCACTAAAACACCCAATTATCCAACTTCTCCACAATTGGCGAGCAAGAACAGTTGATCGAATTAAGCCCCTAAAATCTCAACAGTTTTAGTGGAGTGTTGGGACAGCCTTGTGCCATAAACCAGCTAAAATCAATCTGCAGACATAGGGCATTTCGAAACAGTTGGTCCCGTTTCGATACGGTCCATTTGTTTCGGGCCAGGCGTTTCGGTACGCTAGGGGCCGTTTTGGTACGATTTTGCTACTAGAAATCTGAGAATTTGACGATAAAATGAAGTATCGAAACAGGCTTTAGTGTTTCGGAACGACCTTCGTATCGTTGACCACGAGAAGTTGACCGTTGAGGGCGTTTCGATATGGGCCACCCCTATTTCGAAACGGTCTCCTTAGGTTGACTTTGGTCAGTTGACCTGGTCAAGGCGTATCGAAACACCCTAAGGGCGTTCCGATACGGCCTGCTGTATAAGAATAAAATGGGCTGTTTTGTTGGGTTGTTTGGTTGTTAACCTCATTGTTTCTTCCGTTGTTGCTTTTCTCACATAGGGTTTAATATCTCATCTAGAAAAAATAATATAAATGAAAAAGTTCTTCTTGGGTCGGTAACCGAAGTGGAGCCTTAACGGGTTTCGTCTCGGTTATCCCCGTGTAGCCCGCTCGGGTCGGTCAAGCGTCCGGACCGGGACGAGGGGGTTACAAGTTATCCTAGTTATATTTGTAATTTTATAGAATTATTAATTTATAATATTGAAGGACCATAAATTTATACAAGGGTCTTTTAAAAAATTATTATCATATTAATTTATCGAAATTATTAATTTAGACATTTGTCCAAGTCGAGACCAAGGGATTATTATTTTAAAGATGTTATTAATTTATCGAGTATTGATTTATAGAGATTTTACTGTATAGCGAAAGATATAAAGTGACAATTTTTTTAATTTAGTCCTTATATTTTCTATTAGTCTACATTAATCTTAAATTTGGCAAATATTTGCATTATACCACATCATCAAAAGATTAAGAAAATGTCAAAAATTCAAGTCAATGAATAATGTGGAAAAATGTTTAGGGAACAAATTTAGAAAAACTACTAAGATCAAGGATTAAAAGTTGCTTTATTTAAAATAATAATGATAGAGTAGGGGTGAGCATTGGTTCAATTCGATTTAAATTTTTTTGAGTTAGTAGAGTTGACGATTTCTATTTTATAACTCAAATTTTATTTAATTTTTTAGTCGAGTTTATGAAATTCGAGTCGAGTAAAGTCAAGTCAAGTTGCTTGAGTTTCAGTTCAAATTTAATTGTAAATATTTTTAATGTTATAGTACTAATTAATTCCTATTTAAATTATTTTTTATAACCATATCTGATATACATACATATTTCTTTATATTTTTTCATATGCAATATTCTTATATCGGATAAAGTTGAAAGACTCGACTCATATTTAAAAACTGATCTACTAATTACTAAAAAATTAAAATTACTAAATCAATTTGTTTTACATCAAATCAATAAATTTAATATTCGAGTTGAGTTAAATTTTGCTCGCACTAAACAGAGGTAAATTTATTTATTTAAGTTTTTAACTTTTTTAATTGTAATTTATGAGTGAGAGGTTTGATTCTGTAATTACCAGTTTTTTCTGTATCATCGACAGGTAAGGAAAAAGGAGGAAAAACACGATTTTTTTTTTTAATTTATAGATAAAAACTTGGAAGTTTTTAATTTGTTTGCGTGTATTGATTTATATTTTCATGTTTATTTTGTGAAATTTTTTTGGGGCAGATTGACTGTGAGGATTTTGAAATAGAAATTGGGGGAATTGGGATTGAAATTGGAATCGGAAACCTTCCCCAACATTTAAATAGGAAGGGGAGGAGAATTTAGAGAGATAAAGAGAGAAATTAGTTCAATGTTCAATATGCATTTCGATCGTTTGCTTGGCGATGGTGGCGGCGGGAGCAGCAGCTATATGGTTGAGGCGGAAGGAGCGGCATGTTGAGGAGCTTTACAATGCGACGAGTTAACCTATGAACCAGGGCATGTACTATTATATTTTCTTGTTTTTTTTGTTATTAGGTTTTTGTTTAATTTTTATCAAATTAAACATTGAATTAAGTTGTTCTTCTCGGATTTTTAATTAATTGGGTATTGGATTCAAACGTTTGATTCCTTTAAATTAGCTTTAGAATATGTGAAAAATATTGGTAATATGTTTCCTGAAATATGCTGTATCAGTCCATTGTGATGTTGAATAGCCTATGTTGGGAATTAGGGTTTTGGGTTCTATTTAGAAATTTGCTATAGTTCTTCACTTGCTTGTTGTGCTTATTTGCGCCAAAAATTATGACACTATGTTTGAACTCTTATGGAGTTTAGATGCTAGTGTTTTTTGTTTTGTTTTGCTTTTATGTAGTTTTAGATGTTACAAAATTAGATCACTTTTAGTGCAAGGGATTATATTCAATGAATTCTGTTTACTGATGCTTATTTGATACAGTTTGATGTGCTTTTTAGATCACATTTGTTTTAAGAGGGATTTACTGCATGCAAGGGCCTTTGGATGGGATGGATCAGAGTAGTCAGAAGAATACGGTGAGAAAAGGGTAATCTGCAATCTGTGTTCTTAACTTGCCGTTTATTTTTTTGTTAATCAGTTTTGTTAGTATAATGCTTTAAGTTGAAAGAAGGAAGAACATATATTACTTTGAACATTATGTGGTTATGGTTAACTTTAAAATTTTGTTTGTGAAGTGTTTCGAGAACTAGGAGGATGAAAAGATTGGTGGGAAGAATGATAGAAGATTAGTGTATGTTTCCATTCATATGGTTTCTTGGAATGATTAAGAAATGGAATGCAAGAAAATGATGTACCAACTAAGTTTTTATCTTTCATCTCCCTATCCTTTTTGTTTTGCTGGACTCAGATTTGTTCACTAAGGTAGCAAATGCACTTCATATTTCCTTTTTCTTAGTATTTTTGGTACCAATAAAAAAGTGCTTACCATTCATGCACCTGTTTTCTGACTTAAAGATTGGATAACATCTAGTTAGCATATCTGGCTCCTGTTGTGGGGATGGACTGACTCATCTAAAGCTGCCTAGTTTTTTTTTGGAATATAAAGCTCTTTATTGCATTCTTATTTATTTATTCTCTGTTTTTTGCAGTCATCATACGATCTTAGTTTTTGGCACTGTTCAGTTTCCTGTTGAAATTTTTGTTCTAGTTAAAATGTTACTGGTTTGCTTCTAAGTAGCAACCCTCATAACAGTCATGATGTAGAGATGATTATCTTCTATAGAAAATTCTGCTGAATTTTCAGTTCCATGACTCATGATATAATCACAATATTTATGACTTGCGAATTTGTAAGTTAGTTTTATGGATGTTCTTCTTGTCTTTATGTTGCTGTAGTATAGATAATTAACAGCTATTTATGTTTGTAATCACTTTGTATGTGGTGCTATGTTTTTTTGTTGGTGACACTTGTTGGCTTGAATTTAAAAAGTCTTCGTAGTTATAATTGCCAGTGTCATGGAATGTTTTGAAAGCACAAAAATGCAGTGGAGTATATCTGAATCTTTTCTTTCGTGATGATTTAATAAAAAATTATTCCCATTTGCTAAGTTAGTTTTATGGATGTTCTTCTTGTCTTTATGTTGCTGTAGTATAGATAATTAACAGCTATTTATGTTTGTAATCACTTTGTATGTGGTGCTATGTTTTTTTGTTGGTGACACTTGTTGGCTTGAATTTAAAAAGTCTTCGTAGTTATAATTGCCAGTGTCATGGAATGTTTTGAAAGCGCAAAAATGCAGTGGATTATACCTGAATCTTTTCTTTCGTGATGATTTAATAAAAAATTATTCCCATTTGCTATTAGTTTAGTTGCATGTGATAAATTAAATGTATTTTGAGTTTGAACATTTGATTCCTTCCAATTAGCTGTGGAATCCATGGAAATTCTGGTGATATTTATCATAAAATTTGATGTACCAGTCCATTGTGGTGTCAAGTGACCTATGTTGGGAACTAGGGTTTGCATCCTCTTTGGAAATTGGATTTATTTCTTTCCTTGCTTTTGTTTGTTAGAAGGCATGGATCTTTGGCTTTATATCCATTATTTGCTTTTGCTTTGCTTATTTATTTATTTATTTTTATCTTAGGTACCAAAAACTGTGAAAAGATTAATTAGGCAGTACATGAGTCAAAAGGTTTGTGCAAAAGCAGATTCTGGAACCTGCAACGTGTGCTCAGCTCCCTGTTCATCTTGTATGCACCTTAGCATAGCTCAGATGGGATCAAAGAGTGATGAGTTTTCTGATGAAACTGATCATGTTGCTGTTGCAAGTCAATATTCTATCAATGCGGATAAAAAAGGTGTCAGCTTATACCATAGCTCCAGTGAGGCAAGTAATTTACTCAATTTCAATTCAAGTCACGATTCGTACTCTGAAAATATAGAAAGTAAAGCAACTGCAAGACCATCTTCTAAAGTTGTTGAAAGCCATGTTGATAGTATTTCATGTGCTGGTGGAGCCAGTGATGCAAATGTAGCTTTTAGTTATTGTAACAAGGATTTAGACTGTAATAATTCATCTCATAGTTCAGCATCAGTTTGTAGTTTAGGATCTGGAAAGGTGCCCTCTTCCCAGAAGTTAGACTTGTCAGAACTTCCTTCTATAAAGGAAGTAGAATCTAGAGGTAGTTCACCTATGATCCAAATTCCATATTCACATTCTGGAAGCAGCAAGAGTGCTATTGGAGGCAGATCTGAGATTTCTCCCAAAATCCATCCCAAGTTAGAAGCAGATATTGATGGCAATAGTGAGGACCCACTGGATAAAACTGGTAAAAGTTTGAAGGAAGATGAGCTAGATCAGTCTTTGAAGTTACCTGACAAGCTGGAGTCTCCTTTGCAAACAGCTTCTCTGGATGAGGGTTATGAATCTGATCCCTCAGAACTTGACGTAAGTAATTTTATGTTTTTCTTTATGAGACACTGTATGAAGAAAGTGTGTACGCATGACTGATATGAGAGTTTCTTTGGACCCACACTGTGGAACTTGGCTGTTTAGCTTAGTATAGTTGATTTGAGAGTAAAGATATTGAAAATACCATATTTTAGTTAGTTTTCCATTTGCACTTGTAGTGATCATGAATTCTTGAACTTATTTTAAAGTTCTGGCGCTCGGCAGATCCCTTACTCTTTTAGGTGTTGTTAAATCTATTTTTAATGCGTAATGAGGGCTTTGAAAATTAATTGGAGGTTCTTAAACTTGTCAAATGGTTTAATATTATTAACTGGGTTCCATGATAATTATATACTTAAAATAGAAGAGTTCCTTTTCGTTTTTACCTTGTAGGATTGGTACATCTGTTTTCTTTTTCTTTGTTTTTAAATTTACTATGTCAATATCTTTTTCTTATTTATCTTTTCTTTGTTTCCCGAATTTTCTGGAATAGGTTAAGGTATGTGATATTTGTGGGGATGCAGGACGAGAAGATTTGCTTGCTATATGTAGCAAGTGCACTGATGGTGCAGAACACACGTATGTGTACAAATCTCTTTAGCATACATGGTTGTCAGTAGGTTTTATTGCATTTCTATTTAATTTTGTCTGTATCTATATTCAGTGGTGAGTTTTACGTTATTAATGCTATTCATCAGTTACTGTATGCGAGAAATGCTTCAGAAAGTTCCCGAAGGTGATTGGCTCTGTGAAGAATGCAAGCTGGTTGAGGAAACTGAAAGCCAAAAGCAAGGTTAGTGTTTAAACAGATGGAATAAAAATGACACCCAGATGAGAGCATGTACTGACATCCTTTTGCAATTGAATTTTCAAGGCTTGGATGCTGAGGGGAAAAAGGCAAATAAACTTGGCTCAAGTACACGTATCTTAGGTAAGAGACATGTTGAAAACCTAGAGGGTGCTTCAGCTCCAAAAAGGCAGGCTGTTGAAACAAATATGGGATCACCAAAATCATTGAGCCCCAACAGAGCACCTTCTTTGTCTCGAGAGGGTTCATTCAAGAACTTAGACAAGGGGAAAGTGAGGCCATCTCCGCAAATTTCTCTTGGTAACCATTCTGGTAATGATATGATGCCGGAAGCTGTACGCTCTCTTACTTCTGGTCCACGGCTGCAAACACCAAAGGGTAAGTAAATTAATTTTGTTATCTACCCCCCCATATTTGTTAATTTTAACATTGGCATACTGTTCTCATTGTTACAGGGAGCTTATTGAAATGGCGTTCATTCAATACCGTAAATTCCAAACCTAAAGTGAAGCTTGTAGATGAGGTTGTTGTTCAGAAACGGAAAAGTGCTAGAGAACATGCATCACTTGATAGCAAGGAGGAACCTGCTAGAATGATGCGCAAATCAATGTCCTTTGGATCCAGTAACTCTGGACGGTTAAATGCTGCTGGGGAATCAAAATTTAAATCGCTATCATCTAAAAATCCTCATGTTCAAGATCTGAAAGGGTTAAATCAAGTTAAAGAGAGGTTATCATTAGAAAGGAAAAAAATCTTGAAATCAGACCACTCTAGTTCTTCTGTTTCTACACCTAAGGTTGATCAGAAGCTGACACCTCGTGCTGATGTAATTTCTCATTCATCTGCAATCAATCACCGGGAAACTAAGGTTGTTCAGTCTGATGGAAGACCAAATACCTTGTCAAGACCAACCAGCAGTCTAGCTCGTAAAGGTTTTGAAAATGCAGTTTCTTCCGGTATGTTGTGACATTCTGATGGTTTCTTTTTATTTTATTAATTGTTCACTATAATTAGAATTATTCATCATTTACTCCATTTTTTTACATAATCTGCTTTGTTATTTTCTTTAGGCTGATTCCAGCAACTTAAGAGTATTCTTTCTTATTTTGCAGCTGTTCCATCCACCAATGGACACATTTCTTCTGAACAGAAGTTAAACCGTTTGAACCTGAAGGAGGAACCCTCATCAAGTTTTTCACAGACGTTTGAGAGGCAACCTAGCAACATTAATGGAGTTATGCCAGATGGCCCATCTCAGTTAATATATTCAACAAAACAGAGTGAGAAATCAAGGGAGAGTGCTGTTAGTCGATCCTCCAAAAGAGTTCCATGTCTAAAATGCAAAGAAATGGGTCATGCAGCTGAATATTGCTCAGTCTGTCTGGCTTCTGGTGCTGATCAATCTACTCCTAAAACTTCTACAGAGGAGATAAATAAAAGCAATAAGTTGAAAGCTGCAATTGAGGCAGCTATACGTTTGAAGCCTGGAATATGTGAAAGAACTTCTCAAGATCCATCATCAGTTTGCAATAAGGCAAAGAATGTGGTTTCTGTTGAAGTTACAGATGAACAACAAGCAAATCTTTGCAATCAGGCTTTCACTGGTAATATGAAGCTGCTTAATTCACATTCCACTGATGCTGTCTCTGTAGTTTCTTCTGTTGGCGATCTTTCAATGAGAGATATCCATGCCCCTCCTTTAGCCACAATATCTGCTGTCTCAGAGATGTCAGCCATCCCAGAACATGAATACATCTGGCAGTAGGATTCTTGTCCTTCTATTTAACTGTTCTCTTTTTGGGTTAAAAAGATGCTCCATTTAGGTTCATTTTCATTTATTGCTTCAGCATACCCTTCCTTGAGATGTTTCTTGAATGTGATAAGATTCTGGTACTTTTATGCAGGGGGGCTTTTGATGTGAATAAGCATGGAAAACCTCCTGAGTTTTGTGGTGGTATTCGAGCCTATATCTCAACCCTTGCATCACCTAAAGTGCTGGAGGTTGTCAACACTTTTCCCCACAAGGTTTCCTTGACCGAAGTACCTCGCTTTAGCACTTGGCCGGCACAATTTCACAACGGTAGTCCTAAAGAAGATAATATTGCTTTATTTTTCTTTGCCAAGGACCTTGAAAGGTAGATTTTGAATATACCTTTTTTCCCAGTTCACTCCCCCTCCCCTCCCCCTTTTACTTTCTCCTTTCTTGTTTCTCCAGTTTGGGTTGATCATGATGCAATTGTGGATTATATCGTGTAAAATAGAGTTATTACTATTGTAAATAACTAATTAGTTTAGATAATTAAGTAGTTTAATATCTAACTCTTTATCTTTTAATATGATAGAATTTGTCTATAGTAAGATAAGATAGAAAGTTTGAATATTTTAAATGTTTTGAATATTTGTAATCTTTTTATCTCTTTAGATAAGATAAGGCTAACCTAGAGTACTTATGTAAATAGCCTATAAATAGAGATGTACTCAATGTATTTTATCATCAAGTGAGAATAAGAAAACTCAAGTCTATTCTCTCCAATCCTCCTTTATTAACAGCAATTTCCTTGGTTCAGCATTTTAAAATTTATTTCTGCTGCTTATTTTGCAGTTATGAGAAGTACTACAAGATGCTTTTGGATACCATGGTCAAGAATGATCTTGCCCTTAAAGGAAAATTTGAAGGTGTTGAGCTTCTGATATTCCCATCCAACCAGCTTCCTGAACATTGCCAGCGTAAGGATTGTTACATTTGAGATATTCAAGTGTAATTCCGTGTAGTTTTACATTCGGTTGGATTATATGCTTTGACCCAAGATTCATTGCAAGGCAAGGATAAAGGATATGTCTGTTTGGCTACACCACACTGTCTTTTTAGGTACTGATCAAGTGTGGTCATGGGGGCTGATTTTGATGTTTGCATCTCCAAATATAAATTGCCATGACTCAAAGATCTCAATCCTTAACCTTATTGCCTGGATATGGAAATTCCATAATATTAATAACACTATAATGTGCCCTCAAACTTGGAGGGAACTAACATTACAATGTTTGAAAGGACATTGAACTCTGAAATATTTGCATTTTCCCTCATTAAAGAGATTATATGTGAATTACTGGACAAAAGTGCAAGCTAAATGTCGTCCACTGAAATCTTAAGTTGTGGGGCTGTTTAGATTTAAGGGATTGATTTGATTGAGTGTTTTTAGCATTCTCTTCAGTGGGCAAGGGCTGCTAGTTGTATGGGTGATGGTATGGTGCATTAATAATGACCAAACTGTAGGCAGCATTTTGAGTTATGTCAACTCTAAGTGTTTCAAACCAAGGATTCTAATGATGGAAAAAGAGGGAGGGGGTGTCTTTTTGGTTATAACCTTTGCATAAGGTCACACAGAAAACATCTGCTGCTAATTAGAGATTCCTTTTTCTCTTGTCAACCACTGTGGGACATGCTGTATTAGAACATGTTCACAGTATGGTAGTTTTGATTAAAGAGTAGCAATTTCTTTGCAAACTATAGATTTGCTGTTGCAAGTATTTGCTCTTCCTTTAGCACATTTTCCATAGTTTTGATGTGGGTTTGGCATTTTACTATTTGGTTTTGGTTTGATATAATTGATTGCGATGTTACCCTTTACATAATGTATTTAAAGGAACATCAGGAGTATGACTTCATTTTGTCTTATGTAAATAATTTATTTGGAGTTTTTTAGCACAAGTCAGAATCAACTGCATTTTAATCCCAAATTAGTGAGAACAGATTATATGAATTCTTTTTCTTCCATTCCACCCATTTAATGTGATTCTATTGGCAATTCTTAGATATGAAATCAATGGCTCCTCTGCCCCAGTCCATCTGTTAGCTTATGCAAATATGCACAGAACATTATTCATTCTCTTAAGCTGTACTTGACAGGATTGAGAAACTATTTTGTTTTATATATCCTTTGAGAACTGTGAACTCTTTTTAGATTGATTATAGTTCGCCTCTTAGGCTCGGCTTGGTATGAAGAATGGAAAATCTTGAGGAGGAAAAATTGTTAATCTAATGGCCAAGTTTTAAAGTAGAAACTTGATTATGAATGTTAACCATTTGATCAACAATTTTTTAGTCATCTTTTCCATCCTTCATACCAAGCAGAGCCTTAGGGTGTGCTTAGTTTAGCATAAAGAGGATGGATAGAGGAGGGTGGAAAGAAAATGATTTTTGGGCGTGTTTGGTAGGAAAAGAAAATAGAAAGCTTATTATTTCCCACACCTATTAACAAAATCTCTCCGAATTGGAAAGAAAAATCAGAGTAGTCAAGTGTGTGTATTTACCAAGCAAAGCCTTGGTTCTATTCTCTTATCGGAGATAGGGAAAAAATCACTGAAAACTTCTGATTTTTGGTTTGCAGGGTGGAATAACTTATTATTCCTCTGGGGTGTTTTCAAGGGAAGAAAGGCAAATTGTTCAAATTCCTCAAAGAGTGTGTGCAATCCTGATGCAAGTATGGTACCTTTGGAGAGACAAATATCAACCTATATTCCTCAGCCGGTAGATAACAAATCAGCTGCTTGCAACAGTACATGCAATGTAGTTCTAGCAACCACTGCTGTTGAAAAGACATGTATCTCTACAGATAGTGTCGGTAATAATAAGGTTTCTTCTCTTGAGCAGACATATGGTGGAACAAAAGCAAAATTGGAAGAGCAAGACGACAAAGTTGACCCCAAACTCTTGTCTAGAATTGCAAAAAGCAGCACAGAGGTGCATTCAAAAGTGAAATGCACCAGTTCTCTGGTAATGTGTTCTTCTTCCAATAGATATTACTTAAAAGTTAAAACAACTGTCAAGTTGATGTTTTGCTATATAGTTGCTTGTGTTTCCAATTCTTGCAGTTGTTTGCTAACCTTAAAACCTACAATGAAGTATAGAATGTTATTCAGTGACATGATCAAATCAACAAGAAATTAATATGATCCAGTTCTAGATATTAAGGATCAAATTCTTTTTCTTGCTTGTCAATGAATGTGTGGTGCTGCAAAAGGCTTATAAATTACATGTTTTCTCTTATTCTATTCAGTTTCTTACTTTGCGGAAGAATGTTGTCTCTCTTTTCTAATGTTAGTGCAGTCAAAATTCATTTTCTAATGTTATAGCTCGCACATCCTTACAGAAGTCAAAATCTGTGCAGTCATGGATTGCTGTTCCATCCCTATTCATATGTCTATCTCTTTATAATGAATGTTCTTACTACGATCGACAGCAAGTGGCTCCTCTACTGTTATTTATATCCACACACCCATAACAAGACAAAACAACCAACATTTGGTTAATGAGCTCATAAAATATGGGGCAGGGAAGGTGGCAGTTGGTTGAAAGTAGTGTTATTAGTTATTATTTCAAAGTTTTGGTTGAAACAAGTTTTATTATGTAGATTTTTTTCAGTTTATTTACAGATGCGTGTTGAGTTTTTGTTGTATTTATTCCAAGCAGATATTGTTTTTCGTTAGACAGCTAGAAACTTCTTTTTAAAATAAAATTGTTGACTTTTGCCATTATTTTACAGGAAGAGAGCAAAAGTCCAGATTGTAGATCCGACCCCGAGTTTAAAGCTTGCCTTCAAGCTACCGAACCCAGTACTGGTTCTCTCAAAATTGAGGAGGAAATGTGTATAGAAGGAGATTACCCATCTCCAAAGGATCGCCCTACTGGAAAACAAGAGGCAGTTGTTGAGGAGAAGGTTGGGAATTCAGTTAAAATTAGGGATTCAAAAGATGATGGGCGTGCTGATGGGAAGACTTCTTCAAGTAGAGATCTCAACTGTTGGCAATATCATCCGTCTCTAAAAGATTGCCTTACTGGAAAACAAGAGGCAATCTTTGAGAAGGTTGATGGAGATTCTGTCAAAATTAGGGATTCTAAGGATGATAGGTGTGCTGATGGGAAGGCTTCTGCAAATAGAGATATCGACCGCTGGCAATTGAATCAAATGAAACGCCCGTACATCGATCTTACAGAACCAGTTTCTGAAGTTTCTGCCGTTACAAGTCAAGCAATGCCATGGAGCGAGGGGACGGGAGTTTCTATAGATAGAGGAAATGACAATAAAAAGCTGAAGACGGGTTTCAGCGGAATATACCAATATAGCAGTGCTAGAGATCAAGTTGTTTTTAGTGATAGTTTAGCATCAAATAGACACAATCCAGGTTCTGGTTCTTCGGTCGAAGAGAAGAGGTGTGACATTCCCTGTGAAAAAAAGATTTTCCCCGAGGATCTGGGCAGTAGCAAAAGGTTCTTCTTTCCCGTGGATTCACATCATGCAGGGGAAAACTCCAAACCATGGAAGGAGCTGTCCGTAAAAGATGAGTACCGAGTTCATGATGTCTCTCCTAATCTTGAACTTGCTTTGGGGGCCGAGACGAAACCACCAAACAAGGGAACACTGCCTTTCTTTGTTGGAGCAATAGACAAAAGTGACAGCCAGAACAAACTGCAGAATAAGGTAACCCAAAAGCCGGAGGATGACGATGTATCTGCCTCCCTTTCCCTTTCCCTTTCTTTCCCTTTCCCGGAGATGGAACGGGAGCAGCAGTTGCCTGAAAGACATCCTGTGAATACTTCGCTGCTACTATTTCGGGGCTTCCCCGAGAAATAGGCCCACGGTGGGTGTTCCTAGGTTAATGCATTACATGAATGTGGTAAAACTGTATACTATTGCCGTGCATTGGGGTTTACTGAAGAATCCACAGTCCCATCTGTTCATAACCCATACAGAACTTAGCAATTAACTTCTCATTTGTTTTTTCCCCTTTTCTGGTTTCGTTTTTTCGAGTGCATGGACATAGTATCGGCTGTTTGTACATAAAGAGAACGAAAGCCGACTCCGGAATATCGACATGAAATTTGCAGACAAATGCTTTGATCGATTGACTTTTTAAAAAAACTTTCCTAGATGTTTTCTGCTCCTCTTTGCTCAATGAGTTTCCTCATTAGTGTCGTTACAGGTAAATTTTCACGATCAACAAAATTATAAATTAATTCCACTCCAATTGATATCACATTAATTTATGGGTTATTATTTCATGCATCGATAGTATTCTATAAGTATGCATAATTTCATCAAGATCTAAAACTTAATCTTAAACTTTAAATTTTAATCCTATAATATAAATTCCTAAATTGAATATGCTTGTGTAAATTTTAATTTCACTGTCGTGCATAAAATAATTTATCTTAATTTAATTATTAATTCTTAAATAATTATAGTTAAATTTGTTTCCGAATTTTATTGTAGTTTAAATCTCATTATATGTGCGATGTAGTGTAGAAAAAGTGAATTATTCTAAATTGTATTGTTGACGTGGCTAAGATATTTCCACGTAATTTATTCATAAAAAAATCAAGAAAAATATTTCTTTAGGAGGGGCATAATCGTAAATAAAGAAAGAGAGATTTTATTATAATCCATTTCCTTGCTAAATTCCTTTTGGTTTCTCATCTCTACAGCTCTCATGGCTTACTGCTTGGCTCCCGTTTCTATCTCAGGTTTTTCAATTTCAACATACTTTATCTTAGTTGATTTAAATTCTGGGGTTTTCTTTTGTCTATGCCATCCAAACTCGGGATGAGTGCAATCCGGGTATATGCTCGAATTGCAGGAATTGCCTGCTTGTGGTAGTGATTTGCTCCGGCAGCCGACAGGGGTGTGCGAGTGTGTGGTAGTGACTTGCTCCGGCAGCTGACAGGGGTGTGCGAGTTGTACAAAAAAAAAAATTGAGGCGAGTTTGTTGGATAGAGTCCGAGGTTACTATGCTGAAGGACAAAAATTCTTTTGGTTTCTGGTTCAAAAGGACAAAAAGAGAAGATTTTAGGATTCACCTGCCGTAGATTATGATCTCTAGCAGGATTTAAATCCCTGATCTCGGGGCATGTGATGGATTGCTATTGTGACATGTGACAATAATGATTTGTTGATGAGTTTTTGCTTCATTCTCAAATGACTGTTATTTCTTTCTTGGTTTATAGGTGGTGGTTCTCATCTCAAGGCACATGAGGTTTTCCCCCCCAAGTCCAGCACCTTTCGAAAAACACCAAGTTTGGCAGTTCGGAGGAAGCCGATGCCATCGAAATGCCAGTTTTCGGTTTCTGCAGAGTATCGGTATGTCATTCTGAATTTCAGTCCACTTGAATTAACCTTAGATGCGAATTCATGTTTCTTATAAGAGTATGCTTGTAGATGATCCTGCGGGATTGTTACTCGAACCATATGTCGCTAATGTTTTTAGTTTTGTGTTTGAACTAGATTGCTCATATGCTGCATTGTAGGATGACACATTTGCCTCTTTGATACGGATTTGATAAACCTGTATTCTGTGAAATAGAACACCCAGGAAGTTTTACAAATTTGAGAAATCTTAAATTCAATGGTCAAAAACATTGAAACACGACTCGTAATATCATTAAATCCTCCCTGTAGAGTTTCTTTTGTTTCATTGTTGATTTCATTTTGCGAATTGCCTATGTTTTTCTTGCCCCATCAGCAGCAATGCTTCTTATTTCTTCTTCTTCTCATCTTTTGTTGTTAACCCTGAAACATGCAGCAATGGCAGCAGGAGTGGAGGAAGCGATTTCATCGCTGGTTTTCTTTTAGGAGGTGCTATATTCGGAACTTTGGGATATATTTTCGCACCGCAGGTGATTAATAGTTGCTTTCAGTTTCTACATTTCCTGAATATTTTTAGTTAATACCTGAAGTTTACTGGAAGTGGCCTTGTAGTACTGCATTTGTGTTCTGGTCGAAACAGTGCTGTTTCATGCTTTCTTCTTATCTTATAATAGTGGCCATAACTTGCATTACTACCAGTATGTCACCCATTATATTATTCATGGAGGTGGTGAAATGCAACATAACTTGGATGTATGTGGAATATAGGCTACGTCGGAATTAATATATTCAATTCTTAAAATGTCCTTCCATGTATTTTAAGAATATTTGTAAGGTTATATTCGTATATCTATGTTTGGATACAAGCCAAATACAGATGCTAAAAAGAAAAAAAATGAAGAGTCGAAGCCACATAGATGGAATGATATCTGCTGTTCTTCCTGTTTCATGAATTTTTGTCTTTTTGAAGTTATTGTTATCATGTTGATTCCGCTTCTCGTTTGTTGTTTTGATTCAGATTAGAAGATCCCTGCTAAATGAAGATGAATACGGATTCCGTAAGGCAAAGCGACCAATATACTACGAGGAAGGTTTAGAGGTAACTCGGCTCTACTTTTATTTGCTATTATGTCCATTGATACATGAGCAGAGCTTAAAGGTAGGCATAGGCCCTGACACCCCTTTGGCTCCTTCAAACACCTTATGTTCTATAATGTCAAAAGAAATAGAAATCTATTTATTCCAAACCTCGGAAATAAAATTCTTGACTTCGCCTTTATACCGATGTGGTACTCTCTTTATACTAATTCGGAACCCGTCTTACTTCATTGGAAGCAGAAAACGAGGGAGACCCTGAATGAAAAAATCAACCAACTCAATGTGGCCATCGACAATGTATCCTCACGATTGCGAGGTGGGAATAACTCACCTACTGTGCCGGCGGAGACTCACCCTGAGGTAGAAGCTACCATGTGAGAGACTCGCGTTTGTTACCGCCTGAGTAATTATGGTTGTGTTTTCAGTGATTGAAGGAGGTAGGATCTACCATAGTTGCTGGAAAATTATATCTGGGGATATATTATTTTGTTGTTCAAAGAAACCATTAGTATAATTAGAGCAGTGAATTGTCTTTTTGTTTTATAGAGTATTTACAGCCTGTTTTACTATAATGATAATTAAAAATTAAGTTCATAATTAAATTTAAATTGCTATATTTTTTTATGAACAATAATCTAGACTCAAATTATTAAACCAAATCGATTTGGATTCAAAGAGTAATTCAAGATTAAACATTCAATGAAAGTGAGATACAAATACGAAAAAAAAGGGCCCAACCGGGTTCGAACCGGTGACCTCTTGATCTGCAGTCAAATGCTCTACCACTGAGCTATAGACCCTTGTTGTTTTAAACATTACAAATTACGATTCTTTAAATTATTTATTTATTTCCCATGAATTTTCCAATCCGCAACTACATAATTCAAACTATGTAATTATCACTTTTATAACTTCTAATAAATAATAATTTAAGAGACACGAATTCAATCACTTTGTTTGTAAGGTGTATATTTTGTTAAAAGGTTAAGAATATATATAAACATATATTATCTTATAATTACTTTTAGACTATAAAAAAATACAACGATATATTCGACTTGTAGGTGATTTAAATTTGTGCAAATTTGAATATTTGAAATATGATGTAAAATATTTTTATACGATCATTGACATTTGATTCATTAGTTAGTTAATCCAAATAAAATAAAGATTATATTTTAATACTATGTAAAAAAAATTACAAAACCCTTCATATTTAAGCTATAAAAATTTAAAACTTAAATTCTACGCCTCACAGCCTAAACTCTTAAATAATAAAATTAAAACGCGTGTGTAAACTTAAATTTTTTTTTATAAAATATTACATAAATTTATTATAAAGACAATTCACCTAACTAATTTATTCTATTTATAATATCAAAATTTAAATTTCTATTTTGTTGAAAAATCTAACACTTGTTCTTTTAGATCCATTGATGATTAATAAAATAAATACTATTGAGATAACTTATTTTTTAAGTTTTGTTAAATATACTATGTTAGGAGGAATGTTAGGATTGTAGAAAAAATGAGAGATAATAACGAATTATCTCTCTATCTCGATAGTTATATTTGAACGTTATATGTAAAACGTAAAGCAATTTTCAGGTAGTTTTCTTCAAGTTCCTCCCTTTCTCTTTGCTTGTAAAACTACTTCTTCTTCACAGATCTTCTTCTCATTTTCACCATGTCTGCTAAACCCAAGTAAGTTAAACTCACTCTCTTTCTGGGTTTTTTTTCTTCTCTTTATCACTTCATGCTTTGTTCCTAAAATTTTGGACTTAGATCTGACTTGGGTTTTCTTCATTTTTTGCTTTGGACTGCTTATTTTTAGTTCATCTGATGTTTTTTTATAGTAAATTCTGGGATTATGTTTGATCTGCTGGTTCATTCTTTTAGGCTTGTGCTTTTGAGATTTAAGGACTTTTTTCCCACTCAAATTCATATTTTTTTTAGTTTATTTGTTCGTTGATTCTCTTTTTCAAATGGGTTTTACTCAAATTTTAAGTATTCATATTCATCTGATTATTTTGGGTGTTTTTTTTGTTCATGTGATTCTTGTAATTTGATATTTAAAGACCCTTTTCCCACTCAAATTCATATTTTTTTAGCCAATTTTGTTCTTTGATTCTCTTCTTCAAATGGGTTTTACTCAAATTTCAAGTATTCAAATCAATATAGTAACTTAATCTTTGCCAAATTATGTAGGAAAAAAAGGTGCCACTTTTGAGAAAAAAAATCATTTTTAATTTGATTTCACATGAACTTTGTTTATGTTCTTTGCTATTGTGTGATTAAAATAGTGGGAATTTGATTTTATGCACAAAGTATGAGCCTTTGAACATTATTTGTACAGATCAAGTTCATCTGATACTCCGAGCAAGGTTTCGCCGGCAACACCTAGAGTGGCAAGTAAAGTAAGCAGGGGGCTGGCTAAACCGGAACCTGGTTCACCCTCCCCTTTGCAAAGTACTCGCCTTTCAGGCGATCGAGCACAGAGACTATCTCTTAACTCGAAGCCTACGGTTGAACGTAGGTCACCGAAGGTTGCCACGCCGCCTGAAGTAAGTGTTTTTAGCAATGCTGTCAAATATGGTATTTTATCTTACATGTTTTCGTCTAGAAGTAAATATTGATATAGGATTCGATTATGAGGGTTCTGAAGCTGGGTAGATTCCTGTCCATGTTTCCGGATAGTATATTGTATTTCGAGTTATCTTTAGAAAAGAGAATGTGTTATGAAACATTGTGTATATTTTGATGTTTGGTGAGCAGAAAACTGGTTTTCGGAAAAAGAGAAACAAACATTATTGGATTTTCATTTTCATTATTGGTTGGTTTTGATTTTTTTCAGAAACCGCAAACACGGGTGGGCAAGGGATTAGAATTGCAGGCTCAGTTGAGCTCGGTTCAGGAGGATTTGAAGAAAGCAAAGGAGAGAATATCGTTGATCGAGAAAGAGAAGGCACAAGCAATTGATGAACTAAAAGAAGCTCAGAAAGCAGCTGAAGAAGCAAATGAAAGGCTTACAGAGGCTTTGGCTGCACTAAAGCTAGCTGAAGAGAACTCTGAGATCGAAAAGTTCCGAGCTTTAGAGTTGGAACAGGTGGAGATGGATGCGGTTCATAAGAAAGATGAAGAATGGCAGAAAGAAATCGAATCTCTGAGGAGCCAGCATGCTTCTGATGTGGCTGCTCTTGTCTCAACCACCCAGGAGCTTCAACGGGTAAAGCAGGAACTAGCCATGACTTGTGATGCGAAGAACCAAGCACTGAATCATGCTGACGATGCAACCAAGATTGCTGAAATTCATGCTGAGAAGACCGAGATTCTCTCGGCTGAATTGGTACGGTTGAAGTCCTTGCTTGAGTTAAAGCGTGAACGAGAGATTAATGAAAACAATGAAATGGTGTTGAAGCTTAGGGAAGAGATAGAATCATTGAAACTAGAAGTTGAGAAAGCAAAGGCCTTTGAGGAGAAGTTGGTGGAAAAAGAGGCTTTCATCGAACAACTTAATGTTGATCTAGAAGCTGCAAAAATGGCTGAATCGTATACACGTAATGTAGCAGATGAATGCGGAAATAGGGTTGAAGAATTAGAAATGCAGATTGAGGAAGCAAAGAAGTTAGAAAGATCTACATCTGAATCTCTAAACTCAGTCACAAAGCAATTAGAAAGCAGCAATGATTCATTGCAAGATGCAGAATCCGAAATTGCTGCGCTTAAAGAGAAAGTGAGATCATTGGAAACCACGATCGGTACACAAAGAAGAGATCTTGAGGAATCAGAACACCAGATTAATATGGCCAAGGAAGAAAATGCTGAAGTGGAAAAATTGGTTGAGTCTCTAAAGTCCGAATTGGAAACAGTGAAAGAAGAAAAGACCCGATCTTTAGATAATGAGAAGCTTTCAGTTTCCCGTGTTCAAACTCTTTTAGAAGAGAAAAACAAACTCATCAATGAGTTGGAAAATTCTAGGGATGAGGAAGAGAAGAGCAAGAAAGCAATGGAAAGCTTAGCTTCAGCCTTGCACCAAGTTTCTGCAGAAGCTAGGGAGGCTAAGGAGAAGCTGTTATCCTGTGAAACAGACAATGAAAATTACGAGACCCAGTTAGAAGATCTAAGGTCGTTCCTGAAAGCAACAGACGAGAAGTATGAAACCATGCTTAATGATGCAAAAAACGAAATTGATCTTCTTACAAATACCATTGAACAATCCAAGAATGAATACCAGAATTCAATAACCGAGTGGGAACAAAAAGAACTGCATTTTGTAGATTGTGTAAAAAAATCGGATGAAGAAAACTCTTCTCTACAAAAGGAAGTTAATAGGTTGGTAAATTTGCTAAAACAATCTGAGGGAGAGGCTTCTGAATCTAAGGAGGAAGAAGCTCGGTTGAAGGAAAGCCTGAAGCAAGTTGAATCTAAGGTGGTTTATCTGCAAGAAGCTCTAGAGGAAGTCAAGACTGAGAGCATGAAATTGAAGGAGAGTTTGTTGGATAAGGAAACCGAGTTGCAAAGTGTCATTCAAGAAAACGATGAACTCCGTGCTAGGGAAGTTGCTTCTCTTAAGAAAGTCGAGGAGTTGTCTAAGTTGTTAGAAGAAGCTGTAGTCAAAAAGCAAAGTGAGGAAAACGGTGAGCTAACTGACAGTGACAAGGACTATGATTTGCTGCCTAAGGTGGTTGAATTCTCGGAAGAGAACGGGCATGGAAGTAAAGAGAAGCCCAAGTCATCAGAACATCCCGAGGAGTCCAAAATCGAAAACTCTCGGCATGTAAATGATGGCTCAACAGATGAGGCTCTTCTAGCAGATAGTGCCAAAGTAGTGAACGTGAACGAAAAAGTGGTGCACGAAACAAAAGAAAAAGAGGATGATTCAGTAGAATCGGTTGATGTTGAATTTAAGATGTGGGAAAGCTGCAGAATCGAAAAGAAGGAATTTTCACCAGAAGGAGAACCTGAGCAAGAAGAATCCTTTGACGAGGAAGTCGATTCAAAGGCTGATGCTAGCGAGGGCTTTGATCAGATAAATGGTTCAACAGAAATTATAGATGACGGTGGAAACTCGCCATCAAAGCAGCAGCAACATAAAAAGAAGAAGCCTTTACTCCGTAAATTTGGGAACCTACTGAAGAAGAAGGGAAGTGGCAACCAGAAGTAGACAACGAAATCCGCCATGGCACGACTAGCCCTAGCAGCAGGCAGGTATATAGGAAAACATCTTGCAGCCTAATGTGTTTGTTTCATTTGTTTTCCATGACATTATCTATGTAGGTTTAGTCTCTTAACTTTATTTCCTATTTTAGAAATTTCCAAATTTGTTTCTCCATCTTTTATAGTATCTTGTGTGTGATGGAGATAATTCTTGTTCTTCTTATCTGGAATTCATGAAAAACATGTTGACTTAAGCTGTATTTCAATATGTTTCTCCAATTGCTAAATTTGGCTGAAATTTTTTAGATTTCTGGGGAAAGTATCAGTTTCTTTTTAAGCGACAAAATAGCTTTTTGGTTATAAAATTGCCTTACTATTTGTAGAACATAGAGAATGAGAACAACTTTAGAACAGTTCCAACACATCTGTCACCGTCGACAACTTCAACCGTGTCGATAACATCTCGAAACAGTTGATCGGTCAGTTTTCCTGGCGCAAGGCCATGACAGACATCCCTTATGACCGCTGCCGGAACGGGGGAACCTCTACTGGAGAATCTTGTGAGAGATGGCCCTTCATTTCTTAACTTCTCTATGTATAGTGGAGGTGGCCATTGACAACTAATAGAGATGAAACAGAAACGAGTGGTGCAAGTTTTCTATTATCATATTTTAGAGTTGGTTGTCGATAATATTTAAAGTTGTATTCGAATATACTTTATAATGATTAATTCTACTTTTAATATATTTAAATATGTTTTACTTGTAATTTCAGAAACTACAATACCAAAAATCAATCTAAAATAACAATCAGCATCGTCATCATTATTGATACACAAACATTATTATTAAAAAATAGAAGAAGTATCTCAAGTTCATAAATCACACTGATTTATTATATGGATTAACATCAATCTCGAATTAATATTTATTTTAAAACGATTAAGATAAATTGGAGATTCAAAGAACATGATAATCCTCTAATTATTAGAGGAATCCCATTTTTGTTTGAGGTATTTGCCAATACCTTCATTCAAAACTTGAAATGGTTTCATTGTGGCCTGAGAGGCAAGTTCTTGAAGCTTGTCATCTATCTCGTAGTCGACGGAGGACCGGATAATGGAAGATTGAGCATCTTTCTCGATGATTTGTAAACGATGACGATAAAGATCGAATCCAACATCTATGAATCCTCCTTCAATGATTTCAGCTTCCTTCAACCGTTGCTCGTCATCGATTCTTGTATACATTTCCTTCATATAACCCGGACTCGGACCTCCTATACAAATTTTAATATCCTGATTCAGTTACACTTTGGTCCCCAAGAATCAACTTCTAACATCCTAAAATAGATTTCCAACTTCTCCTAACGGTGTACCAAATAATTATCATTCATATATATATAGAGAGAGAGACTGGACTTGTTTGCTTACCAGGAGGGTATGTGAGTTTTATAATAGTTCCAACTCCTCCGTCACCGTGGACAACTTCGACCGAGCCAAGAACATCTCGAAGCAGTTGAGCGGCGAGTTTCGGGAGCTCGATGCCGCGGTAGACATCCCATACGACGGCTGCCGGAACTTCTATGAGATAATCGTGAGAGAGATGGCCCTTCATTTCTTACCTACTCTGCAGCTTGCCGTTCCTTGTTGACAACTTAGACTTTCCTTGGCCTCAATATTATTATATTAGATGTATTCCAAACTTTTACGGCTTAATGCCGTGACATATCATTCGTCACATTATTTTTACTTAATTGCACCACATATCTTCAAATTATGATCATTATTTTAAATTAATTATTAATTTCTTTTAATGTTCTAGTTGCATCCATAAACTATAGTTTGGAATGTTCAAAAGTTTGGGGGAATAATTTGAAATGAGAGTCAGAGTCTAGGGATGAAATTGGAACATTCAAAATTTTGGGGTCAATTTAGATGGGGTCATAATTTGTGGGTAAAACTAGAATGTTCAAAAGTTTGGAGCCAATTTAAAATAAAGGTCATAGCTTAAGGACGTGTGATACAATTAACTCAATTGTTTTAAAATTATGAAATTAATAAATAATAAATTTTTATTTGATACACAACACCACACAATAGTATCATATGACATCATTTGATTGGGCCAAAAGAAGATCAAATCTGAAGGAAACCCGACCCAAGGCCTAAACCTTTTGGGTTGAATTTGGGACCTAATTATATATGTATTTTATGTGTATGAGACATAAGAAATAAATGGTTGATTTATCAACTAGTAAGTTAAAGTTATTTATTTGTTTATTAGAAAATTATTCAATATACGTTTGTGTAACCTTTAAGTTATACAACTCTTTCTATTTACGGCTTATAATTCAGTTTAGGGTTTAATAGTTTAGTTTGTAGGGTTTATGTTTTAGGGCTAGTGATTTAAATTTTAGTTTTTAAAGAGTAAATGTGTATGCTTGTGCAATTTTCTTACAACATATGTATGAAAAAGTTAATCTTATTTATTATGGTAATTATTCTATACACTGGTGGTGGAAATTAAAAGTTACTACAAACGTCTTAGTTTTAGAGCTTAGGGATCTGGTTTATGGTGTATGGTTTAAGGGTTTATGTGTAGGGGTTTAGAATTTAGGATTTATAGGTTAAAACTTAAATTCTCATCATATTTCTCTAAAAACTAAAGTACTCTAACCTCTAAACAGTAAATTTTAACCATTATCCCTAAAATTTAAACTCATACACCTAACTATATCCCTAAACCCTAAAATTAAAATAATTGTCAAAACTTTTAGTTTACACCGCCAATATATTAAATATAAATCTTATTTATTATCACGTTTCTTAAACTTAAACTTATATTTCAAATTTGGCCAATCAATACTTAGCATTGGCAATGTTTGTTTTAGAACTTTGAGTATTCGAATTGAAGTCTTATCATGTATAAATATAAAATATTATATGTGGGTTCTCAGTTCAAGTTATTCTAATTTATGTTCATATGTATTATGGTTATCATCCGTCTATATTTTGTAATTAAAGTTATATTAATGTATTGGTTATATTTATAATTTCATTTATACATTGTACTCTATAATCTTGGTTGTAGTCATACGAACTCTACGAAACAAACTAGACTTTTTTTAAGAAAGTTAAAATTATTACAAGTAGTATTTGTTCTAAATATACTTTCAATCATTTGACAATGAACGTTCAATCATCCTGCTGCAGTTGCTGGTGCTGCAGTTGCTGGTGTTCGAACCCGTGACCTCTAAGAAAAACAATCGTTTCTTTAACCACTGATGCAAATTGGTTCGTGCAACTTTTTTTTACTTGCGGAGCAAATTAAAGTTAATGTGGGTTAGTAAAAACCAAATTCTATCAACTTTACAGGACAACTGCAAAATTAACCATGTGGTAAATTTTGTTTTAACGCCATGTAAAAATTGAAGTCGTCACGGTGGTAAAGTTTTTAAGGCCTGTTACAAGGGTTGATAAAAAATTAAAAAAATACCAATCTTTTTACTCTTAAACTAAATTGTTAACTAACTTCCTTTAAAAGGTTAAAATAATGACTAAATTTCTACCCATCATATATTTTTTAACCACTATTTTGTTAGAAGAGTTACTTCTTGCTTTAAACAAGTGTTGACAATTTAGTTTAGTTAAAATAATGAATTTTATCTTTGATGCATTGATAAGTAGAGATAGAGTCATGTAAGAGAATAATCAGATTTTTTTTTTACAATAGCTCATCCCTTGTATCTTGGTGGTAAAGGTAGATGTTCATCATCTTTTGGGACCCGAGTTCGAGCACTAGTAATGCATGCAAATAAGAAAGTTGAATAGATGTTACCCTTGCATCACACCAGCATATTTAATTTTTTTGACAATAATTAAAAATTTAAATTACAATGTCAGAATTTTAAAAAAAATGTATAACACTTTTTGGGTAATTATTTCATGCACAAGCGCTTTAGTTTTATAGTTTAGGGTTTAGAGATTTTGTTTAGGGGTTTAAGCATAGCAGTTTTAAATTTAAGGTATGTTAATAGAATTTTGGGTTTAGGATTAAAATTTAAGGTTTATAGGTCAAAACATAAATTTCTAACCCTAAAATATAAACTCTAACCTTAAACCATATATTCTAACATAAACCCTAAATTATAAACCCCATACACCTTAAATTTATAGCACTTGTGTAAACAAAAAAATTCACCGCTTGTGTATGGGATAATAATCCATACTTTTTTAAAGTGATATCAATTTTATTTTAAATATATTTATATAAAATTTATAACATTTTTTTTAAAATGGGTGTTTTTCCTTAAGAGCTCCAGCCCCTCCGAGTAGAAAAATTATAGTATGGTCCCTATAAAAATTTTCAAGCTATAATTAATGCATGTGATAAATACTCGACTATCAAAATTTAATCTATGAATTATAGAAGTTGATATAATGGTAAATTTGTATTTTGACAGTAATGTAAACCTAAATAATTCATAGATTAAATTCTAATAGTCGAGTATTTATCAATACCTCGACGAGCATTGAGATTCAAGTATCATCAATAATTCTATTTTTCAAACTTTGTAGTTTTTTGAAACCCCAAATTAGGTAACTTCCTTTCACCTAAACTAATGTGATGTAAAATATTATTGATGATTTTTTTTTTCACAAAGGTTAATTTCTAATAATTCTTATTTAATTAATCTAATCAATGGGAAAAGAATTTGGAAGGGTGGAAGTAAAACTAGTTTATAATATATTCTAAAGGCAATTAACACCCAAATTCCAAGGAGGTTAAGTGAAAAGTGGGTTGTTTAAAGGATGTAGACATATTTAACTATCCAATGGATTTTTTTTATAGTGTAGTAATTTTTTTTTTTTTTTTGGAAAAAATGCATTGTTGGTTGAAAAATATGTGAAAATAAACATAAAAAATCAATGTAACTTGTAATTAAAGATAATGAGGTAAGGATTAGGAGGAAAAAAACTTGGAAAGTTGGAAGCTCTAACTACTCTTTTTAACTCCCATATTGACTTAGTGAAGTAAAGTGATGTCACTTTTTTATTGTACTCATTTATACATGTAATTTTTAGGTTTAAGGGTACAAGAAGCTCTTGAATTTTTGGAAAAAAAATATATTAAATTTTTTGACCAATTTTAATCATTAAATTTTGATCGTTTTTTTATTTAGATATTACTGACACATTATACACTACAGTTCTATCACGTTGCATTTACAATATTTTTTTATAAAATTTATAGTTTTTAGAAATTTTAAAGATTTTTTTAAATAAAATAAAACAAATATGTAAATGTCAAGTGAAAATACTGTGACACTACGCACTGCACCAACAATTCAAAAATTCTGTCAAAAATTAATGGTCAAAATTGATCAAATGACTTAATTAATTTAATTTTTTGGATCAAGAACTTATTTACGTGCAAAAAATTTAAGAGCTTAATTAATTTTATTTTCAAAATTACAAGAGCTTTTTACACCCTAAAAAATTAAATCATGTCACATCAATAAAATATTGTTTTTGCAATATACCAATTTTAAGTCTTCTTCACCAATAAATAATATCTCTCCTTTTCCAATTGAAAATACTTGCATGTTGTACTCGTACTTTTCTCGGTTAAATGTTCAAGTTGAGGCCAAAACTTTAAAAGTATTCCAATAAGAGTTAAACATTTTCGAATGAGTTCGAAAAAGAATTTTTCATGCATTTCAACCTGGATTTTTAGTACAAAATTAAATGATAGCTAACTAGTTTAAAATAAAATACATGGCAACCGAGTTAAATATTACTCGATAAAGGATTAAACCTTTATTTGAGCACCTTGGGAAAGATTTAATCCTTATTTAACCATTTTTAAAGGTTTAATTATTTTTAAAAAGTTTTATGTTCAAATAACTTCATTTAGTCCCTGAATTTAGCATAATAGCTTGAAAAAAGTTACAAGGGTGAAACAACATTTAGTCCCTGAATTTAGTAATATTTTCTTATTAAGTTCTTAAACTCTTTATTTTTTCACATTGCACAATATCATTTTTGCAGATTCAGGGACCAAATTAAAAAATGTTTCCGAATTCAGGGACTTACTTATTGTTTTATCCCAAGGGCAATGATACGATGGGGACCTTGGAATTAGATAGATTGTGGTTGACTGTCAATTTCATATCCCCATTTTCAAACACATGCAACCTTTGACTGCCTTTCAATTAATTATTCATTAATTTCTTGGCTGTTTTCTCATTAAATTCTATCTTCTTCTTTTAACATTTTCATTTTCATCTATAATCCCCCCATCATCAGATTTTGATGGGTATTAATGGTGACAATAAATTATTAAATAATCTTCAAAATTATTAAAGGTAACTATAATTATGTTTTGACTTGTAATTATAATGTGATTGTAAGTGAAGAAAATTTTGGAGTTAGAATAAGAATTGATTTTGTATTTAGATAAGTGTTTAAAAATTTTATGTAAAAATTTACACAAAAATGTTTTGAGAGAGATTAATTTGCTCGAGTTCAAACTGAGAAAACCTAAAGAGTGTTTAAACAAAAATATTTAAGTCAACTAACAATGGTTTTAGCATTTTGAAATGTATGGTGACTCGGGCAAGTGGAGGGCCTCCAAGTGTGGTTTTTGGCTTGAGTTCATCAAGTATGGATTTTAATGTTAGACATGTAATAGTTGAGCAATGGGACATGTATGGTTTTGTTGGATAGTTGTTGGTTGCTAGGAGCATGTTTAGACTCCTTGATGCCTTGCTTGTGCATGGTTTGTGTTGCCATGATGAATGTTAACTCATGCCTAAATTGCTCTTTTGAATGCTAGCTAAATGCCTTAGAGGCCATCTTTGTGCTTGAATGATGATTGGATGAATGCATGTTTGTGAGGTTTTGTTTTAGTGTTAGACTTGTCTAAATCTTGTTGAAGCATGCTAGTATGGTTGGTAAGCCTTAAGTTGAATTGTTGTGGTGTTGTGATGTGTTTTGGTGGTGTTCTGGGGCACCTTTGTGCCTTGAAACAGCAAAATCGAGTCTGCAGACAGGGGGCGTTTCGGAATGGGTCCCCCTGTTCCGGAACGGTCCCTTTGCAAATGGCCTGCCATTTCGAAACGGATGAGGGTCATTTCGGAACATTTTAGCTATTAGAATTTTGAGAAATTGACGAGATGAAGGCGTTCCGAAACGGGCCTTTGATGTTCCGAAACGGTCAAATCTCGTTGACCACGAGATATTGACCATCAAGGTCATTCCGATACGGGTCTCCCCTATTTCGGAACGGTCACCTTATGGTTGACCCAGGCCCGTTGACTAGGTCAAGGCGTTTCGGAACACCCTAAGGGCGTTTCGAAACGGCCTGCTGTAAGACATTAAAATGAACTGTTTAATTGTTTGGTTGGTCGATGTATGTTGCAATGTTTGTATTTTCCGCTGCTGTGCTTCACATATGTTTTAATTATGCCTTTAGACGAGATAAGATAAAAAGAATTTTTAGGGTCGTTAACCGAGGGGAAACCTTAACGGGTTTCGCTTCGGTTTTCCCCGTGTGGCCCACTCGGACCGGTCATCCGACCAGACCGGGACGAGGGGGTTACACTTGTTGGTATCAGAGCCTAAGGTTACCGAGACCTTGGGCAGGTAAGTGAGGTAAGTTTAAGTTTTTAAATTGAATTGCACGGTGTTTGTTTGTTTTGCAAGAATGACTACTTGTGTGACGAGTATGTTGATTGTTTTATTTTAAAGCATGTGTGTGTGGGTCCCATTGCTACTATTACATCGGAAAAATGATTTTTAAGTGAGGGAACGTACTTGAACACTTGGAAGCCTTGCCTTGCTAACCCAGCTTGTATGTTTTGTTGTTGTGGTTGTAGTTAATATCTGTGAGAGCGATGTCTAGACCGAGAGGTAGACCGAGGTTGGTTCGTCAGGAACCACAAGTTGCGGCTCCTGTTGAGCCGGTAGTTGGTGCGGAGGCTCACCTTGAAGGGCCGGTGGCCGCGGGAGTTGGCGCTCCTCCACCACCTCCTCCACCACCGCCTCCTCCACCTGAAGTTGGGGGCGAGGATGGAGCCGGAGGAGAGGGACCTCAAGGTGGCCAAGGTCCAGCTGGAATTGACATGACTCCGCTAGTGCAAGCGATAGCGGGAGCATTCTAGGCCGCAGTTGCGGGAGCTCAGGCTGCAGCTCAGCCTAGGTGTGACGATGCTAGTCTACCTTTGGAGAGGCTCCGTAGCTTGGGAGCCGAGGAGTTTAGAGGATCTACTCCGGAGAGGTCGGAGTTATGGTTAGAGAAGATAGTTCGTATCTTGGCTCAGATGGGTTGTGCGGGCGCACGTAGATTGGGTTGTGTGGTCTCGTTGCTTCAGGGTGATGCCTACACCTGGTGGGTCACCATTACTACTGGGTTCTAGAGACAGAGATTGATTGGAAGTTCTTTGAGTCTGCTTTCCGGAAGAGGTACTTGGGACCGAGGTACCTAGATGAGAAGAAGAGAGAGTTCATGGCTCTCACTCAGGGAGATGCTTCTGTGACTGATTATGAGATTCGTTTCGTTCGTCTGAGTCAGTATGCTCCGGAGTTAGTGCCTACTGAGAGGGCTCGATGTGATCGTTTCAGATACGGACTTCATGAGGAAGTTAAGAGGTATACCTTAGCTTCTGATTATTCTGACTTTGATGTCTTGGTTGCTAGAGCTAAGGACATTGAGCACAGCTTGGGGCTGGCCAAGCGTTCTGGGGGATCTAATTCTGGTAAGAGACAAAACAACTTTGATGGTAGAGATGCTAAGAGGCACAGAGGTGGCGGACATCAGTTTGATCAGAGACGTGGCGGTGGCCACCATAGTAGGGGCCATCAGGGCCATAGAGAAGGAGGGCGTTTGCCCGAGTGTGCACAGTGTGGGAGACAACACACTGGTGAGTGCTGGGGTAACTTCCATGCTTGTTGAAACTGTGGTTCGAGGGACCACTTTAGGAGGGACTGTCCGCGTCAGACAGCTCAGGCACCGAACATTGCTCAGGCTCCTGCGAGAGGTAATGATTTTCAGAGAGGCCGTGGGCGCGGTCGTGGCTACTTCCAGCCTAGGGCTGATGCACCTAGGGTAGATGCTCAGAGGAACCTTGCTCATGTTGTGGCTGTGCAGCCAGAGGCGGGAGGACCAGCGAGAGTCTATGCTCAGAGAGAGGCCGGGAACGACACCGATGTGATAGCAGGTAACTTCGAGTTACAGTCTATGTCTTTGCTTTCTTTGGTTGATTCGGGTTCTACGCATTCCTACATTTTGAGTGAGCATGCACAGAAGTTAGATATTCCTGTTGAGATCTTAGATGTAGGTATGCATGTTACTAGTTCTTTTGGTGAGACAGTTGTGGTTAGACGCATGTATATGAGGTGTCCACTGAAGATTCAGGGTCATGTGTTCTCAGTTGATATGATGGAACTTCCTTTCTATGGTTTTGATATTATTCTGGGTATGGACTGGTTGGTTGAGCATCGGGCTAGTGTGGATTTTGAGACAAAGAGAATTTCTTTGAAGCTTTCTGATGACTACGAGGTAGTAGTAGTAGGCGAGAACATTAAGTTCTTGTCTAATGTGGTGTCAGCTTTAGAGGCTCATAGGTTGATGGACTCTGGATGTGGGGCCTATTTAGCTTATGTTATGAATCCGGATATGAGTGAAGCTAGACCGAAAGATATCAGGACAGTGTGTGACTTTCCAGATGTGTTTCCTGAAGAGTTGCCGGGTTTGCCTCCTGACAGAGATGTTGAGTTTATGATTGAGACAATTTCAGGGTCTAATCCAGTTTCGATAGCTCCGTATCGTATGGCTCCGAAAGAGTTGAAGGAATTGAAGTGTCAGTTGCAAGAATTATTAGACCGTGGTTTCATCAGGCCTAGTAGTTCTCCGTGGGGTGCTCCAGTGTTGTTTGTGAAAAAGAAAGATGGTAGCATGCACATGTGCATTGACTATAGACAGTTGAATCAGTTGACAGTGAAGAACAAGTATCCCTTGCCTCGTATAGATGATTTGTTTGATCAGTTGAGAGGTGCTTCAGTGTTCTCGAAGATAGATTTGAGATCCGGGTACTATCAGTTGAAGGTGAAAGAGTGTGATGTTCCGAAGACAACTTTTAGGACTAGATATGGTCACTATGAGTTTCTTGTGATGCCATTTGGGCTCACGAATGCACCAGCAGCATTCATGGACATGATGAACAGAATTTTTAGAGACTATCTAGATCGTTTTGTAGTTGTTTTCATTGATGATATACTCGTGTATTCGAAGACAGAAGAAGAGCATGATGAGCACTTGAGATTTGTTTTACAGAGATTGTTGAGCAATCAGTTGTATGCGAAGCTTAGTAAATGTGAGTTCTGGATTCGAGAGGTTGTATTTCTTGGCCATGTTGTTTCGGCCGAAGGCATCCGAGTTGATCCTTCGAAGATTGAGGCGATTGTTGAGTGGAAACAACCTAAGTCCGTGACCGAGATTAGGAGTTTCCTAGGATTAGCCGGTTACTATAGGAGATTTGTTGATGGTTTCTCTAGAGTAGCTGCTCCTTTGACTAAATTGTTGTAAAAAGGAGTCAAATTTGAATGGTCAGATGCAAGACAGAAGGCCTTTGAGAAATTGAAAGAAGCTTTGACGAATGCTCCAGTGTTAGTGCAGCCTGTTTCAGGTAAGGAGTTTGTGATTTACAGTGATGCTTCCTACGTAGGCTTAGGATGTGTCTTGATGCAAGATAGGAGAGTTGTTGCTTATGCTTCTAGACAATTGAAGATTCATGAGAAGAACTATCCTACTCATGACATAGAGCTAGCCGCAGTTGTATTTGCATTGAAAATTTGGCGTCACTATTTGTATGGTGAGAAGTGTATAGTTTACACCGATCACAAGAGCTTGAAGTACTTGATGACACAGAAAGAGTTGAACTTGAGACAGAGGAGATGGCTAGAGTTGTTAAAAGATTATGATTTGACCATTGAGTACCATCTGGGTAAAGCAAACGTAGTAGCCGATGCTTTGAGTAGAAAAGTGGTCGTCGAGTTGAGAGCTATGTTTGCTAGATTGAGTGTGTCCGATGATGGTGGTTTGATCACCGAGTTGCAAGTGAAGCCTTCTTTGATTCAGTTGATTAGAGAGAAGCAGTTGCAAGATGCGAGCCTAGTTCCTCATGTTCAAGACATAGCCGAAGGAAGATCGACTGAGTATAGTTTCAGTGGTGAGAGCTTGTTGTGCTTTAGAGATAGAATTGTTGTACCAGAAGATGTTGAGTTGAGACGTCAGATTCTGAGTGAGGCACATTCGAGTCCCTTTTCCATGCATCCGGGTAGTACCAAGATGTACCGAGACTTGAAGAATGATTACTTCTGGGTTGGTTTGAAGAGAGATGTAGCCGAGTATGTGAGCCGTTGTATGGTTTGTCAGAGAGTGAAGGCAGAACATCAGGTTCCTTCAGGTTTGCTACAGCCTTTGAAGATTCCGGAATGGAAATGGGAGAGGATCACCATGGATTTTGTATCGGGGTTGCCCTTGTCTCCTTCGAAGAAGAACTCCGTTTGGGTGATTGTTGATAGGTTCACTAAGTGTGCTCACTTCTTAGCAGTGAACACCACGGATTCCTTAGACAAGTTGGCAAACTTGTACATCCGCGAGATTGTGAGACTTCATGGAGTTCCGAAGTCTATTGTTTCAGATAGGGATCCTAGATTTACTTCGAGATTCTGGAGTTGCTTGCATAGTGCTTTGGGTAGTCGTCTGCATTTCAGCACATCTTATCATCCGCAGTCCGATGGGCAGTCAGAGCGAGTGATACAGATTCTAGAGGATATGCTTCGTTGTTGTGTGATTGATTTTCAGGGTTCTTGGGAGAAGCACTTACCGTTGGTTGAGTTTGCCTACAACAACAGTTATCAGTCGAGTATCCAGATGGCGCCTTATGAGGCTTTGTATGGTAGACGGTGTAGGACTCCGATTTGTTGGGCTGAGACAGGTCAGAGGTTGTTACCTATGCCAGACTTGCTTAAGGGAACCACAGAAAAAGTGAAGTTGATTTGTGACCGTTTGAAAGCAGCTTCCGATCGTCAGAAGTCTTATGCAGATTTGAAGAGGAAAGAGATTGAGTACTCGGTGGGTGAGAAAGTGTTTCTGAAAGTATCTCCATGGAAGAATGTAATGAGATTTGGCCGAAAGGGCAAGTTGAGTCCGAGGTTCATTGGTCCGTATGAGATAGTTGAGCGGATTGGGCCTGTAGCTTATCGTTTGAGGTTACCTTCTGAGTTAGAGAAGATCCATGATGTCTTTCATGTATCTATGCTTAGGAGATATAGATCGAATCCTTCGCATGTGATGCCCGTCGAGGAAATAGAGTTAAATCTGGATTTGTCCTATAATGAAGAACCCGTTGAGATACTTGCTTCTGATAGCAAGGTGTTTTGTGGCAAGACTATAGAGTTGGTCAAGGTGTTGTGGAGACATAGAGGTGTGGAAGAGGCCACGTGGGAGAGGAAAGCGGATATGGTTGAGCAGTTTCCGTATCTGTTTCCACCAGGTAATTTCGGGGACGAAATTCCTTAAGTGGGGGAGAGTTGTAACACCCGGGTTTAGGGGTTAGGTGAAAATAATATTTTAATATTATTTGGGCTCGGGTTGGTTTTTGAAAAGATCCTTTTAAAATTTTGGTTTTCAAAATAAACACTTTAAAATGGGACCAAAATGATTTAGACTCAAAGTTGAAGAGCTAATTTTAAAACAAGGAAAACTATTCATTAATGGCCTTTTGGGTAATTTACCCATCTTCAAATTTAAATCCCCTTTTTCTATCATCTTTCCACTATTCACCTTCTTCTTCTTCATTTCCTCCCAACGTGAAATAACACTCCTCCCCCTTGTTACTATTCCATTCAAAAAGCCCCTCCATTTCGACTTCATTTCGAAAGGTAATAACGTTTTTGATTTCCCCTTACCTTCCTCTCTTTAAAAGTATCATTTATTTTCACTTTCATTGAATATTTGGAAATGGGGATTTTCAAAGAACTTGATTAAAAATGGTGCCTTTGTGTAGCTAAACCTAATATTTTGATCTATTATGGTTAGTTATGGAATATAGGAGCCAAATGATATTACATATGTGAATTTCAAATGATTTTAATCAATTTTCGGAATTTGGCTTTAAGAGGGTTTTTGGAGGATTTTAAAGTGGGATTTGGGGCTGTTTAATGTTGGATTTTGGGGGCTGTAGGTAGTATGATATATGAGGATCATTTTGGGTGTAATTGATGCTTGTTTGGGTGTTCGAAATGGGAGAATTCAGTGGGTGTTAAGGGCTACTCGAAAATTCTGTTTTTGGGGTTGATTTTGAGTGTTGGATGCTTGGTAATGTTAATCCGGGTTAGTTTCGATGATAAAATATTGATTGTGGATGTTTTGTTTGTGTTTGGGATTGGTTAGAATCAAGTTTGGGCATCGGTGAAGCATCGGAAGTGAATCCGGAAAATTAAAGGTTGTTGCTTGCTTGGTCGTTGAGCTTGGGTGTTTAGGTGAGTGGTTAATCGCTTTAAATGATCTTAAAATAGTTGGTTCGAGTATATGAACTAGGTTGGGCTTGGTAGACCCACCTAGAGTTAGGATCAGGGTGGTAGCCTAATCCTAAGCTTGATCTAGAGCCCTTGGATGAACTCATTATATGGTTGTGTATGTCTCGTATGAATTGTGGTATGAATGTCTATGTATATTGCATTATACATGTGAAATGAGATTGGACTTATGATGCTTGAGACATGCATGATGATGGTTGTTGGTGAGTACGTGCTAAGCACAAGGTTTATTGAAATGAGTAATGTGAAGTGAGTAAATATTGGCACTAGTTTACTTGAATACAAATGATCGATCATTAGGATGTTAGTGTGTACACATGAGTCTAAAGTCGCGCGTGGCCTTGGTGGCGTTGAGTCACCAAGGAGGAGTACGGGTTCGCCCGGAATTGTAATTAAATGTAGTCGGTGATGAGTGGAATCCCATCGACGGGGCGTGAGGATGAGTGGAATCCCCTCCGCGAGACCGGTGATGAGTGAAATCCCACCGTGAGGTAATGTGGTTGTTGGATGTGAGTTCCAACATGTCTATCCGCGTATTCGGGTCTTAGCTAGGTGCCAATGTTGTTTGATGTGTGTATCAAAATGTTGAGGTTTATGATCATTGATGAGATGCTTGAATGTGATTATATGCAATGTGGGGTTAAGCTTATGTTCATGACATTATAATGTACATGGCTCATGCATTTTATTCTCATGACTCTTGTGAATCCTTGGCTTGTTGGTGAAATGCCTTGGCTAGATCGTGCTCGGACCCTGCAATGTTGAGGTTTGATTTTAGAGCTTACCCTCACTAAGCATCTTTGCTTACGCTCTCTTTGTTCAACATTGCAGATCCTTAGTTCGTGGGTTGCTCGGGCAAGTGGAGGGCCTCCAAGTGTGGTTTTTGGCTTGAGTTCATCAAGTATGAATTTTAATGTTAGACATGTAATAGTTGAGCAATGGGACATGTATGGTTTTGTTGGATAGTTGTTGGTTGCTAGGAGCATGTTTAGACTCCTTGATGCCTTGCTTGTGCATGGTTTGTGTTGCCATGATGAATGTTAACTCATGCCTAAATTGCTCTTTTGAATGCTAGCTAAATGCCTTAGAGGCCATCTTTGTGCTTGAATGATGATTGGATGAATGCATGTTTGTGAGGTTTTGTTTTAGTGTTAGACTTGTCTAAATCTTGTTGAAGCATGCTCGTATGGTTGGTAAGCCTTAAGTTGAATTGTTGTGGTGTTGTGATGTGTTTTGGTGGTGTTTTGGGGCACCTTTGTCCCTTGAAACAGCAAAATCGAGTCTGCAGACAGGGGGCGTTTCGGAACGGGTCCCCCTGTTCCGGAACGGTCCCTTTGCAAATGGCCTGCCGTTTCGAAACGGATGAGGGTCGTTTCGGAACATTTTAGCTACTGGAATTTTGAGAATTTGACGAGATGAAGGCGTTCCGAAACGGGCCTTTGATGTTCCGAAACAGTCAAATCTCGTTGACCACGAGATATTGACCGTCAAGGTCGTTCCGATACGGGTCTCCCTTATTTCGGAACGGTCACCTTATGGTTGACCCAGGCCCGTTAACTAGGTCAAGGCGTTTCGGAACACCCTAAGGGCGTTTCGAAACGGCCTGCTGTAAGACATTAAAATGAACTGTTTAATTGTTTGGTTGGTCGATGTATGTTGGAATGTTTGTATTTTTCGCTGATGTGCTTCACATAGGTTTTAATTATGCCTTTAGACGAGATAAGATAAAAAGAATTTTTAGGGTCGTTAACCGAGGGGAAACCTTAACGGGTTTCGCTTCGGTTTTCCCCGTGTGGCCCACTCGGACCGGTCATCCGACCAGACTGGGACAAGGGGTTACATTTATTCTGCTTTAATACCCGCCTGCTAAAAATTAACGGAGATGATGATGTAGTTCATTTTTAGTTGGGAATAATAACAATTTTAGTCTCACAACTTATGCATTACTATCAATTTGGTCCAAACCCTATCGATTTATCATCTTCCCTAAAAAAAAAACTAGCCCCTTTTCCCCTTTTTAGCCACAATCAACCTTGACTCAAAATATTTGTGTGTCGGGTCGTCAACTATGTGGAGCAATAAAAAAGAAAAATATTGGAGTTCCACTAGCACTGCCTTTATCTAGAACATTACAAAGGGCGACGAAGTACTTATTGGTGGTTTGAAACTCCCCCATCATCACGGCCACCGCTCATGCCGCCTTCACCACCATTTATTTGAATTATTACAACAGTGAAATTTCTCAAGGGAAAATTTTGGGTTTTTCGTTGTATAATGTTAAATTAATTAAATTGTGTGTATATCGGTTTAACATTATCTATGTGAATTGATTTATAAAGTGTGCAAACGGTTGAATTGTTCAAGAGAAAAGGAGGGATTAGGGTTTTCAAGGATGAAGATATATATATATATATATAAAAGAAAATTTGTAGTTTAAACCCAAATAGTTAAATTAATGATTAAATTGCTAAAGTTAGGATCAAATTGATAGAAATATACAAATTTTAGGTACTAAAATTATTATTATTCCAATTAAAAATAAGCTACATCATCATATGCGTTAGTTTTTAACAGTAGGGTATGAAAACAGAACAAAAATATAATGTTAGGTACTATTTTGTAAAAAATAATAGGTGGGATACCAAAACATAAATACGGTAGTAGGTTAGATACTAAATATGTAGTTTACCCTTATTAAAAAATTCAAAAAATTAATATATATATATAAAATAATTTAATTAAAATTTTTAAATAATTATTAATTGTATGTTGAGTATTTAAAAATTTTAATCTTTATTAATCAATTTAATGATGTACAACGTTAGTGATGTTCAACGGTGTTCGTCGCACGTGGTAGCCTCGTACTATTTTATATCATTCTCCATAATTTTGAATTGCTAAATTTTTTTAATTAAATATATTTCAAAAAATAATAATTAAATCAACGTTGACTTAAAATATTTTACATTAATATATTAAAAAGAAAACATATCATATATTAAGAGATAAATATCTTTAAAGTACTTATCCTATTCCAGAAACACATCCTTAATGTACTTTTTTAATAATATAATAAAAATGTATTAATAAATAACCATTTTTAAATATCATCTTAATCGATATTAACAAATACCAATTAATATATATATATATATTGTGGAAGTAACCTCCAATTAAAAATAATAATACTACAAAATTAAGAAGAAGAAAAACATTAGAATGCATACTAGAGTTCATTAAAGCTTTAGAATAAAGATTATTTATCATCGAGCGATTGGATCAATTGATACTCGTTTCATTTTAATTAAGCGAATTCGAGACTTTCGTAATGCAACAACGTTAAATATGTAATGAAAATTTTATTATTCTTGTGGCTCTACAAAACTCAATCAAATTAATTTCTGCTTAAACAATTAAGATAGATAGGTGATTCACTGGAAAAATATTACTTGATAGATTAGTGATGAAATTTTTTCCACAGACGATTTTAATGTATCTCTAATTAATATTTAAATAAATAATTAAGAATATACAACGGTTGATTAAGTAGTTTGTGAAGAAATAAATAAATAAAATCAAATGGAGCAATACAAAAATTCAAAGCTCCCCGGGGATTCAAACGACAATCATCATTCTTCTCTTTACAATTAAAAAAAATAAAATTGAAACCTAACACTGTGGACTACTTTTGCATTGGGGGGGGGGGGGGGGGGGGGGGGTTAAAGATTTCATTTAGTTTAAGCTGAAGGGGTTGGTTTTAATCCCAACTAATAACCAAATCTCACATATAATAAATATATGGATAAATTATAGGATACATTAATAATAACAAAATTTAATTATATGAATTTAACAAGTGGTTGTAGTAAAAAAGAAAATTATGTATATTCTTAAGAGATTTGAGTTCGAACAATCTTATCTATAAGGTGCGTGTTATTAAATAATTAAGAAAAAAATATAAACAAATGTTATTCTTATAATTGCCTTAAGACTATTGAAAATAAAATTTAATTATACAATTGAAATTAAAGAATATAAGTAACCAACAACCTATTGGTCCAGTGGGAGGAGGCACTAGATTCTTAGGCAAGATTATGTGTTCGAATCCTGTCGTTGTGAATTGAACAAATTGAATTGGAAGAGTCACCTCCATAATGAGACTCTGCAGTACCCGATTCAGATTAGTCAATCGATAAATTAAATATCGATGGTTAAACAAAAAACCCCATAAAGTATCCTTAACTAATAATTAAATAAATAATTAAGACACTTAATGATTTTGTTAATATATATATATATATATATATAAGCATGATAACGTAAGAAATCCATCTCCCTTTCTCATTATTTTTTTGACAATTATAATTTAATTTTATTAAAAAAAATGAAGGATATTACAAATACAATACATCAAGAAAGGAGAATAATAGGACTAGTCCGCCAAAAATCTCATACAAAAATCTAAAATTGCAAAGAAAAGTAAATATTTTCATAGATATAAGCTTACCGTTAAAATTCAGAAGCCTTCTTGAATCTTCTTGTCTCTGTCCAAACAAGATGCATTATGTGATGAAAAAAGAGTGGTGAGCGAACCAAACTATCAGACAGATTGCTCTGCTACCCAGAACTGATTACATCGGCAAACAACCATCAACCGAGTGGGGATCTATCTTTTTATGACCACCGACAAAATCATAATCAGAAACTAGCATTATGAAGATATTTGTGCGAGCACCAAACGACCACTAAGGTATGTTGAAATCATGTCAAAACGATAGATGAAACGAAACCACAAAAACAAAGAAAACGTACAACAAAGATAGAGAAAAAGCGTGCCACAAAAACATATATTCTTATTAAAATAAAAAATTAAAACATAACAAATAAAAATAAGATAAATAACGAACACATACTATCGACAATCAACATCTAAATAATTACCGATCATCTGCTAATTCAAAAATGAAAAAGAATAAAAGGCGACAACTACTTTAAAAAAACACTAGAGTTTTGGCTTAAGGAATAGGATCCTTTATAACTTGTCAAAGGAGGTAATAAACTAATTTTTCTTACTCTTAAGTGTAAAATTTCAAAACTTGTCAAAGTTATTATTTATTAAATATAATATAAATAATTAATAATCAGCCAGTTTAGTGAAATAGTATATTAGATATTTTATGCAAGAATAATGATTTAAATTTTTAACGTTGTGAATAAAACAAATTAAATTGTAATGATCACTCTTATAATGAGTGTTATAGTACTTGATTCGAATTAGTCGATAAATTAAACATAAGTTGTTATAAAAAATAAAATAAATCAACAAGTGTTGAGTGCATTGGTAAGGCACATTGAACTCCCAAAGAGAGGTAGGGGTGTTCAAACTTCGGTTAAAACCGAACTAACCGAACCGAATTTTTTTCCGGTTAATCGGTCGGTTAATTTTAGGTTTGGTCGGTTAATGGTTAATGATTTTTTCAAACTTCGGTTATCGGTTAATTCGGTTCGAAATCGGTTAATTAACCGAATTAAACGAAATTTTTATATATTATATATTTCATATATTTAATTTTAGTCACTGAATTTTTAAAAATTATAAAATAGTCATTAATTTTTTTGATATATTATAAAATGGTCATTAAACTTTATCAAATTAGCGCAAAATGATTTATCAATACTTTATAACGTGCAAGTTAATGACTATTTTGTAATAGTTCGATAAGCTTAATGGTTATTTTATAATTTTTGAAAGCGTAGTGATCAAAAAGATTATTTTAAAATAGTTTAGTGACCATTTGGGTGATTTACCCAAAATTTTCTAACAAATTTCGGTTAATTCGAATACCGAACGAATTAACCGAACTTTTTTCGGTTCGGTTAAAAATTTTCGAAAATTTTCGGCTCGATTAACGGTTAATATAAAAAAAAATTCGGTTAATGAAATTTTGGAAGTTCGGTTCGGTCGGTTAACCAAACCGACCGATTGAACACCCCTAAAGAGAGGACGTGAGTTTGGACCTTACAGATGACATTATTGAGAAACGCAGTCACGCACCTTAAATATAAATCGTAAAACGAACATACATATTGCCAAACAAATAAAATAAAATAAAAACGAAAGAGTACATGAGATGAATAAATGGTGGACTTGCACTACCAAAACAATCAATGTTGTAGCTCACCAAATTGAGGCAGAATTTAATTTGGATTTAATATCGTCCGACTTTTCCACACACTCGTCAATTTTGTTCTCTCGAATACTTTCTAGAATCTTTTCCTTTCGCCCCCTTTGGATTTTTTTAATATTCTTTTATTAATATATCTTACGATTTATATTTTACGACTTTTAACTAAAAATAAGAATTAAACATATAATATCAAGATACATACATAGATTTTATGTTAGGAAATGTTAATTTCTACTCTTAATAAAATTATACGAGAAATTAAAATTTTTAAAAATTACGAAATTAGATTATCAATAATATATATATATATTTAAAATTTTCAAAGGATTCAACTTTCCCATAACACCCATTCGGTCTATTCATAATTATTTCAATAAATTATATGATTATTAATATATTTAATTCGATATTTCGAGACTTTCCGTATAGTATAAAACACTAAAATGAGCAACAAACAAATTAAAAACAATCGAGAGATCTAATATTCCAACAGTATGGAATACATTCTATATTGTTTGATAACGAACACACTCTTTCAACCACTGTTTCCAACGAAATTTCAAACCCAAAATATATTGTATTATCTTTCTCCACCTTATATTAAAAACATAGAAACATCCATTTTAAATCATATTTCTTTATTCTACCTCCATCTTCAAATTTTTTCATTATCGCTCCTTCACATGTAGAATCTCAAAATTTTTAATTTTTTTTTAAAAATGTCTCAAGATCTATCTAAAGGTAATTTTGATCATTCGATATAATCTCTATCAAGAGCTAGTCCCTCGGCATGACCACTATCAGATATACTTGGTCTACTAGTTAACTTTACTACTCGACAGTCGAATAACCCTAAGACTGACACCATCCACCAAAGGAAAAAGTTTTATTGTCAGGGACATAAATACTTGCGCAGACTGCACTGAAAAAAAAAACTATTGAACCCCTGTCATCCTCTTCTCCAATCAAACATTCTTTCTTAAAATTATTATTGATCGTGATTCTTCATTCACTTAAAAAAATTAACCGTTTAAAATTACAACCATGTCATGTTGACAATCAACCCTTTTAAATGTATTAAAAATCGGTTACATATAAACAGGGTTAATATGTTTTAAAATCCAAAATAAAAATAATAAAAATAATGTAATAAAAAGAAAAAGTTAAAACCAGTCGTTAAGGGTTGGTGGGTGCATAAAATCTTAGTTTCTGCCATTTTGCGTGCAATTTGCTGCTTTTTTGAGGGAGGTTTCGTCTCAGGTGAAGCAAAAGAGATCATTTGTTCAAACGAAGCATTGGTTGAATGACACGTGTAAAACATAGTCTTGATACTGTTGGAATTTAGTTGCTGACGTGTAAAGTAAATAGATAAGTAAGCGAGAAAGGTGGCAAAAACGCTGCCTTGTCTAACAAGGGACACTCATGCTTGGTTCGTACGTTGGTATAATATGTAAAATATATGTGATTTAATATGCTTAAACATTTAATAAATTTAAATTTATGGATGAAAGAAGTATAAATAGTATAAACATTGTATGTAATTGTATGTTAAAAGAATATATTTTTGTCGAATTATGAATTTCATATAAAAACGAGAAAGCAAGAACTTATTCATTGTATTTTATGAAAAATGAGAAATTATAATCAACGAATACAAAACCTTCATGATCATGATTTAGGTTTATGTTATTTCATCCTCAAACCATGATTCTCATTTTAAATTGACCTCAAATATTTGAATGTTTTTATTTCATCCTCAAACTATGACACTCATTCTAAATTAGTCCCAAATTTTTGAACATTCAAATTTGATTCTCAAATTATCAGTTTATGCTAATCATATCATTTGATAATAAAATCGTTATAAAAATTGTTGTAAATAAACAACGATGTATATTATGTAATGATATGATGTGACATAAATAAAAATTGAAGGATAAAATTAAAACATTTAAAAGTTTATAGGACAATTCAGAATAAGAATCGTAATTTGAGGACATGTGATGCAATTAACTATGTTTTAAAAGTGATTATACAAAGAATGCTTCAACATTGTAGACAAGGCAACAAGCGTAATTTTCTTTTGTATAATACAATCAAAATGGATGTCAAAGATGACATCTTAAAGGGAAAATACTTCTCTTACAATCCTTTTTTGTCTTTAATTTCCTAAACATCAATCCACATTTCACACACTATATAAACAAGTCCTCACTTTCTCACATTTCCAAGGACTAACCAACACCATATCATTAGGCTCTTTTCCCATAATCCAATTCAAAAGGTTCTAAAACCTTTCAAAACCCTTGCATTTTCAACAAAGTGATGAACAACTTGTTGTGATGATATATCTTATGGTGAAATTTTTTATTGTTTTGCAGGGATGATGGGGAGATCGCCCAGCAGTGAAGAAAATGGCCTTAAAAAGGGGCCATGGACGCCCGAGGAAGACCGGATCCTCGTTGATTACATTCGGGAAAACGGGCATGGGAGTTGGAGAGCTCTTCCGAGCTTAGCCGGATTAAACCGGTGTGGAAAAAGTTGTAGGCTTCGATGGACTAATTATCTGCGGCCTGATATTAAGAGAGGCAAGTTCTCTGATGAGGAAGAGCAAAGCATCATCAATCTTCATGCAGTTCTTGGCAATAAGTAAACTCTGTTTTTACTTTTTCGTACACTTTTTATACATTTGTTATGTTCATAATCGCGATAAATTTTATGAATTTGACTTGCAGGTGGTCTGCAATAGCGAGTCATCTCCCTGGAAGAACTGATAACGAGATCAAAAACTTCTGGAACACGCATCTGAGGAAGAAGCTACTCCAAATGGGGATTGATCCGGTGACTCATAAACCGAGAACCGATCATCTCGACTTTCTAGCTAGTCTGCCACAGTTGCTTGCTGCTGCCAACTTCAGTAACTTGATGAACAATCATCCTTTAGATATCAATGCTCTCAGGCTACAATCGGATGCCGCAACACTTGCCAAACTCCATTTGCTGCATAACATGCTCCAAGCTCTCGGTAACCCGGCTTCAACTATCGAAGCGATGAACCTTATATCTGGACCGACTTTCCGGGGAAATCAGCTATTCGATGAACTCCCAAGAATAAATTCTCTACTCGAAGTGAATACCGGTAATCTTCCATTCGGCAGCTTCGTCCCACACGAAGTTACGAAACTACAGTCGAATTTTATCAACTTAGAGGCTTCTCAACAACAACATCAACAGCAGTTGAGTGAATATCAGCAGCAGCCAATGAAAGGCTCACCTTTTGCTGCTAATGTTCCAACTTCGAGTACTCCACCTCCCCATCAGCTTCCGGCATTGATTTCGACCTCGCCGGAACGTCGACCTTCCGTCGAAAACAAGATTAACCCGAACGAGATCTCGAACCCTTCATCCACTTCAACTAACTTTGAAGCTTGGGGAGATTTAATGGATGATGTAGCAAGTGACCATTACTGGAGGGATATTATAGAGTAAGTATACAGCTTTTTGTCTTCAATGCAAATTGCTTACCTCATTTTCTCCCATTATTAATCAAAATACATTTTTTTCATTGAATTGCAGCCAGACATCATCACAGCCATGGACCATCTCTTAGTTAAGGGGAGATTTCGGATCGAATATATATTTATATTGTCGATCAACTACTAATTAAGAATTTATTCAAGTCTTCGGTTGATATCAGTTTCAAGTTCGATATCGAACAACTTTCTATTTGCTCCCCTTGTAAAAAAATGGTATTTCATTAAGATTTAAATGGAATGAACATAAAAATATAGGATAGATGCCATTGTGTAAAGAAAAATAAATCATTTCTATACATTGTGTAATACAAACTTGGATTTTATTTATATATATGTGTATATACTTCATCTTTTTCCCTTTTATGTATGATATATTTTTATGATTCTCGCAGTTAAAAGAGTAAAAATTTTCTGCCCCTAATCATGCCATCATGTTAAAAAACACTTAAAAATTAAATTAGGAACTCTAACTCTAAATTCTAAATCCTAAACCCTACCCCATACATTCTAAAAAATACACTCTATCCTAACTTTCCCATACCCTAACCCTAAACTCTAAACACTAAACCTCTAATTTTATTGTGGAAGCATAAATGAAGGCATGTTTAAGGGTCTGATAAACGATTCTCACATGCAGTTAAACTTGTAATGACCAATAAAAATATCTTATATAAAATGAAATAAATTATAATCGTAATAATCGTCGCGCCACATCATTAACTATATTCACAATCGAGATAAATGTGACATGAATTGAGAAGGTAAATATAGAACGATTTATTTGTCTGATTCATTGAATAGTTGTTAATTATGAACAATGAAAAGGAATGAATGAATATAAAATAAGTTAGTTGTGGATAGTTTTGGACACGAAATTGATTATGAATTAAAATTAACCTAATTTTCCCTCTAATTAGGAAAGGGGTTTGACATTATTGTACATGAAATTCATGTCAAACTTGTGTTAATATTCACAAGTAATCTCATGCCCAAAGACCAAAAAAGAAAAAGTGATTAGAAATAATTTTATTGTAACGATTCTAGAAGATTTTGATGTTACGAGTCAATAATATTAACTCAACTAAACTTATTAAAGATATTTATTTTTTAAAAGAAAAAATATATTACAAATTTTTTGTTTTTACAAGTATCCTAATTTTAGGGTTTAGAAACTTAGTTTAGATTTTATGGCTTAAAACTTTAAAAGTTAAAATTAAAATTTTCGAGCCAAAATATGCATATTTGAAGGTATGTACAAAATAATTTTTTTAAAAAAATTTACCATTAGAAAACTAAATTATTCTAAAAGAATGAGAGAATAAATAAATTATAAAAGCAATGATGCTAAACTATTAGATAGCTACATCTTCCACATAGTAAATGAAGTCAAGACTATTTGGTACTCATTAGGTAAGATTATTTCCACTTACTAATTGATATGCAGCTTCAAGATTATCTAATATTATTTTAAATAATTATAAAAATAATGTGTTAAATACACATAACCTTTTTGAAATTAAAACTAAATGATCTTTAGCCTTTGTTATTTTCTAAAATAATGAAGTGTGTTGCAATAATTTTGTTGTGGAAAAATGTTGAGGGGTTAGTAAATTTCAAACATAAGATTAAATGAATATTTATTTGCCTTAAGATGGAAGGGAAATATGGAATAACTAAATGTATATAGTTTTATTTGAATAATTATTCGATGCACTGACAGTAATTTTTTTACAGACATTTTTAATCTACTATCATGTCCTTGTTTATTTATTTATTTATTTATTTAAATATTAGTTAAAGTCACATGATAATGATAATAGATTAAAGATATTTATTATAAAAAAATTCATTGTTAATATATCGAAATATATATATATATATATATATATTATTTTGAAGCTAGAGGGAGAAATCCCTAATTACAAGCCAACCTTGTCTAGGAAGGGATTTGATGATGTTTAGTAGGTATACTATTTGACCTTTAGAAAACAACTAACTCTACCTACCTTGCCAAATAGGTTGATTGTTATTTAGTTAACCTTCATTAAATCACAAAATTTTATATATGAAATAAATAAGTTCAACATTTTTTTTTCCTTTTAAGTTTCTTTTTTATCTATTAAATTTTGTATTTCTAGGTTTTTCGCGATAAATTCAATTTAAATACATAGAAAAATATGATTTGTTGATACAATATAAATTATATACATCGTTTTATGCTAAATCAAAATATCCCAAATTATATTGAGTTCTTTTAATTGATCGAATAGTTAATAGTATTCATTTATTTTTTATGGTGTAAATTCAAATACTGATATTTGCATTGAGAATATAAATTTTTTATACTTAAATTATATTGAGTTTCTTAACAAGTATTGAATACATTGTATTGAAGTCGTTATCACTACATCAAACAATGTGTTGATAGAGTTTTTTCAGAAAGTAAAATGATATTTTAGATTTAAATTTAACCAATTGAATTAACTTGTATTTAATCCCATTGTATCATATTTTTTATATTTATATTTATTTTCAATTAATCCTTTTTATTAAGAAAGTAAAATGATATTTTAGATTTAAATTTAACCAATTGAATTAACTCATGTTTAATCCCATTGTATCATATTTTTTTATATTTATATTTATTTTCAATTCATTTTTTTTATTTAACTACCGATATTCAACTAATTGTTTGATTAATCCGGATAAAGTTTTACAAAGGCCTAATATGAGGACGACTTTCTCAACACAACTTAGATCCGACTATAAATATAGACTATATTACTAAAAAGTTATAAAGCTTTTTTTATCACGCCATTTTAAAATATTCATGCAATAGGTACACAACGTTTGAGGCATCTATCTTTTTCTTCATTAAGGAAGAGTTTTAATCTTTTATGAGAAATTAATTTAGCACTTCAAGGATTAGTTATAAAATTAACTAAAAGAAGAAAACAGAAATTAGAGCAAGGCATTAGAATTTATATAAACATAAAATAAATTAGGCCTATGCAATGCCATAAACAAACATCTTTGCAATATTTACAAATAATCTTGAAATATTATGTACACAAGCATCAATGAACAGCAATATCATTTTACTGTTACACAAGCATCAATGAACAGAGGCTTCATTAACTTACCATGCAGTGAAAATTGGAGAAGACAAATCCGGACTTCGAGATAATGTTTTTCGGCCCTAAGAACATCGGAGGGTGGTTCAAGACTCTTGCTACAATCCATCACAATTCTAGACATGGTTTAATGATAAAATATCTTTCTGCATTTTATTGTTTGCTCTTGCTTGAAAGACTGCAAGAAGTTTCTCCAGTTCAATCAAAGTACTTTTAAGTTTTACCTCACGTACACCTTTTCCATACGGAATACTTCAAACCCGAATCAAAAGATTCCTAGGGCCATTTACCTACGGTAATTAGATAATCGTGAACACATAATAAATCCTCATATCTGTCGATGTATAAATAAGTATGGCAGACACAGTGTTCTCATCTAATGAAGTATGTGATGACTGCATCGTTTTTACGTATGCTTTACCTTAAATCATTCGAAGTCAGAGAACATCAGCAATCAGGAACCGATGATTAATGACAGCTTCTGCTATTGGACGTTTTCGAAAGTCGGGATTCAGCATTGCCTGCAAGGGGATGAAAATCTGTTAGAGCCGAATTGCAAATATAGATGATAGATAATGTTGGCTATGAACACCCTACTCGTTAAAAGACCCATATCGTATCTACTAACTCCATATTGCAACTAACCTGAAGTAGTTCCCAACCAGCACCTTCGCCCAAATCTAGAAATTTGACAGCTTCTAACAACCGGTCATCTGCCAAACAATACCTGCACGCAAAACCCGGAAGAAAAGAATGAGGTAACTAGTCAAAATTAAAACAAAGACAATAGAGGAATAAATGGTTTCACGAAACAAATAATGTGTTATGGGTGAAAAAAGGATAAGATTCGAACACCGATTCTGCTAGCTGGCTAAAATGAAGATTTGAAACCAATTTCCAGTTTCTCACAAGATATGTCGAGTAAATAGGTAACCATTTTATATTCCTGCAAAGCTGTCCAAAATAATCTACATGTAGGGAAAACTTCTCAACTTTTACTTCATAAATTAGAGAAGGAAAGTGCGACCAAATTTGCAGTGTATATAAAAAACAAGTCCTTTCGGTTTTTATATGTGACAGCTTCCTGCTCCAGGTCATTAAGAGGGTGATGGTTTTTTAGAGTTATAGAACTTTTGAAGGCTATCAGTAATTACAGATAGACACTAAACACTTCATTGATAATAAAAGGACCAATACGGCTCTCAGTACAAGCAGTACTTTTGAAAGGCTTACTCTCTTGTAGCCATGACATCAAGTTTGAAAGTGCTTTCCAAAAGCCGCTGGCAGTACATGAAACCTCAATTAGTTTGGTCAGAAAATTGCTCATTTTATGGAGCATGCTTATATATACAACGGGAAGAACCAAAACATTTTAAAAGGAATTGCTTACTTGCAATGAAAGGCCATCCATAATCCCTGCTTCACAAAATGGAACGAAAGCCAAGTAAGCAAAAAGAAGACCTGCTTCATATCTGTCTAGAGAAAAAGAAAAGAAATTACGTTTTGGTATAAAAACGGCTAGTGAAGTGTCACCAAAAATCAAAACATTACATGTCATCTGCAATTCCAAAGGCTCTTTTCTCCATAGGTGTGAATGCACCAGCAGAAGATGCCCTTCTCCAAAGACCCTCTGTGAATGTGCTAGGACCTTCTTCCAAAGATGAAAAGCTAAAGCACAAATGCCATATCATTGGATATAAATAGCACTATGTTGAAAAACTAGAGGAATTCCAAGCAATATTTAACAGTCTGTTCCCCTCATTTTTCACGAGAATGCTCAAGCGAAAGGGAATTGAGATGTATTTCTATATTTTTTGAATAGATGATATAATACATGCTCAGAAGTATCATCTTATAGCTTTAAAAGCTAGGGATCTAATTTTCTTTTAGGTCAAAAAGCCAATCAGAGCTTAATCTAAAATATTCAAAATTCCTGTAAAAACTACGTTCCTTCTGTCATTATCTCGCTCTGTATACCATGATCTAGTACACACTATGATTTTGCAATGGATATCTAAAGGGAAAAAGGCATATGCTGACTTAGGGGATTGTTTAGCTCGGTTAGTAGTTCTCTTTTTTGGCCAATACTGAACCAACCAATCTATTCTAGGGAACAAAGTAAAACCATTGCCTTGGGTAGCAAAACTGTCACATAGATGATAATTAGATTACATCTTTCTGGAAAACTGTAAAAGCCAAAAAACAACATAGCAGTACCTGATGTCAACAGAAAAGGCTAGATCTCGAAGCTTTGGAACCAGATAAGCAGCATCTCTTTCTACTATTGTACTGCCATCATTCAATGAAAGGTTGATTAAACTTTAAAGTGAACAGAGTAAACTGAATGTCTTTTAAGGAGGGTTAAACCCCAGTCTTCAAATGAAAATTATCAAAACAAATACTTGAGTATAACAGAAGCGGGTCCAAGACTCTGGTGTAATCTTTCATGATTATGCATGTAGGCTAAACCTCTCATAGCACCAAGGAATAGCCTAATGACAAAGTATGCTCTGCGTTTAAATGCCTGCTCTTTCTCGAAAGGATTCCAAGAATTTTCTTGTAGAGAACGGACTCTCGATACTTTCTCACTAGTTGCTTTCGCAAAGTCAGCTGCACTATATTTACCATCACCACGGAAGGCTAGCCACTGTACAGAACAAAGCTACTTCATTTCTTAAGTTACTGAAAATAAAAAGCAACTTGAAAACTTACATATAGTTTATATTAAATGACAGACCTGCTCCCCTGTTTTTGTCTCAAATCCACCAAGAAGTAATAGAAGATTCTTACATATACCTTCAGAACTGCTCTGTTAAACAGGTGCATAATCAAAGATAAAATCAGTATCATTCCTTCAACTTTCAGACTGACAAATTTCAAGTACCAAAAGGAACACAAATTTTACTTCTGTGATTGGTTGAAACTTATTGTTCCACATTATTTTACCTGGAGGAAAGCATGTGCATTGAGTTCATTGGCTGCCATCATATCAGCCTCAATACCAGCGGCTCGTTTTCCGGGGTAAACCTTCATGGCCAAAGGTTTTAGTAAAGTGAATACAAATAACTAAATGGTTAGCAACATCCATGTAGCCTAAGGGACTAAGATGGGAAACTATGGCTGAAAAGATTAGTATTATTAAGAAAAATATATAAACAATATCACCTTAAATATCACTGGTGTGCCTTTGAGTGGACCCTGAGCTATTCTTCCTTCATAAAGCCTGCAGATGGACTGCCACTAATAGCATCAGTAGGAAGATGGAAAAAATTCTGCAAGTTTCATCGAGAGTGACAAACATATTCAGCTTATTTGTGTCCATGTGCATGCATGTATCCATAGAAATGCACCTGATTTTTACACTCCCTTCTCCAACATCTTGAACTCTCAATTGCCCCAAATCTCCGGAAGAAAATTCAAGATCTGCCCCTGCTTGGAACCCTGAATAGCTGGAAATAAAAATCCAAACTTTTTTCCATGTAATCTTTCAATAAAATTTGTATCAAAAGCAAAAAAATTAAGAATAACGAGTAACAATCACATAAATTTGCTGCTTCTTCAACCATATACATGCAGGTTCATTAGCAAATGTATCTAACACAATTCAGATAACTGATTGAATTGTTCAATCAAAGAACAGCTAACAGTAACAATCATGATACTCAAACATTCCCTTTACCTTATTGTTTCTCAACATTTCCTGGGCTGGACGATTATGTACCAACTACCAAGTTCAACATCCACTAAACATAAACCCCTAATTTTTTCTACTGTTCTAAAGATTGTCACTTTCTAAGCAACCAGACAAAAAAATAGCAAATTCATCCAAAATTCTACTCTCAGCAAATAAATATATTTACACTAAATTATGAATACCCAAATGCCTGAAAATTACAAAAAAGACTTAAAGTTCTTTTCTTTAATTCATTTATTATTCCGGAGAATCAAACAGAGAATATAAGGGGTAAAAATGATGAGGAAACCGAGTTACCTAGTAACATTCATGAAACCATAGCTGCCGATTAGTCGGCCAACTTCGAATGAGTCGGGGCTGGTGATAAGGCTGGCTGTACAGATTGGACTGGACCGAGTTCGACTACAGACCCAGGAGCTAAATCGTGGTTTTCTCGAAAGGGAAGAATTGGGTTTTAGAGAAATGGAAAAAGGCACACAAGTAGAAGAAGATAAGCAATGGGGTGTGGCAAAGAGCATGGCTGGTTCCCTTGTTAAGTTCAGACTTCAGAGGGAGCAGGGCTGCTCTTCTTTGCAGGAAGAAAGTGCTGTGGAACTGGAAATGCAAACGATAAGATTTCATTTTGAGGTTAACAATTACCCAACTTGTTCACTTTTTAGTTTTTTTTTTTCTTTTTTTAAATGTCGAACTCAGTGATTGACTAATAAACAAGTCGTATAGAAATTTAATAGGACACATTTTCTTAATGACGACTTTACTATAGCAATCACCCTATTTTCCTAATTATGGTTGAAGACACCCTATTTTCCTAATTATGGTTGAAGACACCCTATTTTCCTAATTCTTCATTTTATATGTAATACTTTGTTAAAAAAACCTCTCAAAATTCCACATTATTAAATGATTAAAATGAAAAATTGTCAAATTAATGTGAATCAAAACAAAATTTAGGGACTAAATTTAAAAAAAAAACTTACAAATTCAGTGATACATTATACAGACAAACTAATTTAAGGACTAAATTAAAAAACTTACAAATTCAATAATACATTATACAACCTTTCAAAAAATAATACATTATACAGACAAATTATACGAACTCGAATCTTTCAGGGATAAATAACACTTTCTCTTCTACTAAGAGACCACTCAATGAAGTACAAACCAACTTGACTCAGTGGTTAAAAAAACGATTGTTGTCTTTAGAAGTTACGGGTTCGAACACTAACACCTGTAACATGGTGATTAAGCGTGCTTTATCAAATGATTATTCACCTTAAACAAAAGAATTTTGACGAAATTAATAATTGAACTTGAATTCTATAATGTAGTAAGACTAAATTTCCAAACGTGTAGAAGGTAAAAGGACATAGAACATATTTTAACTTTTAAAATGAATAGTATCTGTTAAAAGATATTTTTAATTTTTTGACAATGCACATATACTTTATAGACAAAACAATTTGAATTCATATCTTTTAAAAAGAACATCATTCACTTTTTTTAGTGAGACATTTATTAGAATTTAGGTTAATTTTTACTTAAATTGATAAATAAATAGACTAACGACAACAATTAATCTCATCGTCCCTATTAATTCTTAATTTCATGGAATCAATTTCACTAACAATTTAAATATAGTATTAATTTGGTTCTACCAAATTTCAGTTATTAATTTAAAAATTAATTGTTGAAACCCTCACCCTTTTCATTCTCCACTTCTTCCATAAATATAGCAAATCTTTTGTCATATACTTTTCCTTCCATAGGCATGCCTTTATTGGTTTTGAAGGTTGGTTTTTTAACTTTGATAAAGTTTAAAGATTGAGATTTAATATATTTATATAATCTTCAAAATAAGATTGTATTGTTTTATTTATAATTATAATCTAATTATTTACATATTTATTTTTTTTGTCAAATAATATGTTACAACATACATGTTTTAGATTTTTTTTCATCTTACAATATCAATAACTTGATTAAATTAAAATTTTAAAACTTTAATTTGATGAAAATACAAATATGAACGACACGTAATTGGATTCTTTTTATAATAGTACTAAATTACACGATGGAAGTGTGAGGTAAGTTTGTTGAGACATCACATAAGCATGTTCTCACAATTATACCTATAAACTATGGTCCCTTTATAACACCACCTAAAATTCCCCCATGAAAAATTTGCTCATCTCATCACAAGCCAATGGCAACAACTCCCATAATAATCTCCATTGTTGCTCTCCTCTTCAAATCTTCATCTTCAACAACCCTTCCTCCCCGAGATGACCAAGATCTTCGCATCGCCACGGAAGAAATGCAAAAGGCGAATTATTTCACCTTCGTGATGCTTCTCAACATGTCGCCATTAGATTCTAAATTCCTTAGAAACATCACCTTTTTAATGCCAAACGATCGGATGTTGTCAAAAACAGTAATCCCTGAGAACGAAGTCTATACCTTCTTGCAACGTCATTCGATCCCTTCTCCGTTGATCTTCGAGCACCTTCAGTATATCCCGACGGGTTCGATCCTTCCCAGTTCGTTACCTGAGTATATGATGGGTGTCGCAAACGGTGGTGACCGAAGAAGTTTCGTCCTCAACAATGTTAGAATCATCAGTCCGAATATATGCACCGCCGGTTCCATCCGTTGTCATGGCATCGATGGGGTGTTGAGCCCTGTGAGTAACGTATCCCTACATACTTGCTCCAATGATAGAAGTTTCGTAGCACCACCGCCCTCTCTGGTGACTTCATCGCCGCCGTTACCACCACCGGTGGATCCATTTCTTACTCCCCTTGTTGATGATTTTATGGTGCCTGCACCACAACCATCTGACAGCAGCTCTGGGTCTTCACAATATTCATGGGATGGGAAAATATTTGAAGTGGTAATTAGTAGTATTTTGGTACCTCTAGTGATTGGTGTTTCCATTTGAAATGAGTATTTGATGAACTTTATAGCTTTTGTTTTAAGCTTAAACATTGGAAAATGTTCATGCATATGTATCTGAGATATATAATAGTAAACTTTATTTCAATTTATTTTGTAGTTTTTAATTATAATAACTTTGTTCACACATAAGGTGTATGACCCTGCATGAATCTTGGCGTTGTGAATAAAGTAATTGGTTAGAAAGGTTGTTCCATAATAAACTTCTGAAATACTCAATTCGAATTAGTCAATTAATAAGTTGAATATTAGAATTATACAATCTATATATAACCCTGCGTAAGTTCATACCGAAATCCTAATGGAGGCTGCCAAACTAATACTAGATAAAGAAGATGGGTGCTAGAACATGACGTTTATCAAGGGCAGACAACTAGTTAGTATAATAAAATAAAAATATTTAAATTCTGGTGTTATAAATAAAATAATCATATTATTCGACTAAAAAAATTAAATATTGATAATTATAAAAAGTAGAATAAAAATGAGACTTCGTGATAACGTTTGAATGATGCAAATGTATTGAATATTCTTAGCATATACTCTTATTGTTAATGTCCCAAAGAAATGTAAAACCTATTTGATGTCTCCTTAATTTCCATATGATGCGACTAAATTTTAAAAAGATATGAGGTGAGGTGGGTGTGAATTTTTTTTTCTTTGAAATAAATAAAAATGTACCCACATGCATGTCTATTTAAAATACTCACCTAAATATAGGATTTAAAATTTTCTTAAAACCCTTTTTATTGTTTCTTAAACAAAAATTGGAGCCGCCAACGATCGTTTTAAAAGGGGTAGACCGGACACCACGAAAAATAAAATCAGAGTTTTTTTTAAATGTGTCCAGGAGTCGGTTACACGCGATCGAGGAAGAGTTAGCACCCTCGTCGTGCCCAAAACTTGGTACCTAAGGTTCGAATCGTATTTAACAAGAAAATTACAATTTTGACCTAATTTAATTTGTAACCCCTAAAATGCATGGATGTATCATCATACAAGTCTACAACCTAACATATTATCCACGACACCTAAAGAGACGACACCATAATGCTCGGGATGGCGCTCCCATGTGGATATCGAGACCACAAGTGCTAAATAAATGAATAAGAGAAAATAAACGTGACATTTAAATGCGTGAATAAATAACGAGATTAAACAATCAAATAATAAGATGGCCCCAAATTATCATCACGTCACACTATGTGAAGACCATGTCAAATACGTATGTTCATAATATATATATATATATGTGTGTGTGTGTGATGTTACGTAAAAACACAAGAATCTACATATTATACTTACCTAAACATACATCCAATAAAAGCATATAATATAACCATGAGAACTTTATATTATATGTATACTACTACGTGAAAGGAATTAAGTAATATTATGCATAGGCACGAAAACATTATAAATATATATATATATATATTTTGCCACGTAACAAAACTAAAAAATATAGACATAACCACATGAGTCAAATATATGATATATATTAAGTAATGCATATGCGCAACCAAATAAATATTATGTATAACAATAGAATATACATGTCCACGCCAGATTACAAAAAAACAAGTAATATATATATGTTACCGCATAAAAGGGGAAATGAGTAATGTGTTCGAAACATATCAATATCAAGACACAAATGCAAATAATGAAAACTGAAATTTAAACATGTATTACTTGGGGGCTAATTAAACGATTAAACCATTGGTTCAGGGGCGGAACATAGGGGGTTTAAGGGTGTTTGATCCCCAATTTTTTTTTCATTAGGAATAAGATAATTTTTTTTTATAAAAAAGGTAAAATTTACCTCTATAATCCCTTTAAAATTTGCAAAATTTTAGTTTGGCCCCCTCAAAATTTTTAATTTCATTTTGGTCCCCCCTTTATAAATTTCTAGTTCCCCCCTATATTGGTTAGGGGTTAAATTTGAAAAAAAAAACAAAGTTTTAAGGGCTTCGAATGAGATTTACCCGTTAAGGAGAGACTTTAGTTAAAAAGGGGTGCAAATGAAAAGCTCAAAAAATTGGAAGGATTGAGGGCATGGTTTAATAAAACGAAAACCCTTTTCTTGCAAGTCTCGAAAACGTGGAAGGGTTAATAGTGTAAATAACCTATTTTAAAAGCAATGGCCGGTATAAATGCTATTTTTAAAATGAACTTTGCCTCTTTCGGATTTTTTTTTTGAAACTCAAAAAAAATTTCTTTCCTTTCCCCTTTTCTTTGTTCTATTAGGGTTAGAAAAAAAATCCAGCCCATTCGCCCTTATGCCGGCCACCGTTAATCAGCGTCGGTGAAGCCCCGTTCGAACCGAAACTGTAACACCCGAGTTTGGGGGTCGGATGAAAATAATATTAAAATACTAAAATAATATTTTGGGTCTCAGGTACTCAAAACAAATAAAATTTTGTTGGACTATTTTCAAAACAAGCCGAAATAGCCATAGACATCTCCTATTTGTAAATGTCTTATTTCATTAAGGGTATTTTGGTCTTTAGCCTTTTGATTTTAAACAAACATAAAAAAACAGCTTTTGGCTCATCTTCTTCCCCTCCCCAATTCCATTTTGACGACAAAGAAATCCCTCTTTTCCTAGTTACTATTCCATCTCATATCTTGCTTGTTGTTGGAGCTTTTGCAAAGGTAAAATCATATTTGACATGTCCTAGTCATTCTCTTCAAGCTCATACCTTTAATTTTCATTAATGTTCATGGTTTTGAAATTGGAAGTTTTGAGTTTTTAGATTAAAAATGTCATCTTTAATGTCTATAACTTAAGCTTTTGATTTGTTGAGGTTATATGAGTTATTTACAACCTAAAGGGTCCAACATACTTAATTTTTACATAGTTTTATGGTGTTTCCCGAAATTGGGTTTTGGGGAGGTTTTAGAGAGCTTAAATGTTGAGCTTTGGGGGTGCTTTGTGTAAGAGAGTGTTGGCTGATGGTTAGGCTATGTATAAGGGTTGTTTTGGAAGCTTTTGGGAGTAGTTTAAGTGTTGAAATTAAGGGTTTTGGGCTGTGCTTCATGGCTGCTCGGGAATGAGGATTTTTGGAGTTGTTCATAGCTTGAATCATGTGTTTTGTGCTTGAATTGTGTTCCGGGTTTGCTACTTTGATTTGTGAACTGATTTGAGGTTGTTTTGATTGTGTTGGGGGTGGTTAGAAGCAAGGAATTTGGTCGGTGAAGCTTCGGGGACGAATCCGGAGGATTTGAAGACTTGAGCTTGGTTTTCGGCTCTCTTTTGGGTAGCAACGGTGAGTTGAAATGTCAAACTTTGATTTGTTTTCGAAATGGAACTCTTGGGGGTTTGGGTGGGACCTAGAGGGTTCACCTAAACCCGAGTGTAAGTTACTACTCCAACATCTTTGTTATGTGTTGATGAATGGTTAAATGTTGTGGTATCATATGCATCTCGAGTTGTTTTACATCGTTGTTGTTGTGTAGTCGTGTAGAAGTCGAGCCTCACGTGATGGTTGTCTTAACTATGGTGATGAGTGGTCCCACCGGTAGTGACTAGTAGTAGAGTAAGGTGATGAGTGATCCCATCGGAAAACTACTAGTCGAACGGTGATGTGTGGTCCCACCGTGTGTATGTTGGTTGTGCATGTGCAAGCCATGTGTGGTCTTGTTGTGATATCATTCGTGCATCCATTGATTTATTGTCAATTATGAAAAATGTTTTGAAAACTGCATGCTTGTTGATTTATAGAGCTTCTCCCACTAAGCTAGTTAGCTTACGCTCTCCTTTATTTCCAACATGTAGATCGTTAGAGTTCGGGAGGCAAGTGGGCAAAGGAGGAGCTTTTGGAGTCCTCAAAGTAGCTCAAGTATGATTTACGTATTTGTAATAATGCCTAGACAATGGGGGTGTAGACTTGTAGGAGTTGGTGTCAAACTTCTTAGCTGATTTTGTGTTGCATGTTAAACCAGTAAAAATCTGTCTTTTCGCAGCAGGTGTATCGAAACGGTTGGTTTCGTTTTGATACGGCCTCTTGTTTCAGGCCAGGCGTTTCAGTACGCCAGGGGGTTGTTTCGATACGTTTTTGCCACTGGAAATCTGAGATTTTACCAATAAATTAAGGTATCGAAACGGGCCATAGCGTTTCGGAACGGTCTTCATATCGTTGACCACGAGAAGTTGACCATTGGGGGTGTTTCGGAACGGTTAACCACCGTTTCGATACGGTCTCCTTGTGTTAACTTGGGCCTGTTGACCAAATCAAGGCGTTTTGATACACACCTTGGGTGTTTCGAAACGGCCTGTAGTTTAAGCTAAAATGGACTATTTTTTATATGCTCTTTGGGTTGATCGTCTCGTTTGTTGCTTCCGTTGTGGTCCTCTCATATATGAGTAAATAATTCATTTAGACAAGATAATAATTAAAGAATTTTTCTAGGGTTGTTAACCGAAGGGGGGCCTTAGCGGGTTTCACTTCGGTTTTCCCCGTGTAGCCTATTCGGACCGGTCAGTCATCCAGACCGGGACGAGGGGGTTACATTTGGTGGTATCAAAGCCCGAGGTTTCCGAGACCTCGGGTAGGTAAGTGAGGTAAGTTGATGTGTTGTGATGTTGCTTTGTATTGATGAGTGTTTTATCATGTATGATCGAATGGTTGCTTGCTAGTACGGTGTTTGAAAGCATGCTTTCGTGGCTTTTTCTGGTTGGGTTAAGGGCTAGTCAAATGTCCCCATTGTTAGGTGTTGTTGTCAAAAAGGAAAATTGTTTTGGTTTAACGAGCTTGAGAACCGGAGTCCTTGCCCTTTTGCTAACCTAACGTTTTTCTTGTTGTTGTGTGTTTGTTGTTTTAGATCTTATTTTGCTATGGTGAGACCGAGGGGACGACCTAGAGTGGGTGACTAGGCACCCGAGGACATGCCTTCTGTTCCTCATGCTCCCAATGGTAATGGGGTAAATGCTGGAGGTGATGGTAATGGGCCTCAGGTTGATGCTAATGTGGGAGGTAACGGGCCCATGCGGGCCAGGGTCAGGCAGGTGCAGATGTGGCCCATTTGATTCAGACCATAGCCAAAGCTTTTCAGACAGCTTTGGCCGGTATGCAAGCTGCAGCACCACCTCAGGGTGCAGGGACATGTTTACCCTTAGAGAGGCTTCATAACTTGGGAGCAGTTGAGTTTCGTGGGTTGACTCCCGAGGGTTCAGAGGGGTGGCTTGAGAGTACTACTCGCATCTTGGGTTAGATGGAGTGTTCAGACGCCCGTAAGTTGGGTTGCATTGTCTCCTTGCTTTAGGGGGACGCTTATACTTGGTGGACCACTGTTACTTCTGGTATGGCCGAGGCGGATATCACATGGGAGTTCTTCATAAATGCCTTCAAGAGGAAGTATCTTGGAGTCCGGTACTTGGATGAAAAGAAGAGAGAGTTTATGGCTTTGGTTCAAGGTAATAGGACCGTGTCTGAATACGAGGTTCAGTTTGTGATATTGAGCCACTATGCACCTGAGTTGGTTCCTAGTGAGAAGGAACAGTGTGACCGCTTCAGGTATGTGTTGACTACAGATGTGAAGACCTACATGCTTGCCTCCGACTACACTGAGTTCGATGTCTTGGTCTCTAGGGCCAAGGATATAGATCAGAACCTAGGCTCTAGTGCACGTGCTAGTGGATCCGATTCCGGAAAGAGACATGCAAATTGGGATAGAGACCAGACCAAGAGGCATAGGGATATGAGGTACCAGCCTGATTCGAGACATAAGGGTGGTAACTATGGTCAGGGCCATCAGGGCCAAGGAGCTGTTATGCACACACCGGAGTGCAATAGGTGTGGGAGACACCATCAGGATGAGTGTGTGGGTACCTTTGGGCCGTGTAGGAACTATGGATCTCGAGGCCACATAAGGCGTAACTGTCCACACCCAGCTAGGGGCGGACCGGCTCCAACTAGGGGCTTTGAGCATCAGAGAGGCCGTGGGCGCGGTCGTGGGAACTTTTAGCCATGGAATGAGGGTCAAAGGAACTTGGCTCATGTAGTAGCAGTCCATCCCGAGGGATGAGGACCAGCTAGGGTGTATGCTCAGCAAGAGGCTAGGAATGACACTGATGTCATTGCAAGTAATTTCTCATTACAGTCTTTGAGTTTGCTTTCTTTGATAGATTCGGGGTCGACACATTCATATATTTTGGGTGAGCACGCAAGGTCATTAGGGTTACCATGTGATTGGCTAGAGGTAGGTGTAAATGTTACTAGCTCTTTTGGTGATACGGTGGTAGTTAGGAAGGTGTATAGGAGGTGTCCCTTGATGGTTCAGGGCCACGTATTTCCGGTCGATATGATGGAGTTACCCTTCTACGGTTTTGATGTGATTTTGGGCATGAATTGGCTTGTAGAGCATAGAGCTAGGGTTGACTTCGAGACCAAGAGAGTCTCCTTGAGGCTTACTGATAACTTTGAGGTTGTTGTAGTTGATGAGAACGTCAGGTTCTTGTCCAATGTGGTTTCGGCTTTGGAAGCTCAGAAGTTGTTGAGTTCGGGGTGTCAGGCTTACTTGGCTTATGTAATGAATCCGAATATGAGTGAGGTGAGACCTCAGGACATCAGAACAATATGTGATTTTCCTAGTGTTTTTCCGGAAGAGTTACCAGGTTTGCCTCCAGACAGAGCAGTTGAGTTTGCTATTGAGACGTATTCTGATTATTGAAGACGCAACTTCAGGAGTTGACCGATAGAGGCTTCATTAGGCCTAGTATTTCTCTGTGGGGTGCTCCGGTCTTGTTTGTGAAAAAGAAAGATGGTAGCGTGAGGATGTGTATAGATTATAAGCAGTTGAATAAGGTAACAGTGAAGAACAAATATCCTTTGCCTAGGATAGATGACTTGCTTGACCAGTTGAGAGGTGCTTCTGTGTTTTCAAAGATTGACTTAAGGTCCGGGTACTACCAATTGAAGGTGAAGGATGTGGACATACTGAAGACAACATTTCGTACACGTTATGGGCACTATGAGTTTTTGGTGATGCCTTTTGGGTTAACTAACGCTCCAGCAGCTTTCGTGGTTATGATGAATCGTGTGTTTCATGAGTTCTTGGACATGTTTGTGGTAGTGTTCATAGACGACATCTTAGTGTACTCTAGGACCGAAGAGGAGCATGATGAGCATTTGTAGTTAGTACTTCAGACCCTACTAGAGAATCAGTTGCATGCCAAGCTAAGCAAATTGAGTTTTGGATTAGGGAGGTGGTCTTCCTAGGTCACGTGATCTCGGCTAGTGGGATTAGTGTGGATCCCAAGAAGATAGAAGCTATAGTGAATTGGAAACAACCGAAGTCAGTGACAGAAATCCGCAATTTCCTAGGTTTGGCGGGATAATATTGAAGGTTTGTTGAAGGGTTTTCTGGAATAGCGGCCCCTTTGACTAAGTTGCTATAGAAGAATGTTCCGTATGAGTGGTCAGATGCAAGACAAGAAGCGTTTGAGAATTTGAAGAAAGCTTTGACCGAAGCTCCCATCTTGATTCAGCCTAAACTGGGGAGAGAATTTGTGATTTATAGTGATGCATCCTATGTAGGGCTAGGTTGTGTGCTTATGCAAGAGAGTAAGGTGGTAGCATATGTGTTGAGTGGATCGAATGATCGAAATAAACCAAGAGGGGGTGAATTGGATTTTTAAAGTTTTTGGTGATGGAATTGGCAAATAAAATTGGTAGACAAGGAATTTTAGAGTGGTTCAAGTTCCAATCGAACTCTACATCCACTACCTTAGCTTCACTAAGGATTTGCAACAATTCCACTAATTGCTCTTCCCCTTTTCTAGGCTAAGGAGGTAACCATTACAATTTCGGTCAAATTTTCTACCCAAAATTTGACCCAATCCTCACACAATTGAAACAGAGAAGTTGTTGGCTAAAACAAGTGTTTCTCAATACACAATATAGCCCAATTACAAGCACTCAACCCAATTGAAATGATAAGAATGAAAAATACAATTGGGGTTACAAGACAATAATGAGATTTAGGCACAAATGCTTGGATTTGATGTTTGGATGTTTGCTTTTGGATCAATAGTTGTTGCTGAAGCTTTTAGAGGTCACTTTTATACCTTCTCATTAAATTCTAGTCGTTGTGGTTGTTGCATTCATCAATAGAACCGTTGGGATGTTATCTTCCCTCCATAAATGCAGTTTGCAACCAACCGTTCGAAACGCCCGACCCTGTTTCAAAACATACCAAAATAGAAAGAGTTGTTGGGGTGCATTAAAGAGCCCGTATCGAAACGGTTAGACTTGTTTCGATACGCTAAGAGCCGTTTTGAAACCCGTTTCGAAACATTTTTGCCACTGTCAAGGATCGTATCGAAACGTCTTGAATCGTTTCGATACACCTTAGCGACTTGTGAAAAATCAGTTAAAAACTTTGTAACGGTCATATTTTTTTAAATCTGATTGAATACCGTTTCGAAACATTTGAAGTCGTTTCGATACGGTGTCTCGAGGTTTTTAAGCCGTTTCGAAACTCGTTTTGAAACACGGGTTGACAGTGTTGAAACCGTTTCGATACCCGTTCCGAAACATGAGCTCACAGTTTCAAAAGTGTTTCGAAACGCCTAAGGCCGTTCCAAAACGGTGACTCGAAAATCACTGTTTTGGCTTCAAGAACACTTAGAAAACTTTTGATAAAATTAGTTTTTAACTTAGGGATTTTCTTTTAAACCTGTAGAGATGTTTGAGGACTTAAAAATTCGTTTTCACATTTTCAATTTAGTCATTAAGTTCTTTAGTTATATCAAAATCAAATTATCGGTTTCACAATCTCCCCTTTTTTGATATAACAAAACCAAAGTTAGAATTTTTAAGAGTTTTGAAAATTTTGAATAAATTCTAACTCCCCCTCAATTTAAGGTGGGTTTTAAAAGTTTTAAAAAAAATTTAAATCCAAGTTTTAAAACTTAAAACCACTTAAAATGAATTTTGGCTCTTAGATTACTTCTCCCCCTTTTTGTAAGATCAAAAATAATAAACAAGGCTCAAAGAGAAGAGATAGGGTTAAAAGCAATAGTCAATAAGCAATAAGCAATAAACAAGTCTCAAGGAGACGATCCTCCACAGATTGCAATCGAGTATTGATAGCACCAAAACCCCTAGACATGTTAGTTTCCAATGTGTTGAGCCGCTCGGTAAGAAAAGCTGTGAGAGCTTCATTGTTAGCGACCGGAGCTTGTGGTTGAGGTTCAACTTGAGGTGGAGGTGCTTCCCTATCAACACGTTCCCATTGGCCATTATCGATGTAGTGAAATCCGGACTTGCGGAGAGAGGACTCACCAAGTTTTTGCTTGCGGGGTTCCGGAGAGTCATAAGTGCAATCAATCTCAAGCTTCTCAAAGATATAACTCAAAACAGTCCCATAAGTAAAAGACTTGAGCGCATCGGTTTCACGGAGCTTAACATTATTCACCATCTCGATAAACATGATCTTAACAAGATTAGGTTGCTCTCCACGATGAAAACATTCAAGCCAAAAATAATCTACTTGACGAACGTGAGAAAATTTACCTCCAGAGGGGCGAATAAACCACGAGACCATCAAGTGGAGAAACCTATCGCGAGCATCCAAGGCAAGCACTAAACCGGTGTGAGAACCAAAGTGATTCTCATTCTCGATTCCTTCGTCCTTAAGCCCAAAGGTAGTCTCTAAGTAAGGTATGTCAATGGCAATCTTCTTTCCCAAGATCTGAGACTCAATGCGAACAACTTCGGAGTTGTCTTCATTGTTGATGCGTTGGGCATTAGAGTAAAAGATAAGGACCATGTGCTTGTAACAAATATCCGGGATATTCAAGAAACCAAAGAAGCTCCATTCTTGTAAACGGTGGAGATAACGAAAGAGAAATCGCTCGGAGTCAAGAAACGACATGTCAACAACTCGCTCACGACGAACGCCAAATTGCTTGACATATTGGAAATGTGCCTTCAACGCGGGAGTTTTGAGACTCTTGAGAAAAAGTTGAGAAAGGTTGGGACGGAGAGCGTCTTGGTTTGAACCTTCACCCGATTGAGGTGCCTTACGTTTCTTGTTAACGAGATCCATTGAAAAAATCCTAAAAAACATAAAAGCAAGCAATTTTAAACAAATTTTAAGTGTATGCATGAAATTTCTTAATTCAATCCAATGGTAAATCCCACTTAGGTTTAAAAACAAATTTTAAGAACAAAGAAACAAAACAAAACACAAAAAAAATTAAGAGAAAAAACAATTAAAAAAACAGTAAAGAAAATACGAATGAAAACTTATATATTCGAATAAAAAATTTGAAGATTTTGAAAAAAATTTACAAGTTTTGAAAAAACCCAAGTATCAAAACACATAAACTATACAAAATTAAAATTTTCTAACCTAGGATTCGAATACAAATTTAAGGAAAAAGAAAAAAATGAAAATATACCTTAAATTGGGATTTAGGATGAATAGATGAAAATCCTTGCACAAGGTTGTTGATGCTTACTTAAGACTTGTGTTTAAGAGTAAAAACCCTCAAGATTTGGTGAAAAACAATGTGGTTTAGAGGGTTTTTATAGGAAAAAATCGTTTCTAGGATTTTTTAGGGTTTGGGAGAGTTTTAATTAAAGTTAAACTTTAACATTAAAAGCCCCTTTAAAGTTGTCCGCTAACCCATTTCGGAACGGTTTCGACCATTTCGAAACACGGGCACCGAAGGTTGACCGACTTTTCATGTCCAGCTGACCGTTTCGATACGGCTTTGACCGTATCGAAACCACGTTGACTCGTATCGAAACACGTTTTGATACAACCCTTGGCAGTAGCAAAAATGTTTCGAAACCCTTGGAAGGTGTTTCGAAACACCCTTCTCTTAGATAGGATTTTAAAGCATCTGTATCGAAACAGGTGGACCCGTTTCGATACACCTGGGCCTGAAAGTGCAGATGAGGCTCTAAAAGTGCAGAAAAATGAAATTTTTGAAGGCCTAACTTGCATGAATGACATGAATGAGCAGGAATAACATTTGCAAACATAAACATACTTCCCCTAGCTATAGGAATGGATGAAATTAGGAGTAAAAACATATAAATATGGCATTTCACAAGATCAAGCAATTTTAAGCACAAAAGATGTCATAAAAGGTCAAGATAGGCTAGTTAGACCTAACTCTCTCCTAATGGACCAAAAACGCTCTTTGTCTAAAGGTTTTGTAAATATGTCCGCTAATTGGTTTAAGGTGTCAACATACTCTATAATGACATCTTCTTTAAGGACATTATCTCCAATGAAATGATGCCTTATTTCTATGTGTTTGGTTCTAGAGTGTTGGATGAGATTTTTTATCAAACATATGGCACTAGTGTTATCACACTTAAGGGGTATAGTTTCAACTTTAATACCTTAATCTAAGAGTTGTTGCTTCATCTAAAGGACTTGAGCACAACAACTCCCTAAGGATATGTACTCGGCTTCGGTGGTAGATAAGGCTACACTATTTTGTTTCTTAGAGAACCAAGATATGAGCATACTACCTAGGAATTGACAAGTTCCCGAAGTACTCTTCCTATCGATTTTACACCCCCCATAATCCGCATCCGAATAAGCATGAAGGTTGAAGGTGGAGTCTCTAGGGTACCAAAAACCTAAAGAATGAGTATCTCTAAGGTACCTAAAGATTCTCTTAACGGCTATAAGGTGAGACTTTCTAGGACTAGCTTGAAACCTAGCACACAAGCAAACACTAAACAAGATATCCTGTCTACTTGCGGTAAGGTAAAGCAATGATTCAATCATAAAACAGTAAAGCTTAGAGTCAACACACTTACCTCCTTCATCCTTGTCAAGCTTTATAGATGAGCTCATAGGAGTGGCTTGAGGCTTTGCACTCTTCAAGCCGAACTTCTTGAGCATATCCTTGATGTACTTTGCTTGATTGATGAAGGTGCCATCCTTCCTTTGCTTGATTTGGAGTCCCAAAAAGAATGAGAGCTCCCACATCATGCTCATCTCGAATTCACCTTGCATTAGCTTAGCAAACTCTTTGCAATGACATTCGTTAGTAGAACCAAAAATAATATCATCAACATAAATTTGTACTACTAAGATGTCATTTTTATACCTTTTTATGAAAAGTGTAGTGTCCACCTTACCTTTTTCAAAGCCTTTTTCAATTAAAAAGTTTGAAAGTCTTTCATACCAAGCTCTAGGAGCTTGTTTTAAACCATAAAGAGCTTTAGTGAGTTTGAAAACATGATTTGGAAATTTTGAGTCTTCAAAACCGGTGGTTGTTCCACATACAATTCCTCATTTATAAAGCCATTTAAAAACGCGCTTTTAACATCCATTTGAAAAAGCTTGAAATCATGATAACATGCATATGCAAGCAACATCCTAATAGCTTCCATTCTAGCTACGGGTGCATAAGTTTCATCAAAATATATTCCCTCTTCTTGAGAGTAACCTTGTGCTACTAGTCTAGCTTTGTTTCTCACAATGTTACCACTCTCATCTAGTTTGTTCCTAAAGACCCATTTAGTTCCTATAGTAGATTGATTACTAGGCCTATCAACTAATATCCAAACATTACTTCTCTCAAATTGATTTAACTCTTCTTGCATAGCCATAATCCAAAAATCATCTTTCAATGCTTCTTTTATATTCTTAGGCTCCATGCATGAGATAAATGCAACATGATTCATAAGTTTAAGAGAAGATCTAGTGGTTACCCCATTGGATGGATCACCCAAGATTTCACAATTTTTGACATAGTTGAACTCCCTTGGGTAGCTCACTTCTTTTTCCTCAAGAGCCAAGTCCTCCAAGGCTTCAAGAGGTGGATCTTGTGTGTCCTCTTCTTTTGTTGGAATCTCATCCTCCTTTGAAGTTTGTCCTCCATCAAAGGCATTTATGATTCATACATCATCATCATCACAAGAATCCTTCTTTGGAAGGAGGTTATCATCGAATACAACATGTATAGATTCTTCTACTACTAAAGCTCTCTTGTTTAATACACGATAGGCTTTAGAGGTTAAAGAATATCCTATGAAAATAGCTTCATCACTTTTTGCATCAAATTTACCTAAGTTTTCTTTTCCATTATTTAAAACAAAACACTTGCAACAAAATGGATGAAAATAGCTAATGTTAGGCTTTTTAGATTTTAAAATCTCATAAGGTGTTTTCTTTAAAATTGGCCTAGTCATTACTCGGTTTGCAATGTAGCAAGCGGTGTTTGTGGCTTCCGCCCAAAAATATATTAGGTAAATTGTTTTCACAAAGCATGGTTCTACACATTTATGGTAAAGTTTTATTTTTCCTCTCAACTACCCCATTTTGTTGAGGAGTTCGAGGAACCGAAAAATTGTGGCTAATACAATTTTTATTTAAAAATTCTTCAAACCCTAAATTTTGAAATTCGGTTCCATGATCACTCCTAATATGGGAAATTCTAAGTTCAAGATCATTTTGGGTCAGTTTTGAAAATGTGATGAATTTTTCTAAAGCCTCATCTTTAGTACTTATAAATAGAACCCAAGTAAATCTAGAAAAATCATATACATGAACAAATGCATAAGATTTACCACCCAAGCTCATAGTTCTAATTGGCCCAAATAAATCCATATGGATAAGTTGTAAATACCTACTTGTAGAGACATCATTAATGGATTTAAAGGATGACTTATGTTGTTTACCCTTAGAGCATGCATCACAAATTTTATCGTTTGAGAACTTAATCTTGGGTAAACCTCTAATTAGATCAAGGGAAACTATTTTTTCTAAAACACTAATGCTAGCATGTCCTAGTTTCCTATGCCACAACCATGCATCATTTTCATTTTGAGCTACTAAACATGCATGGGATGTATGTATGTCATCTAGATGCACCATGTAAATGTTACCTATGCGATGACCTATGAGCATAATATTATTAGATTCAATGTCAACAATTTTGCACCCATTTTTATCAAATAAAACATTAAATCCTTTATCACATAATTGACTTATGCTCAACAAATTATGTTTAAGACCATTGACATATAAGACATTTTCAATAAGAATAGTAGAGTGATTACCTATGGAGCCAATACCTTTTATGTGGCCTTTGGAGTTGTCACCAAATGTCACCACTCCTCCACTTTTTGGCTATAGATCCATGAATCTACTCTCGTCTCCAGTCATATGCCTCGAGCATCCACTATCAAGGTACCATGAGTTTTGACTTTGAGCTTTGGCCTTGTAGCAATTCTCCCCCTACAAACAAAGATATTAAACTTTTGTTTTTGGTACCCAAATCATTTTGGGTCCACGAGTGTTAGCTCCCAATAACTTGGTTCCCTTAGAAATCCAAGGTGACATAGCAACAATATTATTAGATTTTACAAGTTCCTTAGAAACACATACACTTCTAATCTTTTTAGTTCTACTATGTCTAGGAAAGCTACTTTTTTGTAGTTATTAGTCTTTTTCCTAGGCTAGTTTGTTTTAGAAGATTCACGTATTTCATGCTTCACACTACCAACATTTTTAAAAGACTCTTTGAGCTTGTTAACCTCATCTAACACCTTTTGGTGTTCACTATTACATTGAGAAAGAAGATTATTAAGGTCAACATTTTCATTTTGGAAGAATTTTAGTTCATCTTTCAACCCTAAAATCTTTTTCTCAAATTTTAAATTAGCTTGAGAAAGTGAGTCATTTTTATCATTTATTTCCGAAATAATTTTCTTATTCCTAATGACCGACTCCTTGTATTTCTCAACTAATTCATCATAGACCTCTTGCAACTCATCATATGAATCATTTAATTCATCATATGTAAAATCTAAAGATAATGAGTTAGAGGTTACCATGGAGGAATCTTCCTCAAGTGCCATGAGGCAAAGGTTGGCCACTTCTTTTTCATCATCCTCGGGTGACTCATCATCACTCCAAGTAGCAAGCTTGGCTTTGAGCTTATTCTTCTTCTCAAAGCCCTTGTTCTTGAGTTGAAGGCACTCCAAACATATGTGGCCGGGTTTATTGCACTCGAAGAAAATGATTTGATCCCTCTCTTCTTCTTTGTTTTTACCTTTGAAGTCCATCTTTCTTTGAATTTTTCTTCCTCAGTTGGACCTCATGAAGCGTGAGAATCGTTTGGCTATCATAGCCAATTCTTCTAGCTCATCCTCCTCACTAGAAGAACTCTCCTCAAGTAATGAAGCTTTGAGAGCTATTCCCATTTTCTTCTTCTTTTCCACCTCTAGCTTCTCTACTCTTTTCTCTTCATTCTTCTTTTCTTCTTCCCTTCCTTGCTTCATAATCTCATGAGTAAGAAGAGAACCCACTAGCTCATCAAGTTTTAGAGTCTTCAAATTTTTGGCCTCTATGATGGCGGTTCTCTTCCCATCCCAAGATTCGGGAAGTGAGTAGAGTAGCTTCCGGACAAGCTTGTCTTCCGGTATAGTCTCTCCAAATCCTTTAAGCCCATTGACTATGGTTGAGAAGCGATCAAACATCTTGGACACCGTCTCATCGGGCTCCATCTTGAAATTCTCATAACTAAGATTAAGAATTCCAATCTTGGTTTCCTTCACATCGTTGGTTCCTTCATAGGTGGTCTCAAGAGTATCCCACACTTCTTTGACACTCTCAATGGATGAGACTTTGGAGAAGATGTCCGGACCAAAATAACAAAAGAGCATGTGAAGAGCTTTGTCATTTATTTGGATCTTCTTCCTCTCTTCTTCACTCATCTCCACCTTTTTCTTCAAAACCATCTTCCCTTCATTATCTTGCTTCAATAGAATGTAGGGGCCATCTTCAATGACATCCCAAACCAAGTAATCGTTGGACTTGATGAAGAGGCGCATCCGATTCTTCCAAAACAGATAGTTGTCACCATTGAAGAAAGGTGGTTTTGTAGTGGATTGAGACTTATACATGCTCGAACCGGAGGTAGACGCCATATCTTGATTTTTGGATGATCACACTTTTCCTAGGAACTCCTCTTGTGGTTGTTAATCCTTCAAAAAGGTAGGCTCTAATACCAATTGTTGAGTGGATCGAATGATCGAAATAAACCAAGAGGGGGTGAATTGGATTTTTAAAGTTTTTAGTGATGGAATTGGCAAATAAAATTGGTAGACAAGGAATTTTAGAGTGGTTCAAGTTCCAATCGAACTCTACATCCACTACCTTAGCTTCACTAAGGATTTGCAACAATTCCACTAATTGTTCTTGCCCTTTTCTAGGCTAAGGAGGTAACCGTTACAATTTCGGTCAAATTTTCTACCCAAAATTTGACCCAATCCTCACACAATTGAAACAAAGAAGTTGTTGGCTAAAACAAGTATCTCTCAATACACAATATAGCCCAATTACAAGCACTCAACCCAATTGAAATGATAAGAATGAAAAATACAATTGGGGCTACAAGACAATAATGGGATTTAGGCACAAATGCTTGGATTTGATGTTTGGATGTTTTCTTTTGGATCAATAGTTGTTGCTGAAGCTTTTAGAGGTCCATTTTATACCTTCTCATTGAATTTTAGCCGTTGTGGTTGTTGCATTCATCAATAGAGCCGTTGGGATATTATCTTCCCTCCATAAATGCAGTCTGCAACCAACCGTTTCGAAACACCCGGCCCTGTTTCGAAACATACCAAAATAGAAAGAGTCATTGGGGTGCATTAAAGAGCCCGTATCGAAACGGTTAGACTTGTTTCGATACGCTAAGAGTCGTTTCGAAACCCGTTTCGAAACATTTTTGCCACTGTCAAGGATCATATCAAAACGGCTTGAATCGTTTCGATACGCCTTAACGACTTGTGAAAAATCAGTTAAAAACTTTCTAACGGTCATATTTTTTAAATCTGATTGAATACCGTTTCGAAACATTTGAAGTCGTTTCGATACGGTGTCTCAAGGTTCTTAAGCCATTTCGAAACTCGTTTCGAAACATGAGCTCACAGTTTCAAAAGTGTTTCAAAACGCCTAAGGCCATTCCGAAACGGTGACTCAAAAATCACTATTTTGGCTTCAAGAACACTTAGAAAACTTTTGATAAAATTAGTTTTTAACTTGGGGATTTTCTTTTAAACATGTAGAGTGGTTTAAGGACTTAAAGATTCGTTTTCACATTTTCAATTTAGTCCTTAAGTTCTTTAGTTATATCAAAATCAAATTATCGGTTTCACAATATGCTTCACGATAGTTGAAAGTTCATGAGAAGAATTATCCCACCCATGATATAGAGCTAGCCGCAGTGGTGTTCGCATTGAAGATTTGGAGACACCATCTCTATGGTGAGAAGTGCACCGTGTACACCGACCACAAGAGTTTGAAGTATTTGATGTCTCAGAGGGAGTTGAACCTCAGGCAACGTAGGTGGGTAGAGCTTCTCAAGGATTATGACCTCACGATAGAGTACCATCCGGGTAAGGAAAATGTTGTGGCCGATGCCTTGAGTAGAAAAGTGGCCGTTGAGCTACGAGCTATGTTTGCGAGATTGAGCGTGTCTAGTGATGGTGGGTTGATAGTCGAGCTTCAGGTTAAGCCTTCATTAGTTCAATTAATTTGTGAGAAGCAGTTGAGAGATGAGTCTTTGGCACCTCACGTGCAAGACATAGCCGAAGATAGGCCTAATGAGTATTGTTTTGGTGAGAATAGGATCCTATGTTACAAGGATAGGATAGTGGTTCCGGAGGATGCCGAGTTGAGGTGTACGACCTTGAATGAAGCTTATAATAGTCCTTTTGCTATGCATCCGGGTAGCACGAAGATGTATCGAGGGTTAAAAGAAGAGTACTTTTGGGTTGGTTTGAAGAAGGACGTGGCCGAGTTTGTCAGTAGGTGTATGGTTTGTCAAAGAGTCAAGGTCGAGCATTAGTTTCCCTCAAGATTGTTACAGCCGTTGAAGATTCCGGAATGGAAGTGGGAGCGTATTACCATGGACTTTGTGTCAGGGCTACCGTTGACTCCTTCGAGGAAGAATTCAGTGTGGGTGATAGTGGATAGGTTTACCAAGTGTGCCCACTTCATACCAGTTCACACCACCTATACTTTAGATAGGTTGGCCGATCTGTATATCTATGATATAGTGAGACTACATGGGGTACCAAAATTGATAGTGTCAGACCGAGATCCGAGATTTACAGCTAGATTTTGGGAGTATTTGCATCGAGCCTTGGGTACTTGGTTGAACTTCAGCACTTCGTATCATCCGCAGTCAGATGGTCAGTCTGAGAGTGATTCAGGTGTTGGAAGATATGTTGAGATGTTGTATCATTTATTTTCGGGGGTCATGGGAGAAACATGTTGAGTGTGTAAAAGTTCTATAATTTACCCCCCATTTAACCCATATTTCTGCTGTATTCAAGCAAAATTCATTGCATTTAGGATAGATTTCAATCATACATCACAATTATAGTAAATGGCACAGTTTCTACTGAAATTGGTCACTTTTGCAGGTAGCTGCTGTAGCAGACACTGGGCAGCAGAGAAGCAGAGTTGGAACACTGGAATGTAGACAAGAAGGATGACGCTGCCAAGGCCGCTGTCGTGGTAGCTAAGGATGACAGCAAATGTGAAGGTAAGAAGTGAAGTGGAGCTCGACAGAAAGAGGAAATTAAGCCGGTCTATCGTGAATCACTCTTATATTTTTTTTGAGCCCTAGATCAGAATGAAGGCCAAGCCCAAAGTTCAAGGAAGAAACTCCAAGCAAGAAGGAAGGACGAATAAAAGACATATACTCTGAAGATTTAGTCTTTACTAGATTTGTACTTTAATTCAAACTTGTATTCTTTCCATATTAGAAAACTTGAACCCAAGGCCTATATAAAGGCATGTAATTCAACCTAGGGAAGGATATCTTACTCTCTAGCCGTCTTCCCCTAAACCCTAGTCGTTTTCCCCTTCTCATCATGTTCTAAACTTCCCCTAGGGCTAAGAGTTGATTCTGTAAAGTAGTTGCAAGGATTGCATTATTTTAGGATTTTCTTCTGTTCAATAAAATAGACTTTAAGTTTGCTTATTCTGGTTTTCAACATCTTGCAAGAGTATCGGGAGAGCATTGTGAGATTACACGTTTACTTAATATCGGGAGAGTTAAGTATACGAAAGGAATAAGTACAGGTTCTCCAATTTATGGTTGAATTATCTCGGACCTAGGGATAGGACGAGGTTAAGTGGCTAAGGAAGAATTCAATAACATCGGTGTTCATCATTCGATTCACGCCGGGAGGTATCATCAAAGACGTGTTCATTGACAGACTTGGACCTAGGGATAGGCCAAGACATAGTAGGGATTCTTGCCAAGCTTGAAGTGCTGAGTTGTGTGTTTGCTGCCGCGACAACAACAGACCGATGCCGCAGCAGGTGCTGCCGCGACAGGCGCTACGACAGAACATAGGAGTCTTAGACTTTACAAACACATGCACTACGGAGTAGATCAATACCAGCCCATTATTTACTCTGAATATTTTCATCCTTTATTTTCAGTCATCTTTATTATCTCGTGACAAACAATTTAACTATTTCTTTTCCTTCTTGTGCAGAAATCCAAGGTTAAAGCTATTAGCCAGTCCTTGTGGAGACGATATCCGATACTTATGTATCACTTTACTACTTGCGTCGTGTACACTTGCACTACATTGCGATAGACACTTTTACACGCAACAAGTTTTTGGCGCCGTTGTCAGGGACTGGCAACATAACTTTACCCTTACTTTTTACTGCACATTCTTTTTATTTTCTGTTTTGTTTTACTTGGATTGTTCAACTTGTGGTTTCACAAGGTTTTCTGTTTATGCGCAGATCGAAACGAGGAGAGGAACCTGAGTATCCACTAGACCCTGAAATTGAACGCTCGTACAATCTTAGGAACCGACTTCGCCTCGTGTTCGCCAGAAACGAATACCTTGAAGAACAGTTAGAGGCCATGAACAACCAAGGGAATCCCCAAGATCCTAACAATCCTGTCGGGGATGGAGAAAACGGACAGCCTGTTATTCTTGCTGCCGGAGCCGCACGCCGATCCTGCCGAGACTACATGATTAATGATCATGTGGAACTAGAGACCACCCTGCCAGACGTGGAAGCTGAAAATTTTGAGCTGAAACCTGTCATGTTCAGTATAATTAATAACGCTGGCCAATTTAGTGGTGCTGCTACAGAGGATGCTAGGGAGCATCTGAAAACGTTCCAAGAAATCTGTGGTTCGTTTAGACTACTAGGAGTAAATCCAGAGATACTGAGGCTTCGGTTATTTCCTCATTCATTAAGGGACAGGGCGAAAACTTGGTGGAATAAACTAACGTCGGGTTCAATATGAACTTGGACATATTTAACTCGTGAATTTTTGTCTCGTTTTAATCCTTCACATTTATCTGAGCGATTACGTAACGAAATTGCTACTTTTCAACAGGAAGATGACGAGCCAATGCACGAGGCATGAGTCAGATTTACCACTCTTCTGAGTAACTGCCCGATGCATGGATTCCCCGTTTGGAACCAGGTAATTTAGTTTTATAATGCTGCCAACTTACAAACTCGTATGAGAATTGATTCAGCAGCGAATGGATTGTTGTTGGACAAAGATCCAGATGAAGCAATGGTAGTATTGAAAAACTTGGCAAAGAACGAGGAACAGTTTCCTACAACAAGAAGAAGAGGTAAACGAGTACTAGCTGTGAAAGATTATGAGGCCGACAATTCCCTAAAAACACAGGTGGCATATCTCACAAAGGTAGTGGAAAAGCTATTGAAGAAAGATTCAAAACCTGTCTACTCTACTGAAGAGGTATGTGAAACTTGCGATGAGAATCATAGTTCGGAAGATTGTCCGCTACAGTTAGAGGAAGGGATGTATGTTGGGAACTATAACAAGCAGAACTACAATTCCAACAACTACAATCCCAACTGGAGAAAGGATCCCAAATTCTCTTGGAGCAACCCTAACAATGCCTTAAATCCTCAAGCACAAAACACTCAAAGTTAGGAAGGACCTAGATTACTGACTCGACAGCAACCATAAGAGCAGCCGCAACAGCCACCAACTGCCACAACTAGTATATTGGAACAGACCTTGACTACGTTTATGTCCCAGACAGGAACTTACATTGAAAGCATGAATCACTTCGTCAAGAAGACTGAGTCATTCATGGATAAAACAGAGATGCGGATGACTAACCATGAAGCTACTCTGAAATCACTGGAGACACAGATGGGTCAGGTTTCCCAACATATTAAACCAAGGCAGAATGAAGGATTCCCTAGAGATACTGAAAACGCTAGAAAACCCACACATGAGCAGTGCAAGGCTATCACAACTAGGAGTGGGAAGAAATTACCAGGGCCAGAGAAAGAAGCTGAACTAGTTAAGGAACCAGCCCTAGAATCGACTGCCGAGAATGCTACCCCGAGAGACGACAAACAGCCTGCTGCCGATGAACCTGTCACGACATCAGAAGGGATATAAGAGAAGGATGAAGAACCTAAGCCTCCTCAGATCCGAATGCAGTGGGAAGGACGCATTGCAGATTATCGTCCTCCACCTCCTTTTCCTCAGCGGTTACAGAAGTTGAAACAGGAATCCCAGCTTAAGAAGATCTATGATATTTTTAAGCAGGTCCATATCAATATTCCGTTGTTAGATGCTATAAAGAAGATGCTTGGTTATGCCAAATTTCTCAAGGATGCTATGTCGAAGAAATCCAGACTTGAGGAATTTGAGACGGTTAAAATGACAGAAGGATGCATGACTATTCTACACAAGCATCCACCTCAGAAAAAGAAGGATCCTGGGAGCTTCATAATACCATGCATAACCAGAGATAAGTTTGTGGGTAAGGCACTTTGCGATCTAGGTGCTAGTATTAATTTAATGCCAAAGTCTGTATTTTAGAAATTAGGTATTGGACGAGCACGGCCCACAACAGTCGTACTGCAGCTGGCAGACCGCTCTTACGTACATCCAGAAGGGAAGATAGAAGATATTCTGGTAAGAGTGGATAAATTTATTTTTCCTGCTGACTTTTTTGTTTTAGATTGTGAAGTAGATGAGAATGCACCAATCATCCTGGGGCGACCCTTCTTAACCACAGAAATATCACTGATTGATGTAGAAAAAAGGAGAACTCACTATGAGAGTGAATGATCAAGAGATCAAGCTGAATGTTCTCCAAGCAATAAAGCACGCTGATACAGAAGAAGAATGCAAGGCTATCACTGAAGTTATCCTTGACCAACCCTGCATCAGGTCGCACTACCATGACATCAAAATTGGCCACTTCCCCATCAGCCATTTAGAAGACTGTCACAGCAGCGACGACGACAATAGCTCCTCAGACTCTGATATATATGATATTGAAGATCATGAGGAGGTAAACTGGATAGGCAATCGTCCAGGCAAGTTATTCAAGCCTTTAAACTATACCTCGAATGAACATATCGTCCAAAAGCCATCAACTGTCGAGCCACCTGTCCTAGTTCTTAAGCCCCCTTCCATGGCAGCTTAAATATGTTTTTCTTGGATTAAATGATACGTTACCCGTAATCATCTCTTCCAAGTTGACGCAGGAACAGGAACATCAACTGATAAGGATGTTGCAGCAGCACAAAAGGGCTATTGGATGGACGATAGCTGATATCCAAGGCATCAGTCCGGCACTATGCATGCATAAAATCCTCTTAGAGGATGATCATAAGCCAACAATTGATGCCCTGAGACGTCTAAACGATGCCATGCGAGAGGTGGTTCATAAGGAGATCATCAAATGGCTAGATGCTGGAATAATTTATGTCATCTCGGATAGCAAGTGGGTGAGCCCGGTGCAGTGCGTTCCTAAGAAAGAAGGAATAACCGTGGTAACCAACGAAGAAAACGAGTTAATCCCAACCAGGACTGTGACCAGTTGGAGGGTTTGTATGGACTACCGGAAGCATAATAAAGCTACCCGGAAGGACCATTTTCCTCTGCCTTTTATTGATCAAATGCTTGATAGATTAGCTGGAAAGCCTTATTACTGTTTTCTTGATGGATACTCAGGTTATAACCAAATAGTCATCGCACCGGAGGATCAAGAGAAAACGACGTTTACTTGCCCGTACGGTACTTACGCTTTCCGGAGAATGCCATTTGGACTTTGTAATGCACCAGCAACCTTTCAGAGGTGTATGATGGCAATATTCTCCGACATGGTGGAGGATTTTCTGGAGATATTCATGGACGATTTTTCCGTCTTTGGAGATAGTTTTAAGAGCTGATTAGGCAACCTATAGAAGGTACTCGAAAGATGTGAAAAATCGAACTTGGTTTTGAACTGAAAGAAATGTCACTTCATGGTGGATGAAGGGATAGTCCTAGGCCATAAACTAAGCTGCCGCGACATAGAAGTCGACATAGCTAAGATTGAGGTAATTGAAAAGCTGCCGCCACCCACCACAGTCAAGGGAATCAGGAGTTTCTTAAGGCATGCTGAGTTTTATCGGAGGTTTACCGCAAACTTTTCGAAGATCACCAAGCCCTTGTGCCACCTTCTAGAGCATAACCGTCCCTTTGACTTCAATACTGAATGTACTGAGGCATTCAGAGTTCTGAAAGAGAAGCTGTTAACAGCCCCGATAGTACAACCACCAGATTGGAAACTACCATTTGAGATCATGTGTGATGCTAGTGACTATGCTGTTGGGGCAGCACTTGGGCAGAGGAAGGACAAGCTCTTTCATGTTATATACTATGCTAGCAAAACACTGAACGACGCCCAAGTAAACTACACCACAGGGGAGAAGGAATTGTTAGCTGTAGTGTTCTCGATTGACAAGTTTCGTTCATATATACTTGGAACGAAGGTCATAGTTCACACAGACCACTCTGCACTAAAATATCTGTTCACCAAAAAGGATGTGAAGCCTAGACTGATACCTTGGATTCTGCTACTACAAGAGTTCGACCTTGAGATCAAAGACAAAAAGAGGACAGAGAACCAAGTCGGAGATCACTTGTCAAGATTAGAGAAGGGAAAGAATCTCCCAACAGATGAAACACACATACTGGAGACCTTCCCTGACGAGCAGTTGTTCGCTGCCATAAGCACTGCCGTGACAACCACGACGGGAGGTAAGTTTCCTGAACTCCCCTGGTATGCTGATTTCGTTAATTATTTAGTTAGCAGAATATCTCCTCCTGACCTTAACTATCAAGCTAGGAAGAGGTTCCAAAATGATGTTAAACATTATTATTGGGACGAACCTCTTCTTTTCAAATGTTGTGCAGATCAGGTTATCAGGAGATGCGTACCACAAGATGAACAAGAAGATGTGCTTCATCACTGCCATGTTTCACAGTATGAAGGACACTTAGGTGGTAACAAAACTGCTGCCAAGGTTTTGCAGTCTGGATTTTATATGCCTTCACTGTTCAAGGATGCCTAGGCATTCTACAAAAACTGTGACAAATGTCAATGAACTGGAAATATCTCAAGAAGACATGAGATGCCACTGCAAAACATTCTTGAAGTCGAAATCTTCGACGTTTGGGGGATAGATTTTATGAGACCATTCCCAGCATCATGTGGGAACTTATATATCCTCCTGGGAGTGGACTATGTGTCCAAATGGGTTGAAGCGATCACTACATAGAAAAACGATGCCAAGACTGTTCAGAGGTTTTTGCACAAGAACATATTTTCCAGATTTGGCATCCCCAAGGCGATCATCAGTGATGAAGGGAGGCATTTTGATAATAAGGTTATAGCTGCTGCCTTAAAAAATTATGATGCTGTCATGGCAGAACTCACCGATGAAGGCACCGAATGGAATACTGATCCCAAACATCCAAGGAAGGTGAAACGAGTTCAACTCACCCCCGAAGCCAAGCTGTGGAACACATTCGTCAAAAAGAGGATTATGCCCTCCTCGCACAACAACACGGTAGACCAACCAAGGTTAGCTCTCATCCATTCAATTTTAAACGAGAGGCCTATCAATGTTGGTAGATACGTTCGGGAGGGAATTTTGGATTACGCGTACTAGCCATCGGGACCACACGTCTTCCCCTACCTCATAACAGCCCTCTACCATGGCCACAACGTACCTGAAGCTACCGAGGATTTGAGAATCCAAGGAAAAGGATGGACGAAGAGGAACATACTTAGCTTGATGGAGCTGAAAGCTGCAACACCTATATCCAGCTTCAACCCTACTGTCGCGGCAGGTGAGCCAATAGAGCCCACCCAGACAGATCCTGCCGCCACAGAACAAAGGCAGCCCACTGCAGCAGCTCCCCCAGCAGACTCCTCAACCCAAATCCTTGCTGCCCTGCAAAAAATGAAGGAACGCCAGCTGGGCCTTATGAGCTTCATTCAGGACTTCACAACAGCAATGGTACATTTCATTAAAACCAATCTTAATTTTCCTGATGTACAGTTTCCTGCCTTCCCCGACCATATTTTGCTGCCCCCACACCTGTCCATACCTCTACCCCTGCTGCCACACCGAGAACACCATCTGCCGCGTCCACCCCGATTCTGGCCACAATAGCTGCAGGCGGTAGCCACACTGCCACAACATTTGTCAGGGAAGAGAAAAGAAAAGAGCCTATGTCCAACCTCGACAGATATATAGCCTGTTTCTCTTCCTCCTCCTCTATTTGAGGGGAATCCGATGACGAGCCCTCGGTCAAGAGGAACCTGTCCAAGGAGTTCACCCGGTTGAAACGACAGAAACCAAACACCAAAGTCAAACCATCCGACCAAGGAAAATCTGACAGCAGCAACAGCAGCAGCTCCTCCGAGGAGGTTGAGGTGTTAGAGAAACCACCCCATATCTCACCTACCCGCATCCAGCCTCCGAGGGAAGCCAAGAACAAGAACACATCTGCCTCTCCCAGCCATCTGCCGGCACCAACAATGAAAGTCACTGCCCGCCGGCAAATTCGGATCAGCAGCAGCAGCAGCGATGACAGCGCTTAAAATTTAAGTTTATTTTCTTATATTTGATGTATGTTATTTTGTTATAATTGTGATGTCATTTTTATTTTCTTTTTATCATTCTATCATTTGCATTGAGGGCAATGCAACCCTTGAGTTTGGGGGTGGCATCCCTCCATTAATGAAGTGTCGTTAAGTTTAGAAATTGTGTCTATTATTTAGTTTATTTTTGCTTAAAAAAAGAAAAAAACTGAAAATTTGGCTTAAGTCTTTGAACTAAACTTACCTGCCGTGACAGACTCTGTCGTGGCAGTGCCTTTAGGATAATTTTAGGAGTAGTTTAGAGCCTGACTATAGTTCTGATTCTCAAACACCCTTTGTGACTTTTACACTGTCTAGAACTCTGCTAGTAAACTAGAATAGGGAAAAGCTTAACACTTGAATTGCCCCTAGAGGTGCCTAACACTGGCTCTAGGAAAAGAAGTTAAGAAAAAGTAGACTCAATACACCTATAGGTGCTCGAAACCGGCTCTAGGAAGTTAGCTAGAGGTGCCCGAAACCAGCTCTACTCAAACTTAAATTGAGAAAAGAGGATCGAGTCTAAATAAAAACTAAAGGAGCCTAAAAATTGCCTCCAAAAAGATGAAAGTTGGCATAAAAATTCAAGTTAGAAGTTTAGCTATTCTAGTAAACTAAGGGAGCCTAGGCATATAATTATTCACAAAACATGCACACACTACACGAGAATTATCCAATAAGGTGTTGCTTACAGCAAGGAATGAAGGGTAGGTAAGGCAAAGTTCACTGTTTTAAGCCAAACAAAAATTTTATTTCTTTTTTAGGTTTTAATTGCTTGAGGGCAAGCAAGAACTTGAGTTTGGGGGTGTGTTGGGTGTGTAAAAGTTCTATAATTTACCCCCTATTTAACCTATATTTCTGATGCATTCAAGCATAATTCATTGCATTTAGGATAGATTTCAATCATACATCACAATTATAGTAAATGACACAGTTTCTACTGAAATTGGTCACTTTTGCAGGTAGCTGCTGTAGCAGACGCTGGGCAGCAGAGAAGCAGAGTTGGAACACTGGATTGTAGACAAGAAGGATGACGCGGCCAAGGCCGCTGCCGGGTGAAAATAATATTAAAATACTAAAATAATATTTTGGGCCTCGGGTACTTAAAACAAATAAAATTTTGTTGGACTATTTTCAAAACAAGACGAAATAGCCATGGACATCTCATATTTGTAAATGTCTTATTTCATTAAGGGTATTTTGGTCTTTGGCCTTTTGATTTTAAACAAACATAAAAAAATAGCTTTTGGCCCATATTCTTCCCCTCCCCAATTCCATTTTGACGACAAAGAAACCACTCTTTTCCTAGTTACTATTCCATCTCATATCTTGCTTGTTGTTGGAGCTTTTGCAAAGGTAAAATCAATTTTGACCTGTCCTAGTCATTCTCTTCAAGCTCATACCTTTAGTTTTCATTAATGTTCATGGTTTTGAAATTGGAAGTTTTGAGTTTTTAGATTAAAAATGTCATCTTTAATGTCTATAACTTAAGCTTTTGATTTGTTGAGGTTGTATGAGTTATTTACAACCTAAAGGGTCCAACATACTTGATTTTTACTTAGTTTTATGGTGTTTCCCGAAATTGGGTTTTGGGGAGGTTTTAGAGAGCTTAAATGTTGAGTTTTGGGGGTGCTTTGTGTGAGAAAGTGTTGGCTGATGGTTAGGCTATGTATAAGGGTTGTTTTGGAAGCTTTTGGGAGTAGTTTAAGTGTTGAAATCAAGGGTTTTGGGTTGTGCTTCATGGCTGCTCGGGAATGAGGATTTTGGGAGTTGTTCATAGCTTGAATCATGTGTTTTGTGCTTGAATTGTGTTCCAGGTTTGCTACTTTGATTTGTGAACTGATTTGAGGTTGTTTTGATTGTGTTGGGGTGGTTAGAAGCAAGGAATTTGATCGGTGAAGCTTCGGGGACGAACCCGGAGGATTTGGAGACTTGAGCTTGGTTTTCAGCTCTCTTTTGGGTAGCAACAGTGAGTAGAAATGTTAAACTTTGATTTGTTTTCGAAATGGAACTCTTGGGGGTTTGGGTGGGACCTAAAGGGTTCACCTAAACTCGAGTGTAAGTTACTACTCCTACATCTTTGTTATGTGTTGATGAATGGTTAAATGTTGTGGTATCATGTGCATCTCGAGTTGTTTTACATCGTTGTTGTTGTGTAGTCGTGTAGAAGTTGATCCTCATGTGATGGTTGTCTTAACTACGGTGATGAGTGGTCCCACCGGTAGTGACTAGTAGTAGAGTAAGGTGATAAGTGGTCCCATCGGAAAACTACTAGTCGAACGGTGATGTGTGGTCCCACCGTGTGTATGTTGGTTTTGCATGTGCAAGCCATGTGTGGTCTTGTTGTCATATCATTCGTGGATCTATTGATTTATTGTCAATTATGAAAAGTGTTTTGAAAACTGCATGCTTGTTGATTTATGGAGCTTCTCTCACTAAGCTAGTTAGCTTACGCTCTCTTTTATTTCCAACATGCAGATCGTTAGAGTTCGGGAGGCAAGTGGGCAAGGGAGGAGCTTTTGGAGTTCTCAAAGCAGCTCAAGTATGATTTACTTATTTGTAATAATGCCTAGACAATGGGGGTGTAGACTTGTAGGAGTTGGTGTCAAACTCCTTAGTTGATTTTGTGTTTGGATGAGCATGTTAAACTGTTGTTTCTATGTTGGCCATGTGTATGCCTTTATGTTTTGGATTGTAGACCATATTTACTTGATGCATATGTGCCTTGTGGTTGAAGACCTATACCATTTCTATGAATGCTAAGTGTGTTGCCTAAGGTATGATATGTTAAATGCTATGTATGAATATTGTTGATGTGATGCTTGACTTGAGTGGCTTTTATATGTTTGTTGAGTGCTAAGCATGTTCGTATAGGGTGTCTTGCATCTAGAGTTGATGTATGATGGTTGTGGAAGGTTTCAGTTGTGTTTTGAGGCAGCCTTGTGCCATAAACCAGCAAAAATCTGTCTTTTCGCAGCATGTGTATCGAAATGGTTGGTTTCGTTTCGATACGGCCTCTTGTTTCAGGCCAGGCGTTTCAGTACGCCAGGGGGTCGTTTCGATACATTTTTGCCACTGGAAATATGAGATTTTGTCGATAAATTAAGGTATCGAAACGGGCCATGGTGTTTCGAAACGGTCTTCATATCGTTGACCACGAGAAGTTGACCGTTGGGGGTGTTTCCGAATGGTTGACCACCGTTTCGATACGGTCTCCTCGTGTTGACTTGGTGTAAAACCGAAATTGATTTTGATATAACACATAAACTTAAGGACTAATTTGCAAAACAATAAATTTTTAAGTACTCTTTAAAGTCTCACAATTGACAAGTGTTTTTAAACAAAATAATAATTAAAGACTTGTTCTTAAATTATATATATTTTTCAAAGTCCATTTCTATGTTTTCCAAGCATAAGTATGCAAAAACGCCCAGGAGTATCGATACCCATAGCGTATCGATACCCTATTTAGCCACTGTAATGTTATTGAACATACCGTACCGATACGCACTAAAACCGTATCGATACGATATGCATCTGGGCAATTGCTTTCATGAACACGTACCGATACGCCTGGTAACCGTATCGATACGCTAAGCATATCTTTGAAAAATCCGGGCATTTAATTATATGACCGTTACTTGTCAGTTGGTTGGTTTCCCTATTTTCAAAAGGTAGTTATACCGTACCGATACGCTTGGTACGCGTATCCATACACTTTTCATACAAACAAAAGCTTGGGATTCCAGTAACATTGGACCGTATCGATACTACGCCCCGTATCGATACGCCCTTAAAACCGTACCGATACGCCTTCCAAGCGTATCGATACGCTCTGTTTTCAGGCACAACGGCTCTTTCCTCTTTGATGCAGGTATCGATACGCCCTTCCCGAGTACCGATACAGTAGGCTGCAGAGCTGCATTTAATGCGGGAAAAATGTCCACAACGGCTCTATTGATGATCCCAACTACTCAAACGGCTAGAAATCAATGCAAGGGTATAAAAACAAGCTTCATTTGACCAAGCAACAACTATTGAACATTCAAGCATCATCAAAGCAAAAATTCCAAACCCTTGAGCTATTCAAAGTCATATTCTTGTACTCAACTCTTTGTCTTTCAAATTATCATATTGTATTGTGAGTTTGGGTTTGTTCAAATTGTAATTGGGTAGACAAATATCCTTTGAGAGGAAACATTTGAGTTTACCAAAATTCCTTCTTTGTATTTGAGTGGATTAAGCTTTGGGTATAAAGCTTAATCGAAATTGTAAGGTTTCCTCCTCATCCAAGAAAAGGGGACGAATTCAATTAGTGAATTGTTTGAAAATCCTTAGTGGGAGCTAAGGTAGTGGATGTAGAGTTCATTTGGAGAACTTGAACCACTATAACCCCCTTTGTCATTTTTATTTTCAATCTTTCTCTTTACCAAAATTTTAATTGCCAATTCACCCCCCTCTTGGCCATTTGCAAGTGTTCGATCAACTCAACAATTGGTATCAGAGCTACACTCATTGGAAGGATTACAACCCTCTTGAGTCGATTCTTGGAGAGTTTGATCAACAACAAGTCAAGCAATGGCATCCACCTCCAACTATGAGTCCCAATCCACCACCAAGCCACCATTCTTCAATGGGGATAACTATCCTTTTTGGAAGAATAGGATGAGGCTCTTCATTAAGTCTACCGACTTTATGATGTGGGATGTGGTTGAAGAAGGTCCATACATTCCCATGAGAAGAGATGGAGAAAGGCTCATCCCAAAGATCAAAGCCGAAATGACCGATGATGAAAGAAGGAGGATGCAAGTCAATGACAAAGCTCTTCATGTTATATTTTGTGCACTTGGTCCGGATATCTACTCCAAGGTGTCTTCAATCGAAAATGCCAAGGAGGTTTGGGACACCCTCGAGACAACATATGAGGGAACTAGTGATGTCAAGGAGACAAAGATTGGGCTACTCAATCTAAGCTATGAGAACTTCAAGATGGATCCCGAAGAAAGTGTCTCTAAGATGTTTGATCGGTTCTTGGTTATTGTCAACGGGTTGAAGGGTTTCGGTGAAATTATTCCCGAAGACAAGCTAGTGAGAAAGTTGTTGTATTCTCTTCCGGAGTCATGGGATGGCAAGAGAACGGCCATTATTGAAGCTAGAAATTTGAAGACTCTCAAGCTAGATGCTCTTGTTGGATCTCTACTCACACATGAGATTATGAGGAAGGGAAGAGAACAAGAGAAGAAGATAATGGAGAAGAAGGAAGTTGAGAAGAAGAAAGTTGGAATCGCACTAAAGGCCTCACAACAAGAAAGCGATTCTAGTGAGGATGAAGATGAGGAGATGGCTATGTTGGCCAAACGCTTTACTCGGTTTATGAAGTCAAATCGAGGAAGAAAATTCATTAGAAAGGGAGACTTCAAGAGTAAAAGCAAGGAAGAGGAGAAGGACCAAATTACTTGCTATGAATGCAAGAAACCGGGTCACATTCGTTCCGAATGTCCTCAAAAGAAAAAGAAAAGCTTTGGGAAGAAAAACAAGCTCAAAGCACAAATTGCCACTTGGAGTGACGATGTCTTCCGAAGAAGAGGAGGAAGTGGCCAACTTATGTCTCATGGCCATCGATGATGAACCAAAGGTAAACTCTAACTCATCCAATTTCGATTTTTCTATTGAGGAACTTCAAGATGCTTATGATGAATTGCAAGAAGTGTATGATGAGTTGGTAGGAAAATACAAAGAGTCCATTTTGAAAAACAAGAAAACAATTTCCGATTTAAAAATTCAAAATGAGACATTTTCAAAAACTAACTCCGAATTGGAAAAGAAGATTTTGTTTCTAATTAATCTTTCAAATGATCTTAAAACTAAAAATCTTGAACTTGAAAAACTTCTTTCCGATTTTCAAGATTATCACACAAAGGAAGTGGATAGTCTTAAAGCATCTATTGCTATTGGGAAAAATGATTTTGAAAAAGGAAATCACTCTAAATCCCAATATGTAAAAAGAAAGCATTTTGTACCTAAACAAAGAAATTTTTATAAGCAAGCTAGAAGTCATAGAATTAGGAGTGTTTGGGTTCCTAAAGAACTCATTATTTCTAACGATTTGAATGCTATTGTTTCTTGGATTCCTAAGGGAACCAAATTGTTGAAGGCTAACTCTCATGGACCCAAAATGATTTGGGTACCAAAAACCAAAGCCTAATTTCTTTGTTTGTAGGGGGAGCATTGCTACAAGGCTAAAGCTTCAAGCAAACATTCTTGGTACCTTGATAGTGGATGCTCAAGACACATGACCGGTGACAAGAGTAGATTTGTGGAACTAAAGCCTAAGAGTGGTGGAGTAGTAACTTTCGGTGACAACTCCAAAGGACACATTGAAGGAATAGGCTCCATTGGTAATCACTCTTCTATTTACATTGAAAATGTTTTGTATGTTAACGGTCTTAAACATAATTTGTTGAGCATTAGTCAATTATGTGATAGGGGTTTTAATGTTTTATTTGATAAAAGTGGTTGCAAAATTGTAAACATTAAAACAAATCAAATAATGCTCATAGGACATAGAATAGGCAATATTTATATGGTGCATTTAGATGACATTCATTCATCCCATACATGCTTAGTTGCACATGATGAACATGACTCATGGCTTTGGCATAGAAAATTAGGACATGCTAGCATGAGTGTCTTAGAGAAATTAATTTCCCTTAATCTAGTTAGAGGTTTACCCAAACTTAAATTTTCAAATGATAAAATTTGTGATGCATGTTCAAAGGGTAAACAACATAAAAGTTCTTTTAAATCCATAAATGATGTCTCTACTAGTAGATGTTTACAATTGATTCATATGGATCTTTTTGGGCCTATTAGAACAATGAGCTTGGGTGGAAAATCATATGCTTTTGTACTTGTAGATGACTATTCTAGGTATACTTGGGTTCTATTCTTAAGTACAAAGGATGAGGCTTTAGAAAAATTCATCACATTTTCTAAAATAACTCAAAATGATCTTGAACTTAAAATTTCTCACATTAGAAGTGATCATGGAACCGAATTTCAAAATCTAGGTTTTGATGAGTTTTTAAATGAAAATGGGATTAGCCACAATTTTTCCGCACCTCGCACTCCTCAACAAAATGGGGTAGTTGAGAGGAAAAATCGAACTTTAGAAGAAATTGCTAGAACCATGCTTTGTGAAAATAATTTACCTAAATACTTTTGGGCGGAAGCCACAAATACCGCTTGCTATATCATAAATCGAGTAATGATTAGGCCAATTTTGAAGAAAACACCTTATGAGATTTTAAAATCTAAGAAGCCTAACATTAGCTATTTTCACCCTTTTGGTTGCAAGTGTTTTGTTTTAAATAATGGTAAAGAAAACTTAGGTATATGATGCTAAAAGTGATGAAGCTATTTTCTTAGGGTATTCCTTAAATTCTAAAGCCTATCGTGTATTTAATAAAAGAACTCTAGTTGTTGAAGAGTCAATACATGTTGTTTTCGATGATAACCTCCTTCCGAGGAAGGAATCTTGTGATGATGATGATGTAGGAATCATTGATGCCATTGATGGAGGACAAACGTCAAAGGTGGATGAGATTCCAACCAAAGAAGAGGATTCACAAGATCCACCTCTTGAAGCCTTGAAAGACTTGGCTCTTGAGGAAAAGGAGGTGTCTTACCCAAGGGAGTTAAACTATGTCAAAGGTGGTGAAATCTTGGGTGATCCATCCAAGGGGGTAACTACTAGATCCTCTCTCAAATTAATGAATCATGTTGCATTTCTTTCATGCATTGAGCCCAAAAATATTAAAGAAGCTTTAAAAGATGATTTTTGGATTTTGGCCATGCAAGAGGAATTAAATCAATTTGAGAGAAGTAGAGTTTGGACATTAGTCGAAAGGCCTAATAATCAATCTACTATAGGTACAAAATGGGTTTTTAGGAACAAATTAGATGAAAGTGGTAATATAGTGAGAAACAAGGCTAGGCTTGTTGCTCAAGGCTATACACAAGAAGAGGGAATTGATTTTGATGAGACTTATGCACCCGTAGCTAGGATGGAAGCTATTAGGATGTTACTTGCATTTGCATGTTATCATGATTTCAAGCTTTTTCAAATGGACGTGAAAAGTGCCTTTTTAAATGGTTTTATAAATGAAGAGGTATATGTTGAACAACCACCGGGTTTTGAGGATTCCAAATTTCCAAACCATGTGTTTAAACTTACAAAAGCTCTCTATGGTTTAAAACAAGCTCCTAGAGCTTGGTATGAAAGACTTTCAAATTTCTTAATTGAAAAGGGTTTTGAAAAAGGAAAGGTGGATACAACACTCTTCATAAAAAGATATAACAATGACATCTTAGTAGTTCAAATTTATGTTGATGATATCATTTTTGGTTCTACTAATGAGTGTTATTGTAAGGAGTTTTCTAAGCTAATGCAAGGTGAGTTCGAGATGAGCATGATGGGGGAGCTTTCATTCTTTTTGGGACTCCAAATCAAGCAAAGGAAGGATGGCACCTTCATAAATCAAGCTAAGTACGTGAATGATATGCTCAAGAAGTTTGGCTTGGAAAATGCAAAACCTCAAGCCACTCCTATGAGTTCCTCCATAAAGCTTGACAAAGATGAAGGAGGTAAGTGTGTTGATTCTAAGCTTTATAGATCCATGATAGGTTCTTTGCTTTACCTTACCGCAAGTAGACCGGATATTATGTTTAGTGTTTGCTTGTGTGCTAGGTTTCAAGCTAGTCCTAGAGAATCACACTTAGTTGCCATTAAGAGAATTTTTAGATACCTTAGAGACACACCTACTTTAGGCCTTTGGTATCCTAAGGATTCTACCTTTAGCCTTCATGCTTTCTCGGATGCGAATTATGGGGGATGTAAGATTGATAGGAAAAGTACTTCCGGGACATGCCAATTCTTAGGTAGTATGCTCGTATCTTGGTTCTCTAAGAAACAAAATAGTGTAGCCTTATCTACCACCGAAGCGGAGTACATATCCTTAGGGAGTTGTTGTGCACAAGTCCTTTGGATGAAGCAACAACTCTTAGATTATGGTGTTAAAATAGAAACCATACCCCTTAGGTGTGACAACAATAGTGCTATTTGTCTCACTAAGAATCCCATCCAACACTCTAGAACTAAACACATAGAAATTAGACATCATTTCATTAGAGACCATGTTTTGAAAAATGATGTTGTTATAGAATTTGTTGACACCTTGAACCAATTAGCGGATATATTTACAAAACCTTTAGATAAAGAGCGTTTTTGGACCCTTAGGAGAGAGTTAGGTTTAACTAGCCTTTCTTGACACCTTTTGGTCCCAAAATGTCAAAATTTGCTTGAAATTGATTGTGATTCATGCTTGTGTTAATTTTGTCCTTTTTGCTTCTATGCATGTTGCTAGGGGGAGTACATATTGAGTTTAACTATTAAAACTTGTTCATATGACATGTACATGCGTTTAGGGACGTTTCAAATTGGATTTTTGCACTTAAATCTGTCAAAACTGCAGAAACTGGCAATGGTGTATCGATACGGCTCAGGCGTATCGATACGGTTTGATTTCTGGGAATTTTGCAGATGAACAAGTATCGATACGACCCTTCGTATCGATACGGTACAAGTCAAGGGAAATAGTTAAAGCCAAGCGTACCGATACGGTTCCCGTATCGATACGGTAGTAACGACAAATATAATATTAGGGTTAACGGGTATCGATACGCGTGTATAGCGTATCGATACGGCCTCGACGGAGAGGCTATTTAGGGCTGAATATGTTAAATTTCATTAAAACTCAAAAGACCCTTTTTCTCTCCACAAACCCTAGCCGCAAAACCCTATATAAACCCCCTCAAATCTTCAAATTTCACCATCATCTTTCAAAATTCTTTGAGGGTTTTTACTCTACACATCAAGGCAAACCTTGGGCATCAAATCTTGTGCATTTTCATCCTCTATTTCATCCATTCTGAGATTCAAGGTATAAAACTTTCTTCTTTCTTTTTTTTTTTATTTTCGTTTGCTTTTAATTGATGTTTCAACTGAATTTTTGTACAAACTTTGTTTGATTTTCATGGGTTTAATTCTCTTTTATTAAAAAAAAATCAATTTTTTTATTCGAATATAATTTATATTCGATATCTTTTAAATTTTTTTTACTTTTGTTTTGTGAATATCGTTTTGATTTTAATTTTTTTTTTAAATTACCTTGAATTATTAGAATTTATTGGATCAAATAGGATGTTAATTGCATACATATTCGAATCTTTTTGATGAATTTTCAGGATTATGGCACCGAAAAAGGGATCTAAGCGTCTTCGCTCTTCTTCCAATCCTAACGAGGATGTCGAGGGTAATCCTACACCTAACCTTCCTTATATCATCCAATTAAGTTTTCCCTCTCCTCTTGATAGAGAACGCTATAAGCTTTTTCAAGGAATGAACCTTAGGGAAGAGAGAGTTGTGTCTATTCCTTTTTTAAATTCTGCTCGTTTCAAGTTTAAATACCTACCGTTGATTAAGCAATGGAAATTCTTAACCTTTTTGAATATACCTCCTATCCTATATAGGAACCTTGTCATTGTGTTCTTTACTAATGCCCAATGTATACATGATGAACCTAGTGAAACTATCATTGCCATTGAATCTTCCATTATGGGCAAACGTTTTCAAATTGATCAAAAAGTTTTATGCAATGTCTTTGGTTTTGAAGATGTCGGTATTGATGATGAAACCTCTTTGGGTACGGGTTATTTAGGTCCCGCAAAAGTTTTAAATGCTCATGACCGTATCCTTCATCTTCTTGTTTCTTGGTTTCTTCGACCATCGGGTGGGAAATATTCAACTGTTCGTCACACGGATGATTTTTGGCTTAAATGTTTTAGAGAAGGTAAACGTCCTAATTTGTGTCAAATCATGTTTGTCGACCTTGTCTACTTAGTTCAACACCGTCACACCAAACTAGTCTCATCCTTTTACTACTCTACGGCTTTGAGTTGTTTATTTCATTCCCTTGGCATTGATTGTTCACATGATTTTCCCGAAACCCTTGGCCTACCTATTGATGAGCGTTCCCTAGCTCGTTCCGGTTATACTTATGTTGATAATGAATGGGTTCGCGCTCCTCAAGATCCTCCGCCTGTTGCTCCGGTCGGTTCCTCCCGTGCTTCTTCGAGTTCTCATCGTGCTCCTCTTGATTCCTCGTCCATGGATACTCTCATGGCCTTCCTCAATGAGAAGTTCACCGCAATGGATACTCGTTTCACATCCTTAGAGGATCGCATCCAAGGCATGGATAAGAAGATTGATACCATGGTCACTCGCCAAGACTCCATGGACATCTCCCTTACCGCCTTCCATGGTGCTTGGATCAATCATACCCGAAGGAATCAACCCTCTCAAGAAGATGATGAAGAAGAAGATGTCGAGGACGATCATGATGACGAAGGGGACGAGTAGTTCATGCATCTCATCTTAGGCCATTTAGTCTTTCATTATTGTTATTGAAATTTTACTTTTTGGATTTGAAGTCTATGCCTATTATCTATGTTTTTAGGATTTTAAGAGTTTGGATTATTATGGTTGCTTTGATCTTTCTGCATTTGAACCTTTATGTTTATTTTGAAGTTTATGGATTTGAACTTTTTGTTTGCTTTTAGCTTAATGACTGGTTGTTGATATTATCCTTGTATTCTATTTTGATCTAACAAAAAGGGGGAGAAGGATCATAGAGTCAAAATATTTTTTTGTTTTGTTTTGAAAATCTATCTTAAAGTAAGGGGGAGAAAGCTTTTCAAAGTTTCACAAACTTAAAAATTTATTTATGGTTTTGTTATATCAAAAAGGGGGAGATTGTAAAACCGAAATTGATTTTGATATAACACATAAACTTAAGGACTAATTTGCAAAACAATAAATTTTTAAGTACTCTTTAAAGTCTCACAATTGACAAGTGTTTTTAAACAAAATAATAATTAAAGACTTGTTCTTAAATTATATATATTTTTCAAAGTCCATTTCTATGTTTTCCAAGCATAAGTATGCAAAAACGCCCAGGAGTATCGATACCCATAGCGTATGCTGCGTATCGATACCCTATTTAGCCACTATAATGTTATTGAACATACCGTACCGATACGCACTAAAACCGTATCGATACGATATGCATCTGGGCAATTGCTTTCATGAACACGTACCGATACGCCTGGTAACCGTATCGATACGCTAAGCATATCTTTGAAAAATCCGAGCATTTAATTATATGACCGTTACTTGTCAGTTGGTTGGTTTCCCTATTTTCAAAAGGTAGTTATACCGTACCGATACGCTTGGTACGCGTATCGATACACTTTTCATACAAACAAAAGCTTGGGATTCCAGTAACATTGGACCGTATCGATACTACGCCCCGTATCGATACGCCCTTAAAACCGTACCGATACGCCTTCCAAGCGTATCGATACGCTCTGTTTTCAGGCACAACGGCTCTTTCCTCTTTGATGCAGGTATCAATACGCCCTTCCCGAGTACTGATACGGTAGGCTGCAGAGCTGCATTTAATGCGGGAAAAATGTCCACAACGGCTCTATTGATGATCCCAACTACTCAAACGGCTAGAAATCAATGCAAGGGTATAAAAACAAGCTTCATTTGACCAAGCAACAACTATTGAACATTCAAGCATCATCAAAGCAAAAATTCCAAACCCTTGAGCTATTCAAAGTCATATTCTTGTACTCAACTCTTTGTCTTTCAAATTATCATATTGTATTGTGAGTTTGGGTTTGTTCAAATTGTAATTGGGTAGACAAATATCCTTTGAGAGGAAACATTTGAGTTTACCAAAATTCCTTCTTTGTATTTGAGTGGATTAAGCTTTGGGTATAAAGTTTAATCGAAATTGTAAGGTTTCCTCCTCATCCAAGAAAAGGGGACGAATTCAATTAGTGAATTGTTTGAAAATCCTTAGTGGGAGCTAAGGTAGTGGATGTAGAGTTCATTTGGAGAACTTGAACCACTATAACCCCCTTTGTCATTTTTATTTTCAATCTTTCTCTTTACCAAAATTTTAATTGCCAATTCACCCCCCTCTTGGCCATTTGCAAGTGTTCGATCAACTCAACACTTGGGCCCGTTGACCAAGTCAAGGCGTTTCGATACACACCTTAGGTGTTTCGAAACAACCTGTAGTTTAAGCTAAAATGGACTGTTTTTTATATGTTCTTTGGGTTGATCGTCTCGTTTGTTGCTTCCGTTGTGGTATTCTCATATAAGAGTAAATAATTCATTTAGACAAGATAATAATTAAAGAAATTTTCTGGGGTTGCTAACCGAAGGGGAGCCTTAGCGGGTGTAACGCCCCAATTTTGGGCTTAGAAGTTTTGGGTTGGACCGGTTCGGTCGGAGTGCGGTTCGAATATAAATAAAGGTGAATTTAGGAAAGCCTAGTTCGGGTTGCATTAAAAATATGGAAAAATGTCTTAAAATCCTCTTTTATTATATATAAGAGAATGGTGGAATCAATTTTACAAAATGAGGTTTGGAAGAGTGACATTTTGGGTTAGTGACCAAAATGTGATTTTTGAAAACTGTGTGACTGTTTTAAAAGGGATTGAAACTTTGAATCTTTAAGGAGCTATTTACCCAATAGGAGTTTCTCCAGATTTTTCTTAAATATTAAAGGATTAATTAATGGTTTAAAATAAAAGTAAAAGGGAGGGAAAGATATTTTTGGCATTTTCAACTAACTTTTCCAAATTCCCATTTTCCTTTTCTCTCATCTTTTCTCTCAAACCAAACACATTCTCCAGCACATTTTCCCTCTGATTTTGGCATCCAAATATGAGATTTCAATTCTCTTTTGATCTCTAATCATCCCTTCAACAAAACCTTATCATTTGCTAATTGGATTTTCAAGAATCTTGGTTCCAAAAAGGGAGAAACTCAAGTTTAGAGGTATGAACGTCCTTCTCCTCTAAATTCTCAGTTCTTTACTGAAATTCCCAAGTTCTCAATCCTTGATTTGTGTTTTATAAAAGGTTTTACAATTGAGTTCTTGATCTTGGCTTCAAAATGCAAGATTTGGTTGATTTTTGGTAAAATTCGTATGATCTGATTGGACACTGTTTTAAGGTGTCTTTTTGATGTTAAATGAATGTTTAATTGATGAGGAATTGAGGTTTAATCAATGCAATCCCGAATAGGTTGATTTTCCTAAGTTTTGCTTGAGTTTTTGGTTGTTTTTGGAGTGATCTTGATGATCTGTTATAGCTGGAGGTATAAGGACGTGGTTAGATCCTTTTTGGATGTTAATTGAGGTTTATGAATGTTTAGAATTGATGGATCTTGGCTGGGTAGTGTTGTGGAGTTGTTTGGAGGTGATTTCGGTTGTGTTTGGTAGCCGAAATGGGAGTGTTGATGAGAGCAGCGAGTTTAGGTGCTTTCATTGAAGATATTAATGCATGCTGATGCATTAATCCTCTGCTTTGATGTGTTTAAAACAGGGGAGTCATCTTTGGATCCTTGTGGTGGTGATCCGGAAGCTTGATTGGTGTTTCGGCAAGTGGCGAAACGGAATCGGTGAGTGGATTTTTGGTTTTCAGCTTTGAAACCAATGTTTTGAAGGTTTGGGAGCTTAGTTTAAGTCTAAGCCACTTAGCTAAGCTCAAGAGTAAGTTTTCGGAAAAACTCTCTTGATGATGAACCATGAATTGGTTGTGTGCAATGTGATTTGTTTGCATGTTTTAAATCCTGTTTTGAAAGCATATTTAGCATGTTTAGTTGCTGATTTTATAAGCCATGTGTTGAAGAATGCTCAAGGTAAGAGATTCTTGTTTTTGAACATTGTTAAATGTGGTTTTGATGCATAATGATGCATGATGACTGTGGCTTTGATAAATGCTTTAAAACAGTGGAATATTGTTGTTAATAATGCATATTGGCAAGTGATGTTTGAGAATGGTTAAGAACAACATGGTGGTTAAAAGTCCATGGTTGGTTCTTGGTTAAGATCACAAAGGTGGTTAAAAGTCCTTGTGTGAATCTTGTGTATTTTAAGAACAACATGGTGGTTAAAATTCCATGGTTGGTTCTTGGTTAAAGTCACAAAGGTGATTAAAAGTCCTTGTGTGAGCTTTGTATATTTAAGAACACCATGGTGGTTAAAAGTCCATGGGTGATTCTTGTTAAGGACACAAAGGTGGTTAAAAGTCCTTGTGTGGTCCTTGTGAATTGTAAGAACATCATGGTGGTTAAAAGTCCATGGATGATTCTTGTGCTAAGGACACAATGGTGTTTAAAAGTCCATGTGTGGTCCTTGTGAATTGTAAGATCACAATGGTGTTTAAAAGTCCATGTGTGGATCTTATGTTGATTGTATCACTTGTGGCCAATATGACATGTTATAAACTTGAAGCATGAAATGCTAGTTTTAAATGCTTATGTGCATGTACAAATGATGATTTGAACAAAGGTTTATAAATGCATTATTGTGTGGTTTTAAATGAGCATTCCTCACTAAGCTATTTGCTTACGCTCTCTCTTTTCTTAAACCAATAATGCAGAGCATTGAAGTGCATTTGGGGCAGCAAGGAAGCCAAGCATCCAAGTGAAGATTTAAGCTCATGTATGGTGAACATTTTCCTAAAACTATTAGCTTTTGGGCATTTGGCAATGGGGGACCTATGTTGTGGTTTTGGGAGATGTTTTGGACTCCCTAAGTTGGTATTACGTTGTTATTGATGTTGGAACATGTAATTGTCCTTTGTGAGGTGGTTTTGGTATATTGATGCTTGAATGGTTTTCTAAGTAGGATGCATGCCTATAGAATTGGGGATTTGCTTAATTGATGCCATGTTTGAGTATGGTTGATGCAATTATGTTCCTTATGCATGTAATGACTTGCTGGTTTAATTTGGTTGCATTTGGAGCATGTTTGATGGGTCAATTGTGTGTTAAACCAGCAAAATTCTGCAAATCTGGGCAGGCCGTATCGGAACGGGTGCTACCGTTTCGGAACAGGGGCCTGAAATGGCCTAGGCGTTTCGAAACGGGAGGAACCGTTCCGGAACGGAAATGCTACTGCCAAGCCTTGTTTCGGAACCCGTTTCGGAACGGTCCCGCGTTTCAGAACAGGTCCTCCCTGTTTCGGAACACTCGACCGTTGGGCTCTGAATTTGATGGTTATATGTTTTGAAATGTTTGCGTTTTAGTCCTGAACCTTGTTATTGCAATTGAATGAGTTTGAGATGTCCGTTTGCGCTGAAATTTGGCAGAGAAGCATGAAAGATGATTAAGTTCATATTGGTAACTTTTAATTGGGCTAAATCCCTATAATTTTCAGGATTTGCAATTTGGTCCCTAATTCCTTAATTTGTGCAATTGAGTCCCTGAATGTTCTCTGATTGCTACGATCTTTGAGTATGCTGATCTTGTGAACATGTCTAGGGTTAATGTGCATCTAGATAAGATTAAAATGAAAAAAAGGGTCGTTAATCAAGGTTGACTTTCGGGTTGACTTTGGTTTTCCCCGTGTAAACTTCTTAATTCGGTTCAACCGTCTGGGCTGGGTTAAGGGGGTTACAGCGGGTTTCACTTCGGTTTTCCCTGTGTAGCCTACTCAGACCGGTCAGTCATCCAGACCGGGACGAGGGGGTTACATAAACCTAAATACTCATCCTTATGTTTTAGAGAAACTCTTTTTCGAAAGACTTCCGCAAACCCTATAAACCAGAAAACCCAAAGAATTGTCCTTTTTCGAAACCCTAAAATGAAGCCCGAAAAGCCCCTCTTTCTGTAATCTACATGGCTTACCACAAACGACCCCTAAATTGAAGCCGAAGGGTTTATTGCCAACGTGACTCAAAACGACGGATGGTAGAGCGAGCGAAAAATCAAACGATGAGGGTAAAAAACTTTTCCTTTTCGATCTCTTTTTCTTTCTTTGATGCATGCAAAATCGAAAAACGATAGCTCAAAAAAATTTGCTTTGTATTGTTGTTCTCTGGAAAAATCACGCCTTCGTTCCCCTTTTACAATTGTGTTTCGACTCTTTTATAGCCAGAGTATTACATGCGAAGGAAAAAAAGGAAAACAACTTTATTGGTTGCTTTTTACATTTGTTCGTATTCACATGAGTTCTCAATATTCTGACTTCTGCCGTTGCTTCTTTTTTGTTTAATTTTTTGTCATTTTGAGCTCTTTGATTTTCTGACTGTTGGTCTGCATGATGCCGGTGCACTCGAACGGGGAGGAGATGGCGACGGGAGAGGGACCACCTTCGGTGTGTCAGGCACGTGGGACGCGTGAGGCTTCTGGATGGATCTTGCCTGTTGGATGCGATCTCGATCGGGCGGCTGCAAGGGATGCAACGCGACACCAAAGTTAGGGGCTTTAGGGTTTCTGTCCGTGACTTAATCTGGACCGTTGAGATCCTCCCAGATCCGACGGCTTAGGGCAATACGACGTGAGATGAAGAGGCGGACGTCTAGGGCTTCTCCTCTTGACGCGATCTCGACCCTTGGATGCTACGCGATCCGACGACTTGGATGAGTGCGGCACCAAGGCATTACAAGGGTCCCTAAGGTTTCCTTTCTCTGAATATACTTTCAATCATTTGACAATACATGCTTAATCACCTTGCTACAACTGCTGGTGCTCGAACTTGTGAGCTCTAAGAACAATAACCGTTCCTTTAACCACCGAGGTAAGTTGGTTCGTGTCGCATATTTTTGAGTTTTAATTTCCATAGTTAATAATAATAATAATAATAATAATAATAATAATAATAATAAATAGTAGTGATAATAATAATAATAATAATAATAATAATAACATGATATATACATATATTTCTTTTTATTTTTTTTCTTAAATGACATAATAACCCGATATAAGCCCTAGTTTAACACGAACTAGAGGGTATTTAAGCTACGAACAAAATTAGTGATTACACCATCAAAATAATGTAAAAGTAAATAAAAATTGAAATGGGCTTACTTCAACAATCAACCCTTAAATTATCACTACTATTTATTATTATTATTATTATTATTATTATTATTATTATTATTATTATTATTAAGCTACGAACAAAATTAGTGATTACGCCATCAAAATAATGTAAGTTGGTTCGTGTCACATATTTTTGAGTTTTAATTTCCATAGTTAATAATAATAATAATAATAATAAATAGTAGTGATAATAATAATAATAATAATAATAATAATAATAATAATAATAATAATAATAATAATAATAATAATAACATGATATATATATATATATATATTTCTTTTTATTCTTTTTCTTTTTTTCTTAAATGACATAATAACCCGATATAAGCCCTAGTTTAACACGAACTAGAGAGTATTTAAGCTACGAACAAAATTAATGATTACACCATCAAAAGAATGTAAAAGTAAATAAAAATTGAAATGGGCTTACTTCAACAATCAACCCTTAAATTATTTTTTAATCGAATCAAATACTTAAGTATTTAAACTATAATTTATAATCACTTTTAGCTCATAATGTTACTTTCGTTGTTTAAGGTGACATAGCACAACTAGAAAATATCTGATGACACTACCGGATAGTGTTACATGGTAAAATAAAATATAATTTCTAAGAAATTCAGAATATACTCAACTTTTTAAAATATTTGTTAAAAATTATTTTCCAAAAATAATTTATAAATATTTTGAATTATTTACCATTTATACATATATTTTTATATTCTAACCAACTTTATAATTTTCTTTATAATTTTATAGATTTTATTAAATTTTATTTTTTTTATTTTTATCGTGTGACATTTTTTAAGGCTGTCACATTTTTTTTGTTGAAAATTTAATGTTATCTTAATTAAATAGACGTCAGAGTTAGAAATATTATTTTAATAATTCAAATAATTGATTTTATTAAAAAATACTTTAAGTACCTCATTAAAAAAATATAGCCTTAAGAGTGTAAGTTTTTGAACTTAAAAAAAATCAATTAAATCTTTGAATAATTTTTGTTCTAAATTAAGTCATTGAATTAATAAATTAAATTAATTAAGTCCGGGAATTAAAAAATTGTACAATTAAGCTATTTGACCAATTTTGACCATTAAATTTTGACAATATTTTCTTTAGATATTATTGACACCTAATACATTGCAGTTCTATCATGTTGCATTTATAGATTTTTCAAAGAAAAATATTTTTATAAGTTTTTTAGAAATTTTCTAAATAAAATAATTTTTTTGAAAATGTTAGTAAAAATACTGTGATACGACGTACTGCACCGACAGATCCAAAAAACTATCAATAGTTGATGTTCAAAATTGGTCACAAGACTTAATTGATTCAATTTCTTGATTCAAGGGCTTAATTGATTCAATTTCTTGATTTAAGAGCTTAATTTAGTGAAAAAAAGTTCGAAGACTTAATTGATTTTTTTAAAAAAGTTAAAACGACTTCTTATACTTTAAGCTGAAAATATATAATTTTATGAGAAAATTCGAGAACGAGCGATGCACGCCGTTAAACACCACTAATGCAATACAATGATGAACACCATTTGTTTTTTTAATAATTTTTAAACAATTATTACGTATCTCTAAGGCTCAACATGCAATTAATCATATTTCAAAATAAAATTAGAAAAAACTATTCCATGAACCATTCTCAATTCTCATAATCTCACTCATAGTCCTACCCAATTAAATAAATCCACATCATCTTTATTTCTCACATAATATTATATTATAAATTAAAATATACAAATCAGCATCTTCTCTTTCGTACCTAATATATTTATTCTAACATGTTAATGAATAAAATCGAAAAAAAACACTAAAAAAATATCTTAACCTACAAATCAAAACAAACAAAAATAAAAGGGTAAAATACCTAAATCACCACTCAACTTTATTCTCTAACCTATTTTAGTCACTAAACTTTTAAAAGATCAATATACTCATTAAAATTTCAACATTGTGTTTTTTCATCACTCATTCGTTAAATGTTTAACACCATTTATGACATGAATTATTTATTAATGTTTAATTATACATATAATTTAAAATAAAAAATATATTTTTTTTCAACGCTCATCCTCTCCCCACCCTCCTCCACCTTCACATACAATCTTAAATCCCAACTATCAACCAGACGACCACCACCACCCTTTCATCTTCACCCCCCCCAACCATCACCTTCATCGGCAAACCATATACATCTCATTCCTAATCTTCTTAATGAAGGTTTGAAAATTTTAGCAGATTTGGTTAATGGAGGGACATTAATCTTCTTGCCAAGGGCAATTGCTCGACTAAGCAACCAAATTTCTTCATCTTTGTGTCTTGAATTGAATCATCCCATCGTTTCTCTGATTCATTGGGAGACAAAGAACATCTTCGCCTTCATCAAACTCACGATCGGAAACTTTAAAGGTGGTGGTGGTGATGATTTAGATATTTTACTCAGAATAAAATTACTATTAACATTCATTACAAGATTCAGTGACAAAGAAAGTACCAAGCAGTTGGACTGAAGAAAATATGGCATTTCCATTACAGCAAGGTTTTCCTCCTACAATTAGTCAAAGTGCTTCTGATGTTGATTCAGAACGAGACAAGTTTAGTGTTGATGAAGGGACGCTCTGTTGGAACTTGTTAATTTCTCGATTTTTTTTTTGATATCAAAGGAAAATCAGGGTTGAAAAGTTTTATTCAAGCACGGATTCGGATTTCATTAATAATAGTTTTACTTATTGTTTTTTTATTGGTGGGTTAAATTTATTAATTTTTTTTATTTTAATAATTTCATTTATTAATATATTAAAATAAATATTTGAGATACGAAAAAGAAGAGAATAAATTTTAATTTTAATTTATAAAAAAATATTATGTGAAAAATAAAAATGAATGAGATTCCAACATTATTATATGAAATTTTTTAAATAGTTATTTATGTAAATGATATCAACCATTGTTATATAAAAAAATAACCTTCAAATCGTCCACATAAGGTGAACTCGATTTTTTGTGTTGAGTAAATTGGTAAAAAAATTAATTGCAACTTCAAAACCCGCTTTCTGTAAAAACGTGAGTTGAGGGTCATTTTTTAAATAACATTGGCTGAGGGTCATTTATGTAAATAATTATTTTAATTTTTTTTATATAATAATGACAGTGATTTTTGCCAATGAAAATGAAGTACATTTCATGGCAACTAAGTTACCTCTTAGTGAGATCATTGGCGAGGGGATTAGTCACTGCTATCGATGGTGGATACCTTAGCTCAAACTCCAAAAAAACGACGTGAATTTATTTAATTAGGTATGACTAATGTCAAATCTAGAAATTAAAGAATGATGGTTTAAAATATATTTTTTTCAAAATGAATATGCAAAATTATTATTTTTATATTTTTACACAATAAATTATATTTTTAAAGGAAAAATTTTCTCTAATTTAAATTTATTTCGAAAAATAAAAATGTATCTGTTCTTATAGAGAGCCAGCTACATTCGCTTTTGAACAAGACTATTAATAATGTTTAGTAGTATATTGAAGTAATGGTGTTTAACTATGTGTATCATTCGTTCTAGACTTATCTAATTTGATGGCTGATTGTTGGATTAAGCCAACTGAATATTTTTCCATCTCAGCTAGGGATGTAAAAACAGGTAATCGGTCAGGTTTCAGGTCGGGTTCTGTCAGGTCGGGTAAAATCGGATACAGGTCATTTCAGGTAAAAAAAAAAATTGACTCGACTCGGGTCGGGTGCGGGTCCATTTCAGGTCGGGTCCATTCCAGGTCGGGTCCATTTCAGGTCGGGTCCATTTCAGGTCGGGTCCATTTCAGGTCGGGTTAGAACGGGTCGGGTCTGAAGCAGATAATTGGCAGGTTAATTCGGGTACGGATACATTTCAGGTCGGGTCCATTTCAGTTCGGGTTCATTTCAGGTCGGGTTCGTTTCAGGTCGGGTTCATTTCAGGTCGGGTCCGTTTCAGGTCGGGTCTATTTCAGGTCGGGTTCATTTCAGGTCGGGTTCATTTCAGGTCGGGTGCATTTCAGGTCGGGTGCATTTCAGGTCGGGTAATTTCAGGTCGGGTAGCTTCAGGTCGGGTAATTCAGGTCGGGGTATTTTTGTGATTGAAATTCATATTCAGTTTGAGTTCGGTCGTACAACCATATAAGTAGTTGATAGACTTTAGGTTGACCTTCGTCAATCGTCGTTAATTTTGAGTTAATTATTTAAAGTCATATGAAATTATAATTATAAAACATTAGAGTAATTAAAAAAGGAATCAAAATGGGTCGATTTGGACAGAAAATGGGTCAATTTGGATTACAAATAAAATTTCAGAGATTATAATGAACATTAATATCAAATTAAAATTATAAAACATTAGACAAATTAAAAAAAACAAGGAAAATGGGTATTTTGGAATAAAAATAAAATTTTAGGGACTATAATGAACAAAAATATCAAATTAAAAGTATAAAAATTAGAGTAATGAAAAAAAATAATAAGTATATGTCAATTTAGAATAAAAATAAAGTTTAGGGTTTAAGGTTTTGTGTTGAGCGTTCATGTATTAATATGTACACACGTATATAATTAATTACTTATATACAATATGGTTGGGTTTGAGTGTTTATGGTTTAGGGTTTGGGATTTAGGGTTTAGGGTTTGAGGTTTGAGATTCATGTATTAATATGTACACATGTACATACTTACATACATTAGGGGTTGTGTTGTAGTGTATATAGGTTAGGGTTTAGAGTTTAGGGTTTAGGGTTTAGGATTTAGGGTTTGAGGTTTGAGATTAATGTATTAATGTGTACACATGTACATACTTACATATATTAGGGGTTGTGTTGTAGTGTTTTTAGGTTTAGGGTTTAGGGTTTGGGGTTTAGGGTTTGGGGTTTTGGGTTTATGATTCAGGGTTAGGGTTTGAGGTTTGAGATTAATGTATTAATGTGTACACATGTACATACTTACATATATTAGGGGTTGTGTTGTAGTGTTTGTAGGTTTAGGGTTTAGGGTTTGGGGTTTGGGGTTTGGGGTTTGGGGTTTAGGGTTTATGATTCAGGGTTAGGGTTTGAGGTTTGAGATTAATGTATTAATGTGTACACATGTACATACTTACATATATTAGGGGTTGTGTTGTAGTGTATGTAGGTTTAGGGTTTAGGGGTTATGGTTTAGGGTTTAGGGTTTATGGTTTAGGGTTTGAGGTTTGAGATTAATGTATTAATGTGTACACATGTACATACTTACATTACATACATTAGGGGTTGTGTTGTAGTGTATGTAGGTTAGGGTTTAGGGTTTAGGGTTTAGGGTTTAGGGTTTAGGGTTTATTAATATGTACACACTTAAAGGACTTGAATAAAAAACTTATATAATATAAAGGGCTTTATTTATAATTTACCCTAAATTGAAATTCAATTTGAAAATTGGCGGTTTGAAATCAAATTTTCCCACCCATATATATTATAATTTAATATTATTTATTAATTATTGATATTAATAATTAATATTTATTATTGATAATTAATATTTATTATTGATATTAATCATATTATTGATTATTATAAATGGGTGATAGGATAAGAGCCCAAAGGCCCAAGGCCCAAGGCCTAAATTATTACCAATTATTGTTAATTATTATATAAATTATAAGTTATAAGTTTATATATATATATAATATATATATATATATATGTATATGTATATATATACATTATAGGTTTTACTACCAAAGGCCCAAGGCCCAATCTATTACTAATTATTATTAAATTATAGGTTATAAGTTTATATATATATATATATTATTTATACAATATAGGTTTTAGGGCCCATCTAAAAAAATGGGTGGTGGGATAAGAGCCCAAAGGCCCAAGGCCCAATCTATTACTAATTATTATTAAATTATAGGTTATAAGTTTATATATATATATATTATTTATACAATATAGGTTTTAGGGCCCATCTAAAATAAATGGGTGGTGGAATAAGAGCCCAAAGGCCCAAGGCCCAATCTATTACTAAACCCTAAACCTTACAAACTAATCACTCGAACTAACCTTAGTTCATTATACTAACGTAAACCCTAAATGCATAAATACTTACATACTTTAGAGCTTAGGGTTTAGGGTAAGGATCTAAGGTTTTAGTGTTTAATGCTTATGGTTTAGGGTTTAGGGTTTAAAACCATAATGATAACCATATACCCTAAACATTAAACCCTAAATTGAAACTCATAAAATCAAAACCCTAAGTCACTTGTTATCGTAACATTAAACCCTAAGCATTATACACTAGACCCTAAGCACTATACCCTAGACCCTAACACTAATCCCTAAACCTTACAAACTAATCACTCGAACTAACCTTAGTTCATTATACTAACGTAAACCCTAAATGCATAAATACTTACATACTTTAGGGCTTAGGGTTTAGGGTAAGGATCTAAGGGTTTAGTGTTTAATCCTTGTGGTTCAGGGTTTAGGGTTTAGGGCTTAGGGTTAAGGTTCAAAACCCTAATGATAACCCTATACCCTAAACCATAAAAACTAAATTGAAACTCATAAAATCAAAACCCTAAGTCACTTGTTATCGTAACATTAAACCCTAAGCACTATACCCTAGACCCTAAGCATTATACCCTAGACCGTAACACTAAACCCTAAACCTTACAAACTAATCACTCGAACTAACCTTAGTTCATTACACTACAGTAAAACCTAAATGCATAAATACTTACATACTTTAGGGCTTAGGGTTTAGGGTTTAGGATCTAAGGGTTTAGTGATTAATGCCTAGGGTTTTATGGGTTAGGGATTAGGGTTTAGGGTTTCCAATTTTCCATATACATATATTGTAATATAAATTCTAAAATTAAAAAAAAACATGAAACCCTAATGATAACCCTATACTCTAAACCTTAAACCCTAAATTGAAACCCATAAAATCAAAACCCTATGTGTCACATGTTGTCGTAACATTAAACCCTAAGCACAATACACTAGACCCTAACACTAAACCCTAAACCTTACAAACTAATCACTCGAAGTACATTGCTTCATGAAACCCTAAACCCTAAACCCTAATAATAACCCTATACCCTAAACCCCAAGCATTATACCCTAACCATAAGTATTATACCCTAAACCCTAACACTAAACCATAAACATTAAAACTAAAGGATCGAAGTACATTGCTTCATGAAAACCTAAACCCTAAATCAAAACCCTACAAGTATTAAAACTAAAAATTAATTACTAAAACCTAAAACCCTTCAACCCTAAACATTTAAATTAAAACCCTAATTAAAGATCATAAACCCTAAACCACATTAACATTAAATGAAAAACTAAATAATCAAAGCTAAATGAAAAACCCTAAATTAACATATTAACCCTAAAAAAACTAAATAAAATATATTAGCCATAAAAAAATCAGTAAACCCTTAATTTATACCCTAAATTAAAACCACAAACCCTAAATTAAAACTATAACCCTAAACTTTAAAAGTTAAAACTGAATTAAGGATGCAATTGAAAAATAATCAAAGCTTTAAGCTCAATTTCAAAACAAAAAGGACGAAATTGAAAGAAATCAAAGAAGGAGTGCTTGCGGAGCAAAACCCGAAGACCCGTTTCAAAGTGCGCGGATCCTCTGACCCGGCTCGAGCCCTATAAATAAACCCTCACCCCTCAGCCAAATTTGCTCCTTTCTCCCTACTGTTACTCTGCCGAAATATCGTCTCAAATTCTCTCTCATCCACAAACACCAAAATCCCAGATCTTCCTCATTTCTTTCGATCAAAATCTCGTGTTCTTCCCAAGTTCTTCCCTGTTCTTCCAAAATTTCCTCCCAGATCTTCTATAAACACAAATTTCTTCCTTAAACCTGTTTTTTTTCGATCAAACCCCCTTCTTTTCTCAAGAACAACCTCGTGTTCTTCCCTGTTCTTCCAAAATTTCCTCCTAGATCTTCTATAAACACAAATTTCTTCCTGTAACATGTTTTTCTTCGATCAAACCCCTTTCTTTTCTCAAGAACAACCTCGTGTTCTTGAGAATTTCTATCTTCAATCCTTCTAAACCCAAAACCCAAAATCATTTCTGTTTTACCCAAAACCCTAATTTATTCTTAACCCTAACCCTAGATCTGAAACCCTAACCTCTACACCCTTAATCCCAAAACCCTAACCCTAAATCTGAAACCCTAACATCTAAACCCTAACCTCTACACCCTTAATCCCAAAACCCTAACCCTAAATCTGAAACCCTAACATCTAAACCCTAACCCTAAACATCTAATCCCCAAACCCTAACCTCTAATCCCAACATCCTTTCGTATTCTCATCTTACCTCTTCAGATTCTGAGATCTGTTCTACTCTGTCTTTTCATTTTCCGAGAGCTGTTCTCTGCCTTTTCATTTTCCCAGATCTGTTCGTGTAAGTTATTTATTCTTTTTATTCTATTTATTTTTTTGTTTTATTTTCAGATTCTTACTATTTTCCTTTTTTTCTCAGAAACGTTTCTGGCTTCTGTCTGTCTGTTCCTGTTGCGTGCCGGTCTGTTCATCAAGCTGGAAGGTTGTATATCTCCTTTTGCATGTTTCTTTCTGTTTGTTTATATGTATGATTATCTGAGATCTGTTTATTGCATGTTATCTGAGATCTGTTTATTGCATGTTATCTGAGATCTGTTTATTGCATGTTATCTGAGATCTGTTTATTGCATGTTATCTGAGATCTGTATCATGCATGTTTCTGTCAGTTTGTATTTATGCATGTCAGTTTGTATGATTTTATTTTTATGCATGTATTTATATGTATGGTCCGAGTCTGTTTATTGTATCATGTATGTTTTTATGCATGTTTCTGTATTTATGTTTCTGCTTGTTTATATGTTTATTGCATGTTATCTGAGATCTGTTTATTGCATGTTATATCTGTTTTCTGCATGTTATATCTTTATGCATGTATGTATATGTATGGTCCGAGTCTGTTTATTGTATCATGTATGTTTTTATGCATGTTTCTGTATTTATGTTTCTGCTTGTTTATATGTTTATTGCATGTTATCTGAGATCTGTTTATTGCATGTTATATCTGTTTTCTGCATGTTATATCTTTATGCATGTATGTATATGTATGGTCCGAGTCTTTAGGGTTTCGTTGGTTTAACCTGAGTATATCGGCTGGACTACCTGACCTGCGGGGCTACTGGTGCCAAAGGGGGATTTATAAATTTTGTCCCTGTGGACAGGTGTAACAACGCCACGTACAAGGGTTAAACTGAAACCATTAGAAATCTTATTCTTTGTTTATGGATGTCTGCATATATGATTTTGTATTTTTTTATTTTTGGTTCTCTGATTTGCACTTTTTCAGTTTTGTGACAGCTATGAATTCTTTCTCTTATGAGTTGGACTTTCCTGGAGAAAGAAATCTAAATGACCAAATTATATTGTCTCAAGGTAATTTATTAATCCTTGTTCATTATGATTTTTTTAACTTATATTTTGTATATTTCTGACTCTTTTTTTGTATGTTTTTGCTAGAAGAGGATGCAAATGATCAACTGTCTGAGACAGTTCGTACCTCCAAGAGGAAGTCTGCAGCTTCAGCTGGAGGGGACATTGGGAGAAGAACATCCCCTGTTTGGGACCATTACACATTCATCAAGCTTCCAGAAGGGCTTTTTGCAGAATGTAAGTACTGCAAAAAGAAAAGGTATAAAGCTGACTCTTATATTGGTACTTCTAATCCTAAAAGACATACTGAAAAATGTGATGCTTATAAGGAGTTTCTGGCTACTAATACCAATAGTAGTTCAGAAGCTGCTTTTGATCAGAAAAGATATTGTGAACTGTTTGCTGAAGCAATTCTTTGTCATGGTTATGCTTTGAGTGTTGTTGAGCATGATAAACTTAGGGTTTTGCATAATTATTTAAATCCTAATGTGAAAGATATTTCAAGGTACTCTATTACTAAGGCTTGCATGTTAAAGCATGAGATGCATAAGAAATTGCTTTTTGATTCAATGCAATCTGTTCTGAGTCGTATCTGTTTTACATGTGATGGCTGGTCTGCTTGCACTTCACGTTCTTACTTTGCACTGACTGCACATTATGTTGATAATAACTGGAAACTTCAGTCTAAGATTTTAAATTTTCGTCGTTTCCCCCCTCCCCATGATGGTGAGTCTATTTACAAGTTTGTTAAAAATATGTTAACTGAATGGGGTCTTGAGAAGAGAGCTTTTACAATGACTCTTGATAATGCTTCTGCAAATGAAAGAATGGTGAGGCGTCTGAAAGATGATTTGCATGCAATTTCTCCTATGCCATGCAATGGTAAGTTTTTTCATATAAGGTGTGCTGCCCATATCCTGAACTTGATAGTTCAAAGGGGCTTGAAGGTAATCGACTCATCTGTTGTTAAATTGCGTGAGATTGTTAAATTTATAGATTCTTCTGATTCTAGACTTTGTTCCTTTGATTCTGCTATTAATGACTGTGGTTCTGATTTTTCTGGTAAGTTGGTCTTGGATGTTCCTACTCGATGGAACTCTACTTACCTGATGCTTCGTAGGGCACTAGAAGCTAAACATGCTATTAACTTGTTTGTTAATAGGGAAAATAGTTTGGATGTAATCTCTGATGTTGAGTGGGAAACTGCTCAATTAATTTGTGATTTCCTTGAGCCCTTCTTTGAAATTTCAACTCTGTTCTCAGGATCCAAGTATCCTACTGCTAATTTGTACTTGGCTAATGTTGTTGCCATTGAGAAACTTCTATGTGATGCTCACAATGATCCATGTGAGGGCATCTCTGCTATGGCTGATCCTATGCTTGAATTGTATGAGAAATACTGGTCTGATCATTCAACTATTCTGTCTTTTGCTGTTTTACTTGATCCTCGGTATAAGTTACAACTCCTGAAGGAGTTGTATGGTGTCCTCTATGTTGAGGATGAGGTTGAAAGGAGGGTAAGTGTTGTTTATAATGAGTTTGTGAGTATGTATATTTATTATTCAAGATCTGCACGTACTTCTTCTAATAATTCATCTGTCCAAAGTAACTCTACTCATTCTTCAAGTCTGTCAAGTTCTGGTCGCCCTAGGACCTTCAAGAAATCTAATCTCTTTCAGGTCAGTTTATCTTTTAGCTTCTGTTTTTATAGTTAATTTTTTTCATTTACAGTTTACTTATTTTTTTTATTTAATGCAGAACTTTGATGCCAATTTGGCAGCTTCTAGGAGTGGTAAGTCTGATGTTGACTCTTACATTTCTTTGCCCCTTCTCCCTCGCACATCAGATGCTGAGTTCGATATTTTAGAGTATTGGAAAACACAATCTGTGTCTTTTCCAGTACTTTCACTCATGGCTAGAGATGTGTTAGCCATTCCAATCACCTCTGTAGCTTCTGAATCATCATTTAGTATGGGAGGTCGAATATTGAACAAGTTGAGGGCTAGGCTTTTGCCTAAAAATGTAGAAGTATTTGTAACAACCAGAAATTGGTTGTATGGTTTTGAGCCTGAGGAAAGGGATGAAGAGTTTCTTGCTGTTGGGAAGGATGCCTCAGTCTCTGATGTGTCTGTTGAAGATCCACTTCAAGGTTAAGGTATAATCCTTTTTCTGTTTTTTCAATTCTTGTTTTATTTTTATTTTCAGTTACTGACTTTGTTTTGTTTTGCAGGAAACACTTCAATGTAGAAGTATCTGATGTGTATGTTGCATCTGATGTTAAATGAGGTATAATCCTTTTTCTGTTTCTTTAATTTGACTTAGTGTTTTATTTTGCATCTGATGTTGCATCTGATTCTGTTTTTTTTCTTGCTTCTTAGCTGAATTCTGCTGCTGTTTGTGAGTTGGTGATGATGTTTGCTGCTGCTGTTAATGGCTTGGTGTTGCTGTTGGTTTCTGGTAGCTTGTTGTTCCTCTCTTATCTTAGTGTTGCCCATAATTATGTTGGTTTCTTACCAGTTACCCATAATTAGTTGTTGGTAGCATTTAGATGAGATAGCCCGATGAAGAATTATCTGGTAGCAAAGTGCTTTTAGCTTTGCTATAAGATCTGAGGGCTAATTTTATTACAAACTTGTATTTTGTGACATTCTGTTTGTAAAATTATAAGTGTAAATTTTTATCTTGTATTTTTTTACATTCTGTTTTGATATTTTTTTAAGTAATAAAGTATTGATAATCTAAAATTCTAGTTATTTTTATTTTATATCTGTTAATTTATTTACTAAGTGTATAAATTTTTTTTATATCTTAACTTAATTCTACATTTTGTAACTTAAGACAACAATTACTTAATTTGTTCTACTTAAGTAAAATCATATACTTAATTAAAAATCATATACTTTAAAATCATATAACTTAAGACAACATTTTGTAACTTACAATTTTTATAACTTGAATCTGTTAAGTATAAAATATTACATATTAAAGTTGTAGACTTGAATCTGTTAAGTATAAAATATTACATATTAAATGTTATAGTAAGTTATAATTTCACTAAGTTTTACAATCTTAAAGAATCTGTTAACTAAGTATAAAAAAAAATTGTAGACTTATAAAATTTTTGACTTGTAAATTTTTGAACTACAAATGCTATACATATATATGTTATAACTTTAGTAAATTTTATGAACTACAAATAAGTTTACAATTGTTATTTAATTTTTTATAATTTCTAAATTTACAATTTTATTCAAGTTAATGAATAAACTTTAAAATTAAAAACAACTCTTCATTTAATTTTTTATTTTCATAAATTATCAATTACTTATTCTTTTTTCAAACTTTAGTACTTAATATATATATATATATATGTATGCGCGCATATACATCACCTATATCAATATATGTAAGTGTATATGTATATACATTATATATGTATATGATATATGAACTTTTATAAATTTTTTAATTCATCATGTCATAGGTTTCGGGTTAATTTCAGCTCAGGTCAAGAACAGGTCGGGTCACTTAACAGGTCGGGTTCAAAAGCAGGTCGGGTCCATTTCAGTCGGGTCCATTTCAGGTCGGGTCCATTTCAGGTCGGGTCCATTTCAGGTCGGGTCCATTTTCAGGTCGGGTCCATTTCAGGTCGGGTCCATTTCAGGTCGGGTAAAATCGGATATCGGGTCAATTCAGTCGGGTAATTTCGGTTATTTGCCAGGTCGGCTTCGGGTTCGGGTTCTTTTCAGTCGGACGCAGGTCGGGTTTCAGGTCCAATTCGGGTTCGGGTCGTTTTCAGTCGGACGCAGATCGGGTTCGGTTGCTACAGTAACAGGTCAAATTCGGGTTCGGATCAACAACAGTCGGTTGCAGATCGGGTTCGGATAAAAAAAAAATCGGGTCAAATCAGGTTCTGACTCGGGCAGGTTTCAGTCAGGTTACCAGGTTCTGACTTGTTTTTACATCCCTAATCTCAGCCCACTTGGGTTCCACGAAACAGCTTGGAAAAATGGAAGAAAAAGGAAAGAAAAGCAAAATAAAAACCACCCCTTCCTTATTCTTTATATTCAGCCATCATACGCTACCTTCTCTTTTCTAGCTTTCTCTCTCTACAACGCTTTCCTTACTTTCTCTCAAATTTATTTCTATCATTAGCAAGGGAAAAGCCCACACTTTTTTTTTGATCTAAAGTATTCTTTTTTTTTTTCCTGCTTGGAATTTCTCTCTTTGATAACCCAGAATTCATAGGTTTCTTTTAGCGAGAGAACAAAACAGAAAACCCCAAAACAAAAAGAAGGCTACTTTTCAAGGCTTTAAAGGATGGGTCAGGCTTTTCGCAAGCTCTTCGATAGTTTCTTTGGTAACTCAGAGATGAGGGTATTTTCTCAATCTCTCTCCTTTTCTTTTTTTGTTGCTGATTATTGACCATTTACTTATTGGTTTTCGTTTTTAACTGAATTCTCTTCACTGTTTGGGTTATTTTTTACCCTGTGTTTTTGGTTTATAATTGATGTAGAGTTCAATATTTATAGGGTGGTTTTGCTGAAGATCTTATCTCCAAGCTAAAAACTTGGTAAAATTTTCTATAATTTGGTCAGTTTAATTTAGATGTTTGACATATAGCTTTGCCTGTCATTATATTGTGTTAGAAGATTTGGGTCAACCTCTGATGTAGAAACACTTGGTTGTATTAAGATTTTTGTTGCATAGATCATTTGTCACTTCAATATTAGCTATAGCTTGTTCTTACATAAATAAGATAAATGAAAACAACAACAACAACAACAACAATTGGACTGTTCTGTTTAATCATATCGAATACTTAAGAGTAACTTAGTTTGCCGTTGTTATTTTTCACTCTTGGTAAGGCTCACTCAACATCGATATACCGATGGACAGAACTTAGATGTTTGCTCTTGGTTTTGAGTTCTAATGTAATAGGATGTATTAGCAATAATGCAGAACTAAAACGTTTATGATTGGTAGACCTTTTCCATTTTTGAGTCCTCCTATGCATTAAACCATGGGTTATGTTTCTTTAAACTGGTCACTTCTTTTGGCTGAAGTCTTCTTGTCATTATAACCAGTGTATCAAATATTGCTTGGCGGTTCCTTGCCATGGAAGCTGATAACAATCCAATTAAACCAGATATTCTAGCCAATGTGAATGGAACCTTAATGCTGTTATAATATACCTTTTAGGTGGCTGTCTTATCTGGAAAATGTACAGTGCTTATTTTTTAATTTATTCCTGAATTAGTTATCTCGTTCATCTGTAACTATGAAACATGAAATTACGCTAAATGCACCTTGACATCATTTAGGTTTTGATGCATTCCTAAAAAGGTTTGCAATGTCTTATATAGTAGTATAGTACTGTTGTTTTATGCTTATTATGTGGTTGAATTGTATGTGATTACCATGGGGCATTTAATGATAGATTCTCACTTAATATTTTTGCACCGTCGCTCGACTATGTTGGAAAATCTGGAAACAGTAAATTGTATTCGGTATTATGAACCTGAGAATGATTGAAGTCGGAAAGAGGCTAAGACATAAATAGATAAATCTTTCATATAGATAAGTTGTAATTCGGATCAGTTTAAATGTGTATTGCTCACATTTTCTTAACTTGAGATATAATGTTTTGAACGAGTTCACCCTATAGACTATAGGCCAAGCCAGTCATTTTTAGCATATCAGTATATTGTTTTCACCTTTCTGGATTTAGTTAGTAGTAGCATATTTTTCATTTCTTTTGTTTTTTTCTGCACCACATCTGGTCATCATTATTCTTTATCCCAGCCTGTTATTGAAGGCTATTCCACTTCACGATTACTCTTACAATTAGACTTCTTTTTTTCTCCTTTCTTATTGTAACTTTGGTGGAGCTGGCTTAGGTTGTGATGCTTGGTCTTGATGCAGCTGGAAAAACAACTATATTGTACAAGTTGCACATTGGAGAAGTTCTATCAACTGTCCCAACTATTGGTAGGCAACTTATCCCATAGTAACTTGACTTTTTTTTTGAAAAAAAGTACTTTTATGATGATACTTCTAGAAAAGGCATGGATCATGTTCTATTTTGTTGATTTGGTCATGCGCGGCGTGATAATGTAGTATCAATTTTCCATCTGTTTGGTTATGGCCTGTGGGTTTGAACCCAATAAACAGCATCTCTGTGCAAAACATGTGGAGTGCTGCTTACATTAGGACCTTCCTGGACCCCTGCATATTGTGTGAGCCTTGTTTACTGGGTACTACCCTTTTTCATCTGTCCTTTGACACATTCGCAGCCCTTGTTCATTAAAAATGAGATGCAAGGTGCTGCTTCAGGAAGGAGTAGGACTAAAACCATAATAGTGTAATACTAAAAACTAAATTTTCATTCTCCTTTTCAAAATGAAACCTTGAAGATTGAGTTAAATTTCAAGGCACCTGCTTTGTATAGCAGTATGGTTGTTGTTCTGGGATAGAGAAATCGTGCTTCTCTAGCCTTTTCCCCGTAGGTTCTTTTTGAAAAATGTGGTCGAGTGTTATAGCCCTTTTCTCCTATTCCTCATAGTCTTTGGTTGAAATTTTGTCTTTAAATCAGATGTTATTAACATTTTGTCTTGAGGTGGATAGACAAGTTGATTCGAGTACTGTGTTCTTATTGTTATCTCTTTCAGGTTTTAATGTGGAGAAGGTTCAATATAAGAATGTGATGTTCACAGTTTGGGATGTCGGTGGACAAGAGAAGCTAAGGCCGCTCTGGAGGCACTACTTCAATAATACAGATGGATTGGTGATAATTCTCTCTCTCTCTCTCTCTCAGTTACAGAAAAAGAAAAGGAAAAGGAAAAATCTTTTCTCCCTTTTACTGTTTCTTCTGATTGATGTTAACCCAAATATTTGTCATTTATGGGTTGTCAAAACCTAAGGATTTTATTTGCCAAATTGATATTGCTCTGTTCTTCACTACTGAGTGAAAAGATAAGAACATTCATATTTATCTGTAATATGTATGTTCTGTGCAGATCTATGTTGTTGACTCCTTGGACCGAGAGAGGATTGGGAAAGCTAAACATGAATTTCAGGTTGTAAATTTAGAATGTACTCAAACTTGTTAGACATTTGGGATTAACATTGTCTAATTTTTTTTATTTGTATTCTTTCAGACTATTATCAATGACCCGTTTATGCTCAACAGTATCATCTTGGTGTTCGCCAACAAACAGGACATGGTATGTTTCTGCAATTGTTTTAGACCTGTGTATTCCCGTGCATTGCAGAATGAATATGGTATCTCCTAGATGAACCATTAGAACTAAGACATGCAATTTCGAGTAATCTGACATAACAATCCTTTTGATATTGTATTTAGCGGTTATCATTCCATCAAACTTGTTTTTAGAGGCAGATGAAAAGGGCTGGTTTCTCTTTCCCCTTGTTCGATATATATTTTCTGAGCTTGCTAGTTGTAACTCAGTCAACCATTATAACTTTTTGCTTCTTCGTACATTGATTCGTACATCTAAGTTTCTTCATAAAAAAATGTTTGTTCCATTTTATCTGATTATATGATTTCTTTTTTACAGAAAGGAGCAATGACCCCGATGGAGGTATGTGAAGGGTTAGGTCTTTTTGATCTGAAGAACCGAAAATGGCACATACAAGGTACTTGTGCGCTTAAAGGAGATGGTCTCTATGAAGGCTTGGACTGGTTAGCAGAAACTCTCAAGGAGATGAGAGCTGCTGGATATTCGTTGACAGGCCCATCATCGTTCTAATGAATATAGGTTGGAAGACGTGTGTATTTTGCCCATGCCGTGTTAAAACGGAGCCCTGAAAACGAGAAAATAACTCTTAATGGCTTCATTTCCGGATACATCATCGGAGGGATTGAACGTTTAGTGTTGTATCAAATGTTCTTTTATGTTGTTTTTTAGTTTACAATTTATGAAGTTTACTTGGGGTGCTTCCCCATAGATGAGTGATTTCTACCAATGTGCATATTAAAAAGTGGAAAATGATTGTCAATTCTCCCACCTGACTTTTTACAAGAAATTTGAAGTTTAAGAATGGAGGAATAGGTAGCAGATTTTGATTTTGAATCTTCGATTTGTCGGATAAGGTTATCATGTTTTAAAGGTGATTGTATGAACTAAGCCAAGTCTGGTATTCAATTCATTGATCAACTAATTTGGATTAGATTATTATAAGAGCGACTTCCTTTTCTTAATTTGTTCTATTCACATACTATGACTTGAATAGTTTAAATACATCTTATTTACAAATGTACTCTATATGCCGCCCTACAAATGACAAATGTTTAATCTGAAATTCATTAATCCAAATCCGCTCCATATCCCTAGCCTTATTCTTTAATTAATTACTAATCCAAACTCTTAATCTTCTATATAATCCAGCCATCAACTTTCATATCAGTTTCTTCATACCAAGGGAAAGGCTCCAATGGCTTGGTTGCATCAATAAGTTCATTGACTGGAATCTTCGTCTTTGGGTAATTTCTGGGGTCGGAGCAGCACTCCTATAAACGGAAAAGAGTATAACTTAATCGAACACGCCTAACTTACGAGTTTCAGATAATGAACAATGTAATTTTACTTGGCCGGCATGTATTTTCTTGACGAAAGTTCTGTCTAGAGTTATTTAATATAGTCTATGTTTTAATAAATTTTAGGGTAAACTACATAAATACTCTCCCGACTATGCTCTAATTATCTTTTACGTTCCCCGACTATCATAAATTACAAACTGGTCTCTCAACTTAAAAAAAGTAACAAATTATTCCAATGCCGTTAAAATTTTAACGCCTGATGATGTGGCATTTATTATAAATTGATATAATTATATAATTAGCCCTCAAGTTCTACACTTATTTTACTTTGACCATATTTCTAAAAAGCTAACCCACATAATTTTAATAGTCTATCAATTAAGTTCATTTTCAACTGTGTTTGAAGACAAAAACTCCAACTGTGTTTTTCCAGAATTTAATCATTGCACGAAAAAAAAAAAAAACAAATTCACAAAAAAGTTTTAATTTAATTGTTGATTACGTGTTACCGTAATTATTCCAACAACGAATAAATTAAGAATCAAAAGAGAAAAAAAATCCAGATTAGAAATAAACAAATGAAACTGAGTGTTTCTTTTCTTTTTTTTTTCATTTTGTTTCTGAAATTTTGAAATGAAAATAGAAAAGTGTTTAGTTATGATTCTGGGATTAATTTCATGGTAAATTAAAGGAAATTATAGCGGTTGCGTTAGTTAATTTTGCTGTGAAAATGAAATGAAGAATTAAAGGAGAGGAGAAATAGAAAAGAAGATAGACTAAATTAATAGATTATTAAAATTATGTGAGTTAATTTTTTAGAATTAGGGTCAAATTAAAATAAGTGTAGAACTTGAGGGCTAATTATGTAATTATATCAATTTATATTAACTGTCACGTCATTAGCCGTTAAAATTTTAACGGCATTGGACCATTTTGTTACTTTTTTTAAGTTAAGAGACCAATTTGTAATTTCTGATAATCGGATGACGCAAAAGATAATTAGAGCATAGTCGGGGGACTATTTATGTAGTTTACCCTAAATTTTAGTTATCAGTTATTCTCTTTGAATTTGGTAATGGTCGATTCTGATCGTAGTTATAAGGATGTATGGATAATATTTACGAATATCCTTGATCACTCGACCAGTTATTGGATCTCCATTTATACACATTATTAATTAATTTTGATTGTACTTCAAAAAAAAATCCTGCATTATTAGGTTTTTTAATTCTTCGGTCAAATTATGATTTTGGTCTCTTGGCTATATTTAGTCCCTATACTTTTATTTAGCATAATTTAGTCTCTACTCTGACAATTTCATTAGTTGTCCCAAAATTAATACCATGAACTATTCATCAACCGTAGGATCGCTTATATTTAAATATGTTGGTTGTTCTTAAAAACAACTTCAAAAAATCATGCATAATTGAGCTTTTTTAATTTTTCGGTCAAACGAAGAGTGTTTGTAAGAACAACCAACATATTTTACCTGGATAGTTAAAAGTGTTAACTCCGAGGGTGAGGTACTCCTTATTCCGGTTACCGGCTCGGTTGGGGTCGGGTTCTCTGATATCAAGCACCCATTTTGGGATAGGGATCAACACTTCATCTCCCGTGTTCCCACCGCATAGATGGAACGACTTTATAGCTTGTAGTTTCGACCCACATTCTTTAACGAGCTCCACCATGGTCCATTATGCGCTCCAAATCTCCAATCATACTGCTTGAGCATACTCAAACTCATGTTCTTTCGTATATTATGCTAATGCTAAATACATACCAACCGAGCTAATTCAATATGTGAAATGGTTATTATTTAAGTGTATTATTGGTGAAAAATAATAATTTCGGATTAAAATGATGATAAGTGTCTTTTATATTATAAAAATGCTTTTGAGCAAATACCAATCATATAAATCCATAAATTAAAAGGAGTCTTAAATATACATTTCAGAATGATAATAATAAACCTTTGGTTGGATTGTAAATGAAAATTTATTTATTTATTTATTCACATGATAATAAGAACATGTTCTTGGCTGATACAGAGCAATTAAGCCTTGAATTCAATTATTAGGAAAGTGAACGTCACCGATTGTAGATGGCAGAACAGTTTCCTCGTGAAGTAACTCAACATCGAAATCAGCTTGATTTGCACTAGTTGGTGGCGGATACAGTCCGCCGCGACCGATATTAGATGGCAGAAAGGGTTCCTCTGGTAGTATCTCAGCATTGAAATCACGATCAGCTTGATTTGCAAGTGTTGGTGGCGGATATAGTCTGCCGCGACCGATATTAGATGGCAGAAAAGGTTCCTCTGGTAGTATCTCAGCATTGAAATCACGATGATTGAAATTACCCTACCTAAGATGTATGTTCTATTGGAAAAGACTTCGGCATCATTATTCGAACGCGTGTGATACTAAAAGAAACTTGGAATTTTCCCCTAAGCTCTGTATAACACACGAAGGTGAATTTACTAGAAATATCGTTGTATTCTTGAGCTGGTCCTTACGACAGTAATGAATGAATTAATTGGAATGATCGTAATGACCAAAAAGATTGTAGTGCCTTCGAGCACCAAAATTCTGGGGGACTGCATATTGGTGTAAGGTTGGAGGGTAGTTACTAGTAAACCTTTGTATGTGCTTAAACATTTGCATTGACTTGTTATGTGATCTCATGATATGATTGATATGCATTTATACCTATTTGATATGCACCTATTGGGACACACTAGACATTAAACTCGTTGTTTCCATCTTCGTAATCTATCAACTTGTATAATTCCCGTTTGTTACTCGATGATTGAAAAAAAAACAAGTACTGCTAATCTCAAGTATAACGTTACCCTGAAATAACAGAAAGGAAAAGAGGATTGTCACTGCGTGGAACATCATGAAAATGTTATGCCTACCATATATTTGCATGAGCTTATAGCATCTTTTGGTAGTTCTGTATTATTGAGCTTTTCCAAGCTCACGTTGTTTTTACCATCACAGGTTAAAAGATTATAGCATGGTATAATGTTTGACATCAGTGTTCGGAGTTCCCTCGGCGTTGCCTCTGAAGTACGGTACTGTATAGTTAGTGGGCATGTATGTCATGTATGTCACGTACTGTTTTATGATAGAGTATGTAAAGCACTTTCTGAAATTCTTGTTATGTGTTTAAATGATTTTCTGAAATAGTATTTTAAACAGAAGTTGATTTTACAGTTTAATAAGTATTTTGAGGAAATAAAAATGTTTTATGTGTATTTTTGTTGTGGGTCGCTCTTGTGACCCTAATGTGACTTCCTAGGATCCGTTGTAATGCATAGGCGGGTCTCGGGGGTTACAAAAGGTTCCTCTGGTAGTATCTCAGCATTGAAATCACGATCAGCTTGATTTGCAAGTGTTGGTTGTGGATATAGTCCACCGCGACCGATATTAGATGGCAGAACAGGTTCCTCAAGTAGTATCTCATCATTGAAATCACGATCAGCTTGATTTGCAAGTGTTGGTGGCAGAAATAGTCCGCCACTACCAATATTAGATGGCAGAACAGATTCCTCAGATAGTATCTCAACATTGAAGTCACCATTAGCTTGACTTGGGAGTGTTGGTGGCGGATATAGTCCGTCGCTACCAATATTAGATGATAGAACAGACTCCTCGGGTAGTATCTCAACATTGAAATTGAGATCAGCTTGACTTGCAAGTGTTGGCGGCGGATATAGTCCGCCGCTACCAATATTATATGGTACAACTGATTCTTCAAGAAGTACTCCAATGTTCAAACCACGAGTCGATGGTGGATATATTCCACCCCTACCAATATTAGATGTCAGGGAAGAATTCTCAGGAAGTACTACATCGTTCAAACTACGACCAACTTGACTTGCAAGTGTTGGTGGCGGGTACAGTCCCCCGCTACCAATTTTAGATGGCAGAACAGATTCCTCATGAAGTATCTCAACATTGAAATCACGATCAACTTGATTTTCAAGTGTTAGTGGTGGATATAGTCCGCCGCTACCAATATTAGATGGCACAACAAGTTCCTCGGGTAGTATCTCAAAATTGAAATCGCGATCAGCTTGATTTGCACGTGTCGGTAGTGGATACAGTTCGCCCCTACCAATATCATATGGCAGAACAGATTTCTCAGGAAGTACTCCATCGTTTAAATCACGATCAACTTGATTTGCACGTGTCGGTGGCGGATACAGTCTGCCCCAATCAATATTAGATGGCAGAACAGGTTCCTCAGGAAGTACTCCATCGTTCAAATCACGGCCATCTTGACTTATCTGTTGTGTTGGATAAGGTCTGGATTCGGTTGGGAAAATAATAAGGCCTAAAATTTGAATTACAAGAAGATATGCAAACCTCGTATTAATTCTCATTGCTTCAAAAATCTATAATTTGATGACTAATTTCTTGCATTGCTAACTCTTCTTGGGAGCTCTTAAATAGGTGCCCTATGCCTATAATTTATGAAAATGAATCAAATTTGGAATGTTTGGAAATTAACTTTCTCTATAATCAATAGGAAAATATTGTTATCAAAGGAAATAATATATACCAAAATGTTTATAAATATTATTTGCTTGGAATGCTCATTGTTCATTTCAAGTAGGATATGAATATTGGACATGTATCCAAGGTTGCCAAAACCGAAAATATTACCAAGTTTTGGATTAAACTTTGCTTATATTGGTTCGGGTCGGAAACATATAAAACATAATTCGTGAAATTAGTTAAGCTAATGAAAATATACTAGATGCAATTAAGATTTTTTTATAATCTTGCTCATAGGGAATGATAAAAAATGTTATGCCATGATTGGTTGTTAAGCTATATTCAAATGTAAGTTATGTCTACTTTGATTAAGTATTTCAGGGCTAAACATATCCGAATAGTTAACTGAATCAGTTAATATGTATACCATTGAAAATATAGTAGTTATCATACTTCGAATTTAATCCCCTTTACTAACGTGTCACATCATCAAATGATGACTTTTAATGTCCATTGATCAAAATTTTACAAATAAAAAACGACAATATTTTTTATTTTTAAATTTTGTAAACAAAAGTGAACACTTATTTAACATAAGTAACCAACGTTGTGGTTTACCAAGAATAAGTTAAGCTTATATGCCATTGAACATGCTTTGTGTGTTGTGAAAATAATTGTGGATGAGTCTATGATGTGACGCCTTAATTTAAGACTAAAAAATAGCACAACCAAAATGTTAGAAATACGGAATCAAAAATATTACCACATAACCGAAATGTTATAAAAAAATTAATAACATTTTAGGGTCCGCAACAAGTTTCGAAACTTGTCAAGAAACCAAAAACAAAGTTCCAAAACTTGTCAAAAAATCACAAATATAAAATGTTATTCTTTTTTGTAACATTTCGGTTGTGTAGTAACATTTTAGGTCTCATATTTTCTAACATTTCGATTGTGTCATTTTTAGCCTTAAATTAAGTCACAACACTCTAAACTCGCCGAAGAATTGCATGTTGAATGCTCTTTGATTAGTATTTGATGAGAAACATATGTTAACATCTTAGTCCCTCTGTTATCTCATCTTAACTTTAAGATTCAAAAAATTTGTAACAATGATGATTAATAAAGGATTTAGAAAATTGTATTGTCAATCTAGTCCCTTGACTATTGAATAATTTTGTCTGAGTCCCTCAACTTTGTAAAATATTTGATTTGTTTTCTCGGGGTTTCACCTTTACTATTGTTTGAAATTCGATTTAGGTAAAGTTTAGTGACTCATTGAAGAAAAGATCATAGATTTGTGTGAATGCTATAAATTTGACAATAGAAATCCGAAATCGGACTAAAACAAAAAGATAGTAAAAGTTTCTAGTTTGATTTTAGATTAATATAATAAATGATAAAATGAAATAGGTTGACTGTCTGAATGTGAGATTGTCTTGATATGGTTTAGTTTCTTATTAAAGTCTAAAAATGTTATAATATTTGCTGGTAGCATCTCTGATCCAGTTTTCGACCGGACCGAGTAGAGATTATTACACTTATATAGAAATAATTATTATTTAAGTGTATTGTTAGTGAAAAATAACATAATTTTGAATTAAAATGATGATAAATGTTCGTAAACATTTAGATACAGAAGTGCTTTCAAGTAAATACCAATAATATAAACTAAAAGGAGTCTTAAAGATATATATTTCAGAATGATAATAATAAACCTTTGGTTGGATTGTAAATGAAAAGTTATTTATTTATTTATTCGAATGATAATAAGAACATATTCTTGGCTGATAAAGAGCAATTAGGCCTTGAATTCATCGTGTTGGTGGCGGATACAAATCACGGCCATTTTGAACTTGACTTGTTGGTGGCGGATACAAGTCACGGCCATTTTGAACTTGACTTGTTGGTGGCGGATACAAGTCACGGCCATTTTGAACTTGAATTGTTGGTGGCGGATACAAGTCACCGGCATTTTGAACTTGACTTGTTGGCGGCGGATACAAGTCGCGGCCATTTTGAACTTGACTTGTTGGCGGCGGATACAAGTCGCGGCCATTTTGAACTTGAATTGTTGGCGGCGGATACAAGTCGCGGCCATTTTGAACTTGAATTGTTGGTGGCGGATACAAGTCACCGGCATTTTGAACTTGACTTGTTGGCGGCGGATACAAGTCGCGGCCGTTTTGAACTTGACTTGTTGGTGGCGGATACAAGTCGCGGCCATTTTGAACTTGAATTGTTGGTGGCGGATACAAGTCGCGGCCACTTTGAACTTGAATTGTTGGTGGCGGATACAAGTCACCGGCATTTTGAACTTGACTTGTTGGCGGCGGATACAAGTCACCGGCATTTTGAACTTGACTTGTTGGCGGCGGATACAAGTCGCGGCCATTTTGAACTTGACTTGTTGGTGGTGGATACAAGTCCCGGCCGTCTTGAATATTAGATGGCAGAACAGATTCCCCAGGGAGTACTCCAACGTTCAAACTAGGACCAACATGATTTGCACTTGTTGGTGGCGGATACAAATCACGGCCATCTTGACTTATCTGTTGTGCTTGATAAGATCTGGATTCGGTTGGGAAAATAATAAACCCTAGAATTAGAATTACAAGGAGATATGCAAACCTCGTATTAATTCCCATTGCTTCAAAAATCTATAATTTGATGACTAATTTCTTGCATTGCTAACTCTTCTTGGGAGCTCTTAAATAGGTGCCATATGGTTATAATTTATGGAAATAAATCAAATTTAGAATGTTTGGAAACTTTCTCTATGATAATCAAAGGAATTAAAGTAGGATATGAATATCTAATCAATTGATATATTTGGACATGTATCCAAGGTTTCCAAAATCGAAAATATTACCAAGTTTAGAATTAAAACACTCCGCTTTTATCTGTTCGAATACTCTAAAGACAATTCGAAGATATACAGAACATAATTCGTGATTTAGATCAGTTAGTTCATACAGAATCTTTTAGAAATGAAGTCTGCTAGAATTCGAATTCTAACAATATATATATTAGGTTTTACATGATGTAAGCGGATCATCACTTTATAAATCACTTAGTGTGATTTCTAATTAATGAATAAATTATTTTACCGAGCAAAAAAATATAAAACTCATTTAATTTTACTCTTGTTATCTAAGTCATCCATTCACCCTCAATCAACGGTTAAAAGAAGTATAAAACTTAAAAGTTTTACATGGTATAAAGGATCTTACCTACCCCATCTGGCCATCTCTCTATATAGTATTGAAAACAATATCTGCCAATGTCCTTTTCCGGTCCTTTATCCATGCATTTAAGAATAGGGACCAATTTATAGGATTTGCAAAATTCAAGGACCTTTATTATAATTATTAAAAAGTTAAGGGACATTTTGAAATTTTGATATTTTTATTTTTGGTTTGTTTCCAAAATTTTTGAAATGACTATGAACAAGAATTTAATCCCAAAATATATTTTTAAAATTAATGAAATTTATTAAATATAGTTGTACAAAAGTTTATTAGTTTTGAATTCAAATCTTATGTATTGATTTTTTTAATATGTAAAACCTAATTTGACTTTGATATAACAAATTGTCTAAGGACCTATTTGTAAAATGTAAATAAATTTTTAAGTATTTCAAAGTCTCACAAATTGACAAGCAAACTTGAACCAAAACTATTTCTAAGTCAAATAAAAATTTTCAAACAAATTTTTCTAAGTGTTCAAGCCCAGACTCTATTTGTACGCTAAAGTGTATCGATACGCTCTAGTCGTATCGATAAGGTATTCTTTCTAAGCTTAATTTTAAGGCGTTGCACACCGATATTGTTGTTCCCGTATCGATACGGTTTGATATGTTTCGATAAATCTTTGCATTTAAAAAATTTCAAGCGTTGCTTATCAGTTATGATTTTAGCAAAATTTCAAGTGGTTGTTGGACCGTATCGATACGCCCATATAGCGTATCGATACACTTTTTGCTAAAGTTTTCCTCAAGATTCCAGTGAGCAAAAATCGTATCGATACAGTATTAGAGTATCGATACGCCCATGTTTTTACACTATACCCGTACCGATACGCGTATCGATACGCCCTTTTAAATGTGCACAACAGCTCTTTCTGTTTTGAGACAAGTATCAATACGGTTGTTCGAGTACTGATACTGTAGGTTGCAGAAGTGCATTTATTGCGGGAAAATGGAGCCCAACGGCTCTATTGATGATCTCAACCACCAAAATGACTAGAAATCAATGCAAGGGTATATAAACAAGCCTCTAAAGTTACAATAACAACCGATATTGAGCTTATTTGCAACAATCCAAGCATACATCCAAACCCTACAGCTTAAAGAGTCAAATTCTTATAACCCAACTTGTGTAATTTTTCATTATATCATTTTCTTTCAAGTTTGGGGAGTGATTAAGTGTAATTGGGCAATATATCAACCTAGTGAGAGGTATTTTTCAGATTGCCAAATCTTCTTTGCATTGAGAGAGTGTTGGTTAATCTTTGAGTAGAAAGATTAACCGATTTGTAAGGTTTAGGGTTTAGGATCAATGATTCCTTCCTTCTTGGTATAGCTTCTTTCCATGTGAAGAAGATATAGATCTCCATAAATTGGGAAAGATATCGATGCACAATCCTTGCCTTGAGTACCATGGTCAAAGGGGTGAAGATTCCCCAAGGAATGGGCTTGGATGGCCATGGAAGGGTGAAATCCGGATAGGCTATCGGACATGCCCATGAGTGCGACTTGGCGTGCTGCTGTGTGCGGCTCAGACAGGCCCATGAGTGCAGCTACTCGGTGCTGCTCGGACAGGCCCTCGGGTGCGGCTGGACGAGCTGCTTGCTCGGACAGGCCCAGGGTGCCTAGCAAGGCCCCTCGAGCAGTTGGCTCGACTGGATCGTAGCCCCTAGGGTGCGGCAGAATGGGCCGGACGGACTCGGGCCCCTTAGGTATGTTGGGAGTGGCACGGGGTGCTGGAACCTCGGCCCCAAGGTCTCGGACGATGGTGCTGGATATGGACCCTAGGTGTGCAGCGGAATGGACCCTAGGGTGCACCACGGTAACATTCTCCTCCACCGAATTGAGCAACACCCTCGTCGCTCGTTGGGCTTCAAAATCGGTAACCTTGTCTCCAAATTGTAACAAGTTTTTGTCTAACTCCCAACTACCTTTGGCTTCGGTTAGACCCTTCCAAAGCACAAAGTACTCGTGCCTTGGTTTGAACCCTTGGCGTCGAATGACTCGATCGACTACGATGGCTTCAACTTCTCTCTCGAACGAAGTCCTAACTCCAATGGGTGCTCGCTTGGAGATGTTCCTTTCTAGATCTTCCTCGTCCTTGTGATAGGGCTTAAGGATGCTAATATGGAAGACGAGATGGACTTGAATGTGGGGCGGCAAGTCTAGCTTGTAGGCCACCTTGCCTACTCTCTTTATCACATGAAATGGGCCTTCGTATTTCCCCATAAGAGCCCTGTGAACAGAGGAATTGTGAAGAGTTAGATGAAGCTTAGCTAAAACTAAATCATTTACCTGGAATTCAATGTCGCGGCGCTTCTTGTCAGCCCACTTCTTCAATCACTTGCTTGCTTTGTGGAGGCAAGCGTTGGCTAAGTCTCTTTGCTCTTGCAAGTCCTTCACTACATGGAATGCGGCGGGATTTGGACCTTGATACTTGGTCATGATCGCATCGGGTGTGAGCGGTTGTTGGCCCATCACTATCTCGAAAGGGCTTTGATTCGTGGCTTCACTCCTATGCAAGTTGTAGGAGAATTGGGCCACGTCTAGCAAATCGGGCCAATTCCGTTGAGATGCACTAACGAAATGCCTTAAGTAAATTTCCAACAAAGCATTGGCCCTCTCGGTTTGTTCATCGGATTGCGGATGAAAACTCGTTGAAAGGTTCAAGGAGGAACCCAACAACTTAAACAACTCGGTCCAAAACTTACCTGTGAACCGAGCGTCTCGATCACTTACTATGGACTTTGGAATACCCCAAAGCTTCACGACATGCTTTAAGAAAAGGCGGGCGGCTTCATCGGCGGGGCATGTCTTATTGATGGGAATGAAAGTAGCATACTTCGAGAACTTGTCTACTACAACCATGATACTAGAAAAGTTATTAACACAAGGAAAACCAATTATAAAGTCTAAGGAAATATTGTCTTATGGTCTTTCCGGCATCGGCAATGGTTGAAGTAGTCCCATTGATTTGTTTGCTTCAATATTGTCTTGTTGGCAAACAAGACAAGTCTTCACGTATGCTTCTACATCTTCATTCATACGAGGCCAATAGTATCTTTCATTAAGTAAAGCTAAAGTACGATGCATACCTGGATGTCCTGCCCACTTTGAATCATGACATTCTTTCATTAATGTCTTTCGCAAGTTGTTGAAGTAGGGGACGAATATACGTTGGCCTCTTGTGAAGAGTAGATCATCTTCGACCCAAAATCGGCGTGACTTACCCTCTTTGGAAAAGGCTATCAAGTTCTTTGTGGTGGGATCATGGATCAAGCCTTCTTTGATGGATTCGAGCAACTCACCACTTGGTAGGCTAATTGAGGTAAAAGTGGTTTTACGGCTAAGCGCATCGGCCACGGTGTTGGACTTTTCGGGCTTGTGCTCCATCGAAAAGTCGAATTTCGCCAAGAAGTCTTGCCACCTAGCTTGCTTAGGAAACAACTTCTTTTGGGTTAGAAAATAAGAAATAGCGGAATTATCGGTAAAGACGACAAACCTGGAACCCAAGATGTAATGTCGCCATGTGCGAAGGCAATGGATGACTGCGGTCATCTCCTTCTCTTGAACAATGTAACGCCTCTCGGTTTCGTCCAACTTTCGACTTTCAGAGGCAATGGGATGGCCTTCTTGCATCAAAACTCCACCAATGGCATAGTCGGATGGATCAGTGTGGATGACAAACGACTTGGAATGATCGGGCAAGGCTAGAACGGGTTCACTTACCATGGCTTGTTTAAGCCTTTCGGACGCTTGTTGACAACTTGGACTCCATTCCCAAACTTTGTCCTTCTTCAAGAGTTCGGTCAAAGGCGTGGCTATCGTGGAATAACCTTGCACAAATTTGCGGTAATAGTTAGCTAAACCAAGAAAAGAGCGAAGTTCGGTTACCTTAGTTGGCGGTTCCCAATCATCGATGGCTCGAACTTTGCTTGGATCCATTCGGATCTTACCACCTCCAATGATGTAGCCTAAAAACAGAACTTCTTGTTGAGCCAAACTACACTTTTCGTGCTTGATGTAAAGTTCGTTTTCTCGAAGAACCTGCAAAACCTTTCTCAAGTGCATTAAATGTTCTTGAAAAGTCTTACTATAGATGACAATGTCATATAAGTAGACAACTACAAAATGATCAAGAAAAGGTGAAAGTACCTTGTTCATTAAAGTGCAAAAAGTTGCGGGAGCGTTTGTAAGGCCAAAAGGCATTACAAGAAACTCAAATGAACCATACCTTGTGATGCACGCAGTTTTGGGCTCATCACCTTCGACTATTCGAACTTGGTAGTACCCCGAACGAAGATCTAACTTTGTGAAGAACCTTGCACTTCCAAGTTGATCAAATAAATCTGAAATCAAAGGGATAGGGTACTTGTTTTTTACCGTAAGTTTGTTTAGAGCGCGATAGTCGACACACATGCGCAAGCTACCATCTTTCTTCTTTTGAAAGAGAATGGGTGCTCTAAACGGTCCCTTGGATGGGCGAATGAATCCGGCATCCAAGAGTTCTCCAAGTTGCTTTCGGAGTTCCTCTAACTCCGGTGGCGCCATTCGATAAGGTGCTTTGCTTGGCTGCTCGACATTTGGCACCAACTCAATTCGATGATCCACCTCACGCTTGGGTGGTAAAGCCTTCGGAAATTTGGAAGGCATAGTGTCCTCGAACTCCACGAGAACACGTTCCACTTCTTCGGCTTTAATCGCCTCGTCTTCCTTGAGCACGGCAAGGAAAGACTCTTCCTTCTTTCGCATACCTTTGCGGAACTGGATGGAAGATAACATCTTGGATTGGATATCTACATCACGACTCACGGGCACCAAACATTGTTGGGCACGGTCGAGTACCACTAATACATCGGCAAATGGAAAGAGAAGTGCATTAATCTTGTCCAAAAAAGATAAACCAATCACAAGATCAAAATCATCAAGAGGTATTAGCTTTATATCCTCACGGCCCTTCCAACTTCTGAGTTGGATCTCAACCCTTCTTGCAACTCCGGCAATGGGCTCTTCTTTCGAGTTGACCGTTTTGATCCACCCACTTTTCTTCAACACGTCGAGATTAAGTTTTTGGGCGGCTCCTTCAGAAATGAACAGCTCGGAAGCTCCGATGTCCACAAGTGCACGCAATTGATTTCCAGCAATCGTGACTTCTACAAACATAAGACCACTTTGGGGCTTGTTAGATAAAGAATTCACTTGGAGATTACTTACAATTGCTCCAAGTTGGGCGGTGGGCTCGTTGTTAACTTTGACGGTGGAAAGACTTGTTCTCTTTTGGCAATCTCGAATATGATGAGGTTGATGAGTTCTCAAATATGACATATTTCATTTGCTATTTTTCTCGTTATTTGGACTTCTTGCTGCTTAATACATGTTGTTTTTGTTATATTTTGTGCAGGGATCCAATTCTGGAAATAGCAGTGAAAATGGAGCATTTCTGCAGGTTTTTATATTCTGTCATGACTAGCATCATGGGCACGACACCAGGCACGATGCGTCTGACGTGGCAGTGACGTGGCAACTTCTAGAAGATCCTGGAATGATCTGAGAGAAGATCCGATCATATTATCAGTTTTATCCGTTTGGTTTTATTTTGAATTTTAATTAACATTTGAATTTGAATTGTTATTTATTATCTCTTATCCTTGTAATCGAAGCCTATAAGTATCAACCTTTGGTGAAGGCTTAAGATCATCTTCAAGCTTTGAGTTTTTATCTTTGTAAACATTTTCAGTTTTAATCCAAGTTCTTTTCCTCTATTTTCTTGTTTCACTTATTTTATGCTATTTAATTACTTTTCGAAAATCAAGTTAAGTATGATAACCAATATCATGCTTAGCTAAATCTTTTAAGCCAAGAACCAGCCAAGTCAATTTGATTCGTGAGAATTGAACTTTGCTTAAATTCTTTTGGGAAATCATTTTTATCTTTCTACTTAGATAGTTTGGCAATCAGCCTTACTAAAAGTTTTTAATCGTTTTTCAAATCAAAAAGGGCCCGTTGGTCTGAAATCGCTTAAAAACACAGTTGGGAGGAAGGATCGGCCTGTGGCAATTTCGACTTCCTATGAACACTCTTAGCGGCGGTCCGCTAAGAAAAGATAAAATCAGAAGCGATTCTTTTTAGACAATTTCTGAGTCGGGTTTTTCCTGCTTTTATTCTAAATATTTTTACGACGATAGACGTGGTTGATTTATTTAAGAACCATCTTTCGAAGATAGACTTGGGAGGATTGGTTACTCGAGAGAGAAACAAGTTATGACGGGTTGGGCCTCGTAGACTGTAACCGACATGATCCCCGAAATAAAAATATATTTCAATGATCGAAAGAATTGAAGGAGTTGGTTCGAGGCTATTTTGCATACTTGGTTTTTCTTATTCTTTTTACCTCAGCATTTAAATCTTTCTATTTCATTTTCATCCAATATCAGATCACTCCCCCCATTTTATTTACTTATTTTGCAGATATTCCTGGAAGTAATAATTAAAGCAGTCTTCAATCAATCAGTCCAACTAATCTCCCTGTGGATCGACCCTCTTTCCCTATATTTATTTAATTTCTTTATATTATTATTTATCGAAAGAGGTTAATTCATTCATTTATTTTTGACCAGTTAAACGACGACTTGTCAAAATTGGCGTCGTTGCCTGGGAGATTTACTTTCGGTATTTTGACTAATTTTGTTTTATTTTTATGACCAGGAAGAACCCGGGTACTTTAGCTCCATACAACCTGGAAATTGAAGCAAGCGCTCGCAGAACTCACGGCGAAACACTTCGCCGAAAGAAACAAGAAAGCACACGACGATTCGAATAGGAATCCACTTCCGAAACTACACCAATCGAAGAACCTACACAAGAACCAGAACCGATGGCAGATCAAACGATTCGAGAGCTGAACGCATCCCCTACTATGCAGCAACCACTCTGCATCGCTTTTCCTCAAGGAGATACTCCCTTCCAGCTCAAAACGGGATTAATTCACCTACTCCCTACCTTTAATGCCCTCCCTTCTGAAAGCCCACACAAGCACCTTGCCGAATTTCATATGGTGTGCAGCAGCATGAAACCACAAGGGGTATCAGAGGACCAAATAAAACTAAGGGCTTTTCCTTTTTCCTTAGCTGGAACGGCTAAATAGTGGTTATTTTATTTACCTCCGAATTCGATTAATACATGGTCTGACCTTTCTCGTATTTTTCTTGACAGATACTTCCCTATGGCAAAAGCGACAGAAATTAGGCGAAATATATTGAGTATCCAACAAATGCACTACAAATCCCTATATGAATATTGGGAAAGGTTCAAGAAGCTGTGCGCAAGCTGTTTGCAACATGGCTTATCCGAACAAACGCTCCTTCAATACCTATACGAAGGAATGTTACCAATGGACAAAAAATGGTAGATACAGCAAGCGGTGGCGCACTCATAAATATGACCCCTACTGCAACAAGGACATTAATTTTCACCAAATCAAGTTTAGCAATCATATACACATAATATGTTTTATTAAATCATGTGAAATGTGTAAAACAGTAAATGTGCAACAGTCATATAACACACAAGGAACACACCTCAAAAGATGAGATCGGCCAGTCAAAAGGTCTATCGAGCATCGGGATCACGCTCCGCTATGGTACTGGAACCTAAATAGACAAGGATTATGGTTACAATCAAATTTACACCTTGATTCGTATTAAAATACTAAGTTTTAGAGGCGTACGAGTGACGATAGGATCACGAGGCGGTACGGATCGAGACGAGCTGGGCTGGGCGTAGGCACGATCCGGAGATCCACGAGTACCTATTAAATCATGAGATCAATATCAGTCCTTACTCATCAATTTCTTTTAAATGGCATAACTTATACATATGCATGCTAGGGTTCAACGTCCAATTTAGAGGCTTTCGAGTTAGAATTTTGCGAAACGGGCTTCAAAATCAGACTCAGGACGTTGAAAAACATAAAATATGACTTTTCAGAAAAAAGTTGACTTTTTTGGTCAAAGTCAACACTAACGTCTGCGGTCAAAGTCAACGCTGAAGTCATGCTGACGTCATTGGTCCAAGGCTGACTCAGTGAGTTGACTCACTAAGTTGACTCGGACGAGTTGACTCACTGGGTTGACTCGGTTAACGGGTCGGTCGGTCAACGGGTCGGGTCAACGGGTTGGGTCAACGGGTGAACGGGTCGGGTCAACAGGTTTGACTGAGTTGACCGATCCAGTCGGTTTAGACCGGTTCGGTCTACGCGGACCGGCTCTTACCTTAAAGAACCCGAAGGTCGCCGGACGGTCACCGAAACATCGCCGGAAATGTCTGTTTCACGTCGTTTCTGCCGGAAAAAGAATGCAAATCATTAGGCCGTCATTTTATTACATCTTTAGGAACGAAATGACACTGGAAACAAACCAAAACTCACAGGATTCGTCCTTAGTCGTTCGAACACGTCGGAAGAAGACGTAACTCCGACAACGGGGTAAACCACGATGAACGGGCGAACGACAACTTGGGTTTTGATCAGCCTGCGACGGGGAGTCCAACGACAGTGGTGGCGTGGCGAACGGACGTCTATCGGCGCCAGAAAATTCGAAAGAAAAAGCGGATCGGTTTAGTCCTAGGTCGTGAATCTTCAACGGCCAATTGCCGGTGAAGGGGACGGTGGCTGAGCGCGTGGTTTGAGGAGTTTTGCTCGGGGTTTGACGGTGAACACTATAACGCCGGCGGTGAGCGTCACGGAGCGGCAGTGAGGGCAGATCGACGGTGGCCGGTTTGGTTCAAGGGAAAGGGACGTGAATCGATGGGGGTGTTTCTAGAACTTTTGGGAAAAAAGGATCCAAATTAAATTACACTCGATAGGTTAGGTAGGATATTTTAATTATTTAATTATTATTATATTATTTTCGGTTCTAATATAATTTAGTTGGGGTGGCCTATAACCAAGAGCTTTAATAGCTCAATTGGTTGGGCACCCAGCTGAAACCACTTGAGGTTGTGGGTTTGATTCCTACAACCCTTACTTCCTCTTTTTTTCTTTCTTTTTTTATTTAATTATTATTATTATTATATTTTTTAATGGTGTTACATGAAGGACTAAATGTGTTATTGTACCAAAATTTATAACAGTCACTTAACGGCATTTAATGTCTAGTTACCATTTTGTTATAAAACATAAAGTTTAATTGTCATTTTGTGATTTTTGAAAGTTTAGTTACCATTTTATTTTTTTTTATCAATTTTCAGTGGCCGTTTGTGCACTTTAAGTCTTTACCCTTAATTATATTTCTAAAAAGTTATCCATTAATTTAGGGTATTTAATGTAATTAATATTCATCTAAAAGGGTATAGGGCCTACAGATTTAGAATTTTAGTGTTTATGTTGTAGGGTTTATGCTTTATGGTTTATGATTTATGATTTATAATTTTAAATATAATGAATACTCACCTAAATGGTTTAGGGTTTGGGGTATAAATTTTAATTATATTAAATACTCTAAATGAATGAAATACAACTTTTTGAAAATGTAATTAGGGTTTAAGGTTATAGTAGTATATTCCGTTGATCTATTAATTTTTAAGTTACTTATTTAATGAGAAGGTTTAGCATAGTTCTCGGAGTAGATTAATGTCACGAGGTCATTACTCTTTTCACAAAAGATATATCTGATAGGATGAACAGTACAGCCGCTTATATATTATAAGACATTTCTTTTAATTTTTAATGTTGGATTAAGATTTCCACCTCTTCCCGAAATTAACTTCTAGTTAAAAGTGAATATATTAACTTTTTCAATTTTTGTAAAATAAAAGAATGAAATTTAAAATTAAACCGAGGAAATTTACAAACATCACATTCTTTAATGAATACAATTGTTAATTTAGATGCAATTTTTATCCAGTGTCAATTGTAAATCTTTTGGTCTTTATAAATTTTCATGAAAAATAGAAGTAAAAATAAAATCAGAAAAATAAACATAAAAGTATATAATTCTGTTTTCTCAGTAAAAAGGGTTACTACTTGTGTTTTGGCCATTGTAAAAGAAATTCCTCCAACGATTTTGTTTCAGTTCTCAGGCTGTGAATCGTTGTCTTCGTCTTTATCACTATGCCTTTTACTTTTCCGGCGAGTCTTTTTCGTGGAACTACTCCTATGGTGTGACGAACCGTTCGCATCCTTCGATTTCTTCTTCTTGCCGCTACTCTTTTGACCTTTTGGTATTTTTTCACTATGTTTCTTTCTGGTCTTTTTTACCGAAGAATCATCCATTTCGCCGACCGATTTCATGCTGTCGGTTCGGAGTTCGTCGGCCTTTTCGTTGCTCGAAGAAACATTGCCTTCTTCGTCTTCCGAATTGCCCTCGGACGCGTCGCTTCCGCTGCTCCTATGGCTCGACTCATCGTACGATGAGTAGCCTCCTGTTTTGCTCGATTCCCTACGGCTCAACGAGAGCCCTCTCCCACTACTACTGCCAATCGAAGACCGTGTCCTCCCGCTGCTCCTATGGCTCAGAGAACGGTCACCGTTTCGACTTAAACTCCTGTCGACACAGCTACTGCGTGTCGACGAAGCGTCGTCGCTGCCGGATTCGTCGTCGGTTGACTCATTTTCGTTCGGCTCCCCTGAGGCTGCAGAAGGGGGATTGTTTTCTTCTTTGGCGATCGAAAGGAAACCTAAGACCGATGCTAAATCGCTGATCAACGGCCGCGCCGCAGCTTCTTCTTGCACGCACATAGCTGCCATTGCTACAGCTTGATTCAATCCTCTCTCTGGGAATCTTTTTTTGAGTGAAGGATCTGCCATTTGTGGGAAATTTTTTGGTTCCTTGAATATTGGTTGTGCCTGTTCCAATCATACAATAGTCTCTAGTTAAATTTGTAATAAAAACTAATAATCTGAACTTGAAAATGATCCAAATTCAATATGTCCGTAACCTGAAATAATTTAAATCCTAATTATAAAAAGCGAAGTCACCCGACTAACAAATCCGATTGATTCGAGTCCGAATTATCTGAACTTGAAATTAATATGATATGAACTAAAAATCACTTGAACATGTGCCTCAAATGTCCACATCGAAGTGTCAAACCCTAATGCTAAAACATGAAATGACTCGACCACAAACCATAGTAACTACAATAAAAAATTATTCAAACATGAAATCACTCAAAGCCAAAATCAATATAAGTCCAAGTCAGGGGCATAATTGAATAATTAATTTATTTTCTTGGAGGAGGACCAGAGTGCAATTTAACCTTTATATTGAATTCAGTTTCATGGATTTTGAAGGGACTAAATAGAAGTTATCCCATTTTTGCCATCAGTGTCAAACTCGAATAACAAAACCCTAAATAATCCAAACTTAAATATCAAACTCAAAATGACATGAACTCAGAATGACTTGACTAAAATTCAAAATGATATCAACTCGAAATAACTCAAACAAGTAACTCAAAATTGACAAAACCTAAATAACAAAAGTTAAAACGACTCAAACGCGAAATGATTCGGCACACGAAAAACTCAATTGAAAAACCTAATTGATTTAAACCCGAAATAATTTAAACTGAAATGATATGAACTCAAAATAATTCGAAAAATATAAAACTCGAATTGATTCAAACAAACAAACCCTAGCTACGTACTTACCCAAGCAACTAAACTTTGCTCTTCCACGGGTTTGGAAGGGTCGATGGCTTTTCTTCCGGAGATAAGCTCCAACAGAACAACTCCAAAACTATAGACATCCGTATGCGCGCTGATGGTACCCGAATGCATACACTCTGGAGCATTGTAACCATTGTTGTCCATCATCTTTGACTGCATCGGCATCTTGCTGTCGGCCGACGACCCGAGCTTGTCGAGCCCAATGTTCGAAAGCTTTGGATTGAATTCATCGTCCAACAAAACTTTTGAGGATCTGAGATCACGGTATATGATAGGAGGTTTAGCCTTCTCATGCAAATATTGTAGACCTTGAGCCGTCCCATGTGCTATTTTCATTCTTGTTGTCCAATCTAATGGCTTCCCGCCTGCATTGATTAACACAAACATGTATAAAACATCGAGTTAATTATATCAGACATCTTTGGTTTCGTGCTTTTTAATTGTATACTCAAATATCAATATCACATCAGTTAAGTCATTCGGGAATGCCGGCTCAAATCTAGCCTCAATCATATTTAAAACACATGTGACAAACTGTAAACGCGCCCTATTAAGTTGTCTATACGGTTGGTACACAATGGCGAATCTTGGTAAAAGAGTTTACTTAAAAATTTTAAGAATTTTGGACGTCTGAATTAAAATTTTCAAAATAAAAATTAAGGTCTAACTAAAATTCTCAAAAAAAAAATTAATACCTGACGGGAACTTCTAAATATTTTAAAAGGATACTTGATTACAAATATTCAAAAATTTTGAATGGTCCAAATTAAAACATTTAAAATTTTGAAGGAGTAAATATTAATTTTTGGGAATTTGGAGGGGGGCAAAGCTCGAAATTAACCTGAAAACGGAAGAAGAAAAAACAAAGATTGAGTTGCATGTACCATGGAGATGATCTTGTAAGGAACCCCCTGGCATGAATTCATGGACCAAAAGCCTCTGATCTCCATCAGCACAATATCCAACAAGACTGACCAAATTCGGATGCTGTAAGAGACTTAGTTGCCCAACTTCCACAAAGAACTCATTGCCTCCTTCCATTGCATTCCTATCAAGTTGTTTCACGGCAACCTCCTATATTTCCGATCAAAATACACAAAGCATTAGTAAAGAAATCCGAAATGTGTTATAATACGCATAACCGGATACGATATATATATATTAACGAAATCCGAAATGTGTTATAATACGCATAACCGGATACGATATATATGATCCTTCGAATATATAAAAGGTTTGGACTTAAAGCAGACCTGGCCGGTAGCCTGGATCGTTCCCTTGTAAACTTTTCCGAGACTACCTTCACCCAACAAACATTCTTGCCGGAAATTCTTGGTGGCGGAGGCTAACTCACGGAAGTTGAATGCTTTAATGGAACTATTGTTTCCATAGTCTGCTGGGGCAACAGTTGGTGTACTCTCCTTATTGTCTGTTTCAGGATTTCACAAAATAATTATTTTGATGGATTTAGCTCCCTACTATGCTGAAATTTAGGATTTACTCCTACTTTAAGTTGGCTTAATTTGATTCTTCTACCATTATAATGTCATGAGTAGGTCAAAATTGATAGTACCATTAATCGTTGCAGGCCGAGATAAAATTAAAATTAAATTAGGGTGGCTAGAACTAAAAAAAATTGTTAAAATGGATTTAAGTTGAATTATTAATTTTTGGAAGGAGCTATGTTTAACTAAATGGCTAAAACTGCAATTATACCGTTAACCAAGGGGCTGGTTGTTAAAGTGATGATTATTGAATATTGATTAAATATGGTAATTGAATTTTCAGGTGACCTAACTACGTAAATGAATAAGAATATAAAATTAAGAATATGCATGTCATCAATTTCACAATTACGATTGATCGATGATGTTATCGATTTTGGCCTACTGATAACATTATAAAAATTCGGAGATTAAATTATGATATCGGTACTTACACGATACTTTCGATATTGCTTCGTTGAATGACATTATTATCGATATTTATGTAGTCGCTTTTAAAAGATTGTATCGAGCCATTTTCGATCTTTAAAAGAAGAACGACATACCGGGTACAGATTGTTGTTGAGTTTTCAGCTCGTTGATGGTGGAAACATCAATGTCCTTTTTGCTGCCGCCCTCCTTCTTGCTCTTTTGCGAGGAGAAACAAGGGAAGCAATTCATTTTATTTGTTTTATCGGAATGTCGATCCAAAAATAGATCCGAACCGAAAAGAACAAAGATATTACAAAGTTTGGAACACCGTGACAACGACGTTGCATTAACCCCAGCTAGCTAAGAGAAGAAATATCGAACCGAATCGAATCGGACGAAGACATCAAGGGGCGGGGGAAGCCTTCAACAGATTGAAGGGCCCCTCTTAGGAGTTGGGGGTTTTGCAACCAAGGAAAGGAACAGAAGATCATGTGTAGTCATGGTTTTGGAAAATAAGCAAATTATAAAACCAAGAAACCAAAAAAAGGCAAACAAAAATATTGTAGGTCTTGTTCCTCATAGTTGTCGGAGAAAAAGAGGGAGAATTGAGTGGACATGGCCAAATATACATCCTATGCATTTATTCCAATGTTGAACCTTTCTAACCATTTATTTTCCAAATTGAGCTTTCAACATCTTTTTAATGTTGATTTAATAACGGGATTGGTTCAAATGGTAAGCAGATTAATATTGCTTAAATAGGTCTCGAGTTTGAGGTATAAGCAAAGCTATATGAGGGGCTGGCAAGGGCCAGGTCCCTGTAGTCCACTATTACGATTTATTCTTTTTCTAATTTGGACTCCGTAAAATTTTAAATTATAATTTATTTTACTTGTTTTAATATTATAGAGTGGATATTGTCTTAGTGGTAAAGTGTGTATATAAAATTAAGGGTTAACTACCGAAATAACCACTTATGTTTCCCCGGTATAAAGTTAGTCACCGATTTTGAAAAACGACCAGTAAGGTTACTTAAGTTTTCGGAGCGTAAACTTTTAGTCACTCGGTCGTTTGTTGCCGTTAAACATTGACAGTTTGCTGACCTGGCAGCAAAAAAATAAGGATAAACTACTGCAATGGCCACTAAAGTTTATCTCATGCACATTTCTGCTCCCCAATTTTAAAAAAAAAAATTAAACATTATGGCCACTACTGAAAAGGTTTCTTTATAATTTCACCCCTGAATTTTTAAAAATTCATTTTTCAACCCTAAAACTTTACAATCAATTAGTACAATAATATTATAAAGGCTTAAATAAAAATAGATCCCAAAGTATATCCTAAACCCTAAACCCTAACCATAAACCCTAAATCAAAAATAATTTAAAAATAAAATAAAACAATTATTATTATAAAATTTAAAATATTTTAAAAAATATTAGTTCTTAAAATAATTTAGGTGTCTAAAGTATTTTTTGTAAAAATAGGTGCCCAAAGTTTTTACAGTTATAATTTTAGGTGTTCGGTTGTATAATGAGTGTTAAAAAATTGTCAACCAATCGGTGCTTGACATGTGGCATTAATTTTATTTTTTAAAAAAATTAATGAAAAATACTCAGATTTTTCAAATTTTTATAAAATCCCAAAATTTTACAAGCTTCACAAAACAATCCTTAAATCCTTAAAAATTCTCAAACTTTCACCGTCAATTGTTGTCGGTCGCCGTTGCTGACCACACCCACTTGGTCGCTGGACCAAGGCAACCATTTCCCTAACACGGCGTCGCCAAAAACACCCAACGGCGTGTAGTCGAATGTCGAACACGAAATCAACGTTCGTGTTTGTCGTTCGATTGCACATCGTTGAGCGTTTTCTGTGACATTGTATTAGGAGAAATGGTCGTCTTTGTCCGGCGACTATGTGAGTGTGGTCAACGACGGCGACCGACGGCTAAAGTGGCGGCGGAAGTTTAAGAATATTTAAGAATTTAAGGATTGTTTTGTGAAGCTTGTAAAATTTTAAAATTTTATAAAAATTTGAAAATTATGAGTATTTTTTATTAAAAAATTAAAAGAAAATATAATTAATGACATGTGTCAAACACTGATTAGTTGACAATATTTTTTAACACTCATTTAACAACTGGGCACCTAAATTTGTAACTATGAAAATTTTGGGCACCTATTTTTGCAAAAAAAAATGCTTTAGGCTCTTGAATTACTCTAAGAAATGATATTTTTTAAAATATTTTAAATTTAATAATAATAAAATTGATTCTATTTTATTTTTAATTTAACAATAATAAAAAATGACAGTTATAATAATAATAAAATAATCTAAAGTGAAAAAATATGAGCAATTTAAAAATTTAGTTCTAGGAGCAATTTAGGCACCTAAAATTTTAAAAGGTATACTTTGTGCATCTATTTTTTATTTAAGCTTTTATAATATTATTGTACTAATTGATTGTAAAGTTTTAGGGTTGAAAAATGAATTTTTCAAAAATTCAAGGGTAAAATTATAAAGAAACATTTTCAGTAGTGGCCATAATATTTATTTATTTTAAATTGGGGAGCAGAAATGTTCATGGGATAAATTTTAGTGGTTATTGCAGTAGTTTACCCTTATTTTAAAATTAAATTTATTTTACTTAAAGTTAATGAATTGAATACTATTGATGATGTTTTTCAATCTTTTGTTCTTTTTAGATTTAGGTGTAAGAAGCCCTTGAACTTTCAAAAAGAAAATTAATTAATTTCCTTAATTTTTTTACACTCAATTAAACTTTTGAACTAAGAAATTGAATTAATTAAGCATTTTGACTAATTTTTAACCATTAAATCTTGACAATTGTTTTCTTTAGATATTATTGGCGCATGATACACTACAACTTTATCTTGTTGCATTAAAGATTTCTTAAAAATATATATATTTTTGTTCCTAGTGATGAACTTAAAAAGTATGAATAGAACAAGAGTACATTGTTTATTCCTAGTGATGAACTTGTTTCGGATCCATTTAAACAAACAAGGGCTTGAAATCTCACCATTTTTTTTTTGAATGTGACACACATCAAGAAGACATACCAGCAGCCTCCAGCCTCCACGTAGGGATGTAAAAACAAGTCAGAACCTGGAAACCCGACTAAAACCTGCTCGAGTCAGAATTTGATTTGACCTGAGGTTTTGATGACCCGAACCCGATCTGCAACCGACTGTTGTTGATCCGAACCCGAATTTGACCTGTTACTGTAGTAACCGAACCCGATCTGCGTCCGACTGAAAACGACCCGAACCCGAATTGGACCTGTTAATTTGGACCTGAAACCCGACCTGCGTCCGACTGAAAAGAACCCGAACGCGAAGCCGACCTGGCAAATAACCGAAATTACCCGACTGAATTGACCCGATATCCGATTTTACCCGACCTGAAATGAACCCGACCTGAAATGGACCCGACCTGAAATGGACCTGACCTGAAAATGGACCCGACCTGAAATGGACCCGACCTGAAATGGACTCGACCTGTTTTGAACCCGACCTGCTTTAAACCCGACCTGTTAAGTGACCCGACCTGTTGTTGACCTGAGCTGAAATTAACTCGAAACCTATGACATGATGAATTAAAAAATTATAGAAGTTGATATACCATATACATATATAATGTATATACATATACACCTACATATATTGATATAGGTGATGTATATGCGCGCATATATATATATATATATATTAAGTACTAAAGTTGAAAAAAGAATAAGTAATTGATAATTTATGAACTACAAAAATTAAATGAAGAGTTGTTTTTAATTTTTAAGTTTATTCATTAACTTAAATAAAATTATATACTTACAAATTATAAAAAATTAAATAACAGTTGTATAAGTCTTTAACATTAATTTATGAACTACAAGATTTTACTAAAGTTGTATATACATTTGTAGTTCATAAAATTTACTAAAGTTATAACTTATGTATAGCATTTGTAGTTCAAAACTGATTAAATAAATTTAGTAAAGTTATAAAAAAATTTATAAGTCTACAATTTTATTTTTTTATAAATAACAGATTCAAGTTAAAAAATTTAATGAACTTATTGGATGGAACTAAAATTGTCTATAATTTTGGATGGACCTTATGTATAGCATTTGTAGTTCAAACATTTTAAATAAATTTAGTAAAGTTATAAAAAAAGTTAAAGTTAAAAAATTTAATGAACTTATTGGATGGAACTAAAACTGTCTATAATTTTGGATGGACCTTGCATTGCCGAAAGCTCGAGCCAAAAAAATTTATAGGAATAAGCAAGGGAAGCCACAATCAATGAGCAAGTCCAATAGCAGGAGGAATACAACGTTGAAAGTGAAAGAAAATATCAATTTTAGCTAGAATGAAAAATTGTTTTGTGAGCATAAAAGGAATGTTCAGATAAATTCTAACAGACATGTATGTGAAAATACAGTTCCTGCTTGAAATAAATGTCATATCTGCTTGATCAGAAATGAGAAGGAATAAAAGATGATTCTGATTTAAACTTCACCCGAGTTTGAGTATTTCATGAAGAGAGATCAGATAGGTTTTACTGTACGCTAAATCCTGCACAAAAGTATAAATTCCATAAGTTCAAAGGAACAGACTCATATGCGTGTATACATAGAAAAACAACGTAAAATTCATGATATAAGATCTCCCACGTACATGACACTGTAAGCAAAAATAAAAATCCAAAATTGATCCTTTGAGACAAAAGGTGGCCTGCCTGCAAATTATCAAAGCACGATTTACTAGACAAAGTGAAACATAGATAATCAGAGAGCAAACGGAAGGTTGTTGATGTACCATAATGTTGGCTAAAGATCTACAGAAACATTCTAGAGTATGTCTTTTTCTCCTGGTCTCGTCTGTCGGCAATCTGCAGCAGTTTTACAAATTTTATTACCTTCACTGGTGAAATCAACAGTAAGTGCAAGGTGGAAATAATTAAATATTTATTCAGCGAAAGAATAGATTATTATTGTTGACCTTTTTCCTCGCAGCTGCAAGCTCTTTCTTTATTCCACCTGAATGGCAGAAAACATGATATAAGACGAAGGTAATCCCCAAGTTCGCCCAAAAATATATAATTGAATGATTTTAATGAACTAGAAAAATGGTAGCAAAAACTAATTAAATGGTTTAACATCAAGTTTTGTACTTAAATTACGCTGGTATGCAATTTTACCAGGTGCGCAACATGACATTTCATTAATCAAATATGAAAACCTAGCAAGCCCTTCCAAACCTCAAAACGGTAAAACAAGAATAGGGAAAGTGGGAGCATGGAAGGGATTTCGAATCTGTTTCACTTTAGACAAGATTTTACTGACCGTTATTCAGCTCTAAGTCCAATGCCTTTTTAAAGCTTTCGACTGCGCCATCAATGTCATTAAGTGCCATGTATGCCTGACATCAGTTTAAAACAAAAGCAATTAAAGAAAAAAATACTAGCAGATAAAATTGCAATTAACCATTTAATAGTTCGAACAGATTGGAATGCTCTTGCCATGAGGAATGCTTTACAGAGCAGATGCAATGAATGGGGACTTAACATGTGAGAAAGTAGATTGGAATGCTCTTGCCATGCTAGATGCCTAAACCTATGACTTATCGATGATCTAATACAAGAAAATTAAAATCTTACAGAACTATTTGTAAATATCTGAGACTTGGTCTTCCGCAAAGAGGAGCTCTTTTCTGTGTAATGACAAATTAGAAAGGAAGCATAAAGGTCAACAGAAGATTTAGAGGACTAATGGCAATAAAATCATGATCATTAAAAAAAGAAAATAAATAATGCACCTTGATCAATGTCCTCCAGGTCTCAGCAGACATCCAAGTAGCGCAAAGCCTTCCAATATTTCCTAAGAACAATCTTATAGTCTTGTTTCTGTAAGAATGAACAATTAGGATGGAACTAGAATTGTCTATAATATTTCCTAAGACAAAATATAATTTACACTCTTTTCAGTCTGTTAAGCATATTCGTGGGAAGCCAAGCCGGTGCAGTTGGGATGCCGACCCACGCAACCTGTAAAATGGTCATGTTCAGCTAGATGCAACTCTGATTAACTTAAAGTCCGGCAAAATGAGATTGAACAGAGTACAATTATCATAGCTGTAAAAAACTATTATTCTTTTAACAGGAAAACATATAACAGATTAACATTAAAGTTCTCAAAATGTTCATACGTAATGTATAATAAAACAGTTCATCATTATGTCACATTAGCTTAAGCTTGAGAATGAAAATGTCATGAACAAGGAGGAAACTAAACTAGCATGATTTCGCGGTTAAAGTACCGTCCATCGCCTCTTAATACCAAAACTCTATTCTTGTAATCCTCAGATGGTAATGAATTAAACAACGACTGCAGACATACAAATTCAACCCATCAATGCCTTTTAAACACTAAAACAAATGAAATGAAAGTAAAAAAAAGAAATGTAAAAAGAATTCAAACCTGGATCCAATTTGAAAAGTAGTTCTCTTCCATAAAAACTTTAACTTGCAACAAATGAAACTTTCTGTTAAGAGATTAATCCCAATCCAATTTCAATTCTATCAAACAAAAATGAAAATGACTGCAACATCAATAAATTTTTTACCTTTTTTCTAAGTCCACTTGTTCCAGTCTTCTGCCCTTCAATTGGCTTGGTGGAAACTGAAGTTATCTGTTGAAGAAAACCCAAAACCACAATTTTAAAAACAATAATAAAAAATAAAGACAACCAAAGATAAAAATAATAGGGACTCGAAAAAACTACCTTAAACTTATCTTTGGTCAACCATGCAACACCAAAATTAGGCCTGCCAGTGCAGCAGATCACATAATGAACTTGTCAAACAAAAATTGAGGAAAATGATTAATTGAGGCATAAGCAACTTATATTTGACAAGCAGTTCAGCTTAGTCAGGCAATGAGCATAGGTTCAGGCAGACGTAAGGAACATTCCATGACTTAAGCTTGTGTTTATCAGTCACATGGCAGAAGCACAAGTCACATGAATAGTTGACGCCTTATGTCCGTAAAATCAATAAAAAATGAAAACAATAGAAAATCAAGATTATTAGCATTACAGTTTATTACCTGTAGTACACCTAGCCACCGTATCTTGGCCACATCAACTCCATATGCCAGATTGTTACGCCCATGAAAATACCCACCTATAAGCATATTTCAAAAATTAAAAACCACAGCTCCTAGCAGTATTAGTTAGACCTAAATATCGTGCATTTTATCCTCTTTTTCCTCCAAAACCATCAAGTATGCAACAAATCAATATGTTAGATCAACTTAACAACCAAAAGATAAATGAACAATCTCCACAAAACAGACTAGAAGTTCTTCATTCAATATATTCCAGAATAACATGAGTTGTGGGCCACTCCTGTCTAGGCTATAGACTTGTCAGAAGTTAATAAAACTTGAAGAAAACAAAAGGTGAAAGTGGTAACCTTATAGAAACAAATACTAAGAGGAAGGGCTTCATTCGGCGCCTCTGTTAAGGCAAGTTGCGACTGACCCAAAGAATAGTCTTTGTACTCCACCTGCAATTGTTTTGCAGACAATATTATAAAAGTATTAACATTTTAGAGTCCGATGATAAATGATAAGGAAAAGAAAGCGAAGATGGGTAAGAGAGGGACAAAAGCGATTTGAAGTAACATGAAGCGAAGACCCTTGTTACCATTATCGGGGAGTTCTTGAGAATCCATACACTCGAAATTAGAAATCAAAAAAAGTTACATGCCGGTCACCGGGACCATTTATCCGGTGATCGGAGACTTTTGTAGAGTCAGAGTTGAGAATAAAGGAGACCACACTGCTATTATCAGAAATTCCCCGAGAAAAAACCGAACGAGGAGCACCGAAACACCAAGCAAACAGAAAATAAAGAGAGCCGGACCGAAGAAAGGAAAACGAGGAAAAGAAAAAAAGAAAGAAAAGGCAGGGGAGGGGAAGGGAGGCCAGCCGTCGGAGGGAAGAGAAAAGGAAAAACATTTTAGGGCAAAAAAATCTTTTTAATTGAAGCAAAGCGCAATTTGGATTTGGTGGGAAAGTGTCCGCCATTTTTTCAGTTTAGGGAAAATCATCGCTATAGTCATCCTATACTTTGGTACTTTACGTTTAGGTCCTAATTTTGACCTTTAGGTTTTAATTTAACTCGTTATAACTTTAAGTTATTAGTGAATAGTGATTGTAAGATTTTGGGTTGAGATTAAAGAATTACTTTTGCACTCTAATTATAAGTAAATAGTAGTTGTAAGATTTAAGGATTTGTGTTTGGGGTTTATGGGTAAATGTGTCAAGTGGAGTGTTTAGAGTTATGTGAATAGTTAGGGAGTTGTGGATTAGGCTTGCACACTAATTATTAGTGAGTAATAATTGTAAGACTTAGGGGTTCATGTTTAGGTTTTAGGGGTAAATGTGTGTAGCAGGGTGTTTAGGGTAATGAGATTAGTTTAGGGTTTAGTAGTGAAAATTTTGTTTTATTTTTTCTTTAGTATATATTTAATTTAAAATTAGGTTTGAGGTTTAGTGTTCGGGGTTTATGGGATTATTTTAGGGGTTTAATGGTTAAGGTTTGAGGTTTGTGGGTATAGTTTAGGCGTATACATATATACATACATACATAGTTTAGGGGTAAAGGTAATACATACATGATACATATATAACATACATACATACATACATGCATACATACAGGCATACATACATACATAGTTTAGGGGTAAAGGTAATACATACATTATACATGTATAACATACATACATACATCTTAAAACTTACATACATACGAATATATATTTATGTGTACATACGTATACATATATGTGTATATATACATATACATATATGTGTATATATACATATACATACTAAACCCTAAACCATAATACGTACATACGACATATACATACATATACATATATGTATATATACATATACATACTAAACCCTAATACATACATATACATATACATATACATATACATATACATATACATATACATATTAAAACTTACTCTAAACTGACCTCTACTTATTGTTTTTTAATTACTCTAATTTTTATACTTTTAATTTAATATTTTTGTTCATTATAGTCCACAAAACTTTATTTTTATTTCAAATTGACCCATTTTCATTTTTTTCTTTTAAATTTGTCTAATGTTTTATAATTTTAATTTGATATTTTTGTTCATTATAATCCGTGAAACTTTATTTTTAATCTAAACTAACCCCTTTTCAGTCCAAATTGACCCATTTTCATTATTTTTTTAATTACTCAAATGTTTTATAATTTTAATTTGATATGACTTCAAATAATTAACTCCAAAATAATGACGATTGACGAAGGCCAACCTAAAGTCTATCGACTACTTATACGGTTGTACCGAACTCAAACTCAATACGAATTCCAATCCCGAAAATACCCCGACCTGAATTACCCGACCTGAAACTACCCGGCCTGAAATTACCCGACCTGAAATGCACCCGACCTGAAATACAACCGACCTGAAATGAACCCGACCTGAAATGAACCCGACCTGAAATAGACCCGACCTGAAACGGACCCGACCTGAAATGGACCCGACCTGAAACGAACCCGACCTGAAATGGACCCGAACTGAAATAGACCCGACCTGAAGTGTATCCGAACCCGAATTAACCTGCCAATTATCTGCTTCGGACCCGACCCGTTTTAACCCGACCTGAAATGGACCCGACCTGAAATGGACCCGGCCTGAAATGGACCCGACCTGAAATAGACCCGACCTGAAATGGACCCGCACCCGACCCGAGTCGAGTCAAAACAGAAAAATGACCTGAAATGACCTGTATCTGATTTTACCCGACCTGACAGTACCCGACCTGAAACCCGTCCGATTACCTGTTTTTGCATCCCGCCCTCCAGCAGCTGTTTTACTTTGGTGGTTCCATGTCGAAAACCGAAACCAGATTTTCGAATGAAACCAAATACAAATACTGATTCGAACATAGCTTTACCTTCAACAGCCTTCAATGCATCCCACTTGGCCTTTCCCTTCAGGCTTCATGTATCCAACACGGCATGCTTGTAGTTGTAGAGTCCATAGAGAATGAGCATGTCGTCATTCCAAGGGGTCGCTGGGAGGGTCTTAACTTTCTCCAATTCCTCCTACATCATACTAAAAACTCCAAATGCTTAAACTAATTAATTAGATTTGTGAATGGAAAGGAAATCCTACCTTCAAACCCATTTTTTTTCTAGGCTGGAGAGGTGGATTAAAGATGCAGAAAACTATGGGAATGGGAGGAAGAGGACTTTTGTTTCTTCTGCGTTTCCTTTTCAATGGACTCAAACAACCATATATTTATAACTGTAGCCACCAACAGATAACACGTGGGGAGGTAGACTTTGAAAATTGTGTACGTATAAACTTAATTAGAATTAATAAATTTTTTGCTTAAAGTTCCCAAACTATACATTTTTTTCAGTTAGGTGTCTAACGTTTATTTCGGGCCACTTATGTGTCTAACGTTTTATTCCGTAACCCACTTAATTTAGCCGTGACGAACATTAAAATTTTTCGTTATCCAATCATAAAGCGACACGTGGCACATTTTTTTATTTTCCTGATATTAATCAAAATAAGAAAAACATAATAAATTAATTAAAAATAAAAGTAACCTGAGTTAAATTACCTTAAACCCACCAACCCATCTCCTTCCACATTAAAAATAAAAGTAAGTGGTAAATACGGTGAAGTTCTTAGCCTGTATTTGAAATTGAAGCAAAAAAGATTGGTTTAGATGGTTCAGCTATTACTTTTACTTTGTTGAATTGGGTAGTTTCGGATTTGGAAAAGGAGTCCATTTTGATGTTTTCAAGTTTGGATTAAGTAATAATCAATTCGTGGGATCTTCACTTATAAGATTATATTCGAAGTATGGAGACATGGTTGCTGCTTCCAAAGTGTTCGATGAAATAACTGAAAGAGATGTTGTTGTTTACACTTCACTGATAACTGGCTATGCACAAGTTGGCGGTCAGCTTACTTATAAGGCGTCTGAATTTGCTCGTTTCATGCAGAAAGAAAGGATTGATTCCAATAGGGTGACGATGGTGAGTTTTGGAAGCATTAGAACATAGCAGGACGATCCATGGATATGCTATTAGAAAAGGGATCAGTTATTTAGATGAAATATTTGAGACAAGTCTCATGGATATGTATATTAAATGCAAGGTCCCAACAATGGCAGCTTGCATTTTTGGTAGAATGAAAATGAAAACAATTGGTTCTTGGAATGCAATGATAACTGGATATCTTAAATGTAAGCTTTGGGACACTGAAAGAGGAAGGGGAGGGACGGTTTGATAGGAAAGAAGATGAGTTTTGGGTTTAAGGTAATTTAACCCATGTTACTTTTATTTTTAATTAATTTCTTTTGTTTTTTTTTATTTTGTTTAATATCAGAAAAATAAAAAAATATGCCACGTGTCGCTTTATGATTGGATAACGAAAAATTTTAACGTCCGTCGCGGCTAAAACCTTAAATGGGTTACGGGATGAAACGTTATGCACCTAAGTGGCCCAAAACAAACGTTAGGCATTTAATTGAAAAAAATGGTATAGTTTGGGCACCTATCTGACGTTTAAGCCTAATTTTTTGGCATAAGTATTGATATTTGATTATTTGGTCCTTTAATCAGAATTGGGTAATGTACATATCAGTTATAGGACGATTCTTTCAAATCTAGTTTAATACATTCACAAACGTCGTGATTTTTTCAACCTTTTGAAAAAATAACCGATTACTTTTTTATCAACTTCTAATCATTTAGTGCAAAAGGGTTAATATCTCGCAAAACTGATCGATCCCTTACCTAAAGAACTGACCCCTCTAACTTATAAAATATAAGATCATGGTGGATTCATATCTACCTCAGGGTAGGCGGGTGCCTACCGCATTCGACTTTAATTTTCATGTAATAGTCTTTAATTTTTATGAATTATGCTCACCCTAAGATTTTATATGTGTTTAGCCTTAAAAATATGTATAGATCCGTCACTAGAAATATTTGAAAACTCTCATAGTTGGCTAAAACATTCCATCCTTGGGCTTATTGGGCCCTCAAATGGATATTTGGACATAGTGGGTAATAATAACTATAGGGATTAAATGGATCTCACCTTTTCTTCACTATGCACATAATATCTAAAGTCTTACCCAATAAAAGCCTATAATAATGGGTGTGGACCTTGTAATGAGCCTTATTTGGAAATGTTGGTTAAATAGGCCTTAGTCATAAAATTGAGCCTTAACGATAGTGGTTGTTAAATGGGCTTAAACAGCAACACTTCCTTAATGGGCTCGATGTACATGCTTGGTTGATGGGCCTTTAATGGCAACAATGTGTTCGGAGAGCTTTAGAGGCAATTCGGTAGAGAGCAATTGAATGACAAGATAACATTTGTTTTATAAATATATAAAGTAAACATGATGCAGACAAAATGTTCCAACTCGAGTAAGAATAATAACATTTTATATTCCAATTGGATCACTTGATAATTTCACCCAAATTAATTTATTTAGAAATAACGAACGAGGACAATACATTTGTAAAACGGTCCACTTACAGAGTTTTTATTAATCCACAGATGACTACATGAATCTACCTTGAAAGCCCCAAGAGACCACCAAACATAAGACCCGATACCCTCGTCGGACTCCTAATTACCAATCAACCGACTTCGAACCGGTATACGACTCTCAACCCATTGAATGAATCATCCTGAGCTCTGTTATGTCTCCGGTGTATCAACGATAACGTTAATCCGCTCTCATTGTTTACACTAATTTTGTCACTAGGAGTGCGTTTAGAAAGCCACCCTGTAATTAGAGTTAGACATAACTACTTGTAATCACACATGGCAATTAACTCGGAAATAAAATTTTTATAATAGTTCCATAATGAATGCAATTCAATTCACTATGAAAGATGAAATCACAAGTGGGAAATATATATTCCCACAATTATTTTCAGAAGCAAATTGTATTAATATAAACCTGAAATTTATTCACATGTAAAAATAAATAAATTTATAATTCAATAAACATGATAATGATACGAAAAACTAACCAAAACACGAAATGAATACACAAATTGCTAGGTCTTAATCCCCCTAAGAAAGAACTACCTCAAAACCAGGGCTTGTTATGAATGTTGCGTAAAGATTAGCAGTCAACTGACCGTGGCCTGTTATGAATGTTGTTTTGTCTCATGATGGCATTTCGATGTCACCTCCACAGAATTTCCATGATCCATCATCTTGCCTCCGAAGAATATATCGAATTTTATACGTGCTGCGGCAATCAGTTGATAAGGAAGTACAACTTAGTCCATGTGTTTTGATGAGACAGTTTCGAGTTCTAGATTTGATGGTAATGCAATGGCAGGAAAATACAATCTGAGCTCCAAAAATACAGTATAAACCTATTATATATATTTGCTCACCTGTAATAATTGGGATTCTTTAGCTGAGACTCATCAACAAGCTCCGCGGCTTCCTCAAGGAGAGCCTTGATTTCAGCCATTTCCCCCATGTTCACATCCATTAGAATGTCCGCTCGAAGAATGGTCAATTGCAGCAACACAAATCTCCAATAACAACATCTAGCTTTTGCCGTATCAGCCAATGCTTGCCACTGCAGACCACAATTATGTCAACAAAAAATGAAAAACCAAACCGAAGGTTTTAGCTATCACGTGATAATTGCACCTCCAGGAATGGAAATCTTGAAATGAACATGCCAAAATTTTTCCACATCATGAATTCAGTGTTAGTAGTTAGTACCTAGCAAAGGTTTAGTTTTGAAATTTAAAAAAAAATAGAAATGGTTGAATCTTGATTTTGATTTAAGCTAGTCTTTTTTTAGTAAGAACTCAAAGTATATATTATCTTACTGTTAACAATTAACATAACAAAAGCATAAAATCAAATGAGACCGTTTCCATAGATTTTACCTGAATTAACATCGACTCATCAAGAGCTTCGGAAAGGGTATCAACCTGATGGTTAGGTCCCAGAGCTTCAGCTTTAATTGCTTGCCATTGCCTGACAAGAGCTTCAGCTTCTTCCACAGACATTTGCTTCCTGTCCACTGCCGTGATCGAAGTTGACAAGCTAGCAGGAAGGCAGGAAATTTTTGAATTCATAGCTTCTGAAGGGTTTATGAATTGAACCTTAGCCAATTCCAAGAGTTTCTTTATCCTACCACCAATGCCACTTGCCTTGATACGAGCAGAGTTGTAATCCAAGAAAGAATCTCCTTTACGGGTAAGGGAACATGTACTCATAAGTGGTTTACCTGATCCCCATACTGGCATACGCCTGACCCTACTCAATTTCATTCCTGAGAGCTTAAAGCCAGTTAAAATAATGCACCCTAATACAGCAACAAAAGTTACCCTTTCGGTGACATTACTCTGGGAAAACCAACTTTCCCAAGCTTTATTGTGGTTTCCTCCAAATTTTCTTTCCAACTGAACAGACGATGCATTGACATTGTGTCCACTGCTATTGTCACCCATTAAAGAAGGGATTTGCAACTCAGTTGGCGGTAATTGCTTAACAGATGATACAAGATGTAGAGAAGATTTCATACGGGGAAGGGAATCCTCAAAATCTTTCCTCTCAGATGCACGAGCAGTAGCTAGTGATCTATGGCCTAGATTAGGGATGGTTTGAGGGACACCATTACTTTTCTTGCTCCTAAGAGCTTTTCTTTCACCACCAAAATAGTTGGCCTGCAGACAAGTACAAATGTTAGTACTTCCCTGTTAATCTGATAGCTCAGTCATTTTGCTCTTACCAAAGAAGGAGAACAATCCCTTGTATCAGGAAAGAGAGAAAGCACAGCATCCTTCAGCCAAATTTCCTGCTTAAGTCAGCAGGCAGTTTGATATCAGAGAATTCATCATCAATCTTGAAGATAAACAAGAACTTCAAAGAATTCGAAGGGGATCTGTGGAAGTGAACACAGTTCAACTAGTAACCCAATCATGACTAATATCAAGTGCACAACCTTGCCAGATGACCAGTCTTGAAAGCTTAAAATAAGGAAAGAAGCAATAGAAAGAGAACATGAATTAACATGATCCATGACTTGTATTTGTACGCATTTAACATGCTTTAAGTTCACGCTCTCTACAAAAGCAAGAATCAAGCTCTTTTATACCTCGGTGTGTGTGAAAGGATTGCATGCTCTAAGCACTTGCATCACCGCCGGATGCAAAAGAGGTGTTTACTTAAGTGGAGGCACCAATTTCTAAAAGAAAAGTAATTACATGACAAAAAAAATTCTCTGTATTATCATCTCTAATAAGCTTAAAATATATTATTTTGTTAAAAACTATTAGAGTTTGCACTGTGGCAATACCTAATGTGTTCCAAAGACAAATTATCATAATTAATGTCATTAAACAAAACTGCAACTTTCATTCATTTCCATTAAACCTTCAACAAGTTGTGCAACAGTTAAAACATTAATCTTTTTATTCCCATAAATAGACCAGAAACGTCCCTTTTTACCATTTAGGCACAAACTGTGCCGCACAGTTTTTCTCTGCCTTTAGCCAAGGGGGAAACTGTCCCTAAGCACAAAAGGCATCCATCTTATTAAACGCGCCTTGCCTGAAGGATATAGGAGGTTTGCTTGATTCACACTGCACCTTAGCACCTACTCATGTACCTTGACAACGTAGTTCTAACTCATGGTGTCGGCTACAAGGAACATCGTTTTCTATTAACAACCCTAGTTAGAGTAATATCATTATGCACTAAATTGGAAGTTTTCTATTCATTGACATATCCTTCCTCCTCCTGGAAAGAACATTCTATCAAATCATATGCTCCAACCAATGTTTACCCAGACTCAGGTGTGAGTTTTGGATATGAGTATGTATCTGACAAGGGTATGGTTACTCTTTTCTGAGTTCTTCCATGTATTTGGAGGAATGTGTAGGGCACGAGTACTTCAACAAAAATAAAGCGTCCGAGCAACAAAAACTCCAATAGAAGCATTTATGTACTAGTACTGTCACGCATAGCCAAACCACCATGTGTCTCATGTTATGCTTACTACTATTTCCATCTTTTCCTGGATGCTCGTGTGTATTCCTAACCCTATATTTTCTTATTAGCTCAAATACCTTTGGAGCATCTCGTTTTAATAACTTTCATCTTTGCTTGACCACTCAGAATTCAATGGGATTAAGCAATCATGGTGTTATTGCTATCATGCAGAAGTATGCCATAAGCTTAAGAGGTATTTGCTGAATTGCTGTCACACAAGTCAAGACCCAAGTAAAATTTCTCTATTTCATCAATCATGCTAGGATCCTATGCTTGCATGATTGAGACACGATACTAAAACAAATCACTTTGCAGTATATCTGTTTCTTCAATTTTACACTTGCTTCATTGCCAGAACTTTAAAGAGTTTTCATATCATGTACTTTCTTTTAGGCTTACTGAAGACATTTGATTCTATGTTTTCCCTCCATAACTCGACCATCTCATCTGATCCACCAGATTGATATTATCCGCAAAAGCATACACCAAAGTATCCTGACTGTACCTAATAAATTCAACAATCACCAAGGCCAATAGATAAGGGCTCAAATCTGACCCATGGCTTAAACTATTGCTATTGAGCAATGCTCCATCACCCCTCTATAGACTTTAAACAAGTCACTACTCCATTATATGTAACATTCATTACATGAAATAACGCACAGACCCCTTATTCTCCTGAAGTTCCTAAGAAAACATAAAGTCACAGATTCACAATACACAATCCACAGTCAAAAGAGTAAATTATACATATTTGATCTCCTAACAGTTAAACTTTCTGCTCATTGCAATCTTAGATGCATGTTTCAAAGCAGGTGATGGTTTAAGACTTACCAATGATGATTTTGAACTAGAACTGCCTGGTATCTCTTTTCCTGTGATAGAATTTTGGGATGCACGATTTGAAGTTGATTCAAGCTGTTGAAGCTTTTCAATAACCTCAGCCTCACTTCCCTAATAACAAACATACTAGTTATTAAAGCATTTCGATGGGAAATAAAACTCCATCTTCCAAAGGAACAAAACCTTCAATTTCTACGATATTTAAATTCAACACTAGGTAAAAGGGAGGAGATAAAATCTGTACCTGTCCAAGAACGAACAAACAAAAAGCCTCCTCAAGCTTGAGATCAGCACCCTCAGATGTTATCAAACACTCGCATATAGTTTTTGCTTTGATAATCTACAGAAATATAAAATAAAAAAATTAATATAATAACAAAGAATTGGTAGAAAACAGTCTCCCCACCCAACATATTATTCACAGACCAAGCGGAATAGAGAGATTACCGAGTCAGTTTGCCTGCTTGAAAATCCAAGAGCAATATGAGCAACCAATGCCATGTAGAAACAGGTAAAATCAATTACAACCCTTTGATTCTGTGATTCAATTGATTTCTTATTCTTCCTTGCCATTGCTAAATTATCCCAGGGAAGAATATCAACTACTTCCGAGGCCAGCAGCCGATTAAGAGCTTGGCTCAGGAAGCTTGACCAATCTTGGACCTGGCAAGATGCTTCCACATCAAGCCCCTGTCTGAGCAGTTCACGCAGGGCTGCAATCGCTCCGCGTCGCCTGTCGGCATTTTCAGGTGATCGAGGCAAGCCTAATAACTCCAATGCGCATGCAGGTGCAAGTTCCTCCAAAGATTCTTCTATCTAAGAACCATGGCAAATAATTAAGGTAAATAGAAGGCTGTCACTAAACCTTGAGAAATAAGGGTAGCACATAATTACTTGTCTACATGTGACACCTATCCTCCAACATTGTTGCAGTCATCACTCATCAGCATACAGAATATATTAAGTTCTTAACCATCAGATCAATTCATTAGAAATTCAGCATTGTTTTGATTCTGTTAACCAGTTCTTTTTTTTTTTTTTGTTACGAACAGGATGCTATTAATCAAGAAACGAAGAGGATGCTTATTACAGACTTAAGCAAAGCATGTTGTGGAAATCCTTGAATAACATGGAAGCAAAAGTATAAAATAGCAACAACAATTACCTGAGATAACAACGCCATCTGTTTAAGAGAATTTGTACTCCTTAGAAGAGATTGAGCACGAGCAAGAGCTTCAAATCCTTCAGAGATCTTATTCTTTTCAAAACCTATCTTTGCGATTGAACACTTCAAGAAAGCACCTATTATAAGAAAAGTGGGCATAGCAAAGTTGATGTTAAAGCTGGTAAAAGATGCTAAGCTCTTCACCTATTGGCCTTACCTCAGCAAGTGCCATCGATAAAAGTAAATCATGAATATATGGCTTAGCATCTGGACGCTGAATTGCTGCCCTCCCAATTTGAAGGACAAGCTCCTCTTCTCCAACCTGATTCACAAGGAATCCATACCATATCAGTTCTATCTTTCAAACATAATGAATAACCATGAATACTATTTTCTTAATTTTTAATGAGGCCTTCAATTCTTATCAAAAAAAAAGAACTGCTAGCACTTGCTTTTAAACTCAAACCTTTAAAAAAGCTTTTTGATTCAAATTCGACACAAACATTGTTTGTCTAAATGTTTAACAATATATCCTAATTATGATAAACTACAAATTAAGGGGGAATCAGTGCAGAATTGCACCTCTTGAAGAAGGCAAACAGCAGCAGGCAACCAACGCCATGGAAATCGAAGAGACGATTTCGGCGGAATCTTCTCTTTCACGTTTCCAGCGTATTCCGTTTCGAAAAGTAGCTTATCCCTCACATCCATCAAAACTTCCTGTAAAGAAAAATTAAAAAAGAAGAAGGAAATAACAAAAACGGAATTCCAAAAAAACAAAACAAATACACAAAAAAAACGACCTCTTCCATCATTTCACCTCACGAGAAACGACAACATCACCAGTGTAACCATCATCAACCTCACTACTCTTCAAATTCATCACCGACTTCACGATCTCATCTTTCTCAGCCTGACTCGAAACGCCGATCAGCTGGTAACAACTAACCGGAATATCAACAACGGCGTTTCCGGAGACAGTTGCTCCACTCGAAGAAGAAGAAACCGGCACGTAGTTCTCAACAATGCCAGCGATGCCGCCGCGAGTGTCGATAGCCCCGGATTGCCAGCGGTTCCTCGCGGTGGGGAAACGGAAGCAGCCATTGGATTTGATCAGCGTTTCAAAGCCTGGAATTTCACAGACAGTAGAGCTTCGAGAGGAGAGGAAGGAAGAAGAAGATGGAGGAATCGATGGAGACAACGTCAAATTGCTCAGTGCCATTTCACACTACAAAGAATTGGAAGGGAAAATGTGGGTTTATACTTCTACATGAATATTAATGATTTTTGTAACGGTATTTTGACGAATTCTCGTCTTCATGGATTTGTAGATTGCGTTTGTTTAGCTCAGTGAACTTTGGAATTGAATTGAATTGATAGCCATTGATGGGTAAAGGTGTTTCCCAGTCGGACCGGATCGGCCCGATCTTTTTTAAAGGTTCTTGTTTGAGTTTAAAATCAGATCGGGTCTGGTTTTTTTATATACTATAAAAAGTTGTTAACAATTTATTTTTCAATGATAATTGATATTTATAGTCAGATTTAAGTGAAATTATTATTATTAATTTGACTGACTTTTAAATTTTTTCTATATACATTGAAAATAAATTTATTTTAAAAAATAGATCATTATAAAACATATTATTTGATATAATGTTGGATTTAAAAAGTCACGCAATGTTCAATTCTTAATATTGTGAATGAAAGAACTTAATTAGAAAAATCATCCCATAATAAATCGATCCAGTTTAATCGTAATAATTGGATTGAGAGCCATAATAAGTCAACCTAAATTAGTCGGCTAGTGAATTAAATATCGGTAGTTCACCAATATCATTGAAGGGGGGTATGATAGCTATGGTGGTCAAGCATTTCAGCCATCCACATTTAACCTTAAATGGAAAGATCAAGGATGATAAGCTTTGTTATTGCTCTGCATGAAACCTATTTGGAACAATTCAGCCGTTGTGAAAAATGTGACATTTTCCTTGAAACACCTTATATCCAAATATATAAGAGAAGCCACTTAAAATATATAACATATTATATATATATATATATGTATGTATACAAAAAGAATAAGGACATTGGTCTGATTTTTAAGCCAGATAGTATAAAACATTTCAGTGTTGCACATAAACTATAAAGACAAAACACTAGGAAAATTTGAAGAGGAGCAAAGGAATTTGGGTTCTCCAAAAGAATCATGTTAACCTACAAATCATAGGGGAGGGTAGAAATATGAGGAGAGGGAGAAGCCAAGGAAGAGCAAGCCTCCGACCGTGGCAACAGTGCGCTGTGAGATCTTGGCCGCTAGCATGCTTCCTCCCACCACGGCCACTGATGTACAGATGGTGTGTCCTATAACAGCTCCTACTGCTACACCCACCGCATTTTTATGCGTTGCTAGCTGCAGCAATAGAAAGGATTTCATTTAGACGACATTATGTGATTCCTTTCAGAAATTACAGACATCATTGCAACTGCATTGTTTTATTTATTTAACCGGATAGCTAAGATATTATACATTTACACTTTAAAAAATAGTGATGAAAATTTGTTTGTAGCTCCTTTTTAGCGATTATGAACTGTTACCGAGGGGGTTTCATCAGAAACCATGGTTTACAAAACTCAGCCTTCTAAAGTATGAATTTAAGGATTGATAAGAGTCATCAAATACAACGATCGCAGATAAGATTCGTATAGAATTTCAAGGTTGATATAAGCTTTGACCTAATTACAAACCAATTACACACACATGAGAAAAGTTCAATGCCCAAATTAAACATATAAATGTGAATCAATGCAAAAACATATAAAATTTATGTTAAGAGGTCCTTTTAATCATTTTACACTCATTGTTAATGGTGGTTAATAATATAACCGTCAAATTATAAGAGAGACGTGGTTCATCTCAATGCCCGTATCAAATAGTTTTATTTACTTCTATTCTTCTAAATAAGCATCCGCCTAAGGTTTTATGGTATAATTTAGGGTAAGAAAACAGCAGTAAATCAATAGAATTAAAGGCTGAAAAACAAGATAGAAGTTAAAACTATAGAAAAACATAGGGATATCAAAAAGAGATGGATTGCAGTTTCTAAGAAGAGAACATGCCAGCTATTGTTCCTTACAAACTTCTTCTGAAGTAAAAGAACCCAAAAATACGAGCAACCATAGGAAACAAAGAGACAGATTTGAATCACAGTAATAAACTTAAGCAAGGATAGGATTTATCTTACAGCAATTGTCGCAATTTGGCTTCGATCCCCCCATTCTGCTAGAAAAGTTAGAATAAATGACTACATGGAAAGAGAAAAAGAAGAAGAATTCAGTAATAATAGATGCTTTAATCAATGTGGAAATAGACCAAATTTAAATACTTAAGACGAGTGGTAATGTGGAAACAAAACCTCCAAAAATATCGGTGTACAAAATCTGGAGAGGAAGCGTCGATAATATGTTTTCCCTTGGCCAGTCTCAAGTTTCTCTTCCACCTAAACATGTGAGATAATCAAGAACCAATTACCAAATTCAAAATGAATGTGATATGAAAGTTGACTACAAAGAAAAATATTCAGATGCTATATGATGCAATCTTAAAATATAGTATAAATCAATGATGCTGGATAGGTTACAATACAAAGAATATATACATGTGTTATATAACATAGATATACGCAAGAATGTGCACACATTACACAAGGATAAGAGAAACTCAAGATCCTCTTGAAGAAATTTTCACATTCTGAAAAGGAACATGCACTTATCCAACCTTTTATAATATAGAAAACAGATAAGGGAAACACTTTAGTAACACAACTAACTAAATTATATCTGTCACCTTATTCCAGTTCTTTAATTGTGAGAAGCATCTATAGTAACCAAGTATGCAAAAAAAAAATGGATGTATAAAAGAAAATATCAAATTGAAAGTTAGCGAAACACACTTCTTCCATTTCCTTTTTCTGAGATCCCTTCGTATCTGATCTCCAAGCAATGTAAAGTAACCGAAGCCCGAAAAATGCATAAAGAACTGCATATCAGGACAAATGGTTATAACAAAATGACCATAAAATGAAATCATTAGAAGAAATAAATAGGAACGTGAAAAGACAGTCGTTATATATACCTGTAGCTGCACTATTTGTGTGCTTCCTTGATATCAAATTCGGCACAATTCTACCTAGTCCAGTGGAAAGTATCTAATTCATAAGAAAAAATAAACTGATAACATTAAGGATTTAGCAAAAATGTCTTTCACAGTACATGATGAAAAAAGTATTTCTAAGAAACAAAAAGGGAAGGGACCTAAAACATTTCATAGGTCTAGCAAAGTCATAAGAGAGAGGGAGGGGGGAAACAGCAAACGTACAGTCATTACAAAGAGGGCAGCCAGTGCACCAGATAAAACAGTTGACTTTGGGTGTCGCGTTGCCATAAGAGCTGCTATTATAAAAGTTTCATCTCCAATCTGTCATTGTATCCACAGCACACAAATTCAGCATTTGCTCCGAATTGTATTAGCTATAAAAAATGTGATGAATGCGCGTGTTTCTTAGCAAAACACCTCCCTTTAAAGCACAAAATTTCTAACATAAATGCGTGCACACACAGAAATAGAGAGAGAGAGATCTGAATGCACAAACCTCACTGACAATTATCATGGAAAAACTTGCAAAGAAAGCATCCAAGATGCCGAGACCAGAATCAAAACCAAGAGCAGTACCCACAGGATCGTCTAGTACACCATTCTGTAAGTTCTTTGCAACAATCTGTATCGCATAAATCAATTCATCAACATAACCAAATAATCCGAATGCCAACACAAAGTACATCTTTAATTACAAGGATGAAAAAGTTGCATAGCATTGCAAGTTGCAAGGTAAACATAAATCTTAATATGAAGCTAATCCTTAACACTTTCAGGTGATAACTAACACCCAGTTTCTCTACTTAACTCTATTTCCTAAACAGCTTCTCGAAAGCAAAACAAAAACGGAATAAAGAAAACCAACTTCCCAACAGCTAACAACTAAGCAATTAATCAAAATTCAGAATAAAAACCAACTAAACCATGTAAAATCTGTAATTTCTAAGTTTATCAACAATCATACAGATGAGAAAAAAGGGGAAAAAGAAAAGAAAAAGCAGACCATGCCCCGGCGGCCCAAATCTTTAACTGACCCACCAGATTCTTCCTTCTCAGCTTGAACTTCTGAATCCTGGGAAATTATACAAATAGAGAAAACCCCATTTCATTATTTACATTAATTTGAAAGAATAAGCTTTAAAAAAGTAAACCAAAAAAAAAACATAGAGAGAAGAAAATTGTACCTGAGCAAAAGAAATGGAGGACAGAGCGAAGAAGATGAAGGAAGCAATGAAGAGGAAGCGAATGGAAGTGGAACCCATGACGAGAAAAACTGGGTTTGTGAGATTTAATCGAGGGATCGTGAGATTTAATCGGAAGATTAAACTTTAAAGAAAACAAAATTGAAACTTGAATCAAAGGAGATCTGGGAAATGGGTAATGGATCTGAATGAAGCTTCAACGGGATCGAAGGATTCATTTGTGAACCAATTAGAACAGAGAAAGAAAGAGAGATCGCGCGAAGAACAGCGAAGATCTTCCCTGCAGATTTTACATACGAACTGGTTCTTCCGCCCTCTCTTTTTTTCCTTTCTCCTTTTAACATGGTTTAATTGCACGATTGCATCTAACATTTCAGCTATCGTTTTGATGGTATAATTTTGAATCCAGTCCCTCTAACCTTTGATGGTTTAAATAGCTTCAAAATTTTCTTCCCACAACGAAAATCAAATCTCACCTATTATCCAATCCTGTCATAAATCAAAAAATGGATAATGGGTTAGATTTGATTTTTTTTAGTGGGAAAACATTTTCGAATCTATTTATCCATGGCGGAATGGCTTGCCTTTGTTTGAGTCTGGATTAATTAATTCGTAATTTTATAGGGATTAAATTGATAGAAATTTAAAATAGTGGAATGATTTTTTTTAAAGAATAAGACCAAATAAAAACAAAGTTTAAAATTTAAGGGTTGAATATATGTTCAATTTTCTTAGTCTTTTTTAAAGACAGCACAGACAGCATGCATTACTGGTACTAGAACCCGGATCCCAAAGGATGATAAACATCTATCTTTGCCACCAAAACAAGGGGATGAGCTTTCCAATTAGTTAATTAGATTTGGGTAAATATATGTTTTTATTTCTTTTCTACCGACTACCATGCAACATGTTGTTTCCCTAGTTGGACCCACCCAGCCTAATTAATATATAATGATAATAATAATAATAATAATAATAATAATAATATAATTTTGGGTAATTTTCACCAGTGGTCCCTTTCGTTTAGGGTGTGTTCTATTTTGGTCATCAAAATTCAAAAAAGATTATTCTGGTCACTTACGTTTAGAATTGTTTTTATTTTGGTCCCTTGGTCGTTAGTCTCTTTTACTTAAAAAAATTAGTTTCTAATTTAGCACCCAAACTTTCAAAATTTATTTTTCACCATATTCCCTAAAAATTATAAAACTAAAACCCTCGAAAATTAATTCAAAACCCTAACCTCTGCCTCCCCTCCCCTATAAATTCACCGCACACAAGAGAAAATGCTTTGCAAAAAGCAGCACAATGTGGTTTGAAACATATAGTCACTTCTCTGTTTTTCTTTCGCTTATATGCATAGATAATTAATTGCTCTTAATCTGCCAACTAATTAAAGCCCTAAATCTTTAAAAATGTAATGTTTGAATTATATGAAGACCTACAAAACTGACATGGATAAGCTCTTAGTTTCGTTATTTGTTTCAAAACCCCAAACTGATATAGTAACAATACACATTGTTCATTTATTTATAACTTGGTCTAGTCTCCAAGACAAAGCTTTCTGACAATCAAGTAGCTGTCATGTAATTTGTGGGATTGATCTTTGCATTTATCCGAAGGAAAATCATCTTACAGAGCAGCAGTAGCTAAAAGGTTAGTTATTTGAAATATGCAGATTGCATAGGTAGCAGAGCATCGTAGGAGATGGATATGCAAATTTCAACTCATTGTGTTGTCAAAGGGACCCCCAGTGTGCTAGAAAGCGTTTCCAGGGTGAAGAATGCATAGCTCTGGCCGTCTGCAATGGTAGCAGTATCATCGGCTCCATCTTCTCCAATGGTGAAAGCCCCATTGCTGATAAAAAGTAAAAAAACACTAGGTTTTTTTCTTTTTTCTTTTAAAAGAGTATGGACTATGGCAAACTAGCAGTTTGAATTAATTTTCGGGGGGGGGGGGGGGGGGGGGGGGGTAGTTTTATATTTTTGGGGAATATGGTGAAAAATAAAATTTTGAAAGTTTTGGGGTTAAATTAGAAACTAATTTTTTAAGTAACGGAGACTAACGGCCAAAGGACCAAAATAAAAACGATTCTAAACGTAAGTGACCAGAATAATCTTTTTTGAATTTTGGTGACCAAAATAAAACACACCCTAAACGAAAAAAAACCACTGGTGAAAATTATCCTATAATTTTATTTAAGTTCAACTATAAGGCATAGAATATATTTGGTCGGTTAGTCAAGTTGACTTTCCCTCCAGTAAAATTAAGAATAGATTTAGAATTTATTAAAAAATATATTTCTTAAAAACATAAAAATATTAATATAATATTTTTATTTTTGGTATAATTACATGTATCCTACCATTAATCAACTAATCTAAAACTGATATTACATAAACTTATCAATGGAAATAAACATTCTAGATTAATTTACATCACTTATAATATCAAGATTCAAACGCTAATTACGATTTAAAAGATCTAAAAATATATCTCATCAGAACAATTAATAATTAAATTAAGGGTAAACTACTTTAATGACCACCGAACTTTATGGGCGTACTTATTTTGACCACTGAACTATCGAACTCGTCAATCAGACCATCAAACTTATTAAATTGACCTATTTTAACCACCGACGTTAAAAAACTAACGGAGGGGTGACGTCCGGGTGACGTGGCAGTTAACGAAAATTTATAAAATTACACATTTAGTCCTTTTATTTACCTATTGTATCAATTTGATCTTATTTTTAATTTAATTAAATAAAATTAACAACCAGTTAGATGGAACACATGTCATCATTTGATTGGTTTGTTAATTTTATTTAATTAAATTAAATTAAAACTAGGATCAAATTGATATAATAGGTAAATAACAATGACTAAATGTGTAACTTTACAAATTTTCGTTAACTTCCATGTCACCCGGTCGTCCCCCCTCCGTTAGTTTTTTAATGTTGGTGGTTAAAATAGGTCAATTTAATAAGTTTGGTGGTCTGATTGATGAGTTCGATAGTTCAGTGGTCAAAATAGGTACGCCCCTAAAGTTCGGTGGCCACTAGAGTAGTTTACCCTTAAATTAATAGACAGAATAGGGCGCAGCCCATATGAACTTAGGTCGGACCCTAAATAAAGCACAAGCCCTACAGGCCCAAACTCTAGTCCAATCCTAATTCCTAACACCAAAAAGACAAACAACTTTCGATATTTAATCTTAAGTTTCTCTCTATTTAGTGCAAATTACATAAATTTCGATATCTTCTAACTCGGTTTACATAACGAGTCTTTATTATTCTGAACTTAAGCTACTAAGCGGTTTAAACATAAACTTTGATATCTTCTATCGGAGTCTTGAAAAATGAATCTCCTAAGTGATACCAGATCCGAGTAATTATCAACTCGGTTTCGGATATTAAACTTGTTCATGATCAAATCAGGTTTGTCATACCCCAAAATTATGGATTATAATAAAATAGACAAAAAAAATTAATTAAGTGAAAAAGTGAAGACATGGGTGTTAAACTTACGACAATCGAATAGTAAGCACAAGCTTTAGCCATTTGAGCTAATGCCTTTTTAAGTATGGTTAATCCCAAATTAATTTTGAGCTTGTTTTATGTACACCGAAAATTAAAATAAAAATTTGATTCGCACCTACCATCTTTAATACACCAAATGAATCTGAAACGTCATTGAATAAGGAAGAGAGTCGAATGTTCTGAAATTTACCCAACTTACATCACCATTTATTAGACTGATCTCGGCCACCGTCGGTCTGTGGCAGTCACCGTCGACGCCATCGTGACCGGCGACGCCTTGCGCTTAAAATCACACCGCCCACTCGTCGTAACGTTGTGTCGACGGCCATGGAGGAAGCTTTAAAGGTTCGACAAACCCATCACCTCCCATTATTCATCCGTTCGAGCTCCGACCACCCATCTTCGTCGGTATGTGGTGTGCACCGCCAACACCGAAAGGAGCGCTCGCCTCATTCCGAGCTTGTCCCCGCCCTCCACTCGTCGTGTCTTTGGGGTGTCTGCCGTGGAGATCAAGTTCTAGGTTTATTGAGAACCCCAAGTTTAGCCCTCTATCTTTCGCCATTTTCGATCGCCACCGGTGCTCGTGCATCACACGGCCACCACCTCTAAGCTCCTCGTTGGATCACAAACAAAATCCAACTGGTTAAATGTATGTTCGACTCCGACAAAGGCCTCAACGAAGCAACGCGCATTTCTGACCGTTTTGGTTCGATTTGGGTAAGTTCCAGTTAGATTCCGACTTGTTGTATGTTTCTAAGGAGTGGGTTGAATTAGCATTATGATGAGATCTTGTTTTTCGGCAGAAGCGTGTTGTTTGGCATCTCCGGTTACCTTTTTCGGCGGTCGTCCGACGATCTAAGATTTTAAGGTAAGTGGACCGATTCAAGTATGGCCCAAAGGCTTGAACCGGCTAACCCAGTCCGAGCCTGGGTAAGTTCCAATTAGATTCCGACTTGTTGTATGTTTCTAAGGAGTGGGTTGAATTAGAATTCTGATGAGATCTTGTTTTTTGGCAGAAGCGTGTTGTTTGGCATCTCCGGCTACGTTTTCCGGCAGTCGTCCGACGATCTGAGATTTTAGGGTAAGTGGACCGATTCAAGTATGGCCCAAAGGCTTGAACCGGCTAACCTAGTCCGAGCCTGGTTGCACACTAGCCCAAGCCCGACCCATCCGACCCAAACTTGAGTCCGACCCGACTTGTCTGACCGAGTCAACTCGTCTGAGTCAGCTCGTCGAGTCAACTTAGTGAGTCAACTCGTTCGAGTCAACCTAGTTGACTGATCACGTCATCAGTCAATGCTGACGTCATCGTTGACCCACTGGTCGTTGACCGTTGACTTTGACCAAAAGTTAACTTTTTCGAAAACTGTTATTTTATACTTTTCGACATCCTGAGTCCATTTTTGAAGTCTGTTTCACAAAATTCTGACTCAAAAGCCTCTGAATCTAACCTTGAACCCGAATGTGCTTATGTATTTAATTATTCAGTTAAGAGCATTGTGGATAAAGACTGAAATTGGAGTTTGTGTAATTGAAGGTATTTTCACATATCTTCGTATATGAGATGTTGAGGATGTCAAATTCGAATTCAAGAGTAATCGAATGTAGTATCACGATTGATCAATATAGCAAGAATTAAAGGTAATACATTACTACCTTTTGTATGCTTTATGAAACATGTTGGTATTCGATTAAGGTATGCATGATTATGATTAAGAGTACTTTCAAATCTGCTAGAATCAATTCGATTACGAAATAAAAGAATAGTAATCTGGATAAAATCGAGCTATTCGAAAGAGAAGTTTAATAGACCGAAATGATCTTAAGTTCAGTAAGGGAATAATAAGACAATTAATCTCCCAATCCAATTAATAGTATTAAAGGATATGATATATGAAATATTTCGTTAAGAAATAACGATAATACCCTTGAGACGTAAGAATGCCTAAAATACCCCCTAACAAAGGAAATGACCTGGAATGTACACTCGATTTGATAAAATAATTACTTCATCTAAAATCCTTGATCTATTGGGAAAGACTTTGATAGCAAGATGCAAATATGTGTGACAGCAAAACACTTGGATTTTTCCTGAATTCTGGATTAACACTTGAAGACAAATTTACTGAAAGTTCTTCGCATTCCTGAACTGATCTAAATGATAGTAATGAATGAATTGATCGAAATGGTTGAAATGACCGAAATAACCTCAAGCACTGAAATTTTCCAAATTGACTGAAATAATGAATATACTCTTGAGTTCTGAAATGAATGAATTGTTGTAAGGACTGTAAGGATCATAATGTTTGAACTACTATCAAACACTTAAATAAGTAAATACCCACATAACTTGAGATAGGTGGAAACTTGGAATATCCTTAAACCATTGATAGATCGCAAATGATTGTAACGCCCATGTGAGTTTGAAGCATGACTCATGTATATAAGTCACTCCTGATAATGCTACAGCATTGAAAGAATATCGCTCGAACACATGTTTGACTGCTCGGGGTAAGTTCAGTGTTGTCTTATAGAAGTGTATCGTTCAACTATACAATGCAATTAGTATTGAGAAATGCATACATGTGAGGTATATATGTTCGAATACTTGGTAAATACCGCAATATTGGGATCCGTAAGTTCGACTGAATTTGGAAACCTGATAAACCATAGAGATCTTCATGTATGCAGATTAACAATTTGCCCTTATTATGTGGAATTACAGAATCACCCCTGACAGTCAAATGACCAAAATGCCCTCGTTGGCTAAAATGACCGGAATAGCCCTGAATGTATCCGATATCGTGAAAGATCTTAATTTAGAAATTTCTGAATGCTTGGTTGGAAACCTGATGAGCAAATAGAATTCATGAGTCACTGTTTATGCCTTGTTGGTATAAATTACCAAAATGCTCATGTATGACAAAATGACCATAATGCCCTTGTAGGCTTAAATGATTGAATCACTCATGATATATCTGAACTCTCAAAGATCTTGATATATCAACTCCTGAATATCTGATTTGAATCGTTAGTACGAACCTCTTTTAATAGGGATCTCGTTTCTAATTTTTTTCAAATTATCAAAAGTTCAATGTGTCCCCTTCCGTAAATGCCAAGTATCTTCAAGAAATAAATTGTTCCATCTCGTGTGTTCCATGTGTGCTACACGACTATTTTTGCATACTGTTTTACATGTTTTATTATACTGATCATATGCACATGACTGATATGCATTTTCCGTATGAACATGACATGTTTTATAATTTAAGCATGACCTTATACAATATGTCTGATATAACCCTAGTACCTGATATGACAAACATGTTATATGGATAATGTATTATTGAAAATACTACTAATGATTAATGAACTACTGATTAACTTATTCATTGGGGGTACTTGAGTTATGATATGAAGTGTTTTAAGGTTTAGCCCTGATCAGGCTGGTAATTCCGCATGTATTAGGTTCCTAGCTTCGGCTAGGGTAATTCCGCCCGTATTAGGTTCCTATCTTTGGCTAGGGTAATTCCGCCCGGGACCTAAGGTAACCCCTTAGGTCGGTACCTACACCTATTGGGCCTAGGTTAATGCTCGTATTAGGTTCCTATGCTTCGGCTAGGGTAATTTCGCATGTATTCTAAGGTATTCCCTTAGGATGGTACCCACGCCCAATGGGCTCGGGTTAATGCATGTACATGATACTGCACTGGGGAAACTATATATTGGAGTATGGTTGGAGGGTAAATAAAGAATTAAAATGAACTTTACTGCTACTTGAAGCAAATGTATTTGAAATGAAAAGGGTTATTGCTTTGTTATATTTTATGCATTAATGTTGCACTATTGGAACACACTAGACTCTAAACGCTTTGATTCCACCTCCGTAATTTATCAGCTTATAAAATTTCCTTTTGTTACTCGATGATTGATTAAAGAACAAATATCGTTATTCTCAAGGATAACGCTACCCTGAAATAGCATAACGGAAATGAAGATTGTTACTACATGGAACATCATAAAAATGCTATGCCTGACATATGTTTGCATGAGCTTATAACATCCTTTGGTAGCTCTATATTACCGAGCTTTTCCAAGCTCATGTTGTTTTTACCATTGGAGGTTAAAAAAATCTATCATGGTATATTGATCGTCATCAGTGTTTGGAGTTCCCTTGGCGTTTCTTTTAGAGTACAGTACCAACATAGTTAGTGGACATGTATGACGTGTATTGTTTTATAATAGTATCTGTGATATGTTTTCTAAACTACTATTGTATGTTTACATGATTTTCTACCACGATATTTTATACAAAAGATTGTTTTACCGTTTTAATGTATTTAAAGAAAAGAATTTTATATGGGTTTTGATATGGGTCGCTCTTGCAACCCTATTGTGACTTCTTAGGATCCGTTGTAATGCATAGGCGGGTCTAAGAGTTACAAGGTTAGAGTAGTGTTAGACTATGATATTTTCGATACTCACCAATATAAAATTTGTCATAAAACTTTTGAATATTGAAATAATATTTAAATATTGACATGATACATAAATATTTTAGCTGAATTTTTTATTATGTCAATTTCAAAAGTTGTCATGTCATTTTATGTTATTCGGTTAATTGCATGTGGCAGAAAAATAAATTTACTGACAATTGGTTAGCTACCGGTGTAATTTACCAATAATTGACCGTTAAAGTTTGATACATTTTGATTGAATTATCAAAATATCAATATCATATTAAAATAGGTGTTGTTGGTCAAATTTGTTTCTGTAGTAATTTGAAATCAACAATGTTTCTCGTACTTTTTTTTTCGTAATTTTGCTCTCAATGTCAACAAATTGCAGCAATGTTGCCCTTTGACCAATTTTGATTGTTAAACGTCGACGTGGCAGTTAACGGTGCTAACAGAGTAAGTTTGCCCTCGAAGTCATTCATGCAATTTTGCCCTTGAAGTCATTAATTGCAACAATTTTACCCTTGGTTTAATAAAAATAAATAGGATATTCAAAAAATATTGAAAATAAAAATTAACATAAAAGTATTTATAAATATAAAAAATCAGAATTTCAAAATATTTATAAAACTCATTAAAAAAGTCTTCGACTGTTTTTGGTTATGCTAAGTCAACTAATATTCCTTAAACATATTTTCAATGGAATCGCCCATCCATTAGAATAGTGATAAAATTTATCAAATATTAATGAGCATCGGTTTGATGTAGAAAAAGCGAAAGAAAATTTGATAAAATTGTTTAAATTTTTAATACTTTATAAATAATTTTATTTTTATTTTTATATTTTATTATTTTATAATTTCTAATATATTTTTATTTTTATATTAATTTTTATTTTTATAATTTTTTTGAATATCTGATTTATTTTTATTAAGTTTATAATTTTTTTAAAAAAATTGAAGAATATTTTTTTTGAGAGTTCTCACTTTTGTTTACTTTTAAAGCTACCAAAGAACTAAAGGATATTTACATCAATTTGTTAATCGATTTTTCATATATTCTGTTTGTTAAAGTTTAACTCGATAAATCAAATTATTTATTCAATTTTATTCAAAAACTAAATAAATCAAGGGTAAAATTACTTTGAGGGCAAACAATGCTGCAATTAATGACTTCGAGGGCAAAATTACATGAATGACTTCGAGGGTAAACTTGTTCTGCTAGCACCGTTAACTGTCACATCAGTGTTTAATGGTTAAAATTGGTCAAAGAGCAACATTGCTACAATTTGCTGACTTTGAGGTTAAAATTACGAGAAAAAGAGTAAGGACAACATTACTGATTTCGAATTACTACAGGGGTAAATTTGACCTTTTAACCTAAAAAAATAAGCGATGAAAAGTTTGGGTTTAATATTCTATGTCGGACTTTATAATTGTTGAATTTGTATAAAATTATTTGGTAAATCATAAAAAGTAAATATTAAATATAAGGGTAAAATGTACAGATCATTATTTAACTATCTTCTTACTCCTATTTTGGTCACTCTACATTTAAATTTTTTAATTTACTAATTAAACTTTCAGATTGTTTCTGTTTTAGTCACTCTAAATTATTTTATTATTATTATTTTTTAATGGCATGGCATTTTATAATTATTCTTAAATATAAAAATAATTTAAAATAAAAATAAATTTATATATTATTATTAAATAAAAAATAATTTTTAATTATATCCCAAATCTTAAATCCCAAATCTCAAATTATAATCCCAATCTATAAACCCTAAACCCTCCCCTTCTTCTTCAACCATACCTTCACCGGTCGATCTTCGCCGGCTGAACTTTCACAGGCTCTCTACCACTCTCACCCTAAAGTTAACAACATACTTAATAGACCTACACATGATTTAGACGCAGGGGCACAGTTTTGTTGATTAATATTATTCATTGCACCTTCCCCTTTGGGTTTCTGAAACGAAAAAGGCAATTATGGAGGACCGGTTAGAAGGATGGACCAAAGACCTGGAAGTAAGTGGAGTTGATATCACAATTCTTGCATCGTGCTTGAAGAAGAAGGGGGGTTTGTGGTTTATGAATGAGGATTATAATTTGTGAATTGGAGTTTAGGGTTTGAGATATAATTTTAGATTTTTATTTTAAATTATTTTCATTTTAATAATAATAATATGTGGTTTTATTTTTATATTTACTAATAATAGTTTTTTAATAAAAATATTTAATAATAATAATAAATTTCATGTCATAAGAAAATAATAATAAATTAATTTAGAGTAACTAAAACATGAGCAGCTTGAAAGTTCAATTAGTAAATGGAAATTTTTGAAAATTGAGTGACCAAAATAAAAGTAAAAAGATAGTTGAGTGATGAATAATATAATTTACCCTAAATATAATTATTTCATTTGATAGAATAAATCTCATTTTTTAAATGATATTTTTATCAATAGCATAAAAAGTCGAAGAAAGTGGTTAAAAGCTTTCAGTTGAAACATCCCTAGGTTGTGAGTTCTAGACTCAATCAAAGTAAATTTTCTTTTTTTCGTCCTTATATAAAAATGGTTTAAAAAATTTATACAAAATAACATGTGTCTCATTAAAAACAACTCGTCTTAAAAAAAGCGCAACATAACTATCCTAAAAAAAAACACACACAAAAAACACAAAAAAACAGAACACTCCATGCCTGTACAACAAGATCAACCCAAAGAAATAGTTCAGGCTACACACATCAATTGTACACTTGGAACCACAACCTTCGGTCTAATACCTCTTTTTGTGAACGCATCCATTAATCTATTCACCTCACATAATATGTTACTTAAAATTATTAGTATAATACTTTGTATTATATTTTTATAGTTTTAAATAAAAGTTAATACAATAATTTGGAATTTTAAAAATAAGAATCAATTATTTTTTCTTAGGTGATAAGCAACTATCTACCTACTTATTTTATTCAACACACTTTCTATTGAACCAGCACAAATAATATAATTATCAAACACATTAGAAAAAATTGTTCTCAATAAAATGAAAATCTTCCATGGTTTATTAAATACCAACTTGAATTTAACGTTGAACATATTTGAAATACGTGGACAAAATTTTAAATGCACGTGCTTATCGCATGGTAAGCTTGCACTTCACATGATGAAAAATGAAATAGATTTCCTAATTTTTAATGACATTTTATTTTTTTTAACATATCTAATTCAAATTGTTCGTTTTAATTAAGTTGCTTGAGCAATATGTACACATGTTTAAAATTTGACATGTTTGTTTTTAAATATATTTCATCACATTCAAATTAACATTTTTTTGAACAATTCTACTTAGAAAAGAGAGATGAAAAATATTTGTTTCTAATGGATATTAAACCGCATCCGCACTAACATTTTAAAGTTAAAGTTGATAGTTTTTCTGACAAATTTTTGTTACAATTCTAATTCTACCTAAAGGGGAGGAAAAAGATGACCCGGGAGAAGGAAGGTGGTGCTTCTAGTGGGTTTAGAACGAATAAATTAAAAGAATAAAGATGAACAGTTTCACCAATCAACTAAATGTATAAAAATGAGAAGTTTGACCAACAAGCTAAATGTACTTACTTAAATTGACTATTGAACTAATGTATATCAATCAAAATACATATATTTGAATATAATCGGATTTTACAAAAAGTTAATAAATGTGAATTTAAATATCTAAATTCACATCATCCATTCTCGTCTCTAAATTTGATTGAAGATCAATTATAAAGATTTGTAGTTTGAATATCATTTTAACGCTTTGTGCAATTAAACTAAATTTAAATCAATTAATATTTTAATAAAGGAAGTGAATGATCTTTCATCAAAGTTTTTTTAATAGGTTGGTGTGGTTACATGTATTATTTAATTTTTTAGCCCTTTGATAGACACACATTGTACGCACATGGTGTTTGAGTTTGGGGGTTCATCTAAATGAAATATGTCATTCTTAAATGTTAAATGTCAAATGAATCTCTAAACTACATTTTTTATGTTGGTATTACTTTTTTTAAAATATCTATTAGAACGAGACTAATAACGAATTTTTCTAATTTTGTAGATTTATATAAAAATTGACGTTGACCATAATTTTTTTTTAAAAATAAATAATCTTTTAATTTTTTGATAAAACATATATACACCTTATAAATAAAATTGTTTAAATTGAATTTTTTAAAATAATATTATTATTTTTTTCGCTAAAATCACTTGTTAGTTAAATGATAATATAACCAGATAATTGAGTTACACATCCATTGAAAATTGAATAGGCTGCTGTTATAAAAATCACGTCTGTTTTTTAAATTTTTCTCTGAAGTAAGTTTGCTGGAGTATGTTTACCAGTCGCCGGAATATTAAGTTATCCCCTTATTGATAGTAAATCCAGAAGATCTTAGTGATTGAAGGAAGATATGTTTTGATTCCTGTTTCCTTTGTTCATGGATCCTGACGATCACAGCAGATTCATCCATCTCTGATGCCTTTCACACATACTTCATTTCCTTGGTTATATATGTCTGTCGTATGACACGATCTGAATGTATCTGTCTTTTGACACGGCCCTAAAAATCTCTTTCAACCATGTCTGATGTTTCATCCTGCCTTGCTAATATGTTCATCGAGGAAAAAGAAGAAGAAGCTATCCCTATTGAGGCTGATCACCAACCTTCAATTACCAGTTTTTTCAACTGTTTTGTGGGTCTCTTTCTCACCACAAGTGTGATTCACTTTGAATCTATGAAAAATACTCTTGCAAACGTCTGGAGGCCTCTTGGTGGCATATCTATCACAGATCTAGGAGAACGGAGGTTCTTGTACCGGTTATTTCATGTTGTGGACGTTGAGAGAATCGACAATGGAAGCCCATGGTTCTTTAATGGCCATATGTTACTTTTACACCGCCTCCGACCTGGAGAGGATCCGATGACCGTCACACTCAGTCACATTAAATTATGGGTTCTTATACATGATTTACCTATCGGATTCATGTCTCTACCGGTGGCAAAGCAATTGGGAGATTTTATTGGTAAATTCTTGGAATATGAATCAAATCCAAATCCTTTTAACTTCCAAAGGATTATGAGGTTAAGGGTATGGCTTGACACATCTCTGCCTCTGAAGAGGAAGAAAAAACTTGCCTTGAAGAATGGATCCGAAGTCTATGCCAAATTTCAATACGAAAAGATCCGAACCTTCTGCTTCCTCTGTGGACGATTAGGACATGCTGAAAATTTGTGCCCAGCACGCCTAATTCTGTCCCCGGAAAAAATCGTCTTCAATTGGGACATCTCCCTTCGTGCTCCGCCACGCAGGGCGGTGCAAAGCAGCATCTGGCTGCGAGAAGAAACGGAAGTCAACGGTAACACGTGGGGAGTTAATTCTGGCATTTCTCAAGCGGTCAATCTGAGTAATTCAAGGGACAGAATGTTAGCTCAATTTGGAGGAATCAATTATGGTCAACTTTTATTTCCAAAAATAGCATACGAAGTTCGCATGACTGGAACCAATTTTCAGCAAAACATTAATACACCGCCTGATGGATCCCCCCTATCCCAATAATGGATGTTCAAATGGGCCTTGAAAATGAAGACAACCCAATTGAGCAAGCTGATGGAAACAAAAGACCAAGGAAAATCAACCTGCAAAATGAAGTTTCTACCTCGGTGGATTCGAATTTTGAACAAAAAGACTCCTATGGCGGGTCTTCTTCAAATGTATCGGCCGGCTTGATGAACCAAGCCCGCCGGGAGAAATGAAACTCCTTAGTTGGAATGTCCGGGGATTGGGTAAACCCCGGACCATTCGCCGTCTCCGTAACATGCTACGAGACATAAACCCAAGTGTTATTTTCTTTATCGAAACTAAGTTAAATGATAATAAAATGGCGAACATACGTCGTTCTTTGGGTTACCCGAATGGCATCGAAGTTAGCTATATTGGTCGTAGTGGTGGTTTAGTGTTGGGATGGAAAAATAACTGCTCTATTTCCCTTCGCTCCTATTCCTCTCGTCATATTAATTTTATTTTGGACAATGATTCTAATGGTCAATCGTGGCATTGCACAGGATTTTATGGGGCACCGGAGGAATCAAATCGCATAGAATCATGAAATCTCCTTAGGCAACTCAACAATTGTCCTGAATTACCTTGGTTAGCTATCGGAGATTTCAATGAAATCCTCTATGCTTCTGAGAAACAAGGAGGAAGAATCCGAAATTCTAGACAGATGAACAACTTCCGAGAGGCTCTTTCTGATTGTTCACTATCGGATGTTGGTTACTGTGGTGCTTGGTACACCTGGCAAAAAGGAAGACTGGCTACTAATAATATCCGAGAGCGCCTAGATAGAGGGGTGGCCTCACCGGACTGGTTCGATTTATTTCCAAACTTTAAACTCTCCCATTTGATTCACTCGTTTTCCGATCACTGCCCTCTGCTCTTGGATACTAATTCTGCAGATTACAATCAACGTCACTCACCATTCCGTTTTGAAGCATCTTGGCTCCTTGAAGAGTCTTGTGAAAGTGAGGTTAGAAAACTATGGGGAGACTCCACTGATCATGTCCTAGTGAAATTAAGTCGCATAAAGGATGGCCTCAAAAAATGGTTTAAACGACTGAAAAAGGAAAAGAAGATTTCGATCAATGACCTAAAGAAAAGGCTCTCCGACCTAGCTGAAACTGCCCCTACTGATGACGCTCTCCATGAAATCCTTGAAACTCAACTATCTTTAAACATGGAGATGGAAAAAGAGGAGATCTATTGGGAACAAAGAGCAAGAATAAACTGGCTGACAAATGGAGATCGAAACACCACTTTTTTTCACAAATATGCTTCTCAAAGACGGAAAAACAACAGAGTAACTAAACTAAAAGACAGGCTTGGCACAATTGTTGAGAATGATATGGAAATGCAAAATGTGGCCACTGATTATTTCAGAGATCTCTTCCACTCTCAGGGACCTACAGCTTTTGATACTATCCTCGAGGGCATTAATCAATGCGTCACCCCAGATATGAATTCTACTCTTGATAGAAATTTCGAGGAAGGGGAAATCCTCAGAGCAATAAAATCGATGAGCCCGTTGAAAGCCTGTGGAGCCGATGGTCTAGGTGCAATATTCTACCAAAGATTTTGGCATATCATTGGAAAGGAGATTACTCTTTACTGCATTGATCTCCTCAATGGTAAGGAAGACCTCTCGAGCATCAATCATACTCACATTGCTCTTATTCCAAAGGTAAAGGACCCTACCTCTATGAATCAATTTCAGCCTATAAGCCTATGCAACGTTCTCTATAAAATTGTTGCAAAGGTTATAGCTAACAGGCTCCAGGAAGTTCTTCACCTCTGTATTGATGAAGCATAGAGTGCCTTCATACCAGGAAGACTTATCTCGGATAACATTGTTGCTGCGTATGAAACTCTTCATTCTATGCAGAACAAGCGTTCTGGGAGGAAAGGTTTTTTTTGCTTTAAAGCTCGATATGAGCAAAGCTTACGACCGGGTTGAATGGCGAAGTCTTGAAGCCATAATGTATCGAATGGGCTTCTCCCAAATCTGGATTACTCGCATTCTGAAATGCCTATCTTCAGTCACCTATTCGGTTATTCTAAATGGATCTATTGGTGAACAATTCAGGCCCAGCAGAGGCCTAAGGCAAGGGGACCCTCTGAGTCCCTATCTCTTTCTCCTGTGCAGTGAAGGTCTTTCCTCTCTTCTGCGCACTGGCTCTACAAATGACAGTCTTATTGGAAAAAAAATCTCAAGAGAAGCTCCTAGAATATCTCATCTGCTCTTTGCAGATGATTGCATCATTTTCGGAGATGCTAGTGCTTCGGGAGCCATGGCCATAAAAAACCATCCTTCATGATTACGCAACAGGCACGGGGCAACTGGTTAACTATGAAAAATCATGTGTGTTCTTCAGCTCTAATGTGATTGATTCTAATAAGCTTGATGTGCAGAATATACTAGGAGTACCCCCTCAAAGGATTTGGAAAAATACTTGGGGCTTCCGGCCATAGTTGGAAGAAACAAGAAAGCTTCGTTTTCTAATATCAAAGACAAATTCAACAATTGTACTGATGGATGGAGCACTAAATTCCTATCTGCTGGAGGTAAGGAAATTTTCATCAAGTCTATCCTTCAATCCTTGCCAATGTATGCCATGTCCTGTTTTCTCTTGCCTAAGTCATTATGCAAAGAGCTTGAAGCTATAGCAGCCAGATTTTGGTGGCAAAAATCCAAAGGCAAAAGAGCAATACACTGGTGTGATTGGACTACCCTCTGTAATTTGAAAGAATCAGGTGGCATGGGCTTTCGAGACCTAAGCAAATTCAATATTGCTCTCCTGGCAAAGCAAGGCTGGCGCCTTATGATAAATCCTTCTTCCCTAGTTGGAAGAATTCTAAAAGCAAAATATTCCAGAGATTGTTCTTTCCTAGACTCAAGACTTGGCAATCGCCCATCCCTAATTTGGAAGAGCATATGGAGCGCGAAAGGTCTACTCAATTCTGGTCTTAAATGGAAAGTGGGATCAGGCACCAAAATCTCAATTTGGGAAGATACTTGGCTCCCGGACCCTGCTAATCCTAAAATCACCTCGCCTAGAAGAGGTGATACTAATATGGTTTTTGATCTTCTCAAGGCAGATTGCAATGAATGGGATGAAAACAAAGTATATAACACCTTCAATACAAGAGATGCAAGCTTGATTCTTAGCATCGAACTACCAAGAAGAAAAGAGTATGATTTTCAAGCCTGGTCGGAAGAATTATCAGGAATATACTCAGTTCGAAGCGGCTACAAGAAACTAATGTCAAACACAAACAGCAATACAACAGATCCTATCTACAAACAGATATGGCAAATCCAGTGCCCGGCAAAAATAAAAATATGCATTTGGAAATTCATAAACAATTTCCTCCCTACCAAGCAGAATTTGTTTTTTCGAAGAGTTTGTCAAGACCCACTATGTATCAGAAATGATCAGTGCACAGAATCCAGAGAACACATTGTCAGGGACTGTCTATTTGCTCAAAATATCTGGAAGGAGCTTCAAATTACATGGCCACAACAAAACAATCACCTCAGTTTCAAAGAATGGCTAGCATGGAATTTTACTAATCTACCGAAATCCAAACACAGGATAATTGCAATCGCAATTTGGGCCATATGGTACTCATGGAATAAGCTATACAATGAAGGAAAAAAACAAACTCTTTCAAAGTTGCTTACTTTCATTAGGAGCTATGAGAACGAGCTCTATGCCATTCCCAGAAGATCTGTCCAATTCTTGCCAGGATCAAATGTAACTTGGAAACCTCCCACAGCTCCTTTCGTGAAAATAAACTTCGATGCTAGCTACAAAAATTCAGAGAAGAGGTCTTGCTCAGGAATCATTGCAAGAGACAGCCAAGGAAGAATGTTAGGGACTTGTTACCGGAAAAATTCTGGAATTTCAAATTCCTTTCAGGCGGAAGCTATGGCAGCGAACCAAGGCTTCCAATTCGCCGTGAACCTGGGTTTTCCCCAAATCATTTTAGAAGGTGACGCCCGCTCCATCATTGACAAATTACAAAGCCCTAACAAAGACTTCTCTGAAATCAGTGCACAAATCAGCAACGGAAAACAAATGGGGAGGAATTTTTCTCGGTGTGTTTTCAGCTATATACCCAGAAACGCAAACAAGGTGGCTCATACCTTAGCAAAGCTGGGCATCGCCGCTCCCCAAAATGAAGTCTGGTTCGAAGATCTTCCAGAAGAAGTTAAAGAAATTGCCGAGGAAGAGAGGCAATCCGCCGCTTCAAGCTAGAAATCGTCCGGCGTGTAGCAAGACTGGGGTTACATTCATCATCTTTTCCCCCAAATCTCTAGTCGAAACTCCATCTGGGCTTCGTCTCCCTTTCCTTTGCATGGAGTCGACTTGACCGACTGTTTAGATTCTCTCATCCTTGTTTTATGAACTTTACTCTTTTTTTTTGTAATTATTTTCTTTAATAATAAATAAACTCAGTAGGTTATTTATCAAAAAAAAAAAAAGATAATTGAGTTACACATGATAATGCATATGTGAGTTGTAGGCATTGTATCATGAAGTAATTTATATTTGAGTAATCATATTATTTGACCCATTGAAACAAAACTACAGAAAGTAGGTGGGTGGGTAAAACCACAACCTGAAACACAAATAAAAACTCTTTAAAAAAAGAGAGAAAGAGATGGTACAAAAAAGCCAGTATATATATACACAGACAAAAGAGGAAGGGTCATGTCACACCAACATACCCCAAAGATCTCTGATAAGTTTCAGTAATAATAAGCAAAAAAAAAAACAGCTGCTATTGTGGACTACATTCGATTCTATTTTCAAGTATAAATCGAATATCTCAACTATGCCCAATATATGACCATGTTTGGTAAATAGCGGTTTGAGAAAAAATTAGAGATTTGAGGTATAATTAGAGGTTTGACTAGTCAAATCCGCTTATATTGATGTTTGCTAAATAGTGGATTGAAAGAGCGGATTGAGGTGAAAAATTAATTTTGAAAAAGCTTCTAATATGAGCTTTTTGAGATTAGAGTTTTGATATTAGAGTTGTAATAACTCTTTTACCCTTAACAATTACCAAAAATCTCCAAATAACTTAAATTAAATAATAACATTTTTAATATAAATAATAACATATTAAATATTCGACTTATTTGTTGTTACTACTAATTTATATGGTGATATTTGTAAGTTAATTCTATTTTTTTATTATCACATATTTATATGTGCATATAAAAAATTTATTAATTATATAAATAATAAATTAATATATAAATCTTTCAAATGTGTTTAGGAAATTTATATTAAAAATAATTTGTACAAATCTAATTAATATTTATTAGATACAAAATATTTAATAACTGATAAATTATTCAAACAATTATTAATTATAACAATGTCCTTATATGTCATTTTGTTTGTTTAAATAATGAAATAACTATCGGCTATCAGTTAATTTTACCAAACACTTTTATACAATCAGCTAATACAATTTGCTAGTCAAATCAGCTAATGCAATTATTTATCAGCTAATGAAATCCGCTATCAACTATCCGCTAATTGTCAAACAGAGTTATGTATGTTACATATGAAAAAATAGAAAGAAGTATATATATATATATATAATATAATTATAAAAAGCTATTTAAATTATAACCACCAAGTATCATGATATTATATATAAACATTTATAATCATATTTGAGCAAAAATTCAAACCATTCGACTTTAAGAAAATGAAATAAAATTAGTCAATTCAATTAACTGGAGTGGATGTTAGGCTGTTAGTGATAAAAACACAAAGAGCACCCCCTTGTCCACCACCTTCAAATCACTCATTGCTTTCTCCCCGGCTCCTTTGCCTCTGCTCCTGGGGGAACAAACAACAACTTCCCCTTCCCTTTCTCTTTCTTTGCCTCCCTATATAACAAAAAAACATGCACACGCATTCCCATCATCTTTATGCATCTTTCATTGCAGCCGGCCCTGGGTTTTTCCAGGCGAAGTTATAGCCTCAAAACCAGACCATAAAGAAAGAGTGCTGCTCATTCAACTGCAGTAAAAACAAGTCTGCAAAAAACCAAACTTTAAAAAGATTTGACTGAAGAAACCGAGGCCACGCTCGTCTAGTAATATTACTACTCCCCCCTACATCATCTTTTTCCCAAGACAAAAAGAATAAGAATAATAATAGGTTCATTAAGATCTTCCCATAGTTAGAGCCTTCATCTTTTTCCCATCTCTCATTTTAATACTGAATATTCAATATCCATTAATCATATTAAATCTCGATTATATTCAAAGTAGAATAAAACAGCCGGTCATAATATAGTACTCCATTGTCTATGAAATTCAAGCAATATCTGTTCCCCAAAAGCTTTTCCATTGAAATTTGCGAGATTCAAACACCCCTCTTCTTCCTCTCTTTTTATAACCCTACAATTTTACAGTTTCTCTGGGGTTTTTTTTTTTTTGCCAAGAAAATATATTCTCGAGATTTAATTACTTTTTCCCATAAAAAAAGAAGGTTTTCTTTCCGGTTTTAAGTGTTTTTTATATACGTAAAGTTTGTACAAATCCGTCAACTTTCCATTTCTTTGTTATATGGTACTGGGAAATTAACGTATGGAGTTATAACTTATAAGCTTAGAGATTATGTCCGTTGTTTTTGTTTTTTCTTTTTGATGTGTAAAAGTAAAATTCATGGTGTTGCAGAGAAAAAGGTGGAACATGGCATCGTCGTCGTCGAATTCCCCGTGCGCCGCCTGCAAGTTCTTGCGGCGGAAGTGTCAGACGGAGTGCGTTTTCGCGCCTTACTTCCCGCCGGACCAGCCGCAGAAGTTCGTCAACGTCCACAAGGTGTTCGGCGCCAGCAACATCACCAAGCTCCTCAACGAGTTGCACCCGTCGCAGCGCGAGGATGCGGTGAATTCGCTGGCGTACGAGGCCGACATGCGCCTCCACGACCCCGTCTACGGCTGCGTCGGGGTCATATCGCTCCTCCAGCACCAGCTCCGCCAGCTGCAGATGGATCTAAGCTGCGCCAAGTCCGAGCTGTCCAAGTACCAGAGCTTGGGCATCACCGGACACACCGGGATCATAGCGGCGGCGGCAGCCGCCACTGCTACGACACATCAGAACTTGGGGATCAATCTGATTGGGAGCGGCGGAGCGCGGGGACATCATTACCACCACCATCAGTTCTTCCCAAGAGATAATCACCACCATCAACAACAGATGATAATGAGCTTTGGCGCCAACAATAATTACGATGGAAACCTTCTCGCTATGAATGTCTCGTCGGGGATCGGTCAACTCAGTCAGTTCCAACCACCAAGAGCGGCTGCCGGAGATGACCTCCGTACCATCCATCCCTCTTAGGGTTAGGGTTTCTTTTAACCCTAGAATCATCGTAGCCACCCAAAGGTACACTTCGACCTTCTCTGTTATCATTGTTATTATCATAAAAAATTATTTCTTTTTTGGTTGTTGAAAACCATGAACCACTGAGTTGACTCACATGCCATAATCACAAAACTAGGGTTTTTCTAAATAAAATTTTAAAATTAGGGTTTTAATTGAATAACATACTTTTTGTTTCCATAATATTTTTTTTATTATGGTTCAAACAACAATTATTTCCAAAACTAGAAAATCACATATAATCTTTAAACAATTTTTATTGTATAATCATTTATACGTGACTCGTTAGCCAACTCACCGAGATTATACTCGTACTCCTATTTTCTTTAGGTATTTTGAATAAATCATCCTCTTTATTATACATATTTATTTCCTTCCTTAAATACTAAAGGAGCTTTCAATAGCATAAGACTTGCATTTTAATTTACATTTTTCGGTTTTTTCTGAAAACCCCCACCTATATGCAAGTATTATGTTTCTAATTAATATATATGTTTATGTGACAAATTCTTTCGTATATATATATTAAATGATTATTATTTGGTACACATGATGATATTCTTTTAACTTCGCAAGCTGATTAAGAAATCGCCGTGTGTTTCATTTCATTTATTTAAGAACACAAAGATTTATAATCCGTATTTTAAAATATATTTGTAATATAAAAAGGGTGTTATTGTCATAGAAATAACACTATTTAAAACTAATTGGTGAACATATGTAAGTTGTATTCTTAACCAATAAAATGACATTTAATTAACTTTACAACTTTGTTAACAAGGCACTCTTTAAGTTGCTATATAAAATAATAATTACTAATTTTTATATTGCATAAAATAGCCTATTTAATAAGATTTTTTAAGTTTTAATTAGATATTAAATAAACCTTGAACACTTCAACTCTTTAAAACATTCCTGACCAGGTCACTGTGAAGCCCTAGTTTTAAATTTGACCATAAAAGGTTGAATGTAATAGTATTTTTTTTTCAAATTTTGAAAAATTTTAATTGGTTGCTAGAATAAAGTGTATGGTATTGTCGTGGTTGTGCCTTTACCATAGCAAAAATTAAAGATAGTAGAAGGTTGGTGAGACACAGTTCCCCATTGTTGTTGACCAAATAGATAAACGAGATAGGACCATCTTATACAATATAAGATTTTAAAGTTTACACATTTTTAGGCCGTTAGATGAAGGTAAATAGATTGATGAGATCAATAGTAGAAAATGTGAAGGTTATCACTTGGAGAAAAAAAAGAAAACAATCTTAATCATTTATTACCATCATCCAACGGTCCAATAAATATAAAAGTAATTGAGATTTACATTGTGTAAGTGCACCATAATCCTATACATATAATTTAGGATCGCCTTAGCCCATGTAAAACTTCTAAGTTTTATATATTTTGGATATCTATATAATCTAGGATTGTCTTAACCCAGGTAAAACTTCTAAGTTTTATATATTTTTGGACAGTTGGATACTCGAATTAGGATATCTAGATAATTGGGATTAACAATTGAAAATTAATAAATTTTTATGAAAAAAGTTAAAAGATTATAATCTCATTATCTGATAAGTGAATCTAACCTTATATAATTGCCCCTCCACACTTCCAAGATTTTTTCCTACATTTGCGCTCCTATATAATTTTTTTATAAAATTGGTTTATTTATTAATTTTCCTCCACTCTCAAACATTTATGTTATTATCCGTCTTTAAATCTTGGCCCGTCCCTAATTACCTATTTGTTTCACTCAATTTTAGGGTTTTATTATTATTATTATTATTATTGTTATTATATATATATAATATACATGTTACATAAACGTATCATGTCCAACATTATCAAATCTCGAGATTGTCAAAGATCAAATCTGGAATTCGCTGTCAACCAAAACTTAATTTCAATGGAAAACCTTTGTTATTACACCACAAACTTGATCGTAAAATATTGGAAAGGTATTCAACTAACCTAGCATTTTGCTTGTAATGCAGGCAATGGTGGGATATTTCAACCAAAGTTTCAGCGTTGAGAGGCTGCCTTTTCTTTTTTAATTTTTAAACACTGATTAAAATAGGGTTTCCTCTCTGTTTCTGCTTTGCTTTTGGTATACACAATATAAACTATTTTTTTAGATTTTAATTTAATATTTATCATCATAATGTTATATATTTGAGCTTAAAAGAATGTACTCAACGCCCGACATACAATTAGTTTATTGAGATAAGACATTAGATCTATAAACTGATTTGAATCCTGATGTTGTGAATAGAACATATTCAATTAAGAATGTCACCCTCATAACGGGTCTTTACAATATCTAAACCGAATCAATCAGTCAATAAATTAAATACAAATGATTAAATAAAAGAAACTCTTTACAAACATACAGTAACACCATTAGTTCATGGGGCTTTCACGTCTTAAAATGTGCCCATGCCTTCATTTTTGTTTCCATTCTTTTGAATCTTTCTCCTTCAAGGTATAATTTATTCATGTTGATCATTAGTAAGAGTCTTGTTAAAAATCTTTCTAATACTAACCGGAGAAAAATGAGTGTCAACCAGTCCAGCTGCCTTTCACATCAAAGGTGTTGGAGGAGCCAAAACCCACACATCAAATCACATCCATATAATCGAAGTTAAAACTTATTTCATCAAATTAGGAGTCTTGCCACACCTCGCAGTAATCAATCAATCGCATTATACCTCTTTTTGCCAAGCTATTCGCACATGAGTTTCACTCTTTGGGAATGTAAGAGATTTTTAAAAAACTCCAAACATGAGATAATTAGTTGTTTATAAACAATGGGAGTTGAATTCGAATTATTTATCCAACCTACCAAGAGTTTGCAATCAGTTTCAATATGCAATTTGTACATGTTAACCCAACGGGAGTTCCTGAATATCGAAATAGCTTCCTTCATAGCCCCCTGATGTTCCAAGTTAAGAACAAAGATTGTAATAACATATAAAAGATGGACAATGCTCTTAGTCGAGTTCACAATTTTCTACTACGAGTTGGGAATCTTGATCGGTTTTGGGAGCCTTCCTTTCTTTAGCTCTCACCGATGACTCTGGGTTCTGATATTTTTCTCCTTTTGCTTTCTTGGTCCAGATCTTCGTGGGCCATTCTTTTTAGCGGGCTTTGCTTGGAACCTGTCTAATGTGGCTCTGATGGAGTCAAGTTATTGTCTTCTTATGATCAAAACAAGTTAAATTAAGTTCATATTTGAGTTAATCGGATCAAAATTGACGAGTCTAAATAAACAAAACGTTCGATGAATTGTTCGTTTATAAAGTGAAATAAACGAGTTTGAACAAATTTTTTATGTTCATTTAATAAACAAACGAACACAAACATATGTGCGTTCAGTTCATTTATGTTCATGAACAAGCTCAGTTCACTTATCGACTCGTTTATAACCTCATTTATTTGCTTCTCATATTCCTTTTTATTTTTCTTACATTTTAAATATTGGTGAAGGTAGGGACTAAATTGAACACGTGAAGCCTAAGAAGCTTAAAGACTAGTACTGATGTAATTTCACAATTATGACAAACATATAAACGAACATATTGTTAGCAGACATATAAAAGAACATGTTCGTGAGCATCAAAGGAGCATATTCACAAATGTCAAACGAGCATGTTCGTGAACATATAAATGAACATGTTCGCAAACAATAAAAAAAATCGCGAACACTTTCAAAAATACACAAACGAATACGTTTTTAAAAATTTAAACGAATATAAACACCTTCAAAAATAAAAAAATACAACATAAACATAATCTTAGTCGTTCATTATCGGTTCATTTATACTTGTAATCTAAATACAATAACAAATACATACGTATAAGAAATTTAAAACCAAAGAGGAGGAAAAGAAAAGGGATAGACATGCGCATTAAATGGTAGATAGATAATAGGTTAGGTATATAGAAGAAGAAGACAGAAGACAAGTGAATGAGACATAGAGGAGAAAGGGGGAATTTAAGCTCATAATGACAAGAACAATGCATCAAAGGGCGGTTGCAGAGGAAATGTCAATTGTCAACAAAAATGAGAGGCATTTAAGTCCCTCGAAATTAAGGATAGATTGAGAAGTGTTAGAAGTCGGTCATATTTTTTGTAAATTATTTTCTTAAATTTTTATATATTAATAATCTAAATTTATATTTTTAAAATTTTCATATTTTTATATAATTTTAAAAAATATAAAAATTCACATTCATAACATAAAATCATACTCCCGTCCTTAATTCAGTAATGCTACTTGCCATCTCTAAATCAAAAGCACAAAGCAAAGCAATAAAGTATATCCATTCACTGTGCCAAGAGTCGTTCATTAATAATAGTAAAAAAAAAAAAAAAAAAAACAGAAACACACACTGCCTTTGCATTGCATGCATGATAATGATGACGTACTTTTGCAATGATGGCTTAATATACTTTTTTTTTTCTAAACTTTACTCATTTTTTCTAATTTGTCCCCTAAATTATATTTTGTCCACTTTTATCCCATAACATTTTCTATGTTGCCCATATTGTCCCAGTGTTAAAAAATCTATCTTCACCAATTAAAAAGCGTCACATCATTAATTATTTATTTATTTTTAAATTTTAAAATAAATATATTAAAATATTTATTAATTTAATTATATTTTTTAAAAGACCCAAAATGCCCCCATCTTCTTCCCCCATCGTCTTCATCTTCTTTCTTACCTTAGTCTAAAAATACCCAGAAACAAAATTTAGTACCAAATCTTATTCTATTTAAAAAATTCAAAGAACTAAAGAAAATACAAAGGTGCCAGAAAACACAAATATATACATAAATATTAATTTTCAAACTTCAAAATCATCAAAAAGAAACCCGCAGCAAAAATAATCAGATTAATGAAAAAAATGACTTTTCAGATAAATTAAGGAATTGAGAATCAAAATTTTGAGATTAAAGTAAAGAGATAAAATATGAAAAAAGAACAAGAGGAAGGGGGCTTAAAGGTGCGATTCTTTTACTATATTTTGGTCCATTAAATTCAACATAAATTTTTTGCATGTCATCGGTCTAAAGAGAGCGAGGCGAGAACCGGAGGTCGATAGCGAGAGTCGACGATCGCAAGGAAACAATTAAAACCTGTTGTTGAAGATGAAGGACGCTTGATTTCACCAACAACGACGCCACCGTTAGCATGAGGAGAAGAGAGTAGACCGTTGATTTCGACATAAATCTTAAAATTGTTGTTTTGAGTGGATGAATCTGCCGAACAACTTGAGGAAAGAATTGAAGTGGTTGAGAGATTGGTGAAGACGGAGAAAACTGTGAAGAAGAAGGGAAAATATGAGGACGAGGAAGAAGGGGGAAAAGTGGAGATGAAGATAAGGTTTTATTGGTATTTTAATATTTTTATTTTATTTTAAAATTAAAAAAGATATGACGCGTTCTGATTGGTCAACACAAATTTTTTAACGGTATTAATTATTGAGGTAAAATAAATAACGACGAATACTTTAAGGAGAAAAAGTAGACAAAATATAGTTTAGAGAATAAATTAAAAATATAAATACTAAAATTTAAGAGAGAAAATGTATTAAAGCTTTTAAAAAATATAAAAATTTATATTTATAACATAAAATCATACTCCATCTCTAATTAAGTAATGCTATTTGCCATCTTTAAATGATATGGCGCGTTCCTTTGCATTGCATGCATGATAATGATGACGTACTTTTGCAATGATGGCTTTTCCATTCAATGCATCGCTGGTGTGTGTTTATTATTAAAGCCTTCTATCCCTCTCTCTTGTTTCAAAATCTTGCCCCCTGCTTACTGCTTACTGCTTAGTATGGTTTTAATTTTTAGGCTTAAAAATTAAATAAGTGCTTAAATTACACTCTTTCTTTTATATAGGTGTTTAAATTATATTTTGAGCTAAATATATTCAATGTTTTATTTTATGACTCGTTTAAAATTTTCTGTGACAGACATTTTTTTTGTTATCTAATGAAACTCGAACACGTTGCATGATTTTTCATTTTCTGAAATTAAAATTTAAAAATAAAAAATACTAATTAACCCAACAATATTTAATTTCTCTAAAACCGCCCAAACCATAACGCTAAGTCCCTATATTCATCCACTCCGACCTCTGATTCAACTACCACCGACCACCGTTATCTTCATCGGACCCCCTTACTAAAAAAACTCAATCATCTCATCGTAAAAAATCGACAAATAAATCACTGATTGCACCATCGATAAACCCCAATAATAAAAAAAAGAGGTCAATTGAGTTCTCACCGACGAGTAGAGGATGACAGATGTCGAATGGTGAGGTACACAACGATTGGGCGGTGAACGATGAACCACTGACTTGTGGGGATGTCGAACGGTGAGGAAAATGTGATTTGAGGGTTTGATTGAAAGAAATTAAAACTTTAGAGTTATTAAAAAAATTTAAAAATATTAAAAAAACAAGCCACGTGCCATGTTCTGATTGGATGACAAAATTTTTTAACGAATGTTGACAGAAAAACCTTAAATGCATCACAGAATGAAATGTTAGACACCTACTTGGCCCTAAATATAGTTCAGTCACATATTTAAATAAAATAATTTGAACACTTATTTGACTGTTAAGCCTATTTTTGTATAATCGTTTGAATTTGAATCGAGTATTGTAAAAATCAATTATAGAAATGATCTTTCCAACTTATGTATTTTATTCACAATATAGTTCGTAAACCATTCATTCATAACTGACCAAAATAAAACCATGCACGTCCCAAGTAAGAAACTGGTTAAAATATTGTTTCTTGGATTACTGTCTTTTTTTATTTTTAGTATCCTATGGTTATATGAGTTAATTATATTTGGAAAAGAATTATGAATAAACTATAAGAGATTCATTAACTCAACTAATTCAACTCGACCGAATAAACATGATTTGGTATCTGGTGAGATGAGGGCTTGGTTGTAGTGACCATAAAACTTTAACTTTTTTTTTTTTTTTGAATAAATTACACTTCATATATCACTTGATTATAATTAAAAACAACACCGAAAAGAAAACACACCTCGATCGACGACCAATCTACAAATAATAAAAAGACAACCCAAATTCCAAATTATACATACAACAATACAAGCACGTAGGAAATTTAGTGCCCCCATGCAATAAAAAGGTTACAACAACAAATTATTAATCATTGCAGAAGGTCACAGTGCAGCCTATCGTCGCATTTCATTGCAGTCCGGTTGAAACCCTGGAGCTTTGTTTCCCTCGAAATCCATTGTTTCGCTTATAACCCTAGAAATAACATATGAATACATTGGGCAGACTCCTGCCAGATGAAGAAAAGTCAAGTCGGACCTACACGGTATAACTATATACAATTTGCATAACATAAACATACCCCTTTCTCCTGATATCAATTTCTCAGTGCTGTATCACGGCAAATTCGATTTAAGAGATGGAAAGAGAAGTTGAAAAACCTTTTTTCTTTTTGTTCTCCCTTTAGCAATCCTCTAAAGCCCTATGCCATGTGAACTATAAATCAAGAGGTGAAGCCAGATCAGATCTGGTATAGCCAATGGCATTTATCGACGCTGCTGGCACATTAGGCAAACGGTGGCCGACTTGACATTTGCGAAGGTGCAATATTCGCAGGACCAATGGCCAGAGTTGTCAACATTTCTGCTGGAGCAACTGGGTCTAAAGGTTGAACCTTTGCCCTTCCCACTTCTTCCCTTACTGCTACCACCTCCCATGCCCTTTGTGCTGCCCATCCTGCTGCAGACTCCACGGGAATCCACATCTGATAGACCATTTTCGAGAGCTTGAACTAAATTCTCGAAGTAATTCCGTGTCACACTGTTGACACAAAGATTTTACAAATAATTAATTTAGATGAAAGAAGGCAAGCCAACTCTCTAAAAAGGCGAAGGACATAATTGGTTTTTCCATGCAAACTAAGCTTTTGAACTGACAATCTTTTCAATAAAACTTCATGATAAGATTATAAAATACTACTTCATAATGAGTTTCAAAAGGAATCTAAATGGTGTATATATATATTTTAAACAAAAAGTTACCTCGTCAATCCAGCAAGTTTTGTCCGAAACTCATTAAAATCTTTTGATGGGCCCTCTGCATTGAGGTAAACCTGTAGCTCCTTCTCTGCACATTGATGAAGTCGTTCTAACCCAGACTCAGCCTCACCTGCAAGACAATTAGAGGGCATGAGTAGTGCAAACCACTGATGTTAATGGCACAAGGGGCAGTTTAGGTGCTATAACTCATATTGCCTGAGGTGAAAGGCACTAAAAAAGCACTCGCTTAAGAGAAGAAAGGTGCAATATGTGTATTTTGCGTGCATCCGTAAACATAAAAAAGCTTAAGATAAATAAAAATAAAAACAAACCCTGAAGAGTGGTCCAACTTATCCTATATAACATACAATTTTATTTTTCATTTTTGTTCCTCATTCATTTGATTTCCTTGGGGTTTTATGTCTATTATTGAATTACTCATACTGAGAAGTAGAGACTTAGATGCCATCCAATTTCTTACTAATAATGGTAACTAATGGGAAAAAAATAAAAGATATTTTCAAATAGGCAGACGTTTTTGCAAGGCAATAAAAGAATGAGCCAGGTAAATATTTTAAGATGCACACCTTGACAGCACTGGTACAAACTGCAAATTGGACAGGAATATAAGGCCATAGCATATAGACGGAGAGACATTACCTTGTAAGTATTCAAAGAACTGTCTTTTTGCATGTTCGTGTTCTGGTAAATAATATCCATAGGCATAAGTCCATTTGAGAACTCTCCTACATTCTACTATCTGCACAATTAAAGTAGCAGTGATGAGCTAAAGTAGAATATAGCTAGTGAGCCAAGCAAACTTTTGGAAATACCTGTAGCCATGCCTCAGTGATGAACTTCAGCTGTGACTCGGGTTGGCATTGTATGTCACTCAGCTTCTCAAGCTGCAATTGACACATAATTATCAGCACTCTTCAATGTTTTTGTTAGCCTTCAAAAACTATCTTCATGAGAACCATGATAAATGGTAGTAAAATAATTGTCTTGACCAGAATCACCAATAGTTGGTAAAAAATTATACAAAGTTTCACTTACATGCACAGACTGCATTTGCTGTAGATCTGCCAGTGCCTTTTGCCTAGACTGCATCAAGTAAAGAAAAGTTTTAGAAGTACCAACAAGTATTTTCTAGTTTAAGTATATCGTGGCTATTCATCCAGAAAGTGTTCCCAGAAAATAGACTTAAGCAGTCAAAAAGAAAGAAGTCAATAATGCATTACATGCATTCAAGAGTGTATACATGGTTCTTCATGCAAAGGGATAATAATCAGGTAACCATACATAACTGAGAAACCTGTCACTTTCAAGCTGATTATAAGATTTTCTTAGACCTATCACATGTTTTATCGTTTTAATAACTATTTCTATCTTAAATCCTCCTAAATTCCTTCTGAAAACGTCCTCAATTCCATGGCCAGGAAACCACTAATATTTCTCCGCACTTACTCTTTCTATTTTACCAATATGACTCTCAACACAAAGAACCCTCCTTGGACACAAAAGTTCAACCGAGTCCTAGCACATCCTACAGGGCTTTTAGAATAGTATAGCTAAACAATATAACAGGTAGAGTAGAATCAGTGAGGTTTTAGAATGGAATATTCCTAACATCTAAACACCTGATACAAGCTGAGTAAACCTGGAATTTTGGACATGTATATGACACATTTATACACTTAATTAAGTATTAATAGCAGAATTTGTGGAATTCCACCATATCTAACCCATTTTAAAGTTAATATAGAAAACATATAAAATAATCTTTGGTTCAGCTCACGGACCAAAATTTCACCTCAGCACTTTCGAAGGTCCAAACGGCAATCAGGTACAGACCATATTCCCACTATGCCAAATGGCACTTTTGAATGTTGGCTCAAGAAAACTAGGCTTAAAAATGGACATTAACAGAATGTAAATATTCTCCGAACTATGCCAATCAAGGCACTTTCCAAATAAATCATCAATCAGTAATGGTAAATCAACTCAGGATAGTCTTTCACATAGGTTTTAAGTGGAAAAACATGGAGGAAAGGGGGATATAATGCTTAATTCACAATAGGATTTAATAACATTAACTTTATGGAGTATAAGATAGAAGAATCTTTATAATGCCAGCTGGTTATTCAAAGTTCAGTAACAGTGACAAGCATCATCTCATTTTCACTATAAATCTCACAAGTAATACATACCGATTGGTTTGTTGCCCATCGTTCATAATAATGAGTATATCTCTCCAGAGAATTTTTAGCCATCTCTCTTCGTTTCTCAGATTCATCATACTGTTGTAAATAAATACCATGGATCAGAAACGCAAGGTGGGCAGATAAATAATGACGCAAAATGACTAATGGCAAGCCCCAGGAAATGCTGAATGACAGAGGAAAGAACTAGTTCCATACCACACCATCTTGCTTTGCTGTCTCATAACGGTTGCAAGCATAAAACCCACCAGTTCTCTCACCATGCTCTGACCATGCACCAAGGCAAAGCCTGCATATATCTATGGTGAACTGACAGCAATTCTCTAAGAAAAAGAAGAAGCAACGCACTACACATATGAAAGAAAAAGGACCAATTGGTTTTTTTGATACAAAATCTTTGGTCCTGCCTTCATTTACGAAAAGTACCAACTCTTGTTCAGTACAGAATAAAGCTAAACAAACAATAAGAAAAGATACAAATGAATAGAAGATTTTTTTTTCAATAAATAAAATAAAGTAACCCAAATAAAGTAGTGATGTCAGAATTTCATCAAAATGCAAGCAACGCATATGTAAGCAGAGGTAAAAGCTCACCAGCAAAATTCAAATTTACAAGGTGGTGTGCATGTAATATGCATACACCCCTGGTTCTTCTCAATCGGACGCTTGCATTTTGGACAAGGCTTGGAATTAGCCAATATCCTGAAGATTAAGATAAGCACAATGATTAACTGATCATTATAACAATATAGCATGGAATGAAATAATATTGTAGAACCATTTTAAACATTCCCCTTCTGGTCTATTGGTAGAGGGGGAAAAAGAAAATGGAACTTCATTTTAAATATAACAAATTCCAGACACATTCATTTAATTCACTTCAAATTTCAACATATTAAGAAGAATGTTAAGATGCATAATTTAGAATAAAAAAGTGTCGTTAGAGTAGATGTACAAGGGAATTCTTATTTCACCACTTCATGTAGCAGAAAAAATAGTTCAAAGCATAGAGCATAAACAAGAACCTATACCCATCATTACAATTTCCAAAGCCCTCTAACGTATCATCTGACCCCCCATAACCCCATCCAACCCAGCCCCAGGAATCCCTTTCACTATTTCCAAGGTTCAGAATCATAATTAAGGGCTGAATCTAGACAAGCTTTCTTCAGTGCCCCAGATACTATCCAGTTAACAAAGCATTCTATGCGCATCCTCGTGTGAGGAAGAGCAAGCAAATTTCTTCTTTTGGGTGTGCTAAACAGCTAATACCACACAAATTTAACAAGCTCGCGTTTTGGAATGAATTAAACAACCTCGTGTATTGGAATAAATCTAATTACTATTTCCTACCAATTCATATTTTCAGACTCTGCACTATTTTTCAGTATCCACTTTGCTACAGTGCCACAATCAACAGGACGGTGAGCTTCCTCAGCACACTGCAAGGTCAAATGCACATTAGGGATCAAAGTTCATGTTAGCAACTTTAAAGCAAAATAGAGGTACTATAACCAGAATGAGAAAGAATCTTACATTCCAACAAAAGCTATATGAGCAGCGACAAGTAACATCATAACTTCCACTACCCAAAACAAATTCCACAGCATAATCACACCCTGGTGCAGGACACCATTTGGTCTACAAAATAACACAAAATATAGAAAATGGGTTACAATACCAAAGAGGTGAAAATGAAATAATGAAAAGTTATACATCTATTTCTTTTAGTGATTCTGGTATTGATTACTCGCATCATAGTAATTAAAAAAAAGAAGAAAAGAAACAAGTCTACACAATAACACATTTAAAAATATAGAAAAATGGGTTTACATAAAATTCATATTTTGGTTCAAATCTATATAGCAAACTTCAAAAATCATTGAGGAAAATTTTAAAAATTAAAACCCAACAAGCTAGAATACACAATTTTTGGGGATAAATAAGCCATAGCACATATATGATATGAAAGTGGTTTTTAAGCAAAACTGTTGAAGAGCACAACAAATTTTCAAATCATCCCCAATTAAATACTAACCATAAAACATAATCCATACAACTCCATTACCCATGCAGTGGCTTCAACCCAAAATAAATATATAGCAAAACTGTAAAAGAACGTAATTTTTAAAATCTTTTTGCAAATTTAACAAGTGAAGCAAAAATAAATGAACACATTAAAAGTCACTAATGTACAATTGACCAATTAATCAAGCTATCTTAAGTATTATTACCTTCCTATTGTCTTCAACATAAGATCTAATGAAATAACGGAAGTACTTCTCTATGTCTTCTTCAGAAGCCAATGCAATAATCATATCTTGACCAACAACAGCAGCACAGGGTGGATCAGGACACCGCAACATCAAACATCCTGGACCATCATTGATGGCTGTACTAATATAACCTAAGCAAGAAAATAAAAGAGTGTGTATAGGAAATTTTCACAAGAAAATATGAAAAGGCTGGTAAACACAAAACTTCAAATGGTTGCATGTAAAACATCTTGGACGAAGGTCAGTTCCATAGAAAGGTTAGCAAAATACAGCTAGAATGGTTGAAGTACTGTCAGGCTAGCTACTGAGCTTAACAAAACATATAGCTAAAGTACAATAATCATGTACAAAAAATGCTTTTACATGTACAAGGGCAATATTGAGCTGATTGATAGTTCCAAAATATGGACTATTCATCACAATCAGGAAAAATAGTAGAAATAAAGAATTATCCGCAGATCATTAGCCCTTTACCCCTTCAAAACCAGCTGAGCATGTGCAGCCATTACTTTGACCAGAAAAGATATCCAAAATCTGACCTATAACTCTTGAAACATCAAAACTAAAAACCGAAAAACATAAAGCATTGCTGGATCAAAACAGACCTGCCCAGCAAGATTTACAAAAAGGATGACCACATGCAGCTGCGTGAAGCCTATCATAAGCATAGCTTTCAAAACATATCCCACAAATCATCTGCCAAAAGAAGAAATATGAAGAAAATGAAAGGTATAAGTTGTCAAAGAGCACAGAACAAGCGAGGATAGGAAATTGTAGCTCAAAAATAAAAAAATGTGAAAACTCTCAGTTGAGTGTTCCACAACTCACTTCTCTACCATCGGGAAATGGAACTACAGGCTTCTCCAATAAACCAACAGACCTGCGAACCTTTTCCTCATCCGCAAACCATTCATCATGTACTTTACTGACACTCCTGTAAGTCCAAAATGAACATAAATCATTTAAAACAAAAGGCCACACAAATATATCATTGCCAAGAGATTGCAAAATAGATCCTTCTTGACCAAAACAGAGAAAAACAATAATTTCACTCTACATTTACATAGATGCAGTTAAAGTCCATTAAAAGTAACTTCGTAAACAAGTAAAAAACCTCTGCAAAATTTGAAAAGGAACAAAAGTAAAGAGATTCCAAATAACATAATTTAAATCAATCAAGATCACCCACCAACTATAGTACCGTAGCAGGATGCTTGCTTCAACCTTTGAGATGGAAAGCACAGTAGATATCCTCATGATATCATCCTCTTGATGCTGGCGAATATCTACTTCACCCAAAATGGTATAATTTTGCTAAGACAAAAAGACATCAATTCAGGATAAACCGCTTCAAAAAAATTACATAATTAACAAAACAAGGGATCAAAGCCACAAACTTTTACGTACACAAAGTTAAGAAAAGATATAAGCTTCCTGGGGGAGGGGATTATAGAAAAAATAACTGAATGCATGCTGTGCAAGTATAAATCAGAAACTATCACATTTGTAAATAAAGAGAACGTGTTGCAATTTTAGACATCAGACAGAGCTGTAAGTTTACTATGCAGCATTAGAAAAGGTAGGTTTTTTCTAATATTCACTATGGACTGTTCAGTAATCTAAGTGTTGCACATAATCCAATAGTTCATATTAAGTAGAAGCGTCAATTACAGAAGCAAATAATAGGTAAATTCCTTTCACAGTTGAGGTCTCCTTTCTAGTTTTTAGGGTGCAATGACACCACTTGACTTAAACCAAATCCACTTATGCACCAAAAAGATTCAAAATCTTTGGGTATATTGTCAAAAATTTCAAAAACAAGGCAAAACCAAAAAGATTCAAAATCTTTGTGTATCTTTATGTATAGCCAAAGCTTTGCAAGTACAACCTCATCAAAGTACACTACAATTTGTCTTAAAAATACAATCTATTTCAACCCTATTCTTGTAGTCAAGTGCAATTCACAAAATCATCCACCCCAAAAAAGTGATTAAAATTAGTACAAAATAATTATACGCTAGAGTTGGCCTTCGTTCAGAAAAGAGAGGGCAGTTTACTGGATTTTGTTAAGGATGATAAGTAACATGAATATAATTGATAATTTATGTAAGTAGAAAAATAAGTAATTATTTTTAAAAATTATAGATAGAAAGTTGAAACATATAATTATCCTTCTTCTTTTTTTTTCTTTCTAATTTTATGATTTTATTGGTTCTTTTATACTTGCACATCCACAATTTGAGCTGGTCACTTAGCTCGTCCTAGTTCATACAACTACATAGTATAGATTTGAAAAACATCTTAACCAAAACCACAACCCTAATCATCAAATGGCAACATATCTAAATTAACAATAACAAAATCAAGATAGCAAGAGATTTAAAATTCCAAAAAGCAAAATGAAAAATCAGAGAAAATAAAGCAAAATCTAAAGGGGGGGGGGGGGGGGGGAATACCTGGTGTCGATGAGAGACGAGATCATCAGAATCACCCGAATCATTGTCGATGAACTCGTAATCGGCAACATCAGCATCGGAATCATCGTAAGCAGCGGAGATGGGTCCAGCATCGTCGTCGTCGTCGCCGCTGTAGAAATCGTCTTCCTCTCCGGGTTCGTTGTCGGCGTCGTGCATATCGAAGTCATCCTCCGATTCCATTTCCCCTGATGCATTTTTCCTTTGTTAATTGTCAATATATTAGTCGGAATTAACAAAATCAGTGATTAAATTGAAGATAGAAAAATCTGAGAGAAAGCAAACCCTAGAAAAGAACAATGATCGGACGGTGAGAAATCGATGGAAGTGGCGGCAGAGATTGAAAATGAAGGTAGATTGCGGCGGATGAAAAAAGAAGAGATGAGAGTGAGAGATAAAGTACACTAACGTGAATGGTTAATTCAATTTCGCATTTGAGGATTATCATATGCTAATAGCTAGATTTAAATGTCCTAAACTTTAAAAAAAATTAAATGTCCTAATTATGAATATAAGGTGGGTATGGTTACGACCGTATGACTATGAGTATGAGTTTAGTGGGGGAAGAGGGATGTAAAAACAGGTAATCGGACGGGTTTTAGGTCGGGTAAAATCGGATACAGGTCATTTCAGGTCATTTTTTTGTTTTGACTCGACTCGGGTCCATTTCAGGTCGGGTCCATTTCAGGTCGGGTCCATTTCAAGTCGGGTCCATTTCAGGTCGGGTCTATTTCAGGTCGGGTCCATTTCAGGTCGGGTCAAAACGGGTCGGGTCTGAAGCAGATAATTGACAGGTTAATTCGGGTTCGGATACACTTCAGGTCGGGTCCATTTCAGGTCGGGTCCATTTCAGGTCGGGTCCATTTCAGGTCGGGTCCGTTTCAGGCCGGGTCCATTTCAGGTCGGGTCCATTTCAGGTCGGGTTCATTTCAGGTCGGGTTCATTTCAGGTCGGTTGCATTTCAGGTCGGGTGCATTTCAGGTCAGGTAATTTCAGGTCGGGTAGTTTCAGGTCGGGTAATTCAGGTCAGGGTATTTTCGGAATTGGAATTCGTATTGAGTTTGAGTTCGGTACAACCGTATAAGTAGTTGATAGACTTTAGGTTGGCCTCCGTCAATCGTCATTGATTTTGATTTAATTATTTAAAGTCATATCAAATTAAAATTATAAAACATTGGAGTAATTAAAAAATTAATGAAAATGAGTCAATTTGGATTGAAAAGAGGTCAATTTGGATTAAAAATAAACTTTCACATATTATAATGAACAAAAATATCAAATTAAAATTATAAAACATTAGACAGATTTAAAAGAAAACAAGGAAAATGGGTCAATTTGGAATAAAAATAAAGTTTTGGGTACTATAATGAACAAAAATATCAAATCAAAAGTATAAAAATTAGAGTAATTAAAAAATAATAAGTAGATGTCAATTTAGAATAAAAATAAAGTTTTAGGGTCTAGAATGAACAAAATTTCAAATTAAAATTATAAAACATTATGAATTAAAATATATACAAAGGTCGATACGAAATTAAAATAAAGTTAAGGGAATAGAATAAAAAAATAATAAATTAAAATAATAAAATATTGGACAAATTAAAAAAATAAATGTGGGTCAATTTAGAATAAAATTAAAGTTTTAGGGTCTAGAATGATGAAAATATCAAATTAAAAATAAAATATTGGACGGATTAAAAAATAATGAATATGAGTTTAGGGTTCATACATTCATAGGTACATTTACATACATACATTAGGGTTTAGGGTTTAGTGAAAACTCATTAATGATTTAGGGTTCATACATTGATAGATTCAAACATACTTACATACATTAGGGTTTAAGGTTTAGAGTTTATGTTTTAAGGGCTTAAGTTGTGGATTTAAGGGTTTATGGTATATGGTTTAGGGCTTAAGGTTTAGAGTTTTATGAAAACTTTATTAAGTGCTTAGGATTTACGGTTTAGGTTTAGGTTTAGTGTTTAAGGTTTAGGGAGAAATTTATTAAGGGTTTAGGGCTCATATATTGATAGCTACATATATACATACTTATATATATTAGGATTTAGGGTTATGATTTATGGTTTATGGTTAAGTATTTAGAGTTTAGGGTGTATCAAAAACTCATTAAGGCTTTAGGGTTCATATATTAATAAATACAAACATACTTACATACATTAGGGTTTAATGTTTAGAGTTTATGGTTTAGGGGTTAGGTTGTGGATTTAATGGTTTAGGGTTTATGGAAAACTTCATTAAGGGTTTAGGCTTTAGATATTGATAGATATATACGTACATACTTACATTAGAGTTTAGGATTTAGGGTTTAGTGTTTAAAGTTTAAGGTAAAACTCATTAAGGGTTTAGAGTTCATACATTGATAGATATATACATACTTATATATATTATAGTTTAGAGTTTAGGGTTAGGGTTTAGGGTATATGATTTGATGAATTTAAAGTGTTGATAAATGTAAAATATTAACTATTAATTTTTTAAATCAATTTAAAGTGTTAAATAATATTTCTGTTAAATATACATATATAATTAATTTAATATATATGTATAAAAAATTGTATTTAAATATTCATTTCACTTTTCTAAGTTTTAAATTTTATTAAATAATTCAATATGTTTATTACTAACTCATTTAATATAAATTATTTGTGGTGTTAATAACTTAAAAATTTTATTAAATTAATAACTTGTGATGGATAAATTAAAAATAAATTATTTAAAATTTAAAAAATTTTACTAATTATGATCATTAAATTAAAATTTTATTTTATTAAAAAATTTAATTAAGGGAGAAGTTTTTTAATTTAGGGGAAAAATGGGGGGGGAGGGAATTGATGGCGGGAGGCGCCAAAATTTGGAGGGGGGGGGGGGGGAATTTTGGATAAAAAAATTGGGTGGGGGGATTGATGGGGGGAGGCGCCAAAATTTGGGGGGGGGGGGGGAATTTTTGATAAAAAAAATTGGGTGGGGGGAATTGATAGGGGAGGTGCCAAATTGATAGGGTTTTTTTATTGAATTTCTTATTTAAGGGTTAATTATCCTTTAGGCCCTTCCTTAATTAGATGTTTAGAGTTTAGATTATTTAGGTTTTAATTTGTTTTTTTAGTGCTAATTTTTGGTATAGTTTCTTTAGATTTAATTAAACATGGTTGAACTAAAAGAATGATGAGCATGTCACAACTCACATGTTTCCTCAATTTTTTGGTCTAATAACAATTTAAGTCTATATAAGTATAATTATTAGATAAACTATGTATTGTCCCTAAATTTTGAGTTTGAATACTTATTAAGTCCTTGTAATTTTGAAATTCAATATTTTAATTCCAACAAATGTTCAATCTTGATTTCTCCTTTGTATTGAAATAAAGTATTTTATGTGAGATAAACTATGTCTTTGCTATAAGATCCGAGAGCTAATATTATTACAAACAAACTTCTTGTATTTTATCAGTTCAGGTCAACAACAGGTTGGGTCACTTAACAGGTCGGGTTTAAAACAGGTCGGGTCCATTTCAGGTCGGGTCCGTTTCAGGTCGGGTCCGTTTCAGGTCGGGTCCGTTTCAGGTCGGGTCCGTTTCAGGTCGGGTCCATTTCAGGTCGGGTTCATTTCAGGTCGGGTAAAATCGGATATCGGGTCAATTCAGTCGGGTAAATTCGGTTATCTGCCAGGTCGGCTTCGGGTTCGTTTCAATCGGACGTAGGTCGGGTTTCAGGTCCACAGTAACAGGTCCAATTCGGGTTCGGGTCGTTTTCAGTCGGACGCAGATCGGGTTCGGTTACTACAGTAACAGGTCAAATTCGGGTTCGGGTCAACAACAGTCGGTTACAAATCGGGTTCGGGTCATCAAATCTTCGGGTCAAATCAGATTCTGACTCGAGCAGGTTTCAGTCGGGTTTACAGGTCGGGTCAGCTTTTTACATCCCTAGAAGAACTTGTATAAATATCAAAACAGAATAAAAATTTAATGTTAGGTTTTATATTGTTAAAAAAAATAAGTAGAGTATTGCTCATCCCCTTGTGTCCTGGTGGTAAAGGTAGATGTTAATCATCCCTTGGGACTCGAAATCGAACACCAGTATTGCATGCTGTGTGTGTCTTCGTTGAAAAAAGGTTAAAAGAAATCCACTCATCTCGTCCACCCCACCCAGCATTTGTCTTCCCAAACTATTATGAATTCAGCCTTACATTATGTCAAAATTCAATGGTATATATTCCTTATTCAATTAATTTTGTTTGAAAAAAAATATTTTTTTTATTATGTTTTATATTAGTGATTATTTGGCTGATAGGTTTAGTGGGTGCAGTGGTGGATTTAAGAATGTACTCATATAAACAAGTGTTGATTTGAAAATTGTACCTGTTGTGAGTGGTGGTAAGTAGTGGATATGAAAATATTTAGAGAATGTGAATATGGGAAAGAGGTATCCACACCCGCGCTACTCGTTTGTCATCCCTAATCCTAATATATTCAAATTCAAACACTCGTGTATGCAAAATATATGTGTCATATCAAAAGATTAAAAAACATAAACATATATTAACCGATTCGAGCTCTGAATATTTTTTGGTAAACTATTTCCAATAGATGTTGAAGTTGTAATAAATAATAGGATGTTTGGCAATTTTTAAACAATAATCCCTTTTAAATTATTATTTGGGAAAATGGCTCCCAAAAAATATTATTTGGCAAAATGACCCCCAAACTTGCCACGTCGGTGAACCTCGCGTTGTGTAGGACGCGAGGTCTGATATCGCGTTCTGCACAACGCGATTTTAGTCTATATGGCCTTGTTGTTTGTGTTAACAGTTTTACAGTACCTCGCGTTTTGTAGAACGCGATGTCCACGAGAATTTGAAAGGGCGGCTGAATATATCGCACAGACCTCGCGTTCAGTAGGACGCGAGTTCTGTGCAATTCTGGGCTGAAGAACAAGGGAAAACAAGTGTGTGTAGGCATGTTCGAGCCCAATTTCGGGCGTGTAAATCGTATATTTTTAGCGATCATCGAGTTTGGGGTCGTAGTACTGGAAATTCTCTATCGTATGATACCAACATGGTTAATTTCTGTCCATTCTACAATGGTTTAAAATGGATTCGAAAACCCTATGCTATCATCTTTTTTGAATGAAGTTGCCTTTGAACAAATGACGATAGGCATGTTCGAGCAGAATTTCATACGTAGAAATTTTAAATTTTTAGCTAACATCGAGTTTGGGGTCGTAGCACTGGAAATTCTCTATCGTATGACACCGACACGGTCAATTTCCGTCCATTCTACACTGACTTAAAGTCGCTTCGAAAACGCTATCATAACATATTTTTTTTGAATGATTGAAAATATAAGATGAGCTACTGTATAAATCGAAGTAGACTGACTTTTATTGATTCGATTGTCATGGGTGAACTCGCATATATAAATTAAAAATAATTAATTAAGACGAGGGGCTGAGCGATTAGGACACTTAGGAGCTGTGTGTCCAGGATTTTTACATACACTACAATGCTTCCTTTGTCCGGTTTTTTCTCGATGTTCGACCATATCCTCGGCACAGTGTATTCTTGTAGATCGTGGACATCCTTTGGCTCTTAGTAGTGCTGGATTTGGGCGTATGGTCGGTTCAGTGTCCACGACATTCGGATCAACCTCATTTCCGATTGGAGGAAACTCTTTTTCGTAAACTTTAAACACCGTTTCGAGTAAGTATACTGGATTAACCAGACGCATATATTGTATCCGTTGGTTAGTACAAGAAGCAATGGCGTGTGCGCACGGGTATTTGAAAGTTTGAAAAATTCCGCACTCGCAGGTTCTTTCCCTTAGATTTACCACGTACGCGTTGTGCTGAATGCCTTCCAACTGCTTGGAAAATTCTGCAACACGAAACATGTGTCCTTCTCGTGAGAAGAGAGTTGCAGTCATCTGTCTTGATTGGCCCAATTGAGTATGCAGTTTTGTGCGGAAATCTGGATGGACTTTGTGTCCACCTGCCATGTACTCAGTTGCTTGCCTTCCTAAGGTTGCAAAAAGGGTAGCCAAACGATAATAGGTCGCTTTGACAATGGAAGTGATAGGCAACTGTCGCACTCCCTTCAGTGATGAGTTCACTGCCTCAGCCAAGTTCGTTGTGTGACCATAACGTTTACCCTCGTCATACGATCGAAGCCATTTTTCCTTTGGGATTTTTTCAAGGTGTTCTGCGCCATGTTTGTTTCTCGCTCTCAGTTCATCGAGCAGGTCAGACACCTCTTGTTTGTAGTGCGAGTTGCCTACGGGATGACAGTTGAATAGTTATGGGCGAAAAACACATGCAAAAAGGTCGTAAGTGAAAGCGAGTAACAAGTAATATAGTAAATGAAAATGACATAAAGGACGTACCCATATCGAGCACCATTTGACGTTCATCACGGTTCTTGAATTGCAGCAGGTAGTTTGTGGCTATGTGTCGCAAGCAAAAACGGTGGTGAATGTATGGAGGCTTCCAATAGTCACCCAAATTTTCTATCGCCCACAACAGCGTTGTGCCTCTGTCAGAAATAACACATACCCCTCCATCCCTTCTTCGTATTACAGGATCAAGGACATATTTTCGTAGGTTCCGAAGGAAGAACTTCCAAGACTCCAAATCCTCATTCTGGACGATTGCGAATGCAACAGGAACGCATTTGCGACTGACGTCCTGTGCAATAGCTAGAAGTATGGTCTGTGTATATCTTCCGTACAACCATGTGCCGTCGATTTGGACCATCGGTTTGCAGTACTTGAATGCGTTGATGCACTGGGGAGAGTCCAAAATAACCGGTGGAATTGACAAACACCTCGGACGACACGATCATTTTCGTATGCCTGAACCGTATCAAGTTTGACAACCATTCTGGGGATGTGTTTCTGCAGGAGATTAAGCCACGGGCGCAACTCTTTGTAAGATTCCTCCCATCGGCCATACATTTCCTCTTTGGCCCGCTTCCTTGCATACCATGCTTTGTAATATTGAGGACGGTAGCCGGTGACAGCTAGAGCTGCAGCCTGACATGTGGGGACCGACACAGTGGGATTTGTTTTCACCAGTGTCGAAAAGATGTCCGCGAGGTACTTTGCATCCAGGTTCTTGTGATCCTGGCTGAGGCTAGCAACGGTGTATGTATGGGGCCCCTCAAGTTTTGTTATTTTCCAACGGTCGCCTGCCCTCTTCAATTGTGATATACGGATTTTCCATTTACAGCCTTGATTTTTTTTGGACGCAATAAGCCTTGTAGTATTTGGCTTGGGTTTTATCCACTGTCGTCTCAACATTATGACGAAGGTTGTACTGCTTAACTGCCGCCATCGCAATATCCTTTATGAAGAACGTCATACCAATTCTCAGTTCACCATCAGAACGGTTGATTCGACCGTCTATTGTGTCGTCATGCAGAAAATCAGGGACGTCCATTGCATCCATATCAACCGTTGTGAAGTGAGATGGTGGCTGGAACATAGAAATTGGTGTTGCGTCTACAAGAAAGTTGGTGGCAGTCGGCTGTTCGTCGAAATCTGGTGGTGGAACGGTATTATCTTCCGGTAGAACTGTCAAGTCTTATGGTTCATCATAGAATGGCCTCAGCTCGTCTCCGTCGGGCCCGGGTTCTCTAATCGGTTCTTCGTCAGAAGCATCCTCCGGGAGCTGGAATAGTAGAGCTTCGTCGATCACTACCCTTGGAGGCAAGGATGGGAGTCGACGATCGGGAGACCTCTCACGAGATCGTTCACGAACCGCATTTCCAAGACCAAAATCAAGATCACCATAAGAAGAATGTCCCCCCATAGATGGTTGAACGTACTCCGTGCTAGGGACATACGTTGAGTGTCGTCCATATGAGGAATCATGGTCGTGCATAGCGTAAGAAGATGACGCTCCCTCACCTCCAAAAGAAGAATGTCTCCCCATAGATGGTTGACCGTAGTCGGGGCCAGGGACATACATTGAGTGTCGGCCATATGATGCTTCATGGTCGTGCGCAACGTAAGAAGCCGACGTTCCCTCCCCCCAAAACTATAAGGATTGTATGGATTGTACGATGCATTTGTTGGTGCATCGAATTCATCGTTTGGAGGTTGGTTCAGGTCGAACCCGATACTAGCTATGCACGACTGCCTTGGAGGAGTAGATGACGATGCACCAAACTCGTTGTCTTGGCACAGTAGGTTAAAATCACGTCGTAGACTTATGGTTGGGCTATCAACGTTGGCATTCGGATCGAAGTCGAAATTCGCCCGGCCCCAGCTTGGTATTTCGATAACTGGATTAGACTCGGAGAACGATACATACAGCTCGAGGGCCCCCCAATGAATAGTCGAAGTGGGTTTCCAGCATCATGTCTACATCAACATTTTCCGCAATTTGGCATACAGAGTACCTTAAAGGGGCTATAGATGTTGGCACCCGATACTTCACGTCGGACACGGTGGTTATCGAAATGAGGGACATTTGCCTCCAGTTCCTTTACCAACTTCTTGAACGATAATCTTCTCGGAATCTTTAGCGTTACCGGATCTTCGTAGTGAAAAACGACGCCGAGTTCGGTATCGTCGAATATCTGCCCATCGTAGTAAACTAGAGTAGTAACGCCTCGTCTCGCCATTTGAATATTTTGTGAAAGACTTCTGAATTTTTAATACTTGAAAAATTTTAGGAATTGTTTTGGCAATTGAAACATATATTTACGTTTTATGGTTCTGCTTCATATAAAGGGAAAATTATTGCCACTTGAAATCCCGGAGAATCCGGTTGTGTAAGGCAAATAATGGTACCGAGAGGTAACTTTACTTGTCCATTTCCTAAAACCGATAAGCAGGCAAATAATGGACAAGTAAGGGATAATGGTACCCAAGAGGCAGTCCCCTAACTTTGGACAAGTAAGGGATAATGGTACCCGGGAGGCAGGCTTTACGAACATCGCGTTCTACAAAACGCGATAAGCAGGACCTCGCGTTCTACACAACGCGAGGTCTTATGAATATCACGTTATGTAGAACGCGAGGTCCCTTTAATTGCTTTGTCGCATATATTCCGTCAGAAGTTAAAATAATCGTACTGTGTACTCATTGTCGGTTTGTGTAATTGAGAACATGTTTGAATAATTGAGACAATTGTAGTCTGGTAATGTAATTGAATACTACAAGTGCTGCATAACGCGAGGTCCCTTTATATATATTGAGACAGAGATTCCGTCAGAATTAATAAAACTCGTACTATGTACTTGTTTTATATTTGAATAACTGAGACAATTGTAGTTTAGTAATGTAATTGAATACTAGCAGTTTTACATAACGCGAGGTCCCTTGAACATTAATAAAGGATGAAAAAAGACGTCATATAACATAATTGGACGATAATTTCAGAAGTTTATGGTTAATCCGAATCATCGTAGTCAGTGGACACGTCTGAACTTAGGTTTAGTTCTTCGATCAGTTGTTGTTTTCTTTGTCTACGCCTGTACATAAAAAGCTGCAGCTCGTCGGTAGCCGCATCAACATCCGGTGAAGACGGTGCTTGTTCAGTGTTTGGAGCAGGTTGTACGGGTGCAAACGTACTACCTTCGTCGGTGTTGACCTCATCAAACTTAACATTTAAATCGACGTCTCTAGCTCCAACGGAATTGAGCCGGTCATACATGTTACGAACGTCTGTTTTGTTCGTAAGCTTCATAACGTAGTGCGTTTCATTTGCTGACGGTGTTGGGATTCGACATTCCAAGGAAGAAATTTGTTTGTCGGTGCGTTTACTAACCTCGATTGTTGTCAACTGTATTAAATCTTTCAGTGACATTTTGCCGGTGATTGTTGACTCAAAATAAGTATCGAGAAAATAAAATGTTGCCTGAAATTTTGCCATAAGGGGAGCAAAGATTGGGTGTTTAGAGAGAATTTGGAATGAGTAAATGATGGTGGAATTCGTGGGTATTTATAGTAAAGGAAAAACACAACATAAGTAAATTTAACTCGAATCAAAACTTTAATACGTATTTCATTTAACAAAACTTTCAACTTGCAACAAGTATTCGTTAATAAGTAAATTGAGACACCTGGATACAATATTTACAAAAAGTCAAAACAGTATATGCAAAAAATCCAGGTGGAGAAATATAATCGGCACCGCATATTGTGATATGTCGGTGGGCAAATGTGATCAGAGGTCCCGAGTGAAAGAAGCAGAGCGCAATAATCAGATTTCTTCTAAAATGGTAGCAACTTTGATCCACATTAGCAAATGTAATCGGCACCGGCCGCATCTGAAAAGTAGGGCTGCCACGGCAGTATGGTCGATCTGAATCCGCCCTCGCTTCTTTAACTCTAGACTTTTTGCAGATTGTGCGGGCAAGTTGCGTACTTCAGAAAAGAGTCCCCAAGAAGTGCCTCGAACGTTTTACGTGAAACTTTCCAGACACTTCCTAAAAGTTGTTTCGTTTCAAAATTGCAGCCGCGGATCCTCTCGACGGCGGCTACAGAAGCTTCCATTGAAGGGGACGCAGCCGCCCACAACCTCCCGAATATTGCGATATGTCGGTAAATATTTTTCAATGAACGTATCATGCGGGGGTATGTACCCCGCGGAACACAAATCTTTAAGTGAACTCCAACTATCATAAAGGAACAATATTTCGGGCAAAAAAATTTCAACTGCAAAAAACACAGCATGACACGAACTCATATTCAACTGAGAAAAACTTCACTGGTTACGAACAATATTTCATTAACAATAATCTTTATGCGTCCTGTGGAACGCGAGGTATACAGATATTGCATTCTACAGAACGCGAGGTTCATTAACATCGCTTCCCAAAGGGCGCGAAATCTTCTATAAATTCGAGGCCCTACCCCCATATCAACCACAGAACGCGAGTTCTTTAGCTTTTTTACAACAAATTATCAGCAATTCTTATCTTTCATTCGATATAATGGAAAGCTTACTACGCAACGAGGCGAATCACTGCAATCAATATTGGAGAAGAGATCCAGCGGTATTACTTTTCCCTGTTAATTTTTAAATTTTTTTATTTTATTAAATTTTTTATTTTACTAACTATTTTATTTTATTTTTAAGGGATACGAACGTAATTTACAATGTTACCTTAACCGTATCAACACCCCACCCGTTGTTGCTGTTATGGAGTGGATTGAGCGCGCCGGTTTTGGCCATATAGCACGGTATATAGGGGGGGTGAAGGTAAAACAATCGTTGATCAGCGCGCCGATAGAACGGTGGAGGCCCGAGACGCACACGTTTCATCTTCCCATTGGCGAGGCAACAATCACGCTGGAGGATGTTGCCTACCTTCTGGGGTTGCCTACAGACGACAACGTTATTACGGGTGTAGCGTTGGCCCATTGGCCAACTCTATTTGCTGAAGAAATGGGCGTGATGCCCCCTGACGAAGTGTGGGACGGTGGAAAAATCGACATATCATATTTGGAGGCTGAATTTGGAACCCCTCCCCCCAATGCGAATGAAGTTACACTTCAGGTATTTTTTCGATTTTTTCACTATTTTATATATTTTTAATATATTTCATTTATTTAAAAATTAGGATGCCATTATTAAATATTTAGTATGCTTTTATTAAATTTATGATGAAATTACAAATATTTATTTCAACATTACGATGCTTTATGAAATTTTTAGGATGCTTTTATTAAATATTTAGGATCCTTTTAATAAATTTAGGATGCAATTACAAATATTTACTTGAAAATTAGGATGTCTTTATTAAATATTTAGGATGCCTTTATTAAATATTTAGGATGAAGTTACAAATATTTATTTGCAAATTAGGATGCCTTTATTAATTTTTTTGGATGCCTTTATTAAATTTAGGATGAAGTTACAATTTTTTTTAATTAGGATGTCTTTATTAAATCTTTATTTTCACAGCGGTGTGCGCGTGCCCACATCTTGCGCATTATTGGCGGGATATTAATGCCAGACAAATCCCGCACAATGGTGCACGTGATGTGGCTTCGTCATCTTACAAATTTAAATGACTCTAGAAGAAAATCTTGGGGATCAGCTGTCTTGGCGTTTCTTTACAGAGAGCTCTGCAGAAACGTTGACACCTCAAGATCATCGATGGGAGGATGTTGTTTACTCCTACAATATTGGGTTTGGTTTCGGATGCCTATTTTGAGACCACAGCTTAGACAGCCCACCGCTATGTTATTTCCGCTTCTACGGAGGTACTACGTAATCTACTATATATTTTTTTATTTTTAAATTATTTTATTTAACGATTTTTTTCATTATTTATAGGTGGAGCGACACACTGACCCACATCGGCCTGCCAAAGTCCCAAAAAGAATTCAGGCATGCTTTCGATAGCTTGACGGACGACCAGGTAATTCGAAAATTAATTTGAATTTTTTCATACTATTTTTTCCGATAATATTTCATATAACCGTTACAAATGTTTTCATTTTTTAGTTCGTGTGGAGGCCCTACGCTTCAGAGGAGATTCAGCAGATTACTCCACCGGATATTCTGCGTGACCAACAGCTTTGGATTTCCGTCGTGCCGCTGCTCAACTACGAAATTTTCGTGTGGCATGCTACGGATAGGGTTCTCCGACAGTTCGGGTTCTTCCAAAATGTTCCAACCGTTCCGCAAAATATGGACCGATTCCACAATCTTACGCGCCAGGGGAAGACGGAGGTTGACTGGTCCGAGTACCACGCTGCCTGGATAGCGGTTTAGGCTAATCGATTTGCCCAACGCCCACCCCTTCTCCAACAAATTATGGAAGGGGCCGATTCGGTCGCTTTCAATTACCGCCAGTGGTATGCGGTCAATGGGATGCCGCATATCCTTACTCAGGCCGAGCGCGATGCAGGGCTTCCCCAGCAACCCCAAAACTGCCCATGCGACACTCGTCGAGCCACCCTGAGCCAGAGCCAGAGGCAGTCGACGCAGCGCGGTCCGAGACCACGACATGACACTGCAGGGGCCTCATCTTCTGACGCAGCATTTCATACTTATAGCGGTCCATCGAGTTTCCAGCAGATGATGCCTCCACCCTAGTTCGGCTCCTCCGATGCCTATCGTCCCCATACGCCGACGACTGACCTTCAGCTTATCGATTATCCACAGTTGCCATCTCAGTATGACTTTGCCATTGTGGATAATACGCCAGTGGGTAGCTTGTTTTACTCCCCGCCTGGGCCCAGCACAGATCCACATATCGCACACAATGGTTAGGATGATGGGGACCATGGACCACCACACGATGATCGGAGGTATCCAGATCGTCATCGTCGTCCACCCGACTGCGGAACAGGTGGACATAGGCATTTTTAGTCTCTTTTTTTTTACTGATTTGTACTTATGTTTTTAATATTTATATTACACACATTTGATTTTTATAATGCCGTATTATAATTTTGTTTATCTATTATAATTAAACTTTAAAATGTTTATTTAATTTCAGTTTGGAATAAATTTTATGGGATTACTAAACCGAAAATTGACATTTGTTCAAATGCAACTTCATTCAAAAAAGGATGATAACATAGGGTTTTGGAAGCCATTTCAAACCATTGTAGAATGGATGGAAATTAACCATGTTGGTATCATACGATAGAGAATTTTCAGTGCTACGACTCCAAACTCGATGATCGCTAAAAATATACGATTTACACACTCAAAATTGGGCTCGAACAGGCCTACCCACACTTGTTTTCCCTTGTTCTTCAGCCCAGAATTGCACAGAACTCGCGTCCTGCAGAACGCGAGGTCTGTGCGATATATTCAGTCGCCCTTTCAAATTCTCGTGGACCTCTCGTTCTGCAGAACGCGAGGTACTGTAAAACCGTTAACACAAACAACAAGGCCACGTAGACTGAACTCGCGTTGTGCAGAACGCGATATCAGATCTCGCTTCCTACACAACGCGAGGTTCACCGACGTGGTAAGTTTGGGGGTCATTTTGCCAAATAATATTTTTTGGGAGCCATTTTCCCAAATAAAAATTTAAAAGGGATTATTCATTCAAAAATGCCAGGATGCTTATCATTTTTATTAATATATCACGTCATGAAATTAAAAAAAAAGTAAACAACAAAGTAATTATTTTATAATTTATTAATAATTTTAATAACCAAAACTCATTTAAACTTTAGTGAAAAACCAAAATAAAAACTCATTGAATCTTTGGTGACCAAAATATAAATTTAAAACTTTAGTGAGCATGAGTGTAGTTTACCTTTAATTTTTACCGCAAAGATTTGAATATCTAAGTCTACAATCTGCTTTACTCTTAATTTTTTCATTTTAAATGTATAATATTGATATAAAATTATATTTTTATTTTAAAAATTAGAGGTCATATTTAGCAATTAGCAGATAGTTGATAGTGATAGGGGATTACATTAGCTGATTTGACTAGCGGATTGTATTAGTTGATTGTATAAAACTGTTTAGTAAAATTAACTGATAACTGATAGTTGTTTGATTATTTAAATAAGCAAAATGATATATAAAGACATGATTATATTCGATACTTGTTTGAATAGTTTATTAGTTATCAATGTTTTGTATATTAATTAGATTATGAAATATAATTTATTCAATATAACGTTATTAATCATATTTGAAGGATCTACATATTAATTTATTATTTATAAAATTATTTTAATAAAATTTAATTAATTATTAAATTTAAATACAAATATAAATATGTGAGAATAAAAAGAAAAAAACAAAAGATATTAACTTATCAATGTCACAATTTAAATACGTGGGGTGAATAATTAAAATAAAAAATGTTAAATTTATGTTATTTTGAGATTTTTGATAATTGTTAAGGATAAAATGGTCTTTATAACTCTTGTGTCAAAACCTCTAATTTCAAAAGCTCATATTAGCAATTTTTTTAAAAGTAGAGGTTTCTGAGGGCAGACGAAGCGACAAAACTGAAGACAAACGTTGAAGACGCTCGAAGGAAAGAAGACTGGACAATCTTCATCGACAACTTGAGTAGAAGAGTCTCCAGGTCCGATCTGAGGGAAATGTGTAGCCATTTTGGCAAGGTTCGAAGGGTCTTCATCCCCGGCATTAACTGAAAGAATAAGTACAAGAATAGTACATTCGCTTTTGTGACGGCAGATACTAGGAAGGACATGGCTTCCATTATTGAGAACCTGAATTTGACCAAGATCGACGGAGGGGTGGTAACCGCTGGCAAAGCTAGATATGCAAAATCCGAAACCTTCCACAGCAAAGAACATACGGGGTATGGAAGGGTGGGAAAGAAGGAAACCCCTAATCTTGGGGAGAGAGATCAAGGCCTTTCAGCACGGAGGGATTTTCGGGGTCGACCGGTGGACGGTAACTTGTCTTACAGGGACGTCCTACTTAGAAATATTCCACCTTCTATGGAGCGCAATGAGGTCCCTCAACCTACCAGTACATGACCGAGCAAACCTTCAGAGGAGACGATTTAGGTGGGATGCAATGATGGGAGTTTTTTCGATTGTAACGTAAGCCCGAAAGAGAATGATTGGTTAAAAAGCTGCTTAGTAGGGATCCTAAAGAACTCGTATGAAGAAGGCATTGTACAACAAGCGTTTGCATTCGAGGGGGTCAAAGCCCGAATCTCCAAGTGGGGCTCTTCATGCAAATCTTACGTCATCAAGTTCAAATCCCCGTCCGAGATGGAAGAAACATGGAAAAAAAGAGGTAATCAGCTTCTGGTTCGATTATGTTTCTCCTCTGCTGATCGACGATATACCCTATCAGTTCTATCGGATTTCCTTGTTAGATGTTCCATTAAACGTTTGGAACGAGCAATTTTTCTCAGCCCTGGGTCAGTGGTGGGGTAAGTTTATAAGCTCAGAAGATAATACGAGGTGCAAGAATCGACTCGATACGGCCAGAATCATGATTAGGGCAGCAAGCCCGCTCGACATCCCAGACTCTGTTAGGGTGATCTTCAGGGGTTTTCATCATCGGATAAGAATCATCATAGACACTATAGAGGCGAGTAACTCTTCGGACTATTATGTAGACGAGGGGGAAAATTGCGTGGATGCATGGGAGGAAAGTTCTTCGAACATGAATGTTAACCCTATCCCGTCTCAGGTAGCCTCGCCGGTCGTCGAAGATAGAAACGCCCCTCCTGACATCATGGAGGCAAACACACAGGACCATGACCGTTCGAAATCCCAGCCGAAAGAATTTAATATTGCCTCGGAATCAAATACGTCGCAAGGTCCAAGAGAAAACATGGAGAATTTAAAGATTGCTGGCTCTAATGGCATTAATTCATATTGTGAAGGTCTCAAAGTTATTAACCCGGTGTCATTACCCAGACCGGGTTTGACCCAGCCCATTAACATGGCGGGACTCGGGTTTCAACTGGGCCACCAGCTTGGGGCAATTTTCTCCTCTACAATGGGTCCTAGGCTTACATTGGATGATGGCTCTTCTTTGGCCCGCAACCAGTCACAAGCAAGAGATCTTTTGTCAATTGAGATTATCTCAAAACGACAAACATCTAAGTTCGAGGGCACCCCATTCAATGTTGACTCCACTGAGATTATCTCTCTCGATGAATGCAGTTCTGGATCCTTCGTTCTGGAAAGTCTAGAAGTGCTGGGGCTTTTGTCTTTGGAAGGGGAACGAGTTGATGGACTGGTAAGTGGCTTCTACCGCGCCGAAGTGAGGAGAAAAATGAGAAAAGAAGTTCGCGATGCGTGTGAAAGGAGGTCACCGTTAAGGGAGGCTCAAATTCCCTCATCTCCTTCAAGGGATACGTCACTTCTACTAAGGCAAGAAGCTGAAGCTGTTTGGGAGATTAGCAACATCATGGAGTTCTCCTTCGTTGGAGGGAAAAATGTGGTCACACATAGAGTAATTGAGTTAGAACATGAGGAAAGAGAGGGTTTGTAAGCTTCTCTCTACGGGAATTTTGATTCAGTTCACATCATTAGTCTGTCAATACTATCATGGAATATTAGGGGGATTAGAAAAAAGGAAAAATCTAGGGCGGTTCAGAGATTGATACAAAGGGTAAATCAAAGGCTAGTGCTTATCCAAGAAACCAAACTCGAGCTGATTAACGACATTCTGATTCGGAGACTATAGAACAAGCCGGATATCAAATTCGCATTCTCTCCTGCGTCTGGATCTTCGGGAGGCTTACTTTGCCTATGGAAAGAAGGCTTTTTCCAGGTTCGTGTCTCTCATGTTTTCTCCAGGTTCATCGTCCTAATTGGGCATATTACAGCAAATAATTTCGAATGTGGGATTATTAATATCTATGGGCCAGCTGTTGATTCGGAAAAGGAAGGTTTTCTAAGGGAATTACTGACTTTCATTCAAAGTTTCGATATCTCATGGTGTTTGGGAGGCGATTGGAATGTGTTCCTTGATCCTAGTGAGAAAATAGTGCTTTTCTTGAACATTTCTTTAGTCAATCTCTTCCGGACTTTTGTTTTTGAAGCAGCGTTAATGGACCTCCCGCTACAAGGAGGGTCCTTCACTTGGAGCAATCACCGAGATCCTCCCACTTTCGTTCGCCTTGATCACTTCTTGATTTCGGCCACTTTTGAGACTGCATTTCCCTGCGATAGGCAACGTGTTTTGGACAAATCCATCTCTGATCACAATGCCATTATGTTGCAAGAAGATGGAAGTAACTGGGGCCCTAAACCTTTTAGATTATTTAATTTTTGGTTCAATGAGGATGGCTTTGCCGAGACAGTGCGAGACGCATTTATCGACTTAAAAAGGAAGAACCACAAAATCGGGATTGGGGGTTACTCAGAGGTTCAAAAGTTGCACTAAAGAAGTGGTCAGTGAACATCTCTCGACCTTCATGCTCCTCGATTGCCCAACTAGAGAAAGAAATCTCTGATCTTGAAATCAAAGTCCAATCTGGTTCAACAACAAGTGATTCAATAAATTGTCTGGCTACATTGAGATATAAACTTTGGGATACTTACCGCAAGGAGGAGAGTATTTGGTTACAGAAGTCGCGCCTCCGATGGTTTCATGAAGGAGATAGGAACACTAGATTTTATCATTTAGTTGTCTCAGGTATACGCAGATCCAATGCTATCGAATCTCTGCAAGTTAATGGTGAAGTTACTAACGACCCAAACACCATAAAAACAGCCATCAAGGATCATTTCTTCAAGGCGTTCAACACAATTCATGCCTTGCAACTCGAAGACTTCAAGTTAAATTTTTCCAGAATCTCCTGCACTCAGGCTAAAGAACTAGAAAGCCCTTTTCAGTAGAGGAAGTCTGGTATGCTCTTAACAACTCGGGCAGTAACAAAGCGTCGGGTCCCGATGGCTACAATACCGGGTTCTTCAAAAAAATTTGGGCCATTCTTAAGGAAGACATCATGAAATTCTTCAACAACTTCTATCATGGTAGGAATTGGGAGGCGGGCATTAATCATACTTTCATTACCCTCATTCCAAAAGCAACCAATCCAGGTCTCTAGATGAATTCCGCCCGATTAGCTTAGTTGGGGGCATATACAAAATATGATCGAAGGTATTATCTAAACGCTTGGGCACAGTGATTGGATCTATTGTTGGTGAGTCATAGTTCACCTTTATTTCGGGTAGGCAAATCTTGGATTGCTCTCTTGTTGCCAATGAAGCAATCGATTTCATGTTGAAGGAAAAAAAGAGAGGGTGGCATTTAAAATAGACTTCCATAAAGCCTATGATTCGGTTAATTGAAGCTTTCTTATTTCTATCCTTCACAAATGTGGATTTGGAAACAAATGGTGCAAATGGATCTGTCAATGTATTTCTACAGTCTCAGTTTCAGTCTTAGTTAATGGAACTCCAACCGAAGCTTTTCGCACTTCCTGGGGAATTAGACAAGGCTGCCCCCTATCCCCTTTATTGTTCAATTTGGTGGGGGAAGCCTTAAATCTTCTTCTATCAAAAGCTGTGGATAATAAGCTCCTTGAAGGCTTTTCAATTGGGCGAGGCACCGACAAGGTCGATATCTCACATCTGCAGTTCGCAGATGATCTGTTGATATTCTGTGGGGATTCTTTAAATCAAGTTAGGAACGTCAAACGATTCCTAAGAGTGTTCGAGCTTGTAGCAGGCTTGAAGTTGAACCTGAAAAAGAGCAAGATTTATGGTGTGAATGTGGAAAAGGATATCATCGATTCTTGGGCGAACACAATAGCTGTTCGGCAGATCTTTTTCCCACCAAATATCTGGGTCTTCCCCTTGGAGCAAAAAAGAATTCCACGACTCTTTGAGAGCCGGTGATCAAAAGTTTTGAAACAAAATTGGAATGGTGGAAACCAAGACTTTTATCTATGAGTGGCAGGCTTGTACTCATCAAGTCAATTCTCACAAGCCTTCCAACCTATTACTTATCACTGTTTCGCCTACCTGCACCAGTATCCACAAGATTAAATAGATTAATGTCAAGGTTTTTTTGGGTGGCTCCGAGGATAAAGCCAAAATTCACTGGATCAGCTGGGATTCGATTTGCAAACCGGCTGGATTAGGTGGCCTGGGCATTCAGAACCTTGATCTATTTAATCGGTCATTATTAGGCAAATGGTATTGGCGCTATAGTAATGAACCAAATGGGGTATGGAGGAGGGTTATTTCGAGTAAAATCCCTGCAACTAACAACAAGATGATTCCCCCTAACTCAGCCCCGAGACTCACCTCATGGATTTGGAATGGGATTACAAAATCTTACTATAAGGAAGATGCTATTGGATTGTGTATTCGTTCGAATTTATTGTTGCAGGTTGGGGATGGGAAATCCATATTGTTTTGGCATGACGTTTGGCTGACTGATAGCTCCCTTAAAGATAGTTTTCCTCGCATCTTTGCTTTTGTAACCCCCTTAGCCCGGCCTAGACGGTTGACCCGAACTACGAAGGTTACACGGGGAAAACCAAAGTCAACCCGAAAGTCAACCTTGATTAACGACCCTTTTTTTATTTTTAATCTTTTCTAAATGCATAATAACCCTAGGTGAACTCTTGAGGTAAACATACTCAGAAATCACAGCAATCGGAAAACATTTAGGTACTCAATTGCACAAGGTATGAATTTAGGGACCAAATTGTAAATTCTGGAAATTAAGAGGACTTAACCAGTTTTAAACTTACCATTATGAAATTAATCATATTTCATGCCTCTCTGTCAACTTTCATCTCAAACGGACATCTCAAACTCAACCAATTGCATATACAAACATTGGGACCAAAACGTGAGAGATTCAAAACATTTAACCATCAGATTCAGTGCCCAACGGTCGAGTGTTCCGAAACGGGGAAGGACTGTTCCGAAACGCGGAACCATTCCAAAACAAGTTGCGGAACAGGGCTTGGCAGTGGCAAATCCGTTTCGGAACAGCTCTACCTGTTTCGAAACGCCATGGCCATTTCAGGCCACCTGTTCCGAAACAGTAGCACCCGTTCCGATTCGGCCTGCCCAGAATTGCAGAATTTTGCTGGTTTAACAAGCAATTGACCCATCAAACACATTCCGATGACATCCAAAACATACCAGCAAGTCACTAAACACCCAAAGAACATATTAGCATCAACTAATCTCAATCATGGCATCATTCAAGGAAAATCCCAGTTCTATAGGCATGCATCATATATTGAAAATCATGCAACCAACAAAACATTAAACCAAACACCAAAAGGCCATTTACATGTTCCAACGTCATCAAAGGCATAAAACCAACTTAGGGAGTTCAAAACATCTCCCAAAACCACAATCTAGGTTCCCATTGCCAAATGCCAAAAGCTAATAGTGTTAGGAAAACATTCACCATACATGAGCTTAGTCTTTCACTTGGATCCTTGACCTCCTTGCTGCCCTTAAAGCACTTCAATGCTCTGCATTATTGGTTTAAGAAAGAGAGGGCGTAAGCACATGGCTTAGTGAGGAATGCTCAATTAAAACTTCACAATAATGCATTTGTAAAAACACCTTTTCAAGGCCTTTAGTTTCAAAACAACATTTATCATGCATTTATGCATACAAACCAAGCATCTCATGCTTCAATCCATCATCATGTCATATTGGCTTACAAGTGATAATCCACAACATCTTACAATTCAAAACACAATCGGATACGCGGATTACAAGCGTTGTCCCATACGCTTCATACACACTACCAATATCAAGGTGGAGTATATGGTACAATCACAACCCCTCAACACCCGTGATGGAGACTATGGTACAATCACAACCCCTCCACATCACTCATTGGTAGTTGTATAACATCACTAACGAGAACACGGGACACACAACACAAGATCCACACATGGACTTTTAACCACCATTGTGATCTTAACACAAGATCCACTCATGGACTTTTAACCACCATGGTGATCTTAACCATCTCGTTAGTGTACTTGGATGGAGTTTACGGTACAATCACAACCCCTCAACATCCAAGGCGACTTTATTCACGGTGCACCCAATCCTATAGTCGGCTAACTATATCCGATTCAAGCACTTTTAAATCAACACATCACTTGCCAATATACATCATTTAACATCATTAATCCACTGTTTTAAAGCATTTAACAAAGCCATTATCCATCATGCATTACTATGCATCAAAACCACATTTATCAATGTTCAAAACAAGGATCCCTTACCTTGAGCATCCTTCAACACATGGCTTATAAAACCAGCATTAAACATGCTAAAATATGCTTTCAAAACAGAATTTAAACATGCAAATAAAACACTTTGCATTCAACCATCTCATGGTTCATCAAAAAGAGAGTTCTTCCGAAAACTTACTCTCGAGCTTAGCTAAGTTGTTTAGACTTAAACTAAGCTCCCATAACCTTCAAACATTGGTTTCAAAGCTGAAAACCAAACTTCACTCACCGATTTCGATTCGCAAGCTTGTCGAAACACCAATCAAGCTTTCGGACCAACACCACTAGGATCCGAAGATGTCTCCCCTGTTTTAAACACATCAAAGCAGATGATTAATGCATCATCATGCATTAATATCTTCAACCAAGACACCTAAACTCGCTGCTCTCATCAACACTCACATTTCGGCTACCAAACACAACCGAAATCACATCCAAACACCTCTACAACATTACCCAGCCAAGATCCATCAAATCCAAACATTCTTAAACATCAATTAACATCCAAAAAGGATCTAATCACGTCCTTATACCTCCAGCTATAGCAGAACATCAAAATCACCCCAAAAACCACCATTAACTCAATCAAAAACTTAGGAAAATCAACCTATTCGGGATTGCATTGATTAAACCTCAATTAAACATCATTTATACATCCAATATACATCAAAAAGTCATCTCAAAACAGAGCCCAATCATTTAATACGAATTTCTTCAAAATTAAATCCAAATCTTGCATTTTAAGCCAAGATCAAGAACGCAACATAAAAACCTTTAATAAAACTCAAATCAAGGATTGAGAACTTGGGAATTTCAGTAAAGAACTGAGTATTTAGAGGAGAAGGACGTTCATACCTCTAAATGTGAGTTTCTCCTTGTTTAAAGCCAAGATTCTTGAAAATTCAATAAGCAATTGATAAGGTTTTGATGTAGGAATGATTAGAGATCAATTAGAGATTGAAATCTCATCTTTAGATGTTAAAATCAGAGGAAAAATGGCTGGGGAAAAATGTTTGGCTGAGAGAAAATGAAGTGGGAAAATTTTGAGAAAAGTTAGTTATGAAATCAGAAATATCTATTTCCCCCTTTTTCCTTTTATTAAATATCATTTAATAAATGTTTAATATTAAGAAAAATCTGGAGAAAACTCTTCTTGGGTAATTTAGCTCCTTAAAGATTCAAAGTTTCAATCCTTTTAAAACAGTCACCAACTTTTCAAAAATTACATTTTAGTCACTAACTTGAAATGTCACATTTCAAAACCTCATTTTGTAAAATTGATTTCACCACTCTCTTATATATAATAAAAGAGGATTTTTAAATATTTTTCCATATTTTTAATGCATCCCGAACTAGGCTTTCCCTAAAACCACCTTTTATATTCGAACCGAAATCCGACCGGTCCGATTCAAACCCAAAACTTCTAAGCCCAAAATTGTGGTGTTACAGCTTTGGCAATCGAGAAAAACAGTTACATTGCTGATTATGGCCGAAAATCTGGTTGTTCTTGGACTTGGAATATACCTTTGAGAAGGAGGCTCTTCGAGTGGGAACGTCCCCTTTGGAACAATCTTTGCTTGCGGTTAAACAACTTCAAGTCCTCTCCTCTTGAATTCGACTGGGTACGATGGTACGAGTCTGCGGATGGAATTGTTTCTGTAAAATCACTGAGGACAATGCTCTTTGGCTCATTCCCCGCGAACAACTTCTAGAATAAATTTATCTGATGTGGCGTGGCCCCTCCCAAGGTAGAACTTTTCACTTGGTTGGTTTGCAAGGGTCGGGTTCCAGTTAAAGCTGAACTGCGGAAAAGGGGGGCCGTTCAAGGCCTAAACTCTTCCTGTCCTTTATGCTCTTTGGAGGATGAAACTATATCTCATTTTTTCTTCACCTGCAAGGTTAGTTGGTATTTATGGAATAAATTCCTAACTCTAGCTGGAATTGCTACTGTGCTACCGAAGGATCCTATCCTATTCATAGAAGCATGGAAATCCTTGAGCCCCCATCGAATCAAAAGATGTGGTTAACTATTCCATTTGCAGTAATATGGACTATCTGGCTTTTCATAAATGACTTGATCTTCAATGCAAAACATATGGACACCCTTCAAATCTTTCTTCTAATTAGATATCGTCTGGCTTTTGGGATCAGAGGGAAATTCATTAACTGCAATATTCCTTACGAGAGCATTGTTGGCGATCATTTGGTTGCAGTTGACTCATGCTTGGAGAATCCTAAATCTACCTCTATTCTGCGATGGACACCCCCGCCAATAGGATGGTTAAAACTGAATTCGGATGGTGCAGTCAATGGAGGTAGTTCAAATCGGGGGCATAGATGGTTTATTCAGAAACTCAGACGGAACAATCCTGCATCATTTCTCTGAACCGTGTGGCAAATTGGCTCCTCTCTTGGCTGAATTGCTGGCCAAAGCTTGGAATCGAAAAATTCTTCTATTACGGTTGGGATGATAATTACAGATTAATGGTTGAGTGGGACTGTAAGGAGGCAGTGAATTGGCTAAGTGAGGAAACAGTTGTCCCAGACCCTTTTTCTGAAATAGTTTCAGCCCTAGCAACAACAATAAAAGCGAAAGATATTCTGCTGAGGTGGATTCCCAGATGCTGCAATACATTTGCAGATACACTAGCCAAGGTAGGAATTGGATAGCCTTTGGCTTAGATTTTGCAAGGTTGCGTTCGAATGAAGATTAGTTATGAGATTTTGGTTGAAATTCAATTCTAGGCTTTTTCCAGTTTAATGTTTTATGGATCTATGTAATCTAAAGACATTTATATAATAATAATATCGGGCACTCTTTTCCCCCTATTTAGGTATAGAGGAGGTTTTTAATGAGGCCATTTTACCTTTCAAAAAAATAGAGGTTTCATCCCAATATGCTATTACAACCCACTATTTAGCAAACCTCCAAATTAACAGATTTGACTGGTCAAACCTCTAATTTTAGCTCAAACGACTATTTACCAAACATGGCCATATTCAAGCTTTAATTTAACTCATCTGACCTATAAATACATCTAATTAGTACAATATCAAAGTTTTAATTCTAATAATCACCTTTAGACTATTAAAAAAAATTATTTCAACCATCAAAGATCAAATCTAGATATCATACAAAACTACTAACAATCAGACTCGTCCTAAAAGATGTGCGGGCTCTGTGATACTTTTTAAAATGAGGCCCTTAAAATATTTTATAATAAAATAAAATTATAAAATATCAAAATTTATCGTATTACGATTGTTTCTTATAAAATAAAAACAAATTCAAACATATGGAACTAAGACACTGTCACAAAGCAACTCTACATCCCATCTCTTTTTTCTTATGTTTTTCACATCCGCAGTCATGTTTCCTAATTGCAGGACTCATGATCAAATTCTCAAAGAAAACACAAAATGATAAACTAAAAACTAAAAGGGTAGAAATAACTTGAAAAATTAGAAAAATAAAAGTCGAAAACATTAGTCATCAATCAATCAATACTTCATGAGTCTTAGCTATCCATTTTATCTTAAAATTTTTGCCTTCAATTAACAACCATCAAACATAAAAAATACGAGACAAAACCACTGAATTGAAGAAGAGACAACCTTCAAAATTTTAAAATCTTCAAATTCCTCAATTAGAAATTCAACCTTCAAAACACTAATTAAAAGTAGTTGTAGGAACTTTTTTTAACCTTTAGAAGATGAATATCACTAATTAGCAGTTGAATCTAAAGTAATTGAAAAAGATTGAAATTAGGATGGAAAAAAATAAAAAAAATTGCCCGTTACACACCATAAATTTGATGAGTTTTTTTTAAAAAAAGAATTGATTACAATTAAATTCTTAAAATAATAATGGAGAAAATTAAAAAGTTTTTTAGGAAAACAATTTTTATGAGTTAGTAGATTTTTTTTAAAGTGTGGGACCCTAAATTTTGAGGCCCTGCGACGTGTCACATGCTACACTTGTGCATGGACGACCATGCTAACAATCGGTTGGTCTAGTGGGATAATGCACTAAATCTCTTAAGCAAAGGCACGAATCTTAGGTGTGAATGAAACAAATTGAATTACGAGGATCGCCCCATAATAAACTTGTAACACCCCCTTCCCGGTCTGGTCGAGAACCGGGTCGGAAGGTATAACCAACGGTCGATATAGAAATCAGTACAATAAAATTTCATTTGTAATATTAACATTTAATCTATGTCATACAATTAAACATCACAATGAATTAACTCAGACCAAATTTACCCAATTAAGCAATGCTTAAACAACCAAGGGTCAATTCACAACTATCACAAGTTTTAAGGACCAATTTGTAAATTTTGATAACCTAGGGGTCCTTCGATGTAATCGATTTACCATAGTGAAATTCACTACACAAATGTTAGGTCTAAAAAATTTCATTCAATTTGGAGGTCATTAACCTATTCAATTTAACTTTACTATATTCAGTGACTAAAATGCAAAACAAGCAATCTGTTCAATGAGCCTTTAACTAACTTACCTAACCCCGTATCGAAACACCCTAAGTTGTTTCGAAACGGGTGGATGTTGATCACCTTCTTTTGACTTTTCCTCTTAGACTATATCGATACATGCTTGACCCGTATCGAAACGGATTGACCAACTTTGACTTTGACTCGTTTCGATACGCTATGAACCCGTATCGAAACATTGGTATCCAGTGACAAAATGTTCCGAAACGGCTCAATTCTGTTCCGATACACCCATACACTTAGGTTCATTATTGTACACCCGTATCGAAACGCCATCACCCGTTCTGATACAGCCTGACTTGTAATGACAGATTTTTGTTGGTTTTTATTCGATTTACCCTATGGAACAATGTCCAAATGCAATAAAACTTTACACACAACATTGCAATGGCATAAACTACTAGCATACCAAGTTTCATGACCATACGAATACGTTTGCTATGTTTTTACCTTTTTGAGCCATGTATGCAATATCTATCCATTTTAAACTTCACCAAAAGGCCATTTTAAGCTATATAACTTATTACAACTTTGGCAATGCACCAACACAACAAAATAGGCACAAAATGACTAGTTCAACTAATTTCCACCTTCCTAGGAGTTTATAAGACAAAAACACATTACTTGGGGCTGGTAGTGACTTGTCTTGCTTGTTGATCCGATCCTTCGACACACAAACCTTCTTAACCTGAAAAATGCATGAGATGAGACACATTAGACTTACTTTTCCTAGTGAGGTAGTCATAAACAACATGAATTACAACAATGCCACGAATATTCTTAATCTTAAACTCATGCCAACAATATCAATGTTATTCAATAATATGCAATGTATAAACATGTTCATTTCATTCTTAATCCTTGGATTGAATAAAGATCGTGGATACACGAATTCCTACGCCTCGCCAAGTCAATGAATGGTCTAGTCCCTCTACCTCGCCAATATGACCAATATCAATACACATCCCTCCGCCTCGCCAAATCAATATAGGTCGTAGCCATAGGACCGTAGTCCACCCGTACACTAAGCTCATGAGTTCTATGGTATGCCAATTGTATCCAATGTCCCTTCCAATCCAAGTTTGTAACATTCATATTCATTTCAATGATCAATAATATGCCAATGTCCAATGATTTCAATGTTGCCAATAACCAATACATGCATCTCATCATCAATAGTTTATGATTCAATGTTAATATCAATGTCCAATATTTTCTATACAATAGTTCGATGATAATGACTATATCAATGGCAATGTACAACGACAATATCAATAACTGTGTCCGATACACAATAACAACTTACCGACACTTACCATAGTGTCCGATTAACTATCCAATACAATTTTCCTTAACAATCAATGTTAGCGTTGTAATCTAAATTATCAAATAATGATCCGGGAAGGCTTTTCGCCTAAACCCGAGACTCTAACTACACTCACCTTGACACTTTGAAGCTTTCAAAGCTCTCGGATGACAATTCCTTTGTTCCTAGCTTGAGATGGAGACGGTGAAACCTCTTTCTCTAATCCTTGAGCTAGAAAGTCAATAGAAAACTATTAGGATCGATATTTTGATATCAAAATCAATATATCAAGATCAAAATCGATATCCGACTTCCATATAAACACTAACGATGGAATATCCATGGATGGTCAAAACCCTAGCTTGAAATTATACTCAATATATCCATGGAATTCAATAACCGATTGAGGATTATAGCTTACCCGATCGATAACAACAATTTGATAACAATAAATCGAAGAAAACAAAGCTCGAAGCTAGCTCCAATGGAGGTGCTTGCTTAGGTAGAAGATGATGAAGATGAAGAATAGAGAGGTGCTTGGTCAATGAAATTCTCGGGTAAGCTTCATCTATAATATTTACTATGTTTTTATTAGGATAGTTTTCCTTCCTTTGAAGGAAACTCTCCTGAGCATCCCACATATGGGATTTATAATTGGGGAGGGGCTAATCACAAGATTAGTCCTTCAATTTTCGATCTCTTAAGCCTTTATCCCCCAACTTCCAATTCTTACAATTTGGCCATTAAGTAAATTTCGATATTATTCATTAATGTCCTTATTCAATAAATTGACTCAATTAAAGTCCAAGTCAATATAGTTGACTGCATAAGTAGGGTCGATACAATATTTAGACATTTCCAATGTGAGGTTTACGATCACCGGAACCCAATTCCGACTAGACCAGATTTTGGGATGTTACAACTCTTCCCCCTTAAGAAAAATTCGTCCTCGAATTTTTACCTGAACTGAAGAGATGCAGATATTGCTGTCTCATGGTCTCTTCAGGTTCCCAAGTGGCTTCTTCAACGATGTGGCTCCTCCAGAGCACTTTAACCAATTATACTGTTTTGTTGCGAAGCCTTTTGACTTTCTTTGCAAGAATCTGAACCGGTTCTTCCTCATAAGATAGATTTGGTCGAAGTTCTACAGACTCAGGTTCCACAATGTGTGAGGGATCAGATCGATACTTCTAAAGCATTGATACATGAAAGACATCATGAATTTTACTCAATTCTGAGGGTAGCAATAGCCGATATGCCACTGGACCAATCTTTTCAATGATTTCAAAGGGTCCAATGAATCGGGGACTCAATTTCCCCTTTTTGCCAAATCTTAAGACTTTCTTCCACGACGACACTTTGAGGAAGGCCTTCTCACCAACTTCGTATTCAATGTCTCTTCTTTTAAGATTATCATAAGCTTTTTGTCGATCAAAGCATCCTTTAAACGATCATGGATAATGGTGACTCGTTCTTCAGTCTCACGAAGCAAGCCTAACATCTTGCCCTCACCAAGCTCCGACCAACACAAGGGAGTTCTACATCGCCTACCATACAATGCCTCATACGAGGCCATTTGGATCGATGCCTGATAACTATTATTATAAGAAAATTCGACAAGGGGTAGAGATTTCTCCCAAGATCCACCAAAGTCAATAATGCATGCCCGAAGCATGTCTTCCGAGATCTGTATAAAGAGATTCAGTGACAATGCAAATTTTTAATGATTTCAAAGGACATATTGTTCAATGATTTACCTGAATTACCATTTCTGACTGACCGTCAGTTTGAGGGTGAAAGACTATGCTAAGATTAACTTTGGTGCCCAGAGCTCCTTGCAAGGTTCTCCAAAATCGAGATGCAAATCGAGGATCTCGATCGGAGACGATAGATTTAGGTACTCCGTGGAGTCGGATTATTTTCTTGATGTAGAAGTCAGCTAGTTTAGGAAGACCATAGTCCATGCTAATCGGTATAAAATGATGACATGTCCAAAAAAGTTACGATATTGTCTGTTTAAATAAAATAATAATATATTTTCCACGTAATTAATATTTATAATAAAAAACTTACCCTAAACAACATCATTTTATTAATCCCTCTCTCTTACCCTAAACGACGTCATTTTACTAATCTCCCCTCTTATCCGCCTACCTTGTCCGCCACCAATGTTCAGTCACTTTAATCACCACCCACCCCATTATTTCTTCAGCCGAATCTCAACTCATCTCCACTTTTCTTTCCGTCTTTCCTTAGGTAACCGAAAAAAGTTTACACTCATCTCTGTTGATCTAACGACAACTAATACCACCGACCCTTTTTTCTCCAATGGGAAACCATTTGCCAATCTGCTCACTTGCTTTCCCCTATCATTTCTTCATCGTCTCAGCCACTCTTGTTTCTGGTCACTAATATGACACTGTTGTCGTCTGTGGTTTCAGTCACTGAAAACCTTTGTCTCCCTAATTACATCCTCTTCACTTCATCGGCCCGAATGTTGTCCCTTTTCTCTCGTTTCCCTTCCATCCCTTCATCGATTCCAAAGGCGTCGCTTCCAGTGACGTTTTCAGACTCGAAGAGTTTCTTCAGAAAGAGTTTTTATGAAAATAGTAAAACTATCAAGCATTTCAATGGTGTTTTGATCAATTCCTTTGAAGAACTCGACAAAAAGTAACTGGAGATGGTTTTAAACAAAAGGGTTGCCCCCGGTTTTTCTTCTTGGGCCTTTTCTACCATTAGAATTCGAGGGGGAAGCGTCTTTTATGCCACTGGAGTGGCAGAAGAACCAAAGGAAAAACTTTGTTTTTTATGTCAGCTTTGGGAGTAGAACAACGATGTCGAAAAAGCAAATAAAGGAGCTTGGAAATGGACTGGTTTCGAGTGGATGCAAAGTTCTTGTGGGTCGTGAAGAGTAAAATTGTTGACAAAGAAGAAAAATGAGACGATTTCGATGAGATTCTAGGACACCAAGTGATGAACAATGTCAAGAACAATAATGGGTTTGTGGTGAATCAATGGCGGATACTGAGTCACAAAGCGATTGGCGGGTTCATGAGTCATTGTGGATGGAACTCGGTAATGGAGGCAGTTGGGTGGGGATTGGTAAAACGACGTCGTTTAAGGTAAGTATTTTTATTATAAATATTAATTATGTGGAAAATATATTATTATTTTTTTCTAAATAGTCAACACCGTAACCTTTTTGTTTTGACATGTCATCACGCCGTCTATAATTTAACGTTGGGGTGGTACGATTGAATCAATAATTAAACGTTAATGGCAGATTTGGACCAATTGGAAGTTCGGTGGTAAAAATAGGTCACACCCTATAGTATGGTGGTACCTGACATAGTTTACCCGAAAAAATAATATAATTTAAGCACTTATTTTGGTATTAAGCCGAAAACAAAATAATGTAAAGAACAATCCATTTCAATCTGCCATACAAAGACAACCACTACAATGTTTCAATCAAAACCATTTAGAAGGAAACTCGCACGAGGAAACTTATTGGTTTAAACTCTGAAAACAATATAATTAAAAAATAATAATCGCAAGAACTTCAAACATAAACCTTAAAACAACGCGAAACAATTCGGAAAAGGAGGAGGGAATTGGTTGATTATAATTGTTTTCTAAACCTTACATTTGTTGAGATAAGGACCTGAAGCCGGAGAAGCAATTGCTAGAAATTCGGAGTCGTGTTCTAAAATATCCATTGTTTTTGCATCTAAAGTAACCACTGCTTCAATGCCTTTATCCTTCCCCATCTCCTTTAAAACAAAGAGATTGGCAAAGGAATAATAGCGAGTCTCAGCCCTCCACACACTGAACGAAGTTGGCTCTCCCCATCCGAAATCAACCATGTTTCCATCCAGGGTGTTCAACCAACTCGAGCAACCGAATAAATCGACTTCGCCTCGTGCGGCGAGCTCTATGATCGGATTGTATTGATTGCTCATAAATTTCACCACATCCTCGTTTTGCGAACGGGAAATTTGATCGTTGACATTGTCTATTGATTCTCTTACCAAATAGGCCAAGTGGTCTAACTCGATATCCCTCTCGGCCGGGTTGAATGTCGAAACTGCAGTGCAAAGTAGATTCCCTATTGAATATTGGGGTAATCTCGACTTCAGTCTCGGTCGTAGATTCACCAATAGATTTAAGGCTGATGGTTTCCAACGTCCTGATGCTACTCTAGAAGCCAACATGGCATATTTCCATAGAAATGCAGCCAGAGCTACGATTCGAGTTGGATGCTCGAAACATTTGCTTTTGGCTTTGAACTTCAGAGTGCTTATTGCGTTGTCGTCAAACACGAATCTCCTTGTCCTGCGCCACCCTTCTTGTAACCAGAGGCCTTCGATTAAAGATGAGTAGTTTTGCGGCATCGACTCCAATGGAGGGAACAAACGGGACCCTATGTCAAGCATATCGGGATTAGGTATTTCACCATTGGAGCCTCGATTGAAAGCTGCCCAACTTTTCATGAAAGCCGAAGACGTTATGGCATCCATGACCTTGTGGCAACATAACACGACAATGGCGATCCCGCCGCAATCGAAGACGTTGATTTGAATAGCTAATTGGGGCGATGTTGAAGTTGGGATACTACAAAAGGGTTGACTTGGAAGCAACTGTTTCACCCACTCTTGCTCCGTCTGTGCAACGCAATCAGCCAAGCAACCTTTGACCCTGGCTTCAACATATGGCACTCCTTTGTCGTAGGAACAGATGCAGCGGTGGTCGATTGTCCGACCAGACAAAGGATAATACTGATTCAAAGCTTTTGAGAACGATTTCTTTAACCCGGCCAAGGTTTGGACAGTGTCGAAATGTGAACCATTTGGTTTGCTGTAAAAGAACATGAGTGGTATATAAACTGGTGGACTGAATTGATCGAGCAATGATAACGAAAATGGCTTCCGAAGATGAACTTCCTCGGAAGATGGCTTAACCATTTCCTTTGAAATAATATGAACTTCCATCTCGACCGAATTTCGAACAAAAAATTTGATTTACTTCTTTTTTGGCTGGAACAGTTGGTGGTTAAGATGATGAAAACAAGCATTGAACTGTTCTGTATTTATAAGCTTTGCTAAGTTAATGCTTGCTTTCAGAACTTAAGCTTCCCCGATAAACAAAGAATAAATAGATTACCCCACGCTGTCCGTGTGATATTTTGTGATCTGTTTATAGATTTATTTAACGCGACGTGCTTAGAGGTAGGTACAAGGGCATATACAATGAGTATTTTATACTCGCCAACGAGTTTGAATAAACAAATCTTTATTTACGTTTGTTTGTAATTTTTTTTAATTTATTCGCGTTTAATTTGTATACACAAACACATAAATAAATAATAAATAGACTCACAAACACTTGCAAATTACCTGCTTGAACCATGGTCAATTGTGGGAAACATCTATCCTTTACAACGAAGACCGCTGAATAAGTGTTAAAAGAATAATTTGGAAAATTATTTCTGTATGTTCCATATCATTTAAATTATACAACCAAGTGTTTATATAATAAGATTACAGTAACCACTTCAACAAACTAACCGTAAATCTAACCAATTGTAACAACTGGTGAATCAAAAACACTTTTGATTCCCAACTTAGAAACTAGATAATCATGTTGTTGTGAACCCAAAGCCTTTGTCATAATGCCTGTCAATTGTTCTGCTGAAGACACATACTCTATTTGTAATAATCCTTCCTTGATTTTCTCTCTTATGAAGTGGCAATCAATTTCGATATGCTTCGTACGCTCATGATACACTGGGTTAGCTGCAATTTGTAAAGCTGATTTATTGTCACAGTACAACTTTATTGTCTTCAAATCTGCCAATCCAAGTTCTTCAAGTTATCCTTTCAACCAAACCAATTCAGCTGTTGTGATTGCCATACTTCGATACTCTGCTTCTACGGATGACCTCGAAATAGTATTTTGCTTCTTTGATTTTCAAGAAATCAACGAGTCTCCAAGCTTGATGCAAAAACCAGTGAGTGACCTTCTTGACGTTGGACAAGCTGCCCTATCAACATCACAAAAAGCAGTAATATGAAAAACCTTTGAAGCCTTTAATAACAATCCTTGTCCATGATCTTGTTTTATATATCTCACCACCCTTAGAGCTGCATTCATATGTGACTCTTTAGGCTTATGCATGAACTGACTTAGGTGCTGCACTGCATTAGAAATATCAGGTCTTGTGTGAGTCAGATAGATTAACCGGCCAATTAATTTTTAATATAATGTCTTGTCTCCCAGCATTCTGTCATCAACTTGTTGTTGTGTTCCTTCATCAAATTCAACTGAAGTTAATTTTAGATTCTGCTCTAATGGAGTTATGGCTGGTCTTGCATCATTCAGGCCAACATCATCAATAAGCTCTAATGCATACAAATTCCTTCCTTTGTTCTTGAAACCTCTATCCCAAGAAAATATTTCAAATAACCTAGATCCTTCATCTTGAAATTCTGATGAAGACTTCTTCAATTCTTCAACCATTGCATCATTATTTCCTGTTATAAGTAAATCATCTACATACACAAGCATGATTACTATATTATTCCCTTCCCTCTTGGTAAATAGAGAATAATCAAATATGCTTGGAGCAAAACGAACTGAAAAAAAACTTCTGTCAACCTAACATTCCACTGCCTTGATGCCTGCTTTAGGCCATATAGAGACTTTTGCAGTCGACAAACAACCTTCTCCCCCTGACTGCAAAGTCCTTCAGATAACTGCATATACACTTCCTCATCTAAATTCCCTTGAAGAAACACATTATAGACATCCATTTGATAAATGGGTCAATTGAAAGAAGAAGATAAGGCAAGAACAACTCGAACTGTCACCATTTTAACCACAGGGGAGAAAGTATCGCTATAGTCAATACCCTCAAGTTGACTATAACCTTTAGCAACCAAACATGCCTTAAATCTTTCAATCTCACCAGAAGCCTTGTATTTGATGCGATAGACCCACTTGCACCCAATAGGTACCTTACCAGGAGGTAATGAAACTACAGTCCATGTACCACTAGATTCTAAAGCTTGAAGTTCTTCTTCCATAGCCTTAACCCAAAAAGGATTTTGGATTGCCTCGGAAAAAGTTTGAGGTTCTAGAAGAGAAGAAGAAGACTTGCAAGAATGAACAGATGAAGGTGATTGATGAGAAGACATAGAGTAAAAGAATAATCATTTAACCAGTCTGAAGGCTTAGAAACTCTAGAAGATCGTCGAACAACATCAAGAGAAGTAGATGCAGGAATAGATGAGAAGACATAGAGTAAAAGAATAATCATTTAACCAGTCTGAAGGCTTAGAAACTCTAAAAGATCGTCGAACAACATCAAGAGAAGTAGATGCAGGAATAGAAGTATCAAAATGACTTTTTGAAACATTACCATAATTATCAACATCAGAATCATTGGAAGGAAGAGTTTCAGAAGCAATGGGATTATTAGTAGAAGGACTGGAAGGAGTAGAATTATTATTATTATTATTATTATTATTATTATTAGAATTAATGGGATTAGTAGGAGTAGAGGGATGAGAAGGAAAATCAGAAACAGGAAAAGTAGAAGTTGAAGGCATAGAAAGAAAATCAGAATTTGGAATAAAGGGATGAGAATTAAAAAACTAGAAAGAGAAGAGGAATTATGAAAAAGGAAAATAGTCTCATGAAAAACAACATCCCTATTAACAAAAAAAAGACTTAGTTTCAAGATTGAAAAGAATATAACCCTTTTGAGTTAATGAATAACCCATGAAAACAGATGGGAAAGCTTTTGAGGAGAATTTATCATGAAAATTAGGATTTGTGGCATAACAAAGGCAACAAAAAATTCTCAAATGAGAAAGATTTGATTTTTTTGTGATAAAGCAATTCAAAGGGAGTATGCCACTAAATTACTAAAGAAGACAGTCTGTTAATAAGATAACAAGCAATAGAAATGCAATCACCCCAGAAATTTAGTGGCACATTAGAATGAAACTTAAGAGCTCTAGCAACCTCGAGTAAGTGCCTGTGTTTTCTTTCAGCTACACCATTTTGTTGTGGCGTAGAAACACAAGAACTTTGGTGAACTATTCCCAGAGAAGAAAATAGGGAGGAACAAGAAGAAATGAAAAATTCAGTCCCATTATCACTACGGATAAATTTGACAGTAGCATAGAAATGATTTTTTATGTAAGCAAAAAACTGCTTTAGAAACAAGATAGCATCAGTTTTGAGTTTCAACAAGTAAGTCCAAGTCATTCTAGTGTAATCATCTACAATGGTTAAGAAAAAAAACGTTGACCACTATGAGTAGACACTCTATAGGGACCCCAAAGATCAAGATGAATAAGCTCAAATGGAACAATAGAACGAGTATCACTTAAAGGAAAAGTTAACCTAGTTTGTTTGACCTTAGGACAAACTACACATTGTTTAATACATTGAGCATTCAACTGTGCATTATGAAAATCAAGTAAGTGATGCAATTTAAGAAGAGTAGCATGTCCCAAACGAGCATCCCAAAGTTGAGTTCTAATAAGAACATCATCATAACCAGAAATCATACATGTAGATTGTTCAGAAATAGATACAACAGAACTAGGAGATGGAATAGACAAACCAGAAAAACAAGAAGACTCAAACAGATACAATCCTCCAGACAATTACCAATCCCCTTCACCATGCCATTTGAGAGATCCTGCAGAATGCAGAAATCAGGGAAGAAAATAATAGTGCAATTATAATTTGAACATAACTTGGAAGCTGACAAAAGATTGTGTTGAAAATGAGGAATAAACAAAACATTTTTCAATACACAATCAAAAGTTAAAGAAAAAGACCAAGTATGAGTGATAGGAACTGATTTACCATGTGGAAGCTGAGAAAAATGAGATTTAGGCAAGCAAGGAACATGATCAATCAAAAAAGTAAAATCTGACAGTATATGATCAGTAGCTCCAATATCCAAAATCCAAGTAAAAGAACTATTAAATGAAAAACAACAAGGATCGGTACTTGCAGGAGAGCTTATAGCAACATAATCAATGGCAGAGGTAACATCAGAATTCGCAGAAGGTTTGCTCAAGAGCTGTAATATTTGATTGTACTGATCTGTTGTAAATACAGGTGCAAGAGAAGCAGGAATCCCAGAAGATGCAACCATTTCAGGTGCACTAGTATTAACCGACAAAGCAGTTTGGACACCTTTCTTCTTACCAAACTTAAATTCCACAGGAAATCCAATTAGGCGATAACAACTATCACGTTTATGACCCTTAATTCCACAATGATCACAAATACCATAGAAGCGACGACGATTCGAAGAGATATGTGCATAATTGGAAAACATAGCAAAAGAATCCGAAGGGGAAATACCAGATAAGTGAGTCCGCTGCGATTCCTCTTGTACTAACATGGAATAGGCACGGTTGATGGATGGAAGAGGCTGCATCAAAAGAATCTGGCTTCAAATCGCAGAGTATGTCTCATTCAACCCCATTAAAAACTGGAACAAGCGTTATTGAGTGACGTGTAAAGAATTTTGCTAAGAGTTTTCACAGTCACAGGTCGTAAACAACATGAGAGTGGAATACTTATCTTAGAGAAGTTTGAGACGAGTAAAGTAAGCAGAAATGGTTGAATCGCCTTGAGTAAGCATGGAGATCTCCTGATGTAGAAAGAAAATTCGCGAGCCATCCACCTTATGAAACCTCTCCTTCAGATCCTTCCAAACAAGCGTGGCACCGGAGGCGAACACAATCCCTGCCGAAAGATCGCGACTGACGGAATTCATAATCCAAGAGAGTGCAATTGCATTGCACCTATCCCATTGAGCATGAAAAGAATCCTTAAAATTATCCTTACGACAGTCACCATCGAGAAACTCTGGCTTATTCTTCGCCAAGAAAGCAATTCACATCGAGTGACTCCAAACCGTGTAATTCTCAACACCGAGAAACTGATGCGACACCAAAACGGTGCCTGACGCATCCGATAGGTGGAGATACAGAACGTGATTGTAATTGATCATGTCGGCGTCAGGCATCAAAAAGAAACCAAAACGATGAACCATGAAAGAGGGAAACAAGAAACGAACGAGAGTAACTAACCCAAAAACAAGATTGGGCTGAAAAATGGGACAAAAGAGACCTGGCTAAGCTGATACCATGTTAAAAGAATAATTTGGAAAATTATTTCTGTATATTCCATATCATTTAAATTATACAACCAAGTTTTTATATAATAAGATTATAGTAACAACTGTAAACAAACTAACTGTAAATCTAACTAATTGTAACAACTACATCTGATTATTTACAACAATAAGTTCAATTTTAAATTATTATTAAACGAGCTTCATAGGAACTTGAAACAACTGTAAATGAATTGAATGTATCTCTACTGTATTGGTCTGTTTAATAATCAAGTCTAAATTTTTTGTTCATGTTCAATAACTTGACTTGATAAATGAAGATAAACAACATAAATTGAATAACTCATTGAATGTATTCCGAGACGAAACTATGGATTAGTAGTGGTCATGACCACTAAATGGAACAAATACGATTCTAGTCTCTTTAATTCTAAAAATTTAAGTTAAAAAAAGAGGGTGGGTCTGCTGTGCGACAGGTTAAAATGCGGCTACTATACGACGACACATGTTTTCCCAGTTACAGGTTAGCATCCAATTCAAACAGGTTTTGGTTCAAATTTTCAGTTGGCTGATGAAATGTTTTACCCTTAAATTGGCTTTTTCTAACATTTTAGGTTCCAAGTTAATTGTTTCCCTTTGAACTTAGAAAGTGGAATAAGCTCCTAATGCTTTAGGTTCCTTAACCACTGAAACTCTTTTTTTGTAACATTTTAGGTGGCGAACGAAATGTTTTACTCAACTTAATAAGTTTAAAATCCCGCTAATAATTTAGGTCCCCCAACGCCAAACTAAATGTAGGTAACATTTTAGGTGCCGATAACGAAACTAAATTTTATTAAAATTTTAGTTTCAAACTGAAACCTAAGTAACATTTTAGGTGCCGATCATGAAACTGAATTTTATTAACATTTTAGGCGCCGATCTTGGAAGTGAATTTCACAAACATTTTAGGGTCCGAATGGCAAACTGATTTCTGCCAACATTTTGGATTTAGAAGGCAAAACTGATTTTTGTTGACATTATAGGGTGACGAACCCCAAACTCGTTGCCTGTAACTTTTTAAGTACCGAACCCAAAACTAATTTTCCCATAACATTTTAAGTGCCAAACCACAAACTCAACTTCATTAACATTTAGCGGTCCAAACCCCAAACTGAATACATATAACATTTTAGGGGCCGGACCACAAACTAAATATCACTAACATTTTAGGTATCCAACCCCAAACTAAATATCAATAACATTTTAGGTGCCGAACCCTAATTTTACCATTACAAATCTTCTATAAATATTCCTACACTACCCTATTGTGAAGATTGTTTATTATCATGGAAAGATTTTCTTGCAACCATTTTGTTTTTAGGAATATACCTCTACACTCCATTTAACAACAACATGAAGAAGGATTATTTGTTTGAGTTGATTTCCACGGAGGTTAGCAAATCAACAAGGAAGAAATTGTCTTCATTGGAAGCGAAAATCCCCGTCAATGAGCTCGACCCTGAAGCTCATTGCATGCTACAAATATGTAATGCAAGTGACCCTTGCAAGATGTTTAGGAGATACAACCGTGTAGGGGGTTGTATGTAAAATTTGATGAAGTTGTGAGTTCATCAGGAATCTCAGGAGGTTCTCCTCTTTCCGTAGACGGAGACACAGATGATGTTTGTGTACGTGAATAAATAATTGAGAAATTGAACGTCACATCTTATATATCTACAGACTACGACAATAGGTGATGCTAAAGTAGGAGGATATACTGTGGAGAGGCTGAATAAAATTGTTGGCATGACATTTGCGTCAGTGGAAGAAGCATGGGAATTTTATGAGGAACACGTAAATCAAAATGGATTTAGTGTACGTCGCGGAACAACTCGGGTTAAAAATGGAAATAAATACCAGCAAGAGTTTTGTTGTCAAAACAAGGTCAAAGGAAATCAAAAGTAGACGAGGCGAAGCGTTCACACGCTCCACTTGCAGAGACAATGAGCGGTTGCAAGGCTAGAGTTATGGTCCGTGCAAATGCAGAAGCTTCGGTTAGATGGGTAATAACATTGTATGATAACGAACATAACCATGAACTTTGTCCACCATCCATGGAACCCTTCTTTCGTTCACATTGATATGTGACGGATGCCGATATTATAGAGGCTTCAGCATATCAAAATGTCGGTGTCGGAACATAAAAAATTATGAAATTCTTCACGCAACAGTCTGATGTTTATCAAACTATTGGTTTTACTAAGAAAGACCTATACAATGTGCTCCAGAAAATAAAAGCTAATGAAGTTATTGATGGCGATGTGAATGCCGTACTAGGTTACTTCGACTTGAAGAAAGAGATAGATCCCGATTTGTTCATGAAAATCACAGTCGACGATTCAAATCGTTTGTGTAATCTATTTTGGGCTGATTTAACTTCTAGAGCTAACTATGCCATATTCGGGGATGATATTGCATTGAACACCACCTACAAGGGTAATGCATACGGTCGACCTCTTATGCCCATTTTTGGTTTAAATCATCACCATCAAACAATTGTGTTTGCTGTTTCTGTCCTTGCGGACGAGACCACAGGTACGTTTGAGTGGGTCTTAGATACTTTTGCGGAAGCTATGCTAAAGAAGTCTCTGCTTTCAGTTGTTACAGGTGGAGATAAGGCAATTCAGAGGGCGATCAAAAATGTTTTTCCCGATGCTAAACACCGAATATGTTCTTGGCATCTAGCTTGCAATGCAAAAACAAGTATTGGGGATGGAAATTTTACAAAGGAATTTAGCAGATGTATGCATTCTTGGTGGACACCTGAGGAATTTGATGAACAATGAGAGACAACTATTGAGAAGTTTAATTTGGAAAACCATTAGTGGCTGTTGGAGAAGAGCAAAACCCGACACTTATGGGCACAAGCTTATTTGACAAGTCATTTTTTGTGTGAAAATGCGGTCAACCCAAAGGTGCAAATCGATGAATGTGTCACTATTTATTTTCCTTAAGTGCAAGAAGACATATTTAGAGTTTATACGCGCAATTGAAGATGTCATATGTCAAATCCGCTTGGAAGAGTTGCAATCGAATTATGGTTGTACACAGAGTAAGCCGGTGCTGTTGTTACAATTGAAAGAGCTAGAAGGGCATGCAGCTGAATTGTATACAAGAAAATCATATAGGACCTTCCGAGAGGAACTTATGCGTGAGACATTGTATATTGTATCACGACATAAAGATGACGACAACAGTGTTAGTCGTATTTATCTAACGAAATATAGAAAACCGGGCAAGGAATATGAAGTACAATTTGATGTTGTCACGAAAACCCTAACGTGTTGTTTTCGTAAATGTGAGACATTCGGGTTTCTATGTAGACATCAACTACACGTGCTTAAGATCATGGATAGAACACGTATCTCAAATTCATTTATTCTAAATCGATGGACAAAGAAGCAAAGGTTGCTGCCCCATCATTTGTTGACGTCAATGTTCCTGCTAAAGCGAAATGCATGGCTCGATTCTCTTCTCTTCGATCGATTGCAAATAAACTTTTCCATTATACACCAAATAAGGAAGAGAGCTATCGACGACCGAAAGATGAGATTCATAGACTGGCGATCGAGATGGAGACATCTTCTATGTTGAATGATTCTCATGTTTAAACCACACCACTCTAATGAGTTCGGGACCCGTTAAGGATGAAAGGCAAAAGTCCAGATACAAGGTCCAAAAAAGTTGGAAGCAGGAGTAAGCGCCATTGTTCAAATTGCAATTCAGAAGGGCACAATAAAGTGACATGTCCTTATTTAAATTTCGGATTGGCAACACCATCATCCACATGTAATGATGATTTTTATGCTCCAGACTTGGAATTTTCAGATACTGCGACGGACGACATGTATCCGATCGACAAAAATGTTAGTCCATATCTTATTAAATTACATGTTTGCTTTTTGACGGGTGTCGAATCCGTCAAAAATAAATACCTACTTGGTCTTTGGATTTGTAGTAGCGGTTAGTAGGGTCGATCCCACAGAGAGCGGTTAAGAAATTAAATTCACAAGCGAATGCAATAAAAGTAAAAGGGGGTTTTGGATTTGATTTGGAGAAAGCAATTGTAATAAGAAAGAACTCAATAAAAATTGACACTCTAGTCAAGGTAGAGCTCGGAATATTAAATCAAGAACTTAGATAATAGATTTCACAAAAGATAAATCAACACCGATCTCAAATAGCTTGGTTTTAAGTTAGATGATAACCCATAAATAACTTAAATCTCTTCTTTGATAGAAAGCAATTTAATAACCCATAAATTACTAACTCTTATTATCAAGGTTAAAATTCATTACATAACCTTCTAAGAATTATAACGTATCAAATAGCATTAAGAACCATAGAGACCCAAACAAATATTCTTACTAAGCACTAACCCGTTAACTTATTAAGAACATGAATTCATACCTTTGGAAATCTAACCCAAATTTCCTTACCACTTGCGTCAATAACCCATGACTTGGTTGCATGCATACATATAACCCAACATACACATGATGATGAAGCACAAAAGATATGAAGATACTTGAATAAAGATGAAGATTATTTGGAAACAAGAAATCTCACTAAAAACTTGAAGTAGTATCCTTGTAACTATAATTGAATAGAAAATAGGGGTTTAGCCACTCATGGTGGTCGACGGCTACAAGAAAAAGGGGAGAGGATTTTGACTACTCTAGGGTTTCTTGGATATCCTTTCCTTCACCCTTATGATCTTTATTTATAGGGAAAAATAAGGGGAAGACTTTACATTAAATGCAATAACCCTAGACTACTCTAATTATGGTAAAAGTATCCTTGTAGTAGGATTGCTTGTCCTCCAAGTCAAAAAGTCTATGACGCCATGTGGTCACGCTTTATTTCGCGGCTGCTTTTGGTTTTGTGCGAATGATTTTCCATAAATGCCAAAAAGGTGTTAAAACTCCTCTTTTACATATAAAACGCCAGTAAGGCTCCAAAACACTTGCAAAACCAAATAGGAACCGAATCAAGGCTTTTAAGATAGATTAATGTGCTAAAACATAAGATTTAATATGTGAAAAACATGCAAAATAATGACTTATCACTTTTATTCACCGGTCAATTATAACGTGTGAAACGATATTTTAGCCTTATTAGGATAATGTAATTATATGTTGAAAGATAAGTATTTAAATATGCTCATCTCGTCTCGATTCAATCCCCATCTTTGGTTATGAATGTTTTGATTAGAGGAATCTGTAAGTAATATATATGTTGTGATGATCTGTATAATAATCGGTAATTGGTTTGATTTGGTGCTATAAAGAGTAAACAATGTTATCAAGTAATTAAAAAATGTATAAGTAAGGTAATGACAGGAAATGGTGAATTGAGCATGACCATGGTGTAGCGTGCGTTTTATAATTTGTTATAGGCTATTGGACCTTGTACATTGCATGATTTACTTTATGTTCATTAATGATGTAATTAATCTTAAAAAAGGCAATAGTAGACCAATTATGTACATGATTTGTATGTTTCTTGACATGGTTGTCTTTGTGTATATAATACAATAAAATAGTAAAGCTGAAAAGAGATGTGCAATGTAACTGGTCAAAGAAAGTGTGTGTGTTCTCTGTAATTGTTGCATTGGGCAGAACATTTTTTAAGAAAATTATTAGTATGTCTTTTCGAACTTGCTTTTAAAGTACTGAACCCCTTGAGAGAAATCAAAATTTGGAAAAATAGTTTATTTATTTTCAGTTGATTTATCATGAACATTGTTCCGAACCATTGTAAAGAGAACCGAAACAGATATAAATATAGGAATTTTAAAAAGCGGCCCATATCCCCGGCAAAAACAACAAACATTAAAACCTAAATCCTAAAGCAAAACCCGTAAGGCCCTAAAATTTTTTCTCATAAATATTTAAATCACAACCATGTTACTCTCACCGTTTTTTGTTTTGAATGTGTACGGTTTAGGGTAAAATTTAAATCTTAGGAAATTATATGAACACAAATAGCACCACATTGAAAGTATTAGGGTAAAAATTAAATCTTAGGAAGTAAATAATATTATAAGAATGGTATTGTTTGTGAGAATTAACAAGTACAACGTGTGGTGAAGGAATATTTAGGGTTTAAATAGAGTAAAATAAAACGACGAGTATCTTTAACGTTTGTGGACAAAGCTAAAAAATTACATATTTTAGTATTGATTTTAGTTTAAATTTTGCTATATAATAGGTAGCGAAACACAATTTCCTATGGTGGAAACTGTTCAAAACTTGTGGTTCCCAATATAAAAGAGTCTTTTCAATGTCAATCTCGAATCTCTATAACCCGTTCCGATACGTCATCAACAGAAACATATTTTCAATTATTGCATTGGGCAGAACACTTTGCAGATAATTGAATTGAGTAAGCAGTTCCTAAACCGGTTATCAAATTCTGAAACCAAGCATATGAACTGAAATTTATATTAAACTGTAACGATTTTGCGTTTATTTATCATGAACATTGTTCCGAAACATTTTATAGAGGTCTGACACTTGTTTAACTATAGGAATTGTAAAAGTAGGACCATATCCCATTGAAAATGTTTTTTTATTGGAAAAAATCTTAAACCTCGAGTTTGATATTCTGTTTTCTATTATAAATAGGCCATAGTTTCTGTAACCCCCTAGACCCGCCTATGCGTTACAACGGATCCTAGACCCCCTAGACCCCGAGTTTGATATTACGTTTTCTAAATGTAACCCCCTAGACCTGCCTATGCGTTATAACGGATCCTAGGAAGTCACATTAGGGTCACAAGAGCGACCCGTAGTAAAAATACACATAAAAACATTTTTTTTGCCTCAAAACACTTATTAAACTGTAAAACCAACTTCTGTTTAAGATACCATTTCAGGAAGTCATTTAAACACATAACAGAAATTTCAGAAAGTGTTTTACAGACACTATCGTAAAACAATACATGACATACATGCCCACTAACTATACAGTACCGTACTCCAAAGGCAACGCCGATACAACTCCGAACACTGCTGTCAACTATTATACTATGATATATTCTTTCAACCTGCAATGGTAAAAACAACGTGAGCTTGGAAAAGCTCAGTAATACAGAACTACCAAAAGATGCTATAAGCTCATGCAGATATATGGTAGGCATAACATTTTCATGATGTTCCATATAGTAGCAGCCTCTAATACTATTATACTATTTTGAGGTTGCATCATACTCGAGAATAATGATATTTGTTATTTATTCAAACATCGAGAATTAGACAGGAATTATATAGGCTGGTAACATACGGAGGTGGAATCAGAGAATTTAGTGTCTAGTGTGTTCCAATAGTGCAACGTTAATGCATGAAATGTAACAATGCAGTAAACCCTTTTTTCAAATACATTTGTTTCAAGTAGCAGTAAAAAAATCATTTTAATTCTTTATTTACCCTTCAACCATACTCAAGTATATAGTTTCCCCAGTGCGGTATCATGTACATGCATTAACCCGAGCCCATTGGGCATGGGTACCATCCTAAGGGAATACCTTAGAATACAGGCGGCCCTAGCTGAAGCATAGGAACAGAATACGGGCAGACCTAGCCGAAGCATAGGAACCAAATAGGGGCAGACCTAGTTGAAGCATAGGAACCGAAAACGGGCAGACTTACCAGTTGGATCAAGGCTAAGCCGTCAGTAACTTTATATCATTTCCCAAGTACCCCAGTGAATCAGATCATCATTAATCAATAACAATATTTTGAGTAATACATTATCCATATAACATGTTTGTCATATTGGGTGCATAGACATATATTAGAAATACAGTACGATCATGCTTAATTTGTAAAACATGTCATGTTCCTGTGAATTCAAGTATGTCAATCATGTGCACGTGATCGATATTATAACATGTAAATCAGTATGCAAAAACAGTCGTGTAGAACACATGGAACACACTAGGTGGAACAATTTATTCCTTGGAGATACTTGGCATTTACGGAAGGGAACACATTAACCTTTTGACAATTCGAACGGATTTTAGAAACAAAGTCCCTATAAAATGGGGGTTCGTACTAACGGTTCAAACCAGATATTCATGAGATGATACATCAAGATCTTTGAGAGTTTAGATATATCATGAACGATTTACTCATTTAAGCCTACAAGGGCATTATAGTCATTTTATCACACAAGGGCATTTTGGTAATTTATACCAACAAGGCATAAATAGTGGCTCAGAAATTCTATTTGCTCATCAGGTTTCCAACCAAGCATTCAGAAGATTCCATGTCAAGATCTTTCATGATATCAGATGCATTCAAGGCTATTTTGATTACTTTGGCCAATGATGGTATTTTGGCCATTTAACTATCAGGGGTGATTTTGTAATTTATCCCAATAATGATGAAATGACGATTTACAATATTTAAGATTTCCAGAAGTTTATCGAGCCTCCAAAACCATTCAAACTAACATATCCTAACCTTGCAGTACTAACCAACCCTTCTAATGTATCCAGCTGTATCGTATATCTGAACGGTTGCTTTCATATTTCACCACAGGACTTGTCGCGGAGTAGTCGAACTTATGTTCTGTGCGGAAAAAATTCCAACCTTATATTAATATCATGAGTGATTGACATACATGAGTCATGCTTCAACCCTTAGGGCATTTCAGTCATTTTTAGCTTTATTGGCATTTCCAGAATTTTATCATAGGCAATTTACTTATTCAAGTCAAGGGGGTATTTTAGTCATTTTGAAGCTTGGGATATCCATCATTCCTGCCAATTGAACCATATATAGTATTTCAATCAATTAAGTATTCGTGGGTGTTTTAGGCATTCAAGAAATTTCAGTACCTCCAACCACTTCATTCATTTCAGAACTCAGGTTTATCCATCATTCTAGTTAATTTTCAAACCTCGATGTTCGAGGATACTTCAGTCTTTTTGGTCAATACGATCATTTCGATTAATTAACAATAACAGTATTTCCAATACTTTTAGTCATTTCAGTCAATCTAGTATTTTGAGTCGCTTGATTAATTCAGAGGTACGGATAGTTTCCCGTAAATCTATATTCAGAGATCCATTCCAAATTCAAGGAAACTTAACACCTTAAAATCTTGAAGGTTTAAATCTTGTTACCGTAACTTTCCAAGTTTTTCGAGGTTTTCAGGTGAATCATGTTGTTTTACCATATCTAGTATAGATTTCTAGATCGCCTCCAATTCCAAGGGCATTTTAGTCATTCTCATACCTTAAGGGCGTTTTCGTAATTTTATATCCAAATATTTTTAACATTTGATCATTTGACACCGATAATCAGATTTAGAGATTAGCTGCCTTATTAATTATTTATTGAACTCCAGGTCCTTACTTTTATTAACTTTCTCGTTCGAGCATTTTAATCTTATCCATGTTATCATACTCAATTTCATATCCGGTTTGACTTAAGCAGAGCTAACATCACTCCTCGTCATATTTATGCATGCATTAACCGAATACCGACATGATCATAAAGCATACAAGAGGTAGTAATGTATTACCTTTAATCATCACTACATCGGTCAACCATGATACTCCATTTGATCACTCTCGAACCCGAATGCGACGTCCTCAACATCCCGAATACAAGGAACTTTGAATACCTTCAATCGCACAAATTCCAATTTTAGTCCTTATTCACATCGCAAAAATCAAGTTCAAGGTCCAATTCGGCGGCTTTCGGGTTATAATTTCACAAAACGGGCATCAAAATCGGACTCAGGACGTCGAAAAACATAAAATAGGACTTTTCATGAAAAGTTGACTTTTTGGTCAAAGTCAACGCTGACGTTAGCGGTCAAAGTCAGCGCTGACGTCACTGGTCCAGTGGCTGACTCGACGAGTTGACTCACTGGGTTGACTCAGGCGAGTTGACTCACTAAGTTGACTCGGGCGAGTTGACTCACTGAGTTGGCTCGGACGAGTTGACTCACTAAGTTGACTTGATCAACGGGTCGGTTACGGGTCAACGGGTAGGGTCAGTTTGTTTGGACTGGTTCGGGTGACTCGGTTCATGGTCAGACCGGGTCTAAGCCGGTCGGTTCAACAACCATCGTCCAAGGCGGCCGGGAATCACCTTGGACGGCGCATGAAGCCCACGTGCAGCCTTTTCTGGTCGAAAATGGGCCGGAAAACACCCCCGGTCACACCATTGCCATCATTTTCCTCAACCACAACTAAAAAATCCAAGATTTAGGCCGAAACACTTACCAAACTTACCCTAAATCGGACGGACGAGGGAAGTCTCCGACGAGGCTTCAGACGGCGCCGATCTGGCGGTTGGTGACCGATGTTGCGCTCGCCTCGACACCGAAAAGACGACGGCAGCGAGCAAAGCATGAGGCGACATTATAGGCGGTCGGAAAACAAATCAAAAACCGGATAGAGTTTCACCCTAGGTTCGTTGAACCTTTAACCCTTCGAACCCAACGATTTCAGCGGCGGTTGCGCGAATGGCGGCTAAGGCTGGAGTCGGGGTGAGGCGGAGGACACGGTGACACCGGCGGTGACAGCCATGATGCGGCCGTGACGGAGATATGAAGGGGCACCGTTGTAGAGGAGATGAAAGGTTTCGAAGAGGATAAAATTCAGATCTAATTTCTTTCAGATTCAACTAATGCATTTAATTTGGGAAAAAAGGGTGATTGGATCTAGTCTGATTATTATTATTATTATTATTATTATTATTATTATTATTATTATTGTAACACCCCTTCCCGGCCTGGTAGAGAACCGGGTCGGAGAGCGTTTCCGGAAAACAATGCGATAAAACCTTTTACTCTTTTTCTTCAAAAACTTTCTTAACAACTTGTTGTTGCGTGTAAAATAGTCTATCGCAATGGTAGTGCAAGTGTACACGTCGCAAGTAATAAAGTGATACTAGAGTATCGGATATCGTCTCCACAGGGACTGGGCTAACCCTTTCCTTCGCTATCTGCACAAGGGGAAAAGAATAGATTAAGATATTGTCACGAAAATAATAAAGAATACTGGAAAATAAAAGTAGAGAAATCAAGATAGAGAGAATGGGATGGTATTGAATTGCTCGGTAGTGCAGGTATTGAATTGCTTAGGATCTCCAGTTCTGTCGTCGCTCCCGTCGCCGACAGCACCTGTCGCGGCGTCTGTCCGTTGGCAGTCACGGCAGCAGACACACCAACTCCGTACTTCAAGTTTGGCAAGAATCCCAGATCTGCCTTGCCCTATCCCTAGGCACAAGTCTGTCGATGAACACGTCTTTGATGATACCTCCCGGCGTGAATCGAAGGATGAACACCGATGTGTATGAATTCTTCCTTAGCCACTTAACCTCGCCCTATCCCTAGGCACGAGATGGTTCAACTATAAACTAGAGAACGCGCTCTTATCTCTTTCGTATACTTAACTCTCCCGATGCTAAGTAAATGGATAACCTCACAATGCTCTCCCGATGCTCTTGCAAGATATTAAAACCAAGATAAAAGAACTTGAAGTTTATTTTATTGAACTTGAAAAATCCTAAAACAAAGCAACCCTTGCAACTACTTTACAAAACAACCCGTAGCCCTAGGGGGAATTTAGAACATGTCGGTGACGGGTGGACGGCAGGGGTTTGGTTTCGGTTATGGGGTAATCGGTTCTGCCCCTAGGTTAAATCTATGCCCTTATATAAGCTTTGGGCTCAAGTTATCTAAGGTAACAAGGATTACAACTTTAATTAAAAGTAAGATTCTAATAAAGACTAAATCTCTAAAGTCTCCTACTTTCCAGCCGCATCCTTGCTTTTAGGAATTTCTTCTCTTTGAGCTTTGGCTTGACATATCTTTCGATCTGGGCTTGGAAAAATATATGGCTTTCACACGACAGACGAGCAGATTTTTCTCTATCTATCGAGGTCCACTTGACTTTTCCTCTTTATAAAGTTGCTGTCACGACAGGTCCATGACAGGTTCGTCTTCTTCGGCTGCTTGTCCAGTTCCGCTCTCCTGCTTCTCTGCCCTGCGCCTGCCTTCTTTGTCAACTATGGCAGATACCTGCAAAATAAGCCATCTTTTAGTAGAATCCGTGCCTTTTACATATTTGTGATGTTTTACTGAAAACTAACCTAAATGCAATGCAATGATGCTTGAATGCAGCAGAAATATGGGTTAAAAAGGGTGTAAATAATAGAACTTTTACACACTCAACACACCCCCAAACTCAAGTTTTTGCTTGCCCTCAAGCAATTAAACCTAAAGAAAAATGAAAATTTTTGTGTTGGCCTTCAAACAGTGAACTGTCCCTTACCCGTCGCTCATTCTCTATGGCGGCAGCAACCTGTCGGAAATGTTAGGATCTGTCCGGAATCTCCCTATAGCTCTCGTGCAGTGTGTGCATGCTTTGTGAACAGTTATATGCTAAGACTCTCTTAGTTTCACTAGAATATTCAACCTCTTAACTCAAATTTTATGCCAAAGTTTATTTTTTTTTTAGAGAGCACATTTCTCATGCTTCTTTTCTTCTATTTTCAAGCTAAGTTTTTCTAGAGCCAGTTTTGGGCACCTCTAGTTAGCTTCCTAGAGCCGGTTTCGGGCACCTCTAGGTTTTTGATTTTCTTTTGCTAAACTTCTTTCCTAGAGCCAGTGTTAGGCACCTCTAGGGGCTATTCAAGTTCTAAGCTTCCTATTCTAGTTTGGCTAAAAGAAATCTAAGCAATATAACAGTCACAAAAGTGTTTAAGTTTCAGAACTATAGAAAGGCTCTAAACTTTTCCTTAACCTGTCCTAAAGATGCTGCCACGACAGAGCCGTCATGACAGGTAAGCTAACTTCACAGTTTTAAGCCAACAGTTTTAATTTTCTGATTTTTTTAAGAGAAAATAAATAAATAAAAAGACACAACAATTAATAAAAAGATGTGCTAAAGACTTCATTAAAGATGGAGGGTTGCCACCCCCAAACTCAAGGGTTGCATTGCCCTCAATGCAAAATGAAATGAAAAATAAAGGAAGAAAAAGTACATCACAAAATATAAAAGCAGGCAGCAATAAGAGGAAAATAAAGACTTAATTTTTCACTCGCTGCTGCTGCTGACGCGGATCTGATGGCGGCGTCTGCGCTGTGGAGGGGGCTGGGCAGGTTCAGGAGCAGGTAGAGGGGCAGGTTGATGGGCAGGTTGCTCCACTAACTGGACGTCAGAACTGCTGCCACTATCCCAGCTGCTGCTAGTGGTGGTGCTGGCTTTTGGCAGCCGTTTCTTATCTGCCACGTGCTTAATTCGTTTCACCCTCGTAAAGTCCCTCTCCAAATTCCTCCAGATAAGAGGGCTTTCATCAGTGGCAGGTCTTTTGGTTCCTCGATGGGAGGTGTCTGCCGGAGGGCTGCCTGCTGCCGTCGGGGCAGGGGATGGTGTGGAAGTGGCAGAATGGGTATGGGGGGAAACAGGTGGTGTAGGTGTGGGGGAGGGGATATGGAAATAATGGTCGGGGAAGGTGGGGAAGATGACATCCGAAAAATGTAAAGTATTAGTAATAAAGTTTACCGTTGCATTTGAGAAGTCGCGGATGAAAGTCATCAAACCCATTTGCCGCTCCTTGACCCGTAAGATTGCAGCAAGGATAAGTGCCGACTGGTCTGTCGGAGCGGTGGCGGTGGCAGCTTCAGGGGCAGGCTCGGTGGCAGGTTCCTCATCCGAGTCAGCAGGTGGTGCGTTTGGATCAAATGCGTTGATGGGTGTTGCAGCCACGACCTCCATGAGGCTGGAGATGTTACTGTCGGTCCAGCCATTACCTTGGTGTAGTTCGTCGGAGGGCTCCTCTGGTACAGCCGCACAGCGACAGAGGGCTGTGATGGTGAACGGTAGGCAGAGTCGTGAGTCTGAGCAGAAGGAACAATCGATGATGCTGTCCCTCATGTATCTGCCCACGTTGATGGGCCTGTCATGCATAATAGAGTGAATGAGGGCCAGCCGCTGCCGGTTGACTGTCGTGTGGTGGGACGAGGGCAGGATACGCTTTTTGATGAAAGCGTTCCACAGTTTTGCTTCGGGGAGGAGCTGCCCCCTATTGATAGAGTGGGGGTTCTTCTTACTGGTAGTCCATGTCGTACCAGCTTCTGTCAGCTCCGCCATGACAGCCTCATAGGCAGCAGCATCAAGGGTGTCGAGAAATTTCTGGTGGGCATCGTCATCGGGGCCAACGTAGAGGCCAAACATGTGGTTGATGCTGTCGGCAGTGAATGGCACCTGAACACCTCGAACGATGACAAATGTTGCCGTTCTGCTGTCTATGGCGGCATAAAACTCCCGGGCTAATGTGTCGTTTAGCTCTGCCGGTTGTTCAGCAAAGTGCTCCCATAGTTGAGCCGTGATGGCCTGTACGATGAACGGCCGGAGTCCTATGTTGGGTGCCTTTCGGATGTACACGAAACCACGTTCCTCCCATAATTCCTTTGTGGTGAAGGGCGTCGCTGCTGCTGGTGAAGAGCCTGAGGCAGCACTACGGCGGGTCTGTCTAGACGACATGTTAGTTGCAAGGGTTGTGAAAAATGAAGAAAGCAAATAAAACTAGGGGAGAAAGCAAGGAAGAGTAAACAGAAGTGAGAAAAAATGAAAATGGAAACGGGGTTTTATAGCGGTCGAGTTGCTGCCCGTTTAATGCTGTAACGGCAGGCATGAATAACATGGCGACGGATGGTATTTAGCGTGTCTGACGCGTCTGACACGCATTTATGCGTCTGTTACGCGTCTGCCGCACGCTTCTGCGTCTGCCGTGTCAGTCTGTTGACAGCCTGTCTTATCCGTCTGCGGCGGCAGTCGAAACGACAGGTTATCATAAATGGGCTTTATTGGGCTGATGGATGGGCGGTGGGCTTGGGTCACTTCTCCCTTTCTTCTTGGCTCCTTTATTTCCTAAAAACTGAAATTAGAAAAACAAAATATTATTCAAATAAAATAAATCTAATTCCTAATAAATAATATTAATAATAAAATAAAAATAAAACTTAGGTTAAATTAGGGGTGCCTTGTGGGGCATCTCCTAAAGTAACCACTTCCTGTATTCCTGGGGCTTCAGTCCCCTGATAGTGCTTGAGGCGTCGTTTCCGGTACTTCTTGAAGTCCATCTGTACCCTCCATCTGGTGATTATTCTCATGTTGGGAGCTCCTTTCTTTCTCTTCCCTTTGTAGTCCATGAAGTCCTCCCTTCTTGGTAATGTTTCTAAGGGCATGAATATATGATTAGAAATAATCAAATTGACATTCGGCCACAAACTTACCTTGTTTTCGTTGAATGTTGTTGTGGTTGAATGTATCCCTTGCTGTCGTGTCTGCTGCTGCGGCAGGCAGTTATTTTGACAGTTTTTTATCAGGTTACTTTGCAGGTCAATGGTACATTGGTAGGTGCCATCACTCTCTATACCAAATTCTGTTGACCACTCGTAGATCTCCATCAGTAGAGATTTTGATGATTCTGTGTCCACCGGCTTTAGTTCCTCAAATGCCTGCAATGGAATTGGTGAGTTTTCATATAATTCAAAAGGTTCGTTTATTACCTGCTCATATTCCATCGGTGAGGCATTGTCATTGGGTAGCTCTTCTAGGTGGTTGTGCGAGTGCCATGACAGGGATGGATGTGTGCAATCTTGTTCAGGCATAATCGAGGTGGTGGGTTTAGAATTTGCCTCTGATGTAGTTGTTGTGTCAGCATCAGTTGCTGCCGAGGCGGCAGTTGCTGTCGAGGCGGCAGTTGCTGTCGAGGCGGCAGTTGATGTCGAGGCGGCAGTTGCTGTCGAGGCGGCAGTTTCTGTCGAGGCGGCAGTTTCTGTCGAGGCGGCAGTTGCTGCCGAGGCGGCAGTTTCCGTCGAGGCGGCAGTTGCTGTCGAGGCGGCAGTTTTTGTCGAGGCGGCAGTTTTTGCTTTGACTGGAGTTTCTGCCTCAAAAGTTGTTGCTGCCGTGACATTCTCTTGAATTTCATTCAGCGTTGTCGCGGTGTTGCTCCATTCCGGCTCCTCGATCATTGTCATGGCAAGTTGTTGCTCAGACTCATCATATGTTGGGTATTCCTTCACATGGGCGTCCTCGTCATCTTGCCTCGGGATTCCAGGTTCAGTCGTGGCATGAATGAGGACAGGTCTGCTCAAGAGTTCATCCATCTTGGCGATACTTGCGTTTGTAGAAGCCGACACTTTTTGAATGATTGCCATGAAGGCTTGCAGTGTGTCTTCTAAGGATTTTGACTACTCTTGAGGATGATGACATTGCCAGGGCAGGTCGGGTTCTGCAGCAAAACTGTTATGGTATAAAAAATTTTGTGGGTTTTGATCGTACCATAAAAAAATTTGCTGCTGCGGCATCGACATTTGCTGCCCCTGTTGCTGCCACGGCTGCTGCCCTGGCAGCATATCTTTACGGTAATTGCAAGAACTTTCCCACATCAATTCTCGAATGGTTTTTCCTGGCGTGTTGATGCCCTTGAACCTGTATTTTCACCTGAGTTTTTTTTTTGTAAAAAAAAAATAAAAAAAAATAAAAATAAAAGAAAAGTGCAGAAGCTAGGGTAAGAGTGTGTTGCCAGTCCCCGGCAACGGCGCCAAAAACTTGTTGCGTGTAAAATAGTCTATCGCAATGGTAGTGCAAGTGTACACGTCGCAAGTAATAAAGTGATACTAGAGTATCGGATATCGTCTCCACAGGGACTGGGCTAACCCTTTCCTTCGCTATCTGCACAAGGGGAAAAGAATAGATTAAGATATTGTCACGAAAATAATAAAGAATACTGAAAAATAAAAGTAGAGAAATTAAGATAGAGAGAATGGGATGGTATTGAATTGCTCGGTAGTGCAGGTATTGAACTGCTTAGGATCTCCAGTTCTGTCGTCGCTCCCGTCGCCGACAGCACCTGTCGCGGCGTCTGTCCGTTGGCAGTCGCGGCAGCAGACACACCAACTCCGTACTTCAAGTTTGGCAAGAATCCCAGATCTGCCTTGCCCTATCCCTAGGCACAAGTCTGTCGATGAACACGTCTTTGATGATACCTCCCGGCGTGAATCGAAGGATGAACACCGATGTGTATGAATTCTTCCTTAGCCACTTAACCTCGCCCTATCCCTAGGCACGAGATGGTTCAACTATAAACTAGAGAACGCGCTCTTATCTCTTTCGTATACTTAACTCTCCCGATGCTAAGTAAATGGATAACCTCACAATGCTCTCCCGATGCTCTTGCAAGATATTAAAACCAAGATAAAAGAACTTGAAGTTTATTTTATTGAACTTGAAAAATCCTAAAACAAAGCAACCCTTGCAACTACTTTACAAAACAACCCGTAGCCCTAGGGGGAATTTAGAACATGTCGGTGACGGGTGGACGGCAGGGGTTTGGTTTCGGTTATGGGGTAATCGGTTCTGCCCCTAGGTTAAATCTATGCCCTTATATAAGCTTTGGGCTCAAGTTATCTAAGGTAACAAGGATTACAACTTTAATTAAAAGTAAGATTCTAATAAAGACTAAATCTCTAAAGTCTCCTACTTTCCAGCCGCATCCTTGCTTTTAGGAATTTCTTCTCTTTGAGCTTTGGCTTGACATATCTTTCGATCTGGGGCTTGGAAAAATATATGGCTTTCACACGACAGACGAGCAGATTTTTCTCTATCTATCGAGGTCCACTTGACTTTTCCTCTTTATAAAGTTGCTGTCACCATGCTGTCACGACAGGTCCATGACAGGTTCGTCTTCTTCGGCTGCTTGTCCAGTTCTGCTCTCCTGCTTCTCTGCCCTGCGCCTGCCTTCTTTGTCAACTATGGCAGATACCTGCAAAATAAGCCATCTTTTAGTAGAATCCGTGCCTTTTACATATTTGTGATGTTTTACTGAAAACTAACCTAAATGCAATGCAATGATGCTTGAATGCAGCAGAAATATGGGTTAAAAAGGGTGTAAATAATAGAACTTTTACACACTCAACACTTGTCTTATTAAAACTCATTGAACTTATTAGGCTTTTAATCTGAACTTTAATCAATCTTTATACTAACAATGTTTACCGAGTTTACAAATTAGTCCATTTCACCTTATAAAAGCCAAAAGAAGTTGCTCGTATCGAAACGCCCTAATTCGTTTCGGTACGGCTTGACCATGGTCATTATTTTGACTTTTCCTTCTTGACCGTTTCGATACGGCTTGACCCGTATCGGAACGGGTTGACCGGTCTTGACTTGACTTAGACCCGTTTCAGAACTCGTTTCGAAACAGGGGTCTCCAGTAGCAAAATTGTATCGAAACACACTAACCCATTTCGAAACGGCAGACCTGAAGTGACAGATTTTAACTGGTTTTAGTCAACTTTAACATAGCAACAATGAACCGATTTCAATGAAACTTGACACACATTATTCTAAAGGTATAAACTACAGTCTTGCCAAGTTTTAAGGCCATTTGAATCCATTTGCTCGGTTTTACCAAATTAAGCACAAAACATAATCTTCAAGGATAAACTCTCAAAACATGAACATTATCTTCATCTTAATTAAGACCAGGCATTTGATCAATACCCAGAACACAAAACAACATATTACTTAATACATAGACCTTGCCACCATACTAGGAGTTTAAAAGACAAAACATTTTACTTGAACTTGGTTGTGACTTGTGCAACGCTCCAACTTCTCCGATCTCGATCCCTTCTACTTGCTCACCCTGAAATGGATGCATGAAATGCATTAGGCACACTTGCCTAGTGAGGTAGTCACATAACCATGCATAACATATATCATGCCTTACAACATGCTCAATAAATCATCTCACCAAACATGCAATGTCATAGCATATATCATAGTCATATCATAACATAAATCATCATCATAGCCTCATGACACATCACTATCTTGATTTCATAGTTTCCCTTGGATCGATTCCTTGTATACAGATACACGAAATTCCACCACTACACCATTCATATTCAACATGGTCCATACCCTCCACTACACAGGTTTGACCATCACACAACACATCCCTCCACTACACCAAGTCATTCTTCTTCCATAGAGCTCATGAATTCATTGGCATGCCAACCGCATCCGATACCTCGAATCCAAGGTCTTTAACAATATTTCATAGTTTATATCAACATCATATCATAAGTATACATATTACATGACAATCATAGTGTAAATCAAAGAGTTGATGCAACCTTACCATGTACTTACCAACATGCAATCAATGACGTAAAACTACTAACTCAAGGATAGTATTAACAAAATAACAGCAGACTCGGGTAGGCCCTTGCCTATACCCGAGACGCTACTACACTCACCTTGATCGGCTAAGGCTCCTAAGGTCAATAATACCTCGATCAATGCTTGAGCCTTTTCTCTTATGATGGCACGGACAAAACGAGCTTCTTAAACAAGGGAGACTAAAGCTTTAGTTAAGCTTCCATGGAGATGCTTGCTTAGACTTGAGGTAGAAGACAACAATGGTGGTGCTAGCTTATTTAGGAAAGAAGGGTGTTTAAGCTTACGTAGCAAGAACAAAAACAAAGCTCTTAAAATCTTTCTTCTATTTATAGAGACTCTAGATATTCAATTCCACCTCCCACATCAGCCAATTAAAAGCTTTCCCTTGCCTAAGGGTTTGCTAAACCCTATACACCTTCCTAATATCCAATCACAAACTTTCTTCACCTTTAAGAATTCCAAATTAATTATTCTCTACCCACTTACAGTAAAATAGCTGATACCCAGCTATTTGTTCAGCTAAAGACGTGAGGAAATAAGCCAGCCTAACTGGTGAGTCACCTAAAGGCCGAAATCTTTGACTTTGGGGCACTTGCCCTGTTTTCTGCAGGGTACCGTTTCAGAACGGTCGAGGCCGTTTCGATACGGTCTTGCAAAATGCCAAAAAGGTAGTTATTGCCGTTGGACCGTATCGGAACGCCTGAAATCTGTTTCGGTACGCCTTAGCCAGGCCGTTTCGATACGGGTCTCGGGCGTATCGAAACGCTTGGCCCAGAAACGGTAACTTGAGCACATAAAACAAACTTAACTTGACTTTTAGGTTTCATAAAATTTTAGAACATAACTTAATCAAAATTTAAGATTTTTAACACCAAAATTCAATCATCGAAACCTATTTCCGACCAGACCGGTTTTTGGGGTGTTACAATTATTATTATATTCTCCGATACATGTTATAACAAAATCTTACCATACCATAACCAAGACTTGCCTTAGACCAGATGGCTAAGCCCATTGTCCTCCATGCCAAGAGGTGCGAGTTCAAAACCCCTTGGCTACACATTTCCCTCTTTTCTTATTTCATTCAACAATTTTTTTATATATTTTTAGGGTGTTACAGTTTCATACCCTAATCAGCTCTCGTTTCCTTCCTACTTTTGGTCTCTTGTAGACAGAATTATATGTGTGGCTGATGTTTTTTTACTAGTTGCCATGGCTACTATGCAGAGATTTCGTTTTATAGATCCTGAAGGAGTGTTGATTGTTTTTAGATTTTTCTTGTCGATAAACAATAGTATTTGGAAGGATATGAGTAGCAATTGTGGGGATGAACATAAAAAGACCTTGGTGTCAAAATTTTTCAAATATTATTGTTTGTTGTTGTTTTGAACTACATCAGGAGGCGGCCAATGCAAACTGGAGTGTAGAAGATTGCGTAATCATGAGACCAAGAATGATTATGCTAGATGGACTCCAAGCAAAGGATTGTGAACTCATAAGACAAAGGCCAATGCAGATCGCACTGTCTGAAACATGTTAAATAGTCCTGAAACCAGTATACATTTATGAACTCTACAAATAATAAACCCTACCGTAAATTTGTGGCCTACGTGGAAAATTATTTTTTTCGATTGTAGAATATGGACTATTTAATGCTTGAAATTTATCTGATACACTAAGCTAAACACTAAACCCTAAACCAAAGAAAACAATCTCACAATCCACTAACTATTTACTTCACCATAAACTTAAACTGAAACACGATAATTGTAAACCCTAAATCATTAATCTTAAATTGTAAACTAATAAAAATTTATTTTGTACAGTATTAACCGTAGACAACACCATAAACTCTAACTCAGTAATAGTTAGACCTAAATCCTAAGCAAAAAAACCTCAAAGCCGTTAAATTTAATCTCATAAACCATCAACTCAACAGACATGGTGAGTGTTTGAGGTGGCCAATGCTAGCCGTACTATGGCAGAATGTGGAATATATGATGCTTGAAATTAATCTCATACACTAAGGTAAACAGTAAACCCTAAACCATAAAAAATATGCTCATAATCCACTAACTATTAACTTCACCATAAACTTAAACCAAATCAAGATAATTGTAAACCCTAAATTGTAAATCTTAAACCTCAAAGCAGTAAAATTACATCTCGTGAAGTAATAGCCGTGGACAAAACCATAAACCCTAACGAAGTAATAGTAAGACCTAAATCATAAACAAAATAACCTTAAAGCCGTTAAATTTTATTTATGTCATAAACCAACAACTTGTTGATAGGGTGAGTAGTTGAGGCGGCCAATGGTTGTCGGGCTGTGGCAGAATATTATACTAGTCAATGCTTGAAATTTATCTTATACACTAAACTGAACAGTAAACCCTAAACCATTCAAAATAATCTTGGAAACTGCTAACTATTAACTTCACCATAAACCTAATCCGAGACAAGATCAGTGTAAACTCTAAATTATAAATCTTAAACCCTAATAAAATAAAAATTCATCTCATAAAGTAATAAACGTAGACAACGCCGTAAACCCTAACACGATAATAATAAGACCTAATTCCTATCGAAAAAACCCTTAAAGTCGTTAAATTTTATGTCATAAACCAACAACTCAAAAGATGGGGACGTTTCTAACATGCAACAAGGTACATCATAAATCTTAAACCTAAACCCGTGAACCCTTTCATGAAAACCATGAGGTTCAGATATATCAATTCCTTATTTTGTAAGATTTGACCGGTCAGTTTACAAAGTGAATAGTGTAGTGTTTAAAGGAAAGTGTACAAAGTATTTCATGAAGAGATTCCCTTTTGCCCTAAATTTCTTTAAAATATAGGTTCTCATTCACACCGTTAATATTCCTTTATAAGAAGGACTCATTTATGAATATTATTTATTTCCTAAAATTTAAATTGTTTAATATTGTTGCTCAAAAAATTTGTTTAATATTAATATTTCCAAATTTAAGATCACAACATAAAACAAAGTAAACAAAATCTTTATATTAGTTCATATTTAAAAGTTTCTTCTTTATATTATTAATTTACAATCTGGGTGGTCAAGGAGGAATTATTATATCATGGGTCCTTCGAAACACGTTAAAACCCGAACAAGTTTAAAAGGTTTGTGTATACGGTTCCGGCCTTATCACGTTAAACCGAAACCAATCCTCCAAATTTATCCTAATGTTTACACTTGAAAATTTTGTTGAGAATATTGTAAACAAGCGTCCATTGTTTACAAAATGGTGACATTAGCGACGACAAATAAAAAAAGTTGAAGTATCGGAAATTGAACAGACACATCCATATATTAAAAAATTATACATTAGAAGATATGACCAATCCATAAACATTAGAAGATATGGCCAATACATAAACATTAGAGAAATTTAACAGATTCCTCTTGTAAATCAGAGCAACACCCTCACACTCAGGGTGAGGAGCGTCTGCGTTTGGAGCACACAACAAAGCTAGTATAGCCTTAACAATCCACAGGTCTGATACAAGGGGTCCAATCACACTGCAAGATGGCCAGCCTAATGGAGCCAGACTTAGTAATGTTTTGGTGGAATAGATTGCCAAAAAATTTAACAACAATCTAGAAAAACATAAAAACAGTTACCCATTAATTGCGTCAATGTAAAAAAATTGACCTAGATAAAACTTCAATCTTGCAAGGATAATTATCCTAGGAGGAGACTGAGGATACTCAAGTGGGAAGATGATGGAAACCTCAAATTCATGGCCTTCGTAAGGGCTGGAAGCAAGTGCAACCATTTGAAGTTGATAACGATACGAAGATCCATCAACATTTGTTGTTACTAAATTAAAATAATGATAAGGGTAAAGTATGCCAGGTACCACCGAACTATAGTGTCTGACCTGTTTTTACCATCAACGTTTCAATTGGTCCAAAACTATCATTAACGTTTAATATTTGATCCAATTATACCATCCCTCCGTTAAATCATGGACGCCGTGGTGACGTGGACTAAGAAAACCGTAACGGTGCTGACTGTGTACCCTATATATTATTATTTATTCAACGTCATTAAAAAATTAAAAAATAAAAACCCTTTTGGTTTTCAAAACGACACCGTTTCCATAATCCGCTATTTTAAATTTTGAAATTTTGAATCCCTAATTCATTCATTCTCTATCTCGATCGTTTTCTGATTCATTTTCTCTAGAGGTAATGAAGGTTGAAGGGCGAAGGGCAACAACATTCCCCATAAGAAATTGGGACGGTGGGATCGAAGAGCCCATTGCATTTCCGGTGTGTGGTTGTGGAATTTCAGCGCAACTGAGAACATCGTGGTCCATTGACAATCTTGGAAGGAGGTTCTTTGGCTGCAAGAACTATGGTAGTTTGCTGCATCATGCTTGTCGCTTTTTCAGATGGTTTGATCCTCCAATGAACCCACGCGCAAGAATTGTTATTCTTGGACTGCTGAAGAGAATAAGGGAGAATGAAGTTCAAAGAAAAAAAGAAAGACTGTGCTGGTTTAGTATTTTGGTTGTTTGTGTTGTGATTATTTGGTTCTTTAAAAGTTAATGTTCTGGGTATATGCAGTTTGGAATTTTGTGGTTTATTGGTATTGGATTAGGGTTGGGATTGGGATTGATTTTGTAAGTTTTGGTTGACCGGTGGTACTACTGTTATGGAATGATTTGGGGTAATGGAATAGTTAATCTAACAGAATGAATTATGTAATGGGATTGGTACTGTAATGGAATACTTAATGTAATGTTTTGATTGTTTGTGTTGCTATGAAATGTTATGTTATTGTGCAAATTTAGAGTTAACTGTTAATGTGAAAAATTAGAGTAAAATTTTATATTCTATTGAAAAATAGAAGTAGAAACAATGAAACATATAAAATATTGCTCTTGGCATATATTTCACCATATAATTTGAAGTTTACATAGGACCAAGTACAAAATAATTTGTCAAAAATACTTTGTTTATAACCAAAATACATACAAAAACACCTTCACTTCAGCTATTCAATGAACAAAATGACTTTAGCTATTTCATAACTATCAACCCATATACCCCAAAACAGGTTCAAACATATATCATCCCTAGGTGTAAACTTCACATATATCAAAATAAGTCAAAGTATGAAATCATATACCCAAAACATGTTCAAAGACCTAAAACCATTAACCTACACCATCCTAGATTTTTTTGCCAAAGCACTGGGACTGTTGGCTTCCTGTGAAGATGGCATCCATCGTACTGCCATAACATTTCCTGGCTGCTGATCACATACATGGCCTGGAGTAGGAACAAAAACAAATGGTGATGTTGTTGTTGCCCTCGTAGGTGGTGAAGATGATGTAGTGGCTCTCACAGGTGGTGAAGATGATGTAGTGGCTCTCACAGGTGATGATGTTCTTGTAGACATGTTTGTTGTTACTGATGATGTAGTAGCCCTCCTAACCTGCATAGTACATTTAAAAAATTCAATCAAAGAAAAGATAACAGATTAAATTAACAGCAAAGGATTAATCAAATAACTTAATAATCACTTACTTGTAATTTTGGTGTTCTAAGAGGTGGCCTAACAGATGCACCCCTAGGTGGTCGAAATGATCCTGGTGCATTTACAGGTCTATTTGCAACTTTTCCCTTGGAAGTTCTTTGGTTTTGACCTGGTTTTTTGCACTTAGAGCAGTACATGGTTAAACCCTTCTTGGTCCATTTAGAGCTTGAACTTATTGCTTCATCTGCTTCCTTTACCCTCTTCTTCTTGGGTCTACCTGGTGGTCTTTTGAGTTTTGGTTCTATGACAGGCTCACATGTTGTGTCGTGCAACCATTGATTAGGGCCTCTCACTGGTTGAATGCAATGGCTGTATATTTGCTGTTGTGTGGTGGTATGATAACATGAATGAACATATGATTCAGGTCTTTCATTTCTTTGTACCATGACTGCAACATCATGTATACATGGAATTCCTGTGGAGAAAACAAATAGACAAATAAAAAATGTTAGTTAATTTCTATATGTAAAAATAAACTACATGTATACATTGAACAATAAAAAGATATAACCAACCAGTGATATCCCACTTCCTGCAGGAGCAGGTGTGATTACCCAAATCAACCACATGTTGATTTAATGGTCCAGCAGAAACTTGGTACTTATTTCCTCCAGCATGTGTAGGCCAACACCTGAAAAAATAGAAATAGTGATTAAAAAAGAAGTACTGACAGAAATAAACAATTTACAAGTAAATAAACAACATTATCAGTTACCTAGTGGATTGATGAATTGCCAATTCAATCTTGTTTTGCATTTTTGGACACAATAATCCAGGAAATTTAGCAGCCTCTTCTTGTTTTGTGGCAATTTTGTACATAATTTTGGTCCTCACCATCTCCATTAGTGTCAAAATGGGTTTATCTCTTGCTTACAAAATCATCTTGCAAAAAACATCAAACAATGTTAGTGCATGAATGAAAAATATGAAAAAAAAATCAATACTTTTATTATATGATAGTCATACCTTATTGAAGCACTCAGACAGATTGCTCAAGAGCATGTCACACTTGCTCCTAGGAGAGAAATGAGATTTGGACCAATGTCTTGGGTCCTTTCCATTCAACCAATTAAAGGCTGGTGTTGACAATGCTTTAAGTTCAACCATTGCATCTTCAAATTCCTTCAAATATGTAGCTCTTGCTGCCTTCCATAGTGCATCCTTGAGATTTTTTCCAGTGAACCTCTTCTTATTCTTGAAGTTGGAATACAAGTGTCTAACACAGTTCCTATGCTCAGCAGCTGGAAGCACTTCAGCTATTGCCCTCTTCAATCCCTGATTCAAATTAAAAAAGTTAGTATTAATTCAATTAAGAATGTATTAAATTAAGGATAAAAACATATTAGTACCTTTTGTTTGTCTGAAAGAATTGTGATGTTTTTTGAAGTTTCAAGGTCTAGGTCATTCTTCACTTGTGACAAAAACCAAGTCCAAGAAGATTGATTTTCAATCTCAACAACAGCAAATGAAACTGGGTAAATGATGTCATTAGCATCTACAGAAACAGTTGCCAAAAATATGCCTCCATAATAACCCTTCAAGTGGAAGCCATCAATGCTCAATACATGTCTACATCCTTTGTAACCTTCTTTCCAAGCTTGTAAACAAATATACATCCTAAGGAACACTCTATTGTCTAGCATAAGAGTGGTTGTGCTTCCAGGATTTGATGTCCTAATTTCTCTAAGGTAATCATAAATCATAGAGTACTGCTCCTTGTGACTCCCATTTCTAGTGCTAAGTTCTTAGTCCTCAAACACTTACCCAATGACATGTTATACACATGATCAGACATGACATCTTTCTTCAGAAGTCTAGTTGAGTATGTAGTGTCAGCCTTATATTTTTCTATGTAAGTCTTAGCTAACCACTTATAAGTTGCATTTCTGTTTTTAAAACCTCTCAGACATTTATGCTCTCCCACATAAGACTTAATCTGCCATGTCATGTTCATTTTATCTTTTGGGTCAGATCTTGAGGCCCACATGTACCACGGACACCCTTCCTTACACACAACCTGAACTTTTTTTACTGCATGTTCTTTTAAATCGGACATCAACCCTATTTTTAATCCCATAATCCCTGACTGCCTGTTTCAAAGTTTCTTTATCCCCAAATATCATACCTTTCTGAAAATGTGGGTTTAGGGAGTCTACCTGTAACCCCCTAGACCCGCCTATGCGTTACAACGGATCCTAGGAAGTCACATTAGGGTCACAAGAGCGACCCACAGTGAAAATACACATGAAAACATTTTTCTTTCTCAAAACGCTTATTAAACTGTAAAATCAACTTCTGTTTAAAATACATTTTCAGGAAATCATTTAAACACATAACAAAAATTTCAGAAAGTATTTTACAGACACTGACATGAAACAATACATGACATACATGCCCACTAACTATACAGTACCGTACTCCAGAGGCAACGCCGAGGGAACTCCGAACACTGATGTCAAACATTATACCATGCTATAATCTTTTAACCTGCGATGGTAAAAACAACGTCAGCTTGGAAAAGCTTAGTAATACAGAACTACCAAAAGATGCTATAAGCTCATGCAGATATATGGTAGGCATAACATTTTTATGATGTTCCAGGCAATACTTGTCTCCATTTATGTTTCGCTAATTTAGTGAAACACTATTCTTGAAGACAACAATGTTTGTTCTTTCTATGTTACTGAGTATTAAAAGAGAGCTTATTGTTCAGAGAATCAATAGAGTGGCGGGTTGGAGAAGTTAAACCACGAAGCCTAGTGTGTTTTAAGGTTGCAAATCAAACATACATAAGTGCTTAACATCATATCATATGAGCACATAACAGATTAAATGCAAATGTTCAATGTTCATACAGAAGTTTACAAGAACTACCCTCCAACCTTACACCAATATACAGTCCCCCAGAACTGCATCCATAAGGACTTACCCTAGGCCTGATGGGCATAGGTGCCACCTAAGACGATGCCTTAGGTCCATAAGGACTTACCCTAGGCACGATAGGCGTAGGTGCCACCTAAGGGGATGCCTTAGGTCCATAAGGACTTACCCTAGGCCCGATGGGCATAGGTGCCACTCAAGGGGAGACCTTGAGTCCATAAGGATTTACCATCTTGATCAGGAATGTACCAACAGAGACTTCATAACATAACCCAACAGTATACCCCAGATAGTAATCGGTGTTCAAATTCCAGACATGAGTAACATAATACATGTAACAGACATATTCTATTCAGAGTATCAGAAACAAAAGTTCATGCTTTTGACAAATAAATGGGCATACTATTGACAAGAGCAGACATTTTCAGCATTCATCATGCAAACAGATTGTACCATCATAGGTCAAACTAACAGATCATGCTAACAATTTCATCAAACAGTCAGACAATACCATCACAGATCAAACGATCACATACCAAGTATACAGATTGAGCAGACATATATCAGGTAGGCAGAGAATGTCATCATATATCAAGTTCATCAAACATAATATTATTCATGATTAAATAATTATACAATCCATTCAACAGAATATATCACACATGGATTACACTAGGTGGGACAGATCATTTCTTGGAGATACTTGGCATTTACGGAATGGGACATATTAAACTTTTGACGATTTGAACGGATTTCTAAAACGTGGCCCCTATTAAAAGGGGTTCATACTAACGGTTTAACCCAGATATTAAGGAGGTGATACATCAAGATCTTTGAGAGTTTAGACGCATCATGAGTTATTTAGTCGTTTAAGCCTGCAATGGCATTATGGTCATTTCGACGTTCATGGACATTCTGGTAATTATACCAACATTGAATAAGCAATGGTTCAATGAACTCGGGTATCCTATTTGCTCATTAGTTTTCTAACCGGACATTCAAGAATTACTAAATTAAAGTCTTTTAAGTTATCGGATATTTTCAGTGATGTTCCGATTATTTAGGCTATCATGGCCTTTTAGTTATTTGACTGTCATGACAAATTTTATACTATGGCACAATCATATCAGAACGAAAATTATAATTCTCAGGGGCTCTAACAATTTATCATACCTCCAGAATTTGTTTAATGCGGCGTAACCCAACTTGACAATACTTACCAACGTTCAGATGTGAGTAATTAGCGTGCATCAAAACTCAACACTGACTGTATTGTATGTCTGAACAGTTGCCCTCATACTTTACTATACGGTTTAACTTTGAGCAATCGAACATACAATTTTTGCGGATCTTCCTACCTTACATCGATATGGTGAGCGATGGGCATACACGTGTCGTATTTCTCTACACTTAAGGGAACCTTAGCTATTTAAGTCTTATTAACAAATCAAGAATTTCGTCAAATAAATAGTTACCAATTAACTCAGGAGGGTATTTCAGTTATTTTAGACTAAGATAAATCTACCATTTCTTTCTGAATTACCATTTGGTACCTCCATCATTCACGTACTCAAACGAGATTAAGTTGTCCTAACTCCCCGGCCCTTTACAGACGATTCATTCATTACAGAACTTAAAGGTATAACGTCATTCAAATTATTCAGACATTTAGGTGCTCGAGAGCATTATCGTCTTTTTGGTCATTACGATCATTCTCATTTAATTCACGCATTACTGTCATAAGGATCGACTTAGGATTTCAACAATATTTCCAGAGAATTCTCATTCATGTGTTATACAGAGTTTGAGGGATTATCCAAGTTTGTATCACACGTATTGCATAATGATGCTGAAGTCTTTCCATTAAAACATACATCTTGGGTAGTGTAAATTGCATAATCAGGTTGAATGCAGATTTTAGGTCATTTCCTTTATCAGAGGGGTAGTTTAGTCATACTTATGCTCCGAGGGCATTTTCGTAATTTCATAATTAATATCTCTCACTCCGTATCCTGAGCCTCGATTCTTACACACTATTGATTGAGTTGCGGATTAACTGAATTTAACTATTAGAACTTCTGATACTATTAGCCCATTAGTAATCTTATTCGGATAATTTGGTCTTATTAATATCCATACTTATTGCTCGAATCTGATTCAATTTAAGCAGAATTTAAAGTACACGTCATCATAAGCATGCATGCGTTAACCGAATATCAACATGTTCATAAAGCATACAAGGGGTAGTAGTGTATTACCTTAACTCCGAGCTACATCAGTCGATTCGTGATACGACATTCGAATACCCTCGAACCCAAATTCGACATTCCTCAACATCGTGTATCCAAGGAATCGAGAATACCTTCAATTACACAAATTCCAAGATCAGACCTTACTCACAAGCTCTTAACCAATTAATTAAGTACATAAACAAGTTTGGGTTCAAGGTCAGATTTGGAGGCTTTCGGATCAAAATTTTGTGAAACGAGGTTCAAAAATGGACTCAAGACGTCGAAAAACATAAAATATGAGTTTTCAGAAAATTTGACTTTTTGGACAACGGTCAAAGTCAACGCTGACGTCAGCAGGTCAACGTTGACGTCAGCAGGTCAATAGTTAACGGGGCCAGAGTCAACTGGTCAAAGTTAATGCTGACGTCAGCATGATGTCAGCAGTCAACATGGGTCAACTGAGTTGACTCGGCAGTTAACTCACTAAGTTGACTTGGTTGACTCATTGAGCTGACTCGGACTGAGTTGACTCGGTAGACGGGTTGACTCGAACAGGGTTAACGGGTCGGACAGGCGGGTCAGAGATGGGTTGGGTCGGATGATGGGCTCGGGTTAACTGGGTTTGGGCTTTGGGCCAAACTGGTTCGGGTTTGGCTGATGGGCCGACCGGTCCAGCCGGTTCAGGCCGGCTCACTTACCCAAACGGAAGCAACGTCGGACGGCCACCGGAAACTCGCCAGAGAGCTCGCAATGGCTCGATTTCACCTGAAAAAATTTAGCAAACTCGATTATTGACCTAACCTAACCCACACAAGCCCGAAAATCATCGGAAAATGACTGGAATCCTTGCAAAAAAATAAAAGATCATCGGCACTTACGTAGCTCCGATAGGGGCTTCGCCGGTGTCGGTTGGGCACGAAACGTTGGGGGTTTTGCACGGCACAACGCGAGGAGTGCACTGGTGGTGTCGGCGGCACGAACGGGTAACTCGGGCCGCCGGAAAATGCCAAAAACTGAGGCGATCTCTTGGGTTCATCGTCGAACCTTCAGACTGATATTCACGGTGAACGGTGACCATTCACCGCGAGTGGGAGGCAGGGTTGAAGTCAGGGAGACACGGCGGACAAGGTTACAGGGGCGGTGGTGGCCACGGTCGGGCGGTGGAGGAGATCGGAGGTGGCGACGGGATGGGTTAGGTGAGAGAGGCTTTGAAGAAGACATACCATTCTCAGATTCGAATGGTCATTTTGGTAGGTGGAGAGTCAGATCGAATTTTTATTATCTTTGGTAAATTCGTACTAAATGTTTAAGGTTAATTTGTGGTAAAACATAACCAAATTATCACCTTAGCCCAAAATGTTAAAACACTACTCCCTTAGCAGCCATGGTCCCGGGTTCAAACCTCCTTGGCTGCAAATTCCTCTTATCCCCTTTTTTTTTGCCAAAACTTAGAGTGTTACACCACCTCCGAATTGAACTCAGGACATTTGGGTTTCTTTTGTTGTTCATTATTTGAGTCAGAATCAGTGGCACTATGCAATTGGTCTGGTTCATAATTCTGCTCTTCATCATCTAAGGTCATAGCAGGGCAACCTCTCAACAAATCACTATTTAAGTTATTAATGTCCATTTCATTCTCTACTCCTACATGCACATCATGTGCATACCCTTCTACATCACTAATAGCATGCTCACTATCTTCAAATCCACTATCAATAGCAACATAATCCTCATCTTCTTCTGAGTCATCTGATTCAGCACTAACAGATTGTGTCCTAACATGTTCAATAGAGTCAGTCCTATCAGGGTCAACAGATTCAGTCCTAATAGGGTCAATAGATTCAGTCCTATCAGGGTCAACAGATTCAGTCCTAACAGGTAAAACTTCTTCTAAGTATACATGCAGTTGTCTATGTTTAGGCATACAATTCAACATGAGAAGAATATCACTGTCAGTTTTTAAATGCTTAACATTTAACCTCCCACCAGGTTCTTTCCAGTATAGAATATAGTTACCTGTAATACCTAATTCCCCAACAATATCATACATTTCCAGCATTCACATGCTTTCCACATTACACATGTCAAAGAAGGTTATCTTCTTTCCAGTATACTGAAAGCTTGGTGAATTCACCATGAACCCTCCATGGTGTATGGCAATGGTGCAATACTCAGATGAAGTTCCTGTCAAAACAAATTATATTGTAAGACAATATATATAATAATAATACATTTACACCATCACAAACAGTTAATACATGCAAGGCATTTAAACCAACCAAAAACAAACAATACAAGCAACTCAGTTTCTTAATGCATTAATACATTAATGTATATTATGCATATTATAATGCAAATTATTCTTAAAGTACATATACTAATACATTCAAACCAACAGAAACAAAAAACTTGTCAACCATTCAATCTAAATTTCAGCATAAAATGCTACATATAATAATCTTAAAGTGGTCCACCATTCAATCCAGATAATAATATCTTAATGGTGTCCACCATTCAATGTAAATAATAGGGTGAAGTGGTCCAGCATTCTGACCCACCACGCAGACCCAACATTCATTCCCCAAAAGCATATTACCTTACATATAAAAATGCACACTAGCTGCCAAAGTACTCACAATCTAATGTATTGTCATTAATGCTATATCCCATTAGAAAAAAGTAACATTACAGTGGTTTAAACCATAGTACAACACAGTCATCATAAAGAACATCTAAATGAAATCAACCAAACCAATCAACCTTGTTACAATTTGCAATAAAACAGTAACATTACAGTGGTTTAAACCAAAATCCTACTTAAGTTGCACATAAATCTAACAAAAAACTAAACCCTAAATCAAAATGACAGTTAAATAAAATCCCCCAATTTCGTTGAAGAAATCGAAACAAGAAAGTAATTTTACAAAAGTAATCAAACGAAATAAAAATTTTACAACGACTTGAAGTAGTCAAAAGAAATCAAAAATAGTACTTACCATACTTCATGCTCGTCATTCCTTTAGTTCGCATCACTCGCTTTTTCATTTTGATTCAAACTATAAACAAACTGAAAATGGTTAATCCGTCGGCCATAATCCATTAACAAAACCATGATTATGTTTTGGGTAAACAATGACAAACCTGAGATAACAAATCTTCGATTTCAGAAGTAAGCTTCACCGATTATGAGAGATTAGGGATGCTTAGTTTCTCAATTGACAATTTTGGGAGATTCAATAGGGGAAATCTTTCTTCCGTTTGAGAGAATGAGGGAGGGTTAGAATCTCAATCGACATCAACACCTTCTCATTTGATTTGGGAAAAAAATTTAAGTCGTTAAGATTTCAATAACAGAGGATTATGGAAACGGTGTCGTTTTGAAAACCAAAAGGGTTTTTATTTTTTAATTTTTTTAATGACGTGGAATAAATAATAATATATAGGGTACACAGTCAGCACCGTTACAGTTTTCTTAGTCCACATCACCACGACGTCCATGATTTAACGGAGGGATGGTATAATTGGATCAAATATTAAACGTTAATGATAGTTTTGGACCAATTGAAACGTTGATGGTAAAAACATGTCAGACACTATAGTTCGATGGTACCTGGCATACTTTACCCTAATGATAATTACAATCTTTATGAAAAAGGTACCATACAATAAAAGAAAACGTAACCTATCATAGGGTTGTTTATCTGAAAGATGATAAGGGGATACTTCACAAACCTGCCAGGCATCATTATGCACATACCTCTGAATAATATCAAGCACCCTCGCAAACATGTTTATGCGAGATTTCAGTTTAATATGGGGTAGAAGATGGATGCATAACATAAAGCCACGATATTTATAGGGAAATTGTGGTTGTTCATATTTCAACCCTACCAGTTTTTTCTTCTAGAACTAGTAAACCTATAATGTTATTGGATATTCTTACATTTTCAGTAGGTGTTGACTGAGGTTAGTAGAGAAACCTAAATTTTTAGTTCTGAAACCGAGTGACAATTCTCATTTGGTTACCTTGATGACTTTGGCGGGTTGGAAGGAATTCAAATTTCAAAGGACGCGTCTTTTCAGTGTTAGTACTGAAACTCTTTATGTCTGTCCGTATACAATTTGTTACGTTATTAAAGAGCTCCCAACCTCCAACGACTCACATTTTTTTCTTCATATTTTCAGTTGGAATCTAATTCTACTAGTGTCGAACAACTATTATAGAGCTCTGAAACTAATGTTTTGAACCACTTTACTCACATTGTAAAAGGCTTATTTCCTAATATATATGCGTCTTTTCTTCTGTCAGTCTCTATAATCTTTGACTCTTTGTAACCTATTTCGACACGTCAGCAGCAGATAAGTCTTTTCCAATTTTCAGATAAGTATGAAAATGTAATTTTATTCACCCACTCAACCAACCCATAAATTAAATGAGTACATTTAAGATTGCCAGTTTATACCATTGGTTGGAATCATTTTTCTAGTATTATACATATTATAAACATCAAGCTACTTTTTACTATTTTTTTCTAATATTATCCGTACTACAACAAATACTACTGTAGAATGTCGTTGGTTTAAAAATTATAAATTTTTTTAACAAATATATTAAGTCTTTGAACAAAATATATAATTATATTGTTCAAAATTAATTAATAAATGCGATGTTTGTGAAGTTCCACGTGGCTACGCCACAGGGAAACGACGTTATTAAGGAGTTTCCCATCTACAACGTACCGATTCTTTTCATTTTTCAGTTGGAATTTAAATCTATTAAAGAGCTCAAGAACCAACGTTATCAAGTCCTTAACTCACGCACATTCCCAATATATATGTGTCTTTTCTCTGTCAATCTCGAATCTCTGTTACCCGTTCCGATACGTCAGTAGCAGTCCAAACTTTTTAGTTGTTGCATTGGGTGTTGGGTTCAACACTATTATGATAAGTATGAGATGGAAGTTTCGATACTGGATGAAAATTTCGATACGTACTCAACCAACCCAAAAAATGAAATCTTTCCAATAAAGTTTTTCAGTTTAGAACAACTTATGGAAAAAAATTCTAATATAAATACTATAATACACGTTGGGCATCTTATTTTCTATTATAAATATAGTCCTTTTGGTCCTTCCTCTCATAACTAATGAAGGGAGTGTTGCTTTGTTTCCTTTTTATTTTTCGTCTCTACAACATTATATATGTGTCTTTTCTCTGTCAGTCTTGAATCTCCGTAACCTGTTCCAATACATCATCAGCATTGCTTTGTTTTTTTAGTAGTTGCCTTCGGTTACAACAGTTTTCTGATAAGTTTGAAATAGAAGTTTTGGTACTGGATGAAAGTTTCGAATCTGGATGAAAGAAGCCAAAAATTTAAACTATCCAATCATGTTCTTTGGTTTTAAACAATTTATAGGAAATCATTTTTTAATACGAGAAATACACTACGACCTTCTTTTTTCTATTATAAATTGGAGTGAAGGCAAACAAAACCCCATCCATTGCTATTCATGGCAACAAACGACGTATCTGGAAATTTCTTTTAGAAAGATAGTTTCCACATATTGTGGTTTGTTGATATATGTAGTCGCATAACTTGCATTTGTATGATCACTACATGCTTTGGGTTGGTTGACAGTGTTAATGAGATGTGTCTTCCGTGTTTTTTTAAAGATGAACGACAAATCACAATATCTTGACTAGACTGATCTTCTTCAAGTTCCAGCAAACTGGACTTCTTCAAGAAATATCACAATAGCTTGTTTAGATACCCAAACATGTAGCAGCTCAGTTGTGTCGATAGTATTTGGAAAAATGCTCTCAACATTTGTCTGACTTGTTGTTCGTTTGTGGAACTACATTGAGAGTAGGCGGCCAATGCTGAGCGGATTGTGGAAGCTTTGACCTTTGGATGTGTCACGACATTTGCCCCTTTTCCCTATTTAAGTTATCCAAGTTTTACGGCAACGAAAAAAGTCGATGATGAAGGCTACAACAATGATGTCTTCTATGTGGTATTGATTTTTTTGTTGAAAGAATACTAATGATGCTCCGGGGATATTTATTTTGTTTGTAAGTTAAGTTAATTGCTAAGTATATAAAGTGAATCAAGTTGTGTTTTTTTAATTCTAATCAATTTATTTTATTAAAAGGAATTTCAAATTTTTTTCTCTTATGATCTATCTGACCACAAATTATATTAACTTATTAATTAAGGTCATAAAGAAAAGAACACAACATTATATATATGTATATAAAGTATTTATATTTAAAACTCATATTTGCAAATTTAAGAACACAACATTTTGTTTGGTATTTATAGGGAAGAAATGTAAAAGTATCCATGATGATCTGACAAAGTAGATGAAGAAGAAATAAGAGAAAGAGGAGAATGAAAATTTACAACACTTTATTGGGTATTTATAGAAAGAACATGTCGCTTCATCTAGATTAGGGTTTTATAATGTTGTGGTTGTTTAGGACACAACTCGTTATGATCAGGAAAAACTATTACACTGCTACGTGAAAGGTCAGTATTTAATATTTAGGGTAAACTACACAGATGACCACTAAACTATGGGTTTGTTGTCAAAATGACCACTAAATTATTTTTTCGGCAAATGCACCACACAACTATTTAAATAGTTCCATTTTAGCCACAGGTCGTTACAAAAAACGAAAAAATTGACGGAACTGTTAAAAAATTGGTATAATTACACATTTGGTCCTCTATATTTATACAAGATATCAATTTAGTCCTAATTTTAATCTAATAAAATTAATTAATTATTCAATAAGATGGTGACACGTGTCACCACCTTATTGGAAGTCTTTAATCATTTTTATTTAATTTATTTAATTAATTTTCCACCTCCAATCAGGTGGTGACACGTGTCACACCCAATTGGAGGTGGAAAAATGTTAACATAGAGATTGCTTCCCAAAGGGAATTGAACATGGGACCTCAGAATGCAAGGGATGGGTGCTTGCCATTAGGCCAAGCACTTTTTTGTGTTATGAAATACAATCTTTGATATATATTTAAATAGTATTAATGCCCAGAAAAATTATTAAATACCAAAACCCCTAAACCCAAAATTTAAACTCAAAACCATAACCATAATCCCTAAATTTGAAAATATAAACCATAAAATCCAAAACCTTAAACTTTTGTTTCAAATTATGGGTTTGGGGATAAGATTTTATGGGTTTGAGTTAAAAATTCTGGCTATAAGGGTTAAGAGTTTATGGTTTCATGTCCAGGGAAAGAGTGCACGTTTCCGCTAATTGACCATGGTTCGTGTAATATTGATTTAAAAGAAACTCATTAAGTATTCTCAGTGGAAAAGAGTGCATGTTTTCGCTAATTGACCATGGTTCTAGCGGCGTAATCTGCAATTGTGCATGGGTTTATTTATTATTCAATTATGTATTCATTATTTAAATTAAACACGAATAAAGTTAAAAAAATACAAACAAATGTAAACAAAGATTTATTTATTCAAACTTGTTGATGAGTTAAAAATGCTCAATGTATATGGCTCGGTTATGGCTAGCCTTGTACCTCTAAGCACGTCGCGTTAGATAAATCTGTAAACAGATCACAAAATATCACACGGACAGCGTGGCGTAATCTATTTATTCTTTGCTTATTGGCGAAGCTTAAGTTCTGAAAGCAAGCATTGACTTAACAAAGCTTATAAATACATAACAGTTCAATGCATGTTTTCATCATCTTAACCAGCCAAAGAAGAAGTAAATAAAAATTTACGTTCGAAATTCGATCGAGATGGAAGTTTGTATTATTTCAAAGGAAATGGTTAAGCCATCTTCCGAGGAAGTTCATCTTCGGAAGCCATTTCTATTATCATTGCTTGATCAATTCATTCCACCATTTTATATGCCATACATGTTCTTTTACTCCAAACCGAATGATTCCCATTTCGACACTGTCCAAACCTTGGCTGGGTTAAAGAAATCATTCTCAAAAGCTTTGAATCAGTATTATCCTTTCTCCGGTCGGACAATCGACAACCGATGTGTCGGCTCCTACGAAAAAGGAGTGCCATATGTTGAAGCCAGGGTCAAAGGTTACTTGGCTGATTGCATTGCACAAACGGAGTAAGAGTGGGTGAAACAGTTGCTTCCAAGCCAACCCTATTGTAGTATTCCAACTTCAACATCTCCCCAATTAGCTATTCAAATCAACGTCTTTGATTGCGGCGGGATCGCCATTGTCGTGTTCTGTTCCCACAAGGTCATGGATGCGTCAACGACTTCAGCTTTCATGAAAAGTTGGGCAGCTTTCAATAGAGGCTCTGATGGTGAAATACCTAATCCCGATATGATTGACATAAGGTCCCGTTTGTTCCCTCCATTGGAGTCGATCCCGCAAAATTACTCATCTTTAATCGAAAGCTTCTGGTTTGAAGAAGGTTGGCACACGACAAGGAGATTCATGTTTGATGACAATGCAATAAGCACTCTGAAGTTGAAAGCCAAAAGCGAACGTTTTGAGCATCCAACTTGAAACGTAACTCTTGTTGCATTTCTATGGAAATATGCCATGTTGGCTTCTAGAGCAGCATCAGGACGTTGGAAACCATCAGCCTTAACTAAAGCGGTGAATCTACGACCGAGACTGAAGTCGAGATTACCCCCAAGATACAATAGGGAATCTATTTGGCACTGCGGTTTCGACTTTCGACATTCAACCCGGCCGAGAGGGACATGGAGTTGGACCACTTGGCCTATTTTGTAAGAGAAGCAATTGACATTGTGAATGATCAAATTTCCCTTTTACAAAGTGGGGATGTGGTGAAATTCATGACCGACCAATACAATCCGCTAATAGATATCACCGCAGAAGGCGAAGGCGAAGTCGACTTATTCGGTTGCACGAGTTGGTTGAACACCCTAGATGGAAAAATGGTTGATTTCGGATGGGGAGAGGCAACTTCGTTGAGTGTGTGGATGGGTGAGACTCGCGATTATTCCTTTGCCAATGCATTTATTATAAAAGACATCGGGAAGGACAAAGACATTGAAGCAGTGATTACTTTAGATCCAAAAACAATGGATATTTTGGAACATGATTCCGAATTTCTTGCATTTGCTTCTCCGGCTTCCGATCCTTACCCCTACAAAAGAAAGGTTTAGATAACAATTATAATCAACCAATTCCCTCCTCCTTTTCCGTATTGTTTCATGTTTGTTTTATGATTTACGTTTGAACTTCGTACAATTATCTTTCTTAATTATATTGTTTCCAATAAATTTCATCGTGCGAGTTCCATTGTATTGGTTGTCTTTGTATGGCAGATTGACTTGGATTGTTTCCAATTATATTGTATGGTCTATGTGAGTTTCGCAAGCAAAGTAAATTTGTCATTCCCGCCCGAAACTGTCTTATCAGTTATATTATTTAACGTCACATTTATGACTACAACTCACGTGGCTTCCTAGTAATATGATTAGTACCGCACGTTTGTGTATACAGATTCGTACTTATTCTGTGATATCACAAATGTAAGAAGATAGCCTAATAATTTTAGTTTACGTTGGAAATAACAAGTATCTGAACCGCAATACACAATTTGCATTGTTGCATTTGTATTTATGAGTCCTGCCCGGTTCAGTCTTTTCAGTTTTAATATTAATTTAAAACGCTTAAAAGTCGCATTGATTTGTCCAATACAAAAGGCGCATGTTACCAATATATATACGTCTTTTCTCTGTCAGTCTCGAATCTCCGTAACCCGTTCTAATACATCATCAGCATTGCTTTGTCTTTTTAGTAGCTGCCTTCGGTTACAATAGTTTTCCGATAAGTTTGAAATAGAAGTTTCGATACTGGATGAAAGTTCCGAATCTGGATGAAAGAAGCCAAAAATTTTAACTGTCCAATCAAGTTCTTTGGTTTTAAACAATTGATAGGAAATCATTTTTTTTTCAATACGAGAAATACACGGCGGACATCTTTTTTCTATTATAAATAGGAGTGAAGGCAAATAAAACCCCATCCATTGCTATACATGGCAACAAACGACGTATCTGGAAATTTCTTTTAGAAAGATAGTTTTCACATATTGTGGTTTGTTGGTATATGTAGTCGCATAACTTGCATTTGTATGATCACTACATGCTTTGGGTTGGTTGACAGTGTTAATGAGATGTGTCTTCCATGTTTTTTTTAAAGATGAACGACAAATCATAATATCTTGACTGAACTGATCTTCTTCAAGTTCTGGAAAACCGGACTTCTTCAAGAAATATCACAATAGCTTGTTTAGATGCCCAAACATGCAATAGCTCGGTTGTGTCGATAGTATTCGGAAAAATGCTCTCAACATTTGTCTGACTTGTTGTTCGTTTGTGGAACTACATTGAGAGTAGACGGCCAATGCTGAGCGGATTGTGGAAGCTTTGGCCTTTGGATGTGGTTTCTGTAACACCCTGATTTTTCCCCGGAATTAAAAACCTTAAATCAAGTTAAATCCCTAATTCGTAACCTAATTTTTGAGAATTTTTAATTTGAATACCTAATTCAAAATAGTGGTTAAATTGGGAATTTTCGGAATTTTAGTGACCGATTTGCAAAGGATGCAATTCTTAGGTGCCAATTCGTAGACTCTAAGAAAGTATGGTGACCTTTTGAGTAATTTACCCAAAAATTAGGGTAAAAGTCTTATAACTTTTCATTTTCCAAGTTGGTTCAACCATTTTTCCCGTCACCCTCAACTCTCTCTCCCGTTTTGTATCGAGAACGAAGCACATCCCCTTCCGTTTCCGACCAAGCTCCGACAAAGGGACCACCGCCGTCCGTTTGCTGTTTCGAGATCACCGGTGTGCTCACCGTGACCGCGCGACCAAAACCCAACCCTCAACTCTCCTTGCTCCGCCGTCCTTCGCCGGAAACAGTTTAAACCGATCAAAATCTGTCTCGCACCGTCGTTCTCACCGTTCGCTTTCTCCTTTCCGGCTTGGTAAGCCATAGTTTGCGGCTCTGTTTTCCTTGGTTGAGATTGGAGTAGTTCGGTCGCCGTCGCCATTAGAGTCTTGGGCCGCCGCTGCCAGTTTGTTGGTTGTCGCCGCCGCTAGTTGGTTTTGTGTTGATATTAGGGTTGGGTTATTTTGATTTGGGGAAAATTAAATTGGAATTAAGGTTTTTGATTGATCTGAAATTGGGGGATTTTGAGAACCGAACCGAGAAATATGGACTGAACCAGACTTGAAACTAAACCGGGCTGGACCCTCTGAATCGAACCAGACCTTTTGTGACAAGCCGGATGGCGTCAGCAGTGACGTCATCTGATGGCGTCATCATTGACCATGATGACGTCGGTGTTGACTTTTTGGGCCAAAAGTCAACTTTATGTTTTTCGATGTCCCGATTCCAGATTCGCAGCCCATTTTTCCAAATTTGACCCCAAACAGCTGTTTTTGGCCTTTTTTATTCAATTTTATGCTTAGTTAAAAAGAAAGTGTAAATTAGTTTCTGAAATCGGATTTCTTTTGCGTTCAGGTGACATAGATTTGGAAACCGAGATTCTCTCACCTCCTCTGCCTAGACGGCCTCCTGCATCTCAGCCTTCGAGTTCCGCACATATGTGAATTTAAATAAGTTTCTGTTTAGTAGATTGTGGCATAATAGTAGAGAATTTTGACATAGTGAACCTTTGTAGGTGCCGATCTTGTTCCGCCTGCTTCTAGATCTGAGCGTGGGAGACGTCACTCCCGACGTTGAGCTGTTAGATGTCTGAGGTGTGTTCTCTGCTTGTGTTATACTATATGTGTTGTTGATGTGTGATGTTTGACTGTGAAATATGTTGTTGCTATGTGATGTTTGACTGTAAAATATGTTGTGATCTGGGCTATGTGATATGTTGTGATATGGGCTATGTGATATGTTGTATGCCATTATGTTAAGCATCATTCATCGGAATCTGAATAATTAATTATCGGACTAAATGCTCATGCATTTTCGGACTAATGATGTTGCATTCGGATTGGAATCGGAACATTCATGTCATATCATTCGGGTGGGAAAATGTACGGCGGAAGTTCAGTTGTTTCACCCTTCGGGCTAAATTCCACTTTGGAACAGTGGTTCCACCCTTCGGGCTGAGTTCCACTTCGGATGGTGACGGTGTAGAGAGTGGGGGAACCTTACTCTTCGGACGATGATGTAGATGGGTACATGACATAGAATTAGGTGCATCGTGCCATGCATATATGTGTATTTGATTGTCTGCCGATTTGACTTGTGATTTTATGATACTTGAGATACTCTGATTTTTCGCACTTTAGAGACACATTGAGCTCAATAGCTGACTCCCCCTTAGTTTCTATTTCAGATTCTCAGACATAGGAGTTCGGTACTTGGAGGACCACAGATATCAGATTTATTATCGTTTTAGTATGGATATTCTTAGTTTCCAGTTTTATTTTGATTATTTCATCATTTGGGGTTTTTATGTAAACTCGATTATTTTTACTTTTATTTGGGATTTTAAAACTGTTTAGCATGCATGGGAATTTTAATTTGATACTTTACTACTTGTTTTGGATTATTTTATCTATACGACTGCGTTTTCGAAATATGAATTTCAATGTTAAACGACACCGTTTTAAATTAATATTTTGAGTATTAGTTTTTGGAAACCTAATAATTAATTACTTGAGGGACACGGTTTCAGCCTGACTTCCTAGATTAGGCCCAAAACCCTTGGGTCGGGTTTAGGGGGTTACAGTTTCGACTTTCGACATTCAACCCGGCCGAGAGGGACATGGAGTTGGACCACTTGGTCCATTTGGTAAGAGAAGCAATTGACATTGTGAATGATCAAATTTCCCTTTTACAAAGTGGGGATGTGGTGAAATTTATGACCGACCAATACAATCCGCTAATAGATATCACCGCATAAGGCGAAGGCGAAGTTGACTTATTCGGTTGCACGAGTTGGTTGAACACCTTGGATGGAAAAATGGTTGATTTCGAATGGGGAGAGGCAACTTCGTTGAGTGTGTGTGGATGGGTGAGACTCGCTATTATTCCTTTGCCAATGCATTTATTATAAAAGACATCGGGAAGGACAAAGGCATTGAAGCAGTGATTACTTTAGATCCAAAAACAATGGATATTTTGGAACATGACTCCGAATTTCTTGCATTTCCTTCTCCGGCTTCCGCTCCTTACCCCTACAAAAGATAGGTTTAGATAACAATTACAATCAACCAATTCCCTCCTCCTTTTCTGTATTGTTTCATGTTCGTTTTATGATTTACGTTTGAATTTTGTATGATTATCTTTCATAATTATATTGTTTCCAATAAATTTCATCGTGCGAGTTTCATTGTATTGGTTGTCTTTGTATGGCAGATTGACTTGGATTGTTCTTTACATTTTTTTAAGGTAAACTACATAAATGGTCCCCAAACTTTTAAAATATTCAATAAGATTGCTCAACTTTTAGTTCAATTCAATATAGTCATCGAACTTTTAGTTCGCTTTCAATATGGTTCCTCTTATTACCTTTCGTTAGATTTTGTTTTTCCTTAATAAAAAATGGATAAACTACGCTAATCATCACTCAACTTTCTTCTCACTCCCATTTTGGTCACCATAGTTTAAAAAATTTCAATTTAATAACTTAACTTTTAGAATTGTTCATATTTTGGCCACTCTCAAATGACATGTTTATACAAATAAAAAAACTCGATTAATCCTTAAAAAATATTTTGGTTAATTGCTAAATTCAGATTATTCAATTATCGATCTTATATTGTACCAATTAAATCAGATAATCGATTAACCAATTAACCTAAATATTTGATTCTGGAAATGATTTTTTACTTTGTTTATTAAAATATCAAATATGATAATATGGTAAATTTAATGATTGTTCCATTCTGATAAAAGTGTAAAAATAACTAGAAAATTAAAAATTGAAAGTTCACACCTATTAATCCTACCCAGAGCGAAACTTTTTTTTTTAAATTAGAAGGGTATCAAAATTACTATACTATTAGATAATGTAATGCATAAAATTTAGAAATATTGTATATAATAGATCATATTGCATAAAATCTAAAGGTGATCATCACATGGTGACAAGGTCTAAGGCAGGTGTTTTTAAGCCAAAGATATTTCATACAAAGATTGTTTCTTCTGAACCTAAGGATATCCATGAAGCCATGAAGTCTTTAGATTGAAAAAAAATAGCGGAAAATGAGATCACAACTTTGATTCAAAAAGGAACTTGGGACTTGGTTGCTTTACCGTCTGATCAAGTTCCAATAGGATGCAAATGGCTTTTCAAAGTCAAATATAATCCTGGTGGAAGTGTTGCTCGTTATAAAGCTCGTCTTATTGCAAAAGGTTATTTACAACAAGCTATTTTTGATTATACTGAAACTTATAGCCCAGTGGTTAAGCCTGTTACAGTTAGAATATTGCTCACTCTTGCTCTCAGTAAAGGTTGGAGTCTTAGGCAAATTTATGTTGACAATGCCTTTCTAAATGGGGATTTAATTGAAGAAGTGTATATGGAGTAGCCTCCTAAGTTCGAACAGCTAGATGAGAATGGAGGTCAACTGGTCTACAAGTTAAAAAAATCTTTATGCAGGCTCAAACAAGCACCACATGCTTGGTTTGAAAAGTTTAGAAATTTTCTTGTATAAAAGCTTCAATTCACTGCATCTTTGGCTGACAACTCTCTCTATTTTCGAGACTTGAAAGGTTGAAAAATCTATATATGGTCTATGTAGATGATGTGGTTATTACAGGAGATAATGATGAAGAAGTTGACTCTATTGTTAAAGAAGTCAACACGGCCTTTTCTTTAAAAAACCTTGGTAGATTAAATTTGTGACCAATCAATACAATCTGCTAATAGATATCACCGTAGAAGGCGAAGTCGATTTATTCGGTTGCACGAGTTGGTTGAACACCCTGGATGGAAAAATGGGTGATTTCGGATGGGGAGAGGCAACTTTGTTTAGTGTGTGGAGGGGTGAGACTCGCTATTATTCCTTTGCCAATGCATTTATTATAAAAGACATCGGGAAGGACAAAGGCATTGAAGCAGTGATTACTTTATATCCAAAAACAATGAATATTTTGGAACATGACTTCGAATTTATTGCATTTGCTTCTCCGGCTTCCGCTCCTTACCCCTACAAAAGAAAGGTTTAGGGATGAGTCTACAATGAATGACATACATTGATATATACTACTAATGCTATACATTGACATACACCACTATTTTTTCTCTTATTTATTTTTAAATTTTAAATAAAGTCTCTTACATAAATTTCTGCGACCCACCATAAGATTTAATCTTAATTTAAAAATAATGTTAAAATTGTCTTTTTCAATTTGGCATAACAAAAATTTAACCATCAACTTTTAAATTTTGTTATAATTTAGACACCATCTTCATCACCACTATTTTTTCTCTTATTTTTTTTAATTTTAACTTTTTTCTCTTATTTTTTTTAATTTTGAACTTTGTTATAATTTAACCCTCAACTTTTTAAATTTGTTATAATTATTGACATTTTGGCCCTCATTCTTTTTTAGGATAAATGTAACACCCGTGTTTTGGGGTTAGGAGTTAGACGCGTGAGTTGGTTTGAGTCGGTAAAATCGATTTTAATTAAATTGACCTTAGTTTTGATTTAATTGAGATTTAAAACAAAAGGAGTGGCGTTTTTGTAATTAAAGGGAAAAGTGGAAGACCACCTTTTTGAATCAAAAAGAACAAAAAAATGTTGTCTTCCTCCCCTTTTTTCTTTCTAACGTTGAAAACCCCAAACCCTCCCTAAACCTCTAAAACACTATTCCATTCAATCTCTCCACCAAATCAATGGCATTTTCAAAGGTAATCACATTTCTCAACTCTCCTCATCATCCCCATCATTTACATGGCCTTAGATTTCAAAACTATCCATATTTGCATTTTTCAAGTTTGATGAAAGTTTGGATTTTTTTAATGGGTTTTTTATTTGATTTCGATTTGTTGAGTTGGGTTTTGGATTAATCTCATCTAAATACACTTGGTATCTTAAAATGGATGGATTTGGGAGAAATCCCGAAGTGGGTCTTTGGGGAAATTTTTAAAGTGTCTAAACTTGAGTTTTTGGTGTGTTTTAGTGTTGGGTTGAAGGGCTGATGGTATAGGGTTATTAGGGAAGTGTTTTGGGACCTTTCAGATGTCATTTGGGTGTTAGAAATCATAGTTTTCAGCTGGGTATTTGAGGAGCACGAAAATGGAAGTTTTGTGGATTGTTTGGGTTTGAATTTGTGAAGCTTTGACATGTGTTTGTGAGTTGGAATTTGTGACTGAGTATAGCATCGAATTGGTGAGTAATATTTGTGTTTTGATTTGGTTAGAAGCTAAAGGAAACATCGGAGAAGCATCGGGATCGAATCCGGGAATTGAGGAGGCTTGACTTGCTTGCTTGGTTTGCTAAGGAAGGGTGGTGAGTAAAACTTTAAATTTGTTTTAAAGTTGGTTCAAGTGTGTGTAGTGGAGGTATTGGAATGAGTTTGGTAGACCATTCCAAGGTAGAAGTTAAATTGGTAGTTTGACTTCTTGTTTGTTAATGAGTTTTGATTTCCTATGCCTATCCTGATCTTGAAAAGTATGAATTGGCTATGTATGTGTATACATTGTTGTGTGTGATGATGGCTGAATGATATGAATGATGATTAATGTGATATGGTTTAAAGGAATTGGCACTAATTAACTTACCGGGTGTAAATGATCGATCATTAGGATTAGTGTGCACACGTTTGAGTCAAATTCGCGCGTGGCCTTGATGGCGTTGAGTCATCAAGGAGGAGTACAGTGATGTAATATTCCACCAGAAATTTATTTATAATATACGTGATGATGAGTGGAATCCCATCCGTAGGGCATGTGGTGATGAGCGGAATCCCACCCATGCAAGGTCCGGTGATGAGTGTAATCCCACCGAGGTAATGTTATTGTCGAGAGTAAATCCGCACATCCGAGTAAACTAATAGTGGCCAATGTACTTGCTCTTATGATTATGATGTTGTGATATTGGTTTATATTGTTGAGCTTAATATGATGTAAGATGCCATATTTATGACTCTTGAAACACTAGCCAGGATGCTATGTTGATGCCCGTATATGTTGTGTGTAATGTTAAGGATTGCATGCTTGGACTCTGCATTGTTGTTGTTTTTGATTTTAGAGCATCCTCACTAAGCTTCTAGCTTACGCTCTCATTTTCAACAATGCAGATCATTAGCGTGGTGTTAGCAAGGAGCAAGGCGAAGGGGCATTCCAAGCTTTGTAGTTGCTCAAGTATGACTTTGTAAATAAAGTAGTAGTTTAGCAATGGGGCTGCTATGCATTTTGTATGAGCGTTGTATGACTCATAGATGTTGTTGATGTTTATGCTTTGCTTGGATATGTAAACCATGTTATGTGTTGGTTGAATGCTTGTATTAAGATGCTATGCTTTTGGATGATAGTGTTGCTTTCGGTCGAGCATGTAAACTCTATGTGTGGAGACATGTACCTTATGGGCTTTTAATGTTAAGTATGCCTTAAATGATTTTGAATGTGATGCAAGAATCCTTGTTGTGCTTGTTGATTCGTTGATGTTGGCTTTACATGTTTATTGTGTGCTAAGCATGTGCTATTAGGGTGCCTTACATCTAGATTGGTTGTATGTTGAGTCTTGAGTGTTTTAGTGGAGTTTTGGGGCTGCCTTGTATCTAAAACCAGCAAAAATATGTCTTTTCGCAGCCCGTGTATCGAAACGGTTGGTCTCGTTTCGATACGGCCTCTTGTTTCAGGCCAGGCATTTCGATACGCCTAGGGTCCGTTTCGGTACAGATTTGCTACTGCAAATCTAAGAAATTGTCGATATTTTAGGGTTTCGAAACGGATCCAGGTGTTTCGAAATGGTCAATATGTCGTTGACCACAAGAAGTTGACCGTTGGGGGTGTTTCGGAACGGTTGACCTCTGTTCCGATACAGCCTTCTCGTGTGGACTTGGGAACGTTGACCAAGTCAAGGTGTTTCAATACACCTCTTGGGTGTTTTGAAACGGCATGCTTATAAACTTAAAATTGGACTGTTTACTTGCTGTTTTGAGTTTAGTTGCATGTCTTTCTTGATTTATTCCGCTGTCGTGATCACATAGGATTTAAATGTGCCTTTAGAGAAGATTTAACTAAAAGAAATTTTTAGGGTTGCTAACCGAGGTGGAACCTTCACGGGTTTCACATCGGTTTTCCTCGTGTGGCCTACTCGAACCGGTCAACCAACCAGACCGGGGCGAGGGGTTTACAATAAATTTGTCCCTCAACCTATATATTTTTGTCAAATTACTCATTCTTTAATTATCATGTTGATTAGACCGTTAAAAATTTAACGGTGATAATATGACATATACATGTGATAATACATTTTAAATGACATGTAATCTAACTTGTTACGTACTTACATGTATAATAAAATTTTGGGTAAACTACTGCAGGGGTCACTTTCGTTTCACGTTTGTACAGATTTAGTCACCACTTTTGAAAAGTGCCAATAAGTGGTCATCTACGTTTTTGATGTGTAAAGACTTGGTCACTCCGACGTTATAGTCCGTTAATCCCCTAACGAATTGCTGATGTGGCGAAATTAATTTGGCTTTCAACCCCTAAAAGGGTTGTTTTCACGCTGTCGTCATCAGACCGGCATCTAGAGCCGCGCGATTTCGCCTCTTGTCGGCGGCGGCCGTCAATCCCCTCTCCTCAACGTCGACCGGCATCTAGAGGGTTAAGGGATTCACAATCTTTCTATGCGTCGCTTCACTCGGTTCGTAAGCCTATCGGAAAGCCCGGGAAGAAGCCGGTGATTGTACTTGTGAATTGTTCTTGCTCAGGTCAGTACTATCAGTCCAACACCTCTTACATCATTCCGAGTATGCATGCCGATTATTTTTTGATTGCAAACGAAACCTATCAAGGGTTGTCGACCTGCAAGTCTCTTCAACAGGAGAATAGTGTTTCAAGCTTGCAACCTGGTTCGGTTTTACAAGTACCACTTAGATGTGCTTGCCCCACAAGAAATCAAACTTTAAATGGTACTAAATATCTTATGACTTTTGTGGTTGATTGGGGGGATACCATCTATAATATCAGTATGAGATTCAACACTAGCATGGAAAGTGTTGGTGATGCAAATGGAATTGATTTAGAAGAAGCAACTATTTTTCCCTTTACAACAATTCTTATTCCATTGTCAACCCAACCTTCAACCTCTCAAACTATGATTCAACACTAGCATGGAAAGTGTTTGGATCTCAATCGGAGTTCCCTTGCTTGCCATTTTCCTTCTGCTGCTGTTGGTGTTTTTATATCATAAGAAGAAAACAAGGGAGGCTGCCGCAAAAGATAAGAGAAAGAAATGGGAGTTACCGAATGATGTTCTAGTTAGCATAGATCAAAGCTTGAAACTTTATGACTACAACAATATAGAGGCGGCCACTGAAAATTTCAACAACAAACACAAGATGGGTGCTTCTGTTTATCGAGGTGTTCTTGAAGGAGAATTGATGGCTATAAAACAAATGAGCAAAGCTGTAGATAAGGAGGTATGTTTGCTGCAGAGGATTAATCATTTCAATTTAATAAGCCTTCGTGGGGCTTGTGAGCACTCTGGTGTTTTCTACCTTGTTTACGAGTTCATGGAGAATGGTTCTTTAAGAGAATGGCTTCGAAACAAGAGTTGCCAGAAATTCCAGATATGGCATTATCGGATTCAGATTGCTTTAGATGTTGCTAATGGGCTTCATTACCTTCACAACTTCACCACCCCAGCATATGTGCATAAAGATATTTGCAGTGACAATGTGCTGCTCGATCAAGATTTGAGGGCAAAGATTGCTAACTTCAGTCTTGCACGATCAGCTGAAAGAGAAGATAGCAAAAAATCATCGATGTGGAGTTCTCTGATGACGACAGCGTGAAAGCAACCCTTTTAGGGTTTGAAAGCCAAATTAATTCCACCACATCAGCAATCCGTTAGGGGATTAACGGACTATAACGTCGGAGTGACCAAGTCTTTACACATCGAAAACGTAGATGACCACTTATTGGCACTTTTCAAAAGTGGTGACTAAATCTGTACAAACGGGAAACGAAAGTGACCCCTGCAGTAGTTTACCCTAAAATTTTATTTAAATTTAAAGGCTTAAGGGCTCGAGAACCCACTAAACTTTCAAAAAAATCAATTAAGCCCTTAATGTTTTTTTGCACCCAATGTCACCCTCAAACCTAAAAAATTAACCAATCCGACCTTTTGACTAACAATTTTCGTCGTTGTCCGTTACGATGTTGATGTGGCAGTTTACGATGCTGATGTGGCGGTTCACGATGCTAACATGGCAGTCCACATGTGAATGATGACATGTCTAGAGGGGCTTAACTGATTTTGTTAGAAAATTCGAGGTCTTAATTGATTTTGTTAGAAAGTTTGAGGGCTTATTTAATTTTTAAGGAAAAATAAAATTAAGAAATTATTTGAATTAAATTGAAATATTAGAAATACAAAGAAATATTATAATACTAAAAAATATAAAAATATATTCAAAATATCAATAAACTTTTAGAGTTATAAAGTTACATTTTTAATATAAAAAGAATTCTTCTTTGACCCTAGAAGTGATCTTACTAGAAAAAAGTTTGGATTTTTCTATGATATTACTATCAAAAAGTGATCTTAATTTTTCTTATTTTCTAACTTGAATTTCATGAAAGCTGGTTTAATCAAATAAAATGTATGTAACTATATTGTGATATAGGTTTGCATCATATGTATTGGAATGTACTTAAGATTTTACACAACTTAATAGGTTAGAAGATAATTTTAATCTTATTTTGTTATTACAATGGTCATATGTTTTTTATTTTTATATTATTTTTATTTTTAGTAATTTTAATATTTATTTTAGAATATTTTAACATTTTTATTATTTTTATTATTTTTACTTAAACGTTAAATAAGCCCTCAAACTTTATAAAAAATCATTTAAACTCTCAAACTTTAAAAAACCAATTAAGCCCTCTTCCACGTCATCACTTTCTTTTAACACGGACCGCCATGTCAGCACTGTCACGGTCAACAATGGATTCCGTCAGTCAAAGGGTCGGATTGATTAATTTTTGGGGTTTGAGGGTGACATTGAGTGCGAAAAATCTTTAAGGGCTTAATTTATTTTTTTTCAAAAGTGCAGGGGCTTCACAAGCCCTTAAGCCTAATTTAAACTAGGGTAAACTATACTAATGACCACCGAACAATAGGGTTGGTGTCGATTTGACCACTATATTTTCAATTGTGTTAAATATACCACACAACTATTTAATTGGTTCCAATGTAGCCACCTGCCGTTAAAAAAAAAACAAAAAAATTAACGGTACTGTTAAAATAATTGGTATAATTACACATTTAGTCCCCTTTATTTATACAATCGTTCAATTTAGTTCTAATTTTAATCTAATAAAATAAATTATTTATTCAATTAGGTGGTGACACATGTCACCACCTTATTCGAGGGATTTATCTATTTTTATTAGATTTATTAAATTTATTTTCCTTCTCCAATCATGTGGTGACACGTGTCACCACCAATTGAAGTAAGAAAAATAAATTTTTGGAAGCTGCCCACAAGGGGAATTGAACCTGGGTTGTTAGGGAAAGAAGGCATTGCTCTTGCCACTAGGCTAAGCATGTTTCTAGTATATGAAATACCAAATATAATATATGTGGTATATTACAAACACGAGCACCTATTTGCAGACAACAATGTGTCGTGGTTTGAGTTTAGGGTATGTGGTAAACTTCTTTTCCGATTACAACTGCTTGCCAGTTATCATTTACCACCAGAACGTCCTTTTCATCTATTTGATTCTGCTGTTACACATTTTCGGATCTCAAAACAAATTTCATTAACAAGACTATGATGAACTACTAGGCTATGCAGTATCCTCAGGAAGAATTCAGTCAAATTTCCATTGTATTAATTATTTAGTTAGTTTCTCTGTTATGTTTTTCTCTGATTTCACTTTCTTTCCTTTTTTTTTTAAAAAAATGGAACGGCTCTATTATCTTGTCCCAATAATTATTTCTCTTCCTGTTGCACTATAAAGCATGTCCCATATGATAACATCCATCTTTCCAACAGTCTTACATGAAATTAGCCTAAATGTGTCAAAGGAAAGTATTGCCATAACACGCTGTTAATGAATTTGCATGTGCATATCATTTCTTGGACACATCTTATAGGGTATATATTTTGCCATGCAGTGAGCCTGCATCTTTTTGATATACCTGAAATGTATTATTTTCCGACTTTGACAGGTTTTAATTGCCAACATTGAGGAGTATGCTCCCATTGTTTATACACCAACTGTCGGTCTTGTTTGCCAGAACTATAGTGGTCTATTTAGAAGGCCTCGAGGAATGTACTTTAGTGCAGAAGATCGTGGAGAAATGATGTCTATGGTTTACAACTGGCCTGCTGATCAGGTATGAATTACCTATAATGATGCAGTGAATATTAGAACATCTTTCTTAGTTGAATTGATCCCAATTGTGGACCTATGTCCTTGATAGCAGTGCAGCCCAACCTGGTATTAACATGAAATAATTTTCTATGACTTGCAAACTTTAGTCCTATGCTTTAATGCTACTCTGGCTTGTTATTTTCTCTTCTTTTTTTTTCTCCTTTTGCAGTCTTTTTACTGCAAATACTTTGGTTTTGTCCAAGATAATATGCTTGAAAATGTGTTAACTTAACAGCTTGACGCATTTCCACTTTATTTATTTAGATTTTGTTGAGTACAGGTTGATATGATTGTTGTTACGGATGGAAGCAGAATATTGGGTCTTGGAGACCTTGGAGTTCAGGGAATTGGAATTACTATAGGGAAGCTGGATTTGTATGTTGCTGCTGCTGGTATCAATCCTCAGAGGGTATATTTTATTATCTTGCATTTTTAATATGCTAGATATTTATCATTTGTGTTTATAAATTCAAAGTGTAATTATTATTATTATTTTTGATAAACACTCTATTCCAGTATGTTTCACACTGTACACCCTATTGATTTTGGTATCAATGTTCTTGCCACTAAGCCTATTCTTGAAAAGCTCTTTGATAATGTTCAAAATTTCCAACTCAGTCCTTTGTTTCCCACAGAACTGCCTTCTATTTCTCTCTTCCCAAACCAGGTATATATGAGCATTCTAGGCCAACTTTAGAATAACAGAAATGAGAGCTTTCCCACTAAGCATAGAACAACAATGTAATTCTTCTTTCCAGTCAAACTCCGCTGTGAATCCTGCACAATCTAAGGATACTGCCCCAAATGTTTTTTGAATATGGATTTACAATTATAAAGAAAAATGCATTTTTTCTAATGAATAAAGAAATGAATAACACGATTAACCATTTCAGAAACATGACAAATATTATATTTGGTATTTTATATACCATGCTTAGCCCAGTGGCAAGAGCATTGCCTTCTTTCCCTAACAGCCCAGGTTCGATTCCCCTTGTGGGCAGCTTCTAAAAATTTATTTTTCTTACTTCGTGGTGACACGTGTCACCACCTGATTTGGGAAGGAAAATAAATTTAATAAATCTAATAAAAATAGATAAATCTCTCAAATAAGGTGGTGACACGTGTCACCACCTAATTGAATAAATAATTTATTTTGTTAGATTAAAATTAGAACTAAATTGAACGATTGTATAAATAAAGGGGACTAAATGTGTAATTATACCAATTATTTTAACAGTACCGTTAACTTTTTCGTTTTTTTTAACGGCATGTGGCTACATTGGAACCAATTAAATAGTTGTGTGGTATATTTAACACAATTGAAAATATAGTGGTCAAATCGACACCAACCCCATAGTTCGGTGGTCATTAGTATAGTTTACCCTTTAAACTAAGGTAAACTACAAAGATGACCACTGAACTATGTGTTTGGTGTCAAAATGACCACTATATTATTTTTTGCCGCAAATGCACCACACAAATATTTAAATGGTTCCATTTTAGCCACACGCCGTTATAAAACGAAAAAGTTGACGGAACTGTTAAAAAATTAGTATAATTACACATTTAGTCCTCTATATTTATATAATATATCAATTTAATCTTAATTTAGTCCTTATTGGAACTCTTTAATTATAACAGGGCAGGTGCTATGAGATATAATCTTTAATATATATTTAAATAGTATTACCGTAATGTATCATTTTTTTCCTCTAATTTATGTTGTTTTTCGTTGTTTCAGGTCTCTCAATGCCTTTATAACAGCTTCCCTGGTCTGTGGCCGTTATACTTGAAATCTGCAAGGGTTATTTCTTAATAATTTTATCATTGTTTGTTTATGATACATGATGAATGCCTGAAGTGTTGATCAATGAGAAACCGGTCAGATGCAAATCGAACTAGATATGTTTCATTTCTCTGAAAATTAGTTTAACGCAGTTTATTGTTAAGGCTTATGGTTTGTTGTTCCACTTGCACCGCTCGTGATTAGCACCGACGATCTTCTTGATTAGAAACCAAGAATGCATGGTTAGAAAGAGCAAGCGAATTCAATAATATGTTCCAATGCCATTTAAATAGCATTGTATACGAACCTCGAAGCAAATAGGAATTTGGAAAAACAAAATGGTTTTGAATTTACAACATATAACTATATCAACAGTTTTGATACGAATCAATCATTACAAACACCAAGCTGAATAATAAACTCAAATTCACTTATCAGAATAAATATGGATTAGACCTTCTCCTTGCCAAAACATGCAACACAATATGAGTCTAGAGGAAAAAAAAGAATATATCTCATTATGTATTGAAAAGTTCAGGGTTTCACATGGTACCAGGTGTTCTAGGAGTATTTGTTGGTTTAACTTTTTCCATGTCAACAAGGTCTCCAAACATCTCTTCTGGTTTCGAAGGCTCGACGGGTGGAGCATAAGAGTAACTTGAAACCTGGAATGGAGAGTTGCTTAAGCCATTGTCATCTCTAATGGATAGCCCATGCATGATGCATTTGCTGATCAAGATACTGCTGCTGGCCATACACTGGTAATGCTCCCATTTGTGGGTTTCCATACATTTGTTGAGCTTGTTGATTATAAGGAGCCATTTGACCACCTGACATTTGATGTGGAACCATGACCATATACTCAGCTCCATGGCTTTGTTGGTGGTGAAAACTAGCAAACTGGTTTCCCTGCACGGCCCGGTTATTATTAATCGTGGAGAAATTACCGGTTGTGATCGGCTGAATGTACATGCCTACCATTGACTGGGGGTACTGAGCACTTGGAACTGGGCTAGTGTCTGCTGGTTGTACTTCCCGGGGGGGCGGTGGTAGTGCTTGTACGCCACTGCTCTGGTGATCTTCTCAACATGGAAAAAGTAAGTTTCATCAATTTTAATGCAGTTGTATATCAAGAATACAAACTATTCAGCCTGCCAAAGTAGCCTAGAACACATATATTATTATTAGCATTGCATATTACAAGTATATGCTTGGCTTAGTGGCAAACTTTCATGTGCTACTCCCCCAAGGTCTTAGGTTTGATTCCTACCAAGGGCATTTCCATGATTTTCATTTTTCCTACTCCAATCAGGTGGTGACACGGAGGGAAATTAATTAATTTTATTAGATTAAAATTAGGACTAAATTGATATATTGTATAAATATAGAGGACCAAATGTGTAATTATACCAAATTTTTTAACAATTCTGTCAAATTTTTCGTTTTTTTTACGGCGTGTGGCTAAAATGGAACCATTTAAATAGTTGTGTGGTGCATTTGCGGCAAAAAATAATATAGTGGTCATTTTGACACCAAACACATAGTTCAATGGTCATATGTGTAGTTTACCCTTTAAACTATTAAAGATAATTAAAATTAAAACAAAAATAAAACCTAGAAAAGAATAGAGTTAATCATAAATTGTGTTGGATTTAAAATCCTAGCTAAGATTCATGAAATCAGTCTACAATTTTCAAAGTAAATTCATTCTAAAATCTAACAGTACATACCGTACAAACAAATAAGATTTTACCCTCAAATTTGAATTTACTTTGAATCAAATCTTGTTCTTTAAAATTTGAAGCACTTTGAACCAATAGATAAAATATTACAGAGAAATTTGACACGATTATGAAAACTTGTAGAAATCACTTATTATTTAATCAAAGAACATTTTTGATACTAATCAAATGAGTTTTTATTTTTTTTATTTAGGGTTTTGAAATTTTAATGTTTAATTTAATACAGAAGGTTTGCGGTTTTGATTTTGGCATTTAGTATTTGAAAATGAATTTTAAAAATAATATCAAATGATTTTTTTATAAAATTTAAAAAATCACGAAAACCCTAAAATTTGACATAAAATAAAAAAAGTTATAGGTTTCGAATTAATATGAAAACTTAAATTGGGGTTTAAGAAATTTGAATTAGGTTTAGAAATTCATTTATTAACTTTGTGTTTAGGTGTTAGTTTTTCTGTGATAATTTAGTTGTTTGTTTATGTTTATTTTTTGTTAGTTTTTTTATAAAAAAAATAGTTGAGAAATATATTGATTAGGGGCCAAATGGGTCCCACATATTTATTTAAAAAACTTTTATTTAAAAATAAAATAATAAAAAATAAAAATTAGTGGTGTATATTGTCATTCATTGTAGAATTTTCCATATTATTTCATGTTCGTTTTATGACAATTATCTTTCTTAATTATATTGTTTGCAATAAATTTCATCGTGCGAGTTTCATTGTACTGGTTGTCTTTGTATGGCAGATTGACTTGGATTGTTCTTTACATTGTTTTATTTTTAAGGTAAACTACATAAATGGTTCCCAAAGTTTTAAAATATTCAATAAGATTACTCAACTTTTAGTTCAATTTAATATAGTCACCGAACTTTTAGTTCGCTTTCAATATGGTCCATCTCGTTACCTTCCGTTAGATTTTGTTTTTTCTTTAATAAAAAAAATGGATAAACTACACCAATCATCACTCAATTTTATTCTCACTCATATTTTGGTCACCATAGTTTAAAATTTTTCAAGTTAATAACTTAACTTTTTGAATTGTTCATATTTTGGCCACTCTCAAATGACATGTTTATACAAATAAAAAAATTCGATTAATCCTTAAAAAATATTTTGGTTAATTGGTAAATTCAGATTATTCAATTCTCGATCTTATATTGTACCAATTAAATCAGATAATCGATTAACCAGTTAACATAAATATTTGATTCTGGAAATGATTTTTTTACTTTGTTTATTAAAATATCAAATATGATAATATGGTAAATTTAATAATTGTTCCATTGTGATAAAAGTGTAAAAACAACTAGAAAGTCAAAAACTAAAAGTTCACACCTATTAATCCTACCCAGAGCAAAACTTTTTAAAAAAAAAAATCAGAAGGGTATCAAAATCACTATAATATAGATCATATCGATTAATCAATTTTGCTTAAAATTATGAACCGTAACAGAATCGAAATAATTTATTTTAAAAATTTGTACCGAAATCGGGTTTGATTAATCCTTAAAAAATTATTTTAGTTAATTGCTAAATTCATATTATTCAATTATCGATCTTATATTGTACCAATTAAATCGAATAATCGATTGGCCGATTAATTAGAATATTTGATTCGAGTAATAATATTTTTACTTTGCTTATTAAAATATCAAATATGGTAAATTTAATAAGCAAAGTAAAAAAAAATCATTACTTGAATTTTTTAAGGATTAATTGAATTTTTCTATTTATATAACCATGTCAATTGAAAGTGGCCAAAATATGGGCCAAAATAGAAAATTTAAGTTTGACCCATATATTTGATGATTTATTTTGAATTAGGACCTAATTAATAGAATGTACAAGTTTTAGGACTAAAAGTGTTATTATCCCATGACATGACACCATCTCCGTTAATTTTTTTAACGTCTGGTGACCAAAATGATAAAGAAACAAAACGTTAGTGACGGTTTTAACGAAAAAAATAGTTAGGTGACCAAAACAAGAAAAAAGTGATAGTTGGGTGACCACACGTGTAATTTACTCTAAAATAAATATTTTATGTGGAAGGAGACAATCTTAGAATAATTATTGGATGATAACCTATTTTAAGTAAACGCGGTTCTTAATTTATATATTTTCAAAATAATTGAACAAATTATACATTTCAAACAATAAAATAAATATTTTAGTACAAATCACATGGATCGTGAAGATGGGAAATCTTTGTTTAAGGAGACGCTGTTTTTGAATCAATGAAATTTAATATAACTGAAATTGTTTATAAGTTAGATCGCGTTAAATGATGTGAAAATTTGACTAATCTCATTAATTAAATCAATAATCAATAGATTAATCAGTTAATCTGACACCCCACATATATAGGATAATAATTTGATACACTTGGCTGTGGAAACGAAAATGGCTTCCGAAGATAAACTTCCGATGGCTTAATCATTTCCTTTGAAGTAATACGAACTTCCATCTCGATCGAATTTCGAACGAAAAAAATTGATTTACTTCTTCTTTGGCTGGAACAGTTGCTGGCTAAGATGATGAAAACAAGCATTGACCTGTTCTGTATTTATAAGGTTTGCTAAGGCAATGAATGATTTAAGCTTCACCAATAAACAAAGAACATGTTTGATCACTAGACTAATACTTTGCTTTAATTACAAATAACAATAAATATAATAGATATGGTATACAAATTGGAAAATTCTAAAAAAATAACCGCTTAAAAACATACTAAAAAAGACGTGTACCGAAATTCTTACAAAAATCGTAAGAAATTTTGTAGAATATACTGAAATTCTTACAAAATCGTAAGAAATTTGGTATGTACATAAATTCTTACCACTTTTGTAAAAATTTCGGTACCTGTACAAAATCCTTACAAAAATCGTGAAACTTAAGGTATGTACAAAAATGCTTACAACTTTTATAAGAATTTCGGTATATACATAAAAGTAATAAGCAATTACGTATATGCCGAATTTCTTACTATTTTTGTAACAATTTCGGTACATGTACATAAATCCTTACGATTTTTTATAACAATTTTTATACACGCCTTATTTTAGCATTTTTTAACCGGTTATTTTCTAGAACTTCCCTTTACAAATTGGAAGTTGGTGAAGTCACAAAACTCCACTGGGACCCAGTCTTACACTCACCACAGTCATATTATTGTGCTACCAAATCTACCATGCTTCATTTCCATTAAAAAAGAAAGGAAAATTCTACCGAATTCTCTCACCGTATGACATCAACGGGGATGTAATAACTTAGGAATTGAAGAAGAACAAGATTAGACTATGGAAGATCCGTGTAATAGTTTTCTTCAAAAGTTAACAGTGAAAAGGGTACATATGAAAGGCACAAAAAAGGAACATACGGATTCTAATCCAAACACAAACACTCAAAATTTTAAATAAACAAATGTATCTAAAGACATACACATAATTTATGTTAAGGGTGCAAATTTTTATATTTGATAAAATTACATAGGTATTTGAAGATACCAGAGGTGCGGAATTAAATCATTAATATAAAATACAAACAAAATTTCTAACATATGAGAATTTAAAATTTCCAGGGGCGCAACTGCCAAATAAAAATCTCTTACCCCTTTTCGGTGCCCCTATTTATGCCCCACACTAAAAAATTAGGTTTATAGTTTATGGTTAAGGTTAGAGTTTAGGGTTAGGGTTTATAGAACTAGGGAATTAAGGGTGAGTGTATTTTCTATGGTTTGTGGTTTAAGATTTAGAAGTTGGGTTATGACTTAGAATTAAATTTTTTAGTGCTGGAACATACAGGGGCACCGAAAAGGGAGAAATTATATCATAGGCCCGGCTCGCCATATCATTCATGATCTCAACCAATAAAAATAATCTATTTCACGTCGGTTATGGCTAGCCTTGCTAAGCACGTCGTGCTGAATAAATAAATAAATAAGGGTAAAGTTTATACATTTGACGTTTTTTGTTTTCTGAACTTTACTCTCAAACCTAGTTATTGAAGTTTTAAAACTATAATTTATTTACTGAAGTTTAGACATTTGACGTTTTTGGTCACTGAACTTTACTCTCAAACCTATTTTAGTTATTGAAGTTTCAAAACTATAATTTACTTACTGAAGTTTAGACATTTGACGTTTTTGGCCACTGAACTTTACTCTCAAATTTATTTTGGTCACTGAAGTTTAGACATTGGATGTAGATGGTGGTCATTCGATCCCAAATTTCATCAGCCACTTCGTCTCGGTCTCATGAGTTCAAATTCGACCTTCATTTTTCCAAAAAGTGCCTCGGAGTCCATGAACCGGAAAAAACGTTTTGGCTCTCTCTCGCCGATCTCCATCCTCCACTTTCAGATGGAGCACGTTTCTCATTATATTGCTTCCCTCGTGCCGATGAAGCTTTCCACCATTCGGATCTTGAAGAAGTTGCTTCGTTCGCTGGTAAATGGACGCCGCAAAAAATTTAATGGATGAGTGACTAAAAACATTATATGTCTAAACTTCAATGAGTAAATTGAACGTTTTGAAACTTCAGTGACCAAAATAGGTTTGAGAGTAAAGTTCAGTGATGATTTACGTAATTTAACCTTAAAAATAATTCAATAAATCCTTTCTAATCCAATGACTGAAAATAGAGATGGCAACCTCCACTTAAATCCAATGGCAAATATTCATCCATGGGAAAATATCTCATAGATTTTGGGTAAACTCTATCATAAATACACATCTTTTCCCTTGTTTTCACTCTAGACTCATATATTTCATCTCTTTCAATTTTTGTACTTAATCATCCATAATTAAGAATTCTCATGATAAAATCTTGTTCAATAGTTAATTTTTTTTCTCGAATTGTGCGTGTCATCCTTGCGCAGGGCCATGATAATCTTTATCGTTCCAATTTTATCGGATGTCTCGAAGGGACTTTTTAATAGTTAATTTGAACATATTGATATGTTCAATAGTTAATTTGATCCTCCAATTAATAGAAATTACCCAACCAGCCCTTGAAATAATAAAACTTGCCAATTTAATCCTCAAATAAATTTTCAGAGCTTATAGTTTGTATTCTGTCTGTTTAATAAATGATTCTGAAATTTTTGTCCATGTTTAATTATTTAACTTGATAAAAAAAATATTGAATAATTTTAAGGTGATTACAAGGTAGTATCTGTTCATAATAGTCTTAACCCTTGACAATGCACACACATCTTACAGATAAGGCGGTTTGAACATGTCTCCTAAGATGAACATCATACGCTTTTTCACTAAGACTATTTGTTAAGTTGACTTGATAAATGATGATAAACAATATAAATAAAAAACTCATTGAATGTGTTCCGGTACCATGCTAAGGGGTTAGTAGTGGCCCTTGCCCCATAAAATGGTAAAAAAAAATGCTATTTTAGACTTTTAAATCCTAAAATTTTAAGTTTAACTAATTGTAAAATTACATTCTACCTTAATAAATTATAAAGTTTAGAATATAGAGTATATGGTTTAAGGTTTAGAATTTTAAGTTTTAATAATTATAAAATTACATTCTACCTTTAAATCCTAAAGGTTAGTGTTTAGAATTTAAAGTATAAGGTTTAAGGTTTAGTTTTTAGGGTAAAGGTAGGGATTCAGAATTTGAGTTTTATAGTGTAAATATACAACCTTTTGTAAAATAGTTTTACGTAGCCTGTGTATCAAAATTTTACTAAAAAAAACTAACTCTATTGTTTTCCAATACATAAGAGGAGTGAATTGTCTATAGATTAAATTTAGAATTCGATATCAACTTGAATTTTACTTAAACGGAAATATTTTAGTACAAGTCACATGGATCATGAAGATTGGGAAATCTTTCTGAACAAAAAAAAAGAAGATTGGGAAATCTTATGTGGTAGGCGACAATATTATAATCATTATTGGATGGTAGTCTATTTTAAGTAAACGTGGTTCTTAATTTTTATACTTTTTTCAAAATAATTGAACAAAAGATACAATGGAAACAATAAAATAAATTTTTTAGTACAAATCACATGGACCATGAAGATGAGAAATTTTTGTTGAAGGAGACAACGCATTTTTTTATTAAATACAAAAGTTTTACATTTCAAAGGCAAATGTCAAGATTCGAACTCAGAAAATATGAAAAACATAAATATTTTTGATCACTCGGTCAATTAATAGAATTCAAGGAAACAATGTATTTGAATCAATGAAATTTAATCAAATTTGGCATAATTAGTGTTTTTTATGGGATAGATTGGGTTAGGTTTGAATCAGTGATGTCAAATTTTCAGTTTTGTAACAACCTAAATTACGGGTTAACGAGTCAAGCCTCACACCCGAATATTGGGTCTAAATTAAGAATATTTAATTTGGGTCTAGTGGCAAAAGGGAGTTTGAAATCTAAAAGAGGGGAAGAAAGAGGAGAAGGGAGGAGGAAATCAAAATAATAATGAGAGAAAGTTAGATTGGGGGATTTTAGGAGAGAAAGCGAGGGAGAAGAGCTTTCAAGTCTTGTTTTGCCGCCACCTAGACCGTCGTGACTCTCACTGTCGCCATCATCGGGGAGAGCTCGTCGAGACGCATACACCGATGGTCGTCCCGTCGCTGCCACTTAGTTGGAACCTTTGATACAATGGGTTGTTTATGTTTTTATGTCTTTAGTTTAGGTTAGTTTGTATTGCTAGCGGACAAGCAATAGTTTAAGTTTGGGGTATTTGACGTGTGTAAATAACCTATTTTGCATACCTTTTTTACTTGACTTTTGCTTGTGTTTAAGCTCATATAATTGCATTTAGGAGTAGTTTGCATATAGGTATGGAGTTATGGTGTTTGAGCTTAAATTTTATCTACATTAGTGCTATTAATGGGAAAGATAGTGATTTTTAGTTTTGCTTGCACAAGAAGTAATGGAGCAGTGGAACACTAGAATATTGGAGCAGAATTCTCTCGTGCTGGGCCGGATGCTATAGCATTCATTATGACGCTAGAGACAAATTTTGAATCCTTTAATGTGATTTAATGTATGGTCCACCTCTCCTTTATTAAGCCATTAATGACGTGGAAAGCAAAGATTCTCTTTGTTGGATCACATAACAATTTATTAAAAGCATGTGACAAGATATTCTTTTATTGAGCATTTAATGACGAAGAAAAGTAAGAACCTCATTAAAAGGTTACTTGCACTTTACGGTTTTTAAAACCCTAGGAAAGCCACTTCTCTATAAAGACATCAAGGGCAACAATTAAAAGAGGTTGCACCTAACGCAAAAATATGCAGAAAAGAAGCATTACTCGAGGAACAATCCATTTGTCTTTCACGGCGGAGAACCACCATCGTCGAATGTCAAGAGGAATTTCCAAGTGACAAAAGCTATCGAGAGACGCTTTAGGAGTTTGGAGCATTGCAGCAACAGTTCGAGGGCGCGAAGTAGAAATCTCATGACACTTTGATTCTCTTTCTCTCTTGCTTTTTCAACTGCTATGTTTTTAATTGTTTTTTATTATGGTTGTTATTTGCTCATGCATGAGTTAAATACTTTTTGTTGAGTTTTATTGTTTTAGGCTTTTATGTTTTAATTACTTGTTCAATGTTATAGCTTTTTCCTTTACCTATCTTGTTCATTGTTCTTCATGCATAATTATTGTAAAAGCTATCGAGAGAGGACTTTTAATTTTGATTTGTGGCTTAATATCGAGAGAGATAAGTTAGACAAACATGAACGGTGGAACTTAAGATGTTAACTTAGGTTCTAATCCGGCTTAGACATAAGTTTAGTATTTCAACGACTAACAAGGGGAACTTGAATAAACAATAAGTTGTTAGGGTTCACATAGACATGTATTACCATAGTTTATTGATGTTACTTCTAGGTATCGAGAGAGTCTAGGAGTTATTAAAAAACCCTGTCAGATTGATGAAGATCTAATTGGTTTACACAGACATGTATTGCAACTGTTATGGCATTTGAATGATAATTAGCATAGTTTCTAAGCAATAAACTCAGCTTCCATAATTATGCGAATATTTGCCGCATCATCTGTTTGTTCTTTGAAAATTGCTTCCCTTTACTTTAATTTGTCATATCATTAGTTTATAGTTTTCATCATGATATCATCTTATCATTATTTTACTAAATGTTTCGTGTAATTGTTTTGAGTTTATCATTCTAATCTCTGTGGGTTCGACACTCGATACTTATCCCTTTATTACTTGTGTGATGAGTATACTTGCTCCAACTGCGCATACTATATTTTACGCATTAGGAGTCGAGTGCTTAAGATAATGATAAATGTTTGACTTGTCGTCAATTGGAAGTCTAACATTGAGTTTGTCAGAGTTTTTTTTATGCTTCGGTGATCCACAGTGGAAATTAAATAGATGACCGTGGATCTTGTAAAGGATTGTGAGTGCAAAGTGTTGACGAAATTTCTTTGAATAATGGTATTTTCCTTGGTAAGTATTGTTCGTTATTTTCGGCAAAGATGAGATCCAAATAGAAAGTCTGCTTGGATTGTTTGTGGGTTGGGTTGTACGACGGTACGGTATGTATATATTACCTTTTGACGCAATATTTGGGGTTTGTGATGGGACCTTATCCCTTGGTGGGATTTCATGGTATGAAAGATCCGAGTGAGGGTATAGATGACGTGTTTTCAAGACGCGTTATAATATTTGGAGTATAAGATTCTTGCATGAACCGAGTTAATGTGAGATGCTTTAGTTGTCGATATGAGTTATCATGCCGAGTTTAAAGTAAGCGCTTGAGATGAGTAGGGACGTCGTTCATTTTTAGAAGTCTTGCACCGGGCAAACAATAATATTGATAAAGGATGTAAAATAATAATATACGAAATTAAATTTTGTACAACACAAAAGTTTGGACTAAAAAGATACTAAAGTCTATTGTAAAGGACAAGAAAATAACACAAATAACATATAAAATAATATTCCAATTGTTGTAACAAATAAACAATATAGAAATAACTAAAAAAGAAAATAACAATGAAAAAAACCTTTTAAAAAATAAGAACGAGTAACATACAATATTAGGAAAATAAAATACTTATGGTGATGACTTAGGAGAAGAAAACAAACATTAGAAAGAAGGCTCAACGTTAAGGAAACAGTAAAAAAGAAACCAATAACTATTCTAAGATAAGTCAATATAGATTATCTTAAACTTAACTCTGATTCAAATTGATATTTTAAAAAAATATTTATATATTAGATCTGATCAATCTCAATCTCAACTATATATATTGAACTTTTCAATAATATCCCTTAAATTTGATTATGATCCATGCTAATATTATATTTTTAATAATATCTATAATAACTTATTATAAGATCCGTTAGGGCGAGAGGGAATGATGCGAGGCGGGTTGGGATGGGGCGGGTACAAAGGCATATTTCATGCCTTCCCCACTAGGAGTGAGCGTTCGAGCGAGTCGAGTCGAGTCGAGTCAAAAAATTTCGAGTTATTCGAGTTGACGCGTCATATTTTACGACTTGAACTTAATTTAAAATTTTTTCGATTCGAGTCGAGTTTATGAAATTCAAGTCGAGTCGAGTTTTCGAGTTTCTATACAAATTTAATTGTAATTATTTACCATGTTATAGTACGATTTGATTCCAATTTAAACGACTTTCTCTATTCATATAAGATATGCATATATATATATATATATATATATATATTTCTTCATATTATTTTTCACATGCGTAAGTAAGATTTGTAATGTTATTTAATAAAAAAATATCATCTAAACTTCTAAAATATATTTATAATATTATTTTTAAATAAGGAACTTTTAAGGATAAAGTATTGGTGGGGGTATAAATGAGTCAATGAATTGATGTAAAGAAAAAAAATACAAAAAATTCGGTTGAATGATCAAATTGAATAAAATATAAAGTTAAAGGGCTAAATTAAAAAAAGAATAAATTTGTTAAAAATATGAATTGAAGTTATATAGATATTATAAAGTGTTAGTGAATCATGTGGTTTAATTTTGGTAAAAAAAATAGACTTAAAACAAAAGAGAAATTAAAGAAATGGGAAACATTCAAAGTTGAGGGGCTAAATTACAAAAGTAGAAAATTTAATTTAAAAATATGAATTGAAGCTAAATAGGTATTCTAGTTTTTACATTGGTTTAGGAGCATGTGGTTCAATTTTGGTCAAAATTGACTTAAAACGAAGGAGATATTGAAGAAATGAGGAAATCATACAAAGTTAAGGGGCTGAATTGAAAAAATATGAAATTTATTTTCAAAAATATAAATTGAAGATAAATACGTATTCTACGCTGGTTTAGAAATACGTGGTTCAAATTTGGTCAAAAATGGACTTAAAATGAAGGAGGAATTGAAGAAAAATGAAATCAGTGACTAAATTGCAAAACTGTAAAATTCGGTTTTTCGATTTTTCAATTTTTCGAGTTGGGCAAATTCCAAACCGACTCGAAATCGAAATTTTTTCAAGTTAATCGAGTTGACTCGAATAACTCGAACAACTCGAATAACTCGACTCGAATAACTCGAAATTGAAAAAAAATATCAATTTTTTCGATTCGAGTCGAGTTTTGCTCACCCCTATTCCCCACCACCCACGGTGAATATAATTTTTATGTTCATTCCCGCTCCACAACCCGCGAAATTTGTAACCATCCATGTCCAATGTGAAGTGGAATGACTCCCCGCAAAACTCGCCCAACTGACATTCCCAATCAAAATAGATCTTACTCTATAATTGGGTGATAAGAGATGTAGTTTACCTATTATTGTATTACACATAAAAAACAATATAAAGAACAATCCATGCCAATCTGCCATACAGAGACAATTAATACAAATATATCATTTCACATGAGGAAATTTGCAGGTTTATTGAAAAAGAAAGACATACGAAATCACAAACACATACATGAAAAAGATAGCTAAGATAAGGAGGAATTTTGATTGATTATAATTATTTCTAAACCTTACTTTTTGGGGGGTAAGGAAGTGATACCGGAGAAGCAAATGCCAGAAATTCAGAGTTGTGTTCCAAAATATCCATTGTTCTTGCATCTAAAGTAATCACTGCTTCAATGCCTTTATCCTTCCGGTTCTCTTTTAAAATAAAGCAATCGCCAACCGAATAATAGCGAGTCTCACTCCTCCACACACTCATTGACGTTGGCTCTCCCCATCCGAAATCAACCAAGTTTCCATCCTGAGTGTTCAACCAACTGGTGCAACCGAAAATATCGATTTCGCCTTCTATGCCCGGATTGTATTGATTGGTCATGAATTTCATCACATCCCCACTTTGTAAAAGGGAAATTTGATCGTTGAAAATGTCTATTGCATCTCTTACCAAATAGGCCAAGTGGTCTAACTCGATGTCCCTATCGGCCGAGTGGTATGTCGAAACCGCATTGCCAAATAGATTCCCTATTGCATATTGGGGTAATCTCGGCTTCAGTCTCGGTCGTAGATTAACCGCTTGAGTTAAGACTGATGGTTTCGAACGTCCTGATGCAACTCTAGAAGCCAACATACCATATTTCCATAGATATGCAATAAGAACTACTATTCGAGTTGGATGCTCTAAACGTTTGCTTTTGGATTGGAACTTCAGAGCGCTTATTGCATTGTCGTCAAACACGAATCTTCTTGTCGTGCGCCAACCTTCTTGGAACAAGAGGCCTTCCATTGCTGATAAGTAATTTTGCGGGATCGGCTCCAGTGGAGGGAACAAACAGGACCCTATGTCAATCATATCAGGATTAGGTATTTCACCATCGGAGCCTCTATTGAAAGCTGCCCAACTTTTAATGAAAGTTGAAATCGTTACCGCATCCATGACCTTGTGGGAACCGCACAAGACAATGGCGATCCCGCCGCAATCGAAGACGTTGATTTGAATAGTTAGTTGGGGAGATGTTGAAGTTGGAATACTACAAAAGGGTTGGCTAGGAAGCAACTGTTTCACCCACTCTTGCTCCGTCTGTGCAATGCAATCAGCTAAGCAACCTTTGACCCTGGCTTCAACATATGGCACTCCTTTGTCATAGGAACAGATGCAGCGGTTTTCGATTGTCCGACCGGACAAAGGATAATACTGATTCAAAGCTTTTGAGAACGATTTCTTTAAACCGGCCAATGTTTGGACAGTGTCGAAATGGGAACCATTTGGTTTGGTGTAAAAGAACATGAGTGGTATATAAAATGGTGACACGAATTGATCTAACAATGATAACGAAAATGGCTTCCGAAGATAAACATCCTCGGAAGATGGCTTAACCATTTCCTTTGAAGTAATAACAACTTCCATCTCGATCCAATTTACTTCGTATTTGGCTGGTTAAAAGGATGAAAACAAGCATTGAACTGTTCTGTATTTATAAGCTTTGCTAAGTCAATGCTTGCTTTCAAAACTTAAGCTTCGCCAATAAACAAAGAATAAAAACATTACCCCAGGCTGTCCTTGAGATATTTAATATTTTAGAACAAATCACATGGATCATGAAGATGAGAAATCTTATTGAAGGAGACAATGTAATTGAATCAGTGAATTTTAATCAAATTTGACATAACTAGGGGCGAGCAAAACTCGACTGACTCGAAAAAATCGATATTTTTTTTCAATTTCGAGTTATTCGAGTCGAGTTATTCGAGTTGTTCGAGTTATTCGAGTCAACTCGATTAACTCGAAAAAATTTCGATTTCGAGTCGGTTTGGAATTTGCCCAACTCGAAAAATTGAAAAATCGAAAAACCGAATTTTATAGTTTTACAATTTAGTCACTGATTTCATTTTTCTTCAATTCCTCCTTCATTTTAAGTCCATTTTTGACCAAATTTGAACCACATATTCCTAAACCAGCGTAGAATACATATTTATCTTCAATTTATATTTTTAAAATAAATTTCATATTTTTTCAATTCAGCCCCTTAACTTTGTATGATTTCCTCATTTCTTCAATATCTCCTTCGTTTTAAGTCAATTTTGACCAAAATTGAACCACATGCTCCTAAACCAATGTAGAAACTAGAATACCTATTTAGCTTCGATTCATATTTTTAAATTAAATTTTCTACTTTTGTAATTTAGCCCCTCAACTTTGAATGTTTCCCATTTCTTTAATTTCTCTTTCGTTTTAAGTCTATTTTTTACCAAAATTAAACCACATGATTCACTAACCCTATATAATATCTATATAACTTCAATTCATATTTTTAACAAATTTATTCTTTTTTTAATTTAGCCCTTTAACTTTATATTTTATTCAATTTGATCATTCAACCGATTTTTTTGTAATTTTTTTCTTTACATCAATTCATTGACTCATTTATACCCCCATCAGTACTTTATCCTTAAAAGTTCCTTATTTAAAAATAATATTATAAATATATTTTAGAAGTTTAGATGATATTTTTTTATTAAATAATATTACAAATCTTACTTATGCATGTGAAAAATAATATGAAGATATATATATATATATATGCATATCTTATATGAATAGAGAAAGTCGTTTAAATTAGAATCAAATCGTACTATAACATGGTAAATAATTACAATTAAATTTGTATAGAAACTCGAAAACTCGACAATATAATTCGGAACTCGAAAAAAAGTTTGTTGCAATTCTCTTTTTTGAACTACTCTTTGTTTTTATTGGTTTGTATCTTTTGACATGTGATGTTGGATTTTCTAAACTCTACTGTGTTATTTGCTTTAGTTATTAATATATTTTAGGGTACTCTTTTCCTCTTTCCGCTATCTTTGGTCTCGTCTTGGCGTTACCTAGATAAGAAGGAGGTTTTTAACGAGGCCCGTAGTTTATAATGGAAGGTTGAGTTTTCTTTTTGTTGGTTTGATTGTTACAATTGAAATTTGGACAGGTTTACCTTGTTTGATGAAAAATGTGTTCTTATTTTTGTGCTTTTAGAATCATTGTATTGTTTAGTCATAAGTCAATTTATATGTATGTAGATATAATTCAAAATCTTTTTTTACACATGTGAAAAATAATATGAAGAAATATATATGTAGGTATAAATAGAAAAAATGTTTAAATTAAAACCAAACTCGAAAAATCGAATCGACTCGAACTCGCTAAAATCGACTCGAATCGAAAAAATTTCAATTTAAGTTCAAGTTGTAAAATATGACGATTGAACTCGAATAACTCGAATTTTTTTGACTCGACTCGACTCAACTCGCTCGAACGCTCACCCCTAGACATAACTAGAGTTGTTTATGGGTTAATATAAACCTAAATTTTCAATCAAACCTGGCTCAAATTACAAGTATACACAAAACTAAAAGTAACACCAACTTTCAGCCTCTTCTTACGGAAGTCAAAGCGGTTGGCTTCATGGATCCCTGGCGACGTTGGTATATTGAATGTGCATTGGACATTCCTTAAGATTACCCCTGATACTGAATTTTTGTGGTTCCTATGAATTCCGAATATAAATCATAAAACAGATATGAAGAGACGAGAAATTTTGGTAGATTATAATTGTTTTCTAAACCACACTTTTGTTGGGGTAAGGATCTGAATCATAAAAATAAATATTTTAGTACAAATCAAATGGATCATGATGATTGGGAAATCTTATGCGGAAGAGACAATCTTACAATCATTATTAGATAACGTATTTTAAGTAAACGTAGTTCTTGATTTGTATATTTTTCTCAAAATATATATTTGAAACAATAAAATAAATAATTTAGTATAAAATCACATGGATCATGAAGATGGGAAATCTTGGTTGAAGGAGACAATGTATTTGAATCAGTGAACATAATTAGAGTTGTTTTGGGGTTAGATTAAATTAGGTTTGAATCAGTGATGTCAAAATCGGATTTGTTAAATCAATAATCAGTTGAACCGAGAATGGAAAGCCTGATCGCTTCGATTTCCTGTATAGTTTTTAAAACATTGATTTGAATCAAACTTAGAGTATCAATATTCTATCTTGTCTAGGTCAGTAAAACATTTCTCAGCCCAACAGGCTCATTACTATATAAAAAGAAGTTACAAACTACAAGTCTTACAAATTATACAGAATTAAAAGTAACACCAACTTCCAGCCTCTTCTTACCTAAGCCGTTGGCTTGCCGTGCAATGTGGTGTTTCCCGATCGGAGGTCGAAACTGATAGCATATCTCTTATCAATATCCTTGCAGGAAATGGGCAATTAGATTCCGGCTAGAGGGTAGTGGTTAATGATATAGGACAATCCTAATACATGCATCGGATTCTAAAACACACGGCCGGATTCTTAAACCTGTTCATGTTTGTGAAGTTGAAATAAACTTCACCGACAGCGGGGCTCGGATTGGATAATATATTTCCCTGTTTGTGTATTAAGAAGCATGAAAAGATGAGAAGGAAAAACAACTTGCAAATTAGATCCATCACCTTCCCAAATTGAAGCATCCATTACACCGGAAAACAACCAATTTCCGAACGCCTTAGAAAGTTCTTTTTTAATTATTTCATTACTTATAAAAAAAAACTATGATTTTACAATCTCTTGAGACTTTTCTTTCTAGCATCCATTTTCTTCTTGTCTGCAGGAACTTTCGTCAAACCTTCCTTCTTAGGGGCAGTGCCCGATATTCCTACTATGCCGGTTCCATTAACCCCAGTTTCAGTTGCCAGAACCGTAGACTGCTGATGCTGGTGGTCTGGATTGTTGCTTCCTTTTGTTGATGTGGTCGTCGTAGTGAGTGGGGTTGGCAATGATAACCCGGCACCACTTGCTGCATTTTTCTGATCAACATTCAGAACTGAGGTGTTATGCTGCTCCACATTCAATGCTGTAGTTGACTCGCAAATAGCTCCCGATTTGAACTTCGGTTTTGGCTTCGCATGAATTCCAGTATAAAGCCTGTGTTAAAAACAGAAATTTGTGAGACCTGGCATGGTTGGACCTTGCTATTTCAATCAGTTCACAAAACAATAAATACTCTTATATGATATTAAACTATAATATCTTATCATCATATCCGTAAGGCGTGATAGAATAACAAATATTTGAAAGCTTGATCGTCCACTTGTCTAATATCACCAAATGCGAAGCCATTCCAGCTGGACGAGTTTATGCCCTTCCAGCAGAAGGCTCTATATTTCCACATTCGCAAAATATTAAACAACTAATGAATAAATGTTTTAGGTATAGATGGGTTAGGCAAGCCTCACCTGGCATGCCGGGCATACTCATCATAATTTTCAAGCAGCATCTTGCCAGCCTGTTCATTTAGAGCTGATTCTGGAAATGGTTCAATCAATAAACACCTAACTACCTGCAGCGCCAAGGAAGATAAAAGACATGAAGCTAAAGATCTAAAGCCGAATTGCAAAACGAAATTTGCACTCCTTGGGCGGTTCTTATCAAAGAAATAGATACAATAATTAAGTCAGGGTCCAACGGAACTTACAATGAGTATGTGTCGTAATCCAAGACTTGGATTCCAATCCTTTTTTAGTGTGTTTACACAAATTTCGCCATTGTTCGCAATATTTGGATGAAAAATCTTTGTCAGGAAGTAGCCTGCAGTACCGATGGACTTCATAATATTCACTATTGCGCAAAATAGAACATTTTTCTACATATAGTATCAGCACAAAGTTTGGTGACTAAAAAATGCAGGGTGATTGGCTTAAAATAGAACAAAACACAACTACAAGCAATGAAGTTGCGGTTTTATACTTCAAAAGCCAGAGTGGCATGACCCAGTTTTGAATTTTTCTAGCTCATACCAGTGTTGAAATCTAATCATGCCTGGATGACTATAATAACCTATTAAACATACCTTTTGGAGGAGAATGAGGGAAGTCGTGAGACAGTAACAACTTCATACGGAAAACACCATTTTCATATGGAGTCCCAGCTGCAAAGCCAATAAATATTCTCAGTAAAAGGAAAAGTAACAAGCATGCTGCGAAGGAAGTAAATTTGTCTGGACAGAATTCCGTGCCTGGCCCTTCAATGTCAGCATAAATGATTGAAAAGTCATCATCATTTACACCAACTTTAATGCCTTCCGGTGGCGATTCATCAAGACTCTTCAACTCCTTAGCCAGTTGCTTTATAACGTTTGGTGGAAGATTTTCATTGGTTGCCTAACAAAACACAATAAAACAATATAAGAAAACCCATTACTAAATGATCAAATAATGATTTCACGCGACAAGGCAATGAAAATGTCATACCATATAAAGAACCTTTGTTTTTGGTTTTCTTAAATCAGAAAATTTATCTAACTCCTAAAAGTTTCTTAGCTGACTACGACAAATAATAACATGCAACTAACAAAAGATATAAACGGCAGAAACTTACCATGGTAAGGGAAGAACACGAATCCTAGAAGAAAAGGCTCAGAACCTCTGTAAGACACGTCCCAAAAGTCAAACTTTTGCGCTTATTTACAGGGAGAAAAGTAGAAATTCTGCAATTCCAAAACAAGCCATAAAAAAGGTCAGAACTCAGAAGATTGAAAGAGTTCATATTTTATACTGCAAACAAAACAAAACCGAATCCCATTTTTCTATACAATCAAACAGGCACAACTAGCATCCATTGATTATCAAAAGCTTAAATCTGAAGCACAAAATAGTCAGAGCAAGATAACATCACTCACAAATTACACCTACTACCATCTGCTTACACATTCTTTTTCTTGAAAACTGTTTTTCGACTTTCAATTAAGTCTAGCTTCGCAGTGCAGTTTATGGATCGTTAAAAAAATTAAAACAAATGCAAAATCTGTTTGAAGCATGCAGTGGGTCATATCCCATATTCCTATTATCAGCAACTCAAAAACCATGAACATTACTGAAACTTTGTGCATACAATCAAAACCCTAAAAGGGGGTTTTCAATCCAACAACTAATTTTCCAAAAGCAAACCTAAATCAAACACCAAGTCCAAGTCTAGAACGTTTCCCAACAATAACCCCTTTATAATAAATCTATAAAAAACAAGGAATAAAGGAAAACCCATACAAAATATCGACCAAGAGAAGAATCTGTAACATACCCATTTCACCAAGAAAGCATAATCATCGAAAGAGAAAAGGAATCGATCGTTCTAATTTCTTCTTTTTTACACTAAAAAGAAAAAATTAAATTAAACCCCAAAAAATCGAAAAAAAAAATAGATAAGGAATCTGAGATCGAACAAGATTGAAGAGATTTGAGAAAGATTACCTTAGGGCTTTATGCACAAAAGCCTGAAGAAGGCGATCTCGATCTCTCTTTCTCTTTCTTTCTTTTTTTCCGCCTTGGGTATGAATTGGAATGATTGATTGGTTGATTTTGAGGAGAGCTTTTTATTTTATTTTCAAAATTTTAAATTTTTATTTCATATTTTGGTTTTATTTATATTTTTTTAAAAAAAATAAACTGGGACAGCCTCAGGCTCAGGGTAATCAATGCCCGTTGTCCCCTAGTGGGGTCCACTTTCAAAATCATACATATTTATTTAAAAAAAATAGTCTTTTATTTTTAAAAAACTGTTACCAAAAATAAAATCAGAAATAATTATTTTAAAATTAAGAAATCAATTTTTTTTGATAATTGTAAATTTGAATTCTGCTAAATACTTATACAACAACTATTATCCTCTTACCTATACACACAACTACAAGTCAACCTCAAGTTGTAACAAAGCTGTAAGTTTGTATAATCAGTCCAGTTAATATCTGTAGCATTAAGTTTGTATAATCAACATTTGTGCAAAACAATTATTCCGCTCTAACTAAATAGAGTATATACAAGCAGCCCATGCACGAACCAACTTGACTCAGTAGTTAAGAGAACGGTTGTTGTTCTTAAAGATCACAGGTTCGAGCATCAGCAGCTACAGCGGGATGATTAAGCGTTCTTTGTCAAATGGTTGAGAGTATATTTAGAACAAATGCTACATGTAATCACTCTAGCTTTCATAAAAAAATTATACTAACTTTTATACTTCATCATTAAATACATAATGATTACATGAGCCATCATTTTAGAAGATACGAGTTCAAATACGTGTGTATAAGCTGTGTGTGCTTTGTCAAAAGGTCAAGAAAATATATTATACATGCTTTCATATAATCGCACCAATATATTTAAAACATAGTAAATTGTCCGTTATATTATCCATTGGACAAGAATTTTTTAAAAGATGATTTATTTTTAATTTTTTAAAGTATTACTATTTTCTCAAACTTCGCAAATATTTTCAATATTTACATTTAATATAATTATCGGTAATTGATATATTGCTCGATTAATTCAAATTAAGTGCTACAAAAAATTATTATTAGACTATCATTATAACCCAAATTACTATATTGATGACGGAAAATTCTACAACGTGCGACGAACATCGATGAACACCACTACTGATGAACACTGCTGAACATTATTAAATTAATTAATAAAGATTTAAAATTTCAAGGACCCATCATACAATTAATAATTGTTTTTAAAAATTCAATTAAATTATTTTTTATATTAAAATTTTATTTTTTTAATAAGGTTAAACTATATATTTAGTACCTCACCTATTTTCGTATTTCTATTGAACCCTCATTATTTAAATATTATTTCAATTTGACCTTATTCTTTATAAAAAATAATTTAACCCTTAACCCTTAACCTAAAACCCTTAAACTTTAAACCATATACCCTAAACATATACCCTTAAACTCTTAAACATATACGTTAATGCAAGTGATCGAGTACTTCAGCCAGCTCGAGCTCGAATTACGCTGTCGAGATTGCTCGAAGAAGCCTCATTGTAGACCTATTGTTGGACCAGTTGTGGCAGCTGAAAAGAAGAAGAAAAGAGGAAGCAATCTTGTGTCAAACATTTGTTCTATGGTGGAAGTTTCAGAGAACAGGCCGGTCGGGGTGTAACGCCCCGATTTTGGGCTTAGGAGTTTTGGGCGTTGACCGGTTGGTCAAAGTGTTGTTCGAATCTAAAGAGGTGAAATTAGGAAAGCCTAGTTCGGGTTGCATTAAAAATATGGGAAAATGTTCTAAAATCATCTTTTAATATAATTAAGTGAACTGTGAAATCAATTTTGGAAAATGAGTTTTGGATGTGTGACATTTTGGCTAGTGACCAAAATGTAATTTTCGCAAGTTTGGTGGCTGTTTTATAAAGGGTTGAAACTTTGAATCTTTAAGGAGCTATTTACCCAAAGGGAGTTTCTCCAGATTTTTCTAAGATATTTTAAGTCTAAAATCTGATTTTAAAGGTTATTAAAATTGGAGGGAAGCCATTTGGCTATTTTTGGATTTTGTAACCAACTTCTCCTAATTTTCTTTCTCTCATTTTCTCTCAACCCAAACACTACTTTTCCAGAGAATTGGATCTGATTTGTTCACCTAAATCCCTCCTTTCAACTCTCATTTGATTCCTAATCATTGTATCTTCAAAACCTCTTCAATTGCTAATTGTTTCAACAAGGATTTTGATTGCAAAAAAGAGGAGAAACTCAAGTTTGGAGGTAAGAACGTCCTTCTCCTCTAAACTATCAGTTCTTTACTGAAATTCCTAAGTTTTCAATCCTTAATTGAAGTTTAATTAAAGGTTTTTAAGTGGTGAAATGGATCTTGGCTTATTATGCAAGATTTTGATGATTTTTGATGATTTTCGTTAGATCTGATTAATCTGTGATTTGAGATGTGTTTTTGATGTTAAATGATCTCTAAATTGATAAGGAATTGAGTTTTGATTAATGCAATCCCGGATAGGTTGAGTTTCCTAAGTTTAGCTTGTGTTTCAAGGTTGTTTTTGAGGTGATCTTGGTGATCTGTTGTTGCTGGAGGTATAAGGATGTTAATAGGTTGTTTTTAGATATTTTATGATGTTTATGGAAGTGAGGTTTTGCTGGTTTATGGCTGGGCCTGGTTTAGAAGTGGTTTGGATGCATTTTCGGTTGTGTTTGGTGGCCGAAAATGGAGGTTGGATGAGAGCAGCGAGTTTAGGTGCTTTCATTGAAGCAATTAATGCATGATGATGCATTAATCCTCTGCTTTGATGTGTTGAAACAGGGGAGGCATCTTTGGATCCAAGAGTTGTTGATCCGGAAGCTTGATTTGGTGCTTTGGCTTGAAGCAAAGTGGAAATCGGTGAGTGCATTTGTGGAAATTGGATTTTCAGCTTTTAAACCAAGGTTTGAAGGTTTTGGGAGCTTAGTTTAAGTCTAAACAACTTTGCTAAGCTCAAGTGTAAGTTTTCGGAATTTCTCTCTAGTGGTGGCCATGATTTTGTTGTGATGCAAAATGGTGATTTGCATGTTTTAATTACTGTTTTGAAAGCATGTTTTAGCATGGATTTTGCTGATGATGTAAGCCATATGTTGAAGGTAACTCTAGGTAGGAGTACCTTGCTTTTGTACATTGAAATAATGTGTTTTGATGCTTTGAAATGCATGATGAAAATGCTTGGTTTAATGCTTTAAAACAGTGGAGTAAATGATGAAAATGATGTATATTGGCAAGTGATGTTTTAAAAAGATTAAGGTCACTAAGGTGGTTAAAAGTCCTTGAGTGAGCCTTGTTACTTAAGAACATCAAGGTGGTTAAAAGTCCTTGGATGATTCTTGTTGCGGACACTAAGGTGGTTAAAAGTCCTTAGGTGATCCTTTCCATGGTGTTTAAAAGTCCATGGGGCCATGGTGTTTAAAAGTCCATGGGGCCAAGGTGTTTAAAAGTCCTTGGGGCCAAGGTGTTTAAAAGTCCTTGGGGTGATTCAAGCTTTGGACACAAAGGTGGTTAAAAGTCCTTGTGTGGTCCTCATTCATGGTGTTTAAAAGTCCATGGCCAAGGTGTTTAAAAGTCCTTGGGGCCAAGGTGTTTAAAAGTCCTTGGGAAGTTGATGAACTTGTTTTAAGAAATGGAATGTATCACTTGAGCCAATATGACATGTTATGTTTATGTTGAAGCATGAGATTGCTTGTTTAAAGTATGCTTTTGAGCATGTGCAAAGGTTGATTTAAAGCATGTTTTGTAAATGTTTTGAATTGCATTATTGAATGGTTTTTAAGAGCATTCCTCACTAAGCTTTTGCTTACGCTCTCTTCGTTTTCTTAATTAAATAATGCAGAGCATTAGAGTACCTTGAGGGGCAGCAAGAAGGCAAGAATTCAAGTACAAGTAAAGCTCAATGTATGGAAGGTTTTTGTTAAACATTTTAGCTTTTGGGTGATTTGGCAATGGGGGACCAATGTGTATGTTTTGGGAGGTGTTTGGAACTCCCTAAGTATGTTGAATGATGATTTGAATGCTAGTTTTTGAATTGGATCATTATATGCTTGTTTTGGAAGTTTTGTGCTTGAATAGCTAGCTTGTGTAGGAAGCATGCCTATAGAATTGGGGCTTTTTGCATATGATGTTGTTTGGTTGATTTGATGATGCCTATAAGTCATATATATGTTGAATTGCATGATGGTAAAGTTTGGTGTCTTTTGGAGCATGTTTGAATGATCTATTGCATGTTTTGGAATGCCTTTTTGCTGCAATCTGTGCAGGCGTTTCGGAACAGTGTGCACCGTTTCGGAACGGGTGCCTTGCATGAACCCAAGCGTCCGAAACGGTATGCACCGTTTCGAAACGGTTTGGTCTCTGCCAAGGCCATGTTTCGGAACCCGTTGCGGAACGGCCCGTGTTTCGGAACGGGGTTTACCTGTTTCGGAACGGTCGACCGTTGGGGGCTGACATTGGCAGTTATATGTTTTGAATTGTTTGCGTTTTGGTCCTGAAACTTGTTTGTTCAATTGCATGAGCTTGGGAAGTCCTTTTGAGCTGAAATTTCACAGAATAGCATGAAACCTGATTAATTTCAAGTTGGTAACTTTAATTTGGGTTAAGTCCTTTAAATTATCAGAAATTACAATTTGGTCCCTAAAGTTGTAATTTGTTCAATTGGGTCCCTGTTTGATCTCTGATGTTTGTGATCCTTGAGTATGATGTTTGTGTGATCACAATTAGGATTAATGTGCATCTAGACAAGATTAAAAAGAAAAAAAAGGGTCGTTAATCAAGGTTGACTTTCGGGTTGACTTTGGTTTTCCCCGTGTGACTTTCTTAATTCGGGTCAACCGTCTAGGCCGGGTTAAGGGGGTTACACGGGGTTTCAGGTTTCGGATATAAGAATCTGAAGTCTCAAGTCTAGACGACGCTCTCGGAAAGCTTGGAGAACCCGAGCTTCTTGAGACGATTAGTTATAAGACTCGCCCATGCTCGATCCGAATTCCCACATTTTATGTCCGCAACTTCAACAATGTTTGACACTTTCTTGTCACTTTTTTGTCTAATAGGAGTTCTTTCTAACGCAACATTTTCAGAGCCAAGCATTGGCATCTGATGGACGTTTTTAGAAAAACTTTGTGCCTTTTGGACAGAACTTTGGGCGCTTTTATAACTCAAGTTGTTGCGGCCAATGCTGGTGCCGGCTCCATCCAACGATTTCTTCTGTTGTAATCGTCTTGGAATCATCGATGAGCCGACAACCGGTGCGGCCGGAGATTTGTGTCTATAAGATACATGTGTTTGCTTTTGTGTTTTAATGGAGTCCAGTTCCCTAGTCATCAAGGAACTGATTGTCCCTTTAGTCCCCACCTTGACTAATCCTCCACCACCGTCATTGATATTTTCTAGCTTCTGAACCATATTTGATGCTTTCTCTACAATTCTTGGTATATATAAAAAATAATTTAATTGAATTGTTTTAGGAGAATTCAACAATTCATTGAATTGAATTGAATCGATGATGGTGAAATTATTTTTAATGGTATATGGTTTAGGGTATAGGTTTAGAGTTTAAGGGTTTAAGGTTTAACAGTTTGGAGTTTTAGGTTGAGGGTTAAGGGTTAAATTATTTTTTATAAAGAATAGGGTCAAATTGAAATAAAATTTAAATAATGAGGGTTCAATAGAAATACGAAAATAGGTGGGGTACTAAATATATAGTTTACCCTTATTAAAAAAATAAAATTTTAATATATATATAAAATAATTTAATTGAATTTTTAAAAATAATTATTAATTGTATGATAGAGTCCTTAAAATTTTAAATCTTTATTAATTAATTTAATGATGTTCATCGGTATTCATCATTAGTGGCGTTTATCGGTGTTTGTCGCACGTGATAGAATCATCCTATTAATGACGTTATGCTTCAAATCTTAGACTCTATTTAAAAATTTAACATTTAATCTGGCTAGATCAATTATTAATCGATAATTGACATTTATTTTTTATTTTATTTACTATATCGAGAGAGAAAGAAATTATTCTATGACAAGAAGGAAAAAAGATACGTTTCATTTAGGACCGGCCTACACGAGATTCACGGGGCTGAGATTTAAAACGTAGAGTTGAGGTTGTGTGTGTTTCACGCGCCTGCCTCGAGATCATCAAGATGAAGCCTTGTGTTTCACTCCTTGTAAAGTGCGCGTGGAATAGAAATCTCTTTCGGCAGTAAGTGGCCTAATTACCTAATATATCAGCATTTTTTTATTATTTAGCATCATTAAATTGTTGACACAAAATATATGGATTTCATAATAACTTTGATTTAAGGTGACAACTACTATTTAAAATATAATTTTTAACATAAAAATAGATAAATTTTATATTATTTATTTATTTATTAAAAGTTGTAGTATCTTTTAAAATACAATACTAATAAATAATTGAAAATACAGTGTTTATTAAAAATCATATATAGATAATTAAAAGAAAAATTTTGCTACGCTCGACGAGTATCGATGAACATCAGTACATCACTAACGACGAGCACTGATGAGCATCATTAATTCAATTTATAAAAATTAAAAATCTAAAGAACTAATCGTATAATTATAAATTATTTAAAAATTAAAAGGTAAATTAATTAAAATATATTATTTTATTTTTAATTTTCTTTTAAACATAAATCAAAATATCTATCTACTACTAAATTACAAAACCCTAATTTTTGTTCATTTGAAATTTAAGCCGTCGCCGCCGCTACTGCCGTCAATGTCTCTTGTCGTTGCCGTTGTTGTCTCCTGCATGGCCGTCGCCCTTGCATGGTCGTCGTTCCCCACAGATGAACAACATTTAATAGTGTAAAATAAATTTAAAACCCTAATCGTTTAGGATTTAGTATGTTTCAGACACCACACAAGTATGAATAGCTCGATGAAAGAATCACATGTTGTCTTGTTTCATTACATTGGTTTGTATTTGTATCAACTATCAAATACTTACCTGTGCATTGCTCCATCTCTTGCTCCATATGCATTGCTTCACTTACACTGGAATTCATTCGCTGAAATAGCGGTAGAACAGCGTCGACGATGACACCTTAAATTTTAAATGAACAAAAATTAGAGTTTTGTAATTTAGGGTTAGATAGGTATTTTGATTTATGTTTAAAAAAATTAAAAAATAATATATTTTAATTAATTTATCTTTTGATTTTTAAATAATTTATAATTATACAGTGAGTCATTTAAATTTTTAATCTTTATAAATTGAATCAATGGTGCTCATCGTTAGTAGTGTTCCTCGACCGTGGTAGACTCATCCTAATTAGAAATATATATCATAAATTAAAGAAAGGGTTGGTAGGATATTAACTTACTAGTGTGGTTGAATTTTTTAAAATTTTGAGATTTTAAATTTAAATTTGTTAGATATATTCAAATATATTTTAAATATTTCATTAATAATTGTTATAAATTTACAGGTGAAGTGATAAAAAAGTTTATACATAAAATCTTATTAAAATGGGTTTGCTCCTTAGCATAGTAGTTCTTGTTTTCTCGAGGTATCCATTGAAGTAAGTCCAAAGACAAATTTTTTGTGCTCTTTTGGCACATATGATAGGTTAGAAGAGTGAGAATTGAACTATTAACCATTGATTAAGGTAAGACATTTATCATCTCATATAAGCAATGTGGTTAGAAGAGTAGTTGTTAATTATTTTACTTAAAGATTGTACAAAAGTATGCAATTTGGAGGTTTTTTGGGTCAGTTCATGGAATATGATTCGAAGTTGGTGATGAGTGGAAGGAAGCAATTCATGAGAGTTAAGGCGTTAATAAATGTTAACCAACCTTTAAAAAGAAAGAAGAGGTTGCTCTTGGTAAGGATCGGTTTGTCTATGCGCATTTCCAATATGAAAAGTTGAGTTTGTTTTGCTTCATATGTGGTAAACTTGGTCATGGTGAGAGTTACTGTGGTTTGCGGCTGTCTCTTGACCCAAAGGAGGTGGTGTTCGGTTGGGACCTGTCAATCCGGGCTACGTCGCGACGGGGACTGCCGACACCAAGCAGGTGGTTGAGGGAGGAAGTTAATGGGACATCACTGGTGGCTATTCATGCTGCAACTACTTTGCATGGGCAGTTAAGTGTTCGTGGGAAGGGTGGAGATAATCTCTCTTTGCCACAATCCCCACGTGGAAAAAGTTTTGTGAGCCCTTTTAACCCTGAAAAGGGAACATCCTCCGGATCTTGCATGGAGATTGAACTGGACAGCGAGGACAACCCTATACCTATTGCAGATGGAAAGAAAAGGCAGCGTGTTATCGAAGAGGTGCAGCCAGTTTCTAATGCTAATGATTATGATACACCTGCGACTGATAAATCGGCTAGCTCTGCTAAGCAGAGCAGCCGGACGCCATGAAGCTCATTACATGGAACATCCGTGCGTTGGGGAAACCACGGGCGGTTAACCGGCTCAGAAATTCACTAAGAGGTAACCATCCCCACATTTTGTTTCTGATGGAAACAAAACTTGATAGGAGAAGAATGGAGAGAGTGCGACGTAGGTGCGGTTTTTTGTTTGGTATTGATGTCGGGGCTGTGGGCTCAAGGGGAGGATTATCGTTGGGTTGGAAACAGGAGATTGATGTTACTTTGCTGAGTTTCTCGGGATCACACATCGATGTTATAGTTAAAGAAGATGAAATGCAATGGCGGTTCACTGGCTTCTATGGAAACCCTGTGAAAAACAGGCGTTCTGAATCATGGAGCATGCTGCGACAATTAGAAGCTCAGCATTCACTTCCATGGTTAGTGTCGGGAGACTTTAATGAGATTGCGTATTCTTTTGAGAAACAAGGAGGAAGATTAAGACCTGAGCGTAACATGGTGGGTTTTCGCGATGTGTTGGAGGGATGCAATCTTAGTGACCTTGGCTTTAACGGAGTATGGTATACCTGGGAAAGAGGGCGTCTGCCGGAGAACAATATCAGGGAGCGACTGGACAGAGCAGTAGCTAATTCTAGTTGGTGGGATATGCATCATGATTATTTAGTTTCTCATTTGCCACATTCCATGTCGGACCATTGCCCTATTTTAATAGATACGGTGGGACAGGTTACACAACGCCCATCGGCTAGATTTGATGAGTTTCAGTTTGATGCAAACTGAGTTTTCGAAGATGAAGCTGCTCAGATCATAAAAAACTGTTGGGAGACTTCGACAGCTGATGTCCCAGGCAAGTTACATGAAGTTGGATGTGCTTTGATGTCGTGGAGCAAAGAACATAAGAAACAAATGTCAGCTCAAAAGCATGCCATGATGCGGAGATTAAAAGAGCTAGCAAGCTGTGATCCGGATGAGGAAACTCTTGCTGAGTTAATTGATGTTAAGTTGGGGCTCAACTTGGAAGCTGATAAAGAGGAGTGCTTTTGGGAGCAGCGATCCCGTTCCAATTGGTTACACCATGGTGATCAAAACACATCGTTTTTTCACAACCATACAACGTACCGTAAGAGGAAAAATAATATAAAAGGGCTTCTCAATACCAATGGGGAGTGGGTAACCGAAGATAGCGATTTGCTCAATGTTGCAACTGATTATTTTAAGGATCTTTTTCAAACATCATCACCACCTGAAGCTGCTGCAATCTTTGATAAAGTTATTCTGAGGGTGACAACTGATATGAATGACACACTTATGAAGCCTTTTACAAGTGATGAAGTTTGGCAGGCGATGAAGTACTATATGGCCCCCATGAAAGCATCAGGTTTGGATGGCTTTCCAGCTTTGTTCTACCAGAAGTTTTGGGGAATTATAGGTGCAGACATCAGTAGCTATTGCCTAGCCATCCTTAATGGATCTGTTGATTTGGGAGAGATCAATAATACTCAGATTGTGTTGATCCCAAAGGTCGATCATCCTCGAAACATGGCAGATTTCAGGCCAATAAGCCTTTGTAATGTGATTTTTAAAAACGTCTCAAAGGTACTGGCTTGTCGATTAGCTCCAATGCTTGAACCTTGTATTGACAAAGCACAAGGGGCTTTCATTCCAGGACGCCAAATTTCATACAATATAATAATTGCCTATGAAGTGCTCAACTCGTTGCAAAGGAAACGTGTAGGTAAAATAGGTAATTTTGCTCTAAAAGTTGATCTAAGCAAAGCATACGATATGGTGGAATGGTCGTTTTTAGAGGGTATGTTGCTGAAGTTGGGGTTTGCGGAAGGTTGGGTATCCTTGATCATGAAGTGTGTCCGTACAGTCACATATTCTGTTTGTATGAATGGGTACACTGGCAGCCAATTCCATCCTTCTAGAGGCCTCAGGCAAGGAGATCCTCTGAGTCCGTACCTGTTTTTAGTGTGTGTTGAGGGATTGTCTGTTCTTATGAATGAAGCAAACGCTTTGAAGACGATTAAGGCAGCTACCATTGGTCGGGAAAGGTTGGCAGTGGGACACTTGCTATTCGCAGATGATTGCATTCTATTTGGCGATGCATCTATTATTGGAGCTTCAAATATGAAGGATCTTCTACACGTTTATGGCAATGCTTCGGGGCAGAGAGTGAACTTTGGTAAGTCACTTGTTTTCTTCAGTGCTAATGTTGATCAACCTCTACGCGAGCAAATAGGTACGCTACTGGGAGTTCGTGTATCCTCGAACCCATAAAAATACATGGGGTTGCCTACTATGGTTGGGAGAAACAAAAAGGAAGTTTTCAGCTATTACATGGATCGCTGTGATAAGAAAACAAACAACTGGGGTGTTCGATTCTTGAGCATGGGAGGAAAGGAAGTCTTGATAAAGAGTCTACTACAATCTATTCACGTGTATGCAATGAATTGCTTCCTTTTGTCAGTATCTTTATGTCGAGCATTAGAACAAGCAATGTCAAAGTTTTGGTGGCGAAATAACGGAACAAAGAAAGGAATCCATTGGAGTACTTGGTCCTCCCTAGCACGTCCTAAATCTTGTGGTGGCCTGGGGTTTAGAGAACTTGCCCAGTTTAACGTAGCTCTTCTAGCTAAACAATGTTGGCGATTGATAACACACCCTACTTGCTTCCTGGCTAAGGTTCTCCAAGCACGCTATTACCCTACATGCGATTTCTTGACAACCAATCTAGGCTCTAATCCTTCTTATATTTGGAGGAGTCTGTGGAGTGCTAGGGGATTAATCGAGAAAGGAGTTGGATAGAGAGTTGGATCAGGACAACATATAAACATATGGAATGATGCATGGCTTCCAGGCACAAGAGATGGGCGAGTTAAACGTGATTCCATTGATATAAGATACACTTTTGTTTCTGACCTAATACACTCTCAAACCTCATCATGGAAGCTGGATGTCTTAGAAGCTTTTTTTGATGAAGCGCAAGTGGCAGTGATCTCTTCAATCCCTTTATCAAGCTCTGTCAAGGATGATACTGTCATTTGGAGATTCGATGGCTCTGGGAAATACTCTGTGAAGAGTGGCTATCGACTACTGTGAGATGAACTTCCTGCATCGAATGGTATGTTTACTACACTTCTCCCACAAATTGTTGAGCAATTATATAGAGAAATGTGGGCAATTCGATTACCTGCTAAAGTGAAGATTAATTTCTAGAGAATTGCACAAAATTTTATTCCAACTTTTGACAATCTTCAAGCTCGTAGATTGAATGTCAACAATGTGTGTCCATTCTGTTGTAGCTCTGGTGAAACTGTTGAACACTTAATGAGGGACTGCAATTTTATACAATAGTTGTTTAATGAGCATGATGTTAGTCTCCCCGGTTGTCCTCCTGGTCTTTCGTGGATAGAATGGTTGGCAAAAACTTTCTGTACCTTAAACCATGAGCATAAAGCTGTAATGATGGTGACTTACTGGGCAGTGTGGTATGAGCGTAACAAGTTAATCCATGATGGAACAATAGCTTCAGTGAATGGTTCCAAGACTTTCATTAGGGCTTTCATTTGAGAATATGAAGCTGTTAATATACTCTGCTCCCCTATAACAGTGGAACGCGCAGACAAGTGGAAGGCTCCTGCCATGAATGTTATAAAGTTTAACTTCGATGCTGCATTTGACATACATACAAAGAAATCTGTTTCTGCAGCGATTGGGAGAAATCATGAAGGCCTCATCATGGCTTCCTGTATAATTCAGCATATTCATGTTTTTGATGCTTTTGTGGCTGAAGCTTTAGCGTGTTTACAGGCTGTGATCTACGCCAAAGATCTTGGTTTTAACAGAGTCGTTGTTGAAGGTGATAATATTACGGTCATTAAAAAAGTTTGCTCGTTGTCAATGGATGGATCTTTGATCAGTCCGATCATCCATGATATAAAGTCTATTGCGGGGCAGTTTGAGAGCATTGAGTTCCATTATATTCCAAGACAAAGTAATCAAGCTGCTCATATTCTAGCTAAAGAGGGTAAAGAGCAGCAAGGTGCATGTTTCTGGATCGAAGAGGCTCCACCAAGGACAGCAGCGACAACATTAATGGATGCAGCACGAATCAATGAAGCTTAAAAGTGTTAAGGACATGGTTGTCCGCTTTGCTTGACGGTTGTTTCGGAGAATTTCTTATCTTGCATTTGTTAGATGCACTCCGATCCTTTTAGTTTGGGAATTTGCTGGTTCTTGTTTGTTAGTATGGTTTGTATAGGTGTGCTATTAGGCTGTTAGTTTTGCTTTCTTGACTTTCGTTGTTTTCTTTTAACCCTACAAATCAAACCAGCTCATTCATTCAAAAAAAAATTAATATATTTTAATTTAATTAACTTGTAACCCCAATTCAATTAAAAGCTTAGTATATAGATGAATATGATATTGCATTATAATTGTTATTGTACTTGTAAACTAAAAATATTAACGGGATTAGCCCAAGTAATAAGCAGTTTAGTATCGCTTAAGTATTTTTTTAGTTCAAAAATTTGTGTATGCAAAAAATTTATGTTGAGAGACTCGCTCACTAAAATTAAGTGTGCGACACAAGTCAATATGAATTAATCAGGACAAAACTAAAATGTAGAGGGCAACCTTTGTAAATTATGGAATGATGGAATCCAAGGTATATAGTGAAGGATAGGGAAGGGCATTTTACCCGGATCCGATGGGTTCTGACCCGGCCCGATCGGGTCGTATTTTTTAATGAAAAATTGGGTTTGGGTCGGATTTTTGTTGATGATAAATTCGGGTCGGGTTCGGGTTTCGGGTGGAAAATATCCGACCCGACTTGACCCGAGACTAAAAGTGTAATTTTCCTGAAAATTTTTAGAGATATTTATAATAATACCCCTCTATATATACATATTTTATAATTAAGTCCTTAAAATAAAATTTTTATTTATAATTTAGTCCTTTCAATTATAATTTTTTACAATTAATTCTCTTAAAATAATTTTTTTTTATAATTAGGTCCCTAAAATTAATTTATTTTATATAGGTCGGGTCGGGTCGGGTTTAGTATATTTATTTTTGGGTCGGGTTTTTTAAAGAATATGTTCGGGTCAAGTCGGGTGGGTATTTAAAGTATTTATTTTCAGGTCGGGTCCGAGTAGGCCAAAACCCGACCCTACCCGACTCGTGCCCATCCCTAGTGGAGGAACATTCATTGAATGGAGCGTTGTTTATTTTTTTTAACTATATTTTATTGCTTTTTAGGTATAGATGGCTTTTTGCCTTTTATTTTTGGATAAATATACATCTTGGTTTATAGAATTTTGCTTCAAAATTTAGTTTGGCATTTAAGACTTTTGTCAAGTTAGGTAAATATTTCTAACGTCAAAGTTTAACTGGTATCTATTTTTTTATCCAATTAGATACTTGAATTTGATTTTTTTTGTTCAAATTAGTACACGAACTTGACTTTAAATTGATTCAAATAAGTCATTTATTAAAAGTACCAACCTAAAAACAACCATGTTCAAGTATCAATTTGAATCAAAAAACCAAGTTTAGTTATCTAAGTACCATCTGAACCTTAAAAGCTAAGTTTAGGTACCCAATTGAACACAAAAATCTTAGGTACCAAATTGAATCTTGAAACCAAATTCAAGTATAAAAATGTATATTCCATTTTTTCTTCTTAAAAGTAAAGGGTATTTTTTATTTGGCTTAAGCCACAAAATGACCATTGAACTTGACAAGTTTGCTCAAATTGACCCATAAACTTGTTTGGAATCAAATTAGCCCTTAAACATAACAAGTTTGGTCAAATTGGCCCCTAGACTATTCTTGGAGGTCAAATTGGCCCTTAACTTAGTAAGTTGCTATACAATTTTCAGGGGTCAATTTGATTATGATTGTCAAATTTAGGGACTAATTTGACTAAAATTTTAGGGACTTAATTTGATCAAACTTGCTAAGTTCAGGATCGATTTGTGTTTTAACCCCTTTTTTATATATTAAAAAGGCTTAAGTGGCAAATAAGTGTCCAAACTATATTTTTCCTCATATGGGTGCTCAAAGTATTTTTCGGGCCAAATAAGTGTATGACGTTTTCAAAGTTTCCATTTAGGTGCCTTGTCGTTAATAGCCGTTAAAAAATTCAGTTAGCCAATAAAAATATGACACGTGGCATTATTAAACATTTTCTAATTTTTTTTAAATAGATCAGAATTTTTAAAATATCTTGAAATTTTCAAATAATCCCAAAATAGTCCTCAAATCCCTAAACCCCCAAATCCGACCACTCCCACCGGCGTTGGTCACGTTTCCGGCGACGGAATGAAGCGTCCTCCCCTCGTCGAATGACCCACACACCGTTCATCATTCGTTATGCCGTCGTTCATCGCGAATCATTTCGACGAACCATTTAACGATTTCAGCGTTTCACACGACGTTAGTCGATTTTCGGCGATGAGGTGGTGGGGTAAATGGTTGTGATGGCCCGACGATGAATGTGATGTGCAACGACGTGACAATGGACGACAAAATCATGTCAAATCGAGATTTAGATTTTTTTGTGTTAGGGATTTTAAAATTTGGAGTTATTTTGTAAAATTTGGGGTTATTTTATTTTATTAAATTTAAATATAACTTCAAAAAATTTAAAAAGCTGACACGTGTCAGATAAAGAAAGTTAACGATAAAAATTAATGAACAATAACGACAGAACACCCATTTGAATAATGTTAAAAGGTCAAATATTTATTTCGCCCAAAATAAAATTTAAAAACATACTAGTAAAAAATATAACCTGGGCACTTACCACTTAAGCCATTAAAAAAAGGGGGAAAGTTTTCGGTAAACCATCTCTCTTTAGTGTGTCGTGACGTGGAAAATTTTAATTTATTATAAAAATGATACTAGTAATTTGTTTTTTTAAAGGGTCCCACATGTTGACCGTTGGAGAGTCCTCGGTCCTCTTCAATTAAACGTTACTCGTGCTCTGTATTGAAATTGAAGCACTCCCTATATTTTATTTCAAGCTTAAACAAAAAAAAAAGTCTTTATAGTCTCTAAACTACTTTTTTTGTCTAAATAAATACTTAAATTATTTATTTGATCATTTCAAGCACTTAAATTATTGTATGGTCAAGTATTTAAATAAGTATCTCAACTATTTATTTCGGCCAATGAGATATTGACATGTTACAAAAATTTAGGTACTTATTTTGATCAAAAATAATTTAAGAACTTGAAATGATCAAAATAAATAATTTATGTACTTATTTTGACCAAACAATAGTTTAACTACTTAAAGTAGAAAAAGAACATAATTTGAGGACTGATTTACCGTTAAGATAATGTTCGAGTCCGAGACCTCGAATCATCAACCTGACTTGCTGACGCCAGAGCATAAAGTTATCATCGTCGAGCTTGACACTAATCTACTTATTGGGAAACGCATGAGCAGAAACTCCATCATCAATCGACATGAACTCGAAACGATTATTAGGGGAGATATCAGAGGATGACGCCATCGAGAAGCAGAAAGAATCGGCCGAAACCAGCGAACTTAGACTTAAAAAAAAACAGCGGAAGAAAAGAGACATCGGCCTGATCAAAAATGGCGAATGAAATCATATTAAAGCATGTATTTAGGGATTTTGACTAGAGAGAATATTTTGATATTTTGTATTGACGAAGCTCTTTGGTTACAAAGTACAATATGACTACTAATAGTAGCCCAAATGTGATAACCGTTTGGGTTAACAGCCCAACTAAATGATCCAACAAACTGAGAGTTTGTTACAACCTGATACAACTAACTTCGATTCTGAAGAGGTGTTTGGTTCGATCTATAGCTGTGGGGAGTGCCGGTTTTACCTCCACAAGAAATGTGCGGAGGCACCCTCCGAGATTCGTCACCCTACTCACCGCGACCACCCTCTTCTTCTTCTTCTTCTTCTTCCGGCTTCGGAACATCAGACAAAGACGTTTGTTGCAGACTTTGCGGGATTTATATATCATTCTTCTTCTTCTTCTTGTGAATTTGACCTTGACTTGAAATGCGACACTGTTGGAAACTTGATTGAGACCCTCCATGTTTCTCACCCACATCCTTTGATCTCCTTTAATCCAATTAGAAAGTTTTCCACAAAATATGTCTTGTACCACCCACTTTAATTACTCACCCTTGCCAGTTGCCACCGTAAACACCAGCTTCTGCCGGTTTTCAGCGCTTCCGATGAAGACTTCCCTGAATGCAACCTGTGCCTAAGAAGTATTCAGTTCGGGTTTTATTATGATTGTGTCCCCTGCAAGTTTTTCCTACACTTTGGATGTGCTTGGCCAATGGCCACCACCCATCATTGAAGATGAATCTAACCATGATCACCCTTTCACTCTATTACTAAAACCACACGACTCATTTGATTGTAATGCATGTGGCATCCGGGGAAATTATATTTCCTATATTTGTTTTACATGCAACATTCAACTTCATCTAAACTGCATTTCGTTGCCACGCCACATTAAACTCACTCTCCACCCCCATCCCATTTCCCACCGCTTTTCCCCCTACATTGACCAACATGATTCTAGAGCTTGGGATTGCAAAATCTGTTACGAAAAAGTAAACATCGATCATGCCAGTTATTACTGTTCTCAGTGATGAACTGACAGACTCGGATAACAAGGAAATGAAGTGATGGAAATTTCTAGAGAATGAATCATACCTGGATAATCAGAGGGAAAAGGAATCGACAAAGAAAATAAAAGAATGTAGGCCTTAATTGCTGAGATAAAACTCTCAAAACTCGTCAAAGGCCAAGGGTCTTTAACCCAATGTTTTTATAGCACAATAGTGTAACAGACTTGGTATTTGTAACCACCAATCTGTTACAACAATAGGCTTAACAACCTAACAAAATGAGCCCACAGATACAACCGGCCAAACAGTCAAACGTCCATATTCTAATGTTGATCTCCAACATTCACCCATCTCCTCCAGGTCTTTTAAACTCCTCCTTGTTCCCTGTTGATCATCAGCAAAACACCAATCAACTGGATCGAATAGATTGAACATACATCTTGTCCCTAAACGCCAAAAAATACGACTTAGAAAGAGGCTTTGTTAAACTATCAGCAGCTTGAAACTGAGTTGGCACATAATTAACAAACACTTGTTTTTCCGTGACCTTTTCACGAACAAAATGAACATCTAATTCAACATGCTTCGAACGAGCATAGAAAACCGGATTAGCTGCCATAGCTATAGCACTTGTATTATCACTCCAAACAACCGGAACGAAATCCACATGAACACCTAAATCACTCATCACTGTTCTGACCCATGTAACCTCAGCAACTGTGTCGGCAATGCTATGATACTCCGCCTCAGTTGTCGAGCGAGAGACAGACTTTTGTTTCCTAGAACTCCAAGCAACCAAGCAACTATTAATATAAACACAATAACCTGTCGTGGACCGTCTATCATCAAGATAACTAGCCCAATCTGCATCTGAGTATGCCAAAATATTCATGACTCATATATCTGATGAAGAAAACATCAACCCAAAGTCCAACGTACCAGCTAGATATCGCAGAATATATTTGACTGCCTCAAAGTGTGCTTCACAAGGTTTATGCATAAACTGTGCAACCTTGTTAACCGCAAAAGCAATATCGGGACGAGTATGACAAACATACAATAACGCACCAACAATACTACGATACTCTTGTTCATCAAACACGGGACTACCACCATCTTGGACCAACTTGGATGTGGACACCATAGGCGTCGGTGTAGACTTACATTGAAGCATGTTTGTGCGATCAAGTAATTCCAGCACAAATTTCTTTTGACCCAGCAAAATAGAATCATCCTTTCTTATCACCTCTATACCAAGAAAGAAATTCAACAAACCAAGATCTTTAAGAGCAAATTTCACTTTCAAACTAGAGATAACACTTTCAATATGATGTATGGATTGCTCGGTGACAATGATATCGTCAACATACACTATCAAGTAAGTGGCGATATCGTCTTTGTCACACACAAACAATGAGGCATCGGCTTTGGACTCACGAAATCCAATTTGCAAAAGGTATACACGAAGTTTGTTATGCCAATTGCGAGGCGCTTGGCATAATCCATACAAGGCTTTTTGAAGCCGACAAACTAGTTTAGTTCCATCATCACTAGTTTGCTCGAAACTCGGTGGCTGCCGTATATAAACCTCTTCATTAAGTTCACCGTTTAAAAAGCATTATTAACGTCAATTTGACGAAGACTCCACTTATTAGTCACATCCAAAGCTAAAATAATATTGAGAGTAGTGAACCTTACCCATAATTGAGTGACCTTTAATAATCGGGTGGCTCAACCTTATCCATAATTGAGTGATCCAAGTGTAACTTTTGATAATTGGGTGACCCAAATGTAACCTTACCCATAATTGAGTGACCTTTGTTGTAGTGTGCCCTTAATTCAATTTATAAAGATTAAAGATCACTCACCGTATAATTATAAATTATTTAAAAATTAAAAGATAAATTAATTAAAATATTTATTTTATTTTTATTTTTCTTTTAAACATAGATCAAAATACATATCTACCTCTAAATTATAAAACCATAATTTTTGTTCATTTAAAATTTAATGTAACACCCGTGTTTTGGGGTTAGGAGTTAGTCGAGTTAGTTGGTTCGAGTCGGTAAAATTAATTTTAGGGTAAACTACATAAATGACCACCATACTATTGCAAAAGTCGCGATTTGACCACCTTACTTTTTTTCGAAGCAATTAAACCATCATATTATTAAATTGGGTGCAATTTGACCACCAGCCGTTAACGGCAGGGTAATGTGTCAGTTAAAAAAATAAGGGTATAATTACACATTTGCTCCTTGCTACTTATACATTCTTTTAATTTAGTCCTAATTTTAATTTAATAAAATAAATTAATTATTTAATAAGGTAATGACACATGTCACTACCACCACCTAATTAAAGGAAGAAAATGGAAACAAACCACAAATGCAAGAATGCAAGTAGGGGGAGTCAAACCTGCAACTCCTAGGAAGGAAGGGTGATAGCTTACCACCACACCATATGCTACATTGTGATATAATTCCTGTAATATAGTATATGTAAATAAACATCAAAAACTAAAATCGTTTTCCATTGCCTCACATCATCTTCATCTTCTACTGAAACATCATTAAATCACATTTTCTTTTTCTTTTCCTTCAACTCCTCTAACATCATGTCTTCATCGACAGTAATTAACCTATTAGTTCAAAAAATAATTAATAAATAAAGAGATACAAAATTGATATAAAAAGGCTACAGATAGCCTGCTTTTCAATTTTATAATTTGTTACATGATATAAACAAACAACATTTTACTGAAAAAGAAGGTATCAAAGACATCTAAAACTATATATAATTCCCAACTTCATCCTCCCTCGTCTTAAGCTTATGTTTTTCATCTCATATTTTATTTATTAAAAAAAACACAATACACAGCTCCCACTCTGAGTGAATGCGAAAGTATGCCATCGTAAAATTTGTTGGCAGCATGAGTTTCGGGCAGGCTGTGGTACTAGGCTAATAGTGTGGCCTCTTATCGTTGCTAAAATGCAGGCTTTCAATGCCCCTCAGAGCAGACTCTAAATTCTTTACATTTGAGGAGTTCCTACTAGAAAATTGCCGCTTGTTCTCCGATAAAATGGATGAGTTTCTTTGTCCACTAGAGATTTTTTGGAATGACCCTGCACTTGCATCGATGGTACGGAGGCGAGGGGGTTCAGAGTCACCAACTGTCATTGCTGCTGGATCATGACTGCTAGGGATAGCAGCTCGCCTTGAAGATCCACTTGAAGGCAAGAAATTAGATCTGGGCAACTGCACAAGCCAGGGAGGAAACACTAGTTGGAAACGGCATTCAAAATCACACACCATTTCATCACCAAAAACTTGAAAGGGGAAAGAAGTTGGGGTGGCAAAAAAAGAACCAAAGAGAAATCAATTTCCATCGGATCAAAAAAATAAACTAAAAAAGAAACAGGAATTATAGTTTTTGGTGATGGAGAAGCTCAAGGCAATGGAAAACGATTTTAGTTTTTGATGTTTATTTACATATACTATATTACAGGAATTATATCACAATGTAGCATTTGGTGTGGTGGTAAGCTATCACCCTTCCTTGCTAGGAGTTGCAGGTTTGACTCCCCCCACTTGCATTCTTGCATTTGTGGTTTGTTTCCATTTTCTTCCTTTAATTAGGTGGTGATGAAAATAAATTTATTTAATCAAATATAAATAATTAAATCCCTCCAATAAGGTAGTGACACGTGTCATTACCTTATTAAATAATTAATTTATTTTATTAAATTAAAATTAGGACTAAATTAAAAGAATGTATAAGTAGCAAGGACCAAATGTGTAATTATACCCTTATTTTTTTAACTGACACGTCACCCTGCCGTTAACCTTTAACGGCTGGTGGTCAAATTGCACCCAATTTAATAGTATGATGGTTTAATTGCTTCAAAAAAAAGAAAGGTGGTCAAATCACGACTTTTGCAATAGTATGGTGGTCATTTATGTAGTTTACCCTTAATTTTAATCAAATTGACATTGGCTTGAGTCAATTGAGTTTTAAATAAAAAGGAGGGATCATTTTAGTAATTTAGCCAAAACAATAAAAGGTAGACAACCTTTTTGAAATTAAAAGATCAAACAAAAAAAAGGTACCAACTTTCCCCCTTCTTCTTCCCCAACGTGAAAAGCACCTAAACCCTCCCAAACCCCAAAATTTACTATTCCATCAAATCCTTCTTTTGATTCAAGAGTATTTTTAAAGGTAATTACATATTTGCACTCTCCTCTTCATCCTCTACATTTGCCTAGTCTTGAAATTGAAAACTACCATCTTTTTGAAATTTCAAGTTTAAAGAAAAATTTGGTTTTTTAAGGGGTTCTTCAATTGTTTTTGATTTACTTAGTTGGGTTTTGGTTTAGTCTCATTAAAATACATATAATATGTTAAAATGGGTGATTTTGGGTGAAAACTCGAAGTGGGTCCTTGTGGCCATTTTTGAGATGTCTAAAATTGGGGTTTTTGGTGAGTTTTAGGGTTAGGTTGAAGGGCTGATGGTTTATGGAGGTTAGGAAAGTGTTTTGGGACCTTTTAGATGTCATTTGGGTGTTTGAAAACATGGTTTTTTGCTGGGTAAAAAGGGAGCACGAAAATTGGAAGTTTGATGAGAAAATGAGTTTGAGTTTGGGTGAAGTTTGGCTTGTGTTGTAACTGGGGTTGTGACTGAATTTTAGCATTGATTTGGTGAGTAATTGTTGTGTTTTGATTGGCTAGAAACAAGAGGAGACATCGGAGAAGCATCGAGATCGAATCCGAGCATATAGGAGGCTTGCTTGCTTGCTTTGGTTGCTAAGGAAAGGTGGTGAGTAAACTTTAAATTTGTTTTAAAGTTGGTTCAAGTGTGTAGTGGATGTGTGGAAATGAGCTTGGTAGGCCATTTCTAGGTGGGAGTTAAATTGGTAGTTTAACTCCTTGATTTCCTATTGATGAATGTTATGTCATTGCCTATTTGTTCTTGTGAAATGTGGATTGATTTGTATGTGTGTACCTTGATATGTGTATGTGATGAATATGTGTTATAATTGGTGGATGTGTGACGTGGTTAAAGAAATTAGCACTAATTAACTTACCGGGTGTAAATGATCGATCATTAGGATTAGTGTGCACACAATTGAGTCAAAACGTACGCGACTTTGATGGCGTTGAGTCATCAAGGAGGAGTACAATGATAGAATATTCCACCGGAAATTTATTTATATTCTACGTGATGATGAGTGGAATCTCATCCGTAGGGCATGCGGTGATGAGTGGAATCTCGCCCATGCAAGGTCCGGTGATGAGTGTAATCCCACCGAGGTAATGTTGTTGTTGAGAGTAAATCCGCACATCTGGGTAAACTAATAGTGGCCAATGAAATTGCTCTCATGATTATGATGTTGTGATAATTGAGATATTTGTTATTGAGCTTAGCATGATGTGAGATGCCATATTATGACTCTTGAAAGACTAGCTAGGTTGACTTGTTGATATCTATGTATGATGTATGTGAGGTTGAGGATTTGCATGCTTGGACCCTGCATTGTTGTTGTTTTGGCTTTAGAGCATCCTCACTAAGCTTCTAGCTTACACTCTCATTTTCAACAATGCAGATCATTAGCGTGGTGTTAGCAAGGAGCAAGGCGAAGGGGCTTTCCAAGTGTAGTTGCTCAAGTATGATTTAGTAATTAATGTGGTAGTCTAGCAATGGGGCAATTGTGTGTTTTGTATGAGCATCGTTTGACTCATAAGTATTATTGGATGTTTATGCTTGGCTTGATTTTGTAAACCATGCTATGCCTTGATGAATGCTTGAGTGGATGAAGCCATGCTTAGATGTTTAGGTTGCTGTGGTTGTATGTGCAAACCTCGTATGTGACATTTGGTGCCTTATGGCCTTTTGAAACTCTTTTGTGTGCCCAAATATGCAATATTTATCCATTGTGTGATTGCCATGTTATATAAGTGTTAGTGTTCATCTAAGTTGCCCTCTTTGATAAATCTTGGTCGTGCAAGGTTGTATGGATGTTTGTAAGTGGCTAGGGAAGTCATATTGTGTATTTAGAATTAGAGTCATGAGTGTTTTTGCTGAAAGTGGAGCATTGCAGAGCAGGGCGTATCGGTACGCCTAAGGGTCGTATCGACACGGCATTGCCTGCAGAGCTCATTTTAGGCTGGCGTATCGATACACGGTCTCGAATCGATACTGTTTTTGCTCTCTGGAATCCAGTTGAGGTTGGGCGTATCGATACATGGCGGCGTATCGATACGGTTTTTGCTCACTGGAATTCTGAGATTCTGGGGAGTTTTTGGCGTATCGGTATGGGTTTATCTCGTTGACCACGAGATGTTGACCGAGAGGGGCGTATCGATACGCTCAAGGGCTATATCGATACGGTCTCCTTTTCGTTGACTGATCGTGTTGACCTGGTCAGGGCGTATCGATACCCTTGACTGGAGTATCGATATGGCCTGCCCTGAAAGCTTAAAATAAACTGCTTGAAGTGTGGTTGTGGATCGAATGTGTTCCTTTATTGATGTTTCCGCGGTTATGAATCACTTAGGAAATAATATGTCTTTAGACAAGATTAAAATGAAAGAAAATTTTTAGGGTTGCTAACCGAGGAGAAGCCTTAATGGGTTTCGCTTCGGTTTTCCCCGTGTGGCCCACTCGGACCGGTCATCCGGCCAGGCCGGGATGAGGGGGTTACATTTAAATAGACCGCCGCCGTTATCTCATGTTGTGATGGTGTTAGTCACGATGGTTAAACTCTTTAATCATCATCATCATGCGACTGGGGTTTTTATTTTTTCATAGCCGGTTAACAGTCTGAATCTTTATCTTTCACTTCTCTTTCATTCCTCTTTGTAAGAATTTCTGAAGAGAATAAAAATAAAGTCGAGCAGCAGACAACTATTAATGATATTCCTGGTGGTATAAAAATAAAGGTAAAAATGGGGGAGGTAGATCAAAATCGGTTTATTATAGGGGTGTTATTGGTTGATTATATCACTCTCAGATGATTTGGATTTCGCAATTAAACTCCAGTTTAGACTCTTCGGTGGCAAGATGCAGCAAAGTAATGATGCGGCAGGGACAACATAACTCATAAGCCAGCAGCGACGTCGAATTAGGGTTTAAAATTTAGGGGTAGATAGGTATTTTAATTTATGTGTAAAAAAATTAAAAATAAAATAATATATTTTAATTAATTTACCTTTCAAATTTTAATTAATTTATAATTATATAATGAGTCCTTTAAATTTTTAATCTTTATAAATTAAATTAATAGTACTTATCGATGCTCGTCAAGAATGGCGAAATTTTCCTAGTTGATATGGCCACAAATAGCAACATGAGTGATTTCAAGGTATGCTCTTTAAGTCCTCCCTATTCACTCATGGAAAAAAATCTTCAGTTTTTTTTGTGTTTTTTTATGTCGTAACACTAGAAAGTAAATTTTATAATTTTAAATTTTAAATTCTAAAAATATACCATATCCCCAATCTTTTAAACTTTAATCTTAAACCTTAAACTTAATTATTTTAGTGTGACGCATAAATAAGGGCACCGAAAAGAGGAAGCATATTTCTATTCTTCACTCATGTACAATTTGAACAAAAACCATCTACCCTTTTCGGCGTCTTTATTTATGCCCTTACACTAAAAAATAGATTTTAAGTTTAAGGTATGAGTTTAGGATTAGTGTTCAGGGTGTAGTGTATAAGGATGAGTTTTTAGGGTTTAATTTTTAATGGTAGAGCATGAATAGATGCACCAAAAAGAGGTAAAAAAATTGTTCATATAGTTTATGTGAATTGTGAAATTCACGAACAGGTGAAAAATTCACGAACACAATTCGTCTACCCTTTTTCTATGTCCCACCAGTAATTTTATTAATAATTTTTATTTTATTAATAATACATGTGGCATAAAACTGCTTACTTACTGTGGAATAAATGCAGCTTAAAACTGCTTCTCCGGAGATCTTGGCTTGCAGCACTATCATCATCGTTTTGATAGCAAGCATTGTGCCAATGTTTGTGAAAGCCTTGTATGATCCTTCGAGGAAGTACACATGTTACCAGAAAAGGAGCATCCTGCATTGCAACCTCAACGAGGAGCTTCGAATGGTTAGTTGTATTCACGTCCCAGCTAATGTCAATTCCATCATTGACATCCTGAATGCCTCGGGTCCGACAAGACAAAGCCCCATTGCTCTCCATGTTCTTCACCTTATCCAACTCAGTGGTCGTGCCACTCCGGTTTTCATCTCTCACGACAAGAATTGGAACTCCAATTCTAACAAATCCTACTCCGAGAACGTTGTCTTCGCTTTTAATCAGTTCGAGCGCGACAACCGCGGAGCCATATCGGTGAAAGTTTTCACCGCAGTGTCGCCGAGAAACTTGATGTACCAGGATATATGCAATCTCGCCCTGGACCACCAAACATCCTTTATAATACTTCCTTTTCACTGTCGATGGGGTGTCGATGACAGCGTCGAATCGGATGACCGAATCATAAAGAGCCTGAACTACAATGTTCTTGAAAAGGCGCCTTGCTCGATAGGGATCCTCATCGAAGGTCGAGGCCAGTTAGAGTGGTACAAATCAAATGATTTCTCATACTCAATTGCTGTGGTTTACTTGGGGGGCAAAGATGATCACGAGGCTCTAGCTTTAGGTCTACGCATGTCACGTGGCGGAAGCGTCAAACTAACCATAATTCATCTCAAAGCTGGAAATATGATTCCAGGTGATGATACAGACACAATGCATGATGAGCTAATCCTGAGAAATGTTAAAGAAAATAATTCATCCATAACACACATTGAGAAGCAGGTAAATGATGGAATTGAAACTTCAGAATTTCTTCAATCCATTGTGGACAACTACCAGCTTTTCATTGTTGGAAGACGATACAAATGTGAAGATCCCCGGACCATTGGTCTCCATGAATGGACCGAATTTCAACAGATTGGCATTATCGGGGATCTACTTTCATCTGCTGATTTTGGTCGCAAACATTCTGTGTTGATTCTACAACAATAACAACACCAAAGCTTTGCTTAAGCCTTAATACGAATAGTGTCGTGGAGACCCTTATTTTTTTTACCTTCAGAGCTTATTGTTGATTGTATTTTATTCTTTTAGTTGTATTTCTTTTATCAATGACCATATGATTTATTAACAGCAAAAATCATACAGCAAAACATTAACGAGTACCTCATTACAAATCTACTTAAATTTAAATGAAAGAAAGAATACAATTCGTTAACGATACAAGGACCAACCCATGATTAAACAAAATCTAACTAAAACGAGCAAAAAACTTGAGTGTCCAATACAACATATATCTCCTAAACAAAACCATAAACTATTAAACCTTAAACCCTTAAACAAATACTCTAAACCATATACCCTTAAAATAATTTTATTTAATAAAATAATTGATATGAATTATAGCCATCAACAAAGTTTTTCACCAAATATATTACTATATATTAAAATTTTATTTTTTATAGAACCGTATTTCAAGTTCCCTTCAAATTAATTTAAATAATTTTATTTTATTTAATACAATTTCCGCCATTGTTTCCAGTGGCTTGGGAAACAACATCCGCAAGCTTGTCATCTCCTTCATACACTATAGAGTATAGAAGACTTGATGATACATGATTCCGAATCTTTCTCCAAAATCTCCAACCGAATACGAACAACATCGAATCCAAGAGCTTCATATCCCCCTTTCATCATTTCCGTTTCTTTAACTCGATTTTCATCCTCAACTTTTGTGAATATTTCCTTCATACAATCACCTCCAGGCCAAATATATTAATGTTCCAGTTCGAATCTCAATACACGTAACCCTTATTCTCCAATTATATATAGTGTCGGCATTAATTGACACAATATAAATCTTAATAATTTTACACCATTTTTTTAAAATAATGGATTAGTGAAAGTTGATGACTGAGATTAACCTGAGATGATGAGAAGAATATTACCCGATGCTGGTGGAAATGTGAATTTGAGAATAGTTCCAACGCCTCCATCACCTTCTAAGCATTCTACCCTTAAATTCGAATCATTTCGAGTTACTTGTTAAGATGATTTAACTCTTTGGTTCACATTGCAGCTGTGTCTGGTGAAGGCTTTTTAGCTCGGGATATAACAATCGAGAACAGCGCAGGTCCGGCGAAGCACCAAGCGGTTGCGTTGCGAGTAAACGCGGATTTCGCCGCACTATACAAATGTTCGATCAATGGTTACCAAGACACGTTATACACTCACTCGTTTCGACAATTTTACCGCGAATGCCACATATCGGACACCATAGATTACATATTCGGCAATGCAGCGGTCATTTTTCAAGCATGTAACATGATCTCTCGAATGCCGATGCCCGGCCAGTTCACGGTGATCACAGCGCTATATCAGGACACCCCGACGAAAACACCGGGATTTCGATTCAGAATTGTTCGATTCTCGCCGTCGAGGATCTGTACGCAAATTCGAACACCGTCAAAAGCTACCTAGGAAGGCCATGGAGGATATATTGGACAACAGTTTACATTGAGTCCTATGGGAAAGATTATAGAAGCTCCAATCTTACAGATGACTTGCTACAGCATGATAACATCAGAGGTATAGCATAATAATCCCAATGCCATTTGATATCCTTACTACATACTACAATCTTCTATTTTTCTTTTTCATTTCTTGCTTTTATAATCGTTGCAATTTTCAGTTCTTTATTATCCTTATATTTGCAGGACTGAATCTATTATTATTTTTGGATTAATTTAAAATTTATTTAATTCTGCTTGCTGATTATTGACTTGATAAATTGAGTGGAGTTATCTACAATTTTTTTTCTCAACTTTGCTGAACTCTTGATTTGTTAGAATACTTAGATTCCTTTTTGGTTACTTTTCTTAATCTCTGCATCCTTCTGGTGGCAAGTAAATTTGTACATGGTTAAGTTGTTAGAAAGGTATGGCTAGCCTTTGTCTGGATTGACAAGCTTTTCTATGCTGTTGCACCAATCACCTATTCAAGATTAATGAAGCTCAGTATTTTATGAAATATTCCATTTTAATTGATTATCCTCTGATACCGTATGTGATGTTGTTAAGAAGCGGTTGAAAATTATATTGGAAAGGTATTTGATTTAGGGTATATGTTTAATAGTTTAGGGTTTTAGGTTGAGAGTTAAAGGTTAAATTATTTTTTTTTATAAAGAATATGGTCAAATTAAAATAATATTTAAATAATGAGGATTCAATAAAAATACGGAAATAGGTGAGGTACTAAATATATAGTTTATACTTATAAAAAATAAAATTTTAATATATATATAAAATAATTTTGTTGAATTTTTATTAATTATTTGATGGGTTATTAAAATTTTAAATATTTATTAATTAATTTAATAGTGTTCAACAGTAATGGTGTTCAGCGGTGTTCGTCGCAACTCATCCATAATTTTATTTCTATTTTCGAGTTTAGGATTACATGATTTTAAAACCAAAAATTAATAAATAAAATGAGAAAACAAAACAAACTCAATAATTTCAAGGTTATCTTCTATCCGTAACAAATTTGAACATACACAGTATAAGCGAGTGTATAAGTCCAAAAAACAAAAGTCACAAAATAGGTGAGATGGTTCGTAATGGGCTGGTAGTTTAGTGTCGGGTTCATATTGGAGATTTCTCTCATTTTCTTTGGAATTCTCCCCCTCTGCCTCTCCTGTCTTGGGTGCTCTGCTTTCATTTCTTTTCTCTTCCAATTTTGCTTAATTCCAAGGTATGGGTAAGCTTATTTCTTCTTTATTTCTTCCTTCTATTGTTACTGGTGGAAGGAATCTTTATAATTTCTACTCTTCTGCTAACACCATTGCTACCCACATCGAGGCTTTAAGCAAGAATTCAACGTCTGTCAGGCGAAACCCTAAAAATTGTGATCGTTTTGATAATGTTGATGATGCTTTGTCTTTGTTCCATGAGATGATTGAGAAGTACCCAAAGCCTTCGATTGTGGAATTCACTAAACTATTTGCACCCATTGTTAGGATGAAGCATTATGCCGTTGTTGTTTCTATGTGTAGCCAAATGGAATTATTTGGGGTTCCTCATAATGTCTATTCTTTCAGCATCTTGATTAACTGCTTTTGTCGATTAGGTCGAATTGACTTTGGGTTGTCTCTTTTGGGGAAAATGCTGAAGTTGGGTGTCCACCCTGATGTCGTCACCTTTTCCACTTTGATTAATGGACTTTGCAAACTAAATAAGCTTGTCCAGGCTGTGTGTTTGTTTGATGAAATGGTTGAGAAAGGGTATCAACCTACTTTAATTGTTTACAATACTATACTTGACGGGTTGTGTAAGACCGGCAATACCGACAGAGCTGTTAGGTTTTTAAGGATGATGGAAGAAAGAGGTTTCAAACCCAATATTGTAGCATATGGCACTGTCATTGACTGTCTTTGTAAGAATGGGTTGCTGAAGGAGGCTGTCGAACTCTTCTCCGAATTGAAGGTTAAGGGCAATCAACCGGATATTGTTATTTACAACTGCTTACTTCATGCCATGTGTAATTTGGGCCAACAAAAGGAGGTAATGGGGCTTTTGATTAAAATGAGGGAGAACGATATTTCACTCAATATTGTCACATATAATATCTTGATCGATGCGTATTGCAAGAAGGGTATGATCTCCGAAGCTTTGGATACCATTGACACAATGAGGAAGCAAGGCATTGAGCCTGATGTTGTCACCTATAGTATATTGGTGGATATGTATTGCAAGGAGGGAATGGTTTCCAAAGCTGAAGATATTGTAGACACGATGAGAAAGCAAGGCATTGAGCCTGATGTTGTTATCTATAATGCATTGATAGAAGGCCATTGCTTGCAAAACGAAATGGATAAAGCTAGAGCTGTATTTCCGTTGATGATTCAGAACGGTTGTGCACCTAATATACATAGTTACAGCATTATGATCAATGGATATTGCAAAGCTAAAAGGTTAGACAAAGCAATGGAACTATTTCATGAAATATCTCGAACAGGACCAACCCCGAATACTGTCACATACAACACTCTAATGAGAGGTATGTTTCAATTAGGGAGAGTTTCTGCTGCATGTGAACTTTTGAAGGTGATGCTTGCTTCTGGACAGGTTCCTAGTCTATTCACCTATTCGATTTTGCTGGATGGTTTTTGCAAAAGTGGTAAACTTTATGAGGCAGTGAGAGTTTTTCAGGCGACGCGGAATAGCGGGCTGGAACTCAATATTATCTTTTATAATATCTTGATTGATAGCATGTGCAAAACTGGGCATATTGAAGTTGCAGAGAGAATGTTTAACGAACTCTCCGTCAATGGTTTAAAACCCAGCATTTACACATATAATATAATGATTAATGGACTCTGTAAAGAGGGATTACAGGATGAAGCATATCAGTTGTTTCGGAGAATGGGAGATAATGATTGTTTTCCTGATAGCATCTGTTATAATGTAATGATCCAGGGGTTCTTCCGAAACAGTTCTACCTCAAAGGCAACCGAACTTCTTGCGGAAATGGTTGATAAGGGCATTTCTGCAGATTTTTGCACTGCCACCTTATATGTGGATCTACTCTTACGACCTGATAACTCAATCTTGATTTAAAATGTTGTGCAGATAGTATAAAGATTATCACTTGTGAATGATTGTTAATCTATTTTCAGTTTTAGTTGTGACGTACCTTGAACATCAACACGTGTTTTGATATTATAATATAGTTTTTCGACATAAACTGTTATAGTTTTTTATCATGTTTAAATTGGGTTAATCGTATACTAACTGGTGACTAACCTTGTGTTTGTTTCCAGCATCAATGCTGGAATGATATAGTTTGGGATTTCCCACTTCATGCCTTGTCTTGTATGGAGTTGTGGTACAAAATTCCCTTTCAATTTTACCAATTTGGCCTGCTTTCCTTTCCTCACATTGTTTTTATCTATTCATTCTTCATCATTTGAAACTGTATAAATTTTCAGTTTGCATTGTTAGATTGGATCTGATTGTTTGGTTTTCGGGTTTTGAATAATTTCGTATATGTGTGTGTTTAATGGTTTTCAAACCTGTCTTTGGACCACTTGGAAAGTTCAAGATTGGTATTGCTTAGCAAAGATAAGGCACAACTTCACCACTTTGCACGAGATGTGTGGAGGCAGAAGAAACAATTGAACATATCTCATTCTTCTGCCCAAATGCTCAATCAGTTTCCAACTCTCGTTTTGTTTCAGGTTTGAGCTTAGTGGCCAACAGAAATCCCGGAAGGAGTAGTTGTTTGAGGAACAGAATGATGATGCTGTTAAAATTTGGAATGATGCCGGTTATTGTTTTAACGAGATGTACAGGTGAGCTGCAGCATCAATCTATTTGCAATGGCACCACCTCATGCCTCCAAGGATGGACATGACCAGCGGCAAGAACCATTAAAATCAATCGAGACGCCACCTTCAATTGAAAGAATGAAGAAGATAGAATCTCCGCCTTAGCCTGTAACTGCAGAAAAATAATTGTGGTTGGAATCAACACTAAGTCGGCGCCAGCGGCAAGAGAGGGCGACCAACTTCTGTGGGTAAGTTACATAACATTTTTGATGGAGTTTAACCTTAGGCAACAGAAACATGCATGGGACCTGTTAACGAGTCTTGACACCATGAACAATAGGCTCTTTTGAGTTCATCCCTGCACATTGCACAAGCACTGTCTGGATACCTCTCTGGTTTTGATTGTAGCCAAAGATCAAAGTGTTCGGGATGGAAAGGTGATCGTTTCATTGTACTCAGCTAAAGCTTGAGCCGGATATCAGTTCCCCACACATCGAGCAATAAGCCATTCCACCACCATTGTTTTGCGCTTCAACCAACACCAAGGGATGGCCATGAAGATAATAACGTTCAATCTGCTTCACCTTGTCTATCTCCATTTTTGAGCAGTGAATGTGATTCAGATGTTCAAAACAAGGAACAAAAGCAAGCAAGCAAGAGTTTTGTGTTTGTTGATGAATTGAATGTCAGGTTATTGTGAAAAACAAAGACTTTATTCTTCTCTCGAGTAATTAGACAAAGGAAAAGTTTGGAATGCTTTAGACAAGGCCAGACAATTAACTTAAAAAGCGTAAACTACATCGTTATCTTTTGTTAATTAGACCATTGAACTACTAAAATGATTTCAGCAAGACACTGATCGTTATCTTTCAATCGAGTTATGTATAATTAAACATTTAATCCTCTTTACTTTCATATTTTATCGGTTTAGTCTTAATTTTAATTTAATTTAATAAAAAAACAATTGAGTCAAAGCTCATGTTCTAATAAACGTTTCCCGGAATATATCATATATTGTCTTATTAAAAATATTTTTTATTGAAAGGATCAAAAAATAAAACATGTTCTTATTAAATTTTAAATATATTTTTATTAAATAATGAAAACAAAAATACATCTAAGAAAAAAACTAAAACTAAAATTTATATAAATGAAATATTAAAAAGTGAAGTATATTATAATTTTAAATTTTAAATCAAGTATATTTCAGTTACATATAAGATTATTTTTTTATTTTTTAATTGTTTTAATAAAATTTATTTAATTTAGATTTTATACATATATAAGATTTAATAATTATGAATTAAGTTTAAAAAATAATTTAACAATTATATAAGTAACTATAAAATAAAAAGTAAAAAAAGTATTGAATTCAGTTTTAAAATATAAAATCGTATATCCAATTTTATTATAAATATTTTATTATCTACTTATTAAAATATATACATAATATTGTTAAATATATTTCTAATGTTGCATATGGTATAGTGGTTTATATGTGTATTTACGTCCTAATAAGTAATAACCTTAGGTAGAATCATTAAAATCAACCGAGACGCCACCTTCAATTGAACGAATGAAGAAGGTAGAATCTCTGCCTTAGCCTGAAACTGCAGAGAAATAATCGTGGTTGGAACCAAGTATCAACACTATGTCGGCGCCGGCGGTTGAACCCTTGGTTCCAAACATATAACGCTGAAAAATAGGTGGTTATTATAGAATCTGATAATTAGTCGCTTAAAGAAACAAGTTCTTTACTTTTATCTTTGGAAGTTTTATACGTGTTTTTTTTATTAAATAAAAATATTATATTTCTAGGACAAATGTCTGGATTCAAAATACATAAAAAATGAGACAATATGAGTATCTTTGATCACTCGGTCAACTAATAAATCTTATTTTATGTTTGATCATTCGGTCAATTAGTGAATTTCGATTTTATGCGTAATTTTAAATGTGAGAAAGAAATGAGAATCCTGAGAAGTTTGATTTTTAAATAAAAATTTTTAAATTGTTTTTTTAAAAGATGAAATATCTAAATACCAACGTTTGAGAGTTTATTTCGGAAGGGCAAACCCCTTTCTCTGTTTTTATTTTCATCTCTGACATTCTCCCTCTCTGCCTCTTACGTCTTTGGTGCACTGCTAATTTCAATCTGCCATTTTCTTCTTTTTATTTTGCACTCTTCTTATCAATTTTTATAAATTTAGTTATAATTGTATACAACTTTATATTTTTTTCAGTTTTTCCCATTTCAATAATTTTTATATTCTTTACATTTTGAATAATTTTATATTTTTACAAATTTTTAAAAGAAATTATTTCTTTTCTTTTTTACGCAAAAGGAAAAAATAGGTTTTGTTAATAAGAACAAAATATATAAGGTCAGCTTAACAACTCTATCACTTTGCCCTTCAATTTAGTTTAATTTGTCAAAATTTAAAAATTTATGCAAAAGGGGGAAATTTAAAGGTCTAAAATGATGTTTTTTTGGAAAAATATGTTGGCCGTTATTTTTAATCTCTTATAATAGGAAGGCTTAAGAGTTATTAGTAGTCCTAATTTATCGATTTTGCTCTTATGGTATTTTTGCATCAATTTGGCTCTTGAAGTAGTTGAATTGCATCACCGTTTGCCCCTTAACTAATACTTTAACCCTAATTTTTAAATTTCAATCCGTAAAGCCTAAAACCTAATCGAAACATTTATCAATCTAAAGTAATTATGAAACATAAAAGTATTCATATACACTAAACGGTGATACAATTTAACTACTTCATGGGTTAAATTGATGCCAAAATACTATAAGGGCGAAATCAACAAATTAAAACTACTACATGGGAAAAAATAGCCCTTAAGCCTAATATAAAATAAATGTTTTATAACAAATGACTTTGAGACTTTTATAAAATAAAATCTATTTTATCGTATCGAAACTCAATTTAAAATAAATATATAACAAAATGAGAATCAAATTAAAATATCAAAGTTAATTCAAAAATCTATTTTATGTATTTTTTTATTTTTTAAAGTATAAAGGAGTCTCGTTAACAACCCCTTCGTCTCCAGCACAAGAATCGGACAACGAAAAGATAAAAATAAGGGTAATTGTTCTATACACAAGCGCTTGTGGAAACTTTTTTACACAAGTGCCTTAGTTTTAGGGGTTAGGGACTTCGTTTAGGGTTTAAAAGTTAGGGGTATAAGTGTAGTAGTTTTGAATTTAGGGATTGTTGATAAAATTTTGGGTTTATGGTTAAATTTTAGGGTTTATAGGTTAAAACCTAAATCCTCACCCATATTACCTTAAAACTAAACCCTAACCCTAAACCCTAAATTATAACCCTAAATCTTAAATTCTAAACATGAACCCTAAATTCTAAACCTTTACACTAAAATCCATAAACTTTAAACCCTAAGCCCTAACCCTAAACCCTATGATTGAGGCGCTTGTGGAAATAAAAACTTTCCACCGCCAGTGTATAGGATATAAATCCTAAAAATAATGCCCAAAACTAATATTAAACTTCAATTAAACTCGAAACATAATGTTTTACCATGTACACTTTAGCCATAATCAATACAAGAGCCAATAAAAGCTAATTAAACTTGGTGTTACACATCTCTAATGGAAACGTTTGTTTACATACACATTATTATCAAAACCGTCTCATACATTTACAAGTCAATAAGCAAAAATTAAAATATGGCTCCTTATAAAACGAAAATATGTTCATTACTTTAAACAATTAATTTAATATTACATTAATAAATTATAGAAACATGATTAAAGTTTATTAAACACATTAATTTTTATTGTTTTGTTAAGAAAACATCACAAGTACAACTAAAATAATAAGGGATAACCACCACCTTACTTGATTGTTGCTAAAAAATATGTGAAGTTATGAAGGTAGAAGTGAGCTCTTGAGCGGTTGCTCATGCAGCTATCCCTTGCCAGACGCCACTAATTATTATCATAATTGAATGACTTTACAATTAAAGAGTGAGTTTTAAGTTCAAATCATATGTTCAAATTACGTACGATTATGTAAAATATAATAAATACGATTGAGGATGACGATGGCGATGATGAAAATTATAGTCCCCAATCATTGAAAAACTAGATTTTTGTTCCTTTAAAATTTTTTTTAAATAATTTGATCCCCATAAATTTTTTAAAAAAATTCTCACCATGTCTCTCAAAATTTTAAAAATTTTAGTTACACTCCAAATAATTTTTAAACTTGTAAATAAAACACTTCAATTTAATTCTCTATTAAAAAACTTTAAGTTGACTCACCAACTTTAATGTAAATTTGCCATCTTGTTACATGATAGTGAATATTTTCAATCATTTTGGTGTTTGTTTTATGACAGATAGTTCTAGGGTGAGGCACCCTTATGTTGCGATTAAAATGAGGCGGTTTTACATAAATTTTTATTTAGTTGATAAGAATTTATATAATTACACAAATTCTTAGGATCTATTCAAATTCTTACATAAATGGTAAAAATTTAGGTTATAATATAAGAATTTTGTATAGTACCTAAAGCAAAATTTACTTAAATTATTACTAACTGATAAGAATTTATTTAATTACACAAATTTTTATCCGATTAATAAAAATTTTAGTTATACTAAATTATTACTCAATAATATATAAATTCTTACAAAATGATAAGGGTTTTAACCAAGCTTAATGTGCCTTACACAGCATTTCCTGGACTCCTACCACGTCAACACCCATCCTCTCTTTCTAAGTTTTATACTTTCTTTGGAATCCTCCCCCTCTGCCTCTTGTGTCTTTGCTGCTCTGTTAATTGTTGCTTCATTTTCTCTTCCAATTTGCTTAATTCCAAGGTATGGGCAAGCTTAATTCTTCTTTAATTCTTCCTTCCATTGGTTAATATGTATTGCAACGACGGAATGGTTTCTAAAGCTGAAGATATTGTTAACACGATGAGAAAACAAGACATTGAGCATGATGTTATTATTTATAGTGCATTGATAAAAGGCTATTGCTTGCAAAACGAAATGGATAAAGCTAGAGCAGTATTTTCGTTGATGATTCATAACAGTTGTGCACCTAATATAAATAGTTACAACATTATAATCAATGGATATTGCAAAACTAAAAGGTTAGACAAAGCAATGAAACTGTTTCATGAAATATCTCAAACATGACCAATTTCGAATAATTTCACATTCAACACTCTAATGAGAGGTATGTTTCAATTAGGGAGAGTTTCTGCTGCACGTGAGCTTTTGAAGGTGATGCTTGCTTCTGGACAGTTCCTAGTCTATTCACCTATTCTATTTTGTTGAATGGTTTTTGCAAAAGTGGTCAACTTTATGAGGCAGTGAAAGTTTTTCAAGCAGTGCAGAGTAGTGGGTTGGAACTCGATATTATCTTTTATAATATCCTAATTGACGGCGCATACAAATCTTGGCATATTGATATTGCAAAGGAATTGTTTCATGAATTGTCCGTCAATGGTTTAAAACCCGATGTTTATACATATAATATAATGATTAATAGATTATGTAAGGAAGGATCAACGAATGAAACATACTAGTTGTTTAGGAACATGGGAGGTAATGATTGTTTGCCTAATAGCGTGTCTTATAATATAATGATTCAAGGGTTCTTCCGGCACAGCTCTACGTCAAATGCAATCGAACTTTTTATGAAAATGGTTGATAAAGGCTTTTTTGCATATTTTTGCATTGCCACCTTATATGTGAATTTGCTCTTATGACCCGATAAGTCGATCTTGATTTAAAATTTTGTGCATATAGTATAAAGATTAGAGCTTGTGAATTATTGTTAATATCTATTTTTTGTTATTACCTTGTGTTTGTTTCCACTTTCCAGCATCAACGCTGGAAAGATATAGTTTAGGAATTCCCACTTCATGCCTTGTCTTGTATGGAGTTGTGGTATAAAATTCTCTTTTAATTTTGCCAATTTGGCCTTCTTTTCCCGCATTGTTTTTATATATTCATTCTTCA